>CATKUM010000045.1:1313116-2626233 GCA_949786405.1 Onychomys arenicola
TTAAGGAAGCTCACACGTTTCTCACTCTTAACTGAAAAGCATTGGATGTTAGAGGAACTGTGGTTTGTATCAGTTTAAGAAGCAGAGTTGAACTAGATATGGTCCGTGTGTATAGAAAACACAGTTCTTTTTTTCTGAGCACACTCACGTTTCCCACCTTATTTGAGACTCTAGAAAGCAAGAGCATGCTTCTTGCTCTAAAGCAGAGTGTGGTTCATGGAAGAGTACTGGGCTATGTGTTTCACTTCAGAAACAGAGTGAAATGCCAGGCTCTGTGACTTCCTACAAGAAAGACTTCATTTCAGGTAAACGCAGTCACTTTTCAGCTAAAACGAAGCAACTTCGTTCAGGAAGCTCACACGTTTCTCACTCTAAACTGAAAAGCATTGGATGTTAGTGGACCTGTGGTTTGTATCAGTTTCAGAAGCAGAGTTGAACTACATATTGTCCGTGTGTGTAGGGAACACAGTTCTTTTGTTCTGAGCACACTCACGTTTCCTGCATTATAAGAGACTCTAGAAAGCAAGAGCGTACTTCTTGCTCTAAAGCAGAGTGTGGTTCATGGAAGAGTACTGGGCTATTTGTTTCACTTCAGAAACAGAGTGAAATGCCAGCCTCTGTGAATCCTACAAGCAAGACTTTGTTTCAGGAAAACACAGTCACTTTTCATGTCAAAAGATGCTACATTGTTCACGAAGCTCACACGTTTCTCACTCTTAACTGAAAAGCATTGGATGTTAGAGGACCTGTGGTTTATATCAGTTTCAGAAGCGGAGTTGAACTAGATATGGTCCGTGTGTGTAGGAAACTCAGTTCTTTTGTTCTGAACACACGCACTTTTCTCACCTTATTAGAACCTGTGGAAAGCAAGAGCGTGTTTCTTGCTCTAAAGCAGAGTGTGGTTCATGGATGAGAACTGTGCTTTGTGTTTCCCTTCAGAAAGAAAGTGAAATGCAAGGCTCTGTGTTTTCCTACATGCTAGACTTCGTTTCAGGTAAACACAGTCACTTTTCAGCTCAAAGGAAGCTACATCATTAAGGAAGCTCACACGTTTCTCGCGCTGAACTGAAAAGCATTGGCTGTTAGAGGAATTGTGGTTTGTATCAGGTTCAGAAGCAAAGTTGAACTAGATATGGTCCATGTGTGTAGGAAACACAGTTCCTTTGTTCTGAGTACACTCACATTTCCCGCCTTATTAGAGACTCTAGAAAGCATAAGCGTACTTCTTGCTCTAAAGCAGAGTGTGGTTCATGGAAGAGTAATGGGCTATGTGTTTCACTTCAGTAACAGAGTCAAATGCCAGTCTCTGTGCCTTCAAACAAGCAAGACTTCTTTTCAGGTAAACGCAGTCACTTTTCAACTAAAAGGAAGCGACATCGTTCACGAAGCTCACACGTTTCTCACTCTTAACGGTGAAGCATTGCATGTTAGAGGACCTGTGGTTTGTATCCGTTTTAGAAGCAGAGTTGAACTAGATATGGTCAGTGTGTGTAGGAAACACAGTTCTTTTGTTCTGAGCACACTCACTTTTCCCGCATTATTAGAGACTCTAGAAAGCAAGAACGTGCTTCTTGCTCTAAATTAGAGTGTGTTTCATGGATAAGACCTCTGCTGTGCTTCCCTTCATAAACGGAGTGAATTGCCAGGGTCTGTGCCTTCTTCCAGCAAGACTTCATTTCAGGTAAACGCAGTCACTTTTCATGTCAAAAGAAGCTACATCCTTCACGAAGCTCACACGTTTCTCACTCTTAACTGAAAAGCATTGGATGTTAGAGGACCTGTGGTTTGTATCCGTTACAGAAGAAGAGTTGAACTAGATATGGTCTGTGTGTATAGGAAACACAGTCTTTTGTTCTGAGCACATTCACGTTTCCCACCTTATTAGAGACTCTAGAAAGCAAGAGCGTGCTTCTTGCTCTAAAGTAGAGTGTGTATCCTGGATGAGAACTGTGCTGTGTTTCCCTTCAGAAATGGAGTGAAATGCCAGGCTCTGTGCCTTCCTACAAGCAAGATGTCTTTTCAGGTAAACACAGTCACTATTCTGCTCAAAGGAAGCTACATCGTTCCCTAAGCTCACACGTTTCTCGCTCTGAACTGAAAAGCATTGGATGTTAGATGACCTGTTGTTTGTATCTGTTGCAGAAGCAAAGTTGAACTAGATATGGTCCATGTGTGTAGGAAACACAGTTCTTTTGTTCTGAGTACACTCACATTTCCCGCCTTATTAGAGACTCTAGAAAGCAAGAGCGTGCTTATTACTCTCAATTAGAGTGTGTTTCATGGATGAGAATTGTGCTGTGCTTCCCTTCTTAAACGGAGTGAAATGCCAGGCTCAGTGTCTTCCTACAAGCAAGACTTCTTTTCAGGTAAACGCAGTCACTTTTCAGCTAAAACGAAGCAACATAGTTCAGGTAGCTCACACGTTTCTCATTGTTAACTGAAAAGCATTGGATGTTAGAGGACCTGTGGTTTGTATCAATTTCAGAAGCAGAGTTGAACTAAATATGGTCCGTGTGTGTAGGAAATTCAGTTCTTTTGTTCTGAGCACACTCACGTTTCCCACCTCATTAGAGAATCTAGAATTAAGAGCGTGCTTCTTACGCTAAAGCAGAGTTGGTTCATGGATGAGAACAGTGCGATGTCTTTCCCATCAGAAACGGAGTGAAATGCCAGGCTCTGTGTCTTCCTACAAGCAAGACTTCTTTTCAGGTAAATGCAGTAATATTTCAGTTCAAAGGAAACTACATCATTCACAAAGCTCACACATTTCTCACTCTTAACTGAAAAGCATTGGATGATAGATGACCTGTGGTTTGTATCAGTTTCAGAAGCAGAGTTGAACTAGATATGGTCCATGTGTGTAGGAAACTCAGTTCTTTTGTTCTGAGCACACTCACGTTTCCCGCCTTATTAGAGAATCTAGAATATAAGAGCGTGCTTCTTACGCTAAAGCAGAGTGTGGTTCATGGATGAGAACTGTGCTATGTCTTTCCCTTCTGAAACGGAGTGAAATGCCAGGCTCTGTGTCTTCCTACAAGCAAGACTTCTTTTCAGGTAAACGCAGTCACTTTTCAGTTCAAAGGAAACTACATCATTCACGAAGCTCACACGTTTCTCACTCTTAAATGAAAAGCATTGGATGTTAGAGGACCTATGGTTTGTATAAGTTTCAGAAGCAGAGTTGAACCAGATATGGTGCGTGTGTGTAGGAAACACAATTCTTTATTTCTGAGTACACTCACATTTATCGCCTTAGTAAAGACTCTAGAAAGCAAGAGCATGCTTCTTGCTCTAAAGCAGAGTGTGCTTCATGGATGAGAACTGTGCTGTGTGTTTCCCTTCCGAAACGGAATGAAATGCCAGGCTCTGTGTCTTCCTACAAGCAAGACTTCGTTTCAGGTAAACGCCTTCACTTTTCAGCTCAAACGATGCTACATCGTTCACGAAGCTCACACGTTTCTCACTCTTAACTGAAAAGCATTGGATGTTAGAGGACCTATGGTTTGTATCAGTTTCAGAAGCAGAGTTGAAGTAGATATGGTGCGTGTGTGTAGGAAACACAGTTCTTTTGTTCTGAGCACACTCTCGTTTCCTGCCTTATTGGATAATCTAGAAAGCAAGAGCATGCTTCTTGCTCTAAAGCAGAGTGTGCTTCATGGAAGAGTACTGGGCTATTTGTTTCAGTTCAGAAACGGAATGAAAAGCCAGGCTCTGTGTCTTCCTACAAGCAAGACTTCGTTTCATGTAAACACAGTCACTTTTCAGCTCAAACGAAGCTACATCGTTCACGAAGCTCACACGTTTCTCACTCTTAACTGAAAAGCATTGGATGTTAGAAGACCTGTGATTTGTATCCGTTTCAGAAGCAGAGTTGAACTAGATATGCTACGTGTGTGTAGGAAACACAGTTCTTTTGTTCTGAGCATACTCACGGTTCCCACCTTATTACAGACTCTAGAAAGCAAGAGCGTGCTTCTTGCTCTAAAGCAGAGTGTGGTTCACGGATGAGAACTGTGCTGTGTGTTTCCCTTCTGGAACGGAATGGAATGCCAGGCTCTGTGTCTTCCTACAAGCAAGACTTCATTTCAGGTAAACCCCCTCACTTTTGAGCTCAAAGGAAGCTACATCGTTCACGAAGCTCACAGGTTTCTCACTCTTAACTGAAAAGCATTGGATGTTAGAGGACCTATGGTTTGTATCAGTTTCAGAAGCAGAGTTGAACTAGATATGGTCCATGTGTGTAGGACACTCAGTTCTTTTGTTCTGAGCACACTCATGTTTCCCGCCTTATTAGAGAATCTAGAATATAAGAGCGTGCTTCTTACGCTAAAGCAGAGTGTGGTTCATGTTTGAGAACTGTGCTATGTCTTTCCCTTCTGAAACGGAGTGAAATGCCAGGCTCTGTGTCTTCCTACAAGCAAGACTTCTTTTCAGGTAAACGCAGTCACTTTTCAGTTCAAAGGAAACTACATCATTCACGAACCTCACACGTTTCTCACTCTTAAATGAAAAGCATTGGATGTTAGAGGACCTATGGTTTGTATAAGTTTCAGAAGCAGATTTGAACCAGATATGGTGCGTGTGTGTAGGAAACACAATTCTTTAGTTCTGAGTACACTCACATTTCCCGCCTTAGTAGAGACTCTAGAAAGCAAGAGCATGCTTCTTGCTCTAAAGCAGAGTGTGCTTCATGGATGAGAACTGTGCTGTGTGTTTCCCTGCTGGAACGGAATGAAATGCCAGGCTCTGTGTCTTCCTACAAGCAAGACTTCGTTTCAGGTAAACGCAGTCACTTTTCAGCTCAAAGGAAGCTACATCGTTCACGAAGCTCACACGTTTCTCACTCTTAACTGAAAAGCATTGGATGTTAGAGGACCTATGGTTTGTATCAGTTTAAGAAGCAGAGTTGAACTAGATATGGTGCGTGTGTGTAGGAAACACAGTTCTTTTGTCAGAGCACACTCTCGTTTCCTGCCTTATTAGAGACTCTAGAAAGCAAGTGAGTGCTTCTTGCTCTAAAGCAGAGTGTGGTTCATGGAAGAGTACTGGGCTTTTTGTTTCACTTCAGAAACAGAGTGAAATGCCAGGCTCTGTGACTTCCTACAAGCAAGACTTCGTTTCAGGTAAACGCAGTCACTTTTCAGCTAAAACGAAGCAACATCGTTCAGGAAGCTCACACGTTTCTCACTGTTAACTGAAAAGCATTGGATGTTAGAGGACCTATGGTTTGTATCGGTTCCAGAAGCAGAGTTGAACTAGATATGGTCCATGTAGGTAGGAAACACAGTTCTTTTGTTCTGAGCACACTAACGTTTCCCACCTTATTAGAGAATCTAGAATGTAAGAGTGAGCTTCTTACGCTAAAGCAGAGTGTGGTTCATGGAAGAGTACTGGGTTTTATGTTTCACTTCAGAAACAGAGTGAAATGCCAGGCTCTGTGGCTTCTTACAAGCAAGACTTCTTTTCAGGTAAACGCAGTCACTTTTCAGCTCAAACTAAGCTACATCGTTCACGAAGCTCACACGTTTCTCACTCTTAACTGAAAAGCATTGGATGTTAGAGGACCTACGGTTTGTATCAGTTTCAGAAGCACAGTTGAACTAGATATGGTGCGTGTGTGTAGGAAACACAGTTCTTTTTTTCTGAGCACACTCACGTTTCCTGCCTTATTGGATAATCTAGAAAGCAAGAGCATGCTTCTTGTTCTAAAGCAGAGTGTGGTTCATGGAAGAGTACTGGGCTATTTGTTTCACTTCAGAAACAGAGTGAAATGCCAGGCTCTGTGGCTTCTTAGAAGCAAGACTTCGTTTCAGCTAAACGCAGTCACTTTTCACCTAAAACGAAGCAACATCGTTCACGAAGCTCACACGTTTCTCACTCTTAACTGAAAAGCATTGGATGTTAGAGGACCTGATGTTTGTATCAGTTTAAGAAGCAGAGTTGAACTAGATATGGTGCTTGAGTGTAGGAAACACAGTTCTTTGTTCTGAGCACACTCATGTTTCCTGCCTTATGAGACTCTAGAAAGCAAGAGCGTGCTTCTTGCTCTAAAGCAGAGTGTGGTTCATGGATGAGAACTGTGCTTTGTGTTTCCCTTCAGAAACGGAATGAAATGCCAGACTCTGTGGCTTCTTACAAGAAAGACTTCGTTTCAGGTAAACACACTCACATTTCATCTAAAACGAACCAACATCGTTCACGAAGCTCACGAGTTTCTCACTCTTAACTGAAAAGCATTGGAGGTTAGAGGACCTGCTGTTTGTATCAGTTTAAGAAGCAGAGTTGAACTAGATATGGTACGTGTGTGTAGGAAACACAGCTCTTTTTTTCTGAGCACACTCACGTTTCCTGCCTTATTGGATAATCTAGAAAGCAAGAGCATGCTTCTTGCTCTAAAGCAGAGTGTGGTTCATGGAAGAGTACTGGGCTATTTGTTTCACTTCAGAAACAGAGTGAAATGCCAGGCTCTGTGGCTTCTTACAAGCAAGACTTCGTTTCAGCTAAACGCAGTCACTTTTCACCTAAAACGAAGCAACATCGTTCACGAAGCTCACACGTTTCTCACTCTTAACTGAAAAGCATTGGATGTTAGAGGACCTGATGTTTGTATCAGTTTAAGAAGCAGAGTTCAACTAGATATGGTGCGTGAGTGTAGGAAACACAGTTCTTTTTTCTGAGCACACTCATGTTTCCTGCCTTATTAGAGACTCTAGAAAGCAAGAGCGTGCTTCTTGCTCTAAAGCAGAGTGTGGTTCATGGATGAGAACTGTGCTGTGTGTTTCCCTTCAGAAACGGAATGAAATGCCAGACTCTGTGGCTTCTTACAAGAAAGACTTCGTTTCAGGTAAACACACTCACATTTCAGCTAAAACGAAGCAACATCGTTCACGAAGCTCACAAGTTTCTCACTCTTAACTGAAAAGCATTGGAGGTTAGAGGACCTGCTGTTTGTATCAGTTTAAGAAGCAGAGTTGAACTAGATATGGTACGTGTGTGTAGGAAACACAGTTCTTTTGTTCTGAGCACACACACGTATCCCACCTTATTAGAGACTCTAGAGAGCAAGAGCATGCTTCTTGCTCTAAAGCAGAGGGTGCTTCATGGATGAGAACTGTGCTGTGTGTTTCCCTTCAGAAACGGAGTGAAATCCCAGGCTCTGTGTCTTCCTACAAGCAAGACTTCGTATCAGGTAAACGCAGTTACGTATCAGCCCAAACTAAGCTTCATCGTTCACTAAGCTCACACGTTTCTCGCTCATAACTGAAAAGCATTGGATGTTAGAGGACCTTTGGTTTGTATCAATTTCAGAAGCACAGTTGAACTAGATATTGTCCATGTGTGTAGGAAACACAGTTCTTTTGTTCTGAGTACACTCACATTTCCCGCCTTTGTAGAGACTCTAAAAAGCAAGACCATACTTCTTACGCTAAAGCAGAGTGTGGTTCATGGATGAGAACTGTGCTATGTCTTTCCCATCAGAAACGGAGTGATATGCCAGGTTCTGTGTCTTCCTACAAGCAAGACTTCTTCTCAGGTAAACGCAGTCACATTTCAGTTCAAAGGAAACTACATCATTCACGAAGCTCACACGTTTCTCACTCTTAACTGAAAAGCATTTGATGTTAGATGACCTGTGGTTTTGATCAGTTTCAGAAGCAGAGTTGAACTAGATATGGTACGTGTGTGTAGGAAACACAGTTCATATGTTCTGAGCACACTCACGTTCCCACATTATTAGAGAGTCTAGAAAGCAAGTGCGTGCTTCTTGCTCTAAAGCAGAGTGTGGTTCATGGATGAGAACTGTGGTGTGTGTTTCCCTTCAGAAACGGAATGAAATGCCAGGCCCTGTGTCTTCCTACAAGCAAGAATAATTTTCATGTAAACGCAGTCACTTTTCAGCTCAAAGGCAGCTACATCGTTCACGAAGCTCACACGTTTCTCACTCTTAATTGAAAAGCAGTGGATGTTAGAGGACCTGTGGTTTGTATCCGTTTCCGAAGCAGAGTTGAACTAGATATGGTACGTGTGTGTAGGAAACACATTTCTTTTGTTCTTAGCACACTCACGTTTCCCACCTTATTAGAGACTCTAGAAAGCAAGAGCATGCTCCTTGCTCTAAAGCAGAGTGTGGTTCATGGATGAGAACTGTGCTGTGGGTTTCCCTTCAGGAACGGAATGAAATGCCATGCTCTGTGTCTTCCTACAAGCAAGACTTCGTTTCAGGTAAACGCAGTCACTTTTCAGCTCAAACGAAGCTACATCGTTCACGAAGCTCACACGTTTCTCACTCTTAACTGAAAAGCATTGGATGTTAGAGGACCTATGGTTTGTATCAGTTTCAGAAGCAGTGTTGAACTAGATATGGTGCGTGTGTGTAGGAAACACAGTTCTTTTGTCAGAGCACACTCTCGTTTCCTGCCTTATTGGATAATCTAGAAAGCAAGATCATGCTTCTTGCTCTAAAGCAGAGTGTGGTTCATGGAAGAGTACTGGGCTATTTGTTTCCCTTCAGAAACAGAGTGAAATGCCAGGCTATGTGACTTCCTACAAGCAAGACTTCGTTTCAGGTAAACGCAGTCACTTTTCAGCTGAAACGAAGCAACATCGTTCAGGGAGCTCAAACGTTTCTCGCTTTGAACTGAAAAGCATTCGATGTTATAGGACCTGTGGTTTATATCAGTTTGAGAAGCGGAGTTGAACTAGATATGGTCAGTGTGTGTAGGAAACTCAGTTCTTTTGTTCTGAGCACACTCACGTTTCCCACCTTATAAGAGACTCTAGAAAGCAAAAGCGTGCTTCTTGCTCTAAAGCAGAGTGTGGTTCATGGATGAGAACTGTGCTGTGTCTTTCCCTTCAGAAATGGAGTGAAATGCCAGGCTCTGTGGCTTCTTACAAGCAAGAATTCGTTTCAGCTAAACGCAGTCACTTTTCACCTAAAACGAAGCAACATCGTTCACGAAGCTCACACGTTTCTCACTCTTAACTGAAAAGCATTGGATGTTAGAGGACCTGATGTTTGTATCAGTTTAAGAAGCAGAGTTGAACTAGATATGGTGCTTGAGTGTAGGAAACACAGTTCTTTGTTCTGAGCACACTCATGTTTCCTGCCTTATTAGAGACTCTAGAAAGCAAGAGCGTGCTTCTTGCTCTAAAGCAGAGTGTGGTTCATGGATGAGAACTGTGCTGTGTGTTTCCCTTCAGAAACGGAATGAAATGCCAGACTCTGTGGCTTCTTACAAGAAAAACTTCGTTTCAGGTAAACACACTCACATTTCAGCTAAAACGAAGCAACATCGTTCACGAAGCTCACAAGTTTCTCACTCTTAACTGAAAAGCATTGGAGGTTAGAGGACCTGCTGTTTGTATCAGTTTAAGAAGCAGAGTTGAACTAGATATGGTACGTGTGTGTAGGAAACACAGTTCTTTTGTTCTGAGCACACTCACGTATCCCACCTTATTAGAGACTCTAGAGAGCAAGAGCATGCTTCTTGCTCTAAAGCAGAGGGTGCTTCATGGATGAGAACTGTGCTGTGTGTTTCCCTTCAGAAACGGAGTGAAATCTCAGGCTCTGTGTCTTCCTACAAGCAAGACTTCGTATCAGGTAAACGCAGTTACGTATCAGCCCAAACTAAGCTTCATCGTTCACTAAGCTCACTCGTTTCTCCCTCATAACTGAAAAGCATTGGATGTTAGAGGACCTTTGGTTTGTATCAATTTAAGAAGCACAGTTGAACTAGATATTGTCCATGTGTGTAGGAAACACAGTTCTTTTGTTCAGAGTACACTCACATTTCCCGCCTTTGTAGAGACTCTAGAAAGCAAGACCATACTTCTTACGCTAAAGCAGAGTGTGGTTCATGGATGAGAACTGTGCTATGTCTTTCCCATCAGAAACGGAGTAAAATGCCAGGTTCTGTGTCTTCCTACAAGCAAGATTTCTTTTCAGGTAAACGCAGTCACATTTCAGTTCAAAGGAAACTACATCATTCACGAAGCTCACACGTTTCTCACTCTTAACTGAAAAGCATTTGATGTTAGATGACCTGTGGTTTTTATCAGTTTCAGAAGCAGAGTTGAACTAGATATGGTACGTGTGTGTAGGAAACACACTTCATATGTTCTGAGCACACTCAAGATTCCCACATTATTAGAGACTCTAGAAAGCAAGTGCGTGCTTCTTGCTCTAAAGCAGAGTGTAGTTCATGGATGAGAACTGTGGTGTGTGTTTCCCTTCAGAAACGGAATGAAATGCCAGGCCCTGTGTCTTCCTACAAGCAAGAATTCTTTTCATGTAAACGCAGTCACTTTTCAGCTCAAAGGAAGCTACATCGTTCACGAAGCTCACACGTTTCTCACTCTTAATTGAAAAGCAGTGGATGTTAGAGGACCTGTGGTTTGTATCCGTTTCAGAAGCAGAGTTGAACTAGATAAGGTACGTGTGTGTAGGAAACACATTTCTTTTGTTCTTAGCACACTCACGTTTTCCACCTTATTAGAGACTCTAGAAAGCAAGAGCATGCACCTTGCTCTAAAGCAGAGTGTGGTTCATGGATGAGAACTGTGCTGTGGGTTTCCCTTCAGGAACGGAATGAAATGCCATGCTCTGTGTCTTCCTACAAGCAAGACTTCGTTTCAGGTAAACGCAGTCACTTTTCAGCACAAACGAAGCTACATCGTTCACGAAGCTTACAAGTTTCTCACTCTTAACTGAAAAGCATTGGATGTTAGAGGACCTATGGTTTGTATCAGTTTCAGAAGCAGTGTTGAACTAGATATGGTGCGTGTGTGTAGGAAATACAGTTCTTTTTTTCTGAGCACACTCATGTTTCCTGCCTTATTAGAGACACTAGAAAGCAAGAGCATGCTTCTTGCTCTAACGGAGAGTGTGGTTAATGGAAGAGTACTGGGCTATTTGTTTCACTTCAGAAACAGAGGGAAATGCCAGGCCCTGTGACTTCCTACAAGCAAGACATCGTTTCAGGTAAACGCAGTCACTTTTCAGCTAAAACGAAGCAACATAGTTCAGGTAGCTCACACGTTTCTCATTGTTAACTGAAAAGCATTGGATGTTAGATGACCTGTGGTTTGTATCAATTTCAGAAGCAGAGTTGAACTAAATATGGTCCGTGTGTGTAGGAAATTCAGTTCTTTTGTTCTGAGCACATTCACGTTTCCCACCTTATTAGAGAATCTAGAATTAAGAGCGTGCTTCTTACGCTAAAGCAGAGTGTGGTTCATGGATGAGAACAGTGCGATGTCTTTCCCATCAGAAACGGAGTGAAATGCCAGGCTCTGTGTCTTCCTACAAGCAAGACTTCTTTTCAGGTAAATGCAGTCATATTTCAGTTCAAAGGAAACTACATCATTCACAAAGCTCACACATTTCTCACTCTTAACTGAAAAGCATTGGATGATAGATGACCTGTGGTTTTTATCAGTTTCAGAAGCAGAGTTGAACTAGATATGGTCCATGTGTGTAGGAAACTCAGTTCTTTTGTTCTGAGCACACTCACGTTTCCCGCCTTATTAGAGAATCTAGAATATAAGAGCGTGCTTCTTACGCTAAAGCAGAGTGTGGTTCATGGATGAGAACTGTGCTATGTCTTTCCCTTCTGAAACGGAGTGAAATGCCAGGCTCTGTGTCTTCCTACAAGCAAGACTTCTTTTCAGGTAAACGCAGTCACTTTTCAGTTCAAAGGAAACTACATCATTCACGAAGCTCACACGTTTCTCACTCTTAAATGAAAAGCATTGGATGTTAGAGGACCTATGGTTTGTATAAGTTTCAGAAGCAGAGTTGAACCAGATATGGTGCGTGTGTGTAGGAAACACAATTCTTTAGTTCTGAGTACACTCACATTTATCGCCTTAGTAAAGACTCTAGAAAGCAAGAGCATGCTTCTTGCTCTAAAGCAGAGTGTGCTTCATGGATGAGAACTGTGCTGTGTGTTTCCCTTCCAAAACGGAATGAAATGCCAGGCTCTGTGTCTTCCTACAAGCAAGACTTCGTTTCAGGTAAACGCCCTCACTTTTCAGCTCAAAAGATGCTACATCGTTCACGAAGCTCACACGTTTCTCACTCTTAACTGAAAAGCATTGGATGTTAGAGGACCTATGGTTTGTATCAGTTTCAGAAGCAGAGTTGAAGTAGATATGGTGCGTGTGTGTAGGAAACACAGTTCTTTTGTTCTGAGCACACTCTCGTTTCCTGCCTTATTGGATAATCTAGAAAGCAAGAGCATGCTTCTTGCTCTAAAGCAGAGTGTAGTTCATGGAAGAGTACTGGGCTATTAGTTTCACTTCAGAAACAGAGTGAAATGCCAGCCTCTGTGAATCCTACAAGCAAGACTTCGTTTCAAGAAAACACAGTCACTTTTCATGTCAAAAGAAGCTACATTGTTCACGAAGCTCACACGTTTCTCACTCTTAACTGAAAAGCATTGGATGTTAGAGGACCTGTGGTTTATATCAGTTTCAGAAGCGGAGTTGAACTAGATATGGTCCGTGTGTGTGGGAAACTCAGTTCTTTTGTTCTGAACACACGCACTTTTCTCGCCTTATTAGAGACTGTGGAAAGCAAGAGCGTGTTTCTTGCTCTAAAGCAGAGTGTGGTTCATGGATGAGAACTGTGCTTTGTGTTTCCCTTCAGAAAGAAAGTGAAATGCAAGGCTCTCTGTTTTCCTACATGCTAGACTTCGTTTCAGGTAAACACAGTCACTTTTCAGCTCAAAGGAAGCTACATCATTAAGGAAGCTCACACGTTTCTCGCGCTGAACTGAAAAGCATTGGCTGTTAGAGGAATTGTGGTTTGTATCAGGTTCAGAAGCAAAGTTGAACTAGATATGGTCCATGTGTGTAGGAAACACAGTTCTTTTGTTCTGAGTACACTCACATTTCCCGCCTTATTAGAGACACTAGAAAGCATAAGCGTACTTCTTGCTCTAAAGCAGAGTGTGGTTCATGGAAGAGTAATGGGCTATGTGTTTCACTTCAGTAACAGAGTCAAATGCCAGTCTCTGTGCCTTCAAACAAGCAAGACTTCTTTTCAGGTAAACGCAGTCACTGTTCAACTAAAAGGAAGCGACATCGTTCACGAAGCTCACACGTTTCTCAATCTTAACGGTGAAGCATTGCATGTTAGAGGACCTGTGGTTTGTATCCGATTTAGAAGCAGAGTTGAACTAGATATGGTCAGTGTGTGTAGGAAACACAGTTCTTTTGTTCTGAGCACACTCACTTTTCCCGCATTATTAGAGACTCTAGAAAGCAAGAACGTGCTTCTTGATCTAAATTAGAGTGTGTTTCATGGATAAGACCTCTGTTGTGCTTCCCTTCATAAACGGAGTGAATTGCCAGGGTCTGTGCCTTCCTCCAGCAAGACTTCATTTCAGGTAAACGCAGTCACTTTTCATGTCAAAAGAAGCTACATCGTTCACGAAGCTCACACGTTTCTCACTCTTAACTGAAAAGCATTGGATGTTAGAGGACCTGTGGTTTGTATCTGTTTCAGAAGAAGAGTTGAACTAGATATGGTCTGTGTGTATAGGAAACACAGTCTTTTGTTCTGAGCACATTCACGTTTCCCACCTTATTAGAGACTCTAGAAAGCAAGAGCGTGCTTCTTGCTCTAAAGTAGAGTGTGTATCCTGGATGAGAACTGTGCTGTGCTTCCCTTCAGAAATGGATTGAAATGCCAGGCTCTGTGCCTTCCTACAAGCAAGAAGTCTTTTCAGGTAAACACAGTCACTATTCTGCTCAAACGAAGCTACATCGTTCCCTAAGCTCACACGTTTCTCGCTCTGAACTGAAAAGCATTGGATGTTAGATGACCTGGGGTTTGTATCAGTTGCAGAAGCAAAGTTGAACTAGATATGGTCCATGTGTGTAGGAAACACAGTTCTTTTGTTCTGAGTACACTCACATTTCCCGCCTTATTAGAGACTCTAGAAAGCAAGAGCGTGCTTATTACTCTCAATTAGAGTGTGTTTCATGAATGAGAATTGTGCTGTGCTTCCCTTCTTAAACGGAGTGAAATGCCAGGCTCAGTGTCTTCCTACAAGCAAGACTTCTTTTCAGGTAAACGCAGTCACTTTTCAGCTCAAAGGAAGCTACATCGTTCACGAAACTCACACGTTTCTCACTCTTAACTGAAAAGCATTGGATGTTAGAGGACCTGTGGTTTATATCAGTTTCAGAAGCGGAGTTGAACTAGATATGGTCAGTGTGTGTAGGAAACTCAGTTCTTTTGTTCTGAACACACTCACTTTTCTCGCCTTATTAGAGACTGTGGAAAGCAAGAGCGTGTTTCTTGCTCTAAAGCAGAGTGTGGTTCATGGATGAGAACTGTGCAATGTGTTTCCCTTCAGAAGCAGAGTGAAATGCAAGCCTCTGTGTCTTCTTACAAGCAACACTTCGTTTCAGGTAAACACAGTCACTTTTCAGATCAAATGAAGCTACATCGTTAAGGAAGCTCACACGTTTCTCACTCTTAACTGAAAAGCATTGGATGTTAGAGGAACTGTGGTTTGTATCAGTTTAAGAAGCAGAGTTGAACTAGATATGGTCCGTGTGTATAGGAAACACAGTTCTTTTTTTCTGAGCACACTCACGTTTCCCACCTTATTTGAGACTCTAGAAAGCAAGAGCATGCTTCTTGCTCTAAAGCAGAGTGTGGTTCATGGAAGAGTACTGGGCTATGTGTTTCACTTCAGAAACAGAGTGAAATGCCAGGCTCTGTGACTTCCTACAAGAAAGACGTCATTTCAGGTAAACGCAGTCACTTTTCAGCTAAAACGAAGCAACTTCGTTCAGGAAGCTCACACGTTTCTCACTCTAAACTGAAAAGCATTGGATGTTAGTGGACCTGTGGTTTGTATCAGTTTCAGAAGCAGAGTTGAACTACATATTGTCCGTGTGTGTAGGGAACACAGTTCGTTTGTTCTGAGCACACTCACGTTTCCTGCATTATTAGAGACTCTAGAAAGCAAGAGCTTACTTCTTGCTCTAAAGCAGAGTGTGGTTCATGGAAGAGTACTGGGCTATTTGTTTCACTTCAGAAACAGAGTGAAATGCCAGCCTCTGTGAATCCTACAAGCAAGACTTCGTTTCAGGAAAACACAGTCACTTTTCATGTCAAAAGAAGCTACATTGTTCACGAAGCTCACACGTTTCTCACTCTTAACTGAAAAGCATTGGATGTTAGAGGACCTGTGGTTTATATCAGTTTCAGAAGCGGAGTTGAACTAGATATGGTCCGTGTGTGTGGGAAACTCAGTTCTTTTGTTCTGAACACACGCACTTTTCTCGCCTTATTAGAGACTGTGGAAAGCAAGAGCGTGTTTCTTGCTCTAAAGCAGAGTGTGGTTCATGGATGAGAACTGTGCTTTGTGTTTCCCTTCAGAAAGAAAGTGAAATGCAAGGCTCTGTGTTTTCCTACATGCTAGACTTCGTTTCAGGTAAACACAGTCACTTTTCAGCTCAAAGGAAGCTACATCATTAAGGAAGCTCACACGTTTCTCGCGCTGAACTGAAAAGCATTGGCTGTTAGAGGAATTGTGGTTTGTATCAGGTTCAGAAGCAAAGTTGAACTAGATATGGTCCATGTGTGTAGGAAACACAGTTCTTTTGTTCTGAGTACACTCACATTTCCCGCCTTATTAGAGACACTAGAAAGCATAAGCGTACTTCTTGCTCTAAAGCAGAGTGTGGTTCATGGAAGAGTAATGGGCTATGTGTTTCACTTCAGTAACAGAGTCAAATGCCAGTCTCTGTGCCTTCAAACAAGCAAGACTTCTTTTCAGGTAAACGCAGTCACTTTTCAACTAAAAGGAAGCGACATCGTTCACGAAGCTCACACGTTTCTCACTCTTAACGGTGAAGCATTGCATGTTAGAGGACCTGTGGTTTGTATCCGTTTTAGAAGCAGAGTTGAACTAGATATGGTCAGTGTGTGTAGGAAACACAGTTCTTTTGTTCTGAGCACACTCACTTTTCCCGCATTATTAGAGACTCTAGAAAGCAAGAACGTGCTTCTTGCTCTAAATTAGAGTGTGTTTCATGGATAAGACCTCTGCTGTGCTTCCCTTCATAAACGGAGTGAATTGCCAGGGTCTGTGCCTTCCTCCAGCAAGACTTCATTTCAGGTAAACGCAGTCACTTTTCATGTCAAAAGAAGCTACATCGTTCACGAAGCTCACACGTTTCTCACTCTTAACTGAAAAGCATTGGATGTTAGAGGACCTGTGGTTTGTATCCGTTTCAGAAGAAGAGTTGAACTAGATATGGTCTGTGTGTATAGGAAACACAGTCTTTTGTTCTGAGCACATTCACGTTTCCCACCTTATTAGAGACTCTAGAAAGCAAGAGCGTGCTTCTTGCTCTAAAGTAGAGTGTGTATCCTGGATGAGAACTGTGCTGTGCTTCCCTTCAGAAATGGATTGAAATGCCAGGCTCTGTGCCTTCCTACAAGCAAGAAGTCTTTTCAGGTAAACACAGTCACTATTCTGCTCAAACGAAGCTACATCGTTCCCTAAGCTCACACGTTTCTCGCTCTGAACTGAAAAGCATTGGATGTTAGATGACCTGGGGTTTGTATCAGTTGCAGAAGCAAAGTTGAACTAGATATGGTCCATGTGTGTAGGAAACACAGTTCTTTTGTTCTGAGTACACTCACATTTCCCGCCTTATTAGAGACTCTAGAAAGCAAGAGCGTGCTTATTACTCTCAATTAGAGTGTGTTTCATGGATGAGAATTGTGCTGTGCTTCCCTTCTTAAACGGAGTGAAATGCCAGGCTCAGTGTCTTCCTACAAGCAAGACTTCTTTTCAGGTAAACGCAGTCACTTTTCAGCTCAAAGGAAGCTACATTGTTCACGAAACTCACACGTTTCTCACTCTTAACTGAAAAGCATTGGATGTTAGAGGACCTGTGGTTTATATCAGTTTCAGAAGCGGAGTTGAACTAGATATGGTCAGTGTGTGTAGGAAACTCAGTTCTTTTGTTCTGAACACACTCACTTTTCTCGCCTTATTAGAGACTGTGGAAAGCAAGAGCGTGTTTCTTGCTCTAAAGCAGAGTGTGGTTCATGGATGAGAACTGTGCAATGTGTTTCCCTTCAGAAGCGGAGTGAAATGCAAGCCTCTGTGTCTTCCTACAAGCAACACTTCGTTTCAGGTAAACACAGTCACTTTTCAGATCAAACGAAGCTACATCGTTAAGGAAGCTCACACGTTTCTCACTCTTAACTGAAAAGCATTGGATGTTAGAGGAATTGTGGTTTGTATCAGTTTAAGAAGCAGAGTTGAACTAGATATGGTCCGTGTGTATAGGAAACACAGTTCTTTTTTTCTGAGCACACTCACGTTTCCCACCTTATTTGAGACTCTAGAAAGCAAGAGCATGCTTCTTGCTCTAAAGCAGAGTGTGGTTCATGGAAGAGTACTGGGCTATGTGTTTCACTTCAGAAACAGAGTGAAATGCCAGGCTCTGTGACTTCCTACAAGAAAGACTTCATTTCAGGTAAACGCAGTCACTTTTCAGCTAAAACGAAGCAACTTCGTTCAGGAAGCTCACACGTTTCTCACTCTAAACTGAAAAGCATTGGATGTTAGTGGACCTGTGGTTTGTATCAGTTTCAGAAGCAGAGTTGAACTACATATTGTCCGTGTGTGTAGGGAACACAGTTCTTTTGTTCTGAGCACACTCACGTTTCCTGCATTATAAGAGACTCTAGAAAGCAAGAGCGTACTTCTTGCTCTAAAGCAGAGTGTGGTTCATGGAAGAGTACTGGGCTATTTGTTTCACTTCAGAAACAGAGTGAAATGCCAGCCTCTGTGAATCCTACAAGCAAGACTTCGTTTCAGGAAAACACAGTCACTTTTCATGTCAAAAGAAGCTACATTGTTCACGAAGCTCACACGTTTCTCACTCTTAACTGAAAAGCATTGGATGTTAGAGGACCTGTGGTTTATATCAGTTTCAGAAGCGGAGTTGAACTAGATATGGTCCGTGTGTGTAGGAAACTCAGTTCTTTTGTTCTGAACACACGCACTTTTCTCGCCTTATTAGAACCTGTGGAAAGCAAGAGCGTGTTTCTTGCTCTAAAGCAGAGTGTGGTTCATGGATGAGAACTGTGCTTTGTGTTTCCCTTCAGAAAGAAAGTGAAATGCAAGGCTCTGTGTTTTCCTACATGCTAGACTTCGTTTCAGGTAAACACAGTCACTTTTCAGCTCAAAGGAAGCTACATCATTAAGGAAGCTCACACGTTTCTCGCGCTGAACTGAAAAGCATTGGCTGTTAGAGGAATTGTGGTTTGTATCAGGTTCAGAAGCAAAGTTGAACTAGATATGGTCCATGTGTGTAGGAAACACAGTTCTTTTGTTCTGAGTACACTCACATTTCCCGCCTTATTAGAGACTCTAGAAAGCATGAGCGTGCTTCTTGCTCTAAAGCAGAGTGTGGTTCATGGAAGAGTAATGGGCTATGTGTTTCACTTCAGTAACAGAGTCAAATGCCAGTCTCTGTGCCTTCCTACAAGCAAGACTTCTTTTCAGGTAAACGCAGTCACTTTTCAACTAAAAGGAAGCGACATCGTTCACGAAGCTCACACGTTTCTTACTCTTAACTGTGAAGCATTGCATGTTAGAGGACCTTTGGTTTGTATCCGTTTTAGAAGCAGAGTTGAACTAGATATGGTCATTGTGTGTAGGAAACACAGTTCTTTTGTTCTGAGCACACTCACTTTTCCCGCATTATTAGAGACTCTAGAAAGCAAGAACGTGCTTCTTGCTCTAAATTAGAGTGTGTTTCATGGATAAGACCTCTACTGTGCTTCCCTTCATAAACGGAGTGAATTGCCAGGGTCTGTGCCTTCCTCCAGCAAGACTTCATTTCAGGTAAACGCAGTCACTTTTCATGTCAAAAGAAGCTACATCGTTCACGAAGCTCACACGTTTCTCACTCTTAACTGAAAAGCATTGGTTGTTAGAGGACTTATGGTTTCTATCAGTTTCAGAAGCAGAGTTGAACTAGATATGGTCGTGTGTGTAGGAAACACAGTTCTTTTGTTCTGAGCACAATCATGTTTCCTGCCTTATTAGAGACCCTAGAAAGAAAGAGCATGCTTCTTGCTCTAAAGCAGAGTGTGGTTCATGGATGAGAACT
Organism: Onychomys arenicola; assembly: GCA_949786405.1. Classification (NCBI taxonomy): domain Eukaryota; kingdom Metazoa; phylum Chordata; class Mammalia; order Rodentia; family Cricetidae; genus Onychomys; species Onychomys arenicola. Next base: position 1,332,278 of record CATKUM010000045.1, read on the forward strand.
GTGCTGTGTGTTTCCCTTCAGAACCGGAGTGAAATCTGAGGCTCTGTGTCTTCCTACTAGCAAGACTTCCTTACAGGTAAACACAGTCAGTTTTCAGCTCAAACTAAGCTACATCGTTCACTAAGCTCACACGTTTCTCGCTCTGAACTGAAAAGCATTGGATGTTAGATGACCTGGGGTTTGTATCAGTTGCAGAAGCAAAGTTGAACTAGATATGGTCCATGTGTGTAGGAAACACAGTTCTTTTGTTCTGAGTACACTCACATTTCCCGCCTTATTAGAGACTCTAGAAAGCAAGAGCGTGCTTCTTACTCTCAATTAGAGTGTGTTTCATGGATGAGAATTGTGCTGTGCTTCCCTTCTTAAACGGAGTGAAATGCCAGGCTCTGTGTCTTCCTACAAGCAAGACTTCTTTTCAGGTAAACGCAGTCACTTTTCAGCTCAAAGGAAGCTACATCCTTCACGAACCTCACACGTTTCTCACTCTTAACTGAAAAGCATTTGATGTTAGAGGACCTGTGGTTTATATCAGTTTCAGAAGCGGAGTTGAACTAGATATGGTCAGTGTGTGTAGGAAACTCAGTTCTTTTGTTCTGAACACACTCACTTTTCTCGCCTTATTAGAGACTGTGGAAAGCAAGAGCGTGTTTCTTGCTCTAAAGCAGAGTGTGGTTCATGGATGAGAACTGTGCAATGTGTTTCCGTTTTGAAGCGGAGTGAAATGCAAGCCTCTGTGTCTTCCTACAAGCAACACTTCGTTTCAGGTAAACGCAGTCACTTTTCAACTAAAAGGAAGCGACATCGTTCACGAAGTTCACACGTTTCTCACTCTTAACTGAAAAGCATTGGATGTTAGAGGACCTGTGGTTTGTATCCGTTTCAGAAGCAGAGTGGAACTAGATATGGTCCGTGTGTATAGGAAACACAGTCTTTTGTTCTGAGCACATTCACGTTTCCCAACTAATTAGAGACTCTAGAAAGCAAGAGCGTGCTTCTTGCTCTAAAGTAGAGTGTGTATCCTGGATGAGAACTGTGCTGTGCTTCCCTTCAGAAATGGAGTGAAATGCCAGGCTCTGTGCCTTCCTACAAGCAAGACGTCTTTTCAGGTAAACACAGTCACTTTTCAGCTCAAACGAAGCTACATCATTCACGAAGCTCACACATTTCTCACTCTGAACTGAAAAGCATTGGATGTTAGAGGACTTGTGGTTTGTATCAGTTTAAGAAGCAGAGTTGAACTAGATATGGTACGTGTGTGTTGGAAACACAGTTCTTTTGTTCTGAGCACACTCACATTTCCCGCCTTATTAGAGACTTAAGAAAGCAAGAGCGTGCTTCTTACTCTAAATTAGTGTGTGTTTCATGGATGAGAACTGTGCTGTGCTTCCCTTCATAAACGGAGTGAAATGCCAGGATCTGTGCCTTCCTGCAGCAAGACTTCGTTTCAGGTAAAAGCAGTCACTTTTCAGCTCAAACAAAGCTTCATTGTTCTGGAAGCTCACACGTTTCTCGCTTTGACTGAAAAGCATTGGATGTTAGAGGACCTGTGGTTTTTATCCGTTTCAGAAGCAGAGTTGAACTAGATACGTTCCGTGTGTGTAGGAAACTCAGTTCTTTTGTTCTGAGCACACTTAGGTTTCCGGCCTTATTAGAGACTCTAGAAAGTAAGAGCGTGCTTCTTAGTCTAAAGCAGATTGTGGTTCATGTATGAGGACTGTGCTATGTGTTTCCCTTCAGAAACCGAGTGAAACGCCATGCTCTGTGTCTTCCTACAAGCAAGACTTCTTTTCAGGTAAACGCAGTCACTTTTCAGCTCAAACTAAGCTACATTGTTCACTAAGCTCACACGTTTCTCGCTCTGAATTGAAAAGCATTGGATGTTAGAGGACATGGGGTTTGTATCAGTTGCAGAAGCAAAGTTGAACTATATATGGTCCTGTGTGTAGGAAACACAGTTCTTTTGTTCTGAGTACACTAACATTTCACGCCTTAGTAGAGACTCTAGAAAGCAAGAGCATGCTTCTTGCTCTAAAGCCCAGTGTGGTTCATGGAAGAGTACTGGGCTATTTGTTTCACTTCAGAAACAGAGTGAAATGCCAGCCTCTGTGAATCCTACAAGCAAGACTTCGTTTCAGGAAAACACAGTCACTTTTCATGTCAAAAGAAGCTACATTGTTCACGAAGCTCACACGTTTCTCACTCTTAACTGAAAAGCATTGGATGTTAGAGGACCTGTGGTTTATATCAGTTTCAGAAGCGGAGTTGAACTAGATATGATCCGTGTGTGTAGGAAACTCAGTTCATTTGTTCTGAACACACGCACTTTTCTCGCCTTATTAGAGACTGTGGAAAGCAAGAGCGTGTTTCTTGCTCTAAAGCAGAGTGTGGTTCATGGATGAGAACTGTGCTTTGTGTTTCCCTTCAGAAAGAAAGTGAAATGCAAGGCTCTGTGTCTTCCTACATGCTAGACTTTGTTTCATGTAAACACAGTCACTTTTCAGCTCAAAGGAAGCTACATCATTAAGGAAGCTCACACGTTTCTCGCGCTGAACTGAAAGGCATTGGCTGTTAAAGGAATTGTGGTTTGTATCAGGTTCAGAAGCAAAGTTGAACTAGATATGGTCCATGTGTGGGAAACACAGTTCTTTTGTTCTGAACACACGCACTTTTCTCGCAATATTAGAGACTGTGGAAAGCAAGAGCGTGTTTCTTGCTCTAAAGCAGAGTGTGGTTCATGGATGAGAACTGTGCTTTGTGTTTCCCTTCAGAAAGAAAGTTAAATGCAAGGCTCTGTGTTTTCCTTCATGCTAGACTTCGTTTCAGGAAAACACAGTCACTTTTCAGCTCAAAGGAAGCTACATCATTAAGGAAGCTCACACGTTTCTCGCGCTGAACTGAAAAGCATTGGCTGTTAGAGGAATTATGGTTTGTATCAGGTTCAGAAGCAAAGTTGAACTAGATATGGTCCATGTGTGTAGGAAACACAGTTCTTTTGTTCTGAGTGCACTCACATTTCCCGACTTATTAGAGACTCTAGAAAGCATGAGCGTGCTTCTTGCTCTAAAGCAGAGTGTGGTTCATGGAAGAGTAATGGGCTATGTGTTTCACTTCAGTAACAGAATGAAATGCCAGTCTCTGTGCCTTCCTACAAGCAAGACTTCTTTTCAGGTAAACGCAGTCACTTTTCATGTCAAAAGAAGCTACATCGTTCACGAAGCTCACATGTTTCTCACTCTTAACTGAAAAGCATTGGTTGTTAGAGGACTTATGGTTTCTATCAGTTTCAGAAGCAGAGTTGAACTAGATATGGTGCGTGTGTGTCGGAAACACAGTTCTTTTGTTCTGAGCACACTCATGTTTCCTGCCTTATTAGAGACCCTAGAAAGAAAGAGCATGCTTCTTGCTCTAAAGCAGAGTGTGGTTCATGGATGAGAACTGTGCTGTGTGTTTCCCTTCAGGACCGGAGTGAAATCTGAGGCTCTGTGTCTTCCTACTAGCAAGACTTCCTTACAGGTAAACACAGTCAGTTTTCAGCTCAAACAAAGCTTCATTGTTCAGGAAGCTCACACGTTTCTCGCTTTGACTGAAAAGCATTGGTTTTAGAGGACCTGTGGTTTTTATCAGTTTCAGAAGCAGAGTTGAACTAGATATGGTCCGTGTGTGTGGGAAACTCCTTTCTTTTGTTCTGAGCACACTTACGTTTCCTGCCTTATTAGAGAGTCTAGAAAGTAAGAACGTGCTTCTTACTCTAAAGCAGAGTGTGGTTCATGGATGAGAACTATGCTATGTGTTTCCCACAGAAACAGAGTGAAATGCCAGGCTCTGTGTCTTCCTACAAGTAAGACTTCATTTCAGGTAAACGCAGTCACTTTTCATGTCAAAAGAAGCTACATCGTTCACGAAGCTCACACGTTTCTCACTCTTAACTGAAAAGCATTTGATGTTAGAGGACCTGTGGTTTGTATCCGTTTCAGAAGCAGAGTTGAACTAGATATGGTCCGTGTGTATAGGAAACACAGTCTGTTGTTCTGAGCACATTCACGTTTCCCACCTTATTAGAGTCTCTAGAAAGCAGGAGCGTGCTTCTTGCTCTAAAGTAGAGTGTGTATCCTGGATGAGAACTGTGCTGTGCTTCCCTTCAGAAATGGAGTGAAATGCAAGGCTCTGTGCCTTCCTGCAAGCAAGAATTCATTTCAGGTAATTGTCATCACTTTTAAGCTCAAACGAAGCTTCATCGTTCAAAAAGCTCACACGTTTCTCGCTCTGAACTGAAAAGCATTGGATGTTAGAGGACCTGTGGTTTGTATCAGTTTAAGAAGCAGAGTTGAACTAGATATGGTACGTGTGTGTTAGAAACACAGTTCTTTTGTTCTGAGCACACTCACATTTCCCGCCTTATTAGAGACTCTAGAAAGCAAGAGCGTACTTCTTACTCTAAATTAGTGTGTGTTTCATGGATGAGAACTGTGCTGTGCGTCCCTTCATAAACGGAGTGAAATGCCAGGATCTGTGCCTTCCTGCAGCAAGACTTCGTTTCAGGTAAACGCAGTCACTTTTCAGCTCAACAAAGCTTCATTGTACAGGAAGCTCACACGTTTCTCGCTTTGACTGAAAAGCATTGGATGTTTGAGGACCTGTGGTTTTTATCCGTTTCAGAAGCAGAGTTGAACTAGATATGTTCCGTGTGTGTAGGAAACTCAGTTTTTTTGTTCTGAGCACACTCATGTTTCCTGCCTTATTAGAGACCCTAGAAAGAAAGAGCATGCTTCTTGCTCTAAAGCAGAGTGTGGTTCATGGATGAGAACTGTGCTGTGTGTTTCCTTTCAGAACCGGAGTGAAATCTGAGGCTCTGTGTCTTCCTACTAGCAAGACTTCCTTACAGGTAAACACAGTCAGTTTTCAGCTCAAACTAAGCTACATGGTTCACTAAGCTCACACGTTTCTCGCTCTGAACTGAAAAGCATTGGATGTTAGATGACCTGGGGTTTGTATCAGTTGCAGAAGCAAAGTTGAACTAGATATGGTCCATGTGTGTAGGAAACACAATTCTTTTGTTCTGAGTACACTCACATTTCCCGCCTTATTAGAGACTCTAGAAAGCAAGAGCATGCTTCTTACTCTCAATTAGAGTGTGTTTCATGGATGAGAATTGTGCTGTGCTTCACTTCATAAACGGAGTGAAATGCCAGGCTCTGTGTCTTCCTACAAGCAAGACTTCTTTTCAGGTAAACGCAGTCACTTTTCAGCTCAAAGGAAGCTACATCGTTCACGAACCTCACACGTTTCTCACTCTTAACTGAAAAGCATTGGATGTTATAGGACCTGTGGTTTATATCAGTTTCAGAAGCGGAGTTGAACTAGATATGGTCCGTGTGTGTAGGAAACTCAGTTCTTTTGTTCTGAACACACTCACTTTTTCGTCTTATTAGAGACTGTGGAAAGCAAGAGCGTGTTTCTGGCTCTAAAGCAGAGTGTGGTTCATGGATGAGAACTGTGCAATGTGTTTCCCTTCAGAAACGGAGTGAAAGGCAAGCCTCTGTGTCTTCCTACAAGCAACACTTCGTTTCAGGTAAACACAGTCACTTTTCAGCTCAAACGAAGCTACATCGTTAAGGAAGCTCACACGTTTCTCACTCTAAACTGAAAAGCATTGGATGTTAGAGGACCTGTGGTTTGTATCAGTTTCAGAAGCAGAGTTGAACTAGATATTGTCAGTGTGTGTAGGGAACACAGTTCTTTTGTTCTGAGCACACTTACATTTCCCTCCTTATTAGAGACTCTAGGAAGCAAGTGCATGATTCTTGCTCTAAAGCAGAGTGTGGTTCATGGAAGAGTACTGGGCTATTTGTTTCACTTCAGAAACAGAGTGACATGCCAGCCTCTGTGAATCCTACAAGCAAGACTTCGTTTCAGGAAAACACAGTCACTTTTCATGTCAAAAGAAGCTACATTGTTCACGAAGCTCACACGTTTCTCACTCTTAACTGAAAAGCATTGGATGTTAGAGGACCTGTGGTTTATATCAGTTTCAGAAGCGGAGTTGAACTAGATATGATCCGTGTGTGTAGGAAACTCAGTTCATTTGTTCTGAACACACGCACTTTTCTCGCCTTATTAGAGACTGTGGAAAGCAAGAGCGTGTTTCTTGCTCTAAAGCAGAGTGTGGTTCATGGATGAGAACTGTGCTTTGTGTTTCCCTTCAGAAAGAAAGTGAAATGCAAGGCTCTGTGTCTTCCTACATGCTAGACTTTGTTTCATGTAAACACAGTCACTTTTCAGCTCAAAGGAAGCTACATCATTAAGGAAGCTCACACGTTTCTCGCGCTGAACTGAAAGGCATTGGCTGTTAAAGGAATTGTGGTTTGTATCAGGTTCAGAAGCAAAGTTGAACTAGATATGGTCCATGTGTGGGAAACACAGTTCTTTTGTTCTGAACACACGCACTTTTCTCGCAATATTAGAGACTGTGGAAAGCAAGAGCGTGTTTCTTGCTCTAAAGCAGAGTGTGGTTCATGGATGAGAACTGTGCTTTGTGTTTCCCTTCAGAAAGAAAGTTAAATGCAAGGCTCTGTGTTTTCCTTCATGCTAGACTTCGTTTCAGGAAAACACAGTCACTTTTCAGCTCAAAGGAAGCTACATCATTAAGGAAGCTCACACGTTTCTCGCGCTGAACTGAAAAGCATTGGCTGTTAGAGGAATTATGGTTTGTATCAGGTTCAGAAGCAAAGTTGAACTAGATATGGTCCATGTGTGTAGGAAACACAGTTCTTTTGTTCTGAGTGCACTCACATTTCCCGACTTATTAGAGACTCTAGAAAGCATGAGCGTGCTTCTTGCTCTAAAGCAGAGTGTGGTTCATGGAAGAGTAATGGGCTATGTGTTTCACTTCAGTAACAGAATGAAATGCCAGTCTCTGTGCCTTCCTACAAGCAAGACTTCTTTTCAGGTAAACGCAGTCACTTTTCATGTCAAAAGAAGCTACATCGTTCACGAAGCTCACATGTTTCTCACTCTTAACTGAAAAGCATTGGTTGTTAGAGGACTTATGGTTTCTATCAGTTTCAGAAGCAGAGTTGAACTAGATATGGTGCGTGTGTGTCGGAAACACAGTTCTTTTGTTCTGAGCACACTCATGTTTCCTGCCTTATTAGAGACCCTAGAAAGAAAGAGCATGCTTCTTGCTCTAAAGCAGAGTGTGGTTCATGGATGAGAACTGTGCTGTGTGTTTCCCTTCAGGACCGGAGTGAAATCTGAGGCTCTGTGTCTTCCTACTAGCAAGACTTCCTTACAGGTAAACACAGTCAGTTTTCAGCTCAAACAAAGCTTCATTGTTCAGGAAGCTCACACGTTTCTCGCTTTGACTGAAAAGCATTGGTTTTAGAGGACCTGTGGTTTTTATCAGTTTCAGAAGCAGAGTTGAACTAGATATGGTCCGTGTGTGTGGGAAACTCCTTTCTTTTGTTCTGAGCACACTTACGTTTCCTGCCTTATTAGAGAGTCTAGAAAGTAAGAACGTGCTTCTTACTCTAAAGCAGAGTGTGGTTCATGGATGAGAACTATGCTATGTGTTTCCCACAGAAACAGAGTGAAATGCCAGGCTCTGTGTCTTCCTACAAGTAAGACTTCATTTCAGGTAAACGCAGTCACTTTTCATGTCAAAAGAAGCTACATCGTTCACGAAGCTCACACGTTTCTCACTCTTAACTGAAAAGCATTTGATGTTAGAGGACCTGTGGTTTGTATCCGTTTCAGAAGCAGAGTTGAACTAGATATGGTCCGTGTGTATAGGAAACACAGTCTGTTGTTCTGAGCACATTCACGTTTCCCACCTTATTAGAGTCTCTAGAAAGCAGGAGCGTGCTTCTTGCTCTAAAGTAGAGTGTGTATCCTGGATGAGAACTGTGCTGTGCTTCCCTTCAGAAATGGAGTGAAATGCAAGGCTCTGTGCCTTCCTGCAAGCAAGAATTCGTTTCAGGTAATTGTCATCACTTTTAAGCTCAAACGAAGCTTCATCGTTCAAAAAGCTCACACGTTTCTCGCTCTGAACTGAAAAGCATTGGATGTTAGAGGACCTGTGGTTTGTATCAGTTTAAGAAGCAGAGTTGAACTAGATATGGTACGTGTGTGTTAGAAACACAGTTCTTTTGTTCTGAGCACACTCACATTTCCCGCCTTATTAGAGACTCTAGAAAGCAAGAGCGTACTTCTTACTCTAAATTAGTGTGTGTTTCATGGATGAGAACTGTGCTGTGCGTCCCTTCATAAACGGAGTGAAATGCCAGGATCTGTGCCTTCCTGCAGCAAGACTTCGTTTCAGGTAAACGCAGTCACTTTTCAGCTCAACAAAGCTTCATTGTTCAGGAAGCTCACACGTTTCTCGCTTTGACTGAAAAGCATTGGATGTTTGAGGACCTGTGGTTTTTATCCGTTTCAGAAGCAGAGTTGAACTAGATATGTTCCGTGTGTGTAGGAAACTCAGTTTTTTTGTTCTGAGCACACTCATGTTTCCTGCCTTATTAGAGACCCTAGAAAGAAAGAGCATGCTTCTTGCTCTAAAGCAGAGTGTGGTTCATGGATGAGAACTGTGCTGTGTGTTTCCTTTCAGAACCGGAGTGAAATCTGAGGCTCTGTGTCTTCCTACTAGCAAGACTTCCTTACAGGTAAACACAGTCAGTTTTCAGCTCAAACTAAGCTACATGGTTCACTAAGCTCACACGTTTCTCGCTCTGAACTGAAAAGCATTGGATGTTAGATGACCTGGGGTTTGTATCAGTTGCAGAAGCAAAGTTGAACTAGATATGGTCCATGTGTGTAGGAAACACAATTCTTTTGTTCTGAGTACACTCACATTTCTCGCCTTATTAGAGACTCTAGAAAGCAAGAGCATGCTTCTTACTCTCAATTAGAGTGTGTTTCATGGATGAGAATTGTGCTGTGCTTCACTTCATAAACGGAGTGAAATGCCAGGCTCTGTGTCTTCCTACAAGCAAGACTTCTTTTCAGGTAAACGCAGTCACTTTTCAGCTCAAAGGAAGCTACATCGTTCACGAACCTCACACGTTTCTCACTCTTAACTGAAAAGCATTGGATGTTATAGGACCTGTGGTTTATATCAGTTTCAGAAGCGGAGTTGAACTAGATATGGTCCGTGTGTGTAGGAAACTCAGTTCTTTTGTTCTGAACACACTCACTTTTTCGTCTTATTAGAGACTGTGGAAAGCAAGAGCGTGTTTCTGGCTCTAAAGCAGAGTGTGGTTCATGGATGAGAACTGTGCAATGTGTTTCCCTTCAGAAACGGAGTGAAAGGCAAGCCTCTGTGTCTTCCTACAAGCAACACTTCGTTTCAGGTAAACACAGTCACTTTTCAGCTCAAACGAAGCTACATCGTTAAGGAAGCTCACACGTTTCTCACTCTAAACTGAAAAGCATTGGATGTTAGAGGACCTGTGGTTTGTATCAGTTTCAGAAGCAGAGTTGAACTAGATATTGTCAGTGTGTGTAGGGAACACAGTTCTTTTGTTCTGAGCACACTTACATTTCCCTCCTTATTAGAGACTCTAGGAAGCAAGTGCATGATTCTTGCTCTAAAGCAGAGTGTGGTTCATGGAAGAGTACTGGGCTATTTGTTTCACTTCAGAAACAGAGTGACATGCCAGCCTCTGTGAATCCTACAAGCAAGACTTCGTTTCAGGAAAACACAGTCACTTTTCATGTCAAAAGAAGCTACATTGTTCACGAAGCTCACACGTTTCTCACTCTTAACTGAAAAGCATTGGATGTTAGAGGACCTGTGGTTTATATCAGTTTCAGAAGCGGAGTTGAACTAGATATGATCCGTGTGTGTAGGAAACTCAGTTCATTTGTTCTGAACACACGCACTTTTCTCGCCTTATTAGAGACTGTGGAAAGCAAGAGCGTGTTTCTTGCTCTAAAGCAGAGTGTGGTTCATGGATGAGAACTGTGCTTTGTGTTTCCCTTCAGAAAGAAAGTGAAATGCAAGGCTCTGTGTCTTCCTACATGCTAGACTTTGTTTCATGTAAACACAGTCACTTTTCAGCTCAAAGGAAGCTACATCATTAAGGAAGCTCACACGTTTCTCGCGCTGAACTGAAAGGCATTGGCTGTTAAAGGAATTGTGGTTTGTATCAGGTTCAGAAGCAAAGTTGAACTAGATATGGTCCATGTGTGGGAAACACAGTTCTTTTGTTCTGAACACACGCACTTTTCTCGCAATATTAGAGACTGTGGAAAGCAAGAGCGTGTTTCTTGCTCTAAAGCAGAGTGTGGTTCATGGATGAGAACTGTGCTTTGTGTTTCCCTTCAGAAAGAAAGTTAAATGCAAGGCTCTGTGTTTTCCTTCATGCTAGACTTCGTTTCAGGAAAACACAGTCACTTTTCAGCTCAAAGGAAGCTACATCATTAAGGAAGCTCACACGTTTCTCGCGCTGAACTGAAAAGCATTGGCTGTTAGAGGAATTATGGTTTGTATCAGGTTCAGAAGCAAAGTTGAACTAGATATGGTCCATGTGTGTAGGAAACACAGTTCTTTTGTTCTGAGTGCACTCACATTTCCCGACTTATTAGAGACTCTAGAAAGCATGAGCGTGCTTCTTGCTCTAAAGCAGAGTGTGGTTCATGGAAGAGTAATGGGCTATGTGTTTCACTTCAGTAACAGAATGAAATGCCAGTCTCTGTGCCTTCCTACAAGCAAGACTTCTTTTCAGGTAAACGCAGTCACTTTTCATGTCAAAAGAAGCTACATCGTTCACGAAGCTCACATGTTTCTCACTCTTAACTGAAAAGCATTGGTTGTTAGAGGACTTATGGTTTCTATCAGTTTCAGAAGCAGAGTTGAACTAGATATGGTGCGTGTGTGTCGGAAACACAGTTCTTTTGTTCTGAGCACACTCATGTTTCCTGCCTTATTAGAGACCCTAGAAAGAAAGAGCATGCTTCTTGCTCTAAAGCAGAGTGTGGTTCATGGATGAGAACTGTGCTGTGTGTTTCCCTTCAGGACCGGAGTGAAATCTGAGGCTCTGTGTCTTCCTACTAGCAAGACTTCCTTACAGGTAAACACAGTCAGTTTTCAGCTCAAACAAAGCTTCATTGTTCAGGAAGCTCACACGTTTCTCGCTTTGACTGAAAAGCATTGGTTTTAGAGGACCTGTGGTTTTTATCAGTTTCAGAAGCAGAGTTGAACTAGATATGGTCCGTGTGTGTGGGAAACTCCTTTCTTTTGTTCTGAGCACACTTACGTTTCCTGCCTTATTAGAGAGTCTAGAAAGTAAGAACGTGCTTCTTACTCTAAAGCAGAGTGTGGTTCATGGATGAGAACTATGCTATGTGTTTCCCACAGAAACAGAGTGAAATGCCAGGCTCTGTGTCTTCCTACAAGTAAGACTTCATTTCAGGTAAACGCAGTCACTTTTCATGTCAAAAGAAGCTACATCGTTCACGAAGCTCACACGTTTCTCACTCTTAACTGAAAAGCATTTGATGTTAGAGGACCTGTGGTTTGTATCCGTTTCAGAAGCAGAGTTGAACTAGATATGGTCCGTGTGTATAGGAAACACAGTCTGTTGTTCTGAGCACATTCACGTTTCCCACCTTATTAGAGTCTCTAGAAAGCAGGAGCGTGCTTCTTGCTCTAAAGTAGAGTGTGTATCCTGGATGAGAACTGTGCTGTGCTTCCCTTCAGAAATGGAGTGAAATGCAAGGCTCTGTGCCTTCCTGCAAGCAAGAATTCGTTTCAGGTAATTGTCATCACTTTTAAGCTCAAACGAAGCTTCATCGTTCAAAAAGCTCACACGTTTCTCGCTCTGAACTGAAAAGCATTGGATGTTAGAGGACCTGTGGTTTGTATCAGTTTAAGAAGCAGAGTTGAACTAGATATGGTACGTGTGTGTTAGAAACACAGTTCTTTTGTTCTGAGCACACTCACATTTCCCGCCTTATTAGAGACTCTAGAAAGCAAGAGCGTACTTCTTACTCTAAATTAGTGTGTGTTTCATGGATGAGAACTGTGCTGTGCGTCCCTTCATAAACGGAGTGAAATGCCAGGATCTGTGCCTTCCTGCAGCAAGACTTCGTTTCAGGTAAACGCAGTCACTTTTCAGCTCAACAAAGCTTCATTGTTCAGGAAGCTCACACGTTTCTCGCTTTGACTGAAAAGCATTGGATGTTTGAGGACCTGTGGTTTTTATCCGTTTCAGAAGCAGAGTTGAACTAGATATGTTCCGTGTGTGTAGGAAACTCAGTTTTTTTGTTCTGAGCACACTCATGTTTCCTGCCTTATTAGAGACCCTAGAAAGAAAGAGCATGCTTCTTGCTCTAAAGCAGAGTGTGGTTCATGGATGAGAACTGTGCTGTGTGTTTCCTTTCAGAACCGGAGTGAAATCTGAGGCTCTGTGTCTTCCTACTAGCAAGACTTCCTTACAGGTAAACACAGTCAGTTTTCAGCTCAAACTAAGCTACATGGTTCACTAAGCTCACACGTTTCTCGCTCTGAACTGAAAAGCATTGGATGTTAGATGACCTGGGGTTTGTATCAGTTGCAGAAGCAAAGTTGAACTAGATATGGTCCATGTGTGTAGGAAACACAATTCTTTTGTTCTGAGTACACTCACATTTCCCGCCTTATTAGAGACTCTAGAAAGCAAGAGCATGCTTCTTACTCTCAATTAGAGTGTGTTTCATGGATGAGAATTGTGCTGTGCTTCACTTCATAAACGGAGTGAAATGCCAGGCTCTGTGTCTTCCTACAAGCAAGACTTCTTTTCAGGTAAACGCAGTCACTTTTCAGCTCAAAGGAAGCTACATCGTTCACGAACCTCACACGTTTCTCACTCTTAACTGAAAAGCATTGGATGTTATAGGACCTGTGGTTTATATCAGTTTCAGAAGCGGAGTTGAACTAGATATGGTCCGTGTGTGTAGGAAACTCAGTTCTTTTGTTCTGAACACACTCACTTTTTCGTCTTATTAGAGACTGTGGAAAGCAAGAGCGTGTTTCTGGCTCTAAAGCAGAGTGTGGTTCATGGATGAGAACTGTGCAATGTGTTTCCCTTCAGAAACGGAGTGAAAGGCAAGCCTCTGTGTCTTCCTACAAGCAACACTTCGTTTCAGGTAAACACAGTCACTTTTCAGCTCAAACGAAGCTACATCGTTAAGGAAGCTCACACGTTTCTCACTCTAAACTGAAAAGCATTGGATGTTAGAGGACCTGTGGTTTGTATCAGTTTCAGAAGCAGAGTTGAACTAGATATTGTCAGTGTGTGTAGGGAACACAGTTCTTTTGTTCTGAGCACACTTACATTTCCCTCCTTATTAGAGACTCTAGGAAGCAAGTGCATGATTCTTGCTCTAAAGCAGAGTGTGGTTCATGGAAGAGTACTGGGCTATTTGTTTCACTTCAGAAACAGAGTGACATGCCAGCCTCTGTGAATCCTACAAGCAAGACTTCGTTTCAGGAAAACACAGTCACTTTTCATGTCAAAAGAAGCTACATTGTTCACGAAGCTCACACGTTTCTCACTCTTAACTGAAAAGCATTGGATGTTAGAGGACCTGTGGTTTATATCAGTTTCAGAAGCGGAGTTGAACTAGATATGATCCGTGTGTGTAGGAAACTCAGTTCATTTGTTCTGAACACACGCACTTTTCTCGCCTTATTAGAGACTGTGGAAAGCAAGAGCGTGTTTCTTGCTCTAAAGCAGAGTGTGGTTCATGGATGAGAACTGTGCTTTGTGTTTCCCTTCAGAAAGAAAGTGAAATGCAAGGCTCTGTGTCTTCCTACATGCTAGACTTTGTTTCATGTAAACACAGTCACTTTTCAGCTCAAAGGAAGCTACATCATTAAGGAAGCTCACACGTTTCTCGCGCTGAACTGAAAGGCATTGGCTGTTAAAGGAATTGTGGTTTGTATCAGGTTCAGAAGCAAAGTTGAACTAGATATGGTCCATGTGTGGGAAACACAGTTCTTTTGTTCTGAACACACGCACTTTTCTCGCAATATTAGAGACTGTGGAAAGCAAGAGCGTGTTTCTTGCTCTAAAGCAGAGTGTGGTTCATGGATGAGAACTGTGCTTTGTGTTTCCCTTCAGAAAGAAAGTTAAATGCAAGGCTCTGTGTTTTCCTTCATGCTAGACTTCGTTTCAGGAAAACACAGTCACTTTTCAGCTCAAAGGAAGCTACATCATTAAGGAAGCTCACACGTTTCTCGCGCTGAACTGAAAAGCATTGGCTGTTAGAGGAATTATGGTTTGTATCAGGTTCAGAAGCAAAGTTGAACTAGATATGGTCCATGTGTGTAGGAAACACAGTTCTTTTGTTCTGAGTGCACTCACATTTCCCGACTTATTAGAGACTCTAGAAAGCATGAGCGTGCTTCTTGCTCTAAAGCAGAGTGTGGTTCATGGAAGAGTAATGGGCTATGTGTTTCACTTCAGTAACAGAATGAAATGCCAGTCTCTGTGCCTTCCTACAAGCAAGACTTCTTTTCAGGTAAACGCAGTCACTTTTCATGTCAAAAGAAGCTACATCGTTCACGAAGCTCACATGTTTCTCACTCTTAACTGAAAAGCATTGGTTGTTAGAGGACTTATGGTTTCTATCAGTTTCAGAAGCAGAGTTGAACTAGATATGGTGCGTGTGTGTCGGAAACACAGTTCTTTTGTTCTGAGCACACTCATGTTTCCTGCCTTATTAGAGACCCTAGAAAGAAAGAGCATGCTTCTTGCTCTAAAGCAGAGTGTGGTTCATGGATGAGAACTGTGCTGTGTGTTTCCCTTCAGGACCGGAGTGAAATCTGAGGCTCTGTGTCTTCCTACTAGCAAGACTTCCTTACAGGTAAACACAGTCAGTTTTCAGCTCAAACAAAGCTTCATTGTTCAGGAAGCTCACACGTTTCTCGCTTTGACTGAAAAGCATTGGTTTTAGAGGACCTGTGGTTTTTATCAGTTTCAGAAGCAGAGTTGAACTAGATATGGTCCGTGTGTGTGGGAAACTCCTTTCTTTTGTTCTGAGCACACTTACGTTTCCTGCCTTATTAGAGAGTCTAGAAAGTAAGAACGTGCTTCTTACTCTAAAGCAGAGTGTGGTTCATGGATGAGAACTATGCTATGTGTTTCCCACAGAAACAGAGTGAAATGCCAGGCTCTGTGTCTTCCTACAAGTAAGACTTCATTTCAGGTAAACGCAGTCACTTTTCATGTCAAAAGAAGCTACATCGTTCACGAAGCTCACACGTTTCTCACTCTTAACTGAAAAGCATTTGATGTTAGAGGACCTGTGGTTTGTATCCATTTCAGAAGCAGAGTTGAACTAGATATGGTCCGTGTGTATAGGAAACACAGTCGGTTGTTCTGAGCACATTCACGTTTCCCACCTTATTAGAGTCTCTAGAAAGCAGGAGCGTGCTTCTTGCTCTAAAGTAGAGTGTGTATCCTGGATGAGAACTGTGCTGTGCTTCCCTTCAGAAATGGAGTGAAATGCAAGGCTCTGTGCCTTCCTGCAAGCAAGAATTCGTTTCAGGTAATTGTCATCACTTTTAAGCTCAAACGAAGCTTCATCGTTCAAAAAGCTCACACGTTTCTCGCTCTGAACTGAAAAGCATTGGATGTTAGAGGACCTGTGGTTTGTATCAGTTTAAGAAGCAGAGTTGAACTAGATATGGTACGTGTGTGTTAGAAACACAGTTCTTTTGTTCTGAGCACACTCACATTTCCCGCCTTATTAGAGACTCTAGAAAGCAAGAGCGTACTTCTTACTCTAAATTAGTGTGTGTTTCATGGATGAGAACTGTGCTGTGCGTCCCTTCATAAACGGAGTGAAATGCCAGGATCTGTGCCTTCCTGCAGCAAGACTTCGTTTCAGGTAAACGCAGTCACTTTTCAGCTCAACAAAGCTTCATTGTTCAGGAAGCTCACACGTTTCTCGCTTTGACTGAAAAGCATTGGATGTTTGAGGACCTGTGGTTTTTATCCGTTTCAGAAGCAGAGTTGAACTAGATATGTTCCGTGTGTGTAGGAAACTCAGTTTTTTTGTTCTGAGCACACTCATGTTTCCTGCCTTATTAGAGACCCTAGAAAGAAAGAGCATGCTTCTTGCTCTAAAGCAGAGTGTGGTTCATGGATGAGAACTGTGCTGTGTGTTTCCTTTCAGAACCGGAGTGAAATCTGAGGCTCTGTGTCTTCCTACTAGCAAGACTTCCTTACAGGTAAACACAGTCAGTTTTCAGCTCAAACTAAGCTACATGGTTCACTAAGCTCACACGTTTCTCGCTCTGAACTGAAAAGCATTGGATGTTAGATGACCTGGGGTTTGTATCAGTTGCAGAAGCAAAGTTGAACTAGATATGGTCCATGTGTGTAGGAAACACAATTCTTTTGTTCTGAGTACACTCACATTTCCCGCCTTATTAGAGACTCTAGAAAGCAAGAGCATGCTTCTTACTCTCAATTAGAGTGTGTTTCATGGATGAGAATTGTGCTGTGCTTCACTTCATAAACGGAGTGAAATGCCAGGCTCTGTGTCTTCCTACAAGCAAGACTTCTTTTCAGGTAAACGCAGTCACTTTTCAGCTCAAAGGAAGCTACATCGTTCACGAACCTCACACGTTTCTCACTCTTAACTGAAAAGCATTGGATGTTATAGGACCTGTGGTTTATATCAGTTTCAGAAGCGGAGTTGAACTAGATATGGTCCGTGTGTGTAGGAAACTCAGTTCTTTTGTTCTGAACACACTCACTTTTTCATCTTATTAGAGACTGTGGAAAGCAAGAGCGTGTTTCTGGCTCTAAAGCAGAGTGTGGTTCATGGATGAGAACTGTGCAATGTGTTTCCCTTCAGAAACGGAGTGAAAGGCAAGCCTCTGTGTCTTCCTACAAGCAACACTTCGTTTCAGGTAAACACAGTCACTTTTCAGCTCAAACGAAGCTACATCGTTAAGGAAGCTCACACGTTTCTCACTCTAAACTGAAAAGCATTGGATGTTAGAGGACCTGTGGTTTGTATCAGTTTCAGAAGCAGAGTTGAACTAGATATTGTCAGTGTGTGTAGGGAACACAGTTCTTTTGTTCTGAGCACACTTACATTTCCCTCCTTATTAGAGACTCTAGGAAGCAAGTGCATGATTCTTGCTCTAAAGCAGAGTGTGGTTCATGGAAGAGTACTGGGCTATGTGTTTCACTTCAGAAACAAAGTGACATGCCAGGCTCTGTGACTTCCTACAAGCAAGACTTCGTTTCAGGTAAATACAGTCACTTTTTCAGCTCAAACTAAGCTACATAGTTCACTAAGCTCACACGTTTCTCGCTCTGAACTGAAAAGCATTGGATGTTGGAGGACCTGTGGTTTGTATCAGTTTAAGAAGCAGAGTTGAACTAGATATGGTACGTATGTGTTGGAAACACAGTTCTTTTGTTCTGAGCACACTCACATTTCCCGCCTTATTAGAGACTCTAGAAAGCAAGAGCGTGCTTCTTGCTCTAAATTAGAGTGTGTTTCATGGATGAGAACTGTGCTGTGCTTCCCCTCATAAACGGAGTGAAATGCCAGGATCTGTGCCTTCCTCCAGCAAGACTTCGTTTCAGGTAAACGCAGTCACTTTTCAGCTCAAACAAAGCTTCATTGTTCAGAAAGCTCACACGTTTCTCGCTTTGACTGAAAAGCATTGGATGTTAGAGGACCTGTGGTTTGTATCAGTTTCAGAAGCAGAGTTGAACTAGATATGGTCCGTGTGTGTAGGAAACTCAGTTCTTTTGTTCTGATCACACTTACGTTTCCCGCCTTATTAGAGAATCTAGAAAGTATGAGCCTGCTTCTTACTCTAAAGCAGATTGTGGTTCATGGATGTGTACTGTGCTATGTCTTTACCTTCATAAACGGGGTGAAATGCCAGGCTCTGTGTCTTCCTACAAGCAAGACTTCCTTAAAGGTAAACGCAGTCACTTTTCATGTCAAAAGAAGCTACATCGTTCACGAAGCTCACACGTTTCTCACTCTTAACTGAGAAGCATTGGATGTTAGAGGACCTGTGGTTTGTATCCGTTTCAGAAGCAGAGTTGAACTAGATATGGTCCGTGTGTGTAGGAAACTCAGTTCTTTTGTTCTGAGCACATTCACGTTTCCCACCTTATTAGAGACTCTAGAAAGCAAGAGCGTGCTTCTTGCTCTAAAGTAGAGTGTGTATCCTGGATGAGAACTGTGCTGTGCTTCCCTTCAGAAACGGAGTGAAATAGCAGGCTCTGTGTCTTCCTACAAGCAAGACTCCTTTTCAGGTAAACGCAGTCACTTTTCAGCTCAAATGAAGCTACATCGTTCACGAAGCTCACACGTTTCTCACTCTTAACTGAAAAGCATTGGATATTAGAGGACCTGTGGTTTGTATCCGATTCAGAAGCAGAGTAGAACTAGATATGGTCCGTGTGTATAGGAAACACAGTCTTTTGTTCTAAGCACATTCATATTTCCCACCTTATTAGAGACTCTAGAAAGCAAGAGCGTGCTTCTTGCTCTAAAGTAGAGTGTGTATCCTGGATGAGAACTGTGCTGTGCTTCCCTTCAGAAATGGAGTGAAATGCAAGGCTCTGTGCCTTCCTACAAGCAAGACTTCGTTTCAGGTAAATGTAGTCACTTTTCAGCTCAAACGAAGCTTCATCGTTCACAAAGCTCACACGTTTCTCGCTCTGAACTGAAAAGCATTGGATGTTAGAGGACCTGTGGTACGTGTCAGTTTCAGAAGAAATGTTGAACTAGATATGGTCCATGTGTTTGGGAAATATATTTCTTTTTTTCTGAGTTCACTGACATTTCCCGCCTTATTAGAGACTGTAGAAAGCAATAGCAGGCTTCTTGCTCTAAAGCAGAGTATGGTTCATGGAAGAGTACTGAGCTATTTGTTTCACTTCAGAAACAGAGTGAAATGCCAGGCTCTGTGACTTCCTACAAGCTAGACTTCGTTTCAGATAAACGCAGTCACTTTTCAGCTCAAACTAAGCTACACCGTTCACTAAGCTCACACGTTTCTCGCTCTGAACTGAAAAGCATTGGATTTTAGAGGACTTGTGGTTTGTATCAGTTTCAGAAGCAAAGTTGAAGTAGATATGGTCCATGTGTGTAGGAAACACAGTTCTTTTGTTCTGTGCACACTCAAATTTCCCGCATTATTAGAGACTCTAGAAAGCAAGAGCGTTCTTCTTGCTCTACATAAGAGTGTGTTTCATGGATGAGAACTGTGCTGTGCTTCCCTTCAGAAACGGAGTGAAATACCAGGCTCTGTGCCTTCCTGCAAGCAAGACTTTGTTTCAGGTAAATGTAGTCACTTTTCAGCTCAAACGAAGCTTCATTGTTCACAAAGCTCACACGTTTCTCGCTCTGAACTGAAAAGCATTGGATATTAGAGGACCTGTGGTTTATATCAGTTTCAGAAGCGGAGTTGAACTAGATATGGTCCGTGTGTGTAGGAAACTCAGTTCTTTTGTTCTGAACACACTCACTTTTCTCGCCTTATTAGAGACTGTGGAAAGCAAGAGCGTGTTTCTTGCTCTAAAGCAGAGTGTGGTTCATGTATAAGAACTGTGCTATGTGTTTCCCTTCAGAAATGGAGTGAAATGCAGGCCTCTGTGTCTTCCTACAAGCAAGACTTCGTTTCAGGTAAACACAGTCACTTTTCAGCTCAAACGAAGCTACTTCTTTAAGAAAGCTCACACGTTTCTCGCACTGAACTGAAAAGCATTTGATGTTAGAGGAACTGTGGTTTGTATCAGTTTCAGAAGCAGAGTTGAACTAGGTATTGTCCGTGTGTGTAGGGAACACAGTTCTTTTGTTCTGAGCACACTCACGTTTCCTGCATTATTAGAGACTCTAGAAAGCACGAGCGTACTTCTTGCTCTAAAGCAGAGTGTGGTTCATGGATGAGAACTGTGCTGTGTGTTTCCCTTCAGAACCGGAGTGAAATCTGAGGCTCTGTGTCTTCCTACTAACAAGACTTCGTTACAGGTAAACACAGTCAGTTTTCAGCTCAAACTAAGCTACATCGTTCACTAAGCTCACACGTTTCTCGCTCTGAACTGAAAAGCATTGGATGTTAGATGACCTGGGGTTTGTATCAGTTGCAGAAGCAAAGTTGAACTAGATATGGTCCATGTGTGTAGGAAACACAGTTCTTTTGTTCTGAGTACACTCACATTTCCCGCCTTAATAGAGACTCTAGAAAGCAAGAGCGTGCTTCTTACTCTCAATTAGAGTGTGTTTCATGGATGAGAATTGTGCTGTGCTTCCCTTCTTAAACGGAGTGAAATGCCAGGATCGGTGCCTTCCTCCAGCAAGATTTCGTTTCAGGTAAACGCAGTCACTTTTCAGCTCAAACAAAGCTTCATTGTTCAGGAAGCTCACACGTTTCTCGCTTTGACTGAAAAGCATTGGATGTTAGAGGACCTGTGGTTTGTATCAGTTTCAGAAGCAGAGTTGAACTAGATATGGTCCGTGTGTGTAGGAAACTAAGTTCTTTTGTTCTGAGCACACTTACGTTTCCCGCCTTATTAGAGACTCTAGAAAGTAAGAGCGTGCTTCTTACTCTAAAGGAGATTGTGGTTCAGGGATGTGAACTGTGCTATGTGTTTCCCTTCAGAAACGGAGTGAAATGCCAGGCTCTGTGTCTTCCTACAAGCAAGACTTCCTTTCAGGTAAACGCAGTAACTTTTCATGTCAATAGAAGCTACATCGTTCACGAAGCTCACACGTTTCTCACTCTTAACTGAGAAGCATTGGATGTTAGAGGACCTGTGGTTTGTATCAGTTTAAGAAGCAGAGTTGAACTAGATATGGTCCGTGTGTGTAGGAAAAACAGTTCTTTTCTTCTGAGCACACTCACCTTTCCCGCCTTATTAGAGACTCTAGAAAGCAAGAGCGTGCTTCTTGCTCTAAAGTAGAGTGTGTATCCTGGATGAGAACTGTGCTGTGCTTCCCTTGAGAAATGGAGTGAAATGCAAGGCTCTGTGCCTTCCTGCAAGCAAGACTTTGTTTCAGGTAAATGTAGTCACTTTTCAGCTCAAACGAAGCTTCATTGTTCACAAAGCTCACATGTTTCTCGCTCTGAACTGAAAAGCATTGGATATTAGAGGACCTGTGGTTTATATCAGTTTCAGAAGCGGAGTTGAACTAGATATGGTCCGTGTGTGTAGGAAACTCAGTTCTTTTGTTCTGAACACACTCACTTTTCTCGCCTTATTAGAGACTGTGGAAAGCAAGAGCGTGTTTCTTGCTCTAAAGCAGAGTGTGGTTCATGTATAAGAACTGTGCTATGTGTTTCCCTTCAGAAATGGAGTGAAATGCAGGCCTCTGTGTCTTCCTACAAGCAAGACTTCGTTTCAGGTAAACACAGTCACTTTTCAGCTCAAACGAAGCTACTTCTTTAAGAAAGCTCACACGTTTCTCGCACTGAACTGAAAAGCATTTGATGTTAGAGGAACTGTGGTTTGTATCAGTTTCAGAAGCAAAGTTGAATTAGATATGGTCCATGTGTGTAGGAAACACAGTTCTTTTTTTCTGAGTAAACTCACATTTCCCGCCTTATTAGAGACTCTAGAAAGTAAGAGCATGCTTCTTGCTCTAAAGCAGAGTGTGGTTCATGGAAGAGTACTGGGCTATGTTTTTCACTTCAGAATCAGAGTGAAATGCCAGGCTCTGTGACTTCCTACAAGCAAGATTTCGTTTCAGGTAAATGCAGTCACTTTTCAGCTCAAAATAAGCTACATAGTTCACTAAGCTCACATGTTTCTCGCTCTGAACTGAAAAGCATTGGATGTTAGAGGACCTGTGGTTTGTATCAGTTTAAGAAGCAGAGTTGAACTAGATATGGTACGTGTGTGTTGGAAGCATAGTTCTTTTGTTCTGAGCACACTCACATTTCCCGCCTTATTAGAGACTCTAGAAAGCAAGAGCGTGCTTCTTGCTCTAAATTAGAGTGTGTTTCCTGGATGAGAACTGTGCTGAGCTTCCCTTCATAAACGGAGTGGAATGCCAGGATCGGTGCCTTCCTCCAGCAAGATTTCGTTTCAGGTAAACGCAGTCACTTTTCAGCTCAAACAAAGCATCATTGTTCAGGAAGCTCACACGTTTCTCGCTTTGACTGAAAAGCATTGGATGTTAGAGGACCTGGGGTTTGTATCAATTTCAGAAGCAGAGTTGAACTAGATATGGTCCCTGTGTGTAGGAAACTCAGTTCTTTTGTTCTGAGCACACTCACGTTTCCCGCCTTATTAGAGACTCTAGAAAGTAAGAGCGTGCTTCTTACACTAAAGCAGAGTGTGGTTCATGGATGAGAACTGTGCTTTGTCTTTCCATTCAGAACCGGAGTGAAATGCCAGGCTCTGTGCCTTCCTACAAGCAAGACTTCTTTTCAGGTAAACGCAGTCACTTTTCAGCTCAAAGGAAGCTACATCATTCACGAACCTCACACGTTTCTCACTCTTAACTGAAAAGCATTGGATGTTATAGGACCTGTGGTTTATATCAGTTTCAGAAGCGGAGTTGAACTAGATATGGTCCGTGTGTGTAGGAAACTCAGTTCTTTTGTTCTGAACACACTCACTTTTTCGCCTTATTAGAGACTGTGGAAAGCAAGAGCGTGTTTCTGGCTCTAAAGCAGAGTGTGGTTCATGGATGAGAACTGTGCAATGTGTTTCCCTTCAGAAACGGAGTGAAAGGCAAGCCTCTGTGTCTTCCTACAAGCAACACTTCGTTTCAGGTAAACACAGTCACTTTTCAGCTCAAACGAAGCTACATCGTTAAGGAAGCTCACACGTTTCTCACTCTAAACTGAAAAGCATTGGATGTTAGAGGACCTGTGGTTTGTATCAGTTTCAGAAGCAGAGTTGAACTAGATATTGTCAGTGTGTGTAGGGAACACAGTTCTTTTGTTCTGAGCACACTTACATTTCCCTCCTTATTAGAGACTCTAGGAAGCAAGTGCATGATTCTTGCTCTAAAGCAGAGTGTGGTTCATGGAAGAGTACTGGGCTATGTGTTTCACTTCAGAAACAAAGTGACATGCCAGGCTCTGTGACTTCCTACAAGCAAGACTTCGTTTCAGGTAAATACAGTCACTTTTTCAGCTCAAACTAAGCTACATAGTTCACTAAGCTCACACGTTTCTCGCTCTGAACTGAAAAGCATTGGATGTTGGAGGACCTGTGGTTTGTATCAGTTTAAGAAGCAGAGTTGAACTAGATATGGTACGTATGTGTTGGAAACACAGTTCTTTTGTTCTGAGCACACTCACATTTCCCGCCTTATTAGAGACTCTAGAAAGCAAGAGCGTGCTTCTTGCTCTAAATTAGAGTGTGTTTCATGGATGAGAACTGTGCTGTGCTTCCCCTCATAAACGGAGTGAAATGGCAGGATCTGTGCCTTCCTCCAGCAAGACTTCGTTTCAGGTAAACGCAGTCACTTTTCAGCTCAAACAAAGCTTCATTGTTCAGAAAGCTCACACGTTTCTCGCTTTGACTGAAAAGCATTGGATGTTAGAGGACCTGTGGTTTGTATCAGTTTCAGAAGCAGAGTTGAACTAGATATGGTCCGTGTGTGTAGGAAACTCAGTTCTTTTGTTCTGATCACACTTACGTTTCCCGCCTTATTAGAGAATCTAGAAAGTATGAGCGTGCTTCTTACTCTAAAGCAGATTGTGGTTCATGGATGTGAACTGTGCTATGTCTTTACCTTCATAAACGGGGTGAAATGCCAGGCTCTGTGTCTTCCTACAAGCAAGACTTCCTTAAAGGTAAACGCAGTCACTTTTCATGTCAAAAGAAGCTACATCGTTCACGAAGCTCACACGTTTCTCACTCTTAACTGAGAAGCATTGGATGTTAGAGGACCTGTGGTTTGTATCCGTTTCAGAAGCAGAGTTGAACTAGATATGGTCCGTGTGTGTAGGAAACACAGTTCTTTTGTTCTGAGCACATTCACGTTTCCCACCTTATTAGAGACTCTAGAAAGTAAGAGCATGCTTCTTGCTCTAAAGCAGAGTGTGGTTCATGGAAGAGTACTGGGCTATGTTTTTCACTTCAGAATCAGAGTGAAATGCCAGGCTCTGTGACTTCCTACAAGCAAGACTTCGTTTCAGATAAATGCAGTCACTTTTCAGCTAAAAGGAAGCGACAGCGTTCACGAAGCTCACACGTTTCTCACTCTTAACTGAAAAGCATTGGATGTTAGAGGACCTGTGGTTTGTATCAGTTTCAGAAGCAGAGTTGAACAAGATATGGTCCGTGTGTGTAGGAAACACAGTTCTTTTGTTCTGAGCACACTTACATTTCCTGCCTTATTATAGACTCTAGGAAGCAAGTGCATGATTCTTGCTCTAAAGCAGAGTGTGGTTCATGGAAGAGTACTGGGCTATGTGTTTCACTTCAGAAACAAAGTGAAATGCCAGGCTCTGTGACTTCCTACAAGCAAGATTTCGTTTCAGGTAAATGCAGTCACTTTTCAGCTCAAAATAAGCTACATAGTTCACTAAGCTCACATGATTCTCGCTCTGAACTGAAAAGCATTGGATGTTAGAGGACCTGTGGTTTGTATCAGTTTAAGAAGCAGAGTTGAACTAGATATGGTACGTGTGTGTTGGAAGCACAGTTCTTTTGTTCTGAGCACACTCACATTTCCCGCCTTATTAGAGACTCTAGAAAGCAAGAGCGTGCTTCTTGCTCTAAATTAGAGTGTGTTTCATGGATGAGAACTGTGCTGTGCTTCCCTTCATAAACGGAGTGGAATGCCAGGATCGGTGCCTTCCTCCAGCAAGATTTCGTTTCAGGTAAACGCAGTCACTTTTCAGCTCAAACAAAGCTTCATTGTTCAGGAAGCTCACACGTTTCTCGCTTTGACTGAAAAGCATTGGATGTTAGAGGACCTGTGGTTTGTATCAGTTTCAGAAGCAGAGTTAAACTACATATGGTCCGTGTGTGTAGGAAACTAAGTTCTTTTGTTCTGAGCACACTTACGTTTCCCGCCTTATTAGAGACTCTAGAAAGTAAGAGCGTGCTTCTTACTCTAAAGGAGATTGTGGTTCAGGGATGTGAACTGTGCTATGTGTTTCCCTTCAGAAACGGAGTGAAATGCCAGGCTCTGTGTCTTCCTACAAGCAAGACTTCCTTTCAGGTAAACGCAGTAACTTTTCATGTCAATAGAAGCTACATCGTTCACGAAGCTCACACGTTTCTCACTCTTAACTGAGAAGCATTGGATGTTAGAGGACCTGTGGTTTGTATCAGTTTAAGAAACAGAGTTGAACTAGATATGGTCCGTGTGTGTAGGAAAAACAGTTCTTTTCTTCTGAGCACACTCACCTTTCCCGCCTTATTAGAGACTCTAGAAAGCAAGAGCGTGCTTCTTGCTCTAAAGTAGAGTGTGTATCCTGGATGAGAACTGTGCTGTGCTTCCCTTGAGAAATGGAGTGAAATGCAAGGCTCTGTGCCTTCCTGCAAGCAAGACTTTGTTTCAGGTAAATGTAGTCACTTTTCAGCTCAAACGAAGCTTCATTGTTCACAAAGCTCACACGTTTCTCGCTCTGAACTGAAAAGCATTGGATATTAGAGGACCTGTGGTTTATATCAGTTTCAGAAGCGGAGTTGAACTAGATATGGTCCGTGTGTGTAGGAAACTCAGTTCTTTTGTTCTGAACACACTCACTTTTCTCGCCTTATTAGAGACTGTGGAAAGCAAGAGCGTGTTTCTTGCTCTAAAGCAGAGTGTGGTTCATGTATAAGAACTGTGCTATGTGTTTCCCTTCAGAAATGGAGTGAAATGCAGGCCTCTGTGTCTTCCTACAAGCAAGACTTCG
This sequence comes from Onychomys arenicola, assembly GCA_949786405.1. Classification (NCBI taxonomy): domain Eukaryota; kingdom Metazoa; phylum Chordata; class Mammalia; order Rodentia; family Cricetidae; genus Onychomys; species Onychomys arenicola. The sequence goes on from CATKUM010000045.1 coordinate 1,358,115, forward strand.
TTTCAGGTAAACACAGTCACTTTTCAGCTCAAACGAAGCTACTTCTTTAAGAAAGCTCACACGTTTCTCGCTCTGAACTGAAAAGCATTGGATGTTGGAGGACCTGTGGTTTGTATCAGTTTAAGAAGCAGAGTTGAACTAGATATGGTACGTATGTGTTGGAAACACAGTTCTTTTGTTCTGAGCACACGCACATTTCCCGCCTTATTAGAGACTCTAGAAAGCAAGAGCGTGCTTCTTGCTCTAAATTAGAGTGTGTTTCATGGATGAGAACTGTGCTGTGCTTTCCCTCATAAACGGAGTGAAATGCCAGGATCTGTGCCTTCCTCCATCAAGACTTCGTTTCAGGTAAACGCAGTCACTTTTCAGCTCAAACAAAGCTTCATTGTTCAGAAAGCTCACACGTTTCTCGCTTTGACTGAAAAGCATTGGATGTTAGAGGACCTGTGGTTTGTATCAGTTTCAGAAGCAGAGTTGAACTAGATATGGTCCGTGTGTGTAGGAAACTCAGTTCTTTTGTTCTGATCACACTTACGTTTCCCGCCTTATTAGAGAATCTAGAAAGTATGAGCGTGCTTCTTACTCTAAAGCAGATTGTGGTTCATGGATGTGAACTGTGCTATGTCTTTACCTTCATAAACGGGGTGAAATGCCAGGCTCTGTGTCTTCCTACAAGCAAGACTTCCTTAAAGGTAAACGCAGTCACTTTTCATGTCAAAAGAAGCTACATCGTTCACGAAGCTCACACGTTTCTCACTCTTAACTGAGAAGCATTGGATGTTAGAGGACCTGTGGTTTGTATCCGTTTCAGAAGCAGAGTTGAACTAGATATGGTCCGTGTGTGTAGGAAACACAGTTCTTTTGTTCTGAGCACATTCACGTTTCCCACCTTATTAGAGACTCTAGAAAGCAAGAGCGTGCTTCTTGCTCTAAAGTAGAGTGTGTATCCTGGATGAGAACTGTGCTGTGCTTCCCTTCAGAAACGGAGTGAAATAGCAGGCTCTGTGTCTTCCTACAAGCAAGACTCCTTTTCAGGTAAACGCAGTCACTTTTCAGCTCAAATGAAGCTACATCGTTCATGAAGCTCACACGTTTCTCACTCTTAACTGAAAAGCATTTGATATTAGAGGACCTGTGGTTTGTATCCGATTCAGAAGCAGAGTAGAACTAGATATGGTCCGTGTGTATAGGAAACACAGTCTTTTGTTCTAAGCACATTCATATTTCCCACCTTATTAGAGACTCTAGAAAGCAAGAGCGTGCTTCTTGCTCTAAAGTAGAGTGTGTATCCTGGATGAGAACTGTGCTGTGCTTCCCTTCAGAAATGGAGTGAAATGCAAGGCTCTGTGCCTTCCTACAAGCAAGACTTCGTTTCAGGTAAATGTAGTCACTTTTCAGCTCAAACGAAGCTTCATCGTTCACAAAGCTCACACGTTTCTCGCTCTGAACTGAAAAGCATTGGATGTTAGAGGACCTGTGGTACGTGTCAGTTTCAGAAGAAATGTTGAACTAGATATGGTCCATGTGTTTGGGAAATATATTTCTTTTTTTCTGAGTACACTGACATTTCCCGCCTTATTAGAGACTGTAGAAAGCAATAGCAGGCTTCTTGCTCTAAAGCAGAGTATGGTTCATGGAAGAGTACTGAGCTATTTGTTTCACTTCAGAAACAGAGTGAAATGCCAGGCTCTGTGACTTCCTACAAGCTAGACTTCGTTTCAGATAAACGCAGTCACTTTTCAGCTCAAACTAAGCTACACCGTTCACTAAGCTCACACGTTTCTCGCTCTGAACTGAAAAGCATTGGATTTTAGAGGACTTGTGGTTTGTATCAGTTTCAGAAGCAAAGTTGAAGTAGATATGGTCCATGTGTGTAGGAAACACAGTTCTTTTGTTCTGTGCACACTCAAATTTCCCGCATTATTAGAGACTCTAGAAAGCAAGAGCGTTCTTCTTGCTCTACATTAGAGTGTGTTTCATGGATGAGAACTGTGCTGTGCTTCCCTTCAGAAACGGAGTGAAATACCAGGCTCTGTGCCTTCCTGCAAGCAAGACTTTGTTTCAGGTAAATGTAGTCACTTTTCAGCTCAAACGAAGCTTCATTGTTCACAAAGCTCACACGTTTCTCGCTCTGAACTGAAAAGCATTGGATATTAGAGGACCTGTGGTTTATATCAGTTTCAGAAGCGGAGTTGAACTAGATATGGTCCGTGTGTGTAGGAAACTCAGTTCTTTTGTTCTGAACACACTCACTTTTCTCACCTTATTAGAGACTGTGGAAAGCAAGAGCGTGTTTCTTGCTCTAAAGCAGAGTGTGGTTCATGTATAAGAACTGTGCTGTGTGTTTCCCTTCAGAAATGGAGTGAAATGCAGGCCTCTGTGTCTTCCTACAAGCAAGACTTCGTTTCAGGTAAACACAGTCACTTTTCAGCTCAAACGAAGCTACTTCTTTAAGAAAGCTCACACGTTTCTCGCACTGAACTGAAAAGCATTTGATGTTAGAGGAACTGTGGTTTGTATCAGTTTCAGAAGCAAAGTTGAATTAGATATGGTCCATGTGTGTAGGAAACACAGTTCTTTTTTCTGAGTAAACTCACATTTCCCGCCTTATTAGAGACTCTAGAAAGTAAGAGCATGCTTCTTGCTCTAAAGCAGAGTGTGGTTCATGGAAGAGTACTGGGCTATGTTTTTCACTTCAGAATCAGAGTGAAATGCCAGGCTCTGTGACTTCCTACAAGCAAGACTTCGTTTCAGATAAATGCAGTCACTTTTCAGCTAAAAGGAAGCGACAGCGTTCACGAAGCTCACACGTTTCTCACTCTTAACTGAAAAGCATTGGATGTTAGAGGACCTGTGGTTTGTATCAGTTTCAGAAGCAGAGTTGAACAAGATATGGTCCGTGTGTGTAGGAAACACAGTTCTTTTGTTCTGAGCACACTTACATTTCCTGCCTTATTATAGACTCTAGGAAGCAAGTGCATGATTCTTGCTCTAAAGCAGAGTGTGGTTCATGGAAGAGTACTGGGCTATGTGTTTCACTTCAGAAACAAAGTGAAATGCCAGGCTCTGTGACTTCCTACAAGCAAGATTTCGTTTCAGGTAAATGCAGTCACTTTTCAGCTCAAAATAAGCTACATAGTTCACTAAGCTCACATGATTCTCGCTCTGAACTGAAAAGCATTGGATGTTAGAGGACCTGTGGTTTGTATCAGTTTAAGAAGCAGAGTTGAACTAGATATGGTACGTGTGTGTTGGAAGCACAGTTCTTTTGTTCTGAGCACACTCACATTTCCCGCCTTATTAGAGACTCTAGAAAGCAAGAGCGTGCTTCTTGCTCTAAATTAGAGTGTGTTTCATGGATGAGAACTGTGCTGTGCTTCCCTTCATAAACGGAGTGGAATGCCAGGATCGGTGCCTTCCCCCTCAAGATTTCGTTTCAGGTAAACGCAGTCACTTTTCAGCTCAAACAAAGCTTCATTGTTCAGGAAGCTCACACGTTTCTCGCTTTGACTGAAAAGCATTGGATGTTAGAGGACCTGTGGTTTGTATCAGTTTCAGAAGCAGAGTTGAACTAGATATGGTCCGTGTGTGTAGGAAACTAAGTTCTTTTGTTCTGAGCACACTTACGTTTCCCGCCTTATTAGAGACTCTAGAAAGTAAGAGCGTGCTTCTTACTCTAAAGGAGATTGTGGTTCAGGGATGTGAACTGTGCTATGTGTTTCCCTTCAGAAACGGAGTGAAATGCCAGGCTCTGTGTCTTCCTACAAGCAAGACTTCCTTTCAGGTAAACGCAGTAACTTTTCATGTCAATAGAAGCTACATCGTTCACGAAGCTCACACGTTTCTCACTCTTAACTGAGAAGCATTGGATGTTAGAGGACCTGTGGTTTGTATCAGTTTAAGAAACAGAGTTGAACTAGATATGGTCCGTGTGTGTAGGAAAAACAGTTCTTTTCTTCTGAGCACACTCACCTTTCCCGCCTTATTAGAGACTCTAGAAAGCAAGAGCGTGCTTCTTGCTCTAAAGTAGAGTGTGTATCCTGGATGAGAACTGTGCTGTGCTTCCCTTGAGAAATGGAGTGAAATGCAAGGCTCTGTGCCTTCCTGCAAGCAAGACTTTGTTTCAGGTAAATGTAGTCACTTTTCAGCTCAAACGAAGCTTCATTGTTCACAAAGCTCACACGTTTCTCGCTCTGAACTGAAAAGCATTGGATATTAGAGGACCTGTGGTTTATATCAGTTTCAGAAGCGGAGTTGAACTAGATATGGTCCGTGTGTGTAGGAAACTCAGTTCTTTTGTTCTGAACACACTCACTTTTCTCGCCTTATTAGAGACTGTGGAAAGCAAGAGCATGTTTCTTGCTCTAAAGCAGAGTGTGGTTCATGTATAAGAACTGTGCTATGTGTTTCCCTTCAGAAATGGAGTGAAATGCAGGCCTCTGTGTCTTCCTACAAGCAAGACTTCGTTTCAGGTAAACACAGTCACTTTTCAGCTCAAACGAAGCTACTTCTTTAAGAAAGCTCACACGTTTCTCGCACTGAACTGAAAAGCATTTGATGTTAGAGGAACTGTGGTTTGTATCAGTTTCAGAAGCAAAGTTGAATTAGATATGGTCCATGTGTGTAGGAAACACAGTTCTTTTTTTCTGAGTAAACTCACATTTCCCGCCTTATTAGAGACTCTAGAAAGTAAGAGCATGCTTCTTGCTCTAAAGCAGAGTGTGGTTCATGGAAGAGTACTGGGCTATGTTTTTCACTTCAGAATCAGAGTGAAATGCCAGGCTCTGTGACTTCCTACAAGCAAGACTTCGTTTCAGATAAATGCAGTCACTTTTCAGCTAAAAGGAAGCGACAGCGTTCACGAAGCTCACACGTTTCTCACTCTTAACTGAAAAGCATTGGATGTTAGAGGACCTGTGGTTTGTATCAGTTTCAGAAGCAGAGTTGAACAAGATATGGTCCGTGTGTGTAGGAAACACAGTTCTTTTGTTCTGAGCACACTTACATTTCCTGCTTTATTATAGACTCTAGGAAGCAAGTGCATGATTCTTGCTCTAAAGCAGAGTGTGGTTCATGGAAGAGTACTGGGCTATGTGTTTCACTTCAGAAACAATGTGAAATGCCAGGCTCTGTGACTTCCTACAAGCAAGATTTCGTTTCAGGTAAATGCAGTCACTTTTCAGCTCAAAATAAGCTACATAGTTCACTAAGCTCACATGTTTCTCGCTCTGAACTGAAAAGCATTGGATATTAGAGGACCTGTGGTTTGTATCAGTTTAAGAAGCAGAGTTGAACTAGATATGGTACGTGTGTGTTGGAAGCATAGTTCTTTTGTTCTGAGCACACTCACATTTCCCGCCTTATTAGAGACTCTAGAAAGCAAGAGCGTGCTTCTTGCTCTAAATTAGAGTGTGTTTCATGGATGAGAACTGTGCTGAGCTTCCCTTCATAAACGGAGTGGAATGCCAGGATCGGTGCCTTCCTCCAGCAAGATTTCGTTTCAGGTAAACGCAGTCACTTTTCAGCTCAAACAAAGCTTCATTGTTCAGGAAGCTCACACGTTTCTCGCTTTGACTGAAAAGCATTGGATGTTAGAGGACCTGTGGTTTGTATCAGTTTCAGAAGCAGAGTTGAACTAGATATGGTCCGTGTGTGTAGTTAACTCAGTTCTTTTGTTCTGAGCACACTTACGTTTCCCGCCTTATTAGAGACTCTAGAAAGTAAGAGCGTGCTTCTTACTCTAAAGCAGATTGTGGTTCATGGATGAGAACTGTGCTATGTGTTTCCCTTCAGAAACGGAGTGAAATGCCAGGCTCTGTGTCTTCCTACAAGCAAGACTTCTTTTCAGGTAAACGCGGTCACTTTTCATGTCAAAAGAAGCTACATCGTTCACGAAGCTCACACGTTTCTCACTCTTAACTGAGAAGCATTGGATGTTAGAGGACCTGTGGTTTGTATCAGTTTAAGAAGAAGAGTTGAACTAGATATGGTCCGTGTGTGTAGGAAAAACAGTTCTTTTCTTCTGAGCACACTCACCTTTCCCGCCTTATTAGAGACTCTAGAAAGCAAGAGCGTGCTGCTTGCTCTAAAGTAGAGTGTGTATCCTGGATGAGAACTGTGCTGTGCTTCCCTTGAGAAATGGAGTGAAATGCAAGGCTCTATGCCTTCCTGCAGGCAAGACTTCGTTTCAGGTAAATGTAGTCACTTTTCAGCTCAAAGGAAGCTTCATCGTTCACTAAGCTCACAAGTTTCTCCCTCTGAACTGAAAAGCATTGGATGTTAGAGGACCTGTGGTATGTGTCAGTTTCAGAAGAAATGTTGAACTAGATATGGTCCATGTGTGTGGGAAATACATTTCTTTTTTTCTGAGTACACTGACATTTCCCGCCTTATTAGAGACTGTAGAAAGCAATAGCAGGCTTCTTGCTCTAAAGCAGAGTATGGTTCATGGAAGAGTACTGAGCTATTTGTTTCACTTCAGAAACAGAGTGAAATGCCAGGCTCTGTGACTTCCTACAAGCTAGACTTCGTTTCAGATAAACGCAGTCACTTTTCAGCTCAAACTAAGCTACACCGTTCACTAAGCTCACACGTTTCTCGCTCTGAACTGAAAAGCATTGGATTTTAGAGGACCTGTGGTTTGTATCAGTTTCAGAAGCAAAGTTGAACTGGATATGGTCCATGTGGGTAGGAAAAACAGTTCTTTTGTTCTGTGCACACTCAAATTTCCCGCATTATTAGAGACTCTAGAAAGCAAGAGCGTTCTTCTTGCTCTACATTAGAGTGTGTTTCATGGATGAGAACTGTGCTGTGCTTCCCTTCAGAAACGGAGTGAAATGCCAGGCTCTGTGCCTTCCTGCAAGCAAGACTTTGTTTCAGGTAAATGTATTCACTTTTCAGCTCAAAGGAAGCTTTATTGTTCACAAAGCTCACAAGTTTCTCGCTCTGAACTGAAAAGCATTGGATATTAGAGGACCTGTGGTTTATATCAGTTTCAGAAGCGGAGTTGAACTAGATATGGTCCGTGTGTGTAGGAAACTCAGTTCTTTTGTTCTGAACACACTCACTTTTCTCGCCTTATTAGAGACTGTGGAAAGCAAGAGCGTGTTTCTTGCTCTAAAGCAGAGTGTGGTTCATGTATAAGAACTGTGCTATGTGTTTCCCTTCAGAAATGGAGTGAAATGCAGGCCTCTGTGTCTTCCTACAAGCAAGACTTCGTTTCAGGTAAACACAGTCACTTTTCAGCTCAACCGAAGCTACTTCTTTAAGAAAGCTCACACGTTTCTCGCGCTGAACTGAAAAGCATTGGATGTTAGAGGAACTGTGGTTTGTATCAGTTTCAGAAGCAAAGTTGAATTAGATATGGTCCATTTGTGTAGGAAACACAGTTCTTTTTTCTGAGTAAACTCACATTTCCCGCCTTATTAGAGACTCTAGAAAGTAAGAGCATGCTTCTTGCTCTAAAGCAGAGTGTGGTTCATGGAAGAGTACTGGGCTATGTGTTTCACATCAGAATCAGAGTGAAATGCCAGGCTCTGTGACTTCCTACAAGCAAGACTTCGTTTCAGATAAATGCAGTCACTTTTCAGCTAAAAGGAAGCGACAGCGTTCACGAAGCTCACACGTTTCTCACTCTTAACTGAAAAGCATTGGATGTTAGAGGACCTGTGGTTTGTATCAGTTTCAGAAGCAGAGTTGAACAAGATATGGTCCGTGTGTGTAGGAAACACAGTTCTTTTGTTCTGAGCACACTTACATTTCCTGCCTTATTAGAGACTCTAGGAAGCAAGTGCATGATTCTTGCTCTAAAGCAGAGTGTGGTTCATGGAAGAGTACTGGGCTATGTGTTTCACTTCAGAAACAAAGTGAAATGCCAGGCTCTGTGACTTCCTACAAGCAAGACTTCGTTGCAGGTAAATGCAGTCACTTTTCAGCTCAAAATAAGCTACATAGTTCACTAAGCTCACATGTTTCTCGCTCTGAACTGAAAAGCATTGGATGTTAGAGGACCTGTGGTTTGTATCAGTTTAAGAAGCAGAGTAGAACTAGATATGGTACGTGTGTGTTGGAAGCACAGTTCTTTTGTTCTGAGCACACTCACATTTCCCGCCTTATTAGAGATTCTAGAAAGCAAGAGCGTGCTTCTTGCTCGAAATTAGAGTGTTTTTCATGGATGAGAATTGTGCTGTGCTTCCCTTCATAAATGGAGTGGAATGCCAGGATCGGTGCCTTCCTCCAGCAAGATTTCGTTTCAGGTAAACGCAGTCACATTTCAGCTCAAACAAAGCTTCATTGTTCAGGAAGCTCACACGTTTCTCGCTTTGACTGAAAAGAATTGGATGTTAGAGGACCTGTGGTTTCTATCAGTTTATGAAGCAGAGTTGAACTAGATATGTTCCGTGTGTGTAGGAAACTCAGTTCTTTTGTTCTGAGCACACTTACGTTTCCCGCCTTATTAGAGACTCTAGAAAGTAAGAGCGTGCTTCTTATTCTAAAGCAGATTGTGGTTCATGGATGAGAACTGTGCTATGTGTTTCCCTTCAGAAACGGAGTGAAATGCCAGGCTCTGTGTCTTCCTACAAGCAAGACTGCTTTTCAGGTAAACGCAGTCACTTTTCATGTCAAAAGAAGCTACATCGTTCAGGAAGCTCACACGTTTCTCACTCTTAACTGAAAAGCATTGGTTGTTAGAGGACCTATGGTTTGTATCAGTTTCAGAAGCAGAGTTGAACTAGATATGGTGCGTGTGTGTAGGAAACATAGTTCTTTTGTTCTGAGCACACTCGTGTTTCCTGCCTTATTAGAGACCCTAAAAAGAAAGAGCATGCTTCTGGCTCTAAAGCAGAATGTGGTTCATGGAAGAGTACTGGGCTATGTGTTTCACTTCAGAAACAGAGTGAAATGCCAGGCTCTGGGACTTCCTACAAGCAACACTTCGTTTCAGGTAAACACAGTCACTTTTCAGCTCAAAGGAAGCTACATCGTTAAGGAAGCTCACAAGTTTCTCACTCTTAACTGAAAAGCATTGGATGTTAGAGGAACTGTGGTTTGTATCAGTTTCAGAAGCAGAGTTGAACTAGATATGGTCCGTGTGTATAGGAAACACAGTTCTTTTATTCTGAGCACACTCACGTTTCACACCTTATTTGAGACTCTAGAAAGCAAGAGCATGCTTCTTGCTCTAAAGCAGAGTGTGGTTCATGGAAGAGTACTGGGCTATGTGTTTCACTTCAGAAACAAAGTGAAATGCCAGGCTCTGTTACTTCCTACAAGCAAGACTTCGTTTCAGGAAAACACAGTCACATTTCATGTCAAAAGAAGCTACATCGTTCACGAAGCTCACACGTTTCTCACTCTTAACTGAAAAGCATTGGATGTTAGAGGACCTGTGGTTTATATCAGTTTCAGAAGCGGAGTTGTACTAGATATGGTCCGTGTGTGTAGGAAACTCAGTTCTTTTGTTCAGAACACACGCACTTTTCTCGACTTATTAGAGACTGTGGAAAGCAAGAGCGTGTTTCTTGCTCTAAAGCAGAGTGTGGTTCATGGATGAGAACTGTGCTTTGTGTTTCCCTTCAGAAAGAAAGTGAAATGCAAGGCTCTGTGTCTTCCTACATGCTAGACTTCTTTTCAGGTAAACACAGTCACTTTTCAGCTCAAAGGAAGCTACATCATTAAGGAAGCTCACACGTTTCTCGCGCTGAACAGAAAAGCATTGGCTGTTAGAGGAACTGTGGTTTGTATCAGGTACAGAAGCAAATTTGAACTAGATATGGTCCATGTGTGTAGGAAACACAGTTATTTGTGCTGAGTACACTCACATTTCCCGACTTATTAGAGACTCTAGAAAGCATGAGCGTGCTTCTTGCTCTAAAGCAGAGTGTGGTTCATGGAAGAGTAATGGGCTATGTGTTTCACTTCAGTAACAGAGTGAAATACCAGTCTCTGTGCCTTCCTACAAGCAAGACTTCTTTTCAGGTTAACGCAGTCACTTTTCAGCTAAAAGGAAGCGACAGCTTTCACGAAGCTCACACGTTTCTCACTCTTAACTGAAAAGCATTGGATTTTAGAGGACCTGTGGTTTGTATCAGTTTCAGAAGCAGAATTGAACAAGATATGGTCCGTGTGTGTAGGAAACACAGTTCATTTGTTCTGAGCACACTTACATTTCCCGCCTTATTAGAGACTCTAGGAAGCAAGTGCATGATTCTTGCTCTAAAGCAGAGTGTGGTTCATGGAAGAGTACTGGGCTATGTGTTTCACTTCAGAAACAAAGTGACATGCCAGGCTCTGTGACTTCCTACAAGCAAGACTTCGTTTCAGGTAAATACAGTCACTTTTCAGCTCAAACTAAGCTACATAGTTCACTAAGCTCACATGTTTCTCGCTCTGAACTGAAAAGCATTGGATGTTGGAGGACCTGTGGTTTGTATCAGTTTAAGAAGCAGAGTTGAACTAGATATGGTACGTGTGTGTTGGAAACACAGTTCTTTTGTTCTGAGCACACTCACATTTCCCGCCTTATTAGAGACTCTAGAAAGCAAGAGCGTGCTTCTTGCTCTAAATTAGAGTGTGTTTCATGGATGAGAACTGTGCTGTGCTTCCCTTCATAAACGGAGTGAAATGCCAGGATCTGTGCCTTCCTCCAGCAAGACTTCGTTTCAGGTAAACGCAGTCACTTTTCAGCTCAAACAAAGCTTCATTGTTCAGGAAGCTCACACGTTTCTCGCTTTGACTGAAAAGCATTGGATGTTGGAGGACCTGTGGTTTGTATCAGTTTCAGAAGCAGAGTTGAACTAGATATGGTCCGTGTGTATAGGAAACACAGTCTTTTGTTCTGAGCACATTCACGTTTCCCACCTTATTAGAGACTCTAGAAAGCAAGAGCGTGCTTCTTGCTCTAAAGTAGAGTGTGTATCCTGGATGAGAACTGTGCTGTGCTTCCCTTCAGAAACGGAGTGAAATGCCAGGCTCTGTGTCTTCCTACAAGCAAGACTCCTTTTCAGGTAAACTCAGTCACTTTTCAGCTCAAATGAAGCTACATCGTTCACTAAGCTCACACGTTTCACGCTCTGAATTGAAAAGCATTGGATGTTAGAGGACCTGTGGTATGTGTCAGTTTCAGAAGTAATGTTGAACTAGATATGGTCCATGTGTGTGGGAAATACATTTCTTTTTTTCTGAGTACACTGACATTTCCCGCCTTATTAGAGACTGTAGAAAGCAATAGCAGGCTTCTTGCTCTAAAGCAGAGTATGGTTCATGGAAGAGTACTGGGCTATGTGTTTCACTTCAGAAACAAAGTGAAATGCCAGGCTCTGTGACTTCCTACAAGCAAGACTTCGTTTCAGGTAAATGAAGTCACTTTTCAGCTCAAAATAAGCTACATAGTTCACTAAGCTCACATGTTTCTCGCTCTGAACTGAAAAGCATTGGATGTTAGAGGACCTGTGGTTTGTATCAGTTTAAGAAGCAGAGTTGAACTAGATATGGTACGTGTGTGTTGGAAGCACAGTTCTTTTGTTCTGAGCACACTCACATTTCCCGCCTTATTAGAGACTCTAGAAAGCAAGAGCGTGCTTCTTGCTCTAAATTAGAGTGTGTTTCATGGATGAGAACTGTGCTGTGCTTCCCTTCATAAACGGTGTGGAATGCCAGGATCGGTGCCTTCCTCCAGCAAGATTTCGTTTCAGGTAAACGCAGTCACTTTTCAGCTCAAACAAAGCTTCATTGTTCAGGAAGCTCACACGTTTCTCGCTTTGACTGAAAAGCATTGGATGTTAGAGGACCTGTGGTTTGTATCAGTTTCAGAAGCAGAGTTGAACTAGATATGGTCCGTGTGTGTAGGAAACACAGTTCTTTTGTTCTGAGCACACTTACATTTCCTGCCTTATTAGAGACTCTAGGAAGCAAGTGCATGATTCTTGCTCTAAAGCAGAGTGTGGTTCATGGAAGAGTACTGGGCTATGTGTTTCACTTCAGAAACAAAGTGAAATGCCAGGCTCTGTGACTTCCTACAAGCAAGACTTCGTTGCAGGTAAATGCAGTCACTTTTCAGCTCAAAATAAGCTACATAGTTCACTAAGCTCACATGTTTCTCGCTCTGAACTGAAAAGCATTGGATGTTAGAGGACCTGTGGTTTGTATCAGTTTAAGAAGCAGAGTAGAACTAGATATGGTACGTGTGTGTTGGAAGCACAGTTCTTTTGTTCTGAGCACACTCACATTTCCCGCCTTATTAGAGATTCTAGAAAGCAAGAGCGTGCTTCTTGCTCGAAATTAGAGTGTTTTTCATGGATGAGAATTGTGCTGTGCTTCCCTTCATAAATGGAGTGGAATGCCAGGATCGGTGCCTTCCTCCAGCAAGATTTCGTTTCAGGTAAACGCAGTCACATTTCAGCTCAAACAAAGCTTCATTGTTCAGGAAGCTCACACGTTTCTCGCTTTGACTGAAAAGAATTGGATGTTAGAGGACCTGTGGTTTCTATCAGTTTATGAAGCAGAGTTGAACTAGATATGTTCCGTGTGTGTAGGAAACTCAGTTCTTTTGTTCTGAGCACACTTACGTTTCCCGCCTTATTAGAGACTCTAGAAAGTAAGAGCGTGCTTCTTATTCTAAAGCAGATTGTGGTTCATGGATGAGAACTGTGCTATGTGTTTCCCTTCAGAAACGGAGTGAAATGCCAGGCTCTGTGTCTTCCTACAAGCAAGACTGCTTTTCAGGTAAACGCAGTCACTTTTCATGTCAAAAGAAGCTACATCGTTCAGGAAGCTCACACGTTTCTCACTCTTAACTGAAAAGCATTGGTTGTTAGAGGACCTATGGTTTGTATCAGTTTCAGAAGCAGAGTTGAACTAGATATGGTGCGTGTGTGTAGGAAACATAGTTCTTTTGTTCTGAGCACACTCGTGTTTCCTGCCTTATTAGAGACCCTAAAAAGAAAGAGCATGCTTCTGGCTCTAAAGCAGAATGTGGTTCATGGAAGAGTACTGGGCTATGTGTTTCACTTCAGAAACAGAGTGAAATGCCAGGCTCTGGGACTTCCTACAAGCAACACTTCGTTTCAGGTAAACACAGTCACTTTTCAGCTCAAAGGAAGCTACATCGTTAAGGAAGCTCACAAGTTTCTCACTCTTAACTGAAAAGCATTGGATGTTAGAGGAACTGTGGTTTGTATCAGTTTCAGAAGCAGAGTTGAACTAGATATGGTCCGTGTGTATAGGAAACACAGTTCTTTTATTCTGAGCACACTCACGTTTCACACCTTATTTGAGACTCTAGAAAGTAAGAGCATGCTTCTTGCTCTAAAGCAGAGTGTGGTTCATGGAAGAGTACTGGGCTATGTGTTTCACTTCAGAAACAAAGTGAAATGCCAGGCTCTGTTACTTCCTACAAGCAAGACTTCGTTTCAGGAAAACACAGTCACATTTCATGTCAAAAGAAGCTACATCGTTCACGAAGCTCACACGTTTCTCACTCTTAACTGAAAAGCATTGGATGTTAGAGGACCTGTGGTTTATATCAGTTTCAGAAGCGGAGTTGTACTAGATATGGTCCGTGTGTGTAGGAAACTCAGTTCTTTTGTTCAGAACACACGCACTTTTCTCGACTTATTAGAGACTGTGGAAAGCAAGAGCGTGTTTCTTGCTCTAAAGCAGAGTGTGGTTCATGGATGAGAACTGTGCTTTGTGTTTCCCTTCAGAAAGAAAGTGAAATGCAAGGCTCTGTGTCTTCCTACATGCTAGACTTCGTTTCAGGTAAACACAGTCACTTTTCAGCTCAAAGGAAGCTACATCATTAAGGAAGCTCACACGTTTCTCGCGCTGAACAGAAAAGCATTGGCTGTTAGAGGAACTGTGGTTTGTATCAGGTACAGAAGCAAATTTGAACTAGATATGGTCCATGTGTGTAGGAAACACAGTTATTTGTGCTGAGTACACTCACATTTCCCGACTTATTAGAGACTCTAGAAAGCATGAGCGTGCTTCTTGCTCTAAAGCAGAGTGTGGTTCATGGAAGAGTAATGGGCTATGTGTTTCACTTCAGTAACAGAGTGAAATACCAGTCTCTGTGCCTTCCTACAAGCAAGACTTCTTTTCAGGTTAACGCAGTCACTTTTCAGCTAAAAGGAAGCGACAGCTTTCACGAAGCTCACACGTTTCTCACTCTTAACTGAAAAGCATTGGATTTTAGAGGACCTGTGGTTTGTATCAGTTTCAGAAGCAGAATTGAACAAGATATGCTCCGTGTGTGTAGGAAACACAGTTCATTTGTTCTGAGCACACTTACATTTCCCGCCTTATTAGAGACTCTAGGAAGCAAGTGCATGATTCTTGCTCTAAAGCAGAGTGTGGTTCATGGAAGAGTACTGGGCTATGTGTTTCACTTCAGAAACAAAGTGACATGCCAGGCTCTGTGACTTCCTACAAGCAAGACTTCGTTTCAGGTAAATACAGTCACTTTTCAGCTCAAACTAAGCTACATAGTTCACTAAGCTCACATGTTTCTCGCTCTGAACTGAAAAGCATTGGATGTTGGAGGACCTGTGGTTTGTATCAGTTTAAGAAGCAGAGTTGAACTAGATATGGTACGTGTGTGTTGGAAACACAGTTCTTTTGTTCTGAGCACACTCACATTTCCCGCCTTATTAGAGACTCTAGAAAGCAAGAGCGTGCTTCTTGCTCTAAATTAGAGTGTGTTTCATGGATGAGAACTGTGCTGTGCTTCCCTTCATAAACGGAGTGAAATGCCAGGATCTGTGCCTTCCTCCAGCAAGACTTCGTTTCAGGTAAACGCAGTCACTTTTCAGCTCAAACAAAGCTTCATTGTTCAGGAAGCTCCCACGTTTCTCGCTTTGACTGAAAAGCATTGGATGTTGGAGGACCTGTGGTTTGTATCAGTTTCAGAAGCAGAGTTGAACTAGATATGGTCCGTGTGTGTAGGAAACACAGTTCTTTTGTTCTGATCACACTTATGTTTCCCGCTTTATTAGAGAATCTAGAAAGTAAGAGCGTGATTCTTACTCTAAAGCAGATTGTGGTTCATGGATGTGAACTGTGCTATGTCTTTACCTTCATAAACGGAGTGAAATGCCAGGCTCTGTGTCTTCCTACAAGCAAGACTTCCTTAAAGGTAAACGCAGTCACTTTTCATGTCAAAAGAAGCTACATCGTTCACGAAGCTCACACGTTTCTCACTCTTAACTGAGAAGCATTGGAAGTTAGAGGACCTGTGGTTTGTATCCGTTTCAGAAGCAGAGTTGAACTAGATATGGTCCGTGTGTATAGGAAACACAGTCTTTTGTTCTGAGCACATTCACGTTTCCCACCTTATTAGAGACTCTAGAAAGCAAGAGCGTGCTTCTTGCTCTAAAGTAGAGTGTGTATCCTGGATGAGAACTGTGCTGTGCTTCCCTTCAGAAATGGAGTGAAATGCCAGGCTCTGTGTCTTCCTACAAGCAAGACTCCTTTTCAGGTAAACTCAGTCACTTTTCAGCTCAAATGAAGCTACATCATTCACTAAGCTCACACGTTTCTCGCTCTGAATTGAAAAGCATTGGATGTTAGAGGACCTGTGGTATGTGTCAGTTTCAGAAGTAATGTTGAACTAGATATGGTCCATGTGTGTGGGAAATACATTTCTTTTTTTCTGAGTACACTGACATTTCCCGCCTTATTAGAGACTGTAGAAAGCAATAGCAGGCTTCTTGCTCTAAAGCAGAGTATGGTTCATGGAAGAGTACTGGGCTATGTGTTTCACTTCAGAAACAAAGTGAAATGCCAGGCTCTGTGACTTCCTACAAGCAAGACTTCGTTTCAGGTAAATGAAGTCACTTTTCAGCTCAAAATAAGCTACATAGTTCACTAAGCTCACATGTTTCTCGCTCTGAACTGAAAAGCATTGGATGTTAGAGGACCTGTGGTTTGTATCAGTTTAAGAAGCAGAGTTGAACTAGATATGGTACGTGTGTGTTGGAAGCACAGTTCTTTTGTTCTGAGCACACTCACATTTCCCGCCTTATTAGAGACTCTAGAAAGCAAGAGCGTGCTTCTTGCTCTAAATTAGAGTGTGTTTCATGGACGAGAACTGTGCTGTGTGTTTCCCTTCAAAAACGGAGTGAAATCCCAGGCTCTGTGTCTTCCTACATGCAAGACTTCGTTTCAGGTAAATGCTGTCACTTTTCAGCTCAAACTAAGCTACATTGTTCACCAAGCTCACTCGTTTCGCGCTCTGAACTGAAAAGCATTGGATGTTAGAGGACCAGTGGTATGTATCAGTTTCAGAAGCAAAGTTGAACTAGATATGGTCCATGTGTGTGGGAAATACAGTTCTTTTTTTCTGAGACACTCACATTTCCCGCCTTATTAGAGACTGTACAAAGCAAGAGCATGCTTCTTGCTCTAAAGCAGAGTATGGTTCATAGAAGAGTACTGAGCTATTTGTTTCAATTCAGAAACAGAGTGAAATGCCAGGCTCTGTGACTTCCTACAAGCTAGACTTCGTTTCAGATAAACGCAGTCACTTTTCAGCTCAAACTAAGCTACACCGTTCACTAAGCTCACACGTTTCTCGCTCTGAACTGAAAAGCATTGGATGTTAGAGGACCTGTGGTTTGTATCAGTTTCAGAAGCAAAGTAGAACTAGATATGGTCCATGTGTGTAGGAAACACAGTTCTTTTGTTCTGTGCACACTCAAATTTTCTGCATTATTAGAGACTCTAGAAAGCAAGCGCGTACTTCTTGCTCTACAGTTGAGTGTGTTTCATGGATGAGAACTGTGCTGTGCTTCCCTTCAGAAACAGAGTGAAATGCCAGGGTCTGTGCCTTCCTGCAAGCAAGACTTTGTTTCAGGTAAACGTACTCACTTTTCAGCTCAAAGGAAGCTTCATCGTTCACGAAGCTCACATGTTTGTTGCTCTGAACTGAAAAGCATTGGATGTTAGAGCACCTGTGGTTTATATCTGTTTCAGAAGCGGAGTTGAACTAGATATGGTCAGTGTGTGTAGGAAACCCAGTTCTTTTGTTGTGAGCACACTCACTTTTCCCAACTTATAAGAGACTGTGGAAAGCAAGAGCATGTTTCTTGCTCTAAAGCAGAGTGTGGTTCATGGAAGAGTACTGGGCTACGTGTTTCACTTCAGAAACAGAGTGAAATGCCAGGCTCTGTGATTTCCTACAAGCAAGACTTCTTTTCAGGTAAACGCAGTCACTTTTCAGCTCAAAGGAAGCGACATCGTTTACGAAGCTCACACGTTTCTCACTCTTAACTGAGAAGCATTAGATGTTAGAGGACCTGTGGTTTGTATCAGTTTAAGAAGCAGAGTTGAACTAGATATGGTCCGTGTGTGTAGGAAACTCAGTTTTTTTGTTCTGAGCACACTTACGTTTCCCGCATTATTGGAGACTCTAGAAAGTAAGAGCGTGCTTCTTACTCTAAAGCAGATTGTGGTTCATGGATGAGAAATGTGCTATGTGTTTCCCTTCAGAAACGGAGTGAAATCCCAGGCTCTGTGTCTTCCTACAAGCAAGACTTCTTTTCAGGTAAACGCAGTCACTTTTCAGCTCAAAGGAAGCTACATCGTTCACGAAGCTCACACGTTTCTCACTCTTAACTGAAAAGCATTGGAAGTTAGAGGACCTGTGGTTTGTATCAGTTTAAGAAGCAGAGTTGAACTAGATATGTTACGTGTGTAGGAAACACAGTTCTTTTGTTCTGAGCACACTCACATTTCCCGCCTTATTAGAGATTCTAGAAAGCAAGAGCATGCTTCTTGCTCTAAAGTAGAGTGTGTATCCTGGATGAGAACTGTGCTATGCTTCCCTTCAGAAACGGAGTGAAATGCAAGGGTCTGTACCTTCCTGCAAGCAAGACTTCGTTTCAGGTAAATGTAGTCACTTTTCAGCTCAAACGAAGCTTCATCGTTCAAAAGCTCACATGTTTCTAGCTCTGAAATGAAAAGCATTGGATGTTAGAGGACCTGTGGTTTATATCAGTTTCAGAAGCGGAGTTGAAGTAGATATGGTCCGTGTGTGGATGAAACTCAGTTCTTTTGTTCTGAACACACTCACTTTTCTCGCCTTATTAGAGACTGTGGAAAGCAAGAGCGTGTTTCTTGCTCTAAAGCAGAGTGTGGTTCATGGATGAGAACTGTGCTATGTGTTTCCCTTCAGAAACGGAGTGAAATGCAAGCCTCTGTGTCTTCCTGCAAGCAACACTTCGTTTCAGGTAAACACAGTCACTTTTCAGCTCAAAGGAAGCTACATCGTTAAGGAAGCTCACACGTTTCTCACTCTTAACTGAAAAGCATTGGATGTTAGAGGAACTGTGGTTTGTATCAGTTTCAGAAGCAGAGTTGAACTAGATATGGTCCGTGTGTATAGGAAACACAGTTCTTTTATTCTGAGCACACTCACGTTTCACACCTTATTTGAGACTCTAGAAAGCAAGAGCATGCTTCTTGCTCTAAAGCAGAGTGTGGTTCATGGAAGAGTACTGGGCTATGTGTTTCACTTCAGAAACAAAGTGAAATGCCAGGCTCTGTTACTTCCTACAAGCAAGACTTCGTTTCAGGAAAACACAGTCACTTTTCATGTCAAAAGAAGCTACATCGTTCACGAAGCTCACAAGTTTCTCACTCTTAACTGAAAAGCATTTGATGTTAGAGGACCTGTGGTTTATATCAGTTTCAGAAGCGGAGTTGTACTAGATATGGTCCGTGTGTGTAGGAAACTCAGTTCTTTTGTTCAGAACACACGCACTTTTCTCGCCTTATTAGAGACTGTGGAAAGCAAGAGCGTGTTTCTTGCTCTAAAGCAGAGTGTGGTTCATGGATGAGAACTGTGCTATGTGTTTCCCTTCAGAAACGGAGTGAAATGCAAGCCTCTGTGTCTTCCTGCAAGCAACACTTCGTTTCAGGTAAACACAGTCACTTTTCAGCTCAAACGAAGCTACTTCTTTAAGAAAGCTCACACGTTTCTCGTGCTGAACTGAAAAGCATTGGATGTTAGAGGAACTGTGGTTTGTATCAGTTTCAGAAGCAAAGTTGAATTAGATATGGTCCATGTGTGTAGGAAACACAGTTCTTTTTTCTGAGTAAACTCACATTTCCCACCTTATTAGAGACTCTAGAAAGCAAGAGCATGCTTCTTGCTCTAAAGCAGAGTGTGGTTCATGGAAGAGTACTGGGCTATGTGTTTCACTTCAGAATCAGAGTGAAATGCCAGGCTCTGTGACTTCCTACAAGCAAGACTTCGTTTCAGATAAATGCAGTCACTTTTCAGCTAAAAGGAAGCGACAGCGTTCACGAAGCTCACACGTTTCTCACTCTTAACTGAAAAGCATTGGATGTTAGAGGACCTGTGGTTTGTATCAGTTTCAGAAGCAGAGTTGAACAAGATATGGTCCGTGTGTGTAGGAAACACAGTTCTTTTGTTCTGAGCACACTTACATTTCCTGCCTTATTAGAGACTCTAGGAAGCAAGTGCATGATTCTTGCTCTAAAGCAGAGTGTGGTTCATCGAAGAGTACTGGGCTATGTGTTTCACTTCAGAAACAAAGTGAAATGCCAGGCTCTGTGACTTCCTACAAGCAAGACTTCGTTTCAGGTAAATGAAGTCACTTTTCAGCTCAAAATAAGCTACATAGTTCACTAAGCTCACATGTTTCTCGCTCTGAACTGAAAAGCATTGGATGTTAGAGGACCTGTGGTTTGTATCAGTTTAAGAAGCAGAGTTGAACTAGATATGGTACGTGTGTGTTGGAAGCACAGTTCTTTTGTTCTGAGCACACTCACATTTCCCGCCTTATTAGAGACTCTAGAAAGCAAGAGCGTGCTTCTTGCTCTAAATTAGAGTGTGTTTCATGGATGAGAACTGTGCTGTGCTTCCCTTCATAAACGGTGTGGAATGCCAGGATCGGTGCCTTCCTCCAGCAAGATTTCGTTTCAGGTAAACGCAGTCACTTTTCAGCTCAAACAAAGCTTCATTGTTCAGGAAGCTCACACGTTTCTCGCTTTGACTGAAAAGCATTGGATGTTAGAGGACCTGTGGTTTGTATCAGTTTCAGAAGCAGAGTTGAACTAGATATGGTCCGTGTGTGTAGGAAACTAAGTTCTTTTGTTCTGAGCACACTTACGTTTCCCGCATTATTAGAGACTCTAGAAAGTAAGAGCGTGCTTCTTACTCTAAAGCAGATTGTGGTTCATGGATGTGAACTGTGCTATGTGTTTCCCTTCAGAAACGGAGTGAAATGCCAGGCTCTGTGTCTTCCTACAAGCAAGACTTCCTTTCAGGTAAACGCAGTAACTTTTCATGTCAATAGAAGCTACATCGTTCACGAAGCTCACACGTTTCTCACTCTTAACTGAAAAGAATTGGATGTTAGAGGACCTGTTGTTTCTATCAGTTTATGAAGCAGAGTTGAACTAGATATGTTCCGTGTGTGTAGGAAACTCAGTTCTTTTGTTCTGAGCACACTTACGTTTCCCGCCTTATTAGAGACTCTAGAAAGTAAGAGCGTGCTTCTTATTCTAAAGCAGATTGTGGTTCATGGATGAGAACTGTGCTATGTGTTTCCCTTCAGAAACGGAGTGAAATGCCAGGCTCCTTGTCTTCCTACAAGCAAGACTCCTTTTCAGGTAAACGCAGTCACTTTTCAGCTCAAATGAAGCTACATCGTTCACTAAGCTCACACGTTTCTCGCTCTGAATTGAAAAGCATTGGATGTTAGAGGACCTGTGGTATGTGTCAGTTTCAGAAGTAAAGTTGAACTAGATATGGTCCATGTGTGTGGGAAATACATTTCTTTTTTTCTGAGTACACTGACATTTCCCGCCTTATTAGAGACTGTAGAAAGCAATAGCAGGCTTCTTGCTCTAAAGCAGAGTATGGTTCATGGAAGAGTACTGAGCTATTTGTTTCACTTCAGAAACAGAGTGAAATGCCAGGCTCTGTGACTTCCTACAATCTAGACTTCGTTCCAGATAAACGCAGTCACTTTTCAGCTCAAACTAAGCTACACCGTTCACTAAGCTCACACGTTTCTCGCTCTGAACTGAAAAGCAATGGATTTTAGAGGACCTGTGGTTTGTATCAGTTTCAGAAGGAAAGTAGAACTAGATATGGTCCATGTGTGTAGGAAACACAGTTCTTTTGTTCTGTGCACACTCAAATTTCCCGCATTATTAGAGACTCTAGAAAGCAAGAGCGTTCTTCTTGCTCTACAGTTGAGTGTGTTTCATGGATGAGAACTGTGCTGTGCTTCCCTTCAGAAACGGAGTGAAATGCCAGGGTCTGTGCCTTCCTGCAAGCAAGGCTTTGTTTCAGGTAAATGTAGTCACTTTTCAGCTCAAACGAAGCTTCATTGTTCACAAAGCTCACACGTTTCTCGCTCTTAACTGAAAAGCATTGGATGTTAGAGGAACTGTGGTTTGTATCAGTTTCAGAAGCAAAGTTGAATTAGATATGGTCCATGTGTGTAGGAAACACAGTTCTTTTTTCTGAGTAAACTCACATTTCCCGCCTTATTAGAGACTCTAGAAAGCAAGAGCATGCTTCTTGCTCTAAAGCAGAGTGTGGTTCATGGAAGAGTACTGGGCTATGTGTTTCACTTCAGAATCAGAGTGAAATGCCAGGCTCTGTGACTTCCTACAAGCAAGACTTCGTTTCAGATAAATGCAGTCACTTTTCAGCTCAAAATAAGCTACATAGTTCACTAAGCTCACATGTTTCTCGCTCTGAACTGAAAAGCATTGGATGTTAGAGGACCCGTGGTTTGTATCCTTTTCAGATGCAGAGTTGAACTAGATATAGTACGTGTGTAGGAAACATCGTTCTTTTGTTATGAGTACACTCACATTTCCCGCCTTATTAGAGACTCTAGAAAGCAAGAGCATGTTTCTTCCTCTAAAGCAGAGCGTGGTTCATGGACGAGAACTGTGCTGTGTGTTTCCCTTCAAAAACGGAGTGAAATCCCAGGCTCTGTGTCTTCCTACATGCAAGACTTCGTTTCAGGTAAACGCAGTCACTTTTCAGCTCAAACTAAGCTACATTGTTCACCAAGCTCACTCGTTTCTCGCTCTGAACTGAAAAGCATTGGATGTTAGAGGACCAGTGGTATGTATCAGTTTCAGAAGCAAAGTTGAACTAGATATGGTCCATGTGTGTGGGAAATACAGTTCTTTTTTTCTGAGACACTCACATTTCCCGCCTTATTAGAGACTGTACAAAGCAAGAGCATGCTTCTTGCTCTAAAGCAGAGTATGGTTCATAGAAGAGTACTGAGCTATTTGTTTCAATTCAGAAACAGAGTGAAATGCCAGGCTCTGTGACTTCCTACAAGCTAGACTTCGTTTCAGATAAACGCAGTCACTTTTCAGCTCAAACTAAGCTACACCGTTCACTAAGCTCACACGTTTCTCGCTCTGAACTGAAAAGCATTGGATGTTAGAGGACCTGTGGTTTGTATCAGTTTCAGAAGCAGAGTTGAACTAGATATGGTCCGTGTGTGTAGGAAACTAAGTTCTTTTTTTCTGAGCACACTTATGTTTCCCGCCTTATTAGAGACTCTAGAAAGAAAGAGCGTGCTTCTTACTCTAAAGCAGATTGTGGTTCATGGATGTGAACTGTGCTATGTGTTTCCCTTCAGAAACGGAGTGAAATGCCAGGCTCAGTGTCTTCCTACAAGCAAGACTTCCTTTCAGGTAAACGCAGTAACTTTTCATGTCAATAGAAGCTACATCGTTCACGAAGCTCACACGTTTCTCACTCTTAACTGAAAAGAATTGGATGTTAGAGGACCTGTTGTTTCTATCAGTGTATGAAGCAGAGTTGAACTAGATATGTTCCGTGTGTGTAGGAAACTCAGTTCTTTTGTTCTGAGCACACTTACGTTTCCCGCATTATTGGAGACTCTAGAAAGTAAGAGCGTGCTTCTTACTCTAAAGCAGATTGTGGTTCATGGATGAGAACTGTGCTATGTGTTTCCCTTCAGAAACGGAGTGAAATCCCAGGCTCTGTGTCTTCCTACAAGCAAGACTTCTTTTCAGGTAAACGCAGTCACTTTTCAGCTCAAAGGAAGGTACATCGTTCACGAAGCTCACACGTTTCTCACTCTTAACTGAAAAGCATTGGAAGTTAGAGGACCTGTGGTTTGTATCAGTTTAAGAAGCAGAGTTGAACTAGATATGTTACGTGTGTAGGAAACACAGTTCTTTTGTTCTGAGCACACTCACATTTCCCGCCTTATTAGAGATTCTAGAAAGCAAGAGCGTGCTTCTTGCTCTAAAGTAGAGTGTGTATCCTCGATGAGAACTGTGCTATGCTTCCCTTCAGAAACGGAGTGAAATGCCAGGCTCTGTGTCTTCCTACAAGCAAGACGTCTTTTCAGGTAAACGCAGTCACTTTTCAGCTCAAATGAAGCTACATCGTTCACGAAGCTCACACGTTTCTCACTCTTAACTGAAAAGCATTGGATATTAGCGGACCTGTGGTTTGTATCCGTTTCAGAAGCAGAGTTGAACTAGATATGGTCCGTGTGTATAGGAAACACAGTCTTTTGTTCTGAGCACATTCACGTTTCCCACCTTATTAGATACTCTAGAAAGCAAGAGCGTGCTTCTTGCTCTAAAGTAGAGTGTGTACCCTGGATGAGAACTGTGCTGTGCTTCCCTTCAGAAACGGAGTGAAATGCAAGGGTCTGTACCTTCCTGCAAGCAAGACTTCGTTTCAGGTAAATGTAGTCACTTTTCAGCTCAAACGAAGCTTCATCGTTCACAAAGCTCACATGTTTCTAGCTCTGAATTGAAAAGCATTGGATGTTAGAGGACCTGTGGTTTATATCAGTTTCAGAAGCGGAGTTGAACTAGATATGGTCCGTGTGTGGAGGAAACTCAGTTCTTTTGTTCTGAACACACTCACTTTTCTCGCCTTATTAGAGACTGTGGAAAGCAAGAGCGTGTTTCTTGCTCTAAAGCAGAGTGTGGTTCATGGATGAGAACTGTGCTATGTGTTTCCCTTCAGAAACGGAGTGAAATGCAAGCCTCTGTGTCTTCCTGCAAGCAACACTTCGTTTCAGGTAAACACAGTCACTTTTCAGCTCAAAGGAAGCTACATCGTTAAGGAAGCTCACACGTTTCTCACTCTTAACTGAAAAGCATTGGATGTTAGAGGAACTGTGGTTTGTATCAGTTTCAGAAGCAGAGTTGAACTAGATATGGTCCGTGTGTATAGGAAACACAGTTCTTTTATTCTGAACACACTCACGTTTCACACCTTATTTGAGACTCTAGAAAGCAAGAGCATGCTTCTTGCTCTAAAGCAGAGTGTGGTTCATGGAAGAGTACTGGGCTATGTGTTTCACTTCAGAAACAAAGTGAAATGCCAGGCTCTGTTACTTCCTACAAGCAAGACTTCGTTTCAGGAAAACACAGTCACTTTTCATGTCAAAAGAAGCTACATCATTCACGAAGCTCACACGTTTCTCACTCTTAACTGAAAAGCATTTGATGTTAGAGGACCTGTGGTTTATATCAGTTTCAGAAGCGGAGTTGAACTAGATATGGTCCGTGTATGTAGGAAACTCAGTTTTTTTGTTCTGAACACACTCACTTTTCTCGCCTTATTAGAGACTATGGAAAGCAAGAGCGTGTTTCTTGCTCTAAAGCAGAGTGTGGTTCATGTATAAGAACTGTGCTATGTGTTTCCCTTCAGAAATGGAGTGAAATGCAGGCCTCTGTGTCTTCCTACAAGCAAGACTTCGTTTCAGGTAAACACTGTCACTTTTCAGCTCAAACGAAGCTACTTCTTTAAGAAAGCTCACACGTTTCTTGCGCTGAACTGAAAAGCATTGGATGTTAGAGGAACTGTGGTTTGTATCAGTTTCAGAAGCAAAGTTGAATTAGATATGGTCCATGTGTGTAGGAAACACAGTTCTTTTTTCTGAGTAAACTCACATTTCCCGCCTTATTAGAGACTCTAGAAAGCAAGAGCATGCTTCTTGCTCTAAAGCAGAGTGTGGTTCATGGAAGAGTACTGGGCTATGTGTTTCACTTCAGAATCAGAGTGAAATGCCAGGCTCTGTGACTTCCTACAAGCAAGACTTCGTTTCAGATAAATGCAGTCACTTTTCAGCTAAAAGGAAGCGACAGCGTTCACGAAGCTCACACGTTTCTCACTCTTAACTGAAAAGCATTGGATGTTAGAGGACCTGTGGTTTGTATCAGTTTCAGAAGCAGAGTTGAACAAGATATGGTCCGTGTGTGTAGGAAACACAGTTCTTTTGTTCTGTGCACACTCAAATTTCCCGCATTATTAGAGACTCTAGAAAGCAAGAGCGTTCTTCTTGCTCTACAGTTGAGTGTGTTTCATGGATGAGAACTGTGCTGTGCTTCCCTTCAGAAACGGAGTGAAATGCCAGGGTCTGTGCCTTCCTGCAAGCAAGGCTTTGTTTCAGGTAAATGTAGTCACTTTTCAGCTCAAACGAAGCTTCATTGTTCACAAAGCTCACACGTTTCTCGCTCTTAACTGAAAAGCATTGGATGTTAGAGGAACTGTGGTTTGTATCAGTTTCAGAAGCAAAGTTGAATTAGATATGGTCCATGTGTGTAGGAAACACAGTTCTTTTTTCTGAGTAAACTCACATTTCCCGCCTTATTAGAGACTCTAGAAAGCAAGAGCATGCTTCTTGCTCTAAAGCAGAGTGTGGTTCATGGAAGAGTACTGGGCTATGTGTTTCACTTCAGAATCAGAGTGAAATGCCAGGCTCTGTGACTTCCTACAAGCAAGACTTCGTTTCAGATAAATGCAGTCACTTTTCAGCTCAAAATAAGCTACATAGTTCACTAAGCTCACATGTTTCTCGCTCTGAACTGAAAAGCATTGGATGTTAGAGGACCCGTGGTTTGTATCCGTTTCAGATGCAGAGTTGAACTAGATATAGTACGTGTGTAGGAAACATCGTTCTTTTGTTATGAGTACACTCACATTTCCCGCCTTATTAGAGACTCTAGAAAGCAAGAGCATGTTTCTTCCTCTAAAGCAGAGCGTGGTTCATGGACGAGAACTGTGCTGTGTGTTTCCCTTCAAAAACGGAGTGAAATCCCAGGCTCTGTGTCTTCCTACATGCAAGACTTCGTTTCAGGTAAACGCAGTCACTTTTCAGCTCAAACTAAGCTACATTGTTCACCAAGCTCACTCGTTTCTCGCTCTGAACTGAAAAGCATTGGATGTTAGAGGACCAGTGGTATGTATCAGTTTCAGAAGCAAAGTTGAACTAGATATGGTCCATGTGTGTGGGAAATACAGTTCTTTTTTTCTGAGACACTCACATTTCCCGCCTTATTAGAGACTGTACAAAGCAAGAGCATGCTTCTTGCTCTAAAGCAGAGTATGGTTCATAGAAGAGTACTGAGCTATTTGTTTCAATTCAGAAACAGAGTGAAATGCCAGGCTCTGTGACTTCCTACAAGCTAGACTTCGTTTCAGATAAACGCAGTCACTTTTCAGCTCAAACTAAGCTACACCGTTCACTAAGCTCACACGTTTCTCGCTCTGAACTGAAAAGCATTGGATGTTAGAGGACCTGTGGTTTGTATCAGTTTCAGAAGCAGAGTTGAACTAGATATGGTCCGTGTGTGTAGGAAACTAAGTTCTTTTTTTCTGAGCACACTTATGTTTCCCGCCTTATTAGAGACTCTAGAAAGAAAGAGCGTGCTTCTTACTCTAAAGCAGATTGTGGTTCATGGATGTGAACTGTGCTATGTGTTTCCCTTCAGAAACGGAGTGAAATGCCAGGCTCAGTGTCTTCCTACAAGCAAGACTTCCTTTCAGGTAAACGCAGTAACTTTTCATGTCAATAGAAGCTACATCGTTCACGAAGCTCACACGTTTCTCACTCTTAACTGAAAAGAATTGGATGTTAGAGGACCTGTTGTTTCTATCAGTGTATGAAGCAGAGTTGAACTAGATATGTTCCGTGTGTGTAGGAAACTCAGTTCTTTTGTTCTGAGCACACTTACGTTTCCCGCATTATTGGAGACTCTAGAAAGTAAGAGCGTGCTTCTTACTCTAAAGCAGATTGTGGTTCATGGATGAGAACTGTGCTATGTGTTTCCCTTCAGAAACGGAGTGAAATCCCAGGCTCTGTGTCTTCCTACAAGCAAGACTTCTTTTCAGGTAAACGCAGTCACTTTTCAGCTCAAAGGAAGGTACATCGTTCACGAAGCTCACACGTTTCTCACTCTTAACTGAAAAGCATTGGAAGTTAGAGGACCTGTGGTTTGTATCAGTTTAAGAAGCAGAGTTGAACTAGATATGTTACGTGTGTAGGAAACACAGTTCTTTTGTTCTGAGCACACTCACATTTCCCGCCTTATTAGAGATTCTAGAAAGCAAGAGCGTGCTTCTTGCTCTAAAGTAGAGTGTGTATCCTCGATGAGAACTGTGCTATGCTTCCCTTCAGAAACGGAGTGAAATGCCAGGCTCTGTGTCTTCCTACAAGCAAGACGTCTTTTCAGGTAAACGCAGTCACTTTTCAGCTCAAATGAAGCTACATCGTTCACGAAGCTCACACGTTTCTCACTCTTAACTGAAAAGCATTGGATATTAGCGGACCTGTGGTTTGTATCCGTTTCAGAAGCAGAGTTGAACTAGATATGGTCCGTGTGTATAGGAAACACAGTCTTTTGTTCTGAGCACATTCACGTTTCCCACCTTATTAGATACTCTAGAAAGCAAGAGCGTGCTTCTTGCTCTAAAGTAGAGTGTGTACCCTGGATGAGAACTGTGCTGTGCTTCCCTTCAGAAACGGAGTGAAATGCAAGGGTCTGTACCTTCCTGCAAGCAAGACTTCGTTTCAGGTAAATGTAGTCACTTTTCAGCTCAAACGAAGCTTCATCGTTCACAAAGCTCACATGTTTCTAGCTCTGAATTGAAAAGCATTGGATGTTAGAGGACCTGTGGTTTATATCAGTTTCAGAAGCGGAGTTGAACTAGATATGGTCCGTGTGTGGAGGAAACTCAGTTCTTTTGTTCTGAACACACTCACTTTTCTCGCCTTATTAGAGACTGTGGAAAGCAAGAGCGTGTTTCTTGCTCTAAAGCAGAGTGTGGTTCATGGATGAGAACTGTGCTATGTGTTTCCCTTCAGAAACGGAGTGAAATGCAAGCCTCTGTGTCTTCCTGCAAGCAACACTTCGTTTCAGGTAAACACAGTCACTTTTCAGCTCAAAGGAAGCTACATCGTTAAGGAAGCTCACACGTTTCTCACTCTTAACTGAAAAGCATTGGATGTTAGAGGAACTGTGGTTTGTATCAGTTTCAGAAGCAGAGTTGAACTAGATATGGTCCGTGTGTATAGGAAACACAGTTCTTTTATTCTGAACACACTCACGTTTCACACCTTATTTGAGACTCTAGAAAGCAAGAGCATGCTTCTTGCTCTAAAGCAGAGTGTGGTTCATGGAAGAGTACTGGGCTATGTGTTTCACTTCAGAAACAAAGTGAAATGCCAGGCTCTGTTACTTCCTACAAGCAAGACTTCGTTTCAGGAAAACACAGTCACTTTTCATGTCAAAAGAAGCTACATCATTCACGAAGCTCACACGTTTCTCACTCTTAACTGAAAAGCATTTGATGTTAGAGGACCTGTGGTTTATATCAGTTTCAGAAGCGGAGTTGAACTAGATATGGTCCGTGTATGTAGGAAACTCAGTTTTTTTGTTCTGAACACACTCACTTTTCTCGCCTTATTAGAGACTATGGAAAGCAAGAGCGTGTTTCTTGCTCTAAAGCAGAGTGTGGTTCATGTATAAGAACTGTGCTATGTGTTTCCCTTCAGAAATGGAGTGAAATGCAGGCCTCTGTGTCTTCCTACAAGCAAGACTTCGTTTCAGGTAAACACTGTCACTTTTCAGCTCAAACGAAGCTACTTCTTTAAGAAAGCTCACACGTTTCTTGCGCTGAACTGAAAAGCATTGGATGTTAGAGGAACTGTGGTTTGTATCAGTTTCAGAAGCAAAGTTGAATTAGATATGGTCCATGTGTGTAGGAAACACAGTTCTTTTTTCTGAGTAAACTCACATTTCCCGCCTTATTAGAGACTCTAGAAAGCAAGAGCATGCTTCTTGCTCTAAAGCAGAGTGTGGTTCATGGAAGAGTACTGGGCTATGTGTTTCACTTCAGAATCAGAGTGAAATGCCAGGCTCTGTGACTTCCTACAAGCAAGACTTCGTTTCAGATAAATGCAGTCACTTTTCAGCTAAAAGGAAGCGACAGCGTTCACGAAGCTCACACGTTTCTCACTCTTAACTGAAAAGCATTGGATGTTAGAGGACCTGTGGTTTGTATCAGTTTCAGAAGCAGAGTTGAACAAGATATGGTCCGTGTGTGTAGGAAACACAGTTCTTTTGTTCTGAGCACACTTACATTTCCTGCCTTATTAGAGACTCTAGGAAGCAAGTGCATGATTCTTGCTCTAAAGCAGAGTGTGGTTCATCGAAGAGTACTGGGCTATGTGTTTCACTTCAGAAACAAAGTGAAATGCCAGGCTCTGTGACTTCCTACAAGCAAGACTTCGTTTCAGGTAAATGCAGTCACTTTTCAGCTCAAAATAAGCTACATAGTTCACTAAGCTCACATGTTTCTCGCTCTGAACTGAAAAGCATTGGATGTTAGAGGACCCGTGGTTTGTATCCGTTTCAGATGCAGAGTTGAACTAGATATAGTACGTGTGTAGGAAACATGGTTCTTTTGTTATGAGTACACTCACATTTCCCGCCTTATTAGAGACTCTAGAAAGCAAGAGCATGTTTCTTCCTCTAAAGCAGAGCGTGGTTCATGGACGAGAACTGTGCTGTGTGTTTCCCTTCAAAAACGGAGTGAAATCCCAGGCTCTGTGTCTTCCTACATGCAAGACTTCGTTTCAGGTAAACGCAGTCACTTTTCAGCTCAAACTAAGCTACATTGTTCACCAAGCTCACTCGTTTCTCGCTCTGAACTGAAAAGCATTGGATGTTAGAGGACCAGTGGTATGTATCAGTTTCAGAAGCAAAGTTGAACTAGATATGGTCCATGTGTGTGGGAAATACAGTTCTTTTTTTCTGAGACACTCACATTTCCCGCCTTATTAGAGACTGTACAAAGCAAGAGCATGCTTCTTGCTCTAAAGCAGAGTATGGTTCATAGAAGAGTACTGAGCTATTTGTTTCAATTCAGAAACAGAGTGAAATGCCAGGCTCTGTGACTTCCTACAAGCTAGACTTCGTTTCAGATAAACGCAGTCACTTTTCAGCTCAAACTAAGCTACACCGTTCACTAAGCTCACACGTTTCTCGCTCTGAACTGAAAAGCATTGGATGTTAGAGGACCTGTGGTTTGTATCAGTTTCAGAAGCAAAGTAGAACTAGATATGGTCCATGTGTGTAGGAAACACAGTTCTTTTGTTCTGTGCACACTCAAATTTCCTGCATTATTAGAGACTCTAGAAAGCAAGAGCGTACTTCTTGCTCTACAGTTGAGTGTGTTTCATGGATGAGAACTGTGCTGTGCTTCCCTTCAGAAACGGAGTGAAATGCCAGGGTCTGTGCCTTCCTGCAAGCAAGACTTTGTTTCAGGTAAACGTACTCACTTTTCAGCTCAAAGGAAGCTTCATCGTTCACGAAGCTCACATGTTTGTTGCTCTGAACTGAAAAGCATTGGATGTTAGAGGACCTGTGGTTTATATCTGTTTCAGAAGCAGAGTTGAACTAGATATGGTCAGTGTGTGTAGGAAACCCAGTTCTTTTGTTGTGAGCACACTCACTTTTCCCAACTTATAAGAGACTGTGGAAAGCAAGAGCATGTTTCTTGCTCTAAAGGAGAGTGTGGTTCATGGAAGAGTACTGGGCTACGTGTTTCACTTCAGAAACAGAGTGAAATGCCAGGCTCTGTGATTTCCTACAAGCAAGACTTCTTTTCAGGTAAACGCAGTCACTTTTCAGCTCAAAGGAAGCGACATCGTTTACGAAGCTCACACGTTTCTCACTCTTAACTGAGAAGCATTAGATGTTAGAGGACCTGTGGTTTGTATCAGTTTAAGAAGCAGAGTTGAACTAGATATTGTCCGTGTGTGTAGGAAACTCAGTTCTTTTGTTCTGAGCACACTTAAGTTTCCCGCATTATTGGAGACTCTAGAAAGTAAGAGCGTGCTTCTTACTCTAAAGCAGATTGTGGTTCATGGATGAGAACTGTGCTATGTGTTTCCCTTCAGAAACGGAGTGAAATCCCAGGCTCTGTGTCTTCCTACAAGCAAGACTTCTTTTCAGGTAAACGCAGTCACTTTTCAGCTCAAAGGAAGCTACATCGTTCACGAAGCTCACACGTTTCTCACTCTTAACTGAAAAGCATTGGAAGTTAGAGGACCTGTGGTTTGTATCAGTTTAAGAAGCAGAGTTGAACTAGATATGTTACGTGTGTAGGAAACACAGTTCTTTTGTTCTGAGCACACTCACATTTCCCGCCTTATTAGAGATTCTAGAAAGCAAGAGCGTGCTTCTTGCTCTAAAGTAGAGTGTGTATCCTCGATGAGAACTGTGCTATGCTTCCCTTCAGAAACGGAGTGAAATGCCAGGCTCTGTGTCTTCCTACAAGCAAGACGTCTTTTCAGGTAAACGCAGTCACTTTTCAGCTCAAATGAAGCTACATCGTTCACGAAGCTCACACGTTTCTCACTCTTAACTGAAAAGCATTGGATATTAGAGGACCTGTGGTTTGTATCCGTTTCAGAAGCGGAGTTGAACTAGATATGGTCCGTGTGTATAGGAAACACAGTCTTTTGTTCTGAGCACATTCACGTTTCCCACCTTATTAGATACTCTAGAAAGCAAGAGCGTGCTTCTTGCTCTAAAGTAGAGTGTGTACCCTGGATGAGAACTGTGCTGTGCTTCCCTTCAGAAACGGAGTGAAATGCAAGGGTCTGTACCTTCCTGCAAGCAAGACTTCGTTTCAGGTAAATGTAGTCACTTTTCAGCTCAAACGAAGCTTCATCGTTCACAAAGCTCACATGTTTCTAGCTCTGAATTGAAAAGCATTGGATGTTAGAGGACCTGTGGTTTATATCAGTTTCAGAAGCGGAGTTGAACTAGATATGGTCCGTGTGTGGAGGAAACTCAGTTCTTTTGTTCTGAACACACTCACTTTTCTCGCCTTATTAGAGACTGTGGAAAGCAAGAGCGTGTTTCTTGCTCTAAAGCAGAGTGTGGTTCATGGATGAGAACTGTGCTATGTGTTTCCCTTCAGAAACGGAGTGAAATGCAAGCCTCTGTGTCTTCCTGCAAGCAACACTTCGTTTCAGGTAAACACAGTCACTTTTCAGCTCAAAGGAAGCTACATCGTTAAGGAAGCTCACACGTTTCTCACTCTTAACTGAAAAGCATTGGATGTTAGAGGAACTGTGGTTTGTATCAGTTTCAGAAGCAGAGTTGAACTAGATATGGTCCGTGTGTATAGGAAACACAGTTCTTTTATTCTGAACACACTCACGTTTCACACCTTATTTGAGACTCTAGAAAGCAAGAGCATGCTTCTTGCTCTAAAGCAGAGTGTGGTTCATGGAAGAGTACTGGGCTATGTGTTTCACTTCAGAAACAAAGTGAAATGCCAGGCTCTGTTACTTCCTACAAGCAAGACTTCGTTTCAGGAAAACACAGTCACTTTTCATGTCAAAAGAAGCTACATCATTCACGAAGCTCACACGTTTCTCACTCTTAACTGAAAAGCATTTGATGTTAGAGGACCTGTGGTTTATATCAGTTTCAGAAGCGGAGTTGAACTAGATATGGTCCGTGTATGTAGGAAACTCAGTTTTTTTGTTCTGAACACACTCACTTTTCTCGCCTTATTAGAGACTATGGAAAGCAAGAGCGTGTTTCTTGCTCTAAAGCAGAGTGTGGTTCATGTATAAGAACTGTGCTATGTGTTTCCCTTCAGAAATGGAGTGAAATGCAGGCCTCTGTGTCTTCCTACAAGCAAGACTTCGTTTCAGGTAAACACTGTCACTTTTCAGCTCAAACGAAGCTACTTCTTTAAGAAAGCTCACACGTTTCTTGCGCTGAACTGAAAAGCATTGGATGTTAGAGGAACTGTGGTTTGTATCAGTTTCAGAAGCAAAGTTGAATTAGATATGGTCCATGTGTGTAGGAAACACAGTTCTTTTTTCTGAGTAAACTCACATTTCCCGCCTTATTAGAGACTCTAGAAAGCAAGAGCATGCTTCTTGCTCTAAAGCAGAGTGTGGTTCATGGAAGAGTACTGGGCTATGTGTTTCACTTCAGAATCAGAGTGAAATGCCAGGCTCTGTGACTTCCTACAAGCAAGACTTCGTTTCAGATAAATGCAGTCACTTTTCAGCTAAAAGGAAGCGACAGCGTTCACGAAGCTCACACGTTTCTCACTCTTAACTGAAAAGCATTGGATGTTAGAGGACCTGTGGTTTGTATCAGTTTCAGAAGCAGAGTTGAACAAGATATGGTCCGTGTGTGTAGGAAACACAGTTCTTTTGTTCTGTGCACACTCAAATTTCCCGCATTATTAGAGACTCTAGAAAGCAAGAGCGTTCTTCTTGCTCTACAGTTGAGTGTGTTTCATGGATGAGAACTGTGCTGTGCTTCCCTTCAGAAACGGAGTGAAATGCCAGGGTCTGTGCCTTCCTGCAAGCAAGGCTTTGTTTCAGGTAAATGTAGTCACTTTTCAGCTCAAACGAAGCTTCATTGTTCACAAAGCTCACACGTTTCTCGCTCTTAACTGAAAAGCATTGGATGTTAGAGGAACTGTGGTTTGTATCAGTTTCAGAAGCAAAGTTGAATTAGATATGGTCCATGTGTGTAGGAAACACAGTTCTTTTTTCTGAGTAAACTCACATTTCCCGCCTTATTAGAGACTCTAGAAAGCAAGAGCATGCTTCTTGCTCTAAAGCAGAGTGTGGTTCATGGAAGAGTACTGGGCTATGTGTTTCACTTCAGAATCAGAGTGAAATGCCAGGCTCTGTGACTTCCTACAAGCAAGACTTCGTTTCAGATAAATGCAGTCACTTTTCAGCTCAAAATAAGCTACATAGTTCACTAAGCTCACATGTTTCTCGCTCTGAACTGAAAAGCATTGGATGTTAGAGGACCCGTGGTTTGTATCCTTTTCAGATGCAGAGTTGAACTAGATATAGTACGTGTGTAGGAAACATCGTTCTTTTGTTATGAGTACACTCACATTTCCCGCCTTATTAGAGACTCTAGAAAGCAAGAGCATGTTTCTTCCTCTAAAGCAGAGCGTGGTTCATGGACGAGAACTGTGCTGTGTGTTTCCCTTCAAAAACGGAGTGAAATCCCAGGCTCTGTGTCTTCCTACATGCAAGACTTCGTTTCAGGTAAACGCAGTCACTTTTCAGCTCAAACTAAGCTACATTGTTCACCAAGCTCACTCGTTTCTCGCTCTGAACTGAAAAGCATTGGATGTTAGAGGACCAGTGGTATGTATCAGTTTCAGAAGCAAAGTTGAACTAGATATGGTCCATGTGTGTGGGAAATACAGTTCTTTTTTTCTGAGACACTCACATTTCCCGCCTTATTAGAGACTGTACAAAGCAAGAGCATGCTTCTTGCTCTAAAGCAGAGTATGGTTCATAGAAGAGTACTGAGCTATTTGTTTCAATTCAGAAACAGAGTGAAATGCCAGGCTCTGTGACTTCCTACAAGCTAGACTTCGTTTCAGATAAACGCAGTCGCTTTTCAGCTCAAACTAAGCTACACCGTTCACTAAGCTCACACGTTTCTCGCTCTGAACTGAAAAGCATTGGATGTTAGAGGACCTGTGGTTTGTATCAGTTTCAGAAGCAGAGTTGAACTAGATATGGTCCGTGTGTGTAGGAAACTAAGTTCTTTTTTTCTGAGCACACTTATGTTTCCCGCCTTATTAGAGACTCTAGAAAGAAAGAGCGTGCTTCTTACTCTAAAGCAGATTGTGGTTCATGGATGTGAACTGTGCTATGTGTTTCCCTTCAGAAACGGAGTGAAATGCCAGGCTCAGTGTCTTCCTACAAGCAAGACTTCCTTTCAGGTAAACGCAGTAACTTTTCATGTCAATAGAAGCTACATCGTTCACGAAGCTCACACGTTTCTCACTCTTAACTGAAAAGAATTGGATGTTAGAGGACCTGTTGTTTCTATCAGTGTATGAAGCAGAGTTGAACTAGATATGTTCCGTGTGTGTAGGAAACTCAGTTCTTTTGTTCTGAGCACACTTACGTTTCCCGCATTATTGGAGACTCTAGAAAGTAAGAGCGTGCTTCTTACTCTAAAGCAGATTGTGGTTCATGGATGAGAACTGTGCTATGTGTTTCCCTTCAGAAACGGAGTGAAATCCCAGGCTCTGTTTCTTCCTACAAGCAAGATTTCTTTTCAGGTAAACGCAGTCACTTTTCAGCTCAAAGGAGGCTACATTGTTCATGAAGCTCACACGTTTCTCACTCTTAACTGAAAAGCATTGGAAGTTAGAGGACCTGTGGTTTGTATCAGTTTAAGAAGCAGAGTTGAACTAGATATGGTACGTGTGTAGGAAACACAGTTCTTTTGTTCTGAGCACACTCACATTTCCCGCCTTATTAGAGATTCTAGAAAGCAAGAGCGTGCTACTTGCTCTAAATTAGAGTGTGTTTCATGGATGAGAACTGTGCTCTGCTTCCCTTCTGAAACGGAGTGAAATGCCAGGGTCTGTGCCTTCCTGCAAGCAAGACTTTGTTTCAGGTAAACGTACTCACTTTTCAGCTCAATGGAAGCTTCATCGTTCACGAAGCTCACACGTTTGTTGCTCTGAACTGAAAAGCATTGTATGTTAGAGGACCTGTGGTTTATATCTGTTTCAGAAGCGGAGTTGAACTAGATATGTTCCGTGTGTGTAGGAATCTCAGTTCTTTTGTTCTGAGCACACATATGTTTCCCGCCTTATTAGAGACTCTAGAAAGTAAGAGCGTGCTTCTTATTCTAAAGCAGATTGTGGTTCATGGATGAGAACTGTGCTATGTGTTTCCCTTCAGAAACGGAGTGAAATGACAGGCTCTGTGTCTTCCTACAAGCAAGACTTCTTTTCAGGTAAACGCAGTAACTTTTCATGTCAAAAGAAGCTACATCGTTCAGGAAGCTCACACGTTTCTCACTATTAACTGAAAAGCATTGGTTGTTAGAGGACCTATGTTTTGTATCAGTTTCAGAAGCAGATTTGAACTAGATATGGTGCGTGTGTGTAGGAAACATAGTTCTTTTGTTCTGAGCACACTCGTGTTTCCTGCCTTATTAGAGGCCCTAGAAAGAAAGAGCATGCTTCTTGCTCTAAAGCAGAATGTGGTTCATGGAAGAGTACTGGGCTATATCTTTCACTTCAGAAACAGAGTGAAATGCCAGGCTCTGGGACTTCCTACAAGCAAGACTTCGTTTCAGATAAATGCAGTCACTTTTCAGCTAAAAGGAAGCGACAGCGTTCACGAAGCTCACACGTTTTTCACTCTTAACTGAAAAGCATTGGATGTTAAAGGACCTGTGGTTTGTATCCCTTTCAGAAGCAGAGTTGAACTAGATATGGTCCGTGTGTATAGGAAACACAGTCTTTTGTTCTGAGCACATTCACGTTTCCCACCTTATTAGAGACTCTAGAAAGCAAGAGCGTGCTTCTTGCTCTAAAGTAGAGTGTGTATCCTGGATGAGAACTGTGCTATGCTTCCCTTCAGAAACGGAGTGAAATGCCAGGCTCTGTGTCTTCCTACAACCAAGACGTCTTTTCAGGTAAACGCAGTCACTTTTCAGCTCAAATGAAGCTACATCGTTCACGAAGCTCACACGTTTCTCACTCTTAACTCAAAAGCATTGGATATTAGATGACCTGTGGTTTGTATCCGTTTCAGAAGCAGAGTTGAACTAGATATGGTCCGTGTGTATAGGAAACACAGTCTTTTGTTCTGAGCACATTCACGTTTCCCACTTTATTAGATACTCTAGAAAGCAAGAGCGTGCTTCTTGCTCTAAAGTAGAGTGTGTATCCTGGATGAGAACTGTGCTGTGCTTCCCTTCAGAAACGGAGTGAAATGCAAGGGTCTGTGCCTTCCTGCAAGCAAGAATTCGTTTCAGGTAAATGTAGTCTCTTTTCAGCTCAAACGAAGCTTCATCGTTCACAAAGCTCACATGTTTCTAGCTCTGAATTGAAAAGCATTGGATGTTAGAGGACCTGTGGTTTATATCAGTTTCAGAAGCGGAGTTGAACTAGATATGGTCCGTGTGTGGAGGAAACTCAGTTCTTTTGTTCTGAACACACTCACTTTTCTCGCCTTATTAGAGACTGTGGAAAGCAAGAGCGTGTTTCTTGCTCTAAAGAAGAGTGTGGTTCATGGATGAGAACTGTGCTATGTGTTTCCCTTCAGAAACGGAGTGAAATGCAAGCCTCTGTGTCTTCCTACAAGCAACACTTCGTTTCAGGTAAACACAGTCACTTTTCAGCTCAAAGGAAGCTACATCGTTAAGGAAGCTCACACGTTTCTCACTCTTAACTGAAAAGCATTGGATGTTAGAGGAACTGTGGTTTGTATCAGTTTCAGAAGCAGAGTTGAACTAGATATGGTCCGTGTGTATAGGAAACACAGTTCTTTTATTCTGAGCACACTCACGTTTAACACCTTATTTGAGACTCTAGAAAGCAAGAGCATGCTTCTTGCTCTAAAGCAGAGTGTGGTTCATGGAAGAGTACTGGGCTATGTGTTTCACTTCAGAAACAAAGTGAAATGCCAGGCTCTGTTACTTCCTACAAGCAAGACTTCGTTTCAGGAAAACACAGTCACTTTTCATGTCAAAAGAAGCTACATCGTTCACGAAGCTCACACGTTTCTCGCTCTTAACTGAAAAGCATTGGATGTTAGAGGACCTGTGGTTTGTATCAGTTTAAGAAGCAGAGTTGAACTAGATATGGTACGTGTGTGTTGGAAACACAGTTCTTTTGTTCTGAGCACACTCACATTTCCCGCCTTATTAGAGACTCTAGAAAGCAAGAGCGTGCTTCTTGCTCTAAATTAGAGTGTGTTTCATGGATGAGAACTGTGCTGTGCTTCCCTTCATAAACGGAGTGAAATGCCAGGATCTGTGCCTTCCTCCAGCAAGACTTCGTTTCAGGTAAACGCAGTCACTTTTCAGCTCAAACAAAGCTTCATTGTTCAGGAAGCTCACACGTTTCTCGCTTTGACTGAAAAGCATTGGATGTTGGAGGACCTGTGGTTTGTATCTGTTTCAGAAGCAGAGTTGAACAAGATATGGTCCGTGTGTGTAGGAAACACAGTTCTTTTGTTCTGAGCACACTTACATTTCCTGCCTTATTAGAGACTCTAGGAAGCAAGTGCATGATTCTTGCTCTAAAGCAGAGTGTGGTTCATCGAAGAGTACTGGGCTATGTGTTTCACTTCAGAAACAAAGTGAAGTGCCAGGCTCTGTGACTTCCTACAAGCAAGACTTCGTTTCAGGTAAATGAAGTCACTTTTCAGCTCAAAATAAGCTACATAGTTCACTAAGCTCACATGTTTCTCGCTCTGAACTGAAAAGCATTGGATGTTAGAGGACCTGTGGTTTGTATCAGTTTAAGAAGCAGAGTTGAACTAGATATGGTACGTGTGTGTTGGAAGCACAGTTCTTTTGTTCTGAGCACACTCACATTTCCCGCCTTATTAGAGACTCTAGAAAGCAAGAGCGTGCTTCTTGCTCTAAATTAGAGTGTGTTTCATGGATGAGAAATGTGCTGTGCTTCCCTTCATAAACGGTGTGGAATGCCAGGATTGGTGCCTTCCTCCAGCAAGATTTCGTTTCAGGTAAACGCAGTCACTTTTCAGCTCAAACAAAGCTTCATTGTTCAGGAAGCTCACACGTTTCTCGCTTTGACTGAAAAGCATTGGATGTTAGAGGACCTGTGGTTTGTATCAGTTTCAGAAACAGAGTTGAACTAGATATGGTCCGTGTGTGTAGGAAACTAAGTTCTTTTGTTCTGAGCACACTTACGTTTCCCGCCTTATTAGAGACTCTAGAAAGTAAGAGCGTGCTTCTTACTCTAAAGCAGATTGTGGTTCATGGATGTGAACTGTGCTATGTGTTTCCCTTCAGAAACGGAGTGAAATGCCAGGCTCTGTGTCTTCCTACAAGCAAGACTTCCTTTCAGGTAAACGCAGTAACTTTTCATGTCAATAGAAGCTACATCGTTCACGAAGCTCACACGTTTCTCACTCTTAACTGAAAAGAATTGGATGTTAGAGGACCTGTGGTTTCTATCAGTTTATGAAGCAGAGTTGAACTAGATATGTTCCGTGTGTGTAGGAAACTCAGTTCTTTTGTTCTGAGCACACTTACGTTTCCCGCCTTATTAGAGACTCTAGAAAGTAAGAGCGTGCTTCTTATTCTAAAGCAGATTGTGGTTCATGGATGAGAACTGTGCTATGTGTTTCCCTTCAGAAACGGAGTGAAATGCCAGGCTCTGTGTCTTCCTACAAGCAGGACTTCTTTTCAGGTAAACGCAGTCACTTTTCATGTCAAAAGAAGCTACATCGTTCAGGAAGCTCACACGTTTCTCACTCTTAACTGAAAAGCATTGGTTGTTAGAGGACCTATGGTTTGTATCAGTTTCAGAAGCAGAGTTGAACTAGATATGGTGCGTGTGTGTAGGAAACAGAGTTCTTTTGTTCTGAGCACACTCGTGTTTCCTGCCTTATTAGAGACCCTAGAAAAAAAGAGCATGCTTCTTGCTCTAAAGCAGAATGTGGTTCATGGAAGAGTACTGGGCTATGTGTTTCTCTTCAGAAACAGAGTGAAATGCCAGGCTCTGGGACTTCCTACAAGCAACACTTCGTTTCAGGTAAACACAGTCACTTTTCAGCTCAAAGGAAGCTACATCGTTAAGGAAGCTCACACGTTTCTCACTCTTAACTGAAAAGCATTGGATGTTAGAGGAACTGTGGTTTGTATCAGTTTCAGAAGCAGAGTTGTACTAGATATGGTCCGTGTGTATAGGAAACACAGTACTTTTATTCTGAGCACACTCACGTTTCACACCTTATTTGAGACTCTAGAAAGCAAGAGCATGCTTCTTGCTCTAAAGCAGAGTGTGGTTCATGGAAGAGTACTGGGCTATGTGTTTCACTTCAGAAACAAAGTGAAATGCCAGGCTCTGTTACTTCCTACAAGCAAGACTTCGTTTCAGGAAAACACAGTCACATTTCATGTCAAAAGAAGCTACATCGTTCACGAAGCTCACACGTTTCTCACTCTTAACTGAAAAGCATTGGATGTTAGAGGACCTGTGGTTTATATCAGTTTCAGAAGCGGAGTTGTACTAGATATGGTCCGTGTGTGTAGGAAACTCAGTTCTTTTGTTCAGAACACACGCACTTTTCTCGCCTTATTAGAGACTGTGGAAAGCAAGAGCGTGTTTCTTGCTCTAAAGCAGAGTGTGGTTCATGGATGAGAACTGTGCTTTGTGTTTCCCTTGAGAAAGAAAGTGAAATGCAAGGTTCTGTGTCTTCCTACATGCTAGACTTCGTTTCAGGTAAACACAGTCACTTTTCAGCTCAAAGGAAGCTACATCATTAAGGAAGCTCACACGTTTCTCGCGCTGAACAGAAAAGCATTGGCTGTTAGAGGAACTGTGGTTTGTATCAGGTACAGAAGCAAATTTGAACTAGATATGGTCCATGTGTGTAGGAAACAGTTATTTGTGCTGAGTACACTCACATTTCCCGACTTATTAGAGACTCTAGAAAGCATGAGCGTGCTTCTTGCTCTAAAGCAGAGTGTGGTTCATGGAAGAGTAATGGGCTATGTGTTTCACTTCAGTAACAGAGTGAAATGCCAGTCTCTGTGCCTTCCTACAAGCAAGACTTCTTTTCAGGTTAACGCAGTCACTTTTCAGCTAAAAGGAAGCGACAGCTTTCACGAAGCTCACACGTTTCTCACTCTTAACTGAAAAGCATTGGATTTTAGAGGACCTGTGGTTTGTATCAGTTTCAGAAGCAGAATTGAACAAGATATGGTCCGTGTGTGTAGGAAACACAGTTCATTTGTTCTGAGCACACTTACATTTCCCGCCTTATTAGAGACTCTAGGAAGCAAGTGCATGATTCTTGCTCTAAAGCAGAGTGTGGTTCATGGAAGAGTACTGGGCTATGTGTTTCACTTCAGAAACAAAGTGACATGCCAGGCTCTGTGAATTCCTACAAGCAAGACTTTGTTTCAGGTAAATACAGTCACTTTTCAGCTCAAACTAAGCTACATAGTTCACTAAGCTCACATGTTTCTCGCTCTAAACTGAAAAGCATTGGATGTTGGAGGACCTGTGGTTTGTATCAGTTTAAGAAGCAGAGTTGAACTAGATATGGTACGTGTGTGTTGGAAACACAGTTCTTTTGTTCTGAGCACACTCACATTTCCCGCCTTATTAGAGACTCTAGAAAGCAAGAGCGTGCTTCTTGCTCTAAATTAGAGTGTGTTTCATGGATGAGAACTGTGCTGTGCTTCCCTTCATAAACGGAGTGAAATGCCAGGATCTGTGCCTTCCTCCAGCAAGACTTCGTTTCAGGTAAACGCAGTCACTTTTCAGCTCAAACAAAGCTTCATTGTTCAGGAAGCTCACACGTTTCTCGCTTTGACTGAAAAGCATTGGATGTTGGAGGACCTGTGGTTTGTATCAGTTTCAGAAGCAGAGTTGAACTAGATATGGTCCGTGTGTGTAGGAAACTCAGTTCTTTTGTTCTGATCACACTTATGTTTCCCGCCTTATTAGAGAATCTAGAAAGTAAGAGCGTGATTCTTACTCTAAAGCAGATTGTGGTTCATGGATTTGAACTGTGCTATGTCTTTACCTTCATAAACGGAGTGAAATGCCAGGCTCTGTGTCTTCCTACAAGCAAGACTTCCTTAAAGGTAAACGCAGTCACTTTTCATGTCAAAAGAAGCTACATCGTTCACGACTCACACGTTTCTCACTCTTAACTGAGAAGCATTGGAAGTTAGAGGACCTGTGGTTTGTATCCGTTTCAGAAGCAGAGTTGAACTAGATATGGTCCGTGTGTATAGGAAACACAGTCTTTTGTTCTGAGCACATTCACGTTTCCCACCTTATTAGAGACTCTAGAAAGCAAGAGTGTGCTTCTTGCTCTAAAGTAGAGTGTGTATCCTGGATGAGAACTGTGCTGTGCTTCCCTTCAGAAATGGAGTGAAATGCCAGGCTCTGTGTCTTCCTACAAGCAAGACTTCGTTTCAGGTAAACACAGTCACTTTTCAGCTCAAACGAAGCTACTTCTTTAAGAAAGCTCACACGTTTCTTGCGCTGAACTGAAAAGCATTGGATGTTAGAGGAACTGTGGTTTGTATCAGTTTCAGAAGCAAAGTTGAATTAGATATGGTCCATGTGTGTAGGAAACACAGTTCTTTTTTCTGAGTAAACTCACATTTCCCGCCTTATTAGAGACTCTAGAAAGCAAGAGCATGCTTCTTGCTCTAAAGCAGAGTGTGGTTCATGGAAGAGTACTGGGCTATGTGTTTCACTTCAGAATCAGAGTGAAATGTCAGGCTCTGTGACTTCCTACAAGCAAGACTTCGTTTCAGATAAATGCAGTCACTTTTCAGCTAAAAGGAAGCGACAGCGTTCACGAAGCTCACACGTTTCTCACTCTTAACTGAAAAGCATTGGATGTTAGAGGACCTGTGGTTTGTATCAGTTTCAGAAGCAGAGTTGAACAAGATATGGTCCGTGTGTGGAGGAAACACAGTTCTTTTGTTCTGAGCACACTTACATTTCCTGCCTTATTAGAGACTCTAGGAAGCAAGTGCATGATTCTTGCTCTAAAGCAGAGTGTGGTTCATCGAAGAGTACTGGGCTATGTGTTTCACTTCAGAAACAAAGTGAAATGCCAGGCTCTGTGACTTCCTACAAGCAAGACTTCGTTTCAGGTAAATGCAGTCACTTTTCACCTCAAAATAAGCTACATAGTTCACTAAGCTCACATGTTTCTCGCTCTGAACTGAAAAGCATTCGATGTTAGAGGACCCGTGGTTTATATCCATTTCAGATGCAGAGTTGAACTAGATATAGTACGTGTGTAGGAAACATGGTTCTTTTGTTATGAGTACACTCACATTTCCCGCCTTATTAGAGACTCTAGAAAGCAAGAGCATGTTTCTTCCTCTAAAGCAGAGCGTGGTTCATGGACGAGAACTGTGCTGTGTGTTTCCCTTCAAAAACGGAGTGAAATCCCAGGCTCTGTGTCTTCCTACATGCAAGACTTCGTTTCAGGTAAACGCAGTCACTTTTCAGCTCAAACTAAGCTACATCGTTCACCAAGCTCACTCGTTTCTCGCTCTCAACTGAAAAGCATTGGATGGTAGAGGACCTGTGGTATGTATCAGTTTCAGAAGCAAAGTTGAACTAGATATGGTCCATGTGTGTGGGAAATACAGT
The DNA here is from genome assembly GCA_949786405.1 of Onychomys arenicola. Taxonomy (NCBI): domain Eukaryota; kingdom Metazoa; phylum Chordata; class Mammalia; order Rodentia; family Cricetidae; genus Onychomys; species Onychomys arenicola. Next base: position 1,401,607 of record CATKUM010000045.1, read on the forward strand.
TCTTTTTTTCTGAGACACTCACATTTCCCGCCTTATTAGAGACTGTACAAAGCAAGAGCATGCTTCTTGCTCTAAAGCAGAGTATGGTTCATAGAAGAGTACTGAGCTATTTGTTTCAATTCAGAAACAGAGTGAAATGCCAGGCTCTGTGACTTCCTACAAGCTAGACTTCGTTTCAGATAAACGCAGTCACTTTTCAGCTCAAACTAAGCTACACTGTTCACTAAGCTCACACGTTTCTCGCTCTGAACTGAAAAGCATTGGATGTTAGAGGACCTGTGGTTTGTATCAGTTTCAGAAGCAAAGTAGAACTAGATATGGTCCATGTGTGTAGGAAACACAGTTCTTTTGTTCTGTGCACACTCAAATTTCCTGCATTATTAGAGACTCTAGAAAGCAAGAGCGTACTTCTTGCTCTACAGTTGAGTGTGTTTCATGGATGAGAACTGTGCTGTGCTTCCCTTCAGAAACGGAGTGAAATGCCAGGTCTGTGCCTTCCTGCAAGCAAGACTTTGTTTCAGGTAAACGCAGTCACTTTTCAGCTCAAAGGAAGCAACATCGTTTACGAAGCTCACACGTTTCTCACTCTTAACTGAGAAGCATTAGATGTTAGAGGACCTGTGGTTTGTATCAGTTTAAGAAGCAGAGTTGAACTAGATATGGTCCGTGTGTGTAGGAAACTCAGTTCTTGTGTTCTGAGCACACTTACGTTTCCCGCATTATTGGAGACTCTAGAAAGTAAGAGCGTGCTTCTTACTCTAAAGCAGATTGTGGTTCATGAATGAGAACTGTGCTATGTGTTTCCCTTCAGAAACGGAGTGAAATCCCAGGCTCTGTGTCTTCCTACAAGCAAGACTTCTTTTCAGGTAAACGCAGTCACTTTTCAGCTCAAAGGAAGCTACATCGTTCACGAAGCTCACACGTTTATCACTCTTAACTGAAAAGCATTGGAAGTTAGAGGACCTGTGGTTTGTATCAGTTTAAGAAGCAGAGTTGAACTAGATATGTTACGTGTGTAGGAAACACAGTCCTTTTGTTATGAGCACACTCACATTTCCCGCCTAATTAGAGATTCTAGAAAGCAAGAGCGTGCTACTTGCTCTAAATTAGAGTGTGTTTCATGGATGAGAACTGTGCTGTGCTTCCCTTCCGAAACGGAGTGAAATGCCAGCGTCTGTGCCTTCCTGCAAGCAAGACTTTGTTTCAGGTAAACGTACTCACTTTTCAGCTCAAAGGAAGCTTCATCGTTCACGAAGCTCACACGTTTGTTGCTCTGAACTGAAAAGCATTGTATGTTAGAGGACCTGTGGTTTATATCTGTTTCAGAAGCGGAGTTGAACTAGATATGTTCCGTGTGTGTAGGAATCTCAGTTCTTTTGTTCTGAGCACACTCGTGTTTCCTGCCTTATTAGAGGCCCTAGAAAGAAAGAGCATGCTTCTTGCTCTAAAGCAGAATGTGGTTCATGGAAGAGTACTGGGCTATGTGTTTCACTTCAGAAACAGAGTGAAATGCCAGGCTCTGGGACTTCCTACAAGCAAGACTTCGTTTCAGATAAATGCAGTCACTTTTCAGCTAAAAGGAAGCGACAGCGTTCACGAAGCTCACACGTTTTTCACTCTTAACTGAAAAGCATTGGATGTTAAAGGACCTGTGGTTTGTATCCCTTTCAGAAGCAGAGTTGAACTAGATATGGTCCGTGTGTATAGGAAACACAGTCTTTTGTTCTGAGCACATTCACGTTTCCCACCTTATTAGAGACTCTAGAAAGCAAGAGCGTGCTTCTTGCTCTAAAGTAGAGTGTGTATCCTGGATGAGAACTGTGCTATGCTTCCCTTCAGAAACGGAGTGAAATGCCAGGCTCTGTGTCTTCCTACAACCAAGACGTCTTTTCAGGTAAACGCAGTCACTCTTCAGCTAAAATGAAGCTACATCGTTCACGAAGCTCACACGTTTCTCACTCTTAACTCAAAAGCTTTGGATATTAGAGGACCTGTGGTTTGTATCCGTTTCAGAAGCAGAGTTGAACTAGATATGGTCCGTGTGTATAGGAAACACAGTCTTTTGTTCTGAGCACATTCACGTTTCCCACCTTATTAGATACTCTAGAAAGGAAGAGCGTGCTTCTTGCTCTAAAGTAGAGTGTGTATCCTGGATGAGAACTGTGCTGTGCTTCCCTTCAGAAACGGAGTGAAATGCAAGGGTCTGTGCCTTCCTGCAAGCAAGACTTCGTTTCAGGTAAATGTAGTCACTTTTCAGCTCAAACGAAGCTTCATCGTTCACAAAGCACACATGTTTCTAGCTCTGAATTGAAAAGCATTGGATGTTAGAGGACCTGTGGTTTATATCAGTTTCAGAAGCAGAGTTGAACTAGATATGGTCCGTGTGTGGAGGAAACTCAGTTCTTTTGTTCTGAACACACTCACTTTTCTCGCCTTATTAGAGACTGTGGAAAGCAAGAGCGTGTTTCTTGCTCTAAAGCAGAGTGTGGTTCATGGATGAGAACTGTGCTATGTGTTTCCCTTCAGAAACGGAGTGAAATGCAAGCCTCTGTGTCTTCCTACAAGCAACACTTCGTTTCAGGTAAACACAGTCACTTTTCAGCTCAAAGGAAGCTACATCGTTAAGGAAGCTCACACGTTTCTCACTCTTAACTGAAAAGCATTGGATGTTAGGGGAACTGTGGTTTGTATCAGTTTCAGAAGCAGAGTTGAACTAGATATGGTCCGTGTGTATAGGAAACACAGTTCTTTTATTCTGAGCACACTCACGTTTCACACCTTATTTGAGACTCTAGAAAGCAAGAGCATGCTTCTTGCTCTAAAGCAGAGTGTGGTTCATGGAAGAGTACTGGGCTATGTGTTTCACTTCAGAAACAAAGTGAAATGCCAGGCTCTGTTACTTCCTACAAGCAAGACTTCGTTTCAGGAAAACACAGTCACTTTTCATGTCAAAAGAAGCTACATCGTTCACGAAGCTCACACGTTTCTCACTCTTAACTGAAAAGCATTGGATGTTAGAGGACCTGTGGTTTGTATCAGTTTAAGAAGCAGAGTTGAACTAGATATGGTACGTGTGTGTTGGAAACACAGTTCTTTTGTTCTGAGCACACTCACATTTCCCGCCTTATTAGAGACTCTAGAAAGCAAGAGCGTGCTTCTTGCTCTAAATTAGAGTGTGTTTCATGGATGAGAACTGTGCTGTGCTTCCCTTCATAAACGGAGTGAAATGCCAGGATCTGTGCCTTCCTCCAGCAAGACTTCGTTTCAGGTAAACGCAGTCACTTTTCAGCTCAAACAAAGCTTCATTGTTCAGGAAGCTCACACGTTTCTTGCTTTGACTGAAAAGCATTGGATGTTGGAGGACCTGTGGTTTGTATCAGTTTCAGAAGCAGCGTTGAACAAGATATGGTCCGTGTGTGTAGGAAACACAGTTTTTTGTTCTGAGCACACTTACATTTCCTGCCTTATTAGAGACTCTAGGAAGCAAGTGCATGATTCTTGCTCTAAAGCAGAGTGTGGTTCATCGAAGAGTACTGGGCTATGTGTTTCACTTCAGAAACAGAGTGAAATGCCAGGCTCTGTGATTTCCTACAAGCAAGACTTCTTTTCAGGTAAACGCAGTCACTTTTCAGCTCAAAGGAAGCGACATCGTTTACGAAGCTCACACGTTTCTCACTCTTAACTGAGAAACATTAGATGTTAGAGGACGTGTGGTTTGTATCAGTTTAAGAAGCAGAGTTGAACTAGATATGGTCTGTGTGTGTAGGAAACTCAGTTCTTTTGTTCTGAGCACACTTACGTTTCCCGCATTATTGGAGACTCTAGAAAGTAAGAGCGTGCTTCTTACTCTAAAGCAGATTGTGGTTCATGAATGAGAACTGTGCTATGTGTTTCCCTTCAGAAACGGAGTGAAATCCCAGGCTCTGTGTCTTCCTACAAGCAAGACTTCTTTTCAGGTAAACGCAGTCACTTTTCAGCTCAAAGGAAGCTACATCGTTCACGAAGCTCACACGTTTCTCACTCTTAACTGAAAAGCATTGGAAGTTAGAGGACCTGTGGTTTGTATCAGTTTAAGAAGCAGAGTTGAACTAGATATGTTACGTGTGTAGGAAACACAGTCCTTTTGTTATGAGCACACTCACATTTCCCGCCTTATTAGAGATTCTAGAAAGCAAGAGCGTGCTACTTGCTCTAAATTAGAGTGTGTTTCATGGATGAGAACTGTGCTGTGCTTCCCTTCCGAAACGGAGTGAAATGCCAGGGTCTGTGCCTTCCTGCAAGCAAGACTTTGTTTCAGGTAAACGTACTCACTTTTCAGCTCAAAGGAAGCTTCATCGTTCACGAAGCTCACACGTTTGTTGCTCTGAACTGAAAAGCATTGTATTTTAGAGGACCTGTGGTTTATATCTGTTTCAGAAGCGGAGTTGAACTAGATATGTTCCGTGTGTGTAGGAATCTCAGTTCTTTTGTTCTGAGCACACTCGTGTTTCCTGCCTTATTAGAGGCCCTAGAAAGAAAGAGCATGCTTCTTGCTCTAAAGCAGAATGTGGTTCATGGAAGAGTACTGGGCTATGTGTTTCACTTCAGAAACAGAGTGAAATGCCAGGCTCTGGGACTTCCTACAAGCAAGACTTCGTTTCAGATAAATGCAGTCACTTTTCAGCTAAAAGGAAGCGACAGCGTTCACGAAGCTCACACGTTTTTCACTCTTAACTGAAAAGCATTGGATGTTAAAGGACCTGTGGTTTGTATCCCTTTCAGAAGCAGAGTTGAACTAGATATGGTCCGTGTGTATAGGAAACACAGTCTTTTGTTCTGAGCACATTCACGTTTCCCACCTTATTAGAGACTCTAGAAAGCAAGAGCGTGCTTCTTGCTCTAAAGTAGAGTGTGTATCCTGGATGAGAACTGTGCTATGCTTCCCTTCAGAAACGGAGTGAAATGCCAGGCTCTGTGTCTTCCTACAACCAAGACGTCTTTTCAGGTAAACGCAGTCACTCTTCAGCTAAAATGAAGCTACATCGTTCACGAAGCTCACACGTTTCTCACTCTTAACTCAAAAGCTTTGGATATTAGAGGACCTGTGGTTTGTATCCGTTTCAGAAGCAGAGTTGAACTAGATATGGTCCGTGTGTATAGGAAACACAGTCTTTTGTTCTGAGCACATTCACGTTTCCCACCTTATTAGATACTCTAGAAAGGAAGAGCGTGCTTCTTGCTCTAAAGTAGAGTGTGTATCCTGGATGAGAACTGTGCTGTGCTTCCCTTCAGAAACGGAGTGAAATGCAAGGGTCTGTGCCTTCCTGCAAGCAAGACTTCGTTTCAGGTAAATGTAGTCACTTTTCAGCTCAAACGAAGCTTCATCGTTCACAAAGCACACATGTTTCTAGCTCTGAATTGAAAAGCATTGGATGTTAGAGGACCTGTGGTTTATATCAGTTTCAGAAGCGGAGTTGAACTAGATATGGTCCGTGTGTGGAGGAAACTCAGTTCTTTTGTTCTGAACACACTCACTTTTCTCGCCTTATTAGAGACTGTGGAAAGCAAGAGCGTGTTTCTTGCTCTAAAGCAGAGTGTGGTTCATGGATGAGAACTGTGCTATGTGTTTCCCTTCAGAAACGGAGTGAAATGCAAGCCTCTGTGTCTTCCTACAAGCAACACTTCGTTTCAGGTAAACACAGTCACTTTTCAGCTCAAAGGAAGCTACATCGTTAAGGAAGCTCACACGTTTCTCACTCTTAACTGAAAAGCATTGGATGTTAGGGGAACTGTGGTTTGTATCAGTTTCAGAAGCAGAGTTGAACTAGATATGGTCCGTGTGTATAGGAAACACAGTTCTTTTATTCTGAGCACACTCACGTTTCACACCTTATTTGAGACTCTAGAAAGCAAGAGCATGCTTCTTGCTCTAAAGCAGAGTGTGGTTCATGGAAGAGTACTGGGCTATGTGTTTCACTTCAGAAACAAAGTGAAATGCCAGGCTCTGTTACTTCCTACAAGCAAGACTTCGTTTCAGGAAAACACAGTCACTTTTCATGTCAAAAGAAGCTACATCGTTCACGAAGCTCACACGTTTCTCACTCTTAACTGAAAAGCATTGGATGTTAGAGGACCTGTGGTTTGTATCAGTTTAAGAAGCAGAGTTGAACTAGATATGGTACGTGTGTGTTGGAAACACAGTTCTTTTGTTCTGAGCACACTCACATTTCCCGCCTTATTAGAGACTCTAGAAAGCAAGAGCGTGCTTCTTGCTCTAAATTAGAGTGTGTTTCATGGATGAGAACTGTGCTGTGCTTCCCTTCATAAACGGAGTGAAATGCCAGGATCTGTGCCTTCCTCCAGCAAGACTTCGTTTCAGGTAAACGCAGTCACTTTTCAGCTCAAACAAAGCTTCATTGTTCAGGAAGCTCACACGTTTCTCGCTTTGACTGAAAAGCATTGGATGTTGGAGGACCTGTGGTTTGTATCAGTTTCAGAAGCAGAGTTGAACAAGATATGGTCCGTGTGTGTAGGAAACACAGTTTTTTGTTCTGAGCACACTTACATTTCCTGCCTTATTAGAGACTCTAGGAAGCAAGTGCATGATTCTTGCTCTAAAGCAGAGTGTGGTTCATCGAAGAGTACTGGGCTATGTGTTTCACTTCAGAAACAGAGTGAAATGCCAGGCTCTGTGATTTCCTACAAGCAAGACTTCTTTTCAGGTAAACGCAGTCACTTTTCAGCTCCAAGGAAGCGACATCGTTTACGAAGCTCACACGTTTCTCACTCTTAACTGAGAAGCATTAGATGTTAGAGGACGTGTGGTTTGTATCAGTTTAAGAAGCAGAGTTGAACTAGATATGGTCCGTGTGTGTAGGAAACTCAGTTCTTTTGTTCTGAGCACACTTACGTTTCCCGCATTATTGGAGACTCTAGAAAGTAAGAGCGTGCTTCTTACTCTAAAGCAGATTGTGGTTCATGAATGAGAACTGTGCTATGTGTTTCCCTTCAGAAACGGAGTGAAATCCCAGGCTCTGTGTCTTCCTACAAGCAAGACTTCTTTTCAGGTAAACGCAGTCACTTTTCAGCTCAAAGGAAGCTACATCGTTCACGAAGCTCACACGTTTCTCACTCTTAACTGAAAAGCATTGGAAGTTAGAGGACCTGTGGTTTGTATCAGTTTAAGAAGCAGAGTTGAACTAGATATGTTACGTGTGTAGGAAACACAGTCCTTTTGTTATGAGCACACTCACATTTCCCGCCTTATTAGAGATTCTAGAAAGCAAGAGCGTGCTACTTGCTCTAAATTAGAGTGTGTTTCATGGATGAGAACTGTGCTGTGCTTCCCTTCCGAAACGGAGTGAAATGCCAGGGTCTGTGCCTTCCTGCAAGCAAGACTTTGTTTCAGGTAAACGTACTCACTTTTCAGCTCAAAGGAAGCTTCATCGTTCACGAAGCTCACACGTTTGTTGCTCTGAACTGAAAAGCATTGTATTTTAGAGGACCTGTGGTTTATATCTGTTTCAGAAGCGGAGTTGAACTAGATATGTTCCGTGTGTGTAGGAATCTCAGTTCTTTTGTTCTGAGCACACTCGTGTTTCCTGCCTTATTAGAGGCCCTAGAAAGAAAGAGCATGCTTCTTGCTCTAAAGCAGAATGTGGTTCATGGAAGAGTACTGGGCTATGTGTTTCACTTCAGAAACAGAGTGAAATGCCAGGCTCTGGGACTTCCTACAAGCAAGACTTCGTTTCAGATAAATGCAGTCACTTTTCAGCTAAAAGGAAGCGACAGCGTTCACGAAGCTCACACGTTTTTCACTCTTAACTGAAAAGCATTGGATGTTAAAGGACCTGTGGTTTGTATCCCTTTCAGAAGCAGAGTTGAACTAGATATGGTCCGTGTGTATAGGAAACACAGTCTTTTGTTCTGAGCACATTCACGTTTCCCACCTTATTAGAGACTCTAGAAAGCAAGAGCGTGCTTCTTGCTCTAAAGTAGAGTGTGTATCCTGGATGAGAACTGTGCTATGCTTCCCTTCAGAAATGGAGTGAAATGCCAGGCTCTGTGTCTTCCTACAACCAAGACGTCTTTTCAGGTAAACGCAGTCACTCTTCAGCTAAAATGAAGCTACATCGTTCACGAAGCTCACACGTTTCTCACTCTTAACTCAAAAGCTTTGGATATTAGAGGACCTGTGGTTTGTATCCGTTTCAGAAGCAGAGTTGAACTAGATATGGTCCGTGTGTATAGGAAACACAGTCTTTTGTTCTGAGCACATTCACGTTTCCCACCTTATTAGATACTCTAGAAAGGAAGAGCGTGCTTCTTGCTCTAAAGTAGAGTGTGTATCCTGGATGAGAACTGTGCTGTGCTTCCCTTCAGAAACGGAGTGAAATGCAAGGGTCTGTGCCTTCCTGCAAGCAAGACTTCGTTTCAGGTAAATGTAGTCACTTTTCAGCTCAAACGAAGCTTCATCGTTCACAAAGCACACATGTTTCTAGCTCTGAATTGAAAAGCATTGGATGTTAGAGGACCTGTGGTTTATATCAGTTTCAGAAGCGGAGTTGAACTAGATATGGTCCGTGTGTGGAGGAAACTCAGTTCTTTTGTTCTGAACACACTCACTTTTCTCGCCTTATTAGAGACTGTGGAAAGCAAGAGCGTGTTTCTTGCTCTAAAGCAGAGTGTGGTTCATGGATGAGAACTGTGCTATGTGTTTCCCTTCAGAAACGGAGTGAAATGCAAGCCTCTGTGTCTTCCTACAAGCAACACTTCGTTTCAGGTAAACACAGTCACTTTTCAGCTCAAAGGAAGCTACATCGTTAAGGAAGCTCACACGTTTCTCACTCTTAACTGAAAAGCATTGGATGTTAGAGGAACTGTGGTTTGTATCAGTTTCAGAAGCAGAGTTGAACTAGATATGGTCCGTGTGTATAGGAAACACAGTTCTTTTATTCTGAGCACACTCACGTTTCACACCTTATTTGAGACTCTAGAAAGCAAGAGCATGCTTCTTGCTCTAAAGCAGAGTGTGGTTCATGGAAGAGTACTGGGCTATGTGTTTCACTTCAGAAACAAAGTGAAATGCCAGGCTCTGTTACTTCCTACAAGCAAGACTTCGTTTCAGGAAAACACAGTCACTTTTCATGTCAAAAGAAGCTACATCGTTCACGAAGCTCACACGTTTCTCACTCTTAACTGAAAAGCATTGGATGTTAGAGGACCTGTGGTTTGTATCAGTTTAAGAAGCAGAGTTGAACTAGATATGGTACGTGTGTGTTGGAAACACAGTTCTTTTGTTCTGAGCACACTCACATTTCCCGCCTTATTAGAGACTCTAGAAAGCAAGAGCGTGCTTCTTGCTCTAAATTAGAGTGTGTTTCATGGATGAGAACTGTGCTGTGCTTCCCTTCATAAACGGAGTGAAATGCCAGGATCTGTGCCTTCCTCCAGCAAGACTTCGTTTCAGGTAAACGCAGTCACTTTTCAGCTCAAACAAAGCTTCATTGTTCAGGAAGCTCACACGTTTCTCGCTTTGACTGAAAAGCATTGGATGTTGGAGGACCTGTGGTTTGTATCAGTTTCAGAAGCAGAGTTGAACAAGATATGGTCCGTGTGTGTAGGAAACACAGTTCTTTTGTTCTGAGCACACTTACATTTCCTGCCTTATTAGAGACTCTAGGAAGCAAGTGCATGATTCTTGCTCTAAAGCAGAGTGTGGTTCATCGAAGAGTACTGGGCTATGTGTTTCACTTCAGAAACAAAGTGAAGTGCCAGGCTCTGTGACTTCCTACAAGCAAGACTTCGTTTCAGGTAAATGAAGTCACTTTTCAGCTCAAAATAAGCTACATAGTTCACTAAGCTCACATGTTTCTCGCTCTGACCTGAAAAGCATTGGATGTTAGAGGACCTGTGGTTTGTATCAGTTTAAGAAGCAGAGTTGAACTAGATATGGTACGTGTGTGTTGGAAGCACAGTTCTTTTGTTCTGAGCACACTCACATTTCCCGCCTTATTAGAGATTCTAGAAAGCAAGAGCGTGCTTCTTGCTCTAAATTAGAGTGTGTTTCATGGATGAGAACTGTGCTGTGCTTCCCTTCATAAACGGTGTGGAATGCCAGGATCGGTGCCTTCCTCCAGCAAGATTTCGTTTCAGGTAAACGCAGTCACTTTTCAGCTCAAACAAAGCTTCATTGTTCAGGAAGCTCACACGTTTCTCGCTTTGACTGAAAAGCATTGGATGTTAGAGGAACTGTGGTTTGTATCAGTTTCAGAAACAGAGTTGAACTAGATATGGTCCGTGTGTGTAGGAAACTAAGTTCTTTTGTTCTGAGCACACTTACGTTTCCCGCCTTATTAGAGACTCTAGAAAGTAAGAGCGTGCTTCTTACTCTAAAGCAGATTGTGGTTCATGGATGTGAACTGTGCTATGTGTTTCCCTTCAGAAACGGAGTGAAATGCCAGGCTCTGTGTCTTCCTACAAGCAAGACTTCCTTTCAGGTAAACGCAGTAACTTTTCATGTCAATAGAAGCTACATCGTTCACGAAGCTCACACGTTTCTCACTCTTAACTGAAAAGAATTGGATGTTAGAGGACCTGTGGTTTCTATCAGTTTATGAAGCAGAGTTGAACTAGATATGTTCCGTGTGTGTAGGAAACTCAGTTCTTTTGTTCTGAGCACACTTACGTTTCCCGCCTTATTAGAGACTCTAGAAAGTAAGAGCGTGCTTCTTATTCTAAAGCAGATCGTGGTTCATGGATGAGAACTGTGCTATGTGTTTCCCTTCAGAAACGGAGTGAAATGCCAGGCTCTGTGTCTTCCTACAAGCAGGACTTCTTTTCAGGTAAACGCAGTCACTTTTCATGTCAAAAGAAGCTACATCGTTCAGGAAGCTCACACGTTTCTCACTCTTAACTGAAAAGCATTGGTTGTTAGAGGACCTATGGTTTGTATCAGTTTCAGAAGCAGAGTTGAACTAGATATGGTGCGTGTGTGTAGGAAACAGAGTTCTTTTGTTCTGAGCACACTCGTGTTTCCTGCCTTATTAGAGACCCTAGAAATAAAGAGCATGCTTCTTGCTCTAAAGCAGAATGTGGTTCATGGAAGAGTACTGGGCTATGTGTTTCTCTTCAGAAACAGAGTGAAATGCCAGGCTCTGGGACTTCCTACAAGCAACACTTCGTTTCAGGTAAACACAGTCACTTTTCAGCTCAAAGGAAGCTACATCGTTAAGGAAGCTCACACGTTTCTCACTCTTAACTGAAAAGCATTGGATGTTAGAGGAACTGTGGTTTGTATCAGTTTCAGAAGCAGAGTTGTACTAGATATGGTCCGTGTGTATAGGAAACACAGTTCTTTTATTCTGAACACACTCACGTTTCACACCTTATTTGAGACTCTAGAAAGCAAGAGCATGCTTCTTGCTCTAAAGCAGAGTGTGGTTCATGGAAGAGTACTGGGCTATGTGTTTCACTTCAGAAACAAAGTGAAATGCCAGGCTCTGTTACTTCCTACAAGCAAGACTTCGTTTCAGGAAAACACAGTCACATTTCATGTCAAAAGAAGCTACATCGTTCACGAAGCTCACACGTTTCTCACTCTTAACTGAAAAGCATTGGATGTTAGAGGACCTGTGGTTTATATCAGTTTCAGAAGCGGAGTTGTACTAGATATGGTCCGTGTGTGTAGGAAACTCAGTTCTTTTGTTCAGAACACACGCACTTTTCTCGCCTTATTAGAGACTGTGGAAAGCAAGAGCGTGTTTCTTGCTCTAAAGCAGAGTGTGGTTCATGGATGAGAACTGTGCTTTGTGTTTCCCTTCAGAAAGAAAGTGAAATGCAAGGCTCTGTGTCTTCCTACATGCTAGACTTCGTTTCAGGTAAACACAGTCACTTTTCAGCTCAAAGGAAGCTACATCATTAAGGAAGCTCACACGTTTCTCGCGCTGAACAGAAAAGCATTGGCTGTTAGAGGAACTGTGGTTTGTATCAGGTACAGAAGCAAATTTGAACTAGATATGGTCCATGTGTGTAGGAAACACAGTTATTTGTGCTGAGTACACTCACATTTCCCGACTTATTAGAGACTCTAGAAAGCATGAGCGTGCTTCTTGCTCTAAAGCAGAGTGTGGTTCATGGAAGAGTAATGGGCTATGTGTTTCACTTCAGTAACAGAGTGAAATGCCAGTCTCTGTGCCTTCCTACAAGCAAGACTTCTTTTCAGGTTAACGCAGTCACTTTTCAGCTAAAAGGAAGCGACAGCTTTCACAAAGCTCACACGTTTCTCACTCTTAACTGAAAAGCATTGGATTTTAGAGGACCTGTGGTTTGTATCAGTTTCAGAAGCAGAATTGAACAAGATATGGTCCGTGTGTGTAGGAAACACAGTTCATTTGTTCTGAGCACACTTACATTTCCCGCCTTATTAGAGACTCTAGGAAGCAAGTGCATGATTATTGCTCTAAAGCAGAGTGTGGTTCATGGAAGAGTACTGGGATATGTGTTTCACTTCAGAAACAAAGTGACATGCCAGGCTCTGTGACTTCCTACAAGCAAGACTTTGTTTCAGGTAAATACAGTCACTTTTCAGCTCAAACTAAGCTACATAGTTCACTAAGCTCACATGTTTCTCGCTCTGAACTGAAAAGCATTGGATGTTGGAGGACCTGTGGTTTGTATCAGTTTAAGAAGCAGAGTTGAACTAGATATGGTACGTGTGTGTTGGAAACACAGTTCTTTTTTTCTGAGCACACTCACATTTCCCGCCTTATTAGAGACTCTAGAAAGCAAGAGCGTGCTTCTTGCTCTAAATTAGAGTGTGTTTCATGGATGAGAACTGTGCTGTTCTTCCCTTCATAAACGGAGTGAAATGCCAGGATCTGTGCCTTCCTCCAGCAAGACTTCGTTTCAGGTAAACGCAGTCACTTTTCAGCTCAAACAAAGCTTCATTGTTCAGGAAGCTCACACGTTTCTCGCTTTGACTGAAAAGCATTGGATGTTGGAGGACCTGTGGTTTGTATCAGTTTCAGAAGCAGAGTTGAACTAGATATGGTCCGTGTGTGTAGGAAACTCAGTTCTTTTGTTCTGATCACACTTATGCTTCCCGCCTTATTAGAGAATCTAGAAAGTAAGAGCGTGATTCTTACTCTAAAGCAGATTGTGGTTCATGGATGTGAACTGTGCTATGTCTTTACCTTCATAAATGGAGTGAAATGCCAGGCTCTGTGTCTTCCTACAAGCAAGACTTCCTTAAAGGTAAACGCAGTCACTTTTCATGTCAAAAGAAGCTACATCGTTCACGAAGCTCACACGTTTCTCACTCTTAACTGAGAAGCATTGGAAGTTAGAGGACCTGTGGTTTGTATCCGTTTCAGAAGCAGAGTTGAACTAGATATGGTCCGTGTGTATAGGAAACACAGTCTTTTGTTCTGAGCACATTCACGTTTCCCACCTTATTAGAGACTCTAGAAAGCAAGAGCGTGCTTCTTGCTCTAAAGTAGAGTGTGTATCCTGGATGAGAACTGTGCTGTGCTTCCCTTCAGAAATGGAGTGAAATGCCAGGCTCTGTGTCTTCCTACAAGCAAGACTCCTTTTCAGGTAAACGCAGTCACTTTTCAGCTCAAATGAAGCTACATTGTTCACTAAGCTCACACGTTTCTCGCTCTGAATTGAAAAGCATTGGACGTTAGAGAACCTGTGGAATGTGTCAGTTTCAGAAGTAATGTTGAACTAGATATGGTCCATGTGTGTGGGAAATACATTTCTTTTTTTCTGAGTACACTGACATTTCCCGCCTTATTAGAGACTGTAGAAAGCAATAGCAGGCTTCTTGCTCTAAAGCAGAGTATGGTTCATGGAAGAGTACTGAGCTATTTGTTTCACTTCAGAAACAGAGTGAAATGCCAGGCTCTGTGACTTCCTACAAGCTAGACTTCGTTCCAGATAAACGCAGTCACTTTTCAGCTCAAACTAAGCTATACCGTTCACTAAGCTCACACGTTTCTCGCTCTGAACTGAAAAGCAATGGATTTTAGAGGACCTGTGGTTTGTATCAGTTTCAGAAGCAAAGTAGAACTAGATATGGTCCATGTGTGTAGGAAACACAGTTCTTTTGTTCTGTGCACACTCAAATTTCCCGCATGATTAGAGACTCTAGAAAGCAAGAGCGTTCTTCTTGCTCTACAGTTGAGTGTGTTTCATGGATGAGAACTGTGCTGTGCTTCCCTTCAGAAACGGAGTGAAATGCCAGGGTCTGTGCCTTCCTGCAAGCAAGGCTTTGTTTCAGGTAAATGTAGTCACTTTTCAGCTCAAACGAAGCTTCATTGTTCACAAAGCTAACACGTTTCTCGCTCTTAACTGAAAAGCATTGGATGTTAGAGGAACTGTGGTTTGTATCAGTTTCAGAAGCAAAGTTGAACTAGATATGGTCCATGTGTGTGGGAAATACAGTTCTTTTTTTCTGAGACACTCACATTTCCCGCCTTATTAGAGACTGTACAAAGCAAGAGCATGCTTCTTGCTCTAAAGCAGAGTATGGTTCATAGAAGAGTACTGAGCTATTTGTTTCAATTCAGAAACAGAGTGAAATGCCAGGCTCTGTGACTTCCTACAAGCTAGACTTCGTTTCAGATAAACGCAGTCACTTTTCAGCTCAAACTAAGCTACACCGTTCACTAAGCTCACACGTTTCTCGCTCTGAACTGAAAAGCATTGGACGTTAGAGGACCTGTGGTTTGTATCAGTTTCAGAAGCAAAGTAGAACTAGATATGGTCCATGTGTGTAGGAAACACTGTTCTTTTCTTCTGAGCACACTCACCTTTCCCTCCTTATTAGAGACTCTAGAAAGCAAGAGCGTGCTTCTTGTTCTAAAGTAGAGTGTGTATCCTGGATGAGAACTGTGCTGTGCTTCCCTTGAGAAATGGAGTGAAATGCAAGGCTCTTTGCCTTCCTGCAAGCAAGACTTCGTTTCAGGTAAATGTAGTCACTTTTCAGCTCAAAGGAAGCTTCATCGTTCACTAAGCTCACACGTTTCTCGCTCTGAACTAAAAAGCATTGGATGTTAGAGGACCTGTGGTATGTGTCAGTTTCAGAAGTAATGTTGAACTAGATATGGTCCATGTGTGTGGGAAATACATTTCTTTTTTTCTGAGTACACTGACATTTCCCGCCTTATTAGAGACTGTAGAAAGCAATAGCAGGCTTCATGCTCTAAAGCAGAGTATGGTTCATGGAAGAGTACTGAGCTATTTGTTTCACTTCAGAAACAGAGTGAAATGCCAGGCTCTGTGACTTCCTACAAGCTAGACTTCGTTTCAGATAAATTGCAGTCACTTTTCAGCTCAAACTAAGCTACACCGTTCACTAAGCTCACACGTTTCTCGCTCTGAACTGAAAAGCATTGGATTTTAGAGGACCTGTGGTTTGTATCAGTTTCAGAAGCAAAGTTGAACTAGATATGGTCCTGTGTGTAGGAAACACAGTTCTTTTGTTCTGTGCACACTCAAATTTCCCGCATTATTAGAGACTCTAGAAAGCAGGAGCGTTCTTCTTGCTCTATAGTTGAGTGTGTTTCATGGATGAGAACTGTGCTGTGCTTCCCTTCAGAAACGGAGTGAAATGCCAGGGTCTGTGCCTTCCTGCAAGCAAGGCTTTGTTTCACGTAAATGTAGTCACTTTTCAGCTCAAACGAAGCTTCATTGTTCACAAAGCTCACACGTTTCTCGCTCTGAACTGAAAAGCATTGGATATTAGAGGACCTGTGGTTTATATCAGTTTCAGAAGCGGAGTTGAACTAGATATGGTCCGTGTATGTAGGAAACTCAGTTCTCTTGTTCTGAACACACTCACTTTTCTCGCCTTTTTAGAGACTATGGAAAGCAAGAGCGTGTTTCTTGCTCTAAAGCAGAGTGTGGTTCATGTATAAGAACTGTGCTATGTGTTTCCCTTCAGAAATGGAGTGAAATGCAGGCCTCTGTGTCTTCCTACAAGCAAGACTTCGTTTCAGGTAAACACAGTTACTTTTCAGCTCAAAGGAAGCTACTTCTTTAAGAAAGCTCACACGTTTCTCACGCTGAACTGAAAAGCATTGGATGTTAGAGGACCTGTGGTTTGTATCAGTTTCAGAAGCAGAGTTGAACAAGATATGGTCCGTGTGTGTAGGAAACACAGTTCTTTTGTTCTGAGCACACTTACATTTCCTGCCTTATTAGAGACTCTAGGAAGCAAGTGCATGATTCTTGCTCTAAAGCAGAGTGTGGTTCATCGAAGAGTACTGGGCTATGTGTTTCACTTCAGAAACAAAGTGAAATGCCAGGCTCTGTGACTTCCTACAAGCAAGACTTCGTTTCAGGTAAATGCAGTCACTTTTCAGCTCAAAATAAGCTACATAGTTCACTAAGCTCACATGTTTCTCGCTCTGAACTGAAAAGCATTCGATGTTAGAGGACCCGTGGTTTGTATCCGTTTCAGTTGCAGAGTTGAACTAGATATAGTATGTGTGTAGGAAACATCGTTCTTTTGTTATGAGTACACTCACATTTCCCGCCTTATTAGAGACTCTAGAAAGCAAGAGCATGTTTCTTCCTCTAAAGCAGAGCGTGGTTCATGGACGAGAACTGTGCTGTGTGTTTCCCTTCAAAAACGGAGTGAAATCCCAGGCTCTGTGTCTTCCTACATGCAAGACTTCGTTTCAGGTAAACGCAGTCACTTTTCAGCTCAAACTAAGCTACATCGTTCACCAAGCTCACTCGTTTCTCGCTCTGAACTGAAAAGCATTGGATGTTAGAGGACCTGTGGTATGTATCAGTTTCAGAAGCAAAGTTGAACTAGATATGGGCCATGTGTGTGGGAAATACAGTTCTTTTTTTCTGAGACACTCACATTTCCCGCCTTATTAGAGACTGTACAAAGCAAGAGCATGCTTCTTGCTCTAAAGCAGAGTATGGTTCATAGAAGAGTACTGAGCTATTTGTTTCAATTCAGAAACAGAGTGAAATGCCAGGCTCTGTGATTTCCTACAAGCAAGACTTCTTTTCAGGTAAATGCAGTCACTTTTCAGCTCAAAGGAAGCGACATCGTTTACGAAGCTCACACGTTTCTCACTCTTAACTGAGAAGCATTAGATGTTAGAGGACCTGTGGTTTGTATCAGTTTAAGAAGCAGAGTTGAACTAGATATGGTCCGTGTGTGTAGGAAACTCAGTTCTTTTGTTCTGAGCACACTTACGTTTCCCGCATTATTGGAGACTCTAGAAAGTAAGAGCGTGCTTCTTACTCTAAAGCAGATTGTGGTTCATGGATGAGACCTGTGCTATGTGTTTCCCTTCAGAAACGGAGTGAAATCCCAGGCTCTGTGTCTTCTTACAAGCAAGACTTCTTTTCAGGTAAACGCAGTCACTTTTCAGCTCAAAGGAAGCTACATCGTTCACGAAGCTCACACGTTTCTCACTCTTAACTGAAAAGAATTGGAAGTTAGAGGACCTGTGGTTTATATCTGTTTCAGAAGCGGAGTTGAACTAGATATATTCAGTGTGTGTAGGAAACCCAGTTCTTTTGTTCTGAGCACACTCACTTTTCCCAACTTATAAGAGACTGTGGAAAGCAAGAGCATGTTTCTTGCTTTAAAGCAGAGTGTGGTTCATGGATGAGAAGTGTGCTATGTGTTTCAACCGAAACGGAGTGAAATGCCAGGCTCTGTGTCTTCCTACAAGCAAGACTTCCTTTCAGGTAAACGCAGTCACTTTTGATGTCAAAAGAAGCTTCATCGTTCACGAAGCTCACACGTTTCTCACTCTTAACTGAAAAGCATTGGATGTTAGAGGACCTGTGGTTTGTATCCGTTTCAGAAGCAGAGTTGAACTAGATATGGTACGTGTGTGTAGGAAACACAGTTCTTTTGCTCTGAGCACACTCACGTTTCCCACCTTATTAGAGACTCTAGAAAGCAAGAGCGTGCTTCTTGCTCTAAATTAGAGTGTGTTTCATGGATGAGAACTGTGCTGTGCTTCCCTTCATAAACGGAGTGAAATGCCAGGATCTGTGCCTTCCTCAAGCCAGATTTCGTTTCAGGTAAACGCAGTCACTTTTCAGCTCAAACAAAGCTTCATTGTTCAGGAAGCTCACACGTTTCTCGCTTTGACTGAAAAGCATTGGATGTTAGAGGACCTGTGGTTTGTATCAGTTTCAGAAGCAGAGTTGAACTAGATATGGTCCGTGTGTGTAGGAAACTCAGTTCTTTTGTTCAGAGCACACTGACGTTTCCCGCAATATTAGAGACTCTAGAAAGCAAGAGTGTGCTTCTTGCTCTAAATTAGAGTGTGTATTCTGGATGAGAACTGTGCTGTGCTTCCCTTCAGAAACGGAGTGAAATGCAAGGCTCTGTGCCTTCCTGCAAGCAAGACTTCGTTTCAGGTAAATGTAGTCATTTTCAGCTCAAACGAAGCTTCATCGTTCACAATTCTCACACGTTTCTCGCTCTGAACTGAAAAGCATTGGATATTAGAGGACCTGTGGTTTATATCAGTTTCAGAAGCGGAGTTGAACTAGATATGGTCCGTGTGTGTAGGAAACTCAGTTCCTTTGTTCTGAACACACTCACTTTTCTGGCCTTATTAGAGACTGTGGAAAGCAACAGCGTGTTTCTTGCTCTAAAGCAGAGTGTGGTTCCTGGATGAGAACTGTGCTATGTGTTTCCCTTCAGAAACGGAGTGAAATGCAAGCCTCTGTGTCTTCCTACAAGCAAGACTTCGTTTCAGGTAAACACAGTCACTTTTCAGCTCAAACGAAGCTACTTCTTTAAGAAAGCTCACACGTGTCTCACGCAGAACTGAAAAGCATTGGATGTTAGAGGAACTTTGGTTTGTATCAGTTTCTGAAGCTAAGTTGAACTAGATATGGTCCATGTGTGTAGGAAACACAGTTCTTTTTTCTGAGTAAACTCAAATTTCCCGCCTTATTAGAGACACTAGAAAGCAAGAGCATGCTTCTTGCTCTAAAGCAGAGTGTGGTTCATAGAAGAGTACTGCGCTATGTGTTTCACTTCAGAAACAGAGTGAAATTCCAGGCTCTCTGACTTCCTACAAGCAAGACTTTGTTTCAGGTAAACGCAGTCACCTTTCAGCTCAAACAAAGCTTCATTATTCAGGAAGCTCACACGTTTCTCGCTTCGACTGAAAAGCATTGGAGGTTAGAGGACCTGTGGTTTGTATCAGTTTCAGAAGCAGAGTTGGACTAGATATGGTCCGTGTGTGTAGGAAACTCAGTTCTTTTGTTCTGAGCACACTTACGTTTCCCGCCTTATTAGAGACTCGAGAAAGTAAGAGCGTGCTTCTTATTCTAAAGCAGATTTTGGTTCATGGATGAGAACTGTGCTATGTGTTTACCTTCAGAATCGGAGTGAAATGCCAGGCTCTGTGTCTTCCTACAAGCAAGACTTCTTTTCAGGTAAACGCAGTCACTTTTCAGCTAAAAGGAAGCTACATCGTTCACGAAAATCACACATTTCTCACTCTTAACTGAAAGGCATTGGATGTTAGAGAACCTGTGGTTTGTATCAGTTTAAGAAGCAGAGTTGAACTAGATATGGTCCGTGTGTGTAGGAAACTCAGTACTTTTTTTCTGAGCACACTCACTTTTCTCGCCTTATTAGAGATTGAGGAAAGCAAGAGCGTGCTTCTTGCTCTAAAGCAGAGTGTGGTTCATGGATGAGAACTGTGCTATGTGTTTCCCTTCAGAAACAGAGTGAAATGAAAGGCTCTGTATCGTCCTACAAGCAAGACTTCGTTTCAGGTAAACACAGTCACTTTTCAGCTCAAAGGAAGCTACATCGTTCACGAAGCTCACAGGTTTCTCACTCTTAACTGAAAAGCATTGGATGTTAGAGTACCTGTGGTTTGTATCCGTTTCAGAAGCAGAGTTGAACTAGATATGGTCCGTGTGTGTAGGAAACACAGTTCTTTTGTTCTGAGCACACTCACGTTTCCCACCTTATTGGAGACTCTAGAAAGCAAGAGCATGCTTCTTGCCCTAAATTAGAGTGTGTATTCTGGATGAGAACTGTGCTGTGCTTCCCTTCAGAAACGGAGTGAAATGCAAGGCTCTGTGCCTTCCTGCAAGCAAGACTTCGTTTCAGGTAAATGTAGTCACTTTTCAGCTCAAAGGAAGCTTCATCGTTCACAAAGCTCACACGTTTCTCGCTCTGAACTGAAAAGCATTGGATATTAGAGGACCTGTGGATTATATCAGTTTCAGAAGCGGAGTTGAACTAGATATGGTCCGTGTGAGTAGGAAACTCAGTTCTTTGTTCTGAACACACTCACTTTTCTCGCCTTATTAGAGACTGTGGAAAGCAATAGCGTGTTTCTTGCTCTAAAGCAGAGTGTGATTCATGTATAAGAACTGTGCTATGTGTTTCCCTTCAGAAACGGAGTGAAATGCAAGCCTCTGTGTCTTCCTACAAGCAAGACTTCGTTTCAGGTAAACACAGTCACTTTTCAGCTCAGACGAAGCTACTTCTTTAAGAAAGCTCACACGTTTCACGCGCTGAACTGAAAAGATTGGATGTTAGAGGAACTGTGGTTTGTATCAGTTTCAGAAGCAAAGTTGAACTAGATATGGTCCATGTGTGTAGGAAACACAGTTCTTTTTTCTGAGTAAACTCACATTTCCTGCCTTATTAGAGACTCTAGAAACCAAGAGCATGCTTCTTGCTCTAAAGCAGAGTGTGGTTCATGGAAGAGTACTGGGATATGTGTTTCACTTCAGAAACAGAGTTAAATGCCAGTCTCTGTGACTTCCTACAAGCAAGACTTCGTTTCAGGTAAATGCAGTCACTTTTCAGCTAAAAGGAAGCGACATCGTTCACGAAGCTCACATGTTTCTCACTCTTAACTGAAAAGCATTGGATGTTAGAGGACCTGTGGTTTGTATCAGTTTAAGAAGCAGAGTTGAACTAGATATGGTACGTGTGTAGGAAACACAGTTCTTTTGTTCTGAGCCTACTCACGTTTCCCACCTTATTAGAGACTCTAGAAAGCAAGAGCATGCTTCTTGCTCTAAAGCAGAGTGTGGTTCATGGATGTGAACTGTGCTGTGTGTTTCCCTTCAGAAACAGAATGAAATGCCAGGCTCTGTGTCTTCCTACATGCAAGACTTCGTTTCAGGTAAAAGCCCTCACTTTTAATCTCAAAGGAAGCTACATCGTTCACGAAGCTCACACGTTTCTCACTCTTAACTGAAAAGCATTGGATGTTAGAGGACCTACGGTTTGTATCAGTTTCAGAAGCACAGTTGAACTAGATATGGTGCGTGTGTGTAGGAAACACAGTTCTTTTGTTCTGAGCACACTCTCGTTTCCTGCCTTATTGGATAATGTAGAAAGCAAGAGCATGCTTCTTGCTCTAAAGCAGAGTGTGGTTCATGGAAGAGTACTGGGCTATTTGTTTCACTTCAGAAACAGAGTGAAATGCCAGGCTCTGTGGCTTCTTACAAGCCAGACTTCGTTTCAGGTTAACGCAGTCACTTTTCAGCTAAAACGAAGCAACATCGTTGACGAAGGTCACACGTTTCTCACTCTTAACAGAAAAGCATTGGAGGTTAGAGGACCTGATGTTTGTATCAGTTTAAGAAGCAGAGGTGAACTAGATATGGTTCGTGTGTGTAGGAAACACAGTTCTTTTGTTCTGAGCACACTCACGTTTCCTGCCTTATTAGAGACTCTAGAAAGCAAGTGCGTGCTTCTTGCTCTAAAGCAGAGTTTGTTTCATGGATGAGAACTGTGCTGTGTTTCCCTTCAGAAACGGAGTGAAATGCCAGGGTCTGTGCCTTCCTGCAAGCAAGACTTTGTTTCAGGTAAACGTACTCACTCTTCAGCTCAAAGGAAGCTTCATCATTCACGAAGCTCACACGTTTCTCGCTCTGAACTGAAAAGCATTGGATATTAGAGGACCTGTGGTTTATATCAGTTTCAGAAGCGGAGTTGAACAAGATATGGTCCGTGTGTGTAGGAAACTCAGGTCTTTTGTTCTGAACACACTCACGTCTCTCGCCTTATTAGAGACTGTGGAAAGCAAGAGCATGTTTCTTGCTCTAAAGCAGAGTGTGGTTCCTGGATGAGAACTGTGCTATGTGTTTCCCTTAAGAAACGGAGTGAAATGCAAGCCTCTGTGTCTTCCTACAAGCAAGACTTCTTTTCAGGTAAACACAGTCACTTTTCAGCTCAAACGAAGCTACTTCATTAAGAAAGCTCACACGTGTCACGCGCAGAACTGAAAAGCATTGGATGTTAGAGGAACTGTGGTTTGTATCAGTTTCAGAACCAAAGTTGAACTAGATATGGTCCATGTGTGTAGGAAACACAGTTCTTTTTTCTGAGTAAACTCACATTTCCCGCCTTATTAGAGACACTAGAAAGCAAAAGCATGCTTTTTGCTCTAAAGCAGAGTGTGGTTCATGGAAGAGTACTGGGCTATGTTTCACTTCAGAAACAGAGTGAAATGCCAGGCTCTGTTACTTCCTACAAGCAAGACTTCGTTTCAGGTAAACACACTCACTTTTCAGCTAAAAGGGAGCGACATAGTTCACGAAGCTCACACGTTTCTCACTCTTAACTGAAAAGCATTGGATGTTAGATGACCTGTGGTTTGTATCAGTTTCTGAAGCAGAGTTGAACTAGATATGGTCCGTGTGTGTAGGAAACACAGTTCTTTTGTTTTGAGCACACGCACATTTCCCGCCTTATTAGAGACTCTAGAAAGCAAGAGCGTGCTTCCTGCTCTAAATTAGAGTGTGTTTCAGGGATGAGAACTGTGCTGTGTGTTTGCCTTCAGAAACGGAGTGAAATGCCAGGCTCTGTATCTTCCTACAAGCAAGACATCGTTTCAGGTAAATGCAGTCACTTTTCAGCTCAAAATAAGCTACATAGTTCACTAAGCTCACATGTTTCTCGCTCTGAACTGAAAAGCATTCGATGTTAGAGGACCCGTGGTTTGTATCCGTTTCAGATGCAGAGTTGAACTAGATATAGTATGTGTGTAGGAAACATCGTTCTTTTGTTATGAGTACACTCACATTTCCCGCCTTATTAGAGACTCTAGAAAGCAAGAGCATGTTTCTTCCTCTAAAGCAGAGCGTGGTTCATGGACGAGAACTGTGCTGTGTGTTTCCCTTCAAAAACGGAGTGAAATCCCAGGCTCTGTGTCTTCCTACATGCAAGACTTCGTTTCAGGTAAACGCAGTCACTTTTCAGCTCAAACTAAGCTACATCGTTCACCAAGCTCACTCGTTTCTCGCTCTGAACTGAAAAGCATTGGATGTTAGAGGACCTGTGGTATGTATCAGTTTCAGAAGCAAAGTTGAACTAGATATGGGCCATGTGTGTGGGAAATACAGTTCTTTTTTTCTGAGACACTCACATTTCCCGCCTTATTAGAGACTGTACAAAGCAAGAGCATGCTTCTTGCTCTAAAGCAGAGTATGGTTCATAGAAGAGTACTGAGCTATTTGTTTCAATTCAGAAACAGAGTGAAATGCCAGGCTCTGTGATTTCCTACAAGCAAGACTTCTTTTCAGGTAAATGCAGTCACTTTTCAGCTCAAAGGAAGCGACATCGTTTACGAAGCTCACACGTTTCTCACTCTTAACTGAGAAGCATTAGATGTTAGAGGACCTGTGGTTTGTATCAGTTTAAGAAGCAGAGTTGAACTAGATATGGTCCGTGTGTGTAGGAAACTCAGTTCTTTTGTTCTGAGCACACTTACGTTTCCCGCATTATTGGAGACTCTAGAAAGTAAGAGCGTGCTTCTTACTCTAAAGCAGATTGTGGTTCATGGATGAGACCTGTGCTATGTGTTTCCCTTCAGAAACGGAGTGAAATCCCAGGCTCTGTGTCTTCTTACAAGCAAGACTTCTTTTCAGGTAAACGCAGTCACTTTTCAGCTCAAAGGAAGCTACATCGTTCACGAAGCTCACACGTTTCTCACTCTTAACTGAAAAGCATTGGAAGTTAGAGGACCTGTGGTTTATATCTGTTTCAGAAGCGGAGTTGAACTAGATATATTCAGTGTGTGTAGGAAACCCAGTTCTTTTGTTCTGAGCACACTCACTTTTCCCAACTTATAAGAGACTGTGGAAAGCAAGAGCATGTTTCTTGCTTTAAAGCAGAGTGTGGTTCATGGATGAGAAGTGTGCTATGTGTTTCAACCGAAACGGAGTGAAATGCCAGGCTCTGTGTCTTCCTACAAGCAAGACTTCCTTTCAGGTAAACGCAGTCACTTTTGATGTCAAAAGAAGCTTCATCGTTCACGAAGCTCACACGTTTCTCACTCTTAACTGAAAAGCATTGGATGTTAGAGGACCTGTGGTTTGTATCCGTTTCAGAAGCAGAGTTGAACTAGATATGGTACGTGTGTGTAGGAAACACAGTTCTTTTGCTCTGAGCACACTCACGTTTCCCACCTTATTAGAGACTCTAGAAAGCAAGAGCGTGCTTCTTGCTCTAAATTAGAGTGTGTTTCATGGATGAGAACTGTGCTGTGCTTCCCTTCATAAACGGAGTGAAATGCCAGGATCTGTGCCTTCCTCAAGCCAGATTTCGTTTCAGGTAAACGCAGTCACTTTTCAGCTCAAACAAAGCTTCATTGTTCAGGAAGCTCACACGTTTCTCGCTTTGACTGAAAAGCATTGGATGTTAGAGGACCTGTGGTTTGTATCAGTTTCAGAAGCAGAGTTGAACTAGATATGGTCCGTGTGTGTAGGAAACTCAGTTCTTTTGTTCAGAGCACACTGACGTTTCCCGCAATATTAGAGACTCTAGAAAGCAAGAGTGTGCTTCTTGCTCTAAATTAGAGTGTGTATTCTGGATGAGAACTGTGCTGTGCTTCCCTTCAGAAACGGAGTGAAATGCAAGGCTCTGTGCCTTCCTGCAAGCAAGACTTCGTTTCAGGTAAATGTAGTCATTTTCAGCTCAAACGAAGCTTCATCGTTCACAATTCTCACACGTTTCTCGCTCTGAACTGAAAAGCATTGGATATTAGAGGACCTGTGGTTTATATCAGTTTCAGAAGCGGAGTTGAACTAGATATGGTCCGTGTGTGTAGGAAACTCAGTTCCTTTGTTCTGAACACACTCACTTTTCTGGCCTTATTAGAGACTGTGGAAAGCAACAGCGTGTTTCTTGCTCTAAAGCAGAGTGTGGTTCCTGGATGAGAACTGTGCTATGTGTTTCCCTTCAGAAACGGAGTGAAATGCAAGCCTCTGTGTCTTCCTACAAGCAAGACTTCGTTTCAGGTAAACACAGTCACTTTTCAGCTCAAACGAAGCTACTTCTTTAAGAAAGCTCACACGTGTCTCACGCAGAACTGAAAAGCATTGGATGTTAGAGGAACTGTGGTTTGTATCAGTTTCTGAAGCTAAGTTGAACTAGATATGGTCCATGTGTGTAGGAAACACAGTTCTTTTTTCTGAGTAAACTCAAATTTCCCGCCTTATTAGAGACACTAGAAAGCAAGAGCATGCTTCTTGCTCTAAAGCAGAGTGTGGTTCATAGAAGAGTACTGCGCTATGTGTTTCACTTCAGAAACAGAGTGAAATTCCAGGCTCTCTGACTTCCTACAAGCAAGACTTTGTTTCAGGTAAACGCAGTCACCTTTCAGCTCAAACAAAGCTTCATTATTCAGGAAGCTCACACGTTTCTCGCTTTGACTGAAAAGCATTGGAGGTTAGAGGACCTGTGGTTTGTATCAGTTTCAGAAGCAGAGTTGGACTAGATATGGTCCGTGTGTGTAGGAAACTCAGTTCTTTTGTTCTGAGCACACTTACGTTTCCCGCCTTATTAGAGACTCGAGAAAGTAAGAGCGTGCTTCTTATTCTAAAGCAGATTTTGGTTCATGGATGAGAACTGTGCTATGTGTTTACCTTCAGAATCGGAGTGAAATGCCAGGCTCTGTGTCTTCCTACAAGCAAGACTTCTTTTCAGGTAAACGCAGTCACTTTTCAGCTAAAAGGAAGCTACATCGTTCACGAAAATCACACATTTCTCACTCTTAACTGAAAGGCATTGGATGTTAGAGAACCTGTGGTTTGTATCAGTTTAAGAAGCAGAGTTGAACTAGATATGGTCCGTGTGTGTAGGAAACTCAGTACTTTTTTTCTGAGCACACTCACTTTTCTCGCCTTATTAGAGATTGAGGAAAGCAAGAGCGTGCTTCTTGCTCTAAAGCAGAGTGTGGTTCATGGATGAGAACTGTGCTATGTGTTTCCCTTCAGAAACAGAGTGAAATGAAAGGCTCTGTATCGTCCTACAAGCAAGACTTCGTTTCAGGTAAACACAGTCACTTTTCAGCTCAAAGGAAGCTACATCGTTCACGAAGCTCACAGGTTTCTCACTCTTAACTGAAAAGCATTGGATGTTAGAGTACCTGTGGTTTGTATCCGTTTCAGAAGCAGAGTTGAACTAGATATGGTCCGTGTGTGTAGGAAACACAGTTCTTTTGTTCTGAGCACACTCACGTTTCCCACCTTATTGGAGACTCTAGAAAGCAAGAGCATGCTTCTTGCCCTAAATTAGAGTGTGTATTCTGGATGAGAACTGTGCTGTGCTTCCCTTCAGAAACGGAGTGAAATGCAAGGCTCTGTGCCTTCCTGCAAGCAAGACTTCGTTTCAGGTAAATGTAGTCACTTTTCAGCTCAAAGGAAGCTTCATCGTTCACAAAGCTCACACGTTTCTCGCTCTGAACTGAAAAGCATTGGATATTAGAGGACCTGTGGATTATATCAGTTTCAGAAGCGGAGTTGAACTAGATATGGTCCGTGTGAGTAGGAAACTCAGTTCTTTGTTCTGAACACACTCACTTTTCTCGCCTTATTAGAGACTGTGGAAAGCAATAGCGTGTTTCTTGCTCTAAAGCAGAGTGTGATTCATGTATAAGAACTGTGCTATGTGTTTCCCTTCAGAAACGGAGTGAAATGCAAGCCTCTGTGTCTTCCTACAAGCAAGACTTCGTTTCAGGTAAACACAGTCACTTTTCAGCTCAGACGAAGCTACTTCTTTAAGAAAGCTCACACGTTTCACACGCTGAACTGAAACGATTGGATGTTAGAGGAACTGTGGTTTGTATCAGTTTCAGAAGCAAAGTTGAACTAGATATGGTCCATGTGTGTAGGAAACACAGTTCTTTTTTCTGAGTAAACTCACATTTCCTGCCTTATTAGAGACTCTAGAAACCAAGAGCATGCTTCTTGCTCTAAAGCAGAGTGTGGTTCATGGAAGAGTACTGGGATATGTGTTTCACTTCAGAAACAGAGTTAAATGCCAGTCTCTGTGACTTCCTACAAGCAAGACTTCGTTTCAGGTAAATGCAGTCACTTTTCAGCTAAAAGGAAGCGACATCGTTCACGAAGCTCACATGTTTCTCACTCTTAACTGAAAAGCATTGGATGTTAGAGGACCTGTGGTTTGTATCAGTTTAAGAAGCAGAGTTGAACTAGATATGGTACGTGTGTAGGAAACACAGTTCTTTTGTTCTGAGCCTACTCACGTTTCCCACCTTATTAGAGACTCTAGAAAGCAAGAGCATGCTTCTTGCTCTAAAGCAGAGTGTGGTTCATGGATGTGAACTGTGCTGTGTGTTTCCCTTCAGAAACAGAATGAAATGCCAGGCTCTGTGTCTTCCTACATGCAAGACTTCGTTTCAGGTAAAAGCCCTCACTTTTAATCTCAAAGGAAGCTACATCGTTCACGAAGCTCACACGTTTCTCACTCTTAACTGAAAAGCATTGGATGTTAGAGGACCTACGGTTTGTATCAGTTTCAGAAGCACAGTTGAACTAGATATGGTGCGTGTGTGTAGGAAACACAGTTCTTTTGTTCTGAGCACACTCTCGTTTCCTGCCTTATTGGATAATGTAGAAAGCAAGAGCATGCTTCTTGCTCTAAAGCAGAGTGTGGTTCATGGAAGAGTACTGGGCTATTTGTTTCACTTCAGAAACAGAGTGAAATGCCAGGCTCTGTGGCTTCTTACAAGCCAGACTTCGTTTCAGGTTAACGCAGTCACTTTTCAGCTAAAACGAAGCAACATCGTTGACGAAGGTCACACGTTTCTCACTCTTAACAGAAAAGCATTGGAGGTTAGAGGACCTGATGTTTGTATCAGTTTAAGAAGCAGAGTTGAACTAGATATGGTTCGTGTGTGTAGGAAACACAGTTCTTTTGTTCTGAGCACACTCACGTTTCCTGCCTTATTAGAGACTCTAGAAAGCAAGTGCGTGCTTCTTGCTCTAAAGCAGAGTTTGTTTCATGGATGAGAACTGTGCTGTGTTTCCCTTCAGAAACGGAGTGAAATGCCAGGGTCTGTGCCTTCCTGCAAGCAAGACTTTGTTTCAGGTAAACGTACTCACTCTTCAGCTCAAAGGAAGCTTCATCATTCACGAAGCTCACACGTTTCTCGCTCTGAACTGAAAAGCATTGGATATTAGAGGACCTGTGGTTTATATCAGTTTCAGAAGCGGAGTTGAACAAGATATGGTCCGTGTGTGTAGGAAACTCAGGTCTTTTGTTCTGAACACACTCACGTCTCTCGACTTATTAGAGACTGTGGAAAGCAAGAGCGTGTTTCTTGCTCTAAAGCAGAGTGTGGTTCCTGGATGAGAACTGTGCTATGTGTTTCCCTTAAGAAACGGAGTGAAATGCAAGCCTCTGTGTCTTCCTACAAGCAAGACTTCTTTTCAGGTAAACACAGTCACTTTTCAGCTCAAACGAAGCTACTTCATTAAGAAAGCTCACACGTGTCACGCGCAGAACTGAAAAGCATTGGATGTTAGAGGAACTGTGGTTTGTATCAGTTTCAGAACCAAAGTTGAACTAGATATGGTCCATGTGTGTAGGAAACACAGTTCTTTTTTCTGAGTAAACTCACATTTCCCGCCTTATTAGAGACACTAGAAAGCAAGAGCATGCTTTTTGCTCTAAAGCAGAGTGTGGTTCATGGAAGAGTACTGGGCTATGTTTCACTTCAGAAACAGAGTGAAATGCCAGGCTCTGTTACTTCCTACAAGCAAGACTTCGTTTCAGGTAAACACACTCACTTTTCAGCTAAAAGGGAGCGACATAGTTCACGAAGCTCACACGTTTCTCACTCTTAACTGAAAAGCATTGGATGTTAGATGACCTGTGGTTTGTATCAGTTTCTGAAGCAGAGTTGAACTAGATATGGTCCGTGTGTGTAGGAAACACAGTTCTTTTGTTTTGAGCACACGCACATTTCCCGCCTTATTAGAGACTCTAGAAAGCAAGAGCGTGCTTCCTGCTCTAAATTAGAGTGTGTTTCAGGGATGAGAACTGTGCTGTGCTTCCCTTCATAAACGGAGTGAAATGCCAGGATCTGTGCCTTCCTCAAGCAAGACTTCGTTTCAGGTAAACGCAGTCACTTTTCAGCTCAAACAAAGCTTCATTGTTCAGGAAGCTCACACGTTTCTCGCTTTGACTGAAAAGCATAGGATGTTAGAGGACCTGTGGTTTGTATAAGTTTCAGAAGCAGAGTTGAACTAGATATGGTTCGTGTGTGTAGGAAACTCAGTTCTTTTGATCTGAGCACACTTACGTTTCCCGCATTATTAGAGACTCTAGAAAGTAAGAGCGTGCTTCTTACTCTAAAGCAGATTGTGGTTCATGGATGAGAACTGTGCTATGTGTTTCCCTTCAGAAACGGAGTGAAATGCCAGGCTCTGTGTCTTCCTACAAGCAAGACTTCATTTCAGGTAAACGCCCTCACTTTTCAGCTCAAACCAAGCTACATTGTTCACGAAGCTCACACGTTTCTCACTCTTAACTGAAAAGCATTGGATGTTAGAGGACCTGTGGTTTGTATTCGTTTCAGAAGCAGAGTTGAACTAGATATGGTACGTGTGTGTAGTAAACACAGTTCTTTTGTTCTGAGCACACTCACGTTTCCCACCTTATTAGAGACTCTAGAAAGCATGAGCGTGCTTCTTGCTCTAAATTAGAGTGTGTATTCTGGATGAGAACTGTGCTGTGCTTCCCTTCAGAAACGGAGTGAAATGCAAGGCTCTGTTCCTTCCAGCAAGCAAGACTTCGTTTCAGGTAAATGTAGTCATTTTCAGCTCAAACGAAGCTTCATCGTTCACAATTCTCACACGTTTCTCGCTCTGAACTGAAAAGCATTGGATATTAGAGGACCTGTGGTTTATATCAGTTTCAGAAGCGGAGTTGAACTAGATATGGTCCGTGTGTGTAGGAAACTCAGTTCCTTTGTTCTGAACACACTCACTTTTCTGGCCTTATTAAGACTGTGGAAAGCAACAGCGTGTTTCTTGCTCTAAAGCAGAGTGTGGTTCCTGGATGAGAACTGTGCTATGTGTTTCCCTTCAGAAACGAAGTGACATGCAAGCCTCTGTGTCTTCCTACAAGCAAGACTTCGTTTCAGGTAAACACAGTCACTTTTCAGCTCAAACGAAGCTACTTCTTTAAGAAAGCTCACACGTGTCTCACGCAGAACTGAAAAGCATTGGATGTTAGAGGAACTGTGGTTTGTATCAGTTTCAGAAGCAAAGTTGAACTAGATATGGTCCATGTGTGTAGGAAACACAGTTCTTTTTTCTGAGTAAACTCACATTTCCCGCCTTATTAGAGACACTAGAAAGCAAGAGCATGCTTCTTGCTCTAAAGCAGAGTGTGGTTCATAGAAGAGTACTGGGCTATGTGTTTCACTTCAGAAACAGAGTGAAATGCCAGGCTCTGTGACTTCCTACAAGAAAGAATTCATTTCAGGTAAACACAGTTACTTTTCAGCTAAAAGGAAGCGACATCATTCACGAAGCTCATACGTTTCTCACTCCTAACTGAAAAGCATTGGATGTTAGAGGACCTGTGGTTTGTATCAGTTTCTGAAGCAGAGTTGAACTAGATATGGTCCGTGTGTGTAGGAAACACAGTTGTTTTGTTTTGAGCACACGCACATTTCCCGCCTTATTAGAGACTCTAGAAAGCAAGAGCATGCTTCTTGCTGTAAAGCAGAGTGTGGTTCATGGAAGAGTACTGGGCTATGTGTTTCACTTCAGAAACAGAGTGAAATTCCAGGCTCTGTGACTTCCTACAAGCAAGACTTCGTTTCAGGTAAACGCAGTCACCTTTCAGCTCAAACAAAGCTTCATTATTCAGGAAGCTCACACGTTTCTCGCTTTGACTGAAAAGCATTGGATGTTAGAGGACCTGTGGTTTGTATCAGTTTCAGAAGCAGAGTTGGACTAGATATGGTCTGTGTGTGTAGGAAATTCAGTTCTTTTGTTCTGAGCACACTTACGTTTCCTGCCTTATTAGAGACTCGAGAAAGTAAGAGCGTGCTTCTTATTCTAAAGCAGATTTGGGTTCATGGATGAGAACTGTGCTATGTGTTTACCTTCAGAATCGGAGTGAAATGCCAGGCTCTGTGTCTTCCTACAAGCAAGACTTCTTTTCAGGTAAACGCAGTCACTTTTCAGCTAAAAGGAAGCTACATCGTTCACGAAAATCACACATTTCTCACTCTTAACTGAAAAGCATTGGATGTTAGAGAACCTGTGGTTTGTATCAGTTTAAGAAGCAGAGTTGAACTAGATATGGTCCGTGTGTGTAGGAAACTCAGTACTTTTTTTCTGAGCACACTCACTTTTCTCGCCTTATTAGAGACTGAGGAAAGCAAGAGCGTGCTTCTTGCTCTAAAGCAGAGTGTGGTTCATGGATGAGAACTGTGCTATGTGTTTCCCTTCAGAAACAGAGTGAAATGAAAGGCTCTGTATCTTCCTACAAGCAAGACTTCGTTTCAGGTAAACACAGTCACTTTTCAGCTCAAACGAAGCTACATCGTTCACGAAGCTCACACGTTTCTCACTCTTAACTGAAAAGCATTGGATGTTAGAGTACCTGTGGTTTGTATCCGTTTCAGAAGCAGAGTTGAACTAGATATGGTACGTGTGTGTAGGAAACACAGTTCTTTTGTTCTGAGCACACTCACGTTTCCCACCTTATTGGAGACTCTAGAAAGCAAGAGTATGCTTCTTGCTCTAAATTAGAGTGTGTATTCTGGATGAGAACTGTGCTGTGCTTCCCTTCAGAAACGGAGTGAAATGCAAGGCTCTGTGCCTTCCTGCAAGCAAGACTTCGTTTCAGGTAAATGTAGTCACTTTTCAGCTCAAAGGAGCTTCATTGTTCACAAAGCTCACACGTTTCTTGCTCTGAACTGAAAAGCATTGGATATTAGAGGACCTGTGGATTATATCAGTTTCAGAAGCGGAGTTGAACTAGATATGGTCCGTGTGTGTAGGAAACTCAGTTCTTTGTTCTGAACACACTCACTTTTCTTGCCTTATTAGAGACTGTGGAAAGCAATAGCGTGTTTCTTGCTCTAAAGCAGAGTGTGATTCATGTATAAGAACTGTGCTATGTGTTTCCCTTCAGAAACGGAGTGAAATGCAAGCCTCTGTGTCTTCCTACAAGCAAGACTTCGTTTCAGGTAAACACAGTCACTTTTCAGCTCAGACGATGCTACTTCTTTAAGAAAGCTCACACGTTTCACGCGCTGAACTGAAACGATTGGATGTTAGAGGAACTGTGGTTTGTATCAGTTTCAGAAGCAAAGTTGAACTAGATATGGTCCATGTGTGTAGGAAACACAGTTCTTTTTTCTGAGTAAACTCACATTTCCTGCCTTATTAGAGACTCTAGAAACCAAGAGCATGCTTCTTGCTCTAAAGCAGAGTGTGGTTCATGGAAGAGTACTGGGATATGTGTTTCACTTCAGAAACAGAGTTAAATGCCAGTCTCTGTGACTTCCTACAAGAAAGACTTCGTTTCAGGTAAATGCAGTCACTTTTCAGCTAAAAGGAAGCGACATCGTTCACGAAGCTCACATGTTTCTCACTCTTAACTGAAAAGCATTGGATGTTAGAGGACCTGTGGTTTGTATCAGTTTAAGAAGCAGAGTTGAACTAGATATGGTACGTGTGTAGGAAACACAGTTCTTTTGTTCTGAGCCTACTCACGTTTCCCACCTTTTTAGAGACTCTAGAAAGCAAGAGCATGCTTCTTGCTCTAAAGCAGAGTGTGGTTCATGGATGTGAACTGTGCTGTGTGTTTCCCTTCAGAAACAGAATGAAATGCCAGGCTCTGTGTCTTCCTACATGCAAGACTTCGTTTCAGGTAAAAGCCCTCACTTTTAATCTCAAAGGAAGCTACATCGTTCACGAAGCTCACACGTTTCTAACTCTTAACTGAAAAGCATTGGATGTTAGAGGACATACGGTTTGTATCAGTTTCAGAAGCACAGTTGAACTAGATATGGTGCGTGTGTGTAGGAAACACAGTTCTTTTGTTCTGAGCACACTCTCGTTTCCTGCCTTATTGGATAATGTAGAAAGCAAGAGCATGCTTCTTGCTCTAAAGCAGAGTGTGGTTCATGGAAGAGTACTGGGCTATTTGTTTCACTTCAGAAACAGAGTGAAATGCCAGGTTCTGTGGCTTCTTACAAGCCAGACTTCGTTTCAGGTTAACGCAGTCACTTTTCAGCTAAAACGAAGCAACATCGTTGACGAAGGTCACACGTTTCTCACTCTTAACAGAAAAGCATTGGAGGTTAGAGGACCTGATGTTTGTATCAGTTTAAGAAGCAGAGTTGAACTAGATATGGTTCGTGTGTGTAGGAAACACAGTTCTTTTGTTCTGAGCACACTCACGTTTCCTGCCTTATTAGAGACTCTAGAAAGCAAGTGCGTGCTTCTTGCTCTAAAGCAGAGTTTGTTTCATGGATGAGAACTGTGCTGTGTTTCCCTTCAGAAACGGAGTGAAATGCCAGGGTCTGTGCCTTCCTGCAAGCAAGACTTTGTTTCAGGTAAACGTACTCACTCTTCAGCTCAAAGGAAGCTTCATCGTTCACGAAGCTCACACGTTTCTCGCTCTGAACTGAAAAGCATTGGATATTAGAGGACCTGTGGTTTATATCAGTTTCAGAAGCGGAGTTGAACAAGATATGGTCCGTGTGTGTAGGAAACTCAGGTCTTTTGTTCTGAACACACTCACGTCTCTCGCCTTATTAGAGACTGTGGAAAGCAAGAGCGTGTTTCTTGCTCTAAAGCAGAGTGTGGTTCCTGGATGAGAACTGTGCTATGTGTTTCCCTGAAGAAACGGAATGAAATGCAAGCCTCTGTGTCTTCCTACAAGCAAAACTTCGTTTCAGGTAAACACAGTCACTTTTCAGCTCAAACGAAGCTTCTTCTTTAACAAAGCTCACACGTGTCACGCGCAGAACTGAAAAGCATTGGATGTAAGAGGAACTGTGGTTTGTATCAGCTTCAGAACCAAAGTTGATCTAGATATGGTCCGTGTGTGTAGGAAACACAGTTCTTTTGTTTTGAGCACACGCACATTTCCCGCCTTATTAGAGACTCTAGAAAGCAAGAGCATGCTTCTTGCTCTAAAGCAGAGTGTGCTTCATGGAAGAGTACTGGGCTATGTGTTTCACTTCAGAAACAGAGTGAAATGCCAGGCTCTGTGATTTCCTACAAGCAAGACTTCTTTTCAGGTAAACGCAGTCACTTTTCAGCTCAAAGGAAGCGACATCGTTCACGAAGATCACACGTTTCTCACTCTTAACTGAGAAGCATTATATGTTAGAGGACCTGTGGTTTGTATCAGTTTAAGAAACAGAGTTGAACTAGATATGGTACTTGTGTAGGAAACACAGTTCTTTTGTTCTGAGCACACTCACATTTCCCGCCTTATTAGAGACTCTAGAAAGCAAGAGCGTGCTTCTTGCTCTAAATTAGATTGTGTTTCAGGGATGAGACCTGTGCTGTGCTTCCCTTCATAAACGGAGTGAAATGCCAGGATCTGTGCCTTACTCAAGCAAGACTTCGTTTCAGGTAAACGCAGTCACTTTTCAGCTCAAACAAAGCTTCATTGTTCACGAAGCTCACACGTTTCTCGCTTTGA
This sequence comes from Onychomys arenicola, assembly GCA_949786405.1. Taxonomy (NCBI): domain Eukaryota; kingdom Metazoa; phylum Chordata; class Mammalia; order Rodentia; family Cricetidae; genus Onychomys; species Onychomys arenicola. The sequence goes on from CATKUM010000045.1 coordinate 1,436,558, forward strand.
CTGAAAAGCATTGGATGTTAGAGGACCTGTGGTTTGTATAAGTTTCAGAAGCAGAGTTGAACTAGATTTGGTCCGTGTGTGTAGGAAACTCAGTTCTTTTGATCTGAGCACACTTACGTTTCCCGCATTATTAGAGACTCTAGAAAGTAAGAGCGTGCTTCTTACTCTAAAGCAGATTGTGGTTCATGGATGAGAACTGTGCTATGTGTTTCCCTTCAGAAACGGAGTGAAATGCTAGGTTCTGTGTCTTCCTACAAGCAAGACTTCGTTTCAGGTAAACGCCCTCACTTTTCAGCTCAAATCAAGCTACATCGTTCACGAAGCTCACACGTTTCTCACTCTTAACTTAAAAGCATTGGATGTTAGAGGACCTGTGGTTTGTATTCGTTTCAGAAGCAGAGTTGAACTAGATATGGTACGTGTGTGTAGGAAACACAGTTCTTTTGTTCTGAGCACACTCACGTTTCCCACCTTATTAGAGACTCTAGAAAGCACGAGCGTGCTTCTTGCTCTAAAGTAGAGTGTGTATTCTGGATGAGAACTGTGCTGTGCTTCCCTTCAGAAACGGAGTGAAATGCAAGGCTCTGTGCCTTCCTGCAAGCAAGACTTCGTTTCAGGTAAATGTAGTCATATTCAGCTCAAACGAAGCTTCATCGTTCACAATTCTCACACGTTTCTAGCTCTGAACTGAAAAGCATTGGATATTAGAGGACCTGTGGTTTATATCAGTTTCAGAAGCGGAGTTGAACTAGATATGGTCCGTGTGTGTAGGAACCTCAGTTCCTTTGTTCTGAACACACTCACTTTTCTGGCCTTATTAGAGACTGTGGAAAGCAACAGCGTATTTCTTGCTCTAAAGCAGAGTGTGGTTCCTGGATGAGAACTGTGCTATGTGTTTCCCTTCAGAAACGGAGTGAAATGCAAGCCTCTGTGTCTTCCTACAAGCCAGACTTCGTTTCAGGTAAACGCAGTCACTTTTCAGCTAAAACGAAGCAACATCGTTGACGAAGCTCACATGTTTCTCACTCTGAACTGAAAAGCATTGGAGGTTAGAGGACCTGATGTTTGTATCAGTTTAAGATGCAGAGTTGAACTAGATATGGTATCCGTGTGTAGCAAACACAGTTCTATTGTTCTGAGCACACTCACGTTTACCCCCTTATTAGAGACTCTAGAAAGCAAGATCATGCTTCTTGCTCTAAAGCAGAGTGTGGTTCATGGATGAGAACTGTGCTGTGTGTTTCCCTTCAGAAACGGAATGAAATGCCAGGCTCTGTGTCTTCCTACAAGCAAGACTTCGTTTCAGGTAAACGCCCTCACTTTTCAGCTCAAACGAAGCTACATGGTTCACGAAGCTCACACGTTTCTCACTCTTAACTGATAAGCATTGGATGTTAGAAGACCTATGGTTTGTATCAGTTTCAGAAGCAGAGTTGAAGTAGATATGGTGCGTGTGTGTAGGAAATACAGTTCTTTTTTTCTGAGCATACTCACGTTTCCTGCCTTATTAGAGACTCTAGAAAGCAAGAGCATGCTTCTTGCTCTAAAGCAGAGTGTGGTTCATGGAAGAGTACTGGGCTATTTGTTTCAGTTCAGAAACAGAGTGAAATGCAAGGCTCTGTGACTTCCCACAAGCAAGACTTCGTTTCAGGTAAAGGCAGTCAGTTTTCAGCTAAAAGGAAGCAACATCGTTCAGGAAGCTCACACGTTTCTCACTGTTAACTGAAAAGCATTGGATGTTAGATGACCTGTGGATTTATCAGTTTCAGAAGCAGAGTTGAACTAGATATGGTACGTGTGTGTAAGAAACACAGTTCACTTATTCTGAGCACACTCACGTTTCCCACCTTATAGAGACTCTGGAAAGCAAGTGCGTGCTTCTTGCTCTAAAGCAGAGTGTGGTTCATGGATGAGAACTGTGCTGTGTGTTTCCCTTCAGAAGGGGAATGAAATGCCAGGCTCTGTGTCTTACTACGAGCAAGACTTCGTTTCAGGTAAACACAGTCACTTTTCAGTGCAAACTAAGCTACATCGTTCACTAAGCTCACACGTTTCTCGCTCTGAACTGAAAAGCATTGGATGTTAGAAGACCTGTGTTTTTTATCAGTTTCAAAAGCAAAGTTGAACTAGATATTTTACGTGTGTGTAGGAAACACAGTTCATATTTTCTGAGCACACGCACTTTTCCCACCTTATAAGAGACTCTGGAAAGCAAGTGCGTGCTTCTTGCTCTAAAGCAGAGTGTGGTTCATGGATGAGAACTGTGCTGTGTGTTTACCTTCAGAAACGGAATGAAATGCCAGGCTCTGTGTCTTCCTACAAGAAAGAATTCTATTCAGGTAAACGCAGTCACTTTTCAGCTCAAACGAAGCTACATCGTTCACGAAGCTCACACGTTTCTCACTCTTAACTAAAAAGCATTGGAGGTTAGAGGACCTGATGTTTGTATCAGTGTAAGAAGCAGAGTTGAACTAGATATGGTACGTGTTTGTAGGAAACACAGTTCTTTTGTTCTGAGCACACTCACGTTTCCCACCTTATTAGAGACTCTAGAAAGCAAGAGCATGCTTCTTGCTCTAAAGCAGAGTGTGGTTCATGGATGTGAACTGTGCTGTGTGTTTCCCTTCAGAAACGGAATGAAATGCCAGGCTCTGTGTCTTCCTACAAGCAAGACTTCGTTTCAGGTAAAAGCCCTCACTTTTAATCTCAAAGGAAGCTAAATCGTTCACGAAGCTCACACGTTTCTCTCTCTTAACTGAAAAGCATTGGATGTTAGAGGACCTACGGTTTGTATCAGTTTCAGAAGCACAGTTGAACTAGATATGGTGCATGTGTGTAGGAAACACAGTTCTTTTTTTCTGAGCACACTCACGTTTCCTGCCTTATTGGATAATCTAGAAAGCAAGAGCATGCTTCTTGCTCTAAAGCAGAGTGTGGTTCATGGAAGAGTACTGGGCTATTTGTTTCACTTCAGAAACAGAGTGAAATGCCAGTCTCAGTGGAATCTTACAAGCAAGACTTTGTTTCAGCTAAACGCAGTCACTTTACACCTAAAACGAAGCAACATCGTTCACGAAGCTCACACGTTTCTCACTCTTAACTGAGAAGCATTGGATGATTTAGGACCTGATGTTTGTATCAGTTTAAGAAGCAGAGTTGAACTAGATATGGTGCGTGAGTGTAGGAAACACAGTTCTTTTGTTCTGAGCACACTCACGTTTCCTGCCTTATTAGAGACTCTAGAAAGCAAGTGCGTGCTTCTTGCTCTAAAGCAGATTTTGTTTCATGGATGAGAACTGTGCTGTGTTTCCCTTCAGAAACGGAGTGAAATGCCAGGGTCTTTGCCTTCCTGCAAGCAAGACTTTGTTTCAGGTAAACATACTCACTTTTCAGCTCAAAGGAAGCTTCATCGTTCACGAAGCTCACACGTTTCTCGCTCTGAACTGAAAAGCATTGGATATTAGAGGACCTGTGGTTTATATCAGTTTCAGAAGCGGAGTTGAACTAGATATGGTCCGTGTGTGTAGGAAACTCAGGTCTTTTGTTCTGAACACACTCACGTCTCTCGCCTTATTAGATACTGTGGAAAGCAAGAGCGTGTTTCTTGCTCTAAAGCTGAGTGTGGTTCCTGGATGAGAACTGTGCTATGTGTTTCCCTGAAGAAACGGAATGAAATGCAAGCCTCTGTGTCTTCCTACAAGCAAGACTTCGTTTCAGGTAAACGCCCTCACTTTTCAGCTCAAATCAAGCTACATCGTTCACGAAGCTCACACGTTTCTCACTCTTAACTTAAAAGCATTGGATGTTAGAGGACCTGTGGTTTGTATTCGTTTCAGAAGCAGAGTTGAACTAGATATGGTACGTGTGTGTAGGAAACACAGTTCTTTTGTTCTGAGCACACTCACGTTTCCCACCTTATTAGAGACTCTAGAAAGCACGAGCGTGCTTCTTGCTCTAAAGTAGAGTGTGTATTCTGGATGAGAACTGTGCTGTGCTTCCCTTCAGAAACGGAGTGAAATGCAAGGCTCTGTGCCTTCCTGCAAGCAAGACTTCGTTTCAGGTAAATGTAGTCATATTCAGCTCAAACGAAGCTTCATCGTTCACAATTCTCACACGTTTCTCGCTCTGAACTGAAAAGCATTGGATATTAGAGGACCTGTGGTTTATATCAGTTTCAGAAGCGGAGTTGAACTAGATATGGTCCGTGTGTGTAGGAACCTCAGTTCCTTTGTTCTGAACACACTCACTTTTCTGGCCTTATTAGAGACTGTGGAAAGCAACAGCGTGTTTCTTGCTCTAAAGCAGAGTGTGGTTCCTGGATGAGAACTGTGCTATGTGTTTCCCTTCAGAAACGGAGTGAAATGCAAGCCTCTGTGTCTTCCTACAAGCAAGACTTCGTTTCAGGTAAACACAGTCACTTTTCAGCTCAAACGAAGCTACTTCTTTAAGAAAGCTCACACGTGTCACGCGCAGCACTGAAAAGCATTGGATTTTCGAGGACCAGTGTTTTGTATCAGTTTCAGAAGCAGAGTTGAACTAGATATGGTCCATGTGTGTAGGAAACACAGTTCTTTTTTCTGAGTAAACTCACATTTCCCGCCTTATTAGAGACACAAGAAAGCAAGAGCATGCTTCTTGCTCTAAAGCAGAGTGTAGTTCATAGAAGAGTACTGGGCTATGTGTTTCACTTCCGAAACAGAGTGAAATGCCAGGCTCTGTGACTTCCTACAAGCAAGAATTCGTTTCAGGTAAACACAGTCACTTTTCAGCTAAAAGGAAGCGACATCATTCACGAAGCTCACACGTTTCTCACTCTTAAGTGAAAAGCATTGGTTGTTAGAGGACCTGTGGTTTGTATCAGTTTCTGAAGCAGAGTTGAACTAGATATGGTCCGTGTGTGTAGAAAAAAAAGTTCTTTTGTTTTGAGCACACGCACATTTCCCGCCTTATTAGAGACTCTAGAAAGCAAGAGCATGCTTCTTGCTCTAAAGCAGAGTGTGGTTCATGGAAGAGTACTGGGCTATGTGTTTCACTTCAGAAACAGAGTGAAATGCCAGGCTCTGTGTCTTCCTACAAGCAAGACTTCTTTTCAGGTAAACGCAGTCACTTTTCAGCTAAAAGGAAGCTACATCGTTCACGAAGCTCACACGTTTCTCACTCTTAACTGAAAAGCATTAGATGTTAGAGAACCTGTGGTTTGTATCAGTTTAAGAAGCAGAGTTGAACTAGATATGGTCCCTGTGTGTAGGAAACACAGTACTTTTTTTCTGAGCACACTCACTTTTCTCGCCTTATTAGAGACTGAGGAAAGCAAGAGCGTGCTTCTTGCTCTAAAGCAGAGTGTGGTTCATGGATGAGAACTGTGCTATGTGTTTCCCTTCAGAAATAGAGTGAAATGAAAGGCTCTGTATCTTCCTACAAGCAAGACTTCGTTTCAGGTAAACACAGTCACTTTTCAGCTCAAACGAAGCTACATCGTTCACGAAGCTCACACGTTTCTCACTCTTAACTGAAAAGCATTGGATGTTAGAGTACCTGTGGTTTGTATCCGTTTCAGAAGAGGAGTTGAACTAGATATGGTACGTGTGTGTAGGAAACACAGTTCTTTTGTTCTGAGCACACTCACGTTTCCCACCTTATTGGAGATTCTAGAAAGCAAGAGCGTGCTTCTTGCTCTAAATTAGAGTGTGTATTCTGGATGAGAACTGTGCTGTGCTTCCCTAAAGAAACGGAGTGAAATGCAAGGCTCTGTGCCTTCCTGCAAGCAAGACTTCGTTTCAGGTAAATGTAGTCACTTTTCAGCTCAAACGAAGCTTCATCGTTCACAAAGCTCACACGTTTCTCTCTCTGAACTGAAAAGCATAAGATATTAGAGGACCTGTGGATTATATCAGTTTCAGAAGCGGAGTTGAACTAGATATGGTCCGTGTGTGTAGGAAACTCAGTTCTTTTTTCTGAACACACTCACTTTTCTCGCCTTATTAGAGACTGTGGAAAGCAATAGCGTGTTTCTTCCTCTAAAGCAGAGTGTGATTCATGTATAAGAACTGTGCTATGTGTTTCCCTTCAGAAACGGAGTGAAATGCAAGCCTCTGTGTCTTCCTACAAGCAAGACTTCGTTTCAGGTAAACACAGTCACTTTTCAGCTCAGACGAAGCTACTTCTTTAAGAAAGCTCACACGTTTCACCCGCTGAACTGAAACAATTGGATGTTAGAGGAACTGTGGTTTGTATCAGTTTCAGAAGCAAAGTTGAACTAGATATGTTCCATGTGTGTAGGAAACACAGTTCTTTTTTCTGAGTAAACTCACATTTCCCGCCTTATTAGAGACTCTAGAAACCAAGAGCATGCTTCTTGCTCTAAAGCAGAGTGTGGTTCATGGAAGAGTACTGGGATATGTGTTTCACTTCAGAAACAGTGTTAAATGCCAGTCTCTGTGACTTCCTACAAGCAAGACTTCGTTTCAGGTAAATGCAGTCACTTTTCAGCTAAAAGGAAGCGACATCGTTCACGAAGCTCACACGTTTCTCACTCTTAACTGAAAAGCATTGGATGTTAGAACACCTGTGGTTTGTATCAGTTTAAGAAGCAGAGTTGAACTAGATATGGTTCGTGTGTGTAGGAAACACAGTTCTTTTGTTCTGAGCACACTCACGTTTCCTGCCTTATTAGAGACTCTGGAAAGCAAGTGCGTGCTTCTTGCTCTGAAGCAGAGTGTGGTTCATGGATGAGAATTGTGCTGTGTGTTTCCCATCAGAAACGGAATGAAATGCCAGGCTCTGTGTCTTCCTACAAGCAAGACTACTTTTCAAGTAAACCCAGTCACTTTTCAGCTCAAAGCTACATCGTTCACGAAGCTCATACGTTTCTCGCTCTGAACTGAAAAGCATTGGATGTTAGAAGAACTGTGCTTTATATCAGTTTCAGAAGCAGAGTTGAACTAGATATGGTCCATGTGTGTAGGAAACACAGTTCTTTTGTTCTGAGTACACTCACATTTCCCGCCTTAGAAGAGACTCTAGAAAGCAAAAGCATGCTTCTTGCTCTAAAGCAGAGTGTGGTTCATGGAAGAGTACTGGGCTATTTGTTTCACTACAGAAACAGAGTGAAATGCCAGGCTCTGTGGCTTCTTACAAGCCAGACTTCGTTTCAGGTAAACGCAGTCACTTTTCAGCTAAAACGAAGCAACATCGTTGACGAAGCTCACATGTTTCTCACTCTGAACTGAAAAGCATTGGAGGTTAGAGGACCTGATGTTTGTATCAGTTTAAGAAGCAGAGTTGAACTAGATATGGTATCCGTGTGTAGCAAACACAGTTCTATTGTTCTGAGCACACTCACGTTTACCACCTTATTAGAGACTCTAGAAAGCAAGATCATGCTTCTTGCTCTAAAGCAGAGTGTGGTTCATGGATGAGAACTGTGCTGTGTGTTTCCCTTCAGAAACAGAATGAAATGCCCGGCTCTGTGTCTTCCTACAAGCAAGACTTCGTTTCAGGTAAACGCCCTCACTTTTCAGCTCAAACGAAGCTACATGGTTCACGAAGCTCACACGTTTCTCACTCTTAACTGATAAGCATTGGATGTTAGAAGACCTATGGTTTGTATCAGTTTCAGAAGCAGAGTTGAAGTAGATATGGTGCGTGTGTGTGGGAAATACAGTTCTTTTTTTCTGAGCACACTCACGTTTCCTGCCTTATTAGAGACTCTAGAAAGCAAGAGCATGCTTCTTGCTCTAAAGCAGAGTGTGCTTCATGGAAGAGTACTGGGCTATTTGTTTCAGTTCAGAAACAGAGTGAAATGCAAGGCTCTGTGACTTCCTACAAGCAAGACTTCGTTTCAGGTAAAGGCAGTCAGTTTTCAACTAAAAGGAAGCAACACCGTTCAGGAAGCTCACACGTTTCTCACTGTTAACTGAAAAGCATTGGATGTTAGATGACCTGTGGATTTATCAGTTTCAGAAGCAGAGTTGAACTAGATATGGTACGTGTGTGTAAGATACACAGTTCACTTGTTCTGAGCACACTCACGTTTCCCACCTTATTAGAGACTCTGGAAAGCAAGTGCGTGCTTCTTGCTCTAAAGCAGATTGTGGTTCATGGATGAGAACTGTGCTGTGTGTTTCCCTTCAGAAGGATAATGAAATGTCAGGCTCTGTGTCTTACTACGAGCAAGACTTCGTTTCAGGTAAACACAGTCACTTTTCAGTGCAAACTAAGCTACATCGTTCACTAAGCTCACACGTTTCTCGCTCTGAACTGAAAAGCATTGGATGTTAGAAGACCTGTGTTTTTATCAGTTTCAAAAGCAAAGTTGAACTAGATATTTTACGTGTGTGTAGGAAACACAGTTCATATGTTCTGAGCACACGCACTTTTCCCACATTATTAGAGACTCTGGAAAGCAAGTGCGTGCTTCTTGCTCTAAATCAGAGTGTGGTTCATGGATGAGAACTGTGCTGTGTGTTTACCTTCAGAATCGGAATGAAATGCCAGGCTCTGTGTCTTCCTACAAGTAAGAATTCTATTCAGGTAAACGCAGTCACTTTTCAGCTCAAACGAAGCTACATCGTTCACGAAGCTCACACGTTTCTCACTCTTAACTGAAAAGCATTGGAGGTTAGAGGACCTGATGTTTGTATCAGTGTAAGAAGCAGAGTTGAACTAGATATGGTACGTGTTTGTAGGAAACACAGTTCTTTTGTTTTGAGCCCACTCACGTTTCCCACCTTATTAGAGACTCTAGAAAGCAAGAGCATGCTTCTTGCTCTAAAGCAGAGTGTGGTTCATGGATGTGAACTGTGCTGTGAGTTTCCCTTCAGAAACGGAATTAAATGCCAGGCTCTGTGTCTTCCTACAAGCAAGACTTCGTTTCAGGTAAAAGCCCTCACTTTTAATCTCAAAGGAAGCTAAATCGTTCACGAAGCTCACACGTTTCTCACTCTTAACTGAAAAGCATTGGATGTTAGAGCACCTACGGTTTGTATCAGTTTCAGAAGCACAGTTGAACGAGATATGGTGCATGTGTGTAGGAAACACAGTTCTTTTTTTCTGAGCACACTCACGTTTCCTGCCTTATTGGATAATCTAGAAAGCAAGAGCATGCTTCTTGCTCTAAAGCAGAGTGTGGTTCATGGAAGAGTACTGGGCTATTTGTTCACTTCAGAAACAGAGTGAAATGCCAGGCTCTGTGGCTTCTTACAAGCAAGACTTCGTTTCAGCTAAATGCAGTCACTTTTCAGCTAAAACGAAGCAACATCGTTCAGGAAGCTCACACGTTTCTCACTCTTAACTGAAAAGCATTGGATGTTAGAGGACCTGATGTTTGTATAAGTTTAAGAAGCAGAGTTGTACTAGATATGGTGCGTGTTTTAGGAAACACAGTTCTTTTTTCTGAGCACACTCACGTTTCCTGCCTTATTAGAGACTCTAGAAAGCAAGAGCGTGCTACTTGCTCTAAAGCAGAGTGTGGTTCATGGATGAGAACTGTGCTGTGTGTTTCCCTTCAGAAACGGAATGAAATGCCAGGCTCTGTGTCTTCCTACAAGCAAGACTTCGTTTCAGGTAAACACAGTCACTTTTCAGCGCAAACTAAGCTACATCGTTCACTAAGCTCACACTTTTCTCGCTCTTAACTGAAAAAGCATTGGAGTTAGAGGACTTGTGATTTGTATCAGTTTCAGAAGCAGAGTTGAACTAGATATGATCCGGGTGTGTAGGAAACACGGTTCTTCTGTCCAGAGCACACTCACGTTTCCCAACTTATTAGAGATGTAGAAAGCAAAAGCGTGCTTTTTGCTCTAAAGCAGAGTGTGTTTCATGGATGAGAGATGTGCTGTGTGTTTCCCTTCAGAAACGGTGATCAATGCCAGGCTCTGTGTCTTCCTACAAGCAAGAATTCGCTTTTCAGCTCAAAAGTAGCTACATTGTTCACGAGCTCACACGTTTCTCGCTCATAACTGAAAAGCATTGGATGTGAGAGGACCTGTGGATTGTATCAGTTTCAGAAGCAGAGTTGAACTAGTTATGGTCCGTGTGTGTAGGAAACACAGTTATTTGTTCTGAGCACACTCACGTTTCCCACGTTATTAGAGACTCTAGAAAGCAAGAGATTGCTTCTTGCTCTAAAGCAGAGGTTGTTTCTTAGATGAGAAATGTGCTTTGTGTTCATCTTCAGAAACGGTGTGAAATGCCAGGCTATGTTTCTTTCTGCAAACAAGAGTTCGTTTCAGGTAAATGCAGTCACTTTTCAGCTCAAAGGAAGCTATATGGTTCACAAAGCTCCAAGTTTCTTGCTCATAACTGAAAAGCATTGGATGTTAGAGGACCTGTGGTTTGTATCAGTTTCAGAAGCAGAGTGGAACTAGATATGGTCCGTGTGTGTAGGAAACACAGTTATTTGTTCTGAGCACACTCACGTTTCCCGCCATATTAGAGACTCTAGAAAACAAGAGCATGCTTCTTGCTCTATAGCAGAGTGTGTTTCATGGATGAGAACTGTGCTGTGTGTTTACCTTCAGAAACGGAGTTCAATGCCAGGCTATGTGTCTTCCTATAAAGAAGACTTCATTTCAGGTAAACCCAGGAACTTTTCAGCTCAAACGTAGCTACATTGTTCACGAAGCTCACACGTTTCTCGCTCTTAACTGAAAAGCATTCGATGTTAGAGGACCTGAGGTTTGTATCAGTTTCAGAAGTAGATTGAACTAAGTGTGCTCCGTGTGTGTAGGAAACACGGTTCTTTTGTTCTGAGCACACTAACGTTTCCTGCTTTATTAGAGACTCTAGAAATCAAGAGCATGCTTCTTGCTCTATAGCAGAGTGTGTTTCATGGAATGAGAACTGTGCTGTGTGTTTTGCTTCATAAACGGAGTTCAATGCCAGGCTCTGTGTCTTCCTACAAGCAAGACTTCGTTTCAGGAAAACACACTCACATCTCAGCTCAAACGAAGCAACATTGTTCACAAAGCTCACACGTTTCTCGCTCTTTACTGAAAAGCATTGGATGTTAGCGGACCTGTGGCTTGTATCAGTTTCAGAAGCAGAGTTGAACTAGATATGGTCCGTGTGTGTTGGAAGCACGGTTATTTTGTTCTGAGCACACTCACGTTTCCCGCCTAATTAGAGACTCAAGAAAGCAAGAGCATGCTTCTTGCTCTAAAGCAGAGTGTGTTTAATGGATGAGAACTGTGCTGCCTGTTTCCCTTCAGAAACGGAGTTCATTGCCAGGCTCTGTGTCTTCCTACAAAGAAGACTTCGTTTCAGGTAAACCCAGGAACTTTTCAGCTCAAAGGAAGCTACATTGTTCAAGAAGCTCACACGTTTCTCGCTCTTAACTGAAAAGCATTCGATGTTAGAGAACCTGAGGTTTGTATCAGTTTCAGAAGTAGATTGAACTACATGTGCTCCGTGTGTGTAGGAAACACGGTTCTTTTGTTCTGAGCACACTAACGTTTCCCGCCTTATTAGAGACTCTAGAAATAAAGAGCATGCTTCTTGCTCTATAGCAGAGTGTGTTTCATGGAATGAGAACTGTGCTGTGTGTTTCCCTTCAAAAACGGAGTTCAATGCCAGGCTCTGTGTCTTCCTAAAAGCAAGACTTTGTTTCAGGTAAACGCACTCAGTTTTCAGCTGAAACGAAGCTACATTGTTCACGAAGCTCACACGTTTCTCGTTCTTAACTGAAAAGCATTAGATGTTAGAGGACCTGTGGTTTGTATAAGTTTCAGAAGCAGAGTTGAACTAGATATGGTCCGTGTGTGTAGAAAACACGGTTCTTTTGTTCTGAGCACACTCACATTTCCCGCCTTATTAGAGACTCTAGAAATCAAGAGCCTGTTTCTTGCTCTAAAGCAGAGTGTGTTTCATGGATGAGAACTGTGCTGTGTGTTTCCCTTCAGAAACGGAGTTCAATGCCAGGCTCTGTGTCTTCATACAAGCAAGACTTCGTTTCAGGTAAACGCACTCACTTTTGAGCGCATATGAAGCTATATCATTCACGAAGCTCACACGTTTCTCGCTCTTAACTGAAAAGCATGGGATGTGAGAGGACCTGTGGTTTGTATCAGTTTCAGAAGCAGAGTTGAACTAGATATGGTCCGTGTGTGTAGGAAACACAGTTATTTGTTGTGAGCACACTCATGTTTCCCGCCTTATTAGAGACTCTAGAAAGCAAGAGCTTGCTTCTTGCTCTAAAGCAGAGGTTGTTTCATAGATGAGAAATGTGCTTTGTGTTCATCTTCAGAAACGGTGTGAAATGCCAGGCTATGTGTTTTCCTACAAGCAAGACTTCGTTTCAGGTAAACGCACTCACTTTTCAGCTCAAAGGAAGCTATATGGTTCACGAAGCTCACAAGTTTCTCGCTCATAACTGAAAAGCATTGGATGTTAGAGGACCTGTGGTTTGTATCAGTTTCAGAAGCACAGTGGAACTAGATATGGTCTCTGTGTGTAGGAAACACGGTTCTTTTGTTCTGAGCACACTCACATTTCCCGCCTTATTAGAGATTCTAGAAAGCAAGAGCGTGCTTCTTGCTCTAAAGCAGAGTGTGTTTCATGGATGAGAACTGTGCTGTGTGTTTACCTTCAGAAACGGAGTTCAATGCCAGGCTCTGTGTCTCCTACAAGCAAGACTTCGTTTCAGGTAAACCCATTCACTTTTCAGCTTAAACAAAGGTACATCATTCACGAAGCTCACACGTTTCTCGCTCTTAACTGAAAAGTATTGGATGTTAGAGGACCTGAGGTTTGTATCAGTTTCAGAAGTAGATTGAACTACATGTGCTCCGTGTGTGTAGGACACATGGTTCTTTTGTTCTGAGCACACTCACGTTTCCCGCCATATTAGAGACTCTAGAAAGCAAGAGCATGCTTCTTTCTCTATAGCAGAGTGTGTTTCATGGAATGAGAACTGTGCTGTGTGTTTCCCATCAGAAACAGAGTTCAATGCCAGGCTCTGTGTCTTCCTACAAGGAAGACTCGTTTCAGGTAAACGAAATCACTTCTCAGCTCAAACGAAGCTACATTGTTCACGAAACTCACACGTTTCTCGCTCTGAACTGAAAAGCATTGGATGTTAGAGGACCTGAGGTTTGTATCACTTTCAGAAGTAGAGTGAACTACATGTGCTCCATGTGTGTAGGAAACACGGTTCTTTTGTTCTGAGCAGACTCACATTTCCCGCCTTATTAGAGACTCTAGAAAGCAAGAGCGTGCTTCTTGCTCTAAAGCAGAGTGTGTTTCATGGATGAGAACTATGCTGTGTGTTTACCTTCAGAAACGGAGTTCAATGCCAGGCTCTGTGTCTTCCTACAAGCAAGACTTCGTTTCAGGTAAAAGTACTCACTTTTCAGCTCAAAAGAAGCTACATTGTTCACGAGCTCACACGTTTCTCGCTCATAACTGAAAAGCATTGGATGTGAGAGGACCTGTGGATTGTATCAGTTTCAGAAGCAGAGTTGAACTAGATATGGTCCGTGTGTGTAGGAAACACAGTTATTTGTTCTGAGCACACTCACGTTTCCCACGTTATTAGAGACTCTAGAAAGCAAGAGATTGCTTCTTGCTCTAAAGCAGAGGTTGTTTCTTAGATGAGAAATGTGCTTTGTGTTCATCTTCAGAAACGGTGTGAAATGCCAGGCTATGTTTCTTCCTGCAATCAAGAGTTCGTTTCAGGTAAATGCAGTCAGTTTTCAGCTCAAAGGAAGCTATAAGGTTCACAAAGCTCACGAGTTTCTCGCTCATAACTGAAAAGCATTGGATGTTAGAGGACCTGTGGTTTGTATCAGTTTCAGAAGCAGAGTGGAACTAGATATGGTCCGTGTGTGTAGGAAACACAGTTATTTGTTCTGAGCACACTCACGTTTCCCGCCATATTAGAGACTCTAGAAAACAAGAGCATGCTTCTTGCTCTATAGCAGAGTGTGTTTCATGGATGAGAACTGTGCTGTGTGTTTACCTTCAGAAACGGAGTTCAATGCCAGGCTATGTGTCTTCCTATAAAGAAGACTTCATTTCAGGTAAACCAAGGAACTTTTCAGCTCAAAGGAAGCTACATTGTTCACGAAGCTCACACGTTTCTCGCTCTTAACTGAAAAGCATTCGATGTTAGAGGACCTGAGGTTTGTATCAGTTTCAGAAGTAGATTGAACTAAGTGTGCTCCGTGTGTGTAGGAAACACGGTTCTTTTGTTCTGAGCACACTAACGTTTCCTGCTTTATTAGAGACTCTAGAAATCAAGAGCCTGCTTCTTGCTCTAAAGCAGAGTGTGTTTCATGGATGAGAACTGTGCTGTGTGTTTCCCTTAGAATCGGAGTCCAATGCCAGGCTCTGTGTTTTCCTACAAGCAAGACTTCGTTTCATGTAAACACACACACTTTTGAGCGCAAATGAAGCTATATCATTCACGAAGCTCACACGTTTCTAGCTCTTAAATGAAAAGCATTGGATGTTAGAGGACCTGTGGTTTGTATCACTTTCAGATGCAGAGTTGAACTAGATATGGTCCGTGTGTGTAGGAAACACAGTTATTTGTTCTGAGCACACTCACGTTTCCCGCCTTATTAGAGAATCTAGAAAGCAAGAGCTTGCTTCTTGCTCTAAAGCAGAGGTTGTTTCATAGATGAGAAATGTGCTTTGTGTTCATCTTCAGAAACGGTGTGAAATGGAAGGCTCTGTGTCTTCCTACAAGGAAGACTCGTTTCAGGTAAACGCACACACTTCTCAGCTCAAACGAAGCTACATTGTTCACGAAGCTCACACGTTTCTCGCTCTTTACTGAAAAGCATTGGATGTTAGGGGACCTGTGGCTTGTATCAGTTTCAGAAGCAGAGTTGAACTAGATATGGTCTCTGTGTGTTGGAAGCACGGTTCTTTTGTTCTGAGCACACTCACATTTCCCGCCTTATTAGAGACTCTAGAAAGCAAAAGCGTGCTTCTTGCTCTAAAGCAGAGTGTGTTTCATGGATGAGAACTATGCTGTGTGTTTACCTTCAGAAACGGAGTCCAATGCGAGGCTCTATGTTTTCCCACAATCAAGACTTCGTTTCAGGTAAACGCACTCACTTTTGAGCGCAAATGAAGCTATATCATTCACGAAGCTCACACGTTTCTCGCTCTTAACTGAAAAGCATGGGATGTGAGAGGACCTGTGGTTTGTATCAGTTTCAGAAGCAGAGTTGAACTAGATATGGTCCGTGTGTGTAGGAAACACAGTTATTTCTTCTGAGCACTCTCACGTTTCCCGCCTTATTAGAGACTCTAGAAAGCAAGAGCTTGCTTCTTGCTCTAAAGCAGAGGTTGTTTCATAGATGAGAAATGTGCTTTGTGTTCATCTTCAGAGACGGTGTGAAATGCCAGGCTATGTGTTTTCCTACAAGCAAGACTTCGTTTCAGGTAAACGCACTCACTTTTCAGCTCAAAGGAAGCTATATGGTTCACGAAGCTCACAAGTTTCTCGCTCATAACTGAAAAGCATTGGATGTTAGAGGACCTGTGGTTTGTATCAGTTTCAGAAGCACAGTGGAACTAGATATGGTCTCTGTGTGTAGGAAACACGGTTCTTTTGTTCTGAGCAGACTCACATTTCCCGCCTTATTAGAGATTCTTGAAAGCAAGAGCGTGCCTCTTGCTCTAAAGCAGAGTGTATTTCATGGTTGAGAACTGTGCTGTGGGTTTACCTTCAGAAACGGAGTTCAATGCCAGGCTCTGTGTCTTCCTACAAGCAAGACTTCGTTTCAGGTAAACCCTTTCACTTTTCAGCTTAAACAAAGCAACATCATTCCCGAAGCTTACACGTTTCTCGCTCTTAACTGAAAAGTATTGGATGTTAGAGGACCTGAGGTTTGTATCAGTTTCAGAAGTAGATTGAACTACATGTGCTCCGTGTGTGTAGGACACATGGTTCTTTTGTTCTGAGCACACTCACGTTTCCCGCCATATTAGAGACTCTAGAAAGCAAGAGCATGCTTCTTTCTCTATAGCAGAGTGTGTTTCATGGAATGAGAACTGTGCTGTGTGATTCCCATCAGAAACGGAGTTCAATGCCAGGCTCTGTGTCTTCCTTCAAGGAAGACTCGTTTCAGGTAAACGCACTCACTTCTCAGCTCAAACGAAACTACATTGTTCACGAAACTCACACGTTTCTCGCTCTGAACTGAAAAGCATTGGATGTTAGAGGACCTGAGGTTTGTATCACTTTCAGAAGTAGATTGAACTACATGTGCTCCGTGTGTGTAGGAAACACGGTTCTTTTGTTCTGAGCAGACTCACATTTCCTGCCTTATTAGAGACTCTAGAAAGCAAGAGCATGCTTCTTGCTCTAAAGCAGAGGTTGTTTCACAGATGAGAAATGTGCTTTGTGTTCATCTTCAGAAACGGTGTGAAATGCCAGGCTATGTTTCTTCCTGCAAGCAAGAGTTCGTTTCAGGTAAATGCAGTCACTTTTCGGCTCAAAGGAAGCTATATGGTTCACAAAGCTCACAAGTTTCTCGCTCATAACTGAAAAGCATTGGATGTTAGAGGACCTGTGGTTTGTATCAGTTTCAGAAGCAGAGTGGAACTAGATATGGTCCGTGTGTGTAGGAAACACAGTTATTTGTTCTGAGCACACTCACGTTTCCCGCCATATTAGAGACTCTAGAAAGCAAGAGCATGCTTCTTGCTCTATAGCACAGTGTGTTTCATGGAATGAGAACTGTGCTGTGTGTTTCCCTTCAGAAACGGAGTTCAATGCCAGGCTATGTGTCTTCCTATAAAGAAGACTTCATTTCAGGTAAACCCAGGAATTTTTCAGCTCCTACGTAGCTACATTGTTCACGAAGCTCACACGTTTCTCGCTCTTAACTGAAAAGCATTCGATGTTAGAGGACCTGAGGTTTGTATCAGTTTCAGAAGTAGATTGAACTAAGTGTGCTCCGTGTGTGTAGGAAACACGGTTCTTTTGTTCTGAGCACACTAACGTTTCCTGCTTTATTAGAGACTCTAGAAATCAAGAGCCTGCTTCTTGCTCTAAAGCAGAGTGTGTTTCATGGATGAGAACTGTGCTGTGTGTTTCCCTTAGAATCGGAGTCCAATGCCAGGCTCTGTGTTTTCCTACAAGCAAGACTTCGTTTCATGTAAACACACACACTTTTGAGCGCAAATGAAGCTATATCATTCACGAAGCTCACACGTTTCTAGCTCTTAAATGAAAAGCATTGGATGTTAGAGGACCTGTGGTTTGTATCACTTTCAGATGCAGAGTTGAACTAGATATGGTCCGTGTGTGTAGGAAACACAGTTATTTGTTCTGAGCACACTCACGTTTCCCGCCTTATTAGAGAATCTAGAAAGCAAGAGCTTGCTTCTTGCTCTAAAGCAGAGGTTGTTTCATAGATGAGAAATGTGCTTTGTGTTCATCTTCAGAAATGGTGTGAAATGGAAGGCTCTGTGTCTTCCTACAAGGAAGACTCGTTTCAGGTAAACGCACACACTTCTCAGCTCAAACGAAGCTACATTGTTCACGAAGCTCACACGTTTCTCGCTCTTTACTGAAAAGCATTGGATGTTAGGGGACCTGTGGCTTGTATCAGTTTCAGAAGCAGAGTTGAACTAGATATGGTCTGTGTGTGTTGGAAGCACGGTTCTTTTGTTCTGAGCACACTCACATTTCCCGCCTTATTAGAGACTCTAGAAAGCAAAAGCGTGCTTCTTGCTCTAAAGCAGAGTGTGTTTCATGGATGAGAACTATGCTGTGTGTTTACCTTCAGAAACGGAGTCCAATGCGAGGCTCTATGTTTTCCCACAATCAAGACTTCGTTTCAGGTAAACGCACTCACTTTTGAGCGCAAATGAAGCTATATCATTCACGAAGCTCACACGTTTCTCGCTCTTAACTGAAAAGCATGGGATGTGAGAGGACCTGTGGTTTGTATCAGTTTCAGAAGCAGAGTTGAACTAGATATGGTCCGTGTGTGTAGGAAACACAGTTATTTCTTCTGAGCACTCTCACGTTTCCCGCCTTATTAGAGACTCTAGAAAGCAAGAGCTTGCTTCTTGCTCTAAAGCAGAGGTTGTTTCATAGATGAGAAATGTGCTTTGTGTTCATCTTCAGAGACGGTGTGAAATGCCAGGCTATGTGTTTTCCTACAAGCAAGACTTCGTTTCAGGTAAACGCACTCACTTTTCAGCTCAAAGGAAGCTATATGGTTCAGGAAGCTCACAAGTTTCTCGCTCTTAACTGAAAAGTATTGGATGTTAGAGGACCTGAGGTTTGTATCAGTTTCAGAAGTAGATTGAACTACATGTGCTCCGTGTGTGTAGGACACATGGTTCTTTTGTTCTGAGCACACTCACGTTTCCCGCCATATTAGAGACTCTAGAAAGCAAGAGCATGCTTCTTTCTCTATAGCAGAGTGTGTTTCATGGAATGAGAACTGTGCTGTGTGATTCCCATCAGAAACGGAGTTCAATGCCAGGCTCTGTGTCTTCCTTCAAGGAAGACTCGTTTCAGGTAAACGCACTCACTTCTCAGCTCAAACGAAACTACATTGTTCACGAAACTCACACGTTTCTCGCTCTGAACTGAAAAGCATTGGATGTTAGAGGACCTGAGGTTTGTATCACTTTCAGAAGTAGATTGAACTACATGTGCTCCGTGTGTGTAGGAAACACGGTTCTTTTGTTCTGAGCAGACTCGCATTTCCTGCCTTATTAGAGACTCTAGAAAGCAAGAGCATGCTTCTTGCTCTAAAGCAGAGGTTGTTTCACAGATGAGAAATGTGCTTTGTGTTCATCTTCAGAAACGGTGTGAAATGCCAGGCTATGTTTCTTCCTGCAAGCAAGAGTTCGTTTCAGGTAAATGCAGTCACTTTTCGGCTCAAAGGAAGCTATATGGTTCACAAAGCTCACAAGTTTCTCGCTCATAACTGAAAAGCATTGGATGTTAGAGGACCTGTGGTTTGTATCAGTTTCAGAAGCAGAGTGGAACTAGATATGGTCCGTGTGTGTAGGAAACACAGTTATTTGTTCTGAGCACACTCACGTTTCCCGCCATATTAGAGACTCTAGAAAGCAAGAGCATGCTTCTTGCTCTATAGCACAGTGTGTTTCATGGAATGAGAACTGTGCTGTGTGTTTCCCTTCAGAAACGGAGTTCAATGCCAGGCTATGTGTCTTCCTATAAAGAAGACTTCATTTCAGGTAAACCCAGGAATTTTTCAGCTCCTACGTAGCTACATTGTTCACGAAGCTCACCTGTTTCTCGCTCTTAACTGAAAAGCATTCGATGTTAGAGGACCTGAGGTTTGTATCAGTTTCAGAAGTAGATTGAACTAAGTGTGCTCCGTGTGTGTAGGAAACACGGTTCTTTTGTTCTGAGCACACTAACGTTTCCTGCTTTATTAGAGACTCTAGAAATCAAGAGCCTGCTTCTTGCTCTAAAGCAGAGTGTGTTTCATGGATGAGAACTGTGCTGTGTGTTTCCCTTAGAATCGGAGTCCAATGCCAGGCTCTGTGTTTTCCTACAAGCAAGACTTCGTTTCATGTAAACACACACACTTTTGAGCGCAAATGAAGCTATATCATTCACGAAGCTCACACGTTTCTAGCTCTTAAATGAAAAGCATTGGATGTTAGAGGACCTGTGGTTTGTATCACTTTCAGATGCAGAGTTGAACTAGATATGGTCCGTGTGTGTAGGAAACACAGTTATTTGTTCTGAGCACACTCACGTTTCCCGCCTTATTAGAGAATCTAGAAAGCAAGAGCTTGCTTCTTGCTCTAAAGCAGAGGTTGTTTCATAGATGAGAAATGTGCTTTGTGTTCATCTTCAGAAACGGTGTGAAATGGAAGGCTCTGTGTCTTCCTACAAGGAAGACTCGTTTCAGGTAAACGCACACACTTCTCAGCTCAAACGAAGCTACATTGTTCACGAAGCTCACACGTTTCTCGCTCTTTACTGAAAAGCATTGGATGTTAGGGGACCTGTGGCTTGTATCAGTTTCAGAAGCAGAGTTGAACTAGATATGGTCTGTGTGTGTTGGAAGCACGGTTCTTTTGTTCTGAGTACACTCACATTTCCCGCCTTATTAGAGACTCTAGAAAGCAAAAGCGTGCTTCTTGCTCTAAAGCAGAGTGTGTTTCATGGATGAGAACTATGCTGTGTGTTTACCTTCAGAAACGGAGTCCAATGCGAGGATCTATGTTTTCCCACAATCAAGACTTCGTTTCAGGTAAACGCACTCACTTTTGAGCGCAAATGAAGCTATATCATTCACGAAGCTCACACGTTTCTCGCTCTTAACTGAAAAGCATGGGATGTGAGAGGACCTGTGGTTTGTATCAGTTTCAGAAGCAGAGTTGAACTAGATATGGTCCGTGTGTGTAGGAAACACGGTTATTTCTTCTGAGCACTCTCACGTTTCCCGCCTTATTAGAGACTCTAGAAAGCAAGAGCTTGCTTCTTGCTCTAAAGCAGAGGTTGTTTCATAGATGAGAAATGTGCTTTGTGTTCATCTTCAGAAACGGTGTGAAATGCCAGGCTATGTTTCTTCCTGCAAGCAAGAGTTCGTTTCAGGTAAATGCAGTCACTTTTCGGCTCAAAGGAAGCTATATGGTTCACAAAGCTCACAAGTTTCTCGCTCATAACTGAAAAGCATTGGATGTTAGAGGACCTGTGGTTTGTATCAGTTTCAGAAGCAGAGTGGAACTAGATATGGTCCGTGTGTGTAGGAAACACAGTTATTTGTTCTGAGCACACTCACGTTTCCCGCCATATTAGAGACTCTAGAAAGCAAGAGCATGCTTCTTGCTCTATAGCAGAGTGTGTTTCATGGAATGAGAACTGTGCTGTGTGTTTCCCTTCAGAAACGGAGTTCAATGCCAGGCTATGTGTCTTCCTATAAAGAAGACTTCATTTCAGGTAAACCAAGGAACTTTTCAGCTCAAAGGAAGCTACATTGTTCACGAAGCTCACACGTTTCTCGCTCTTAACTGAAAAGCATTGGACGTTAGAGGACCTGTGGTTTGTATCAGTTTCAGAGATAGAGTTGTACTATATATGGTCCGTGTGTGTAGGAAACAAGGTTCTTTTGTTCTGAGCACACTAACGTTTCCCGCTTTATTAGAGACTCTAGAAATCAAGAGCAGGCTTCTTGCTCTATAGCAGAGTGTGTTTCATGGATGAGAACTGTGCTGTGTGTTTACCTTCAGAAACGGAGTTCAATGCCAGGCTATGTGTCTTCCTATAAAGAAGACTTCATTTCAGGTAAACCCAGGAATTTTTCAGCTCCTACGTAGCTACATTGTTCACGAAGCTCACACGTTTCTCGCTCTTAACTGAAAAGCATTCGATGTTAGAGGACCTGAGGTTTGTATCAGTTTCAGAAGTAGATTGAACTAAGTGTGCTCCGTGTGTGTAGGAAACACGGTTCTTTTGTTCTGAGCACACTAACGTTTCCCGCTTTATTAGAGACTCTAGAAATCAAGAGCCTGCTTCTTGCTCTAAAGCAGAGTGTGTTTCATGGATGAGAACTGTGCTGTGTGTTTCCCTTCAGAAACAGAGTTCAATGCCAGGCTCTGTGTCTTCATACAAGCAAGACTTCGTTTCAGGAAATCGCACTCACTTCTCAGCTCAAAGGAAGATACATTGTTCACGAAGCTCAAACGTTTCTTGCTCTTAACTGAAAAGCATTGGATGTCAGAGGACCTGTGGTTTGTATCAGTTTCAGAAGCAGAGTTGAACTAGATATGGTCCGTGTGAGTAGTAAACACGGTTCTTTACTTCTGAGCACACTCACGTTTCCCCCATTATTAGAGACTCTAGAAAGCAAGAGTGTGCTTCTTGCTCTAAACCAGAGTGTGTTTCATGGATGAGAACTGTGCTGTGTGTTTCCCTTAGAATCGGAGTCCAATGCCAGGCTCTGTGTTTTCCTACAAGCAAGACTTCGTTTCATGTAAACACACACTTTTGAGCGCAAATGAAGGTATATCATTCACGAAGCTCACACGTTTCTAGCTCTTAAATGAAAAGCATTGGATGTTAGAGGACCTGTGGTTTGTATCACTTTCAGATGCAGAGTTGAACTAGATATGGTCCGTGTGTGTAGGAAACACAGTTATTTGTTCTGAGCACACTCACGTTTCCCGCCTTATTAGAGAATCTAGAAAGCAAGAGCTTGCTTCTTGCTCTAAAGCAGAGGTTGTTTCATAGATGAGAAATGTGCTTTGTGTTCATCTTCAGAAACGGTGTGAAATGGAAGGCTCTGTGTCTTCCTACAAGGAAGACTCGTTTCAGGTAAACGCACTCACTTCTCAGCTCAAACGAAGCTACATTGTTCACGAAGCTCACACGTTTCTCGCTCTTTACTGAAAAGCATTGGATGTTAGGGGACCTGTGGCTTGTATCAGTTTCAGAAGCAGAGTTGAACTAGATATGGTCTGTGTGTGTTGGAAGCACGGTTCTTTTGTTCTGAGCACACTCACGTTTCCCGCCTAATTAGAGACTCAAGAAAGCAAAAGCATGCTTCTTGCTCTAAAGCAGAGTGTGTTTCATGGATGAGAACTGTGCTGCCTGTTTCCCTTCATAAACGGAGTTCATTGCCAGGCTCTGTGTCTTCCTACAAAGAAGATTTCGTTCCAGGTAAACCCAGGAACTTTTCAGCTCAAAGGAAGCTACATTGTTCACGAAGCTCACACGTTTCTTGCTCTTAACTGAAAAGCACTGGATGTTAGAGGACCTGTGGTTTGTATCAGTTTCAGATGTAGAGTTGTACTAGATATGGTCTGTGTGTAGGAAACACGGTTCTTTTGTTCTGAGCACACTCACATTTCCCGCCTTATTAGAGACTCTAGAAAGCAAAAGCGAGCTTCTTGCTCTAAAGCAGAGTGTGTTTCATGGATGAGAACTATGCTGTGTGTTTACCTTCAGAAACGGAGTCCAATGCGAGGCTCTATGTTTTCCCACAATCAAGACTTCGTTTCAGGTAAACGCACTCACTTTTGAGCGCAAATGAAGCTATATCATTCACGAAGCTCACACGTTTCTCGCTCTTAACTGAAAAGTATTGGATGTTAGAGGACCTGAGGTTTGTATCAGTTTCAGAAGTAGATTGAACTACATGTGCTCCGTGTGTGCAGGACACATGGTTCTTTTGTTCTGAGCACACTCACGTTTCCCGCCATATTAGAGACTCTAGAAAGCAAGAGCTTGCTTCTTGCTCTAAAGCAGAGGTTGTTTCATATATGAGAAATGTGCTTTGTGTTCATCTTCAGAGACGGTGTGAAATGCCAGGCTATGTGTTTTCCTACAAGCAAGACTTCGTTTCAGGTAAACGCACTCACTTTTCAGCTCAAAGGAAGCTATATGGTTCACGAAGCTCACAAGTTTCTCGCTCATAACTGAAAAGCATTGGATGTTAGAGGACCTGTGGTTTGTATCAGTTTCAGAAGCAGAGTGGAACTAGATATGGTCTGTGTGTGTAGGAAACACGGTTCTTTTGTTCTGAGCACACTCACATTTCCCGCCTTATTAGAGATTCTTGAAAGCAAGAGCGTGCCTCTTGCTCTAAAGCAGAGTGTATTTCATGGTTGAGAACTGTGCTGTGTGTTTACCTTCAGAAACGGAGTTCAATGCCAGGCTCTGTGTCTTCCTACAAGCAAGACTTCGTTTCAGGTAAACCCATTCACTTTTCAGCTTAAACAAAGCAACATCATTCCCGAAGCTTACACGTTTCTCGCTCTTAACTGAAAAGTATTGGATGTTAGAGGACCTGAGGTTTGTATCAGTTTCAGAAGTAGATTGAACTACATGTGCTCCGTGTGTTGTGGACACATGGTTCTTTTGTTCTGAGCACACTCACGTTTCCCGCCATATTAGAGACTCTAGAAAGCAAGAGCATGCTTCTTTCTCTATAGCAGAGTGTGTTTCATGGAATGAGAACTGTGCTGTGTGATTCCCATCAGAAACGGACTTCAATGCAAGGCTCTGTGTCTTCCTTCAAGGAAGACTCGTTTCAGGTAAACGCACTCACTTCTCAGCTCAAACGAAGCTACATTGTTCACGAAACTCACACGTTTCTCGATCTGAACTGAAAAGCATTGGATGTTAGAGGACCTGAGGTTTGTATCACTTTCAGAAGTAGATTGAACTACATGTGCTCCGTGTGTGTAGGAAACACGGTTCTTTTGTTCTGAGCAGACTCACATTTCCCGCCTTATTAGAGACTCTAGAAAGCAAGAGCATGCTTCTTGCTCTAAAGCAGAGGTTGTTTCACAGATGAGAAATGTGCTTTGTGTTCATCTTCAGAAACGGTGTGAAATGCCAGGCTATGTTTCTTCCTGCAAGCAAGAGTTCGTTTCAGGTAAATGCAGTCACTTTTCGGCTCAAAGGAAGCTATATGGTTCACAAAGCTCACAAGTTTCTCGCTCATAACTGAAAAGCATTGGATGTTAGAGGACCTGTGGTTTGTATCAGTTTCAGAAGCAGAGTGGAACTAGATATGGTCCGTGTGTGTAGGAAACACAGTTATTTGTTCTGAGCACACTCACGTTTCCCGCCATATTAGAGACTCTAGAAAGCAAGAGCATGCTTCTTGCTCTATAGCAGAGTGTGTTTCATGGAATGAGAACTGTGCTGTGTGTTTCCCTTCAGAAACGGAGTTCAATGCCAGGCTATGTGTCTTCCTATAAAGAAGACTTCATTTCAGGTAAACCAAGGAACTTTTCAGCTCAAAGGAAGCTACATTGTTCACGAAGCTCACACGTTTCTCGCTCTTAACTGAAAAGCATTGGATGTTAGAGGACCTGTGGTTTGTATCAGTTTCAGAGATAGAGTTGTACTATATATGGTCCGTGTGTGAAGGAAACAAGGTTCTTTTGTTCTGAGCACACTAACGTTTCCCGCTTTATTAGAGATTCTAGAAATCAAGAGCAGGCTTCTTGCTCTATAGGAGAGTGTGTTTCATGGAATGAGAACTGTCCTGTGTGTTTTGCTTCAGAAACGGAGTTCAATGCCAGGCTCTGTGTCTTCCTACAAGCAAGACTTCGTTTCAGGAAAACACACTCACTTCTCAGCTCAAACGAAGCAACATTGTTCACGAAGCTCACATGTTTCTCGCTCTTTACTGAAAAGCATTGGATGTTAGCGGACCTGTGGCTTGTATCATTTTCAGATGCAGAGTTTAACTAGATATGGTCCGTGTGTGTTGGAAGCACGGTTCTTTTGTTCTGAGCACACTCACGTTTCCCGCCTAATTAGAGACTCAAGAAAGCAAGAGCATGCTTCTTGCTCTATAGCAGAGTGTGTTTCATGGAATGAGAACTGTGCTGTGTGTTTCCCTTCAGAAACGGAGTTCAATGCAAGGCTCTGTGTCTTCCTAAAAGCAAGACTTTGTTTCAGGTAAACGCACTCAGTTTTCAGCTGAAACGAAGCTACATTGTTCACGAAGCTCACACGTTTCTCGTTCTTAACTGAAAAGCATTAGATGTTAGAGGACCTGTGGTTTGTATAAGTTTCAGAAGCAGTGTTGAACTAGATATGGTCCGTGTGTGTGGAAAACACGGTTCTTTTCTTCTGAGCACACTCACATTTCCCGCCTTATTAGAGACTCTAGAAATCAAGAGCCTGCTTCTTGCTCTAAAGCAGAGTGTGTTTCATCGATGAGACGTGTTGCGTGTGTTTCCCTTAAGAAACGGAGTTCAATGCCAGGCTCTGTGTCTTCATACAAGCAAGACTTCGTTTCAGGAAAACGCACTCACTTCTCAGCTCAAAGGAAGATACATTGTTCACGAAGCTCACACGTTTCTTGCTCTTAACTGAAAAGCATTGGATGTTAGAGGACCTGTGGTTTGTATCAGTTTCAGAAGCAGAGTTGAACTAGATATGGTCCGTGTGAGTAGGAAACACGGTTCTTTACTTCTGAGCACACTCACGTTTCCCCCATTATTAGAGACTCTAGAAAGCAAGAGCATGCTTCCTGCTCTAAACCAGAGTGTGTTTCATGGATGAGAACTGTGCTGTGTGTTTCCCTTAGAATCGGAGTCCAATGCCAGGCTCTGTGTCTTCCTACAAGGAAGACTCGTTTCAGGTAAACGCACTCACTTCTCAGCTCAAACGAAGCTACATTGTTCACGAAACTAACACGTTTCTCGCTCTGAACTGAAAAGCATTGGATGTTAGAGGACCTGAGGTTTGTATCACTTTCAGAAGTAGATTGAACTACATGTGCTCCGTGTGTGTAGGAAACACGGTTCTTTTGTTCTGAGCAGACTCACATTTCCCGCCTTATTAGAGACTTTAGAAAGCAAGAGCATGCTTCTTGCTCTAAAGCAGAGTGTGTTTCATGGATGAGAACTATGCTGTGTGTTTACCTTCAGAAACGGAGTTCAATGCCAGGCTCTGTGTCTTCCTACAAGCAAGACTTCGTTTCAGGAAAACGCACTCACTTCTCAGCTCAAACGAAGCGACATTGTTCACAAAGCTCACACGTTTCTAGCTCTGAACTGAAAAGCATTGGATGTTAGAGGACCTGTGGTTTGTATCCGTTTCAGAAGCAGAGTGCAACTAGATAAGTTCCCTGTGTGTAGGAAACACTATTCTTTTGTCCTGAGCACTCTCACGTTTCCCAACTTATTAGAGATGTAGAAAGCAAAAGCGTGCTTTTTGCTCTAAAGCAGAGTGTGTTTCATGGATGAGAGATGTGCTGTGTGTTTCCCTTCAGAAACGGTGTTCAATGCCAGGCTCTGTGTCTTCCTACAAGCAAGACTTTGTTTCAGGTAAAGGTACTCACTTTTCAGCTCAAAAGAAGCTACATTGTTCACAAAGCTCACACGTTACTCGCTCATAACTGAAAAGCATTGGATGTGAGAGGACCTGTGGTTTGTATCAGTTTCAGAAGCAGAGTTGAACTAGATATGGTCCGTGTGTGTAGGAAACACAGTTATTTGTTGTCAGCACACTCACGTTTCCCACCTTATTAGAGACTCTAGAAAGCAAGAGCTTGCTTCTTGCTCTAAAGCAGAGGTTGTTTCATAGATGAGAAATGTGCTTTGTGTTCATCTTCAGAGACGGTGTGAAATGCCAGGCTATGTGTTTTCCTACAAGCAAGACTTCGTTTCAGGTAAACGCACTCACTTTTCAGCTCAAAGGAAGCTATATGGTTCACGAAGCTCACAAGTTTCTCGCTCATAACTGAAAAGCATTGGATGTTAGAGGACCTGTGGTTTGTATCAGTTTCAGAAGCAGAGTGGAACTAGATATGGTCTCTGTGTGTAGGAAACACGGTTCTTTTGTTCTGAGCACACTCACATTTCCCGCCTTATTAGAGATTCTTGAAAGCAAGAGCGTGCCTCTTGCTCTAAAGCGGAGTGTATTTCATGGTTGAGAACTGTGCTGTGTGTTTCCCTTCAGAAACGGAGTTCAATGCCAGGCTCTGTGTCTTCCTACAAGCAAGACTTTGTTTCAGGTAAACCCATTCACTTTTCAGCTTAAACAAAGCAACATCATTCCCGAAGCTTACACGTTTCTCGCTCTTAAGTGAAAAGTATTGGATGTTAGAGGACCTGAGGTTTGTATCAGTTTCAGAAGTAGATTGAACTACATGTGCTCCGTGTGTGTAGGAGACATGGTTCTTTTGTTCTGAGCACACTCACGTTTCCCGCCATATTAGAGACTATAGAAAGCAAGAGCATGCTTCTTTCTCTATAGCAGAGTGTGTTTCATGGAATGAGAACTGTGCTGTGTGATTCCCATCAGAAACGGAGTTCAATGCCAGGCTCTGTGTCTTCCATCAAGGAAGACTCGTTTCAGGTAAACGCACTCACTTCTCAGCTCAAACGAAGCTACATTGTTCACGAAACTCACACGTTTCTCGCTCTGAACTGAAAAGCATTGGATGTTAGAGGACCTGAGGTTTGTATCACTTTCAGAAGTAGATTGAACTACATGTGCTCCGTGTGTGTAGGAAACACGGTTACTTTGTTCTGAGCAGACTCACATTTCCCGCCTTATTAGAGACTCTAGGAAGCAAGAGCATGCTTCTTGCTCTAAAGCAGAGGTTGTTTCACAGATGAGAAATGTGCTTTGTGTTCATCTTCAGGAACGGTGTGAAATGCCAGGCTATGTTTCTTCCTGCAAGCAAGAGTTCGTTTCAGGTAAATGCAGTCACTTTTCGGCTCAAAGGAAGCTATATGGTTCACAAAGCTCACAAGTTTCTCGCTCATAACTGAAAAGCATTGGATGTTAGAGGACCTGTGGTTTGTATCAGTTTCAGAAGCAGAGTGGAACTAGATATGGTCCGTGTGTGTAGGAAACACAGTTATTTGTTCTGAGCACACTCACGTTTCCCGCCATATTAGAGACTCTAGAAAGCAAGAGCATGCTTCTTGCTCTATAGCAGAGTGTGTTTCATGGAATGAGAACGGTGCTGTGTGTTTCCCTTCAGAAACGGAGTTCAATGCCAGGCTATGTGTCTTCCTATAAAGAAGACTTCATTTCAGGTAAACCAAGGAACTTTTCAGCTCAAAGGAAGCTACATTGTTCACGAAGCTCACACATTTCTCGCTCTTAACTGAAAAGCATTGGATGTGAGAGGACCTGTGGTTTGTATCAGTTTCAGAGATAGAGTTGTACTATATATGGTCCGTGTGTGTAGGAAACAAGGTTCTTTTGTTCTGAGCACACTAACGTTTCCCGCTTTATTAGAGACTCTAGAAATCAAGAGCAGGCTTCTTGCTCTATAGCAGAGTGTGTTTCATGGATGAGAACTGTGCTGTGTGTTTACCTTCAGAAACGGAGTTCAATGCCAGGCTATGTGTCTTCCTATAAAGAAGACTTCATTTCAGGTAAACCCAGGAATTTTTCAGCTCCTACGTAGCTACATTGTTCAGGAAGCTCACACGTTTCTCGCTCTTAACTGAAAAGCATTCGATGTTAGAGGACCTGAGGTTTGTATCAGTTTCAAAAGTAGATTGAACTAAGTGTGCTCCGTGTGTGTAGGAAACACGGTTCTTTTGTTCTGAGCACACTAACGTTTCCCGCTTTATTAGAGACTCTAGAAATCAAGAGCCTGCTTCTTGCTCTAAAGCAGAGTGTGTTTCATGGATGAGAACTGTGCTGTGTGTTTCCCTTCAGAAACGGAGTTCAATGCCAGGCTCTGTGTCTTCATACAAGCAAGACTTCGTTTCAGGTAATCGCACTCACTTCTCAGCTCAAAGGAAGATACATTGTTCACGAAGCTCACACGTTTCTTGCTCTTAACTGAAAAGCATTGGATGTCAGAGGACCTGTGGTTTGTATCAGTTTCAGAAGCAGAGTTGAACTAGATATGGTCCGTGTGAGTAGGAAACACGGTTCTTTACATCTGAGCACACTCACGTTTCCCCCATTATTAGAGACTCTAGAAAGCAAGAGTGTGCTTCTTGCTCTAAACCAGAGTGTGTTTCATGGATGAGAACTGTGCTGTGTGTTTCCCTTAGAATCGGAGTCCAATGCCAGGCTCTGTGTTTTCCTACAAGCAAGACTTCGTTTCATGTAAACACACACACTTTTGAGCGCAAATGAAGCTATATCATTCACGAAGCTCACACGTTTCTAGCTCTTAAATGAAAAGCATTGGATGTTAGAGGACCTGTGGTTTGTATCACTTTCAGATGCAGAGTTGAACTAGATATGGTCCGTGTGTGTAGGAAACACAGTTATTTGTTCTGAGCACACTCACGTTTCCCGCCTTATTAGAGAATCTAGAAAGCAAGAGCTTGCTTCTTGCTCTAAAGCAGAGGTTGTTTCATAGATGAGAAATGTGCTTTGTGTTCATCTTCAGAAACGGTGTGAAATGGAAGGCTCTGTGTCTTCCTACAAGGAAGACTCGTTTCAGGTAAACGCACTCACTTCTCAGCTCAAACGAAGCTACATTGTTCACGAAGCTCACACGTTTCTCGCTCTTTACTGAAAAGCATTGGATGTTAGGGGACCTGTGGCTTGTATCAGTTTCAGAAGCAGAGTTGAACTAGATATGGTCTGTGTGTGTTGGAAGCACGGTTCTTTTGTTCTGAGCACACTCACGTTTCCCGCCTAATTAGAGACTCAAGAAAGCAAAAGCATGCTTCTTGCTCTAAAGCAGAGTGTGTTTCATAGATGAGAACTGTGCTGCCTGTTTCCCTTCATAAACGGAGTTCATTGCCAGGCTCTTTGTCTTCCTACAAAGAAGACTTCGTTTCAGGTAAACCCAGGAACTTTTCAGCTCAAAGGAAGCTACATTGTTCACGAAGCTCACACGTTTCTTGCTCTTAACTGAAAAGCATTGGATGTTAGAGGACCTGTGGTTTGTATCAGTTTCAGATGTAGAGTTGTACTAGATATGGTCTGTGTGTAGGAAACACGGTTCTTTTGTTCTGAGCACACTCACATTTCCCGCCTTATTAGAGACTCTAGAAAGCAAAAGCGTGCTTCTTGCTCTAAAGCAGAGTGTGTTTCATGGATGAGAACTATGCTGTGTGTTTACCTTCAGAAACGGAGTCCAATGCGAGGCTCTATGTTTTCCCACAATCAAGACTTCGTTTCAGGTAAACGCACTCACTTTTGAGCGCAAATGAAGCTATATCATTCACGAAGCTCACACGTTTCTCGCTCTTAACTGAAAAGCATGGGATGTGAGAGGACCTGTGGTTTGTATCAGTTTCAGAAGCAGAGTTGAACTAGATATGGTCCGTGTGTGTAGGAAACACAGTTATTTCTTCTGAGCACTCTCACGTTTCCAGCCTTATTAGAGACTCTAGAAAGCAAGAGCTTGCTTCTTGCTCTAAAGCAGAGGTTGTTTCATAGATGAGAAATGTGCTTTGTGTTCATCTTCAGAGACGGTGTGAAATGCCAGGCTATGTGTTTTCCTACAAGCAAGACTTCGTTTCAGGTAAACGCACTCACTTTTCAGCTCAAAGGAAGCTATATGGTTCACGAAGCTCACAAGTTTCTCGCTCATAACTGAAAAGCATTGGATGTTAGAGGACCTGTGGTTTGTATCAGTTTCAGAAGCAGAGTGGAACTAGATATGGTCTCTGTGTGTAGGAAACACGGTTCTTTTGTTCTGAGCACACTCACATTTCCCGCCTTATTAGAGATTCTTGAAAGCAAGAGCGTGCCTCTTGCTCTAAAGCAGAGTGTATTTCATGGTTGAGAACTGTGCTGTGTGTTTACCTTCAGAAACGGAGTTCAATGCCAGGCTCTGTGTCTTCCTACAAGCAAGACTTCGTTTCAGGTAAACCCATTCACTTTTCAGCTTAAACAAAGCAACATCATTCCCGAAGCTTACACGTTTCTCGCTCTTAACTGAAAAGTATTGGATGTTAGAGGATCTGAGGATTGTATCAGTTTCAGAAGTAGATTGAACTACATGTGCTCCGTGTGTGTAGGACACATGGTTCTTTTGTTCTGAGCACACTCACGTTTCTCGCCATATTAGATACTCTAGAAAGCAAGAGCATGCTTCTTTCTCTATAGCAGAGTGTGTTTCATGGAATGAGAACTGTGCTGTGTGATTCCCATCAGAAACGGAGTTCAATGCCAGGCTCTGTGTCTTCCATCAAGGAATACTCGTTTCAGGTAAACGCACTCATTTCTCAGCTCAAACGAAGCTACATTGTTCACGAAACTCACACGTTTCTCGCTCTGAACTGAAAAGCACTGGATGTTAGAGGACCTGAGGTTTGTATCACTTTCAGAAGTAGATTGAACTACATGTGCTCCGTGTGTGTAGGAAACACGGTTCTTTTGTTCTGAGCAGACTCACATTTCCCGCCTTATTAGAGACTCTAGAAAGCAAGAGCATGCTTCTTGCTCTAAAGCAGAGGTTGTTTCACAGATGAGAAATGTGCTTTGTGTTCATCTTCAGAAACGGTGTGAAATGCCAGGCTATGTTTCTTCCTGCAAGCAAGAGTTCGTTTCAGGTAAATGCAGTCACTTTTCGGCTCAAAGGAAGCTATATGGTTCACAAAGCTCACAAGTTTCTCGCTCATAACTGAAAAGCATTGGATGTTAGAGGACCTGTGGTTTGTATCAGTTTCAGAAGCAGAGTGGAACTAGATATGGTCCGTGTGTGTAGGAAACACAGTTATTTGTTCTGAGCACACTCACGTTTCCCGCCATATTAGAGACTCTAGAAAGCAAGAGCATGCTTCTTGCTCTATAGCAGAGTGTGTTTCATGGAATGAGAACTGTGCTGTGTGTTTCCCTTCAGAAACGGAGTTCAATGCCAGGCTATGTGTCTTCCTATAAAGAAGACTTCATTTCGGGTAAACCAAGGAACTTTTCAGCTCAAAGGAAGCTACATTGTTCACGAAGCTCACACGTTTCTCGCTCTTAACTGAAAAGCATTGGATGTTAGAGGACCTGTGGTTTGTATCAGTTTCAGAGATAGAGTTGTACTATATATGGTCCGTGTGTGTAGGAAACAAGGTTCTTTTGTTCTGAGCACACTAACGTTTCCCGCTTTATTAGAGACTCTAGAAATCAAGAGCAGGCTTCTTGCTCTATAGCAGAGTGTGTTTCATGGAATGAGAACTGTACTGTGTGTTTTGCTTCAGAAACGGAGTTCAATGCCAGGCTCTGTGTCTTCCTACAAGCAAGACTTCGTTTCAGGAAAACACACTCACTTCTCAGCTCAAACGAAGCAACATTGTTCACGAAGCTCACACGTTTCTTGCTCTTAACTGAAAAGCATTGGATGTTAGCGGACCTGTGGCTTGTATCATTTTCAGATGCAGAGTTTAACTAGATATGGTCCGTGTGTGTTGGAAGCACGGTTCTTTTGTTCTGAGCACACTCACGTTTCCCGCCTAATTAGAGACTCAAGTAAGCAAGAGCATGCTTCTTGCTCTATAGCAGAGTGTGTTTCATGGAATGAGAACTGTGCTGTGTGTTTCCCTTCAGAAACGGAGTTCAATGCCAGGCTCTGTGTCTTCCTAAAAGCAAGACTTTATTTCAGGTAAACGCACTCAGTTTTCAGCTGAAACGAAGCTACATTGTTCACGAAGCTCACACGTTTCTCGTTCTTAACTGAAAAGCATTAGATGTTAGAGGACCTGAGGTTTGTATAAGTTTCATAAGCAGTGTTGAACTAGATATGGTCCGTGTGTGTGGAAAACACGGTTCTTTTGTTCTGAGCACACTCACATTTCCCGCCTTATTAGAGACTCTAGAAATCAAGAGCCTGCTTCTTGCTCTAAAGCAGAGTGTGTTTCATGGATGAGAACTGTGCTGTGTGTTTCCCTTAGAATCGGAGTCCAATGCCAGGCTCTGTGTCTTCCTACAAGGAAGACTCGTTTCAGGTAAACGCACTCACTTCTCAGCTCAAACGAAGCTACATTGTTCACAAAACTAACACGTTTCTCGCTCTGAACTGAAAAGCATTGGATGTTAGAGGACCTGAGGTTTGTATCACTTTCAGAAGTAGATTGAACTACATGTGCTCCGTGTGTGTAGGAAACACGGTTCTTTTGTTCTGAGCAGACTCACATTTCCCGCCTTATTAGAGACTCTAGAAAGCAAGAGCATGCTTCTTGCTCTAAAGCAGAGTGTGTTTCATGGATGAGAACTATGCTGTGTGTTCACCTTTAGAAACGGAGTTCAATGCCAGGCTCTGTGTCTTCCTACAAGCAAGACTTCGTTTCAGGAAAACGCACTCACTTCTCAGCTCAAACGAAGCGACATTGTTCACAAAGCTCACACGTTTCTCGCTCTGAACTGAAAAGCATTGGATGTTAGAGGACCTGTGGTTTGTATCCGTTTCAGAAGCAGAGTGCAACTAGATAAGTTCCGTGTGTGTAGGAAACACTATTCTTTTGTCCTGAGCACTCTCACGTTTCCCAACTTATTAGAGATGTAGAAAGCAAAAGCGTGCTTTTTGCTCTAAAGCAGAGTGTGTTTCATGGATGAGAGATGTGCTGTGTGTTTCCCTTCAGAAACGGTGTTCAATGCCAGGCTCTGTGTCTTCCTACAAGCAAGACTTTGTTTCAGGTAAAGGTACTCACTTTTCAGCTCAAAAGAAGCTACATTGTTCACAAAGCTCACACGTTACTCGCTCATAACTGAAAAGCATTGGATGTGAGAGGACCTGTGGTTTGTATCAGTTTCAGAAGCAGAGTTGATCTAGATATGGTCCGTGTGTGTAGGAAACACAGTTATTTGTTGTGAGCACACTCACGTTTCCCACCTTATTAGAGACTGTAGAAAGCAAGAGCTTGCTTCTTGCTTTAAAGCAGAGGTTGTTTCATAGATGAGAAATGTGCTTTGTGTTCATCTTCAGAAACGGTGTGAAATGCCAGGCTATGTTTCTTCCTGCAAGCAGGAGTTCGTCTCAGGTAAATGCAGTCACTTTTCAGCTCAAAGGAAGCTATATGGTTCACAAAGCTCACAAGTTTCTCGCTCATAACTGAAAAGCATTGGATGTTAGAAGACCTGTGGTTTGTATCAGTTTCAGAAGCAGAGTGGAACTAGATATGGTCCGTGTGTGTAGGAAACACAGTTATTTGTTCTGAGCACACTCACGTTTCCCGCCATATTAGAGACTCTAGAAAGCAAGAGCATGCTTCTTGCTCTATAGCAGAGTGTGTTTCATGGAATGAGAACTGTGCTGTGTGTTTCCCTTCAGAAACGGAGTTCAATGCCAGGCTATGTGTCTTCCTATAAAGAAGA
This sequence comes from Onychomys arenicola, assembly GCA_949786405.1. NCBI lineage: Eukaryota > Metazoa > Chordata > Mammalia > Rodentia > Cricetidae > Onychomys > Onychomys arenicola. Next base: position 1,471,218 of record CATKUM010000045.1, read on the forward strand.
CTTCATTTCAGGTAAACCTGGAACTTTTCAGATCAAACGTAGCTACATTGGTCACGAAGCTCACACGTTTCTCGCTCTTAACTGAAAAGCATTCGATGTTAGAGGACCAGAGGTTTGTATCAGTTTCAGAAGTAGATTGAACTACATGTGCTCCGTGTGTGTAGGAAACACGGTTCTTTTGTTCTGAGCACACTAACGTTTCCCGCTTTATTAGAGACTCTAGAAATCAAGAGCCTGCTTCTTGCTCTAAAGCAGAGTGTGTTTCATGGATGAGAACTGTGCTGTGTGTTTCCCTTCAGAAACGGAGTTCAATGCCAGGCTCTGTGTCTTCATACAAGCAAGACTTCGTTTCAGGAAAACGCACTCACTTCTCAGCTCAAAGGAAGATACATTGTTCACGAAGCTCACACGTTTCTTGCTCTTAACTGAAAAGCATTGGATGTTAGCGGACCTGTGGCTTGTATCATTTTCAGATGCAGAGTTTAACTAGATATGGTCCGTGTGTGTTGGAAGCACGGTTCTTTTGTTCTGAGCACACTCACGTTTCCCGCCTAATTAGAGACTCAAGAAAGCAAGAGCATGCTTCTTGCTCTATAGCAGAGTGTGTTTCATGGAATGAGAACTGTGCTGTGTGTTTCCCTTCAGAAACGGAGTTCAATGCCAGGCTCTGTGTCTTCCTAAAAGCAAGACTTTGTTTCAGGTAAACGCACTCAGTTTTCAACTGAAACGAAGCTACATTGTTCACGAAGCTCACACGTTTCTCGTTCTTAACTGAAAAGCATTAGATGTTAGAGGACCTGAGGTTTGTATAAGTTTCAGAAGCAGTGTTGAACTAGATATGGTCCGTGTGTGTGGAAAACACGGTTCTTTTGTTCTGAGCACACTCACATTTCCCGCCTTATTAGAGACTCTAGAAATCAAGAGCCTGCTTCTTGCTCTAAAGCAGAGTGTGTTTCATGGATGAGAACTGTGCTGTGTGTTTCCCTTCAGAAACGGAGTTCAATGCCAGGCTCTGTGTCTTCATACAAGCAAGACTTCGTTTCAGGAAAACGCACTCACTTCTCAGCTCAAAGGAAGATACATTGTTCACGAAGCTCACACGTTTCTTGCTCTTAACTGAAAAGCATTGGATGTTAGAGGACCTGTGGTTTGTATCAGTTTCAGAAGCAGAGTTGAACTAGATATGGTCCGTGTGAGTAGGAAACACGGTTCTTTACTTCTGAGCACACTCACGTTTCCCCCATTATTAGAGACTCTAGAAAGCAAGAGCATGCTTCCTGCTCTAAACCAGAGTGTGTTTCATGGATGAGAACTGTGCTGTGTGTTTCCCTTAGAATCGGAGTCCAATGCCAGGCTCTGTGTCTTCCTACAAGGAAGACTCGTTTCAGGTAAACGCACTCACTTCTCAGCTCAAACGAAGCTACATTGTTCACGAAACTAACACGTTTCTCGCTCTGAACTGAAAAGCATTGGATGTTAGAGGACCTGAGGTTTGTATCACTTTCAGAAGTAGATTGAACTACATGTGCTCCGTGTGTGTAGGAAACACGGTTCTTTTGTTCTGAGCAGACTCACATTTCCCGCCTTATTAGAGACTCTAGAAAGCAAGAGCATGCTTCTTGCTCTAAAGCAGAGTGTGTTTCATGGATGAGAACTATGCTGTGTGTTTACCTTCAGAAACGGAGTTCAATGCCAGGCTCTGTGTCTTCCTACAAGCAAGACTTCATTTCAGGAAAACACACTCACTTCTCAGCTCAAACGAATCGACATTGTTCACAAAGCTCACACGTTTCTCGCTCTGAACTGAAAAGCATTGGATGTTAGAGGACCTGTGGTTTGTATCCGTTTCAGAAGCAGAGTGCAACTAGATAAGTTCCGTGTGTGTAGGAAACACTATTCTTTTGTCCTGAGCACTCTCACGTTTCCCAACTTATTAGAGATGTAGAAAGCAAAAGCGTGCTTTTTGCTCTAAAGCAGAGTGTGTTTCATGGATGAGAGATGTGCTGTGTGTTTCCCTTCAGAAACGGTGTTCAATGCCAGGCTCTGTGTCTTCCTACAAGCAAGACTTTGTTTCAGGTAAAGGTACTCACTTTTCAGCTCAAAAGAAGCTACATTGTTCACAAAGCTCACACGTTACTCGCTCATAACAGAAAAGCATTGGATGTGAGAGGACCTGTGGTTTGTATCAGTTTCAGAAGCAGAGTTGAACTAGATATGGTCCGTGTGTGTAGGAAACACAGTTATTTGTTGAGAGCACACTCACGTTTCCCACCTTATTAGAGACTCTAGAAAGCAAGAACTTGCTTCTTGCTTTAAAGCAGAGGTTGTTTCATAGATGAGAAATGTGCTTTGTGTTCATCTTCAGAAACGGTGTGAAATGCCAGGCTATGTTTCTTCCTGCAAGCAGGAGTTCGTCTCAGGTAAATGCAGTCACTTTTCAGCTCAAAGGAAGCTATATGGTTCACAAAGCTCACAAGTTTCTCGCTCATAACTGAAAAGCATTGGATGTTAGAGGACCTGTGGTTTGTATCAGTTTCAGAAGCAGAGTGGAACTAGATATGGTCCGTGTGTGTAGGAAACACAGTTATTTGTTCTGAGCACACTCACGTTTCCCGCCATATTAGAGACTCTAGAAAGCAAGAGCATGCTTCTTGCTCTATAGCAGAGTGTGTTTCATGGAATGAGAACTGTGCTGTGTGTTTCCCTTCAGAAACGGAGTTCAATGCCAGGCTATGTGTCTTCCTATAAAGAAGACTTCATTTCAGGTAAACCTGGAACTTTTCAGATCAAACGTAGCTACATTGGTCACGAAGCTCACACGTTTCTCGCTCTTAACTGAAAAGCATTCGATGTTAGAGGACCAGAGGTTTGTATCAGTTTCAGAAGTAGATTGAACTACATGTGCTCCGTGTGTGTAGGAAACACGGTTCTTTTGTTCTGAGCACACTAACGTTTCCCGCTTTATTAGAGACTCTAGAAATCAAGAGCCTGCTTCTTGCTCTAAAGCAGAGTGTGTTTCATGGATGAGAACTGTGCTGTGTGTTTCCCTTCAGAAACGGAGTTCAATGCCAGGCTCTGTGTCTTCATACAAGCAAGACTTCGTTTCAGGAAATCGCACTCACTTCTCAGCTCAAAGGAAGATACATTGTTCACGAAGCTCACACGTTTCTTGCTCTTAACTGAAAAGCATTGGATGTCAGAGGACCTGTGGTTTGTATCAGTTTCAGAAGCAGAGTTGAACTAGATATGGTCCGTGTGAGTAGGAAACACGGTTCTTTACATCTGAGCACACTCACGTTTCCCCCATTATTAGAGACTCTAGAAAGCAAGAGTGTGCTTCTTGCTCTAAACCAGAGTGTGTTTCATGGATGAGAACTGTGCTGTGTGTTTCCCTTAGAATCGGAGTCCAATGCCAGGCTCTGTGTTTTCCTACAAGCAAGACTTCGTTTCATGTAAACACACACACTTTTGAGCGCAAATGAAGCTATATCATTCACGAAGCTCACACGTTTCTAGCTCTTAAATGAAAAGCATTGGATGTTAGAGGACCTGTGGTTTGTATCACTTTCAGATGCAGAGTTGAACTAGATATGGTCCGTGTGTGTAGGAAACACAGTTATTTGTTCTGAGCACACTCACGTTTCCCGCCTTATTAGAGAATCTAAAAAGCAAGAGCTTGCTTCTTGCTCTAAAGCAGAGGTTGTTTCATAGATGAGAAATGTGCTTTGTGTTCATCTTCAGAAACGGTGTGAAATGGAAGGCTCTGTGTCTTCCTACAAGGAAGACTCGTTTCATGTAAACGCACTCACTTCTCAGCTCAAACGAAGCTACATTGTTCACGAAGCTCACACGTTTCTCGCTCTTTACTGAAAAGCATTGGATGTTAGGGGACCTGTGGCTTGTATCAGTTTCAGAAGCAGAGTTGAACTAGATATGGTCTGTGTGTGTTGGAAGCACGGTTCTTTTGTTCTGAGCACACTCACGTTTCCCGCCTAATTAGAGACTCAAGAAAGCAAAAGCATGCTTCTTGCTCTAAAGCAGAGTGTGTTTCATAGATGAGAACTGTGCTGCCTGTTTCCCTTCATAAACGGAGTTCATTGCCAGGCTCTTTGTCTTCCTACAAAGAAGACTTCGTTTCAGGTAAACCCAGGAACTTTTCAGCTCAAAATAAGCTACATTGTTCACGAAGCTCACACGTTTCTTGCTCTTAACTGAAAAGCATTGGATGTTAGAGGACCTGTGGTTTGTATCAGTTTCAGATGTAGAGTTGTACTAGATATGGTCTGTGTGTAGGAAACACGGTTCTTTTGTTCTGAGCACACTCACATTTCCCGCCTTATTAGAGACTCTAGAAAGCAAAAGCGTGCTTCTTGCTCTAAAGCAGAGTGTGTTTCATGGATGAGAACTATGCTGTGTGTTTACCTTCAGAAACGGAGTCCAATGCGAGGCTCTATGTTTTCCCACAATCAAGACTTCGTTTCAGGTAAACGCACTCACTTTTGAGCGCAAATGAAGCTATATCATTCACGAAGCTCACACGTTTCTAGCTCTTAACTGAAAAGCATGGGATGTGAGAGGACCTGTGGTTTGTATCAGTTTCAGAAGCAGAGTTGAACTAGATATGGTCCGTGTGTGTAGGAAACACAGTTATTTCTTCTGAGCACTCTCACGTTTCCCGCCTTATTAGAGACTCTAGAAAGCAAGAGCTTGCTTCTTGCTCTAAAGCAGAGGTTGTTTCATAGATGAGAAATGTGCTTTGTGTTCATCTTCAGAGACGGTGTGAAATGCCAGGCTATGTGTTTTCCTACAAGCAAGACTTCGTTTCAGGTAAACGCACTCACTTTTCAGCTCAAAGGAAGCTATATGGTTCACGAAGCTCACAAGTTTCTCGCTCATAACTGAAAAGCATTGGATGTTAGAGGACCTGGGGTTTGTATCAGTTTCAGAAGCAGAGTGGAACTAGATATGGTCTCTGTGTGTAGGAAACACGGTTCTTTTGTTCTGAGCACACTCACATTTCCCGCCTTATTAGAGATTCTTGAAAGCAAGAGCGTGCCTCTTGCTCTAAAGCAGAGTGTATTTCATGGTTGAGAACTGTGCTGTGTGTTTACCTTCAGAAACGGAGTTCAATGCCAGGCTCTGTGTCTTCCTACAAGCAAGACTTCGTTTCAGGTAAACCCATTCACTTTTCAGCTTAAACAAAGCAACATCATTCCCGAAGCTTACACGTTTCTCGCTCTTAACTGAAAAGTATTGGATGTTAGAGGACCTGAGGATTGTATCAGTTTCAGAAGTAGATTGAACTACATGTGCTCCGTGTGTGTAGGACACATGGTTCTTTTGTTCTGAGCACACTCACGTTTCTCGCCATATTAGATACTCTAGAAAGCAAGAGCATGCTTCTTTCTCTATAGCAGAGTGTGTTTCATGGAATGAGAACTGTGCTGTGTGATTCCCATCAGAAAGGGAGTTCAATGCCAGGCTCTGTGTCTTCCTTCAAGGAATACACGTTTCAGGTAAACGCACTCATTTCTCAGCTCAAACGAAGCTACATTGTTCACGAAACTCACACGTTTCTCGCTCTGAACTGAAAAGCACTGGATGTTAGAGGACCTGAGGTTTGTATCACTTTCAGAAGTAGATTGAACTACATGTGCTCCGTGTGTGTAGGAAACACGGTTCTTTTGTTCTGAGCAGACTCACATTTCCCGCCTTATTAGAGACTCTAGAAAGCAAGAGCATGCTTCTTGCTCTAAAGCAGAGGTTGTTTCACAGATGAGAAATGTGCTTTGTGTTCATCTTCAGAAACGGTGTGAAATGCCAGGCTATGTTTCTTCCTGCAAGCAAGAGTTCGTTTCAGGTAAATGCAGTCACTTTTCGGCTCAAAGGAAGCTATATGGTTCACAAAGCTCACAAGTTTCTCGCTCATAACTGAAAAGCATTGGATGTTAGAGGACCTGTGGTTTGTATCAGTTTCAGAAGCAGAGTGGAACTAGATATGGTCCGTGTGTGTAGGAAACACAGTTATTTGTTCTGAGCACACTCACGTTTCCCGCCATATTAGAGACTCTAGAAAGCAAGAGCATGCTTCTTGCTCTATAGCAGAGTGTGTTTCATGGAATGAGAACTGTGCTGTGTGTTTCCCTTCAGAAACGGAGTTCAATGGCAGGCTATGTGTCTTCCTATAAAGAAGACTTCATTTCAGGTAAACCAAGGAACTTTTCAGCTCAAAGGAAGCTACATTGTTCACGAAGCTCACACGTTTCTCGCTCTTAACTGAAAAGCATTGGATGTTAGAGGACCTGTGGTTTGTATCAGTTTCAGAGATAGAGTTGTACTATATATGGTCCGTGTGTGTAGGAAACAAGGTTCTTTTGTTCTGAGCACACTAACGTTTCCCGCTTTATTAGAGACTCTAGAAATCAAGAGCAGGCTTCTTGCTCTATAGCAGAGTGTGTTTCATGGAATGAGAACTGTACTGTGTGTTTTGCTTCAGAAACGGAGTTCAATGCCAGGCTCTGTGTCTTCCTACAAGCAAGACTTCGTTTCAGGAAAACACACTCACTTCTCAGCTCAAACGAAGCAACATTGTTCACGAAGCTCACACGTTTCTTGCTCTTAACTGAAAAGCATTGGATGTTAGCGGACCTGTGGCTTGTATCATTTTCAGATGCAGAGTTTAACTAGATATGGTCCGTGTGTGTTGGAAGCACGGTTCTTTTGTTCTGAGCACACTCACGTTTCCCGCCTAATTAGAGACTCAAGAAAGCAAGAGCATGCTTCTTGCTCTATAGCAGAGTGTGTTTCATGGAATGAGAACTGTGCTGTGTGTTTCCCTTCAGAAACGGAGTTCAATGCCAGGCTCTGTGTCTTCCTAAAAGCAAGACTTTGTTTCAGGTAAACGCACTCAGTTTTCAGCTGAAACGAAGCTACATTGTTCACGAAGCTCACACGTTTCTCGTTCTTAACTGAAAAGCATTAGATGTTAGAGGACCTGAGGTTTGTATAAGTTTCATAAGCAGTGTTGAACTAGATATGGTCCGTGTGTGTGGAAAACACGGTTCTTTTGTTCTGAGCACACTCACATTTCCCGCCTTATTAGAGACTCTAGAAATCAAGAGCCTGCTTCTTGCTCTAAAGCAGAGTGTGTTTCATGGATGAGAACTGTGCTGTGTGTTTCCCTTAGAATCGGAGTCCAATGCCAGGCTCTGTGTCTTCCTACAAGGAAGACTCGTTTCAGGTAAACGCACTCACTTCTCAGCTCAAACGAAGCTACATTGTTCACAAAACTAACACGTTTCTCGCTCTGAACTGAAAAGCATTGGATGTTAGAGGACCTGAGGTTTGTATCACTTTCAGAAGTAGATTGAACTACATGTGCTCCGTGTGTGTAGGAAACACGGTTCTTTTGTTCTGAGCAGACTCACATTTCCCGCCTTATTAGAGACTCTAGAAAGCAAGAGCATGCTTCTTGCTCTAAAGCAGAGTGTGTTTCATGGATGAGAACTATGCTGTGTGTTCACCTTTAGAAACGGAGTTCAATGCCAGGCTCTGTGTCTTCCTACAAGCAAGACTTCGTTTCAGGAAAACGCACTCACTTCTCAGCTCAAACGAAGCGACATTGTTCACAAAGCTCACACGTTTCTCGCTCTGAACTGAAAAGCATTGGATGTTAGAGGACCTGTGGTTTGTATCCGTTTCAGAAGCAGAGTGCAACTAGATAAGTTCCGTGTGTGTAGGAAACACTATTCTTTTGTCCTGAGCACTCTCACGTTTCCCAACTTATTAGAGATGTAGAAAGCAAAAGCGTGCTTTTTGCTCTAAAGCAGAGTGTGTTTCATGGATGAGAACTGTGCTGTGTGTTTCCCTTCAGAAACGGAGTTCAATGCCAGGCTCTGTGTCTTCATACAAGCAAGACTTCGTTTCAGGAAATCGCACTCACTTCTCAGCTCAAAGGAAGATACATTGTTCACGAAGCTCACACGTTTCTTGCTCTTAACTGAAAAGCATTGGATGTCAGAGGACCTGTGGTTTGTATCAGTTTCAGAAGCAGAGTTGAACTAGATATGGTCCGTGTGAGTAGGAAACACGGTTCTTTACATCTGAGCACACTCACGTTTCCCCCATTATTAGTGACTCTAGAAACTAAGAGTGTGCTTCTTGCTCTAAACCAGAGTGTGTTTCATGGATGAGAACTGTGCTGTGTGTTTCCCTTAGAATCGGAGTCCAATGCCAGGCTCTGTGTTTTCCTACAAGCAAGACTTCGTTTCATGTAAACACACACACTTTTGAGCGCAAATGAAGCTATATCATTCACGAAGCTCACACGTTTCTAGCTCTTAAATGAAAAGCATTGGATGTTAGAGGACCTGTGGTTTGTATCACTTTCAGATGCAGAGTTGAACTAGATATGGTCCGTGTGTGTAGGAAACACAGTTATTTGTTCTGAGCACACTCACGTTTCCCGCCTTATTAGAGAATCTAGAAAGCAAGAGCTTGCTTCTTGCTCTAAAGCAGAGGTTGTTTCATAGATGAGAAATGTGCTTTGTGTTCATCTTCAGAAACGGTGTGAAATGGAAGGCTCTGTGTCTTCCTACAAGGAAGACTCGTTTCATGTAAACGCACTCACTTCTCAGCTCAAACGAAGCTACATTGTTCACGAAGCTCACACGTTTCTCGCTCTTTACTGAAAAGCATTGGATGTTAGGGGACCTGTGGCTTGTATCAGTTTCAGAAGCAGAGTTGAACTAGATATGGTCTGTGTGTGTTGGAAGCACGGTTCTTTTGTTCTGAGCACACTCACGTTTCCCGCCTAATTAGAGACTCAAGAAAGCAAAAGCATGCTTCTTGCTCTAAAGCAGAGTGTGTTTCATAGATGAGAACTGTGCTGCCTGTTTCCCTTCATAAACGGAGTTCATTGCCAGGCTCTTTGTCTTCCTACAAAGAAGACTTCGTTTCAGGTAAACCCAGGAACTTTTCAGCTCAAAATAAGCTACATTGTTCACGAAGCTCACACGTTTCTTGCTCTTAACTGAAAAGCATTGGATGTTAGAGGACCTGTGGTTTGTATCAGTTTCAGATGTAGAGTTGTACTAGATATGGTCTGTGTGTAGGAAACACGGTTCTTTTGTTCTGAGCACACTCACATTTCCCGCCTTATTAGAGACTCTAGAAAGCAAAAGCGTGCTTCTTGCTCTAAAGCAGAGTGTGTTTCATGGATGAGAACTATGCTGTGTGTTTACCTTCAGAAACGGAGTCCAATGCGAGGCTCTATGTTTTCCCACAATCAAGACTTCGTTTCAGGTAAACGCACTCACTTTTGAGCGCAAATGAAGCTATATCATTCACGAAGCTCACACGTTTCTAGCTCTTAACTGAAAAGCATGGGATGTGAGAGGACCTGTGGTTTGTATCAGTTTCAGAAGCAGAGTTGAACTAGATATGGTCCGTGTGTGTAGGAAACACAGTTATTTCTTCTGAGCACTCTCACGTTTCCCGCCTTATTAGAGACTCTAGAAAGCAAGAGCTTGCTTCTTGCTCTAAAGCAGAGGTTGTTTCATAGATGAGAAATGTGCTTTGTGTTCATCTTCAGAGACGGTGTGAAATGCCAGGCTATGTGTTTTCCTACAAGCAAGACTTCGTTTCAGGTAAACGCACTCACTTTTCAGCTCAAAGGAAGCTATATGGTTCACGAAGCTCACAAGTTTCTCGCTCATAACTGAAAAGCATTGGATGTTAGAGGACCTGTGGTTTGTATCAGTTTCAGAAGCAGAGTGGAACTAGATATGGTCTCTGTGTGTAGGAAACACGGTTCTTTTGTTCTGAGCACACTCACATTTCCCGCCTTATTAGAGATTCTTGAAAGCAAGAGCGTGCCTCTTGCTCTAAAGCAGAGTGTATTTCATGGTTGAGAACTGTGCTGTGTGTTTACCTTCAGAAACGGAGTTCAATGCCAGGCTCTGTGTCTTCCTACAAGCAAGACTTCGTTTCAGGTAAACCCATTCACTTTTCAGCTTAAACAAAGCAACATCATTCCCGAAGCTTACACGTTTCTCGCTCTTAACTGAAAAGTATTGGATGTTAGAGGACCTGAGGATTGTATCAGTTTCAGAAGTAGATTGAACTACATGTGCTCCGTGTGTGTAGGACACATGGTTCTTTTGTTCTGAGCACACTCACGTTTCTCGCCATATTAGATACTCTAGAAAGCAAGAGCATGCTTCTTTCTCTATAGCAGAGTGTGTTTCATGGAATGAGAACTGTGCTGTGTGATTCCCATCAGAAAGGGAGTTCAATGCCAGGCTCTGTGTCTTCCTTCAAGGAATACACGTTTCAGGTAAACGCACTCATTTCTCAGCTCAAACGAAGCTACATTGTTCACGAAACTCACACGTTTCTCGCTCTGAACTGAAAAGCACTGGATGTTAGAGGACCTGAGGTTTGTATCACTTTCAGAAGTAGATTGAACTACATGTGCTCCGTGTGTGTAGGAAACACGGTTCTTTTGTTCTGAGCAGACTCACATTTCCCGCCTTATTAGAGACTCTAGAAAGCAAGAGCATGCTTCTTGCTCTAAAGCAGAGGTTGTTTCACAGATGAGAAATGTGCTTTGTGTTCATCTTCAGAAACGGTGTGAAATGCCAGGCTATGTTTCTTCCTGCAAGCAAGAGTTCGTTTCAGGTAAATGCAGTCACTTTTCGGCTCAAAGGAAGCTATATGGTTCACAAAGCTCACAAGTTTCTCGCTCATAACTGAAAAGCATTGGATGTTAGAGGACCTGTGGTTTGTATCAGTTTCAGAAGCAGAGTGGAACTAGATATGGTCCGTGTGTGTAGGAAACACAGTTATTTGTTCTGAGCACACTCACGTTTCCCGCCATATTAGAGACTCTAGAAAGCAAGAGCATGCTTCTTGCTCTATAGCAGAGTGTGTTTCATGGAATGAGAACTGTGCTGTGTGTTTCCCTTCAGAAACGGAGTTCAATGCCAGGCTATGTGTCTTCCTATAAAGAAGACTTCATTTCAGGTAAACCAAGGAACTTTTCAGCTCAAAGGAAGCTACATTGTTCACGAAGCTCACACGTTTCTCGCTCTTAACTGAAAAGCATTGGATGTTAGAGGACCTGTGGTTTGTATCAGTTTCAGAGATAGAGTTGTACTATATATGGTCCGTGTGTGTAGGAAACAAGGTTCTTTTGTTCTGAGCACACTAACGTTTCCCGCTTTATTAGAGACTCTAGAAATCAAGAGCAGGCTTCTTGCTCTATAGCAGAGTGTGTTTCATGGAATGAGAACTGTACTGTGTGTTTTGCTTCAGAAACGGAGTTCAATGCCAGGCTCTGTGTCTTCCTACAAGCAAGACTTCGTTTCAGGAAAACACACTCACTTCTCAGCTCAAACGAAGCAACATTGTTCACGAAGCTCACACGTTTCTTGCTCTTAACTGAAAAGCATTGGATGTTAGCGGACCTGTGGCTTGTATCATTTTCAGATGCAGAGTTTAACTAGATATGGTCCGTGTGTGTTGGAAGCACGGTTCTTTTGTTCTGAGCACACTCACGTTTCCCGCCTAATTAGAGACTCAAGAAAGCAAGAGCATGCTTCTTGCTCTATAGCAGAGTGTGTTTCATGGAATGAGAACTGTGCTGTGTGTTTCCCTTCAGAAACGGAGTTCAATGCCAGGCTCTGTGTCTTCCTAAAAGCAAGACTTTGTTTCAGGTAAACGCACTCAGTTTTCAGCTGAAACGAAGCTACATTGTTCACGAAGCTCACACGTTTCTCGTTCTTAACTGAAAAGCATTAGATGTTAGAGGACCTGAGGTTTGTATAATTTTCATAAGCAGTGTTGAACTAGATATGGTCCGTGTGTGTGGAAAACACGGTTCTTTTGTTCTGAGCACACTCACATTTCCCGCCTTATTAGAGACTCTAGAAATCAAGAGCCTGCTTCTTGCTCTAAAGCAGAGTGTGTTTCATGGATGAGAACTGTGCTGTGTGTTTCCCTTAGAATCGGAGTCCAATGCCAGGCTCTGTGTCTTCCTACAAGGAAGACTCGTTTCAGGTAAACGCACTCACTTCTCAGCTCAAACGAAGCTACATTGTTCACAAAACTAACACGTTTCTCGCTCTGAACTGAAAAGCATTGGATGTTAGAGGACCTGAGGTTTGTATCACTTTCAGAAGTAGATTGAACTACATGTGCTCCGTGTGTGTAGGAAACACGGTTCTTTTGTTCTGAGCAGACTCACATTTCCCGCCTTATTAGAGACTCTAGAAAGCAAGAGCATGCTTCTTGCTCTAAAGCAGAGTGTGTTTCATGGATGAGAACTATGCTGTGTGTTCACCTTTAGAAACGGAGTTCAATGCCAGGCTCTGTGTCTTCCTACAAGCAAGACTTCGTTTCAGGAAAACGCACTCACTTCTCAGCTCAAACGAAGCGACATTGTTCACAAAGCTCACACGTTTCTCGCTCTGAACTGAAAAGCATTGGATGTTAGAGGACCTGTGGTTTGTATCCGTTTCAGAAGCAGAGTGCAACTAGATAAGTTCCGTGTGTGTAGGAAACACTATTCTTTTGTCCTGAGCACTCTCACGTTTCCCAACTTATTAGAGATGTAGAAAGCAAAAGCGTGCTTTTTGCTCTAAAGCAGAGTGTGTTTCATGGATGAGAGATGTGCTGTGTGTTTCCCTTCAGAAACGGTGTTCAATGCCAGGCTCTGTGTCTTCCTACAAGCAAGACTTTGTTTCAGGTAAAGGTACTCACTTTTCAGCTCAAAAGAAGCTACATTGTTCACAAAGCTCACACGTTACTCGCTCATAACTGAAAAGCATTGGATGTGAGAGGACCTGTGGTTTGTATCAGTTTCAGAAGCAGAGTTGAACTAGATATGGTCCGTGTGTGTAGGAAACACAGTTATTTGTTGTGAGCACACTCACGTTTCCCACCTTATTAGAGACTCTAGAAAGCAAGAGCTTGATTCTTGCTTTAAAGCAGAGGTTGTTTCATAGATGAGAAATGTGCTTTGTGTTCATCTGCAGAAACGGTGTGAAATGCCAGGCTATGTTTCTTCCTGCAAGCAGGAGTTCGTCTCAGGTAAATGCAGTCACTTTTCAGCTCAAAGGAAGCTATATGGTTCACAAAGCTCACAAGTTTCTCGCTCATAACTGAAAAGCATTGGATGTTAGAGGACCTGTGGTTTGTATCAGTTTCAGAAGCAGAGTGGAACTAGATATGGTCCGTGTGTGTAGGAAACACAGTTATTTGTTCTGAGCACACTCACGTTTCCCGCCATATTAGAGACTCTAGAAAGCAAGAGCATGCTTCTTGCTCTATAGCAGAGTGTGTTTCATGGAATGAGAACTGTGCTGTGTGTTTCCCTTCAGAAACGGAGTTCAATGCCAGGCTATGTGTCTTCCTATAAAGAAGACTTCATTTCAGGTAAACCTGGAACTTTTCAGATCAAACGTAGCTACATTGGTCACGAAGCTCACACGTTTCTCGCTCTTAACTGAAAAGCATTCGATGTTAGAGGACCAGAGGTTTGTATCAGTTTCAGAAGTAGATTGAACTACATGTGCTCCGTGTGTGTAGGAAACACGGTTCTTTTGTTCTGAGCACACTAACGTTTCCCGCTTTATTAGAGACTCTAGAAATCAAGAGCCTGCTTCTTGCTCTAAAGCAGAGTGTGTTTCATGGATGAGAACTGTGCTGTGTGTTTCCCTTCAGAAACGGAGTTCAATGCCAGGCTCTGTGTCTTCATACAAGCAAGACTTCGTTTCAGGAAAACGCACTCACTTCTCAGCTCAAAGGAAGATACATTGTTCACGAAGCTCACACGTTTCTTGCTCTTAACTGAAAAGCATTGGATGTTAGCGGACCTGTGGCTTGTATCATTTTCAGATGCAGAGTTTAACTAGATATGGTCCGTGTGTGTTGGAAGCACGGTTCTTTTGTTCTGAGCACACTCACGTTTCCCGCCTAATTAGAGACTCAAGAAAGCAAGAGCATGCTTCTTGCTCTATAGCAGAGTGTGTTTCATGGAATGAGAACTGTGCTGTGTGTTTCCCTTCAGAAACGGAGTTCAATGCCAGGCTCTGTGTCTTCCTAAAAGCAAGACTTTGTTTCAGGTAAACGCACTCAGTTTTCAACTGAAACGAAGCTACATTGTTCACGAAGCTCACACGTTTCTCGTTCTTAACTGAAAAGCATTAGATGTTAGAGGACCTGAGGTCTGTATAAGTTTCAGAAGCAGTGTTGAACTAGATATGGTCCGTGTGTGTGGAAAACACGGTTCTTTTGTTCTGAGCACACTCACATTTCCCGCCTTATTAGAGACTCTAGAAATCAAGAGCCTGCTTCTTGCTCTAAAGCAGAGTGTGTTTCATGGATGAGAACTGTGCTGTGTGTTTCCCTTCAGAAACGGAGTTCAATGCCAGGCTCTGTGTCTTCATACAAGCAAGACTTCGTTTCAGGAAAACGCACTCACTTCTCAGCTCAAAGGAAGATACATTGTTCACGAAGCTCACACGTTTCTTGCTCTTAACTGAAAAGCATTGGATGTTAGAGGACCTGTGGTTTGTATCAGTTTCAGAAGCAGAGTTGAACTAGATATGGTCCGTGTGAGTAGGAAACACGGTTCTTTACTTCTGAGCACACTCACGTTTCCCCCATTATTAGAGACTCTAGAAAGCAAGAGCATGCTTCCTGCTCTAAACCAGAGTGTGTTTCATGGATGAGAACTGTGCTGTGTGTTTCCCTTAGAATCGGAGTCCAATGCCAGGCTCTGTGTCTTCCTACAAGGAAGACTCGTTTCAGGTAAACGCACTCACTTCTCAGCTCAAACGAAGCTAAATTGTTCACGAAACTAACACGTTTCTCGCTCTGAACTGAAAAGCATTGGATGTTAGAGGACCTGAGGTTTGTATCACTTTCAGAAGTAGATTGAACTACATGTGCTCCGTGTGTGTAGGAAACACGGTTCTTTTGTTCTGAGCAGACTCACATTTCCCGCCTTATTAGAGACTCTAGAAAGCAAGAGCATGCTTCTTGCTCTAAAGCAGAGTGTGTTTCATGGATGAGAACTATGCTGTGTGTTTACCTTCAGAAACGGAGTTCAATGCCAGGCTCTGTGTCTTCCTACAAGCAAGACTTCGTTTCAGGAAAACACACTCACTTCTCAGCTCAAACGAAGCGACATTGTTCACAAAGCTCACACGTTTCTCGCTCTGAACTGAAAAGCATTGGATGTTAGAGGACCTGTGGTTTGTATCCGTTTCAGAAGCAGAGTGCAACTAGATAAGTTCCGTGTGTGTAGGAAACACTATTCTTTTGTCCTGAGCACTCTCACGTTTCCCAACTTATTAGAGATGTAGAAAGCAAAAGCGTGCTTTTTGCTCTAAAGCAGAGTGTGTTTCATGGATGAGAGATGTGCTGTGTGTTTCCCTTCAGAAACGGTGTTCAATGCCAGGCTCTGTGTCTTCCTACAAGCAAGACTTTGTTTCAGGTAAAGGTACTCACTTATCAGCTCAAAAGAAGCTACATTGTTCACAAAGCTCACACGTTACTCGCTCATAACAGAAAAGCATTGGATGTGAGAGGACCTGTGGTTTGTATCAGTTTCAGAAGCAGAGTTGACCTAGATATGGTCCGTGTGTGTAGGAAACACAGTTATTTGTTGAGAGCACACTCACGTTTCCCACCTTATTGGAGACTCTAGAAAGCAAGAACTTGCTTCTTGCTTTAAAGCAGAGGTTGTTTCATAGATGAGAAATGTGCTTTGTGTTCATCTTCAGAAACGGTGTGAAATGCCAGGCTATGTTTCTTCCTGCAAGCAGGAGTTCGTCTCAGGTAAATGCAGTCACTTTTCAGCTCAAAGGAAGCTATATGGTTCACAAAGCTCACAAGTTTCTCGCTCATAACTGAAAAGCATTGGATGTTAGAGGACCTGTGGTTTGTATCAGTTTCAGAAGCAGAGTGGAACTAGATATGGTCCGTGTGTGTAGGAAACACAGTTATTTGTTCTGAGCACACTCACGTTTCCCGCCATATTAGAGACTCTAGAAAGCAAGAGCATGCTTCTTGCTCTATAGCAGAGTGTGTTTCATGGAATGAGAACTGTGCTGTGTGTTTCCCTTCAGAAACGGAGTTCAATTCCAGGCTATGTGTCTTCCTATAAAGAAGACTTCATTTCAGGTAAACCTGGAACTTTTCAGATCAAACGTAGCTACATTGGTCACGAAGCTCACACGTTTCTCGCTCTTAACTGAAAAGCATTCGATGTTAGAGGACCAGAGGTTTGTATCAGTTTCAGAAGTAGATTGAACTACATGTGCTCCGTGTGTGTAGGAAACACGGCTCTTTTGTTCTGAGCACACTAACGTTTCCCGCTTTATTAGAGACTCTAGAAATCAAGAGCCTGCTTCTTGCTCTAAAGCAGAGTGTGTTTCATGGATGAGAACTGTGCTGTGTGTTTCCCTTCAGAAACGGAGTTCAATGCCAGGCTCTGTGTCTTCATAGAAGCAAGACTTCGTTTCAGGAAAACGCACTCACTTCTCAGCTCAAAGGAAGATACATTGTTCACGAAGCTCACACGTTTCTTGCTCTTAACTGAAAAGCATTGGATGTTAGAGGACCTGTGGTTTGTATCAGTTTCAGAAGCAGAGTTGAACTAGATATGGTCCGTGTGAGTAGGAAACACGGTTCTTTACTTCTGAGCACACTCACGTTTCCCCCATTATTAGAGACTCTAGAAAGCAAGAGCGTGCTTCCTGCTCTAAACCAGAGTGTGTTTCATGGATGAGAACTGTGCTGTGTGTTTCCCTTAGAATCGGAGTCCAATGCCAGGCTCTTTGTTTTCCTACAAGCAAGACTTCGTTTCAGGTAAACACACACACTTTTGAGCGCAAATGAAGCTATATCATTCACGAAGCTCACAAGTTTCTCGCTCTTAACTGAAAAGCATTGGATGTTAGAGGACCTGTGGTTTGTAGAAGTTTCAGATGCAGAGTTGAACTAGATATGGTCCGTGTGTGTAGGAAACACAGTTATTTGTTCTGAGCACACTCACGTTTCCCGCCTTATTAGAGACTCTAGAAAGCAAGAGCTTGCTTCTTGCTCTAAAGCAGAGGTTGTTTCATAGATGAGAAATTTGCTTTGTGTTCATCTTAGAAACGGTGTGAAATGCCAGGCTATGTGTTTTCCTACAAGCAAGACTTCGTTTCAGGTAAACGCACTGACTTTTCAGCTCAAAGGAAGCTATATGTTTCACGAAGCTCACAAGTTTCTCGCTCATAACTGAAAAGCATTGGATATTAGAGGACCTATGGTTTGTATCAGTTTCAGAAGCAGAGTGGAACTTGATATGGTATGTGTGTGTAGGAAACACGGTTCTTTTATTCTGAGCACACTCACATTTCCCGCCTTATTAGAGATTCTAGAAAGCAAGAGCGTGCTTCTTGCTCTAAAGCAGAGTGTGTTTCATGGATGAGAACTGTGCTGTGTGTTTACCTTCAGAAACGGAGTTCAATGCCAGGCTCTGTGTCTTCCTACAAGCCAGACTTCGTTTCAGGAAAACGCATTCACTTCTCAGCTCAAACGAAGCTACATTGTTCACGAAGCTCACACGTTTCTCGCTCTTTACTGAAAAGCATTGAATGTTAGGGGACCTGTGGCTTGTATCAGTTTCAGAAGCAGAGTTGAACTAGATATGGTCTGTGTGTGTTGGAAGCACGGTTCTTTTGTTCTGAGCACACTCACGTTTCCCGCCTAATTAGAGACTCAAGAAAGCAAGAGCATGCTTCTTGCTCTAAAGCAGAGTGTGTTTCATGGATGAGAACTGTGCTGCCTGTTTCCCTTCAGAAACGGAGTTCATTGCCAGGCTCTGTGTCTTCCTACAAAGAAGACTTCGTTTCAGGTAAACCCAGGAACTTTTCAGCTCAAAGGAAGCTACATTGTTCACGAAGCTCACACGTTTCTTGCTCTTAACTGAAAAGCATTGGATGTTAGAGGACCTGTGGTTTGTATCAGTTTCAGATGTAGAGTTGTACTAGATATGGTCTGTGTGTAGGAAACACGGTTCTTTTGTTCTGAGCACACTCACATTTCCCACCTTATTAGAGACTCTAGAAAGCAAAAGCGTGCTTCTTGCTCTAAAGCAGAGTGTGTTTCATGGATGAGAACTATGCTGTGTGTTTACCTTCAGAAACGGAGTCCAATGCGAGGCTCTGTGTTTTCCCACAAGCAAGACTTCGTTTCAGGTAAACGCACTCACTTTTGAGCGCAAATGAAGCTATATCATTCACGAAGCTCACACGTTTCTCGCTCTTAACTGAAAAGCATGGGGTGTGAGAGGACCTGTGGTTTGTATCAGTTTCAGAAGCAGAGTGGAACTAGATATGGTCTCTGTGTGTAGGAAACACGGTTCTTTTGTTCTGAGCACACTCACATTTCCCGCCTTATTAGAGATTCTTGAAAGCAAGAGCGTGCTTCTTGCTCTAAAGCAGAGTGTATTTCATGGTTGAGAACTGTGCTGTGTGTTTACCTTCAGAAACGGAGTTCAATGCCAGGCTCTGTGTCTTCCTACAAGCAAGACTTCATTTCAGGTAAACCCATTCACTTTTCAGCTTAAACAAAGCAACATCATTCACGAAGCTTACACGTTTCTCGCTCTTAACTGAAAAGTATTGGATGTTAGAGGAACTGTGGTTTGTATCAGTTTCAGAAGCAGAGTTGAACTAGATATGGTCCGTGTGTGTAGGAAACACAGTTATTTGTTCTGAGCACACTCACGTTTCCCGCCTTATTAGAGACTCTAGAAAGCAAGAGCTTGCTTCTTGCTCTAAAGCAGAGGTTGTTTCATAGATGAGAAATGTGCTTTGTGTTCATCTTCAGAAACGGTGTGAAATGCCAGGCTATGTGTTTTCCTACAAGCAAGACTTCGTTTCAGGTAAACGCACTCACTTTTCAGCTCAAAGGAAGCTATATGGTTCACGAAGCTCACAAGTTTCTCGCTCATAACTGAAAAGCATTGGATGTTAGAGGACCTGTGGTTTGTATCAGTTTCAGAAGCAGAGTGGAACTAGATATGGTCTCTGTGTGTAGGAAACACGGTTCTTTTGTTCTGAGCACACTCACATTTCCCGCCTTATTAGAGATTCTTGAAAGCAAGAGCGTGCTTCTTGCTCTAAAGCAGAGTGTATTTCATGGTTAAGAACTGTGCTGTGTGTTTACCTTCAGAAACGGAGTTCAATGCCAGGCTCTGTGTCTTCCTACAAGCAAGACTTCGTTTCAGGTAAACCCATTCACTTTTCACCTTCAACAAAGCAACATCATTCACGAAGCTTACACGTTTCTCGCTCTTAACTGAAAAGTATTGGATGTTGGAGGACCTGTGGTTTGTATCAGTTTCAGAAGCAGAGTTGAACTAGATATGGTCCGTGTGTGTAGGAAACACAGTTATTTGTTCTGAGCACACTCACGTTTCCCACCTTATTAGAGACTCTAGAAAGCAAGAGCTTGCTTCTTGCTTTAAAGCAGAGGTTGTTTCATAGATGAGAAATGTGCTTGGTGTTCATCTTCAGAAACGGTGTGAAATGCCAGGCTATGTTTCTTCCTGCAAGCATGAGTTCGTCTCAGGTAAATGCAGTCACTTTTCAGCTCAAAGGAAGCTATATGGTTCACAAAGCTCACAAGTTTCTCGCTCATAACTGAAAAGCATTGGATGTTAGAGGACCTGTGGTTTGAATCAGTTTCAGAAGCAGAGTGGAACTAGATATGGTCCGTGTGTGTAGGAAACACAGTTATTTGTTCTGAGCACACTAACGTTTCCCGCCATATTAGAGACTCTAGAAAGCAAGAGCATGCTTCTTGCTCTATAGCAGAGTGTGTTTCATGGAATGAGAACTGTGCTGTGTGTTTCCCTTCAGAAACGGAGTTCAATGCCAGGCTATGTGTCTTCCTATAAAGAAGACTTCATTTCAGGTAAACCTGGAACTTTTCAGATCAAACGTAGCTACATTGTTCACGAAGCTCACACGTTTCTCGCTCTTAACTGAAAAGCATTCGATGTTAGAGGACCAGAGGTTTGTATCAGTTTCAGAAGTAGATTGAACTACATGTGCTCCGTGTGTGTAGGAAACACGGTTCTTTTGTTCTGAGCACACTAACGTTTCCCGCTTTGTTAGAGACTCTAGAAATCAAGAGCATGCTTCTTGCTCTATAGCAGAGTGTGTTTCATGGAATGAGAACTGTGCTGTGTGTTTTGCTTCAGAAACGGAGTTCAATGCCAGGCTCTGTGTCTTCCTACAAGCAAGACTTCGTTTCAGGAAAACACACTCACTTCTCAGCTCAAACGAAGCAACATTGTTCACGAAGCTCACACGTTTCTCGCTCTTTACTGAAAAGCATTGGATGTTAGCGGACCTGTGGCTTGTATCATTTTCAGAAGCAGAGTTGAAATAGATATGGTCCGTGTGTGTTGGAACCACGGTTCTTTGTTCTGAGCACACTCACGTTTCCCGCCTTATTAGAGACTCTAGAAATCAAGAGCATGCTTCTTGCTCTATAGCAGAGTGTGTTTCATGGAATGAGAAATGTGCTGTGTGTTTCCCTTCAGAAACAGAGTTCATTGCCAGGCTCTGTGTCTTCCTACAAAGAAGACTTCGTTACAGGTAAACCCATTAACTTTTCAGCTCAAAGGAAGCTACATTGTTCACGAAGCTCACACGTTTCTCGCTCTTAACTGAAAAGCATTGGATGTTAGAGGACCTGTGGTTTGTATCAGTTTCAGAGGTAGAGTTGTACTATATATGGTCCGTGTGTGTAGGAAACACCGTTCTTTTGTTCTGAGCACACTCACATTTCCCGCCTTATTAGAGACTCTAGAAAGCAAGAGCGTGCTTCTTGCTCTAAAGCAGAGTGTGTTTCATGGATGAGAACTTTGCTGTGTGTTTACCTTCAGAAACGGAGTTCAATGCCAGGCTCTGTGTCTTCCTACAAGCCAGACTTCGTTTCAGGAAAACGCAGTCACTTCTCAGCTCAAACGAAGCGACATTGTTCACAAAGCTCACACGTTTCTCGCTCTGAACTGAAAAGTATTGGATGTTAGAGGACCTGTGGTTTGTATCCGTTTCAGAAGCAGAGTGCAACTAGATATGTTCCGTGTGTGTAGGAAACACTATTCTTTTGTCCTGAGCACTCTCACGTTTCCCAACTTATTAGATAATGTAGAAAGCAAAAGCGTGCTTTTTGCTCTAAAACAGAGTGTGTTTCATGGATGAGAGATGTGCTGTGTGTTTCCCTTCAGAAACGGTGTTCAATGCCAGGCTCTGTGTCTTCCTACAAGCAAGACTTCGTTTCAGGTAAGGGTACTCACTTTTCAGCTCAAAAGAAGCTACATTGTTCACAAAGCTCACACGTTTCTCGCTCTGAACTGAAAAGCATTGGATGTGAGAGAACCTGAGGTTTGTATCAGTTTCAGAAGCAGAGTTGAACTAGATATGGTCCGTGTGTGTAGGAAACACAGTTATTTGTTCTGAGCACACTCACGTTTCCCACCTTATTAGAGACTCTAGAAAGCAAGAGCTTGCTTCTTGCTCTAAAGCAGAGGTTGTTTCATAGATGAGAAATGTGCTTTGTGTTCATCTTCAGAAACGGTGTGAAATGCCATGCTATGTTTCTTCCTGCAAGCAAGAGTTCGTTTCAGGTAAATGCAGTCACTTTTCAGCTCATAGGAAGCTATATGGTTCACAAAGCTCACAAGTTTCTCGCTCATAACTGAAAAGCATTGGATGTTAGGGGACCTGTGGCTTGTATCAGTTTCAGAAGCAGAGTTGAACTAGATATGGTCTGTGTGTGTTGGAAGCACGGTTCTTTTGTTCTGAGCACACTCACGTTTCCGGCCTAATTAGAGACTCAAGAAAGCAAGAGCATGCTTCTTGCTCTAAAGGAGAGTGTGTTTCATGGATGAGAACTGTGCTGCCTGTTTCCCTTCAGAAACGGAGTTCATTGCCAGGCTCTGTGTCTTCCTACAAAGAAGACTTCGTTTCAGGTAAACCCAGGAACTTTTCAGCTCAAAGGAAGCTACATTGTTCTTAAGCTCACACGTTTCTCGCTCTTTACTGAAAAGCATTGGATGTTAGGGGACCTGTGGCTTGTATCAGTTTCAGAAGCAGAGTTGAACTAGATATGGTCTGTGTGTGTTGGAAGCACGGTTCTTTTGTTCTGAGCACACTCACGTTTCCCGCCTAATTAGAGACTCAAGAAAGCAAGAGCATGCTTCTTGCTCTAAAGCAGAGTGTGTTTCATGGATGAGAACTGTGCTGCCTGTTTCCCTTCAGAAACGGAGTTCATTGCCAGGCTCTGTGTCTTCCTACAAAGAAGACTTCGTTTCAGGTAAACCCAGGAACTTTTCAGCTCAAAGGACGCTACATTGTTCACGAAGCTCACACGTTTCTTGCTCTTAACTGAAAAGCATTGGATGTTAGAGGACCTGTGGTTTGTATCAGTTTCAGATGTAGAGTTGTACTAGATATGGTCTGTGTGTAGGAAACACGGTTCTTTTGTTCTGAGCACACTCACATTTCCCGCCTTATTAGAGACTCTAGAAAGCAAAAGCGTGCTTCTTGCTCTAAAGCAGAGTGTGTTTCATGGATGAGAACTATGCTGTGTGTTTACCTTCAGAAACGGAGTCCAATGCGAGGCTCTGTGTTTTCCCACAAGCAAGACTTCGTTTCAGGTAAACACACTCACTTTTGAGCGCAAATGAAGCTATATCATTCACGAAGCTCACACGTTTCTCGCTCTTAACTGAAAAGCATGGGATGTGAGAGGACCTGTGGTTTGTATCAGTTTCAGAAGCAGAGTTGAACTAGATATGGTCTGTGTGTGTAGGAAACACAGTTATTTGTTCTGAGCACACTCACGTTTCTCGCCTGATTAGAGACTTTAGAAAGCAAGAGCTTGCTTCTTGCTCTAAAGCAGAGGTTGTTTCATAGATGAGAAATGTGCTTTGTGTTCATCTTCAGAAACGGTGTGAAATGCCAGGCTATGTGTTTTCCTACAAGCAAGACTTCGTTTCAGGTAAACGCACTCACTTTTCAGCTCAAAGGAAGCTATATGGTTCACGAAGCTCACAAGTTTCTCGCTCATAACTGAAAAGCATTGGATGTTAGAGGACCTGTGGTTTGTATCAGTTTCAGAAGCAGAGTGGAACTAGATATGGTCTCTGTGTGTAGGAAACACGGTTCTTTTGTTCTGAGCACACTCACATTTCCCGCCTTATTAGAGATTCTTGAAAGCAAGAGCGTGCTTCTTGCTCTAAAGCAGAGTGTATTTCATGGTTGAGAACTGTGCTGTGTGTTTACCTTCAGAAACGGAGTTCAATGCCAGGCTCTGTGTATTCCTACAAGCAAGACTTCGTTTCAGGTAAACCCATTCACTTTTCAGCTTAAACAAAGCAACATCATTCACGAAGCTTACACGTTTCTCGCTCTTAACTGAAAAGTATTGGATGATAGAGGACCTGAGGTTTGTATCAGTTTCAGAAGTAGATTGAACTACATGTGCTCCGTGAGTGTAGGAAACATGGTTCTTTTGTTCTGAGCACACTCACGTTTCCCGCCATATTAGAGACTCTAGAAAGCAAGAGCATGCTTCTTTCTCTATAGCAGAGTGTGTTTCATGGAATGAGAACTGTGCTGTGTGATTCCCATCAGAAACGGAGTTCAATGCCAGGCTCTGTGTCTTCCTTCAAGGAAGACTCGTTTCAGGTAAACGCACTCACTACTCAGCTCAAACGAAGCTACATTGTTCACGAAACTCACACGTTTCACGCTCTGAACTGAAAAGCATTGGATGTTAGAGGACCTGAGGTTTGTATCACTTTCAGAAGTAGATTGAACTACATGTGCTCCGTGTGTGTAGGAAACACGGTTCTTTTGTTCTGAGCAGACTCACATTTCCCGCCTTATTAGAGACTCTAGAAAGCAAGAGCGTGCTTCTTGCTCTAAATCAGAGTGTGTTTCATGGATGAGAACTATGCTGTGTGTTTACCTTCAGAAACGGAGTTCAATGCCAGGCTCTGTGTCTTCCTACAAGCAATACTTCGTTTCAGGAAAACGCACTCACTTCTCAGCTCAAACGAAGCGACATTGTTCACAAAGCTCACACGTTTCTCGCTCTGAACTGAAAAGCATTGGATGTTAGAGGACCTGTGGTTTGTATCCGTTTCAGAAGCAGAGTGCAACTAGATAAGTTCTGTGTGTGTAGGAAACACGGTTCTTTTGTTCTGAGCAGACTCACATTTCCCGCCTTATTAGAGACTCTAGAAAGCAAGAGCATGCTTCTTGCTCTATAGCAGAGTGTGTTTCATGGAATGAGAACTGTGCTGTGTGTTTCCCTTCAGAAACGGAGTTCAATGCCAGGCTATGTGTCTTCCTATAAAGAAGACTTCATTTCAGGTAAACCCAGGAACTTTTCAGCTCAAACGTAGCTACATTGTTGACGAAGCTCACACGTTTCTCGCTCTTAACTGAAAAGCATTCGATGTTAGAGGACCTGAGGTTTGTATCAGTTTCAGAAGTAGATTGAACTACATGTGCTCCGTGTGTGTAGGAAACACGGTTCTTTTGTTCTGAGCACACTAACGTTTCCCGCTTTGTTAGAGACTCTAGAAATCAAGAGCATGCTTCTTGCTCTATAGCAGAGTGTGTTTCATGGAATGAGAACTGTGCTGTGTGTTTTGCTTCAGAAACGGAGTTCAATGCCAGGCTCTGTGTCTTCCTACAAGCAAGACTTCGTTTCAGGAAAACACACTCACTTCTCAGCTCAAACGAAGCAACATTGTTCACGAAGCTCACACGTTTCTCGCTCTTTACTGAAAAGCATTGGATGTTAGCGGACCTGTGGCTTGTATCATTTTCAGAAGCAGAGTTGAAATAGATATGGTCCGTGTGTGTTGGAACCACGGTTCTTTTGTTCTGAGCACACTCACGTTTCCCGCCTTATTAGAGACTCTAGAAATCAAGAGCATGCTTCTTGCTCTATAGCAGAGTGTGTTTCATGGAATGAGAAATGTGCTGTGTGTTTCCCTTCAGAAACAGAGTTCATTGCCAGGCTCTGTGTCTTCCTACAAAGAAGACTTCGTTACAGGTAAACCCATTAACTTTTCAGCTCAAAGGAAGCTACATTGTTCACGAAGCTCACACGTTTCTCGCTCTTAACTGAAAAGCATTGGATGTTAGAGGACCTGTGGTTTGTATCAGTTTCAGAGGTAGAGTTGTACTATATATGGTCCGTGTGTGTAGGAAACACCGTTCTTTTGTTCTGAGCACACTCACATTTCCCGCCTTATTAGAGACTCTAGAAAGCAAGAGCGTGCTTCTTGCTCTAAAGCAGAGTGTGTTTCATGGATGAGAACTTTGCTGTGTGTTTACCTTCAGAAACGGAGTTCAATGCCAGGCTCTGTGTCTTCCTACAAGCCAGACTTCGTTTCAGGAAACCGCAGTCACTTCTCAGCTCAAACGAAGTGACATTGTTCACAAAGCTCACACGTTTCTCGCTCTGAACTGAAAAGTATTGGATGTTAGAGGACCTGTGGTTTGTATCCGTTTCAGAAGCAGAGTGCAACTAGATATGTTCCGTGTGTGTAGGAAACACTATTCTTTTGTCCTGAGCACTCTCACGTTTCCCAACTTATTAGATAATGTAGAAAGCAAAAGCGTGCTTTTTGCTCTAAAGCAGAGTGTGTTTCATGGATGAGAGATGTGCTGTGTGTTTCCCTTCAGAAACGGTGTTCAATGCCAGGCTCTGTGTCTTCCTACAAGCAAGACTTCGTTTCAGGTAAGGGTACTCACTTTTCAGCTCAAAAGAAGCTACATTGTTCACAAAGCTCACACGTTTCTCGCTCTGAACTGAAAAGCATTGGATGTGAGAGAACCTGAGGTTTGTATCAGTTTCAGAAGCAGAGTTGAACTAGATATGGTCCGTGTGTGTAGGAAACACAGTTATTTGTTCTGAGCACACTCACGTTTCCCACCTTATTAGAGACTCTAGAAAGCAAGAGCTTGCTTCTTGCTCTAAAGCAGAGGTTGTTTCATAGATGAGAAATGTGCTTTGTGTTCATCTTCAGAAACGGTGTGAAATGCCATGCTATGTTTCTTCCTGCAAGCAAGAGTTCGTTTCAGGTAAATGCAGTCACTTTTCAGCTCATAGGAAGCTATATGGTTCACAAAGCTCACAAGTTTCTCGCTCATAACTGAAAAGCATTGGATGTTAGGGGACCTGTGGCTTGTATCAGTTTCAGAAGCAGAGTTGAACTAGATATGGTCTGTGTGTGTTGGAAGCACGGTTCTTTTGTTCTGAGCACACTCACGTTTCCGGCCTAATTAGAGACTCAAGAAAGCAAGAGCATGCTTCTTGCTCTAAAGGAGAGTGTGTTTCATGGATGAGAACTGTGCTGCCTGTTTCCCTTCAGAAACGGAGTTCATTGCCAGGCTCTGTGTCTTCCTACAAAGAAGACTTCGTTTCAGGTAAACCCAGGAACTTTTCAGCTCAAAGGAAGCTACATTGTTCTTAAGCTCACACGTTTCTCGCTCTTTACTGAAAAGCATTGGATGTTAGGGGACCTGTGGCTTGTATCAGTTTCAGAAGCAGAGTTGAACTAGATATGGTCTGTGTGTGTTGGAAGCACGGTTCTTTTGTTCTGAGCACACTCACGTTTCCCGCCTAATTAGAGACTCAAGAAAGCAAGAGCATGCTTCTTGCTCTAAAGCAGAGTGTGTTTCATGGATGAGAACTGTGCTGCCTGTTTCCCTTCAGAAACGGAGTTCATTGCCAGGCTCTGTGTCTTCCTACAAAGAAGACTTCGTTTCAGGTAAACCCAGGAACTTTTCAGCTCAAAGGACGCTACATTGTTCACGAAGCTCACACGTTTCTTGCTCTTAACTGAAAAGCATTGGATGTTAGAGGACCTGTGGTTTGTATCAGTTTCAGATGTAGAGTTGTACTAGATATGGTCTGTGTGTAGGAAACACGGTTCTTTTGTTCTGAGCACACTCACATTTCCCGCCTTATTAGAGACTCTAGAAAGCAAAAGCGTGCTTCTTGCTCTAAAGCAGAGTGTGTTTCATGGATGAGAACTATGCTGTGTGTTTACCTTCAGAAACGGAGTCCAATGCGAGGCTCTGTGTTTTCCCACAAGCAAGACTTCGTTTCAGGTAAACACACTCACTTTTGAGCGCAAATGAAGCTATATCATTCACGAAGCTCACACGTTTCTCGCTCTTAACTGAAAAGCATGGGATGTGAGAGGACCTGTGGTTTGTATCAGTTTCAGAAGCAGAGTTGAACTAGATATGGTCTGTGTGTGTAGGAAACACAGTTATTTGTTCTGAGCACACTCACGTTTCTCGCCTGATTAGAGACTTTAGAAAGCAAGAGCTTGCTTCTTGCTCTAAAGCAGAGGTTGTTTCATAGATGAGAAATGTGCTTTGTGTTCATCTTCAGAAACGGTGTGAAATGCCAGGCTATGTGTTTTCCTACAAGCAAGACTTCGTTTCAGGTAAACGCACTCACTTTTCAGCTCAAAGGAAGCTATATGGTTCACGAAGCTCACAAGTTTCTCGCTCATAACTGAAAAGCATTGGATGTTAGAGGACCTGTGGTTTGTATCAGTTTCAGAAGCAGAGTGGAACTAGATATGGTCTCTGTGTGTAGGAAACACGGTTCTTTTGTTCTGAGCACACTCACATTTCCCGCCTTATTAGAGATTCTTGAAAGCAAGAGCGTGCTTCTTGCTCTAAAGCAGAGTGTATTTCATGGTTGAGAACTGTGCTGTGTGTTTACCTTCAGAAACGGAGTTCAATGCCAGGCTCTGTGTATTCCTACAAGCAAGACTTCGTTTCAGGTAAACCCATTCACTTTTCAGCTTAAACAAAGCAACATCATTCACGAAGCTTACACGTTTCTCGCTCTTAACTGAAAAGTATTGGATGATAGAGGACCTGAGGTTTGTATCAGTTTCAGAAGTAGATTGAACTACATGTGCTCCGTGAGTGTAGGAAACATGGTTCTTTTGTTCTGAGCACACTCACGTTTCCCGCCATATTAGAGACTCTAGAAAGCAAGAGCATGCTTCTTTCTCTATAGCAGAGTGTGTTTCATGGAATGAGAACTGTGCTGTGTGATTCCCATCAGAAACGGAGTTCAATGCCAGGCTCTGTGTCTTCCTTCAAGGAAGACTCGTTTCAGGTAAACGCACTCACTACTCAGCTCAAACGAAGCTACATTGTTCACGAAACTCACACGTTTCACGCTCTGAACTGAAAAGCATTGGATGTTAGAGGACCTGAGGTTTGTATCACTTTCAGAAGTAGATTGAACTACATGTGCTCCGTGTGTGTAGGAAACACGGTTCTTTTGTTCTGAGCAGACTCACATTTCCCGCCTTATTAGAGACTCTAGAAAGCAAGAGCGTGCTTCTTGCTCTAAATCAGAGTGTGTTTCATGGATGAGAACTATGCTGTGTGTTTACCTTCAGAAACGGAGTTCAATGCCAGGCTCTGTGTCTTCCTACAAGCAATACTTCGTTTCAGGAAAACGCACTCACTTCTCAGCTCAAACGAAGCGACATTGTTCACAAAGCTCACACGTTTCTCGCTCTGAACTGAAAAGCATTGGATGTTAGAGGACCTGTGGTTTGTATCCGTTTCAGAAGCAGAGTGCAACTAGATAAGTTCTGTGTGTGTAGGAAACACGGTTCTTTTGTTCTGAGCAGACTCACATTTCCCGCCTTATTAGAGACTCTAGAAAGCAAGAGCATGCTTCTTGCTCTATAGCAGAGTGTGTTTCATGGAATGAGAACTGTGCTGTGTGTTTCCCTTCAGAAACGGAGTTCAATGCCAGGCTATGTGTCTTCCTATAAAGAAGACTTCATTTCAGGTAAACCCAGGAACTTTTCAGCTCAAACGTAGCTACATTGTTGACGAAGCTCACACGTTTCTCGCTCTTAACTGAAAAGCATTCGATGTTAGAGGACCTGAGGTTTGTATCAGTTTCAGAAGTAGATTGAACTACATGTGCTCCGTGTGTGTAGGAAACACGGTTCTTTTGTTCTGAGCACACTAACGTTTCCCGCTTTGTTAGAGACTCTAGAAATCAAGAGCATGCTTCTTGCTCTATAGCAGAGTGTGTTTCATGGAATGAGAACTGTGCTGTGTGTTTTGCTTCAGAAACGGAGTTCAATGCCAGGCTCTGTGTCTTCCTACAAGCAAGACTTCGTTTCAGGAAAACACACTCACTTCTCAGCTCAAACGAAGCAACATTGTTCACGAAGCTCACACGTTTCTCGCTCTTTACTGAAAAGCATTGGATGTTAGCGGACCTGTGGCTTGTATCATTTTCAGAAGCAGAGTTGAAATAGATATGGTCCGTGTGTGTTGGATCCACGGTTCTTTTGTTCTGAGCACACTCACGTTTCCCGCCTTATTAGAGACTCTAGAAATCAAGAGCATGCTTCTTGCTCTATAGCAGAGTGTGTTTCATGGAATGAGAAATGTGCTGTGTGTTTCCCTTCAGAAACAGAGTTCATTGCCAGGCTCTGTGTCTTCCTACAAAGAAGACTTCGTTACAGGTAAACCCATTAACTTTTCAGCTCAAAGGAAGCTACATTGTTCACGAAGCTCACACGTTTCTCGCTCTTAACTGAAAAGCATTGGATGTTAGAGGACCTGTGGTTTGTATCAGTTTCAGAGGTAGAGTTGTACTATATATGGTCCGTGTGTGTAGGAAACACCGTTCTTTTGTTCTGAGCACACTCACATTTCCCGCCTTATTAGAGACTCTAGAAAGCAAGAGCGTGCTTCTTGCTCTAAAGCAGAGTGTGTTTCATGGATGAGAACTTTGCTGTGTGTTTACCTTCAGAAACGGAGTTCAATGCCAGGCTCTGTGTCTTCCTACAAGCCAGACTTCGTTTCAGGAAAACGCAGTCACTTCTCAGCTCAAACGAAGTGACATTGTTCACAAAGCTCACACGTTTCTCGCTCTGAACTGAAAAGTATTGGATGTTAGAGGACCTGTGGTTTGTATCCGTTTCAGAAGCAGAGTGCAACTAGATATGTTCCGTGTGTGTAGGAAACACTATTCTTTTGTCCTGAGCACTCTCACGTTTCCCAACTTATTAGATAATGTAGAAAGCAAAAGCGTGCTTTTTGCTCTAAAGCAGAGTGTGTTTCATGGATGAGAGATGTGCTGTGTGTTTCCCTTCAGAAACGGTGTTCAATGCCAGGCTCTGTGTCTTCCTACAAGCAAGACTTCGTTTCAGGTAAGGGTACTCACTTTTCAGCTCAAAAGAAGCTACATTGTTCACAAAGCTCACACGTTTCTCGCTCTGAACTGAAAAGCATTGGATGTGAGAGAACCTGAGGTTTGTATCAGTTTCAGAAGCAGAGTTGAACTAGATATGGTCCGTGTGTGTAGGAAACACAGTTATTTGTTCTGAGCACACTCACGTTTCCCACCTTATTAGAGACTCTAGAAAGCAAGAGCTTGCTTCTTGCTCTAAAGCAGAGGTTGTTTCATAGATGAGAAATGTGCTTTGTGTTCATCTTCAGAAACGGTGTGAAATGCCATGCTATGTTTCTTCCTGCAAGCAAGAGTTCGTTTCAGGTAAATGCAGTCACTTTTCAGCTCATAGGAAGCTATATGGTTCACAAAGCTCACAAGTTTCTCGCTCATAACTGAAAAGCATTGGATGTTAGGGGACCTGTGGCTTGTATCAGTTTCAGAAGCAGAGTTGAACTAGATATGGTCTGTGTGTGTTGGAAGCACGGTTCTTTTGTTCTGAGCACACTCACGTTTCCGGCCTAATTAGAGACTCAAGAAAGCAAGAGCATGCTTCTTGCTCTAAAGGAGAGTGTGTTTCATGGATGAGAACTGTGCTGCCTGTTTCCCTTCAGAAACGGAGTTCATTGCCAGGCTCTGTGTCTTCCTACAAAGAAGACTTCGTTTCAGGTAAACCCAGGAACTTTTCAGCTCAAAGGAAGCTACATTGTTCTTAAGCTCACACGTTTCTCGCTCTTTACTGAAAAGCATTGGATGTTAGGGGACCTGTGGCTTGTATCAGTTTCAGAAGCAGAGTTGAACTAGATATGGTCTGTGTGTGTTGGAAGCACGGTTCTTTTGTTCTGAGCACACTCACGTTTCCCGCCTAATTAGAGACTCAAGAAAGCAAGAGCATGCTTCTTGCTCTAAAGCAGAGTGTGTTTCATGGATGAGAACTGTGCTGCCTGTTTCCCTTCCTATAAAGTTCATTGCCAGGCTCTGTGTCTTCCTACAAAGAAGACTTCGTTTCAGGTAAACCCAGGAACTTTTCAGCTCAAAGGACGCTACATTGTTCACGAAGCTCACACGTTTCTTGCTCTTAACTGAAAAGCATTGGATGTTAGAGGACCTGTGGTTTGTATCAGTTTCAGATGTAGAGTTGTACTAGATATGGTCTGTGTGTAGGAAACACGGTTCTTTTGTTCTGAGCACACTCACATTTCCCGCCTTATTAGAGACTCTAGAAAGCAAAAGCGTGCTTCTTGCTCTAAAGCAGAGTGTGTTTCATGGATGAGAACTATGCTGTGTGTTTACCTTCAGAAACGGAGTCCAATGCGAGGCTCTGTGTTTTCCCACAAGCAAGACTTCGTTTCAGGTAAACACACTCACTTTTGAGCGCAAATGAAGCTATATCATTCACGAAGCT
Organism: Onychomys arenicola; assembly: GCA_949786405.1. Taxonomy (NCBI): domain Eukaryota; kingdom Metazoa; phylum Chordata; class Mammalia; order Rodentia; family Cricetidae; genus Onychomys; species Onychomys arenicola. The sequence goes on from CATKUM010000045.1 coordinate 1,502,959, forward strand.
CACACGTTTCTCGCTCTTAACTGAAAAGCATGGGATGTGAGAGGACCTGTGGTTTGTATCAGTTTCAGAAGCAGAGTTGAACTAGATATGGTCCGTGTGTGTAGGAAACACAGTTATTTGTTCTGAGCACACTCACGTTTCTCGCCTGATTAGAGACTTTAGAAAGCAAGAGCTTGCTTCTTGCTCTAAAGCAGAGGTTGTTTCATAGATGAGAAATGTGCTTTGTGTTCATCTTCAGAAACGGTGTGAAATGCCAGGCTATGTGTTTTCCTACAAGCAAGACTTCGTTTCAGGTAAACGCACTCACTTTTCAGCTCAAAGGAAGCTATATGGTTCACGAAGCTCACAAGTTTCTCGCTCATAACTGAAAAGCATTGGATGTTAGAGGACCTGTGGTTTGTATCAGTTTCAGAAGCAGAGTGGAACTAGATATGGTCCGTGTGTGTAGGAAACACAGTTATTTGTTCTGAGCACACTCACGTTTCCCGCTTTGTTAGAGACTCTAGAAATCAAGAGCATGCTTCTTGCTCTATAGCAGAGTGTGTTTCATGGAATGAGAACTGTGCTGTGTGTTTTGCTTCAGAAACGGAGTTCAATGCCAGGCTCTGTGTCTTCCTACAAGCAAGACTTTGTTTCAGGAAAACACACTCACTTCTCAGCTCAAACGAAGCAACATTGTTCACGAAGCTCACACGTTTCTCGCTCTTTACTGAAAAGCATTGGATGTTAGCGGACCTGTGGCTTGTATCATTTTCAGAAGAAGAGTTGAAATAGATATGGTCCGTGTGTGTTGGAAGCACGGTTCTTTTGTTCTGAGCACACTCACGTTTCCCGCCTTATTAGAGACTCTAGAAATCAAGAGCATGCTTCTTGCTCTATAGCAGAGTGTGTTTCATGGAATGAGAAATGTGCTGTGTGTTTCCCTTCAGAAACAGAGTTCATTGCCAGGCTCTGTGTCTTCCTACAAAGAAGACTTCGTTTCAGGTAAACCCAGGAACTTTTCAGCTCAAAGGAAGCTACATTGTTCACAAAGCTCACACGTTTCTTGCTCTTAACTGAAAAGCATTGGATGTTAGAGGACCTGTGGTTTGTATCAGTTTCAGATGTAGAGTTGTACTAGATATGGTCTGTGTGTAGGAAACACGGTTCTTTTGTTCTGAGCACACTCACATTTCCCGCCTTATTAGAGACTCTAGAAAGCAAGAGCGTGCTTCTTGCTCTAAAGCAGAGTGTGTTTCATGGATGAGAACTATGCTGTGTGTTTACCTTCAGAAACGGAGTCCAATGCGAGGCTCTGTGTTTTCCCAAAAGCAAGACTTCTTTTCAGGTAAACGCACTCACTTTTCAGCTCAAAGGAAGCTATATGGTTCACGAAGCTCACAAGTTTCTCGCTCATAACTGAAAAGCATTGGATGGTAGAGGACCTGTGGTTTGTATCAGTTTCAGAAGCAGAGTGGAACTAGATATGGTCTCTGTGTAGGAAACACGGTTCTTTTGTTCTGAGCATACTCACATTTCCCGCCTTATTAGAGACTCTAGAAAGCAAGAGCGTGCTTTTTGCTCTAAAGCAGAGTGTGTTTCATGGATGAGAGATGTGCTGTGTGTTTCCCTTCAGAAACGGTGTTCAATGCCAGGCTCTGTGTCTTCCTACAAGCAAGACTTCGTTTCAGGTAAGGGTACTCACTTTTCAGCTCAAAAGAAGCTACATTGTTCACAAAGCTCACACGTTTCTCGCTCATAACTGAAAAGCATTGGATATGAGAGGACCTGTGGTTTGTATCAGTTTCAGAAGCAGAGTTGAACTAGATATGGTCCGTGTGTGTAGGAAACACAGTTATTTGTTCTGAGCACACTCACGTTTCCCACCTTATTAGAGACTCTAGAAAGCAAGAGCTTGCTTCTTGCTCTAAAGCAGAGGTTGTTTCATAGATGAGAAATGTGCTTTGTGTTCATCTTCAGAAACGGTGTGAAATGCCATGCTATGTTTCTTCCTGCAAGCAAGAGTTCGTTTCAGGTAAATGCAGTCACTTTTCAGCTCAAAGGAAGCTATATGGTTCACAAAGCTCACAAGTTTCTCGCTCATAACTGAAAAGCATTGGATGTTAGAGGACCTGTGGTTTGTATCAGTTTCAGAAGCAGAGTGGAACTAGATATGGTCCGTGTGTGTAGGAAACACAGTTATTTGTTCTGAGCACACTCACGTTTCCCGCCATATTAGAGACTCTAGAAAGCAAGAGCATGCTTCTTGCTCTCTAGGAGAGTGTGTTTCATGGAATGAGAACTGTGCTGTGTGTTTTGCTTCAGAAACGGAGTTAGTGCCAGGCTCTGTGTCTTCCTACAAGCAAGACTTCGTTTCAGGAAAACACACTCACTTCTCAGCTCAAACGAAGCAACATTGTTCACGAAGCTCACACGTTTCTCGCTCTTTACTGAAAAGCATTGGATGTTAGCGGACCTGTGGCTTGTATCAGTTTCAGAAGCAGAGTTGAAATAGATATGGTCCGTGTGTGTTGGAAGCACGGTTCTTTTGTTCTGAGCACACTCACGTTTCCCGCCTTATTAGAGACTCTAGAAATCAAGAGCATGCTTCTTGCTCTATAGCAGAGTGTGTTTCATGGAATGAGAACTGTGCTGTGTGTTTCCCTTCAGAAACAGAGTTCATTGCCAGGCTCTGTGTCTTCCTACAAAGAAGACTTCGTTACAGGTAAACCCAGGAACTTTTCAGCTCAAAGGAAGCTACATTGTTCACGAAGCTCACACGTTTCTCGCTCTTAACTGAAAAGCATTGGATGTTAGAGGACCTTTGGTTTGTATCAGTTTCAGAGGTAGAGTTGTACTATATATGGTCCGTGTGTGTAGGAAACACGGTTCTTTTGTTCTGAGCACACTCACATTTCCCGCCTTATTAGAGACTCTAGAAAGCAAGAGCGTGCTTCTTGCTCTAAAGCAGAGTGTGTTTCATGGATGAGAACTATGCTGTGTGTTTACCTTCAGAAACGGAGTTCAATGCCAGGCTCTGTGTCTTCCTACAAGCCAGACTTCGTTTCAGGAAAACGCACTCACTTCTCAGCTCAAACGAAGTGACATTGTTTACAAAGCTCACACGTTTCTCGCTCTGAACTGAAAAGTATTGGATGTTAGAGGACCTGTGGTTTGTATCCGTTTCAGAAGCAGAGTGCAACTAGATATGTTCCGTGTGTGTAGGAAACACTATTCTTTTGTCCTGAGCACTCTCACGTTTCCCAACTTATTAGATAATGTAGAAAGCAAAAGCGTGCTTTTTGCTCTAAAGCAGAGTGTGTTTCATGGATGAGAGATGTGCTGTGTGTTTCCCTTCAGAAACGGTGTTCAATGCCAGGCTCTGTGTCTTCCTACAAGCAAGACTTCGTTTCAGGTAAGGGTACTCACTTTTCAGCTCAAAAGAAGCTACATTGTTCACAAAGCTCACACGTTTCTCGCTCTGAACTGAAAAGCATTGGATGTGAGAGGACCTGAGGTTTGTATCAGTTTCAGAAGCAGAGTTGAACTAGATATGGTCCGTGTGTGTAGGAAACACAGTTATTTGTTCTGAGCACACTCACGTTTCCCACCTTATTAGAGACTCTAGAAAGCAAGAGCTTGCTTCTTGCTCTAAAGCAGAGGTTGTTTCATAGATGAGAAATGTGCTTTGTGTTCATCTTCAGAAACGGTGTGAAATGCCAGGCTATGTTTCTTCCTGCAAGCAAGAGTTCGTTTCAGGTAAATGCAGTCACTTTTCAGCTCATAGGAAGCTATATGGTTCACAAAGCTCACAAGTTTCTCGCTCATAACGGAAAAGCATTGGATGTTAGAGGACCTGTGGTTTGTATCAGTTTCAGATGTAGAGTTGTACTAGATATGGTCTGTGTGTAGGAAACACGGTTCTTTTGTTCTGAGCACACTCACATTTCCCGCCTTATTAGAGACTCTAGAAAGCAAGAGCGTGCTTCTTGCTCTAAAGCAGAGTGTGTTTCATGGATGAGAACTGTGCTGTGTGTTTACCTTCAGAAACGGAGTCCAATGCGAGGCTCTGTGTTTTCCCAAAAGCAAGACTTCTTTTCAGGTAAACGCACTCACTTTTCAGCTCAAAGGAAGCTATATGGTTCACGAAGCTCACAAGTTTCTCGCTCATAACTGAAAAGCATTGGATGTTAGAGGACCTGTGGTTTGTATCAGTTTCAGAAGCAGAGTGGAACTAGATATGGTCTCTGTGTAGGAAACACGGTTCTATTGTTCTGAGCATACTCACATTTCCCGCCTTATTAGAGACTCTAGAAAGCAAGAGCGTGCTTCTTGCTGTAAAGCAGAGTGTGTTTCATGGATGAGAACTATGCTGTGTGTTTACCTTCAGAAATGGAGTTCAATGCCAGGCTCTGTGTCTTCCTACAAGCAAGACTTCGTTTCAGGAAAACGCACTCACTTCTCAGCTCAAACGAAGCGATATTGTTCACAAAGCTCACACGTTTCTCGCTCTGAACTGAAAAGCATTGGATGTTAGAGGACCTGTGGTTTGTATCCGTTTCAGAAGCAGAGGGCAACTAGATAAGTTCCGTGTGTGTAGGAAACACTATTCTTTTGTCCTGAGCACTCTCACGTTTCCCAACTTATTAGAGATGTAGAAAGCAAAAGCGTGCTTTTTGCTCTAAAGCAGAGTGTGTTTCATGGATGAGAGATGTGCTGTGTGTTTCCCTTCAGAAACGGTGTTCAATGCCAGGCTCTGTGTCTTCCTACAAGCAAGACTTCGTTTCAGGTAAAGGTACTCACTTTTCAGCTCAAAAGAAGCTACATTGTTCACGAGCTCACACGTTTCTCGCTCATAACTGAAAAGCATTGGATGTGAGAGGACCTGTGGATTGTATCAGTTTCAGAAGCAGAGTTGAACTAGATATGGTCCGTGTGTGTAGGAAACACAGTTATTTGTTCTGAACACACTCACGTTTCCCGCCTAATTAGAGATTGAAGAAAGCAAGAGCATGCTTCTTGCTCTAAAGCAGAGTGTGTTTCATGGATGAGAACTGTGCTGCCTGTTTCCCTTCAGAAACGGAGTTCATCGCCAGGCTCTGTGTCTTCCTACAAAGAAGACTTCGTTTCAGGTAAACCCAGGAACTTTTCAGCTCAAAGGAAGCTACATTGTTCACGAAGCTCACACGTTTCTCGTTCTTAACTGAAAAGCATTAGATGTTAGAGGACCTGTGGTTTGTATAAGTTTCAGGAGCAGAGCTGAACTAGATATGGTCCGTGTGTGTAGAAAACACGGTTCTTTTGTTCTGAGCACACTCACATTTCCCGCCTTATTAGAGACTCTAGAAATCAATAGCCTGCTTCTTGCTCTAAAGCAGAGTGTGTTTCATGGATGAGAACTGTGCTGTGTGTTTCCCTTCAGAAACGGAGTTCAATGCCAGGCTCTGTGTTTTCCCACAAGCAAGACATTGTTTCAGGTAAACGCACTCACTTTTGAGCGCAAATGAAGCTATATCATTCACGAAGCTCACACGTTTCTCGCTCTTAACTGAAAAGCATGGGATGTGAGAGGACCTGTGGTTTGTATCAGTTTCAGAAGCAGAGTTGAACTAGATATGGTCCGTGTGTGTAGGAAACACAGTTATTTGTTCTGAGCACACTCACGTTTCCCGCCTTATTAGAGACTCTAGAAAGCAAGAGTTTGCTTCTTGCTCTAAAGCAGAGGTTGTTTCATAGATGAGAAATGTGCTTTGTGTTCATCTTCAGAAACGGTGTGAAATGCCAGGCTATGTGTTTTCCTACAAGCAAGACTTCGTTTCAGGTAAACGCACTCACTTTTCAGCTCAAAGAAAGCTATATGGTTCACGAAGCTCACAAGTTTCTCGCTCATAACTGAAAATCATTGGATGTTAGAGGACCTGTGGTTTGTATCAGTTTCAGAAGCAGAGTGGAACTAGATATGGTCTCTGTGTAGGAAACACGGTTCTTTTGTTCTGAGCACACTCACATTTCCCGCCTTATTAGAGACTCTAGAAAGCAAGAGCGTGCTTCTTGCTCTAAAGCAGAGTGTGTTTCATGGATGAGAACTATGCTGTGTGTTTCCCTTCAGAAACGGAGTTCAATGCCAGGCTATGTGTCTTCCTATAAAGAAGACTTCATTTCAGGTAAACCCAGGAACTTTTCAGCTCAAACGTAGCTACATTGTTCACGAAGCTCACACGTTTCTCGCTCTTAACTGAAAAGCATTCGATGTTAGGGGACCTGAGGTTTGTATCAGTTTCAGAGGTAGAGTTGTACTATATATGGTCCGTGTGTGTAGGAAACACGGTTCTTTTGTTCTGAGCACACTCACATTTCCCGCCTTATTAGAGACTCTAGAAAGCAAGAGCGTGCTTCTTGCTCTAAAGCAGAGTGTGTTTCATGGACGAGAACTATGCTGTGTGTTTACCTTCAGAAACGGAGTTCAATGCCAGGCTCTGTGTCTTCCTACAAGCCAGACTTTGTTTCAGGTAAACGAACTCACTTCTCAGCTCAAACGAAGCGACATTGTTCACAAAGCTCACACGTTTCTCGCTCTGAACTGAAAAGCATTGGATGTTAGAGGTCCTGTGGTTTGTATCCGTTTCAGAAGCAGAGTGCAACTAGATATGTTCCGTGTGTGTAGGAAACACTATTCTTTTGTCCTGAGCACTCTCACGTTTCCCAACTTATTAGATACTGTAGAAAGCAAAAGCGTGCTTTTTGCTCTAAAGCAGAGTGTGTTTCATGGATGAGAGATGTGCTGTGTGTTTCCCTTCAGAAACATTGTTCAATGCCTGGCTCTGTGTCTTCCTACAAGCAAGACTTCGTTTCAGGTAAAGGTACTCACTTTTCAGTCAAAAGAAGCTACATTGTTCACAAAGCTCACACGTTTCTCGCTCATAACTGAAAAGCATTGGATGTGAGAGGACGTGTGGTTTGTATCAGTCTCAGAAGCAGAGTTGAACTAGATATGGTCCGTGTGTGTAGGAAACACAGTTATTTGTTCTGAGCACACTCACGTTTCCCACCTTATTTGAGACTCTAGAAAGCAAGAGCTTGCTTCTTGCTCTAAAGCAGAGGTTGTTTCATAGATGAGAAATGTGCTTTGTGTTCATCTTCAGAAACGGTGTGAAATGCCAGGCTATGTTTCTTCCTGCAAGCAAGAGTTCGTTTCAGGTAAATGCAGTCACTTTTCAGCTCAAAGGAAGCTATATGGTTCACAAAGCTCACAGGTTTCTCGCTCATAACTGAAAAGCATTGGATGTTAGAGGACCTGTGGTTTGTATCAGTTTCAGAAGCAGAGTGGAACTAGATATGGTCCCTGTGTGTAGGAAACACAGTTATTTGTTCTGAGCACACTCACGTTTCCCGCCATATTAGAGACTCTAGAAAGCAAGAGCATGCTTCTTGCTCTATAGCAGAGTGTGTTTCATGGAATGAGAACTGTGCTGTGTGTTTTGCTTCAGAAACGGAGTTCAATGCCAGGCTCTGTGTCTTCCTACAAGCAAGACTTCGTTTCAGGAAAACACACTCACTTCTCAGCTCAAACGAAGCAACATTGTTCACGAAGCTCACACGTTTCTCACTCTTTACTGAAAAGCATTGGATGTTAGCGGACCTGTGGCTTGTATCAGTTTCAGAAGCAGAGTTGAAATAGATATGGTCCGTGTGTGTTGGAGGCACGGTTCTTTTGTTCTGAGCACACTCACGTTTCCCGCCTAATTAGAGACTCAAGAAAGCAAGAGCATGCTTCTTGCTCTAAAGCAGAGTGTGTTTCATGGATGAGAACTGTGCTGCCTGTTTCCCTTCAGAAACGGAGTTCATTGCCAGGCTCTGTGTCTTCCTACAAAGAAGACTTCGTTTCAGGTAAACCCAGGAACTTTTCAGCTCAAAGGAAGCTACATTGTTCACGAAGCTCACACGTTTCTCGCTCTTAACTGAAAAGCATTCGATGTTAGAGGACCTGAGGTTTGTATTAGTTTCAGAAGTAGATTGAACTTCATGTGCTCCGTGTGTGTAGGAAACACGGTTCTTTTGTTCTGAGCACACTAACGTTTCCCGCCTTATTAGAGACTCTAGAAATCAAGAGCATGCTTCTTGCTCTATAGCAGATTGTGTTTCATGGAATGAGAACTGTGCTGTGTGTTTCCCTTCAGAAACGGAGTTCAATGCCAGGCTCTGTGTCTTACTAAAAGCAAGACTTTGTTTCAGGTAAACGCACTCAGTTTTCAGCTGAAACGAAGCTACATTGTACACGAAGCTCACACGTTTCTCGTTCTTAACTGAAAAGCATTAGATGTTATAGGACCTGTGGTTTGTATAAGTTTCAGAAGCAGAGTTGAACTAGATATGGTCCGTGTGTGTAGAAAACACGGTTCTTTGTTCTGAGCACACTCACATTTCCCGCCTTATTAGAGACTCTAGAAATCAAGAGCCTGCTTCTTGCTCTAAAGCAGAGTGTGTTTCATGGATGAGAACTGTGCTGTGTGTTTCCCTTCAGAAACGGAGTTCATTGCCAGGCTCTGTGTCTTCATACAAGCAAGACATTGTTTCAGGAAAACGCACTCACTTCTCAGCTCAAAGGAAGATACATTGTTCAGGAAGCCCACACGTTTGTCGTTCTTAACTCAAAAGCATTAGATGTTAGAGGACCTGTGGTTTGTATCAGTTTCAGAAGCAGAGTTGAACTAGATATGGTCCGTGTGTGTAGAAAACACGGTTCTTTTGTTCTGAGCACACTCACATTTCCCGCCTTATTAGAGACTCTAGAAATCAAGAGTGTGCTTCTTGCTCTAAAGCAGAGTGTGTTTCATGGAATGAGAACTGTGCTGTGTGTTTCCCTTCAGAAACGGAGTTCAATGCCAGGCTATGTGTCTTCCTATAAAGAAGACTTCATTTCAGGTAAACCCAGGAACTTTTCAGATCAAACGTAGCTACATTGTTCACGAAGCTCACACGTTTCTCGCTCTTAACTGAAAAGCATTTGATGTTAGAGGACCTGAGGTTTGTATCAGTTTCAGAAGTAGATTTAACTACATGTGCTCCATGTGTGTAGGAAACACGGTTCTTTTGTTCTGAGCACACTAACGTTCCCCGCTTTATTAGAGACTCTAGAAATCAAGAGCATGCTTCTTGCTCTATAGCAGAGTGTGTTTCATGGAATGAGAACTGTGCTGTGTGTTTTGCTTCAGAAACGGAGTTCAATGCCAGGCTCTGTGTCTTCCTACAAGCAAGACTTCGTTTCAGGAAAACACACTCACTTCTCAGCTCAAACGAAGCAACATTGTTCACGAAGCTCACACGTTTCTCACTCTTTACTGAAAAGCATTGGATGTTAGCGGACCTGTGGCTTGTATCAGTTTCAGAAGCAGAGTTGAAATAGATATGGTCCGTGTGTGTTGGAGGCACGGTTCTTTTGTTCTGAGCACACTCACGTTTCCCGCCTAATTAGAGACTCTAGAAAGCAAGAGCATGCTTCTTGCTCTAAAGCAGAGTGTGTTTCATGGATGAGAACTGTGCTGCCTGTTTCCCTTCAGAAACGGAGTTCATTGCCAGGCTCTGTGTCTTCCTACAAAGAAGACTTCGTTTCAGGTAAACCCAGGAACTTTTCAGCTCAAAGGAAGCTACATTGTTCACGAAGCTCACACGTTTCTCGCTCTTAACTGAAAAGCATTCGATGTTAGAGGACCTGAGGTTTGTATTAGTTTCAGAAGTAGATTGAACTACATGTGCTCCGTGTGTGTAGGAAACACTGTTCTTTTGTTCTGAGCACACTAACGTTTCCCGCCTTATTAGAGACTCTAGAAATCAAGAGCATGCTTCTTGCTCTATAGCAGAGTGTGTTTCATGGAATGAGAACTGTGCTGTGTGTTTCCCTTCAGAAACGGAGTTCAATGCCAGGCTCTGTGTCTTCCTAAAAGCAAGACTATGTTTCAGGTAAACGCACTCAGTTTTCAGCTGAAACGAAGCTACATTGTTCACGAAGCTCACACGTTTCTCGTTCTTAACTGAAAAGCATTAGATGTTATAGGACCTGTGGTTTGTATAAGTTTCAGAAGCAGAGTTGAACTAGATATGGTCCGTGTGTGTAGAAAACACGGTTCTTTGTTCTGAGCACACTCACATTTCCCGCCTTATTAGAGACTCTAGAAATCAAGAGCCTGCTTCTTGCTATAAAGCAGAGTGTGTTTCATGGATGAGAACTGTGCTGTGTGTTTCCCTTCAGAAACGGAGTTTAATGCCAGGCTCTGTGTCTTCATACAAGCAAGACTTCGTTTCAGGAAAACGCACTCACTTCTCAGCTCAAAGGAAGATACATTGTTCACGAAGCCCACACGTTTGTCGTTCTTAACTCAAAAGCATTAGATGTTAGACGACCTGTGGTTTGTATAAGTTTCAGAAGCAGAGTTGAACTAGATATGGTCCGTGTGTGTAGAAAACACAGTTCTTTTGTTCTGAGCACACTCACATTTCCCGCCTTATTAGAGACTCTAGAAATCAAGAGCATGCTTCTTGCTCAAAAGCAGAGTGTGTTTCATGGATGAGAACTGTGCTGTGTGTTTCCCTTCAGAAACGGTGTTCAATGCCAGGCTCTGTGTCTTCATACAAGCAAGACTTCGTTTCAGGAAAACGCACTCACTTCTCAGCTCAAAGGAAGATACATTGTTCACGAAGCTCACACGTTTCTTGCTCTTAACTGAAAAGCATTGGATGTTAGAGGACCTGTGGTTTGTATCAGTTTCAGAAGCAGAGTTGAACTAGATATGGTCCGTGTGAGTAGGAAACATGGTTCTTTACTTCTGAGCACACTCACGTTTCCCCCATTATTAGAGAATCTAGAAAGCAAGAGCGTGCTTCCTGCTCTAAACCAGAGTGTGTTTCATGGAAGAGATCTGTGCTGTGTGTTTCCCTTAGAATCGGAGTCCAATGCCAGGCTCTGTGTTTTCCTACAAGCAAGACTTTGTTTCAGGTAAACACACACACTTTTGAGCGCAAATGAAGCTATATCATTCACGAAGCTCACACGTTTTCGCTCTTAACTGGAAAGCATTGGATGTTAGAGGACCTGTGGTTTGTATCAGTTCCAGAAGCAGACTTGAACTTGATATGGTCTGTGAGTGTAGGAAACACGGTTCTTTTGTTCTGAGCACACTCACATTTCCCGCCTTATTAGAGATTCTAGAAAGCAAGAGCGTGCTTCTTGCTCTAAAGCAGAGTGTGTTTCATGGATGAGAACTGTGCTGTGTGTTTACCTTCAGAAACGGAGTTCAATGCCAGGCTCTGTGTCTTCCTACAAGCAAGACTTCGTTTCAGGAAAACGCACTCACTTCTCAGCTCAAAGGAAGCTACATTGTTCACGAAGCTCACACGTTTCTCGCTCTTTACTGAAAAGCATTGGATGTTAGGGGACCTGTGGCTTGTATCAGTTTCAGAAGCAGAGTGGAACTAGATATGGTCTGTGTGTGTTGGAAGCACGGTTCTTTTGTTCTGAGCACACTCACGTTTCCGCCCTAATTAGAGACTCAAGAAAGTAAGAGCATGCTTCTTGCTCTAAAGCAGAGTGTGTTTCATGGATGAGATCTATGCTGTGTGTTTACATTCAGAAACGGAGTCCAATGCGAGGCTCTGTGTTTTCCCACAAGCAAGACATTGTTTCAGGTAAACGCACTCACTTCTGAGCGCAAATGAAGCTATATCATTCACGAAGCTCACACGTTTCTCGCTCTTTCTGAAAAGCATGGGATGTGAGAGGACCTGTGGTTTGTATCCGTTTCAGAAGCAGAGTTCAACTAGATAAGTTCCAAGTGTTTAGGAAACACTATTCTTTTGTCCTGAGCACTCTCACGTTTCCCAACTTATTATTGATGTAGAAAGCAAAAGCGTGCTTTTTGCTCTAAAGCAGAGTGTGTTTCATGGATGAGAGATGTGCTGTGTGTTTCCCTTCAGAAACGGTGTTCAATGCCAGGCTCTGTGTCTTCCTACAAGCAAGACTTCGTTTCAGGTAAAGGTACTCACTTTTCAGTCAAAAGAACCTACATTGTTCACGAGCTCACACGTTTCTCGCTCATAACTGAAAAGCATTGGATGTGAGAGGACCTGTGGATTGTATCAGATTCAGAAGCAGAGTTGAACTAGATATGGTCCGTGTGTGTGGGTAACACAGTTATTTGTTCTGAGCACACTCACGTTTCCCACCTTATTAGAGACTCTAGAAAGCAAGAGCTTGCTTCTTGCTCTAAAGCAGAGGTTGTTTCATAGATGAGAAATGTGCTTTGTGTTCATCTTCAGAAACGGTGTGAAATGCCAGGCTATGTTTCTTCCTGCAAGCAAGAGTTCGTTTCAGGTAAATGCAGTCACTTTTCAGCTCAAAGGAAGCTATATGGTTCACAAAGCTCACAGGTTTCTCGCTCATAACTGAAAAGCATTGGATGTTAGAGGACCTGTGGTTTGTATCAGTTTCAGAAGCAGAGTGGAACTAGATATGGTCCCTGTGTGTAGGAAACACAGTTATTTGTTCTGAGCACACTCACGTTTCCCGCCATATTAGAGACTCTAGAAAGCAAGAGCATGCTTCTTGCTCTATAGCAGAGTGTGTTTCATGGAATGAGAACTGTGCTGTGTGTTTTGCTTCAGAAACGGAGTTCAATGCCAGGCTCTGTGTCTTCCTACAAGCAAGACTTCGTTTCAGGAAAACACACTCACTTCTCAGCTCAAACGAAGCAACATTGTTCACGAAGCTCACACGTTTCTCACTCTTTACTGAAAAGCATTGGATGTTAGCGGACCTGTGGCTTGTATCAGTTTCAGAAGCAGAGTTGAAATAGATATGGTCCGTGTGTGTTGGAGGCACGGTTCTTTTGTTCTGAGCACACTCACGTTTCCCGCCTAATTAGAGACTCAAGAAAGCAAGAGCATGCTTCTTGCTCTAAAGCAGAGTGTGTTTCATGGATGAGAACTGTGCTGCCTGTTTCCCTTCAGAAACGGAGTTCATTGCCAGGCTCTGTGTCTTCCTACAAAGAAGACTTCGTTTCAGGTAAACCCAGGAACTTTTCAGCTCAAAGGAAGCTACATTGTTCACGAAGCTCACACGTTTCTCGCTCTTAACTGAAAAGCATTCGATGTTAGAGGACCTGAGGTTTGTATTAGTTTCAGAAGTAGATTGAACTTCATGTGCTCCGTGTGTGTAGGAAACACGGTTCTTTTGTTCTGAGCACACTAACGTTTCCCGCCTTATTAGAGACTCTAGAAATCAAGAGCATGCTTCTTGCTCTATAGCAGATTGTGTTTCATGGAATGAGAACTGTGCTGTGTGTTTCCCTTCAGAAACGGAGTTCAATGCCAGGCTCTGTGTCTTACTAAAAGCAAGACTTTGTTTCAGGTAAACGCACTCAGTTTTCAGCTGAAACGAAGCTACATTGTACACGAAGCTCACACGTTTCTCGTTCTTAACTGAAAAGCATTAGATGTTATAGGACCTGTGGTTTGTATAAGTTTCAGAAGCAGAGTTGAACTAGATATGGTCCGTGTGTGTAGAAAACACGGTTCTTTGTTCTGAGCACACTCACATTTCCCGCCTTATTAGAGACTCTAGAAATCAAGAGCCTGCTTCTTGCTCTAAAGCAGAGTGTGTTTCATGGATGAGAACTGTGCTGTGTGTTTCCCTTCAGAAACGGAGTTCATTGCCAGGCTCTGTGTCTTCATACAAGCAAGACATTGTTTCAGGAAAACGCACTCACTTCTCAGCTCAAAGGAAGATACATTGTTCAGGAAGCCCACACGTTTGTCGTTCTTAACTCAAAAGCATTAGATGTTAGAGGACCTGTGGTTTGTATCAGTTTCAGAAGCAGAGTTGAACTAGATATGGTCCGTGTGTGTAGAAAACACGGTTCTTTTGTTCTGAGCACACTCACATTTCCCGCCTTATTAGAGACTCTAGAAATCAAGAGTGTGCTTCTTGCTCTAAAGCAGAGTGTGTTTCATGGAATGAGAACTGTGCTGTGTGTTTCCCTTCAGAAACGGAGTTCAATGCCAGGCTATGTGTCTTCCTATAAAGAAGACTTCATTTCAGGTAAACCCAGGAACTTTTCAGATCAAACGTAGCTACATTGTTCACGAAGCTCACACGTTTCTCGCTCTTAACTGAAAAGCATTTGATGTTAGAGGACCTGAGGTTTGTATCAGTTTCAGAAGTAGATTTAACTACATGTGCTCCATGTGTGTAGGAAACACGGTTCTTTTGTTCTGAGCACACTAACGTTCCCCGCTTTATTAGAGACTCTAGAAATCAAGAGCATGCTTCTTGCTCTATAGCAGAGTGTGTTTCATGGAATGAGAACTGTGCTGTGTGTTTTGCTTCAGAAACGGAGTTCAATGCCAGGCTCTGTGTCTTCCTACAAGCAAGACTTCGTTTCAGGAAAACACACTCACTTCTCAGCTCAAACGAAGCAACATTGTTCACGAAGCTCACACGTTTCTCACTCTTTACTGAAAAGCATTGGATGTTAGCGGACCTGTGGCTTGTATCAGTTTCAGAAGCAGAGTTGAAATAGATATGGTCCGTGTGTGTTGGAGGCACGGTTCTTTTGTTCTGAGCACACTCACGTTTCCCGCCTAATTAGAGACTCTAGAAAGCAAGAGCATGCTTCTTGCTCTAAAGCAGAGTGTGTTTCATGGATGAGAACTGTGCTGCCTGTTTCCCTTCAGAAACGGAGTTCATTGCCAGGCTCTGTGTCTTCCTACAAAGAAGACTTCGTTTCAGGTAAACCCAGGAACTTTTCAGCTCAAAGGAAGCTACATTGTTCACGAAGCTCACACGTTTCTCGCTCTTAACTGAAAAGCATTCGATGTTAGAGGACCTGAGGTTTGTATTAGTTTCAGAAGTAGATTGAACTACATGTGCTCCGTGTGTGTAGGAAACACTGTTCTTTTGTTCTGAGCACACTAACGTTTCCCGCCTTATTAGAGACTCTAGAAATCAAGAGCATGCTTCTTGCTCTATAGCAGAGTGTGTTTCATGGAATGAGAACTGTGCTGTGTGTTTCCCTTCAGAAACGGAGTTCAATGCCAGGCTCTGTGTCTTCCTAAAAGCAAGACTATGTTTCAGGTAAACGCACTCAGTTTTCAGCTGAAACGAAGCTACATTGTTCACGAAGCTCACACGTTTCTCGTTCTTAACTGAAAAGCATTAGATGTTATAGGACCTGTGGTTTGTATAAGTTTCAGAAGCAGAGTTGAACTAGATATGGTCCGTGTGTGTAGAAAACACGGTTCTTTGTTCTGAGCACACTCACATTTCCCGCCTTATTAGAGACTCTAGAAATCAAGAGCCTGCTTCTTGCTCTAAAGCAGAGTGTGTTTCATGGATGAGAACTGTGCTGTGTGTTTCCCTTCAGAAACGGAGTTTAATGCCAGGCTCTGTGTCTTCATACAAGCAAGACTTCGTTTCAGGAAAACGCACTCACTTCTCAGCTCAAAGGAAGATACATTGTTCACGAAGCCCACACGTTTGTCGTTCTTAACTCAAAAGCATTAGATGTTAGACGACCTGTGGTTTGTATAAGTTTCAGAAGCAGAGTTGAACTAGATATGGTCCGTGTGTGTAGAAAACACAGTTCTTTTGTTCTGAGCACACTCACATTTCCCGCCTTATTAGAGACTCTAGAAATCAAGAGCATGCTTCTTGCTCAAAAGCAGAGTGTGTTTCATGGATGAGAACTGTGCTGTGTGTTTCCCTTCAGAAACGGTGTTCAATGCCAGGCTCTGTGTCTTCAAACAAGCAAGACTTCGTTTCAGGAAAACGCACTCACTTCTCAGCTCAAAGGAAGATACATTGTTCACGAAGCTCACACGTTTCTTGCTCTTAACTGAAAAGCATTGGATGTTAGAGGACCTGTGGTTTGTATCAGTTTCAGAAGCAGAGTTGAACTAGATATGGTCCGTGTGAGTAGGAAACATGGTTCTTTACTTCTGAGCACACTCACGTTTCCCCCATTATTAGAGAATCTAGAAAGCAAGAGCGTGCTTCCTGCTCTAAACCAGAGTGTGTTTCATGGAAGAGATCTGTGCTGTGTGTTTCCCTTAGAATCGGAGTCCAATGCCAGGCTCTGTGTTTTCCTACAAGCAAGACTTTGTTTCAGGTAAACACACACACTTTTGAGCGCAAATGAAGCTATATCATTCACGAAGCTCACACGTTTTCGCTCTTAACTGGAAAGCATTGGATGTTAGAGGACCTGTGGTTTGTATCAGTTCCAGAAGCAGACTTGTACTTGATATGGTCTGTGAGTGTAGGAAACACGGTTCTTTTGTTCTGAGCACACTCACATTTCCCGCCTTATTAGAGATTCTAGAAAGCAAGAGCGTGCTTCTTGCTCTAAAGCAGAGTGTGTTTCATGGATGAGAACTGTGCTGTGTGTTTACCTTCAGAAACGGAGTTCAATGCCAGGCTCTGTGTCTTCCTACAAGCAAGACTTCGTTTCAGGAAAACGCACTCACTTCTCAGCTCAAAGGAAGCTACATTGTTCACGAAGCTCACACGTTTCTCGCTCTTTACTGAAAAGCATTGGATGTTAGGGGACCTGTGGCTTGTATCAGTTTCAGAAGCAGAGTGGAACTAGATATGGTCTGTGTGTGTTGGAAGCACGGTTCTTTTGTTCTGAGCACACTCACGTTTCCGCCCTAATTAGAGACTCAAGAAAGTAAGAGCATGCTTCTTGCTCTAAAGCAGAGTGTGTTTCATGGATGAGATCTATGCTGTGTGTTTACATTCAGAAACGGAGTCCAATGCGAGGCTCTGTGTTTTCCCACAAGCAAGACATTGTTTCAGGTAAACGCACTCACTTCTGAGCGCAAATGAAGCTATATCATTCACGAAGCTCACACGTTTCTCGCTCTTTCTGAAAAGCATGGGATGTGAGAGGACCTGTGGTTTGTATCCGTTTCAGAAGCAGAGTTCAACTAGATAAGTTCCAAGTGTTTAGGAAACACTATTCTTTTGTCCTGAGCACTCTCACGTTTCCCAACTTATTATTGATGTAGAAAGCAAAAGCGTGCTTTTTGCTCTAAAGCAGAGTGTGTTTCATGGATGAGAGATGTGCTGTGTGTTTCCCTTCAGAAACGGTGTTCAATGCCAGGCTCTGTGTCTTCCTACAAGCAAGACTTCGTTTCAGGTAAAGGTACTCACTTTTCAGTCAAAAGAACCTACATTGTTCACGAGCTCACACGTTTCTCGCTCATAACTGAAAAGCATTGGATGTGAGAGGACCTGTGCATTGTATCAGATTCAGAAGCAGAGTTGAACTAGATATGGTCCGTGTGTGTGGGTAACACAGTTATTTGTTCTGAGCACACTCACGTTTCCCACCTTATTAGAGACTCTAGAAAGCAAGAGCTTGCTTCTTGCTCTAAAGCAGAGGTTGTTTCATAGATGAGAAATGTGCTTTGTTTACATCTTCAGAAACGGAGTTCAATGCCAGGCTATGTGTCTTCCTATAAAGAAGACTTCATTTCAGGTAAACCCAGGAACTTTTCAGCTCAAACGTAGCTACATTGTTCACGAAGCTCACACGTTTCTCGCTCTTAACTGAAAAGCATTCGATGTTAGAGGACCTGAGGTTTGTATCAGTTTCAGAAGTAGATTGAACTACATGTGCTCCGTGTGTGTAGGAAACACGGTTCTTTTGTTCTGAGCACACTAACGTTTCCCGCTTTATTAGAGACTCTAGAAATCAAGAGCATGCTTCTTGCTCTATAGCAGAGTGTGTTTCATGGAATGAGAACTGTGCTGTGTGTTTTGCTTCAGAAACGGAGTTCAATGCCAGGCTCTGTGTCTTCCTACAAGCAAGACTTCGTTGCAGGAAAACACACTCACATCTCAGCTCAAACGAAGCAACATTGTTCACGAAGCTCACACATTTCTCGCTCTTTACTGAAAAGCATTGGATGTTAGCGTACCTGTGGCTTGTATCAGTTTCAGAAGCAGAGTTGAACTAGATATGGTCCGTGTGTGTTGGAAGCACGGTTCTTTTGTTCTGAGCACACTCACGTTTCCCGCCTAATTAGAGACTCAAGAAAGCAAGAGCATGCTTCTTGCTCTAAAGCAGAGTGTGTTTCACGGATGAGAACTGTGCTGCCTGTTTCCCTTCAGAAACGGAGTTCATTGCCAGGCTCTGTGTCTTCCTACAAAGAAGACTTCGTTTCAGGTAAACCCAGGAGCTTTTCAGCTCAAAGGAAGCTACATTGTTCACGAAGCTCACACGTTTCTCGCTCTTAACTGAAAAGCATTGGATGTTAGAGGACCTGTGGTTTGTATCAGTTTCAGAGGTAGAGTTGTACTATATATGGTCCGTGTGTGTAGGAAACACGCTTCTTTTGTTCTGAGCACAATCACATTTCCCGCCTTATTAGAGACTCTAGAAAGCAAGAGCGGGCTTCTTGCTCTAAAGCAGAGTGTGTTTCATGGATGAGAACTATGCTGTGTGTTTACCTTCAGAAACGGAGTTCAATGCCAGGCTCTGTGTCTTCCTACAAGCCAGACTTCGTTTCAGGAAAACGCACTTACTTCTCAGCTCAAACGAAGCGACATTGTTCACAAAGCTCACACGTTTCTCGCTCTGAACTGAAAAGCATTGGATGTTAGAGGACCTGTGGTTTGTATCCGTTTCAGAAGCAGAGTGCAACTAGATATGTTCCGTGTGTGTAGGAAACACTATTCTTTTGTCCTGAGCACTCTCACGTTTCCCAACTTATTAGATACTGTAGAAAGCAAAAGCGTGCTTTTTGCTCTAAAGCAGAGTGTGTTTCATGGATGAGAGATGTGCTGTGTGTTTCCCTTCAGAAACGGTGTTCAATGCCAGGCTCTGTGTCTTCCTACAAGCAAGACTTCGTTTCAGGTAAAGGTACTCACTTTTCAGCTCAAAAGAAGCTACATTGTTCACAAAGCTCACACGTTTCTCGCTCATAACTGAAAAGCATTGGATGTGAGAGGACCTGTGGTTTGTATCAGTTTCAGAAGCAGAGTTGAACTAGATATGGTCCGTGTGTGTAGGAAACACAGTTATTTGTTCTGAGCACACTCACGTTTCCTGCCTTATTAGAGACTCTAGAAAGCAAGAGCTTGCCTCTTGCTCTAAAGCAGAGGTTGTTTCATAGATGAGAAATGTGCTTTGTGTTCATCTTCAGAAACGGTGTGAAATGCCAGGCTATGTTTCTTCCTGCAAGCAAGAGTTCGTTTCAGGTAAATGCAGTCACTTTTCAGCTCAAAGGAAGCTATATGGTTCACGAAGCTCACAAGTTTCTCGCTCATAACTGAAAAGCATTGGATGTTAGAGGACCTGTGGTTTGTATCAGTTACAGAAGCAGAGTCGAACTTGATATGGTCTGTGTGTGTAGGAAACACGGTACTTTTGTTCTGAGCACACTCACATTTCCCGCCTTATTAGAGATTCTAGAAGGCAAGAGCGTGCTTCTTGCTCTAAAGCAGAGTGTGTTTCATGGATGAGAACTGTGCTGTGTGTTTACCTTCAGAAACGGAGTTCAATGCCAGGCTCTGTGTCTTCCTACAAGCAAGACTTCGTTTCAGGAAAACGCACTCACTTCTCAGCTCAAAGGAAGCTACATTGTTCACGAAGCTCACACGTTTCTCGCTCTTTACTGAAAAGCATTGGATGTTAGGGGACCTGTGGCTTGTATCAGTTTCACAAGCAGAGTGGAACTAGATATGGTCTGTGTGTGTTGGAAGCACGGTTCTTTTGTTCTGAGCACACTCACGTTTCCGCCCTAATTAGAGACTCAAGAAAGTAAGAGCATGCTTCTTGCTCTAAAGCAGAGTGTGTTTCATGGATGAGATCTATGCTGTGTGTTTACATTCAGAAACGGAGTCCAATGCGAGGCTCTGTGTTTTCCCACAAGCAAGACATTGTTTCAGGTAAACGCACTCACTTCTGAGCGCAAATGAAGCTATATCATTCACGAAGCTCACACGTTTCTCGCTCTTTCTGAAAAGCATGGGATGTGAGAGGACCTGTGGTTTGTATCCGTTTCAGAAGCAGAGTTCAACTAGATAAGTTCCAAGTGTTTAGGAAACACTATTCTTTTGTCCTGAGCACTCTCACGTTTCCCAACTTATTATTGATGTAGAAAGCAAAAGCGTGCTTTTTGCTCTAAAGCAGAGTGTGTTTCATGGATGAGAACTATGCTGTGTGTTTACCTTCAGAAACGGAGTTCAATGCCAGGCTCTGTGTCTTCCTACAAGCCAGACTTCGTTTCAGGAAAACGCACTTACTTCTCAGCTCAAACGAAGCGACATTGTTCACAAAGCTCACACGTTTCTCGCTCTGAACTGAAAAGCATTGGATGTTAGAGGACCTGTGGTTTGTATCCGTTTCAGAAGCAGAGTGCAACTAGATATGTTCCGTGTGTGTAGGAAACACTATTCTTTTGTCCTGAGCACTCTCACGTTTCCCAACTTATTAGATACTGTAGAAAGCAAAAGCGTGCTTTTTGCTCTAAAGCAGAGTGTGTTTCATGGATGAGAGATGTGCTGTGTGTTTCCCTTCAGAAACGGTGTTCAATGCCAGGCTCTGTGTCTTCCTACAAGCAAGACTTCGTTTCAGGTAAAGGTACTCACTTTTCAGCTCAAAAGAAGCTACATTGTTCACAAAGCTCACACGTTTCTCGCTCATAACTGAAAAGCTTTGGATGTGAGAGGACCTGTGGTTTGTATCAGTTTCAGAAGCAGAGTTGAACTAGATATGGTCCGTGTGTGTAGGAAACACAGTTATTTGTTCTGAGCACACTCACGTTTCCTGCCTTATTAGAGACTCTAGAAAGCAAGAGCTTGCCTCTTGCTCTAAAGCAGAGGTTGTTTCATAGATGAGAAATGTGCTTTGTGTTCATCTTCAGAAACGGTGTGAAATGCCAGGCTATGTTTCTTCCTGCAAGCAAGAGTTCGTTTCAGGTAAATGCAGTCACTTTTCAGCTCAAAGGAAGCTATATGGTTCACGAAGCTCACAAGTTTCTCGCTCATAACTGAAAAGCATTGGATGTTAGAGGACCTGTGGTTTGTATCAGTTACAGAAGCAGAGTCGAACTTGATATGGTCTGTGTGTGTAGGAAACACGGTACTTTTGTTCTGAGCACACTCACATTTCCCGCCTTATTAGAGATTCTAGAAAGCAAGAGCGTGCTTCTTGCTCTAAAGCAGAGTGTGTTTCATGGATGAGAACTGTGCTGTGTGTTTACCTTCAGAAACGGAGTTCAATGCCAGGCTCTGTGTCTTCCTACAAGCAAGACTTCGTTTCAGGAAAACGCACTCACTTCTCAGCTCAAAGGAAGCTACATTGTTCACGAAGCTCACACGTTTCTCGCTCTTTACTGAAAAGCATTGGATGTTAGGGGACCTGTGGCTTGTATCAGTTTCAGAAGCAGAGTGGAACTAGATATGGTCTGTGTGTGTTGGAAGCACGGTTCTTTTGTTCTGAGCACACTCACGTTTCCGCCCTAATTAGAGACTCAAGAAAGTAAGAGCATGCTTCTTGCTCTAAAGCAGAGTGTGTTTCATGGATGAGATCTATGCTGTGTGTTTACATTCAGAAACGGAGTCCAATGCGAGGCTCTGTGTTTTCCCACAAGCAAGACATTGTTTCAGGTAAATGCACTCACTTCTGAGCGCAAATGAAGCTATATCATTCACGAAGCTCACACGTTTCTCGCTCTTTCTGAAAAGCATGGGATGTGAGAGGACCTGTGGTTTGTATCCGTTTCAGAAGCAGAGTTCAACTAGATAAGTTCCAAGTGTTTAGGAAACACTATTCTTTTGTCCTGAGCACTCTCACGTTTCCCAACTTATTATTGATGTAGAAAGCAAAAGCGTGCTTTTTGCTCTAAAGCAGAGTGTGTTTCATGGATGAGAGATGTGCTGTGTGTTTCCCTTCAGAAACGGTGTTCAATGCCAGGCTCTGTGTCTTCCTACAAGCAAGACTTCGTTTCAGGTAAAGGTACTCACTTTTCAGTCAAAAGAACCTACATTGTTCACGAGCTCACACGTTTCTCGCTCATAACTGAAAAGCATTGGATGTGAGAGGACCTGTGGATTGTATCAGATTCAGAAGCAGAGTTGAACTAGATATGGTCCGTGTGTGTGGGTAACACAGTTATTTGTTCTGAGCACACTCACGTTTCCCACCTTATTAGAGACTCTAGAAAGCAAGAGCT
Source organism: Onychomys arenicola (assembly GCA_949786405.1). Classification (NCBI taxonomy): domain Eukaryota; kingdom Metazoa; phylum Chordata; class Mammalia; order Rodentia; family Cricetidae; genus Onychomys; species Onychomys arenicola. The sequence continues at coordinate 1,525,171 of CATKUM010000045.1, forward strand.
TGCTTCTTGCTCTAAAGCAGAGGTTGTTTCATAGATGAGAAATGTGCTTTGTTTACATCTTCAGAAACGGAGTTCAATGCCAGGCTATGTGTCTTCCTATAAAGAAGACTTCATTTCAGGTAAACCCAGGAACTTTTCAGCTCAAACGTAGCTACATTGTTCACGAAGCTCACACGTTTCTCGCTCTTAACTGAAAAGCATTCGATGTTAGAGGACCTGAGGTTTGTATCAGTTTCAGAAGTAGATTGAACTACATGTGCTCCGTGTGTGTAGGAAACACGGTTCTTTTGTTCTGAGCACACTAACGTTTCCCGCTTTATTAGAGACTCTAGAAATCAAGAGCATGCTTCTTGCTCTATAGCAGAGTGTGTTTCATGGAATGAGAACTGTGCTGTGTGTTTTGCTTCAGAAACGGAGTTCAATGCCAGGCTCAGTGTCTTCCTACAAGCAAGACTTCGTTGCAGGAAAACACACTCACATCTCAGCTCAAACGAAGCAACATTGTTCACGAAGCTCACACGTTTCTCGCTCTTTACTGAAAAGCATTGGATGTTAGCGTACCTGTGGCTTGTATCAGTTTCAGAAGCAGAGTTGAACTAGATATGGTCCGTGTGTGTTGGAAGCACGGTTCTTTTGTTCTGAGCACACTCACGTTTCCCGCCTAATTAGAGACTCAAGAAAGCAAGAGCATGCTTCTTGCTCTAAAGCAGAGTGTGTTTCACGGATGAGAACTGTGCTGCCTGTTTCCCTTCAGAAACGGAGTTCATTGCCAGGCTCTGTGTCTTCCTACAAAGAAGACTTCGTTTCAGGTAAACCCAGGAGCTTTTCAGCTCAAAGGAAGCTACATTGTTCACGAAGCTCACACGTTTCTCGCTCTTAACTGAAAAGCATTGGATGTTAGAGGACCTGTGGTTTGTATCAGTTTCAGAGGTAGAGTTGTACTATATATGGTCCGTGTGTGTAGGAAACACGCTTCTTTTGTTCTGAGCACAATCACATTTCCCGCCTTATTAGAGACTCTAGAAAGCAAGAGCGGGCTTCTTGCTCTAAAGCAGAGTGTGTTTCATGGATGAGAACTATGCTGTGTGTTTACCTTCAGAAACGGAGTTCAATGCCAGGCTCTGTGTCTTCCTACAAGCCAGACTTCGTTTCAGGAAAACGCACTTACTTCTCAGCTCAAACGAAGCGACATTGTTCACAAAGCTCACACGTTTCTCGCTCTGAACTGAAAAGCATTGGATGTTAGAGGACCTGTGGTTTGTATCCGTTTCAGAAGCAGAGTGCAACTAGATATGTTCCGTGTGTGTAGGAAACACTATTCTTTTGTCCTGAGCACTCTCACGTTTCCCAACTTATTAGATACTGTAGAAAGCAAAAGCGTGCTTTTTGCTCTAAAGCAGAGTGTGTTTCATGGATGAGAGATGTGCTTTGTGTTCATCTTCAGAAACGGTGTGAAATGCCAGGCTATGTTTCTTCCTGCAAGCAAGAGTTCGTTTCAGGTAAATGCAGTCACTTTTCAGCTCAAAGGAAGCTATATGGTTCACGAAGCTCACAAGTTTCTCGCTCATAACTGAAAAGCATTGGATGTTAGAGGACCTGTGGTTTGTATCAGTTACAGAAGCAGAGTCGAACTTGATATGGTCTGTGTGTGTAGGAAACACGGTACTTTTGTTCTGAGCACACTCACATTTCCCGCCTTATTAGAGATTCTAGAAAGCAAGAGCGTGCTTCTTGCTCTAAAGCAGAGTGTGTTTCATGGATGAGAACTGTGCTGTGTGTTTACCTTCAGAAACGGAGATCAATGCCAGGCTCTGTGTCTTCCTACAAGCAAGTCTTCGTTTCAGGAAAACGCACTCACTTCTCAGCTCAAAGGAAGCTACATTGTTCACGAAGCTCACACGTTTCTCGCTCTTTACTGAAAAGCATTGGATGTTAGGCGACCTGTGGCTTGTATCAGTTTCAGAAGCAGAGTGGAACTAGATATGGTCTGTGTGTGTTGGAAGCACGGTTCTTTTGTTTGAGCACACTCACGTTTCCGGGCTAATTAGAGACTCAAAAAAGCAAGAGCATGCTTCTTGCTCTAAAGCAGAGTGTGTTTCATGGATGAGAACTATGCTGTGTGTTTACCTTCAGAAACGGAGTCCAAGGCGAGGCTCTGTGTTTTCCCACAAGCAAGACATTGTTTCAGGTAAACGCACTCACTTTTGAGCGCAAATGAAGCTATATCATTCACGAAGCTCACACGTTTCTCGCTCTTAACTGAAAAGCATGGGATGTGAGAGGACCTGTGGTTTGTATCAGTTTCAGAAGCAGAGTTGAACTAGATATGGTCCGTGTGTGTAGGAAACACAGTTATTTGTTCTGATTACACTCACGTTTCCCGCCTTATTGGAGACTCTAGAAAGCAAGAGTTTGCTTCTTGCTCTAAAGCAGAGGTTGTTTCATAGATGAGAAATGTGCTTTGTGTTCATCTTCAGAAACGATGTGAAATGCCAGGCTATGTGTTTTCCTATCAAGCAAGACTTCGTTTCAGGTAAACGCACTCACTTTTCAGCTCAAAGGAAGCTATATGGTTCACGAAGCTCACAAGTTTCTCGCTCATAACTGAAAAGCATTGGATGTTAGAGGACCTGTGGTTTGTATCAGTTTCAGAAGCAGAGTGGAACTAGATATGGTCTCTGTGTGTAGGAAACACGGTTCTTTTGTTCTGAGCACACTCACATTTCCCACCTTATTAGAGATTCTAGAAAGCAAGAGCGTGCTTCTTGCTCTAAAGCAGAGTGTGTTTCATGGATGAGAACTGTGCTGTGTGTTTCCCTTCAGAAACGGAGTTCAATGCCAGGCTCTGTGTCTTCCTACAAGCAAGACTTCATTTCAGGAAAACACACTCACTTCTCAGCTCAAACGAAGCGACATTGTTCACAAAGCTCACACGTTTCTCGCTCTGAACTGAAAAGCATTGGATGTTAGAGGACCTGTGGTTTGTATCCGTTTCAGAAGCAGAGTGCAACTAGATAAGTTCCGAGTGTTTAGGAAACACTATTCTTTTGTTCTGAGCACTCTCATGTTTCCCAACTTATTAGAGATGTAGAAAGCAAAAGCATGCTTTTTGCTCTAAAGCAGAGTGTGTTTCATGGATGAGAGATGTGCTGTGTGTTTCCCTTCAGAAACGGTGTTCAATGCCAGGCTCTGTGTCTTCCTACAAGCAAGACTTCGTTTCAGGTAAAGGTACTCACTTTTCAGTCAAAAGAAGCTACATTGTTCACGAGCTCACACGTTTCTTGCTCATAACTGAAAAGCATTGGATGTGAGAGGACCTGTGGATTGTATCAGTTTCAGAAGCAGAGTTGAACTAGATATGGTCCGTGTGTGTGGGAAACACAGTTATTTGTTCTGAGCACACTCACGTTTCCCACCTTATTAGAGACTCTAGAAAACAAGAGCTTGCTTCTTGCTGTAAAGCAGAGGTTGTTTCATAGATGAGAAATGTGCTTTGTTTTCATCTTCAGAAACGGTGTGAAATACCAGGCTATGTTTCTTCCTGCAAGCAAGAGTTTGTTTCAGGTAAATGCAGTCACTTTTCAGCTCAAAGGAAGCTATATGGTTCACAAAGCTCACAAGTTTCTCGCTCATAACTGAAAAGCATTGGATGTTAGAGGACCTGTGGTTTGTATCAGTTTCAGAAGCAGAGTGGAACTAGATATGGTCCGTGTGTGTAGGAAACACAGTTATTTGTTCTGAGCACACTCACGTTTCCCGCCATATTAGAGACTGTAGAAAGCAAGAGCATGCTTCTTGCTCTATAGCAGAGTGTGTTTCATGGAATGAGAACTGTGCTGTGTGTTTTCCTTCAGAAACGGAGTTCAATGCCAGGCTATGTGTCTTCCTATAAAGAAGACTTCATTTCAGGTAAACCCAGGAACTTTTCAGCTCAAACGTAGCTACATTGTTCACGAAGCTCACACGTTTCTCGCTCTTAACTGAAAAGCATTCGATGTTAGAGGACCTGAGGTTTGTATCAGTTTCAGAAGTAGATTGAACTACATGTGCTCCGTGTGTGTAGGAAACACGGTTCTTTTGTTCTGAGCACACTAACGTTTCCCGCTTTATTAGAGACTCTAGAAATCAAGAGCATGCTTCTTGCTCTATAGCAGAGTGTGTTTCATGGAATGAGAACTGTGCTGTGTGTTTTGCTTCAGAAACGGAGTTTAATGCCAGGCTCTGTGTCTTCCTACAAGCAAGACTTCGTTTCAGGAAAACACACTCACATCTCAGCTCAAACGAAGCAACATTGTTCACGAAGCTCACACGTTTCTCGCTCTTTACTGAAAAGCATTGGATGTTAGCGTACCTGTGGCTTGTATCAGTTTCAGACGCAGAGTTGAACTAGATATGGTCCATGTGTGTTGGAAGCACGGTTCTTTTGGTCTGAGCACACTCACGTTTCCCGCCTAATTAGAGACTCAAGAAAGCAAGAGCATGCTTCTTGCTCTAAAGCAGAGTGTGTTTCACGGATGAGAACTGTGCTGCCTGTTTCCCTTCAGAAACGGAGTTCATTGCCAGGCTCTGTGTCTTCCTACAAAGAAGACTTCGTTTCAGGTAAACCCAGGAACTTTTCAGCTCAAAGGAAGCTACATTGTTCACGAAGCTCACACGTTTCTCGCTCTTAACTGAAAAGCATTGGATGTTAGAGGACCTGTGGTTTGTATCAGTTTCAGAGGTAGAGTTGTACTATATATGGTCTGTGTGTGTAGGAAACACGGTTCTTTTGTTCTGAGCACAATCACATTTCCCGCCTTATTAGAGACTCTAGAAAGCAAGAGCGGGCTTCTTGCTCTAAAGCAGAGTGTGTTTCATGGATGAGAACTATGCTGTGTGTTTACCTTCAGAAACGGAGTTCAATGCCAGGCTCTGTGTCTTCCTACAAGCCAGACTTCGTTTCAGGAAAACGCACTTACTTCTCAGCTCAAAAGAAGCGACATTGTTCACAAAGCTCACACGTTTCTCGCTCTGAACTGAAAAGCATTGGATGTTAGAGGACCTGTGATTTGTATCCGTTTCAGAAGCAGAGTGCAACTAGATATGTTCCGTGTGTGTAGGAAACACTATTCTTTTGTCCTGAGCACTCTCACGTTTCCCAACTTATTAGATACTGTAGAAAGCAAAAGCGTGCTTTTTGCTCTAAAGCAGAGTGTGTTTCATGGATGAGAGATGTGCTGTGTGTTTCCCTTCAGAAACGGTGTTCAATGCCAGGCTCTGTGTCTTCCTACAAGCAAGACTTCGTTTCAGGTAAAGGTACTCACTTTTCAGCTCAAACGAAGCTACATTGTTCACGAAGCTCACACGTTTCTCGCTCTTTACTGAAAAGCATTGGATGTTAGGGGACCTGTGGCTTGTATCAGTTTCAGAAGCAGAGTTGAACTAGATATGGTCTGTGTGTGTTGGAGGCACGGTTCTTTTGTTCTGAGCACACTCACGTTTCCGGCCTAATTAGAGACTCAAGAAAGCAAGAGCATGCTTCTTGCTCTAAAGCAGAGTGTGTTTCATGGATGAGAACTATGCTGTGTGTTTACCTTCAGAAACGGAGTCCAATGCGAGGCTCTGTGTTTTCCCACAAGCAAGACATTGTTTCAGGTAAACGCACTCACTTTTGAGCGCAAATGAAGCTATATCATTCACGAAGCTCACACGTTTCTCGCTCTTAACTGAAAAGCATGGGATGTGAGAGGACCTGTGGTTTGTATCAGTTTCAGAAGCAGAGTTGAACTAGATATGGTCCGTGTGTTTAGGAAACACAGTTATTTGTTCTGAGCACACTCACGTTTCCCGCCTTATTTGAGACTCTAGAAAGCAAGAGCTTGCTTCTTGCTCTAAAGCAGAGGTTGTTTCATAGATGAGAAATGTGCTTTGTGTTCATCTTCAGAAACGGTGTGAAATGCCAGGCTATGTTTCTTCCTGCAAGCAAGAGTTCGTTTCAGGTAAATGCAGTCACTTTTCAGCTCAAACGAAGCTATGTGGTTCACGAAGCTCACAAGTTTCTCGCTCATAACTGAAAAGCATTGGATGTTAGAGGACCTGTGGTTTGTATCAGTTTCAGAAGCAGAGTGGAACTTGATATGGTCTGTGTGTGTAGGAAACACGGTTCTTTTGTTCTGAGCACACTCACATTTCCCGCCTTATTAGAGATTCTAGAAAGCAAGAGCGTGTTTCTTGCTCTAAAGCAGTGTGTGTTTCATGGATGAGAACTGTGCTGTGTGTTTACCTTCAGAAACGGAGATCAATGCCAGGCTCTGTGTCTTCCTACAAGCAAGTCTTCGTTTCAGGAAAACGCACTCACTTCTCAGCTCAAACGAAGATACATTGTTCACGAAGCTCACACGTTTCTTGCTCTTAACTGAAAAGCATTCGATGTTAGAGGACCTGAGGTTTGTATCATTTTCAGAAGTAGATTGAACTACATGTGCTCCGTGTGTGTAGGAAACACGGTTCTTTTGTTCTGGGCACACTAACGTTTCCCGCCTTATTAGAGACTCTAGAAATCAACAGCATGCTTCTTGCTCTATAGCAGAGAGTGTTTCATGGAATGAGAACTGTGCTGTGTGTTTCGCTTCAGAAACAGAGTTCAATGCCAGGCTCTGTGTCTTCCTAAAAGCAAGACTTCGTTTCAGGTAAACGCACTCAGTTTTCAGCTGAAACGAAGCTACATTGCTCACGAAGCTCACACGTTTCTCGTTCTTAACTGAAAAGCATTAGATGTTAGAGGACCTGTGGTTTGTATAAGTTTCAGAAGCAGAGTTGAACTAGATATGGTCCGTGTGTGTAGGAAACACAGTTCTTTTGTTCTGAGCACACTCACATTTCCCGCCTTATTAGAGATTCTAGAAAGCAAGAGCGTGCTTCTTGCTCTAAAGCAGAGTGTGTTTCATGGATGAGAACTGTGCTGTGTGTTTCCCTTCAGAAACGAGTTCAATGCCAGGCTCTGTGTCTTCCTACAAGCAAGACTTCGTTTCAGGAAAACGCACTCACTTCTCAGCTCAAACGAAGCTACATTGTTCATGAAGCTCACACGTTTCTCGCTCTTTACTGAAAAGCATTGGATGTTAGGGGACCTGTGGCTTGTATCAGTTTCAGAAGCAGAGTTGAACTAGATATGGTCCATATGTGTTGGAAGCACGGTTATTTTGTTCTGAGCACACTCACGTTTCCCGCCTAATTAGAGACTCAAGAAAGCAAGAGCATGCTTCTTGCTCTAAAGCAGAGTGTGTTTCATGGATGAGAACTGTGCTGCCTGTTTCCCTTCAGAAACGGAGTTAATTGCCAGGCTCTGTGTCTTCCTACAAAGAACACTTCGTTTCAGGTAAACCCAGGAACTTTTCAGCTCAAAGGAAGCTACATAGTTCACGAAGCTCACACGTTTCTCCCTCTTAACTGAAAAGCATTGGATGTTAGAGGACCTGTGGTTTGTATCAGTTTCAGGAGCAGAGTTGAACTAGATATGGTCCGTGTGAGTAGGAAACACGGTTCTTTACTTCTGAGCACACTCACGTTTCCCCCCTTATTAGAGACTCTAGAAAGCAAGAGCGTGCTTCTTGCTCTAAACCAGAGTGTGTTTCATGGATGAGAACTGTGCTGTGTGTTTCCCTTAGAATCGGAGTACAATGCCAGGCTCTGTGTTTTCCTACAAGCAAGAATTCGTTTCAGGTAAACGCACTCACTTTTGAGCGCAAATTAAGCTATATCATTCACGAAGCTCACACGTTTCTTGCTCTTAACTGAAAAGCATGGGATGTGAGAGGACCTGTGGTTTATATCAGTTTCAGAAGCAGAGTTGAACTAGATATGGTCCGTGTGCGTAGGAAACACAGTTATTTGTTCTGAGCACACTCACGTTTCCCGCCTTATTAGAGACTCTAGAAAGCAAGAGCCTGCTTCTTGCTCTAAAGCAGAGGTTGTTTCATAGATGAGAAATGTGCTTTGTGTTCATCTTCAGAAACGGTGTGAAATGCCAGGCTATGTGTTTTCCTACAAGCAAGACTTCGTTTCAGGTAAACGCACTCACTTTTCAGCTCAAAGGAAGCTATGTGGTTCACGAAGCTCACAAGTTTCTCGCTCATAACTGAAAAGCATTGGATGTTAGAGGACATGTGGTTTGTATCAGTTTCAGAAGCAGAGTGGAACTTGACATGGTCTGTGTGTGTAGGAAACACGGATCTTTTGTTCTGAGCACACTCACATTTCCCGCCTTATTAGAGATTCTAGAAAGCAAGAGCGTGCTTCTTGCTCTAAAGCAGAGTGTGTTTCATGGATGAGAACTGTGCTGTGTGTTTACCTTTAGAAACGGAGTTCAATGCCAGGCTCTGTTTCTTCCTACAAGCAAGACTTCGTTTCAGGAAAACGCACTCACTTCTCAGCTCAAACGAAGCTACATTGTTCACGAAGCTCACACGTTTCTCGTTCTTAACTGAAAAGCATTGGATGTTAGGGGACCTGTGGCTTGTATCAGTTTCAGAAGCAGAGTTGAACTAGATATAGTCCGTGTGTGTTGGAAGCACGGTTCTTTTGTTCTGAGCACACTCACATTTCCCGCCTAATTAGAACTCAAGAAAGCAAGAACATGCTTCTTGCTCTAAAGCAGTGTGTTTAATGGATGAGAACTGTGCTGCCTGTTTCCCTTCAGAAACAGAGTTCATTGCCAGGCTGTGTCTTCCTACAAAAAAGACTTCGTTTCAGGTAAACCCAGGAACTTTTCAGCTCAAAGGAAGCTACATTGTTAAGGAAGCTCACACGTTTCTCGCTCTTAACTGAAAAGCATTGGATGTTAGAGGACCTGTGGTTTGTATCCGTTTCAGATGTAGAGTTGTACTAGATATGGGCCGTGTGTGTAGGAAACACGGTTCTTTTGTTCTGAGCACACTCACATTTCCCGCCTTATTAGAGAATCTAGAAACCAAGAGCGTGCTTCTTGTTCTTAAGCAGAGTGTGTTTCATGGATGAGAACTATGCTGTGTGTTTACATTCAGAAACGGAGTTCAATGCCAGGCTCTGTGTCTTCCTACAAGCAAGACTTCGTTTCAGGAAAACGAACTCACTTCTCAGCTCAAAGGAAGCAACATTGTTCACAAAGCTCACACGTTTCTCGCTCATAACTGAAAAGCATTGGATGTTAGAGGACCTGTGGTTTGTATCCGTTTCAGAAGCAGAGTGCAACTAGATAAGTTCCGTGTGTGTAGGAAACACTATTCTTTTGTCCTGAGCACTCTCTCGTTTCCCAACTTTTTAGATACTGTAGAAAGCAAAAACGTGCTTTTTGCTCTAAAGCAGAGTGTGTTTCATGGATGAGAGATGTGCTGTGTGTTTCCCTTCAGAAACGGTGTTCAATGCCAGGATCTGTGTCTTCCTACATGCAAGACTTCGTTTCAGGTAAAGGTACTCACTTTTCAGCTCAAAAGAAGCTACATTGTTCACAATTCTCACACGTTTCTCGCTCATAACTGAAAAGCATTGGATGTGAGAGGACCTGTGGTTTGTATCAGTTTCAGAAGCAGAGTTGAACTAGATATGGTCCGTGTGTTTAGGAAACACAGTTATTTGTTCTGAGCACACTCACGTTTCCCGCCTTATTTGAGACTCTAGAAAGCAAGAGCTTGCTTCTTGCTCTAAAGCAGAGGTTGTTTCATAGATGAGAAATGTGCTTTGTGTTCATCGTCAGAAACGGTGTGAAATACCAGGCTATGTTTCTTCCTGCAAGCAAGAGTTCGTTTCAGGTAAATGCAGTCACTTTTCAGCTCAAAGGAAGCTATATGGTTCATGAAGCTCACAAGTTTCTCGCTCATAACTGAAAAGCATTGGATGTTAGAGGACCTGTGGTTTGTATCGGTTTCTGAAGCAGAGTGGAACTAGATATGGTCTGTGTGTGTAGGAAACACGGTTCTTTTGTTCTGAGCATACTCACATTTCGCGCCTTATTAGAGATTCTAGAAAGCAAGAGCGTGCTTCTTGCTCTAAAGCAGAGTGTGTTTCATGGATGAGAACTGTGCTGTGTGTTTCCCTTCAGAAACGGAGTTCAATGCCAGGCTATGTGTCTTCCTACAAAGAAGACTTCGTTTCAGGTAAACCAAGGAACTTTTCAGCTCAAAGGAAGCTACACAGTTCACGAAGCTCACACGTTTCTCGCTCTTAACTGAAAAGCATTGGATGTTAGAGGACCTGTGGTTTGTATCCGTTTCAGATGTAGTGTTGTACTAGATATGGTCCGTGTGTGTAGAAAACACGGTTCTTTTGTTCTGAGCACACTCACATTTTCCGCCTAATTAGAGACTCTAGAAATCAAGAGCGTGCTTCTTGCTCTAAAGCAGAGTGTGTTTCATGGATGAGAACTGTGCTGTGTGTTTCCCTTCAGAAACGAAGTTCAATGCCAGGCTCTGTGTCTTCATACAAGCAAGACATCGTTTCAGGAAAACGCACTCACTTCTCAGCTCAAAGGAAGATACATTATTCACGAAGCTCACACGTTTCTCGCTCATAACTGAAAAGCATTGGATGTGAGAGGACCTGTGGTTTGTATCAGTTTCAGAAGCAGAGTTGAACTAGATATGGTCCGTGTGTGTAGGAAACACAGTTATTTGTTCTGAGCACACTCACGTTTCCCGCCTTATTAGAGACTCTAGAAAGCAAGAGCTTGCTTCTTGCTCTAAAGCAGAGGTTGTTTCATAGATGAGAAATGTGCTTTGTGTTCATCTTCAGAAACGGTGTGAAATGCCAGGCTATGTTTCTTCCTGCAAGCAAGAGTTCGTTTCAGGTAAATGCAGTCACTTTTCAGCTCAAAGGAAGCTATATGGTTCACGAAGCTCACAAGTTTCTCGCTCATAACTGAAAAGCATTGGATGTTAGAGGACCTGTGGTTTGTATCAGATTCAGAAGCAGAGTTGAACTAGCTATGGTCCGTATGTGTAGGAAACACCGTTCTTGTGTTCTGAGCACAGTCACGTTACCTGCTGTATTAGAGAATCTTAGAAAGCAAGAGCGTGCTTCTTGCTCTAAAGCAGAGTGTGTTTCATGGATGAGAACTGTGCTGTGTGTTTCCCTTCAGAGATGGAGATAAATCCCAGGCTCTGTGTCTTCCTACAAGCAAGATGTCTTTTCAGGTAATCTCAGTCACTTTTCAGCTCAAAGGAAGCTCCATCGTTTACGAAGCTAACACGTTTCTCGCTGTTAACTTGAAAGCATTGCATGTTAATGGTACTGTGCTTTGTATCAGTTTCAGAAGAAGAGTTGACATAGATATGGTCCGTATGTGTAGGAAACACCGTTCTTTTGTTCTAAACACAGTCACATTTCTTGCTGTATTAGAGACACTTAGAAAGAAAGAGCGTGCTTCTTGCTCTAAAGCAGAGTGTGTTTCATGTATCAGAACTGTGCTGTGTGTTTCCCTTCAGAGGTGGAGTTAAATCCCAGGCTCTGTGTCTTCCTACAAGCAAGACATAATTTCAGGTAAATGCAGTCACTTTTCAGTTCAAAAGAATATAAATCGTTTTCGAAGCTCACACGTTTCTCGGTCTTAACTGAAAAGCATTGGATGTTAGATGACTTGTGGTTTCTATCAGTTTCAGAAGCAGAGTTGACCTAGCTATGGTCCGTATGTGTAGGAAACACCGTTCTTTTTTTCTGAGCACAGTCACGTTACCTGCTGTATTAGAGAATCTTAGAAAGCAAGAGTGTGCTTCTTGCTCTAAAGCGGAGTGTGTTTCATGGATGAGAACTGTGCTGTGTGTTTCCCTTCAGAAATGGAGTTAAATCCCAGGCTCTGTGTCTTCCTACATGCAAGATATCTTTTCAAGTAAACTCAGTCACTTTTCAGCTCAAAGGAAGCTACATCGTTCACGAAGCTCACACATTTCTCGCTCTTAACTGGAAAGCATTGCATGTTAATGGAACTGTGCTTTGTATCAGTTTCAGAAGAAGAGTTGACCTAGCTATGGTCCGTATGTGTAGGAAACACCATTCTTTTGTTCTGAGCCCACTCACGTTTCCTGCTCAATCAGAGAATCTAGAAAGCAAGAGCGTGCTTCTTCTTATATGCTGAGTGTGTTCCATCGTGAGAATAGTGCTGTGTGTTTCCCTTCAGAAATGGAGTTAAATCACAGGCTCTGTATCTTCCTACAAACAAGACATCATTTCAGGTAAACGCAGTCACTGTTCTGCTCAAATGAATATAAATTGTTTACGAAGCTCACACGTTTCATGCTCTTAACTGAAAAGCATTGAATGTTAGATGACTTGTGGTTTGTATCAGTTTCAGAATCAGAGTTGAACTAGCAAAGGTCTGTATGTGTAGTAAACACTGTTATTTTGTTCGTAGTACCCTCAAGATTCTGGTTCTATTAGAGATTCTGGAAAGCAAGAGCATGCTTCTTGCCCTAAAGCAGAGTGTGTTTCAAGGATGAGAACTGTGCTGTGTGGTTCCCTTCAGAAATGGAGTTAAATTCCAGGCTCTGTGTCTTCCTACAAGCAAGACATCATTTCAGGTAAACACAGTCACTTGTCAGCTCAAATGAATATAAATCATTTACAAAGCTCACACGTTTCTTGCTCGTAACTAAAAAGCATTGGATGTTAGATGATTTGTGGTTTGTATCAGTTTCAGAAGCAGAGTTGAACTAGCACTGGTCCGTATGTGTAGGAAACACCGTTCTTTTGTTCAGAATACCCTCATGTTTCTGGCTCTATTAGAGTCTCAGGAAAGCAAGAGCAGGCTTCGTGCTCTAAAGCAGAGTGTTTTTCATGGAAGAGAACTGTGCTGTGTGTTTCCCTTCAGAAATGGAGTTATATCCCAGGCTCTGTGTCTTCCTACAAGCACGATATCTTTTCAGGTAAACTCAGTCACTTTTCAGCTCAAAGGAAGCTACATCGTTCACGAAGCTCACACGTTTCTCGCTGTTAACTTGAAAGCATGGCATGTTAATGGAACTGTGCTTTGTATCACTTTCAGAAGAAGAGTTGACCTAGATATGGACCGTATGTGTAGGAAACACCGTTCTTTTGTTCTGAACACAGTCACGTTTCCTGCTGTATTAGAGACACTTAGAAAGCCAGAGCATGCTTCTTGCTCTAAAGCAGAGTGTGTTTCATGTGTCAGAACTGTGCTGTGTGTTTCCCTTCAGAAATGGAGTTAAATCCCAGGCTCTGTGTCTTCCTACAAGCAAGACATTATTTCAGGTAAATGCAGTCACTTTTCAGCTCAAAAGAATATAAATCGTTTACGAAGCTCACACGTTTCTCGCTCTTAACTGAAAAGCATTGGATGTTAGATGACTTGTGGTTTCTATCAGTGTCAGAAGCAGAGTTGAACTAGCTATGGTCCGTATGTGTAGGAAACACCGTTCTTTTGTTCTGAGCACAGTCACGTTACCTGCTGTATTAGAGAATCTTAGAAAGCAAGAGTGTGCTTCTTGCTCTAAAGCGGAGTGTGTTTCATGGATGAGAACTGTGCTGTGTGTTTCCCTTCAGAAATGGAGTTAAATCCCAGGCTCTGTGTCTTCCTACAAGCAAGATATCTTTTCAAGTAAACTCAGTCACTTTTCTGCTCAAAGGAAGCTACATCGTTCACGAAGCTCACACATTTCTCGCTCTTAACTGGAAAGCATTGCATGTTAATGGAACTGTGCTTTGTATCAGTTTCAGAAGAAGAGTTGACCTAGATATGGTCCGTATGTGTAGGAATCACCGTTCTTTTGTTCTGAGCACAGTAATGTTACCTGCTGTATTAGAGAATCTTAGTAAGCAAGAGTGTGCTTCTTGCTCTAAAGCAGAGTGTGTTTCATGGATGAGAACTGTGATGTGTGTTTCCCTTCAGAAATGGAGTTAAATCCCAGGCTCTGTGTCTTCCTACAAGCAAGATATCATTTCAGGTAAACTCAGTCACTTTTCAGCTCAAAGGAAGCTACATCATTCACGAAGCTCACACGTTTCCCGCTCTTAACTGGAAGGCATTGCATGTTAATGGAACTGTGCTTTGTATCAGTTTCAGAAGAAGAGTTGACTTAGATATGGTCCGTATGTGTAGGAAACACCATTCTTTTGTTCTGAGCACACTCACGTTTCCTGCTCAATCAGAGAATCTAGAAAGCAAGAGCGTGCTTCTTCTTTCATGCTGAGTGTGTTCCATCTTGAGAACAGTGCTGTGTGTTTCCCTTCAGAAATGGAGTTAAATCACAGGCTCTGTATCTTCCTACAAACAAGAAATCGTTTCAGGTAAACGCAGTCACTTTTCTGCTCAAATGAATATAAATCATTCACGAAGCTCACACGTTTCTTGCTCTTAACTGAAAAGCATTGAATGTTAGATGACTTGTGGTTTGTATCAGTTTCAGAAGCAGAGTTGAACTAGCAAAGGTCTGTATGTGTAGGAAACACTGTTCTTTGGTTTCTAGTACCCTCAAGTTTCTGGCTCTATTAGAGATTCTAGAGAGCCAGAGCATGCTTCGTGCTCTAGAGCAGAGTGTGTTTCATGGATGAGAACTGTGCTGTGTGTTTCCCTTCAGAAATGGAGTTAAATCCCAGGCTCTGTGTCTTCCTACAAGCAAGACATAATTTCAGGTAAATGCAGTCACTTTTCAGCTCCAAAGAATATAAATCGTTAACGAAGCTCACACGTTTCTCGCACTTAACTGAAAAGCATTGGATGTTAGATGACTTGTGGTTTCTATCAGTTTCAGAAGCAGAGTTGAACTAGCAATGGTCTGTATGTGTAGGAAACACCGTTCTTTTGTTCTGAGCACAGTCACGTTACCTGCTGTATTAGAGAATCTTAGAAAGCAAGAGTGTGCTTCTTGCTCTAAAGCGGAGTGTGTTTCATGGATGATAACTGTGCTGTGTGTTTCCCTTCAGAAATGGAGTTAAATCCCAGGCTCTGTGTCTTACTACAAGCAAGATATCTTTTCAGGTAAACTCAGTCACTTTTCAGCTCAAAGGAAGCTACATCGTTCACGAAGCTCACACATTTCTCGCTCTTAACTGGAAAGCATTGCATGTTAATGGAACTGTGCTTTGTATCAGTTTCAGAAGAAGAGTTGACCTAGCTATGGTCCGTATGTGTAGGAAACACCATTCTTTTGTTCTGAGCACACTCACGTTTCCTGCTCAATCAGAGAATCTAGAAAGCAAGAGCGTGCTTCTTCTTATATGCTGAGTGTGTTCCATCGTGAGAACAGTGCTGTGTGTTTCCCTTCAGAAATGGAGTTAAATCACAGGCTCTGTATCTTCCTACAAACAAGACATCGTTTCAGGTAAACGCAGTCACTTTTCTGCTCAAATGAATATGAATCGTTTACGAAGCTCACACGTTTCTTGCTCTTAACTGAAAAGCATTGAATGTTAGATGACTTGTGGTTTGTATCAGATTCAGAAGCAGAGTTGAACTAGCAATGGTCTGTATGTGTAGGAAACACTGTTCTTTTATTCCTAGTACCCTTAAGTTTCTGGCTCTATTAGAGACTCTAGAAAGCCAGAGCATGCTTCGTGCTCTAAAGCAGAGTGTGTTTCATGGATGAGAACTGTACTGTGTGTTTCCCTTCAGAGATGGAGTTAAATCCCAGGCTCTGTGTCTTCCTACAAGCAATATATCTTTTCAGGTAAACTCAGTCACTTTTCAGCTCAAAGGAAGCTACATCATTCACGAAGCTCACACGTTTCTCGCTGTTAACTTGAAAGCATTGCATGTTAATGGAACTGTGCTTTGTATCAGTTTCAGAAGAAGAGTTGACCTAGATATGGTCCGTATGTGTAGGAATCACCTTTCTTTTGTTCTGAACACAGTCTCGTTTCCTGCAGTATTAGAGACACTTAGAAAGCAAGAGCGTGCTTCTTGCCCTAAAGCGGAGTGTGTTTCATGTATGAGAACTGTGCTGTGTGTTGCCCTTCAGAGATGGAGTTAAATCCCAGGCTCTGTGTCTTCCTACAAGCAAGACATAATTTCAGGTAAATGCAGTCACTTTTCAGCTCAAAAGAATATAAATCGTTTACGAAGCCTACACGTTTCTCGCTCTTAACTGAAAGGCATTGGATGTTAGATGACTTGTGGTTTCTATCAGTTTCAGAAGCAGAGTTGAACTAGCTATGGTCCGTATGTGTAGGAAACACCGTTCTTTTGTTCTGAGCACAGTCATGTTACCTGCTGTAGTAGAGAATCTTAGAAAGCAAGAGTGTGCTTCTTGCTCTAAAGCAGAGTGTGTTTCATGGATGAGAACTGTGCTGTGTGTTTCCCTTCAGAAATGGAGTTAAATCCCAGGCTCTGTGTCTTCCTACAAGCAAGATATCTTTTCAGGTAATCTCAGTCACTTTTCAGTTCAAAGGAAGCTACATCGTTCACGAAACTCACACGTTTCCCGCTCTTAACTGGAAAGCATTGCATGTTAATGGAACTGTGCTTTGTATCAGTTTCAGAAGAAGAGTTGACGTGGATATGGTCCGTATGTGTAGGAAACACCGTTCTTTTGTTCTGAACACAGTCACGTTTCCTGCTGTATTAGAGACACTTAGAAAGCAAGAGTGTGCTTCTTGCTCTAAAGCAGAGTATGTTTCATGTATGAGAACTGTGCTGTGTGTTTCCCTTTAGAAATGGAGTTAAATCCCAGGCTCTGTCTTCCTACAAACAAGACATCGTTTCAGGTAAACGCTGTCACTTTTCTGCTCAAATGAATATATATTGTTTACGAAGCTCACACGTTTCATGCTCTTAACTGAAAAGCATTGAATGTTAGATGACTTGTGGTTTGTATCAGTTTCAGAATCAGAGTTGAACTAGCAAAGGTCCTTATGTGTAGTAAACACTGTTCTTTTGTTCCTAGTACCCTCAAGTTTCTGGCTCTATTAGAGATTCTTTAAAGCAAGAGCATGCTTCTTGCCCTAAAGCAGAGCGTGTTTCAAGGATGAGAACTGTGCTGTGTGGTTCCCTTCAGAAATGGAGTTAAATTCCAGGCTCTGTGTCTTCCTACAAGCAAGACATCATTTCAGGTAAACACAGTCACTTGTCAGCTCAAATGAATATAAATCATTTACAAAGCTCACACGTTTCTTGCTCGTAACTAAAAAGCATTGGATGTTAGATGATTTGTGGTTTGTATCAGTTTCAGAAGCAGAGTTGAACTGGCACTGGTCCGAATGTGTAGGTAACACCGTTCTTTTGTTCAGAATACCCTCATGTTTCTGGCTCTATTAAAGTCTCAGGAAAGCAAGAGCAGGCTTCGTGCTCTAAAGCAGAGTGTTTTTCATGGATGAGAACTGTGCTGTGTGTTTCCCTTCAGAAATGGAGTTATATCCCAGGCTCGTTGTCTTCCTACAAGCAAGATATCTTTTCAGGTAAACTCAGTCAATTTTCAGCTCAAAGGATGCTACATCGTTCACGAAGCTCACACGTTTCTCGCTGTTAACTTGAAAGCATGGCATGTTAATGGAACTGTGCTTTGTATCACTTTCAGAAGAAGAGTTGACCTAGATATGGACCGTATGTGTAGGAAACACCGTTCTTTTGTTCTGAACACAGTCACGTTTCCTGCTGTATTAGAGACACTTAGAAAGCCAGAGCGTGCTTCTTGCTCTAAAGCAGAGTGTGTTTCATGTATGAGAACTGTGCTGTGTGTTTCCCTTCAGAGATGGAGTTAAATCCCAGGCTCTGTGTCTTCCTACAAGCAAGACATTATTTCAGTTAAATGCAGTCACTTTTCAGCTCAAAAGAATATAAATCGTTTACGAAGCTGAAACGTTTCTCGCTCTTAAATGAAAAGCATTGGATGTTAGATGACTTGTGGTTTCTATCAGTTTCAGAAGCAGAGTTGAACTAGCTATGGTCCGTATGTGTAGGAAACACCGTTCTTTTGTTCTGAGCACACTCACGTTTCCTGCTCATTCAGAGAATCTAGAAAGCAAGAGCGTGCTTCTTCTTATATGCTGAGTGTGTTCCATCGTGAGAACAGTGCTGTGTGTTTCCCTTCAGAAATGGAGTTAAATCACAGGCTCTGTATCTTCCTACAAACAAGAAATCATTTCAGGTAAACGCAGTCACTTTTCTGCTCAAATGAATATAAATCATTCACGAAGCTCACACGTTTCTTGCTCTTAACTGAAAAGCATTGAATGTTAGATGACTTGTGGTTTGTATCAGTTTCAGAAGCAGAGTTGAACTAGCAATGGTCTGTATGTGTAGGAAACACTGTTCTTTTGTTCTGAGCACACTCTAGTTTCCTGCTCTATTAGAGATTCTAGAAAGCAAGAGCGTGCTTCTTCCTATACGCAGAGTGTATTTCATCGTGAGAACTGTGCTGTGTGTTTCCATTCAGAAAGATAGTTAAATCACAGGCTCTGTATCTTCCTACAAGCAAGACTTCGTTTCACGTGAACTCAGTCACCTTTCAGCTCAAACAATGCTACATCGTTCACATAGGTCACACGTTTCTTGCTATTAAGTGTAAAGCATTGGATGTTAGAGGACCTGTTGTTTGTATCAGTTTCAGAAGCAGAGTTGAACTAGCAATGGTCCGTATGAGTAGGAAACACCATTCTTTTGTTCTGATTACCCTCAAGTTTCTGGCTCTATTAGAGTCTCTGGAATGCAAGAGAATGCCTCTTGCTCTAAAGCAGAGTGTGTTTCATGGATGAGTACTGTGCTGTGTGTTTCCCTTCAGAAATGGAGTTGAATTCCAGGCTCTGTGTCTTCCTACAAGCAAGACATCATTTCAGGTAAACGCAGTCACTTTTCAGCGCAAATGAATACAAATCATTTATGAAGCTCACATGTTTCTTGCTCTTAACTGAAAAGCATTGGATGTTAGATGACTTGTGGTTTGTATCAGTTTCAGAAGCAGAGTTGAACTAGCAATGGTCTGTATGTGTTGGAAACACCGTTCTTTTGTTCTGATTACCCTCAAGATTCTGGCTCTATTAGAGTCTCTGGAATGCAAGAGAATGCCTCTTGCTCTAAAGCACAGTGTGTTTCATGGATGAGAACTTTGCTGTGTGTTTCCCTTCAGAAATGGAGTTAAATCCCAAGCTCTGTATCTTCCTAAATGCAAGACATCTTTTCAGGTAAACTCAGTCACTTTTCAGCTGCAAGGAAGCTACATCGTTCACGAAGCTCACACGTTTCTCGCTCTTAACTGGAAAGCATTGCATGTTAGAGGAACTCTGGTTTGTATCAGTTTCAGAAGAAGAGTTGAACTAGATATGGTCCGTCCGTGTAGGAAACACCGTTATTTTGTACTGACCACATACACGTATCCTGCTGTATTAGAGATTCTTAGAAAGCAAGAGCGTGCTTCTTGCTCTAAAGCAGAGTGTGTTTCATTGATGAGAACTGTGCTGTGTGTTTCCCTTCAGAAATGGAGTTAAATCCCAGGCTCTGTGTCTTCCTACAAGCAAGTTATCATTTGAGGTAAACTCTGTCACTTTCAGCTCAAATGAATGTAAATCGTTTACGAAGCTCACACGTTTCTCGCTCTTAACTGAAAAGCATTGGATGTTAGAGGACCTGTGGTTTGTGTCAATTTCCGGAGCAGAGTTGAAGTATCAATGGTCTGTAGGTGTAGGAAACACCGTTCTTTTGTTCTGAGTACCCTCGAGTTTCTGGCTCTATTAGAGACGCTGGAAAGCAAGAGCATGCTTCTTGCTCTAAAGCAGAGTGTGTTTCATGGATCAGAACAGTGCTGTGTGTTTCCCTTCAGATGGAGTTAAATTGCACGGTCTCTGTCTACCTACAAGCAAGACATCTTTTCAGGTAAACTCAGTTACTTTTCACCTCAAAGGAAGCTACATCGTTCACGAAGCTCACATGTTTCTCGCTCTTAAATGTAAAGCATTGTATGTTAGAGAAACTGTGGTTTGCATCATTTTCAGAAGAAGAGTTGACATAGATATGGTCCGTATGTGTAGGAAACACCGTTATATTTTTCTGACCACAGTCACGTTTCCTGCTGTATTAGAGACTCTTAGAAAGCAAGAGCGTGCTTCTTGCTCTAAAGCAGAGTGTGTTTCACGGATGAGAACTCTGCTGTGTGATCCCTTCAGAAATGGAGTTAAATCCCAGGCTCTGTGTATTCCTACAAGCAAGTCATCATTTGATGTAAACGCTGTCACTTTTCAGCTCAAATGAATGTAAATCATATACGAAGCTCACACGTTTCTCGCTCTTAACTGAAAACAATTGGATGTGACAGGACCTGTGGTTTGTATCAATTTCAGGAGCAGAGTTGAACTAGCAATGGTCCGTATGTGTTGGAAACACCGTTCTTTTGTTCTGACCACAGTCATGTTTCCTGCTCTATTAGAGAATCTTAGAAAGCAAGAACGTGCTTCTTATCCTCTAAAGCAGAGTATGTTTCATGGATGAGAACTGTGCTGTGTGTTTCCCTTCAGAAATGGAGTTAAATCCCAGGCTCTGGGTCTTGCTACAAGCAAGACATCTTTTCAGGTAAACTCAGTCACTATTCAGCTCAAAGGAAGCTACATCGTTCACGAAGCTCACACGTTTCTCGCTCTTAATTGGAAAGCATTGCAGGTTAGAGGAAATGTGGTTTGTATCAGTTTCAGAAGAAGAGTTGACCTAGATATTGTCCATATGTGTAGGAAACACCGTTCTTTTTTACTGAGCACACTCACGTTTCCTGCTCTAACAGAAACTGTAGAAAGCAAGAGCGTGCTTCTTCCTATACTCACAGTGTGTTTACTCGTGAGAACTGTGCTGTGTGTTGCCCTTCAGAAATGGAGTTAAATCACAAGCACTGTATCTTCCTACAAGCAAGACATCATTTCAGGTAAACGCAATCACTTTTCACCTCAAACAAAGCTACATAGTTCACGTAGCTCACACGTTTCTTGCTCTTAACTGTAAAGCATTGGATGTTAGAGGAACTGTGGTTTTTATCAGTTTCAGGAGCAGAGTTGAACTAGCAATGGTCCGAATGTGTAGGAAACACCGTTAATTTGTTCTGACCACAGACACGTTTCCTGCTGTATTAGAGACACTTAGAAAGCAAGAGCTTGCCTCTTGCTCTAAAGCAGAGTGTGTTTCATGGATGAGGACTGTGCTATGTGTTTCCCTTCAGAAATGGAGTTAAATCTCAGGCTCTGTGTCTTCCTACAAGCAACACTCTGTTTAAGGTAAACGCAGTCACTTTTCAGCTCAAAGCCAGCTACATCATTCACGAAGCTCACATGTTACTCGCTCTTAAGTGAAAAGCATTGGATGTTAGAGGACCTGTGGTTTGTGTCAATTTCCGGAGCAGAGTTGAACTAGCAATGGTCCGTATGTGTAGGAAACAACGTTCTTTTGTTCTGATTACCCTCAAGATTCTGGCTCTATTAGAGTCTCTGGAATGCAAGAGAATGCCTCTTGCTCTAAAGCACAGTGTGTTTCATGGATGAGAACTGTGCTGTGTGTTTCCCTTCAGAAATGGAGTTAAATCCCAAGCTCTGTATCTTCCTAAATGCAAGACATCTTTTCAGGTAAACTCAGTCACTTTTCAGCTGCAAGGAAGCTACATCGTTCACGAAGCTCACACGTTTCTCGCTCTTAACTGGAAAGCATTGCATGTTAGAGGAACTGTGGTTTGTATCAGTTTCAGAAGAAGAGTTGAACTAGATATGGTCCGTCCGTGTAGGAAACACCGTTATTTTGTACTGACCACAGACACGTATCCTGCTGTATTAGAGATACTTAGAAAGCAAGAGCGTGCTTCTTGCTCTAAAGCAGAGTGTGTTTCATGGATGAGAACTGTGCTGTGTGTTTCCCTTCAGAAATTGAGTTAAATCCCAGGCTCTGTGTCTTCCTACAAGCAAGTCATCATTTGAGGTAAACGCTGTCACTTTTCAGCTCAAATGAATGTAAATCGTTTACGAAGCTCACACGTTTCTCGCTCTTAACAGAAAAGCATTGGATGTTAGAGGACCTGTGGTTTGTGTCAATTTCCAGAGCAGAGTTGAACTAGCAATGGTCTGTATGTGTAGGAAACACCGTTCTTTTGTTCTGAGGACCCTCGAGTTTCTGGCTCTATTAGAGACTCTGGAAAGCAAGAGCATGCTTCTTGCTCTAAAGCAGAGTGTGTTCCATGGATGAGAACTGTGCTGTGTGTTTCCCTTCAGATGGAGTTAAATTGCACGGTCTCTGTCTACCTACAAGCAAGACATCTTTTCAGGTAAACTCAGTTAATTTTCACCTCAAAGGAAGCTACATTCTTCACGAAGCTCTCATGTTTCTCGCTCTTAAATGTAAAGCATTGTATGTTAGAGAAACTGTGGTTTGCATCATTTTCAGAAGAAGAGTTGACATAGATATGGTCCGTATGTGTAGGAAACACCGTTATATTTTTCTGACCACAGTCACGTTTCCTGCTGTATTAGAGACACTTAGAAAGCAAGAGCGTGCTTCTTGCTCTAAAGCAGAGTGTGTTTCATGGATGAGAACTCTGCTATGTGTTTCCCTTCAGAAATGGAGTTAAATCCCAGGCTCTGTGTCTTCCTACAAGCAAGATATCTTTTCAGGTAAACTCAGTCACTTTTCAGCTCAAAGGAAGCTACATCGTTCACGAAGCTCACACGTTTATCGCTCTTAACTTGAAAGCATTGCATGTTAATGGAACTGTGGTTTCTATCAGTTTCAGAAGAAGAGTTGACCTAGATATTGTCCGTATATGCAGGAAACAGAGTTATTTTGTTCTGACCACTGTCACGTTTCCTGCTGTATTAGAGACTCTTAGAATGCAAGAGCGTGCTTCTTATCCTCTAAAGCAGAGTATGTTTCATGGATGAGAACTGTACTGTGTGCTTCCCTTCAGAAACGGAGTTCAATACCAGGCTCTGAGTCGTCCTACAAGCAAGAAATCTTTTCAGGTAAACTCAGTCACTATTCAGCTCAAAGGTAGCTACATCGTTCACGTAGATCACACGTTTCTCGCACTTAACTGGAAAGCATTGCATGTTAGAGGAACTGTGGTTGGTATCAGTTTCAGAAGAAGAGTTGACCTAGATATGGTCTGTACGTGTTGGAAACACCGTTATTTTGTCTGAACACACTCAAGTTTCCTGCTGTATTAAAGATTCTTAGAAAGCAAGAGCGTGCTTCTTGCTCTAAAGCAGAGTGTGTTTCATGGATGAGAACTGTGCTGTGTGTTTCCCTTCAGAAATGGAGTTAAATCCCAGGCTCTGTGTATTCCTACAAGCAAGTCATCATTTGATGTAAACGCTGTCACTTTTCAGCTCAAATGAATTTAAATTGTATAGGAAGCTCACACGTTTCTCGCTCTTAACTGAAAAGAATTGGATGTTAGAGGACCTGTGGTTTGTATCAATTTCAGGAGCAGAGTTGAACTAGCAATGGTCCGTATGTGTAGGAAACACCGTTATTTTGTTCTGACCACAGTCATGTTTCCTGCTCTATTAGAGAATCTTAGAAAGCAAGAACGTGCTTCTTATCCTCTAAAGCAGAGTATGTTTCATGGATGAGAACTGTGCTGTGTGTTTCCCTTCAGAAATGGAGTTAAATCCCAGGCTCTGTGTCTTGCTACAAGCAAGACATCTTTTCAGGTAAACTCAGTCACTATTCAGCTCAAAGGAAGCTACATCGTTCACGAAGCTCACACGTTTCTCGCTCTTAACTGGAAAGCATTGCATGTTAGAGGAACTGTGGTTTGTATCAGTTTCAGAAGAAGAGTTGACCTAGATATTGTCCGTATGTGTAGGAAACACCGTTCTTTTGTACTGAGGACACTCACGTTTCCTGCTCTAACAGAAACTGTAGAAAGCAAGAGCGTGCTTCTTCCTATAAGCACAGTGTGTTTCCTCGTGAGAACTGTGCTGTGTGTTTCCCTTCAGAAATGGAGTTAAATCACAGGCTCTGTATCTTCCTACAAGCAAGACATCATTTCAGGTAAACGCAGTCACTTTTCACCTCAAACAAAGCTACATAGTTCACGTAGCTCACACGTTTCTTGCTCTTAACTGTAAAGCTTTGGATGTTCGAGGAACTGTGGTTTTTATCAGTTTCAGGAGCAGAGTTGAACTAGCAATGGTCCGAATGTGTAGGAAACACCGTTAATTTGTTCTGACCACAGACACGTTTCCTGCTTTATTAGAGACTCTTAGAAAGCAAGAGCTTGCCTCTTGCTCTAAAGCAGAGTGTGTTTCATGGATGAGAACTGTGCTATGTGTTTCCCTTCAGAAATGGAGTTAAATCCCAGGCTCTGTGTCTTCCTACAAGCAACACTCTGTTTAAGGTAAACGCAGTCACTTTTCAGCTCAAAGCCAGCTACATCATTCACGAAGCTCACATGTTACTCGCTCTTAAGTAAAAAGCATTGGATGTTAGAGGACCTGTGGTTTGTGTCAATTTCCGGTGCAGAGTTGAACTAGCAATGGTCCTTATGTGTAGGAAACACCGTTCTTTTGTTCTGAGGACCCTCGAGTTTCTGGCTCCATTAGAGACTCTGGAAATCAAGAGCATGCTTCTTGCTCTAAAGCAGAGTGTGTTTCATGGATGACAACTGTGCTGTGTGTTTCCATTCAGAAATATAGTTAAATCACAGGCTCTGTATCTTCCTACAAGCAAGACTTCGTTTCACGTGAACTCAGTCACCTTTGAGCTCAAACAATGCTACATCGTTCACATAGGTCACACGTTTCTTGCTATTAACTGTAAAGCATTGAATGTGAGAGGATCTGTTGTGTGTATCAGTTTCAGAAGCAGAGTTGCACTAGCAATGGTCCGTATGAGTAGTAAACACCATTCTTTTGTTCTGATTACCCTCAAGTTTCTGGCTCTATTAGAGTCTCTGGAATGCAAGAGAATGCCTCTTGCTCTAAAGTAGAGTGTGTTTCATGGATGAGTACTGTGCTGTGTGTTTCCCTTCAGAAATGGAGTTAAATTCCAGGCTCTGTGTCTTCCTACAAGCAAGACATCATTTCAGGTAAACGCAGTCACTTTTCAGCGCAAATGAATACAAATCATTTATGAAGCTCACACGTTTCTTGCTCTTAACTGAAAAGCATTGGATGTTAGATGACTTGTGGTTTGTATCAGTTTCAGAAGCAGAGTTGAACTAGCAATGGTCTGTATGAGTAGGAAACACCATTCTTTTGTTCTGATTACCCTCAAGATTTTGGCTCTATTAGAGTCTCTGGAATGCAAGAGAATGCCTCTTGCTCTAAAGCACAGTGTGTTTCATGGATGAGAACTGTGCTGTGTGTTTCCCTTCAGTAATGGAGTTAAATCCCAAGCTCTGTATCTTCCTAAATGCAAGACATCTTTTCAGGTAAACGCAGTCACTTTTCAGCTGCAAGGAAGCTACATCGTTCACGAAGCTCACACGTTTCTCGCTCTTAACTGGAAAGCATTGCATGTTAGAGGAACTGTGGTTTGTATCAGTTTCAGAAGAAGAGTTGAACTAGATATGGTCCGTCCGTGTAGGAAACACCGTTATTTTGTACTGACCACAGACACGTATCCTGCTGTATTAGAGATTCTTAGAAAGCAAGAGCGTGATTCTTGCTCTAAAGCAGAGTGTGTTTCATGGATGAGAACTGTGCTGTGTGTTTCCCTTCAGAAATGGAGTTAAATCCCAGGCTCTGTGTCTTCCTACAAGCAAGTCATCATTTGAGGTAAACGCTGTCACTTTTCAGCTCAAATGAATGTAAATCGTTTACGAAGCTCACACGTTTCTCGCTCTTAACAGAAAAGCATTGGATGTTAGAGGACCTGTGGTTTGTGTCAATTTCCGGAGCAGAGTTGACCTAGATATTGTCCGTATATGCAGGAAACAGAGTTATTTTGTTCTGACCACTGTCACGTTTCCTGCTGTATTAGAGACTCTTAGAATGCAAGAGCGTGCTTCTTATCCTCTAAAGCAGAGTATGTTTCATGGATGAGAACTGTACTGTGTGCTTCCCTTCAGAAATGGAGTTCAATACCAGGCTCTGAGTCTTCATACAAGCAAGAAATCTTTTCAGGTAAACTCAGTCACTATTCAGCTCAAAGGTAGCTACATCGTTCACGTAGATCACACGTTTCTCGCACTTAACTGGAAAGCATTGCATGTTAGAGGAACTGTGGTTGGTATCAGTTTCAGAAGAAGAGTTGACCTAGATATGGTCTGTACGTGTTGGAAACACCGTTATTTTGTCTGAACACACTCAAGTTTCCTGCTGTATTAAAGATTCTTAGAAAGCAAGAGCGTGCTTCTTGCTCTAAAGCAGAGTGTGTTTCATGGATGAGAACTGTGCTGTGTGTTTCCCTTCAGAAATGGAGTTAAATCCCAGGCTCTGGGTATTCCTACAAGCAAGTCATCATTTGATGTAAACGCTGTCACTTTTCAGCTCAAATGAATTTAAATTGTATAGGAAGCTCACACGTTTCTCGCTCTTAACTGAAAAGAATTGGATGTTAGAGGACCTGTGGTTTGTATCAATTTCAGGAGCAGAGTTGAACTAGCAATGGTCCGTATGTGTAGGAAACACCGTTATTTTGTTCTGACCACAGTCATGTTTCCTGCTCTATTAGAGAATCTTAGAAAGCAAGAACGTGCTTCTTATCCTCTAAAGCAGAGTATGTTTCATGGATGAGAACTGTGCTGTGTGTTTCCCTTCAGAAATGGAGTTAAATCCCAGGCTCTGTGTCTTGCTACAAGCAAGACATCTTTTCAGGTAAACTCAGTCACTATTCAGCTCAAAGGAAGCTACATCGTTCACGAAGCTCACACGTTTCTCGCTCTTAACTGGAAAGCATTGCATGTTAGAGGAACTGTGGTTTGTATCAGTTTCAGAAGAAGAGTTGACCTAGATATTGTCCGTATGTGTAGGAAACACCGTTCTTTTGTACTGAGGACACTCACGTTTCCTGCTCTAACAGAAACTGTAGAAAGCAAGAGCGTGCTTCTTCCTATAAGCACAGTGTGTTTCCTCGTGAGAACTGTGCTGTGTGTTTCCCTTCAGAAATGGAGTTAAATCACAGGCTCTGTATCTTCCTACAAGCAAGACATCATTTCAGGTAAACGCAGTCACTTTTCACCTCAAACAAAGCTACATAGTTCACGTAGCTCACACGTTTCTTGCTCTTAACTGTAAAGCTTTGGATGTTCGAGGAACTGTGGTTTTTATCAGTTTCAGGAGCAGAGTTGAACTAGCAATGGTCCGAATGTGTAGGAAACACCGTTAATTTGTTCTGACCACAGACACGTTTCCTGCTGTATTAGAGACACTTAGAAAGCAAGAGCTTGCCTCTTGCTCTAAAGCAGAGTGTGTTTCATGGATGAGAACTGTGCTATGTGTTTCCCTTCAGAAATGGAGTTAAATCCCAGGCTCTGTGTCTTCCTACAAGCAACACTCTGTTTAAGGTAAACGCAGTCACTTTTCAGCTCAAAGCCAGCTACATCATTCACGAAGCTCACATGTTACTCGCTCTTAAGTGAAAAGCATTGGATGTTAGAGGACCTGTGGTTTGTGTCAATTTCCGGTGCAGAGTTGAACTAGCAATGGTCCGTATGTGTAGGAAACACCGTTCTTTTGTTCTGAGGACCCTCGAGTTTCTGGCTCCATTAGAGACTCTGGAAAGCAAGAGCATGCTTCTTGCTCTAAAGCAGAGTGTTTTTCATGGATGACAACTGTGCTGTGTGTTTCCCTTCAGAAATGGAGTTAAATCCCAGGCTCTGTGTATTCCTACAAGCAAGACATCATTTCAGGTGTACATAGTCACTTTTCAGCTAAAATGAATATAAATCATTTACGAAGCTCACAAGTTTCTTGCTGTTAACTGAAAAGCATTGTATGTTAGATGACTTGTGATTTGTATCATTTTCAGAAGCAGAGTTGAACTAGCAGTGGTCCGTATGTGTAGGAAACACTGTTCTTTTGTTCTGAGCACACTCTAGTTTCCTGCTCTATTAGAGATTCTAGAAAGCAAGAGCGTGCTTCTTCCTATACCCAGAGTGTATTTCATCGTGAGAACTGTGCTGTGTGTTTCCATTCAGAAATATAGTTAAATCACAGGCTCTGTATCTTCCTACAAGCATGACTTCGTTTCACGTGAACACAGTCACTTTCAGCTCAAACAAAGCTACATCGTTCACATAGTTCACACGTTTCTTGCTATTAACTGTAAAGCATTGGATGTTAGAGGACCTGTTGTTTGTATCAGTTTCAGAAGCAGAGTTGAACTAGCAATGATCCGTATGAGTAGGAAACACCATTCTTTTGTTCTGATTACCCTCAAGTTTCTGGCTCTATTAGAGTCTCTGGAATGCAAGAGAATGCCTCTTGCTCTAAAGCAGAGTGTGTTTCATGGATGAGTACTGTGCTGTGTGTTTCCCTTCAGAAATGGAGTTAAATTCCAGGCTCTGTGTCTTCCTACAAGCAAGACATCATTTCAGGAAAACGCAGTCACTTTTCAGCGCAAATGAATACAAATCATTTATGAAGCTCACACGTTTCTTGCTCTTAACTGAAAAGCATTGGATGTTAGATGACTTGTGGTTTGTATCAGTTTCAGAAGCAGAGTTGAACTAGCAATGGTCTGTATGAGTAGGAAACACCATTCTTTTGTTCTGATTACCCTCAAGATTCTGGCTCTATTAGAGTCTCTGGAATGCAAGAGAATGCCTCTTGCTCTAAAGCACAGTGTGTTTCATGGATGAGAACTGTGCTGTGTGTTTCCCTTCAGAAATGGAGTTAAATCCCAAGCTCTGTATCTTCCTAAATGCAAGACATCTTTTCAGGTAAACTCAGTCACTTTTCAGCTGCAAGGAAGCTACATCGTTCACGAAGCTCACACGTTTCTCGCTCTTAACTGGAAAGCATTGCATGTTAGAGGAACTGTGGTTTGTATCAGTTTCAGAAGAAGAGTTGAACTAGATATGGTCCGTATGTGTAGGAAATACCGTTCTTTTGTACTGAGCACACTCACGTTTCCTGCTCTAACAGAAACTGTAGAAAGCAAGAGCGTGCTTCTTCCTATACGCACAGTGTGTTTCCTCGAGAGAACTGTGCTGTGTGTTTCCCTTCAGAAATGGAGTTAAATCCCAGGCTCTGTGTCTTCCTACAAGCAGACAACTTTTCAGGTAAACTCAGTCACTATTCAGCTCAAAGGAAGCTACATTGTTCACGAAGCTCACACGTTTCTCGCTCTTAACTTGAAAGCATTGCATTTTAATGGAACTGTGGTTTGTATCAGTTTCAGAAGAAGAGTTGACCTAGATATTGTCCGTATGTGTAGGAAACTCCGTTATTTTGTTCTGACCACAGTCACGTTTCCTGCTGTATTAGAGACTCTTAGAAAGCAAGATCGTGCTTCTTATCCTCTAAAGCAGAGTATGTTTCATGGATGAGAACTGTGCTGTGTGTTTCCCTTCAGAAATGGAGTTAAATCGCAGGCTCTGAGTCTTCCTACAAGCAAGAAATCTTTTCAGGTAAACTCAGGCTCTTTTCAGCTCAAAGGAAGCTACATCGTTCACGAAGCTCACACTTTTCTCGCTCTTAACTGGAAAGCATGGCATGTTAGAGGAACGGTGGTTTGTATCAGTTTCAGAAGAAGAGTTGATCTAGATATGGTACGTATGTGTAGGAAACACCGTTATTTGGTTCTGACCACAGTCATGTTTCCTGCTGTATTAGAGACTCTTAGAAAGAAAGAGCGTGCTTCTTACTCTAAAGCAGAGTGTTTTTCATGGATGAGAACTGTGTTGTGTGTTTCCCTTCAGAAATGGAGTTAAATCCTAGGCTCTGAGTCTTCCTACAAGCAAGACATCATTTCAGGTGTACGTAGTCACTTTTCAGCTAAAATGAATATAAATCATTTACGAAGCTCACAAGTTTCTTGCTGTTAACTGAAAAGCATTGTATGTTAAATGACTTGTGGTTTGTATCATGTTTAGAAGCAGAGTTGAACTAGCAGTGGTCCGTATGTGTAGGAAACACTGTTCTTTTGTTCTGAGCACACTCTCGTTTCCTGCTCTATTAGAGATTCTAGAAAGCAAGAGCGTGCTTCTTCCTATACCCAGAGTGTATTTCATCGTGAGAACTGTGCTGTGTGTTTCCATTCAGAAATATAGTTAAATCACAGGCTCTGTATCTTCCTACAAGCAAGACTTCGTTTCACGTGAACTCAGTCACTTTCAGCTCAAACAAAGCTACATCGTTCACATAGTTCACACGTTTCTTGCTATTAACTGTAAAGCATTGGATGTTAGAGGACCTGTTGTTTGTATCAGTTTCAGAAGCAGAGTTGAACTAGCAATGGTCCGTATGAGTAGGAAACACCATTCTTTTGTTCTGATTACCCTCAAGTTTCTGGCTCTATTAGAGTCTCTGGAATGCAAGAGAATGCCTCTTGCTCTAAAGCAGAGTGTGTTTCATGGATGAGTACTGTGCTGTGTGTTTCCCTTCAGAAATGGAGTTAAATTCCAGGCTCTGTGTCTTCCTACAAGCAAGACATCATTTCAGGTAAACGCAGTCACTTTTCAGCGCAAATGAATACAAATCATTTATGAAGCTCACACGTTTCTTGCTCTTAACTGAAAAGCATTGGATGTTAGATGACTTGTGGTTTGTATCAGTTTCAGAAGCAGAGTTGAACTAGCAATGGTCTGTATGAGTAGGAAACACCATTCTTTTGTTCTGATTACCCTCAAGATTCTGGCTCTATTAGAGTCTCTGGAATGCAAGAGAATGCCTCTTGCTCTAAAGCACAGTGTGTTTCATGGATGAGAACTGTGCTGTGTGTTTCCCTTCAGAAATGGAGTTAAATCCCAAGCTCTGTATCTTCCTAAATGCAAGACATCTTTTCAGGTAAACTCAGTCACTTTTCAGCTGCAAGGAAGCTACATCGTTCACGAAGCTCACACGTTTCTCGCTCTTAACTGGAAAGCATTGCATGTTAGAGGAACTGTGGTTTGTATCAGTTTCAGAAGAAGAGTTGAACTAGATATGGTCTGTATGTGTAGGAAATACCGTTCTTTTGTACTGAGCACACTCACGTTTCCTGCTCTAACAGAAACTGTAGAAAGCAAGAGCGTGCTTCTTCCTATACGCACAGTGTGTTTCCTCGAGAGAACTGTGCTGTGTGTTTCCCTTCAGAAATGGAGTTAAATCCCAGGCTCTGTGTCTTCCTACAAGCAAGATATCTTTTCAGGTAAACTCAGTCACTTTTCAGCTCAAAGGAAGCTACATCGTTCACGAAGCTCACACGTTTATCGCTCTTAACTTGAAAGCATTGCATGTTAATGGAACTGTGGTTTGTATCAGTTTCAGAAGAAGAGTTGACGTAGATATTGTCCGTATGTGCAGGAAACACAGTTATTTTGTTCTGACCACTGACACGTTTCCTGCTGTTTTACAGACTCTTAGAATGCAAGAGCGTGCTTCTTATCGTCTAAAGCAGAGTATGTTTCATGGATGAGAACTGTACTGTGTGCTTCCCTTCAGAAATGGAGTTCAATACCAGGCTCTGAGTCTTCCTACAAGCAAGAAATCTTTTCAGGTAAACTCAGTCACTATTCAGCTCAAAGGTAGCTACATCGTTCACGTACATCACACGTTTCTCGCACTTAACTGGAAAGCATTGCATGTTAGAGGAACTGTGGTTGGTATCAGTTTCAGAAGAAGAGTTGACGTAGATATGGTCCGTACGTGTTGGAAACACCGTTATTTTGTCTGAACACACTCAAGATTCCTGCTGTATTAAAGATTCTTAGAAAGCAAGAGCGTGCTTCTTGCTCTAAAGCAGAGTGTGTTTCATGGATGAGAACTGTGCTGTGTGTTTCCCTTCAGAAATGGAGTTAAATCCCAGGCTCTGTGTATTCCTACAAGCAAGTCATCATTTGATGTAAACGCTGTCACTTTTCAGCTCAAATGAATTTAAATTGTATAGGAAGCTCACACGTTTCTCCCTCTTCACTGAAAAGAATTGGATGTTAGAGGACCAGTGGTTTGTATCAATTTCAGGAGCAGAGTTGAACTAGCAATGGTCCGTATGTGTAGGAAACACCGTTATTTTGTTCTGACCACAGTCATGTTTCCTGCTCTATTAGAGAATCTTAGAAAGCAAGAACGTGCTTCTTATCCTCTAAAGCAGAGTATGTTTCATGGATGAGAACTGTGCTGTGTGTTTCCCTTCAGAAATGGAGTTAAATCCCAGGCTCTGGGTCTTGCTACAAGCAAGACATCTTTTCAGGTAAACTCAGTCACTATTCAGCTCAAAGGAAGCTACATCGTTCACGAAGCTCACACGTTTCTCGCTCTTAACTGGAAAGCATTGCATGTTAGAGGAACTGTGGTTTGTATCAGTTTCAGAAGAAGAGTTGACCTAGATATTGTCCGTATGTGTAGGAAACACCGTTCTTTTGTACTGAGCACACTCACGTTTCCTGCTCTAACAGAAACTGTAGAAAGCAAGAGCGTGCTTCTTCCTATAAGCACAGTGTGTTTCCTCGTGAGAACTGTGCTGTGTGTTTCCCTTCAGAAATGGAGTTAAATCACAGGCTCTGTATCATCCTACAAGCAAGACATCATTTCAGGTAAACGCAGTCACTTTTCACTTCAAACAAAGCTACATAGTTCACGTAGCTCACACGTTTCTTGCTCTTAACTGTAAATCATTGGATGTTCGAGGAACTGTGGTTTTTATCAGTTTCAGGAGCAGAGTTGAACTAGCAATGGTCCGAATGTGCAGGAAACACCGTTAATTTGTTCTGACCACAGACACGTTTCCTGCTTTATTAGAGACTCTTAGAAAGCAAGAGCTTGCCTCTTGCTCTAAAGCAGAGTGTGTTTCATGGATGAGAACTGTGCTATGTGTTTCCCTTCAGAAATGGAGTTAAATCCCAGGCTCTGTGTCTTCCTACAAGCAGCACTCTGTTTAAGGTAAACGCAGTCACTTTTCAGCTCAAAGCCAGCTACATCATTCACGAAGCTCACATGTTACTCGCTCTTAAGTGAAAAGCATTGGATGTTAGAGGACCTGTGGTTTGTGTCAATTTCTGGTGCAGAGTTGAACTAACAATGGTCCGTATGTGTAGGAAACACCGTTCTTTTGTTCTGAGGACCCTCGTGTTTCTGGCTCCATTAGAGACTCTGGAAAGCAAGAGCATGCTTCTTGCTCTAAAGCAGAGTATGTTTCATGGATGACAACTGTGCTGTATGTTTCCCTTCAGAAATGGAGTTAAATCCCAGGCTCTGTGTCTTCCTACAAGCAGACATCTTTTCAGGTAAACTCAGTCACGATTCAGCTCAAAGGAAGCTACATCGTTCACGAAGCTCACACGTTTCTCGCTCTTAACTGGAAAGCATTGCATGTTAGAGGAACTGTGGTTTGTATCAGTTTCAGAAGAAGAGTTGACCTAGATATTGTCCGTATGTGTAGGAAATACCGTTCTTTTGTACTGAGCACACTCACGTTTCCGGCTCTAACAGAAACTGTAGAAAGCAAGAGCGTGCTTCTTCCTATACGCACAGTGTGTTTCCTCGAGAAAACTGTGCTGTGTGTTTCCCTTCAGAAATGGAGTTAAATTCCAGGCTCTGTGTCTTCCTACAAGCAGACAACTTTTCAGGTAAACTCAGGCTCTTTTCAGCTCAAAGGAAGCTACATCGTTCACGAAGCTCACACGTTTCTCGCTCTTAACTTGAATGCATTGCATTTTAATGGAACTGTGCTTTGTATCAGTTTCAGAAGAAGAGTTGACCTAGATATTGTCCGTATGTGTAGGAAACTCCGTTATTTTGTTCTGACCACAGACACGTTTCCTGCTGTATTAGAGACTCTTAGAAAGCAAGAGCGTGCTTCTTATCCTCTAAAGCAGAGTATGTTTCATGGATGAGAACTGTGCTGTGTGTTTCCCTTCAGAAATGGAGTTAAATCGCAGGCTCTGAGTCTTCCTACAAGCAAGAAATCTTTTCAGGTAAACTCAGGCTCTTTTCAGCTCAAAGGAAGCTACATCATTCACGAAGCTCACACTTTTCTCGCTCTTAACTGGAAAGCATGGCATGTTAGAGGAACGGTGGTTTGTATCAGTTTCAGAAGAAGAGTTGATCTAGATATGGTACGTATGTGTAGGAAACACCGTTATATGGTTCTGACCACAGTCATGTTTCCTGCTGTATTAGAGACTCTTAGAAAGCAAGTGCGTGCTTCTTACTCTAAAGCAGAGTGTTTTTCATGGATGAGAACTGTGTTGTGTGTTTCCCTTCAGAAATGGAGTTAAATCCTAGGCTCTGAGTCTTCCTACAAGCAAGACATCATTTCAGGTGTACGTAGTCACTTTTCAGCTAAAATGAATATAAATCATTTACGAAGCTCACAAGTTTCTTGCCGTTAACTGAAAAGCATTGTATGTTAGATGACTTGTGGTTTGTATCAGTTTCAGAAGCAGAGTTGAACTAGCAGTGGTCCGTATGTGTAGGAAACACTGTTCTTTTGTTCTGAGCACACTCTAGTTTCCTGCTCTATTAGAGATTCTAGAAAGCACGAGCGTGCTTCTTCCTATACGCAGAGTGTATTTCATCGTGAGAACTGTGCTGTGTGTTTCCATTCAGAAATATAGTTAAATCACAGGCTCTGTATCTTCCTACAAGCAAGAATTCGTTTCACGTAAACTCAGTCACCTTGCAGCTCAAACAATGCTACATCGTTCACATAGTTCACACGTTTCTTGCTATTAACTTTAAGCATTGGCTGTTAGAGGACCTGTTGTTTGTATCAGTTTCAGAAGCAGAGTTGAACTAGCAATGTTCCGTATGAGTAGGAAACACCATTCTTTTGTTCTGATTACCCTCAAGTTTCTGTCTCTATTAGAGTCTCTGGAATGCAAGAGAATGCCTCTTGCTCTAAAGCAGAGTGTGTTTCATGGATGAGTACTGTGCTGTGTGTTTCCCTTCAGAAATGGAGTTAAATCCCAAGCTCTGTATCTTCCTAAATGCAAGACATCTTTTCAGGTAAACTCAGTCACGTTTCAGCTGCAAGGAAGCTACATCATTCACGAAGCTCACACGTTTCTCGCTCTTAACTGGAAAGCATTGCATGTTAGAGGAACTTTGGTTTGTATCAGTTTCAGAAGAAGAGTTGACCTAGATATTGTCCGTATGTTTTGGAAACACCGTTCTTTTGTACTGAACACAGAAACGTATCCTGCTGTATTAGAGACTCTTAGAAAGCAAGTGCGTGCGTCTTGCTCTAAAGCAGAGTGTGTTTCATGGATGAGAACTGTGCTGTGTGTTTCCCTTCAGAAATGGAGTTAAATCCCAGGCTCTGAGTCTTCCTACATGCAAGTCATCATTTGAGGTAAACTCTGTCACTTTTCAGAAAATTGAATGTAAATCGTTTATGAAGCTCACACGTTTCTCGCTCTTAACTGAAAAGCATTGGATGTTAGAGGACCTGTGGTTTGTGTCAATTTCCGGAGCAGAGTTGAACTAGCAATGGTCTGTATGTGTAGGAAACACCGTTCTTTTGTTCTGAGTACCCTCGAGTTTCTGGCTCTATTAGAGACTCTGGAAAGCAAGAGAATGCCTCATGGATGAGTACTGTGCTGTGTGTTTCCCTTCAGAAATGGAGTTAAATCCCAGGCTCTGTGTCTTCCTACAAGCAGACAACTTTTCAGGTAAACTCAGTCACTTTTCAGCTCAAAGGAAGCTACATCGTTCACGAAGCTCACACGTTTATCGCTCTTAACTTGAAAGCATTGCATGTTAATGGAACTGTGGTTTGTATCAGTTTCAGAAGAAGAGTTGACCTAGATATTGTCCGTATGTGCAGGAAACACAGTTATTTTGTTCTGACCACTGACACGTTTCCTGCTGTATTAGAGACTCTTAGAATGCAAGAGCGTGCTTCTTATCCTCTAAAGCAGAGTATGTTTCATGGATGAGAACTGTACTGTGTGCTTCCCTTCAGAAATGGAGTTCAATACCAGGCTCTGAGCCTTCCTAAAAGCAAGAAATCTTTTCAGGTAAACTCAGTCACTATTCAGCTCAAAGGTAGCTACATCGTTCACGTAGATCACACGTTTCTCGCACTTAACTGGAAAGCATTGCATGTTAGAGGTACTGTGGTTGGTATCAGTTTCAGAAGAAGAGTTGACCTAGATATTGTCCATATGTGTAGGAAACACCGTTCTTTTGTACTGACCACAGACACGTATTCTGCTGTATTAGAGATTCTTAGAAAGCAAGAGCGTGCGTCTTGCTCTAAAGCAGAGTGTGTTTCATGGATGAGAACTGTGCTGTGTGTTTCCCTTCAGAAATGGAGTTAAATCCCAGGCTCTGTGTCTTCCTACAAGCAAGTCATCATTTGAGGTAAACGCTGTCACTTTTCAGAAAATTGAATGTAAATCGTTTACGAAGCTCACACGTTTCTCGCTCTTAACTGAAAAGCATTGGATGTTAGAGGACCTGTGGTTTGTGTCAATTTCCGGAGCAGAGTTGAACTAGCAATGGTCTGTATGTGTAGGAAACACCGTTCTTTTGTTCTGAGTACCCTCGAGTTTCTGGCTCTATTAGAGACTCTGGAAAGCAAGAGCATGCTTCTTGCTCTAAAGCAGAGTGTGTTTCATGGATGAGAACTGTGCTGTGTGTTTCCCTTCAGATGGAGTTAAATTGCACGGTCTCTGTCTACCTACAAGCAAGACATCTTTTCAGGTAAACTCAGTTACTTTTCACCTCAAAGGAAGCTACATAGTTCATGAAGCTCACACGTTTCTCGCTCTTAACTGGAAAGCATTGCATGTTAGAGGAACTGTGGTTTGTATCAGTTTCAGAAGAAGAGTTGACCTAGATATTGTCCGTATGTGTAGGAAACACCGTTCTTTTGTACTGAGCACACTCACGTTTCCTGCTCTAACAGAAACTGTAGAAAGCAAGAGCGTGCTTCTTCCTATACACACAGTGTGTTTCCTCGTGAGAACTGTGCTGTGTGTTTCCCCTCAGAAATGGATTTAAATCACAGGCTCTGTATCTTCCTACAAGCAAGACATCATTTCAGGTAAACGCAGTCACTTTTCACCTCAAACAAAGCTACATAGTTCACGTAGCTCACACATTTCTTGCTCTTAACTGTAAATCATTGGATGTTCGAGGAACTGTGGTTTTTATCAGTTTCAGGATCAGAGTTGAACTAGCAATGGTCCGAATGTGTAGGAAACACCGTTAATTTGTTCTGACCACAGACACGTTTCCTTCTGTATTAGAGACTCTTAGAAAGCAAGAGCTTGCCTCTTGCTCTAAAGCAGAGTGTTTTTCATGGATGAGAACTGTGCTATGTGTTTCCCTTCAGAAATGGAGTTAAATCCCAGGCTCTGTGTCTTCCTACAAGCAACACTTCGTTTAAGGTAAACGCAGTCACTTTTCAGCTCAAAGGAAGCTACATCATTCACAAAGCTCACATGTTACTCACTCTTAAGTGAAAAGCATTGGATGTTAGAGGACCTGTGGTTTGTGTCAATTTCCGGAGCAAAGTTGAACTAGCAATGGTCCATATGTGTAGGAAACACCGTTCTTTTATTCTGAGGACCCTCGAGTTTCTGGCTCCATTAGAGACTCTGGAAAGCAAGAGCATGCTTCTTGCTCTAAAGCAGAGTGTTTTTCATGGATGACAACTGTGCTGTGTGTTTCCCTTCAGAAATGGAGTTAAATCCCAGGGTCTGTGTCTTCCTACAAGCAGACATCTTTTCAGGTAAACTCAGTCACTATTCAGCTCAAAGGAAGCTACATCGTTCACGAAGCTCACACGTTTCTCGCTCTTAACTGGAAAGCATTGCATGTTAGAGGAACTGTGGTTTGTATCAGTTTCAGAAGAAGAGTTGACCTAGATATTGTCCGTATGTGTAGGAAACACCGTTCTTTTGTACTGAGCACACTCAGGTTTCCTGCTCTAACAGAAACTGTAGAAAGCAAGAGCATGCTTCTTCCTATACGCACAGTGTGTTTCCTCGAGAGAACTGTGCTGTGTGTTTCCCTTCAGAAATGGAGTTAAATCCCAGGCTCTGTGTCTTCCTACAAGCAGACAACTTTTCAGGTAAACTCAGGGTCTTTTCAGCTCAAAGGAAGCTACATCGTTCACGAAGCTCACACGTTTCTCGCTCTTAACTTGAAAGCATTGCATTTTAATGGAACTGTGCTTTGTATCAGTTTCAGAAGAAGAGTTGACCTAGATATTGTCCGTATGTGTAGGAAACTCCGTTATTTTGTTCTGACCACAGTCACGTTTCCTGCTGTATTAGAGACTCTTAGAAAGCAAGAGCGTGCTTCTTATCCTCTAAAGCAGAGTATGTTTCATGGATGAGAACTGTGCTGTGTGTTTCCCTTCAGAAATGGAGTTAAATCGCAGGCTCTGAGTCTTCCTACAAGCAAGAAATCTTTTCAGGTAATCTCAGGCTCTTTTCAGCTCAAAGGAAGCTACATCATTCACGAAGCTCACACTTTTCTCGCTCTTAACTGGAAAGCATGGCATGTTAGAGGAACGGTGGTTTGTATCAGTTTCAGAAGAAGAGTTGATCTAGATACGGTACGTATGTGTAGGAAACATCGTTATTTGGTTCTGACCACAGTCATGTTTCCTGCTGTATTAGAGACTCTTAGAAAGCAAGAGCGTGCTTCTTACTCTAAAGCAGAGTGTTTTTCATGGATGAGAACTGTGTTGTGTGTTTCCCTTCAGAAATGGAGTTAAAACCTAGGCTCTGAGTCTTCCTACAAGCAAGACATCATTTCAGGTGTACGTAGTCACTTTTCACCTAAAATGAATATAAATCATTTACGAAGCTCACAAGTTTCTTGCTGTTAACTGAAAAGCATTGTATGTTAGATGACTTGTGGTTTGTATCAGTTTCAGAAGCAGAGTTGAACTAGCAGTGGTCCGTATGTGTAGGAAACACTGTTCTTTTGTTCTGAGCACACTCTAGTTTCCTGCTCTATTAGAGATTCTAGAAAGCAAGAGCGTGCTTCTTCCTATACGTAGAGTGTATTTCATCGTGAGAACTGTGCTGTGTGTTTCCATTCAGAAATATAGTTAAATCACAGGCTCTGTATCTTCCTACAAGCAAGAATTCGTTTCACGTAAACTCAGTCACATTTCAGCTCAAACAATGCTACATCGTTCACATAGTTCACACGTTTCTTGCTATTAACTTTAAGCATTGGATGTTACAGGACCTGTTGTTTGTATCAGTTTCAGAAGCAGAGTTGAACTAGCAATGTTCCTTATGAGTAGGAAACACCATTCTTTGTTCTGATTACCCTCAAGTTTCTGTCTCTATTAGAGTCTCTGGAATGCAAGAGAATGCCTCTTGCTCTAAAGCAGAGTGTGTTTCATGGATGAGAACTCTGCTGTGTGTTTCCCTTCAGAAATGGAGTTAAATCCCAGGCTCTGTGTCTTCCTACAAGCAAGATATCTTTTCAGGTAAACTCAGTCACTTTTCAGCTCAAAGGAAGCTACATTGTTCACGAAGCTCACACGTTTATCGCTCTTAACTGTAAGCATTGCATGTTAATGGAACTGTGGTTTGTATTAGTTTCAGAAGAAGAGTTGACCTAGATATTGTCCGTATGTGCAGGAAACACCGTTATTTTGTTCTGACCACTGTCACGTTTCCTGCTGTATTAGAGACTCTTAGAATGCAAGAGCGTGCTTCTTATCCTCTAAAGCAGAGTATGTTTCATGGATGAGAACTGTGCTGTGTGCTTCCCTTCAGAAATGGAGTTCAATTCCAGGCTCTGAGTCTTCCTACAAGCAAGAAATCTTTTCAGGTAAACTCAGTCACTATTCAGCTCAAAGGAAGCTACATCGTTCACGAAGATCACACGTTTCTCGCACTTAACTGGAAAGCATTGCATGTTAGAGGAACTGTGGTTTGTATCAGTTTCAGAAGAAGAGTAGACCTAGATATGGTCCGTACGTGTCGGAAACACCGTTATTTTGTCTGACCACAGTCACCTTTCCTGCTGTATTAGAGATTCTTAGAAAGCAAGAGCGTGCTTCTTGCTCTAAAGCAGAGTGTGTTTCATGGATGAGAACTGTGCTGTGTGTTTCCCTTCAGAAATGGAGTTAAATCCCAGGCTCTGTGTATTCCTACAAGCAAGTCATCATTTGATGTATACGCTGTCACTTTTCAGCTCAAATGAATGTAAATCATATACGAAGCTCACACGTTTCTCGCTCTTAACTGAAAAGCATTGGATGTTAGAGGACCTGTGGTTTGTATCAATTTCAGGAGCAGAGTTGAACTAGCAATGGTCCGTATGTGTAGGAAACACCGTTCTTTTGTACTGAGCACACTCACGTTTCCTGCTCTAACAGAAACCGTAGAAAGCAAGAGCGTGCTTCTTCCTATACGCACAGTGTGTTTCCTCGTGAGAATTGTGCTGTGTGTTTCTCTTCAGAAATGGAGTTATATCCCAGGCTCTGTGTCTTCCTACAAGCAGACAACTTTTCAGGTAATCTCAGGCTCTTTTCAGCTCAAAGGAAGCTACATCGTTCACGAAGCTCACACGTTTCTCACTCTTAACTTGAAAGCATTGCATTTTAATGGAACTGTGCTTTGTATCAGTTTCAGAAGAAGAGTTGACCTAGATATTGTCCGTATGTGTAGGAACCTCCGTTATTTTGTTCTGACCACAGTCACGTTTCCTGCTGTATTAGAGACTCTTAGAAAGCAAGAGCGTGCTTCTTATCCTCTAAAGCAGAGTATGTTTCATGGATGAGAACTGGGCTGTGTGTTTCCCTTCGGAAATGGAGGTAAATCGCAGGCTCTGAGTCTTCCTACAAGCAAGAAATCTTTTCAGGTAAACTCTGTAATTATTCAGCTCAAAGGAGGCTACATCATTCACGAAGCTCACACTTTTCTCGCTCTTAACTGGAAAGCATGGCATGTTAGAGGAACGGTGGTTTGTATCAGTTTCAGAAGAAGAGTTGATCTAGATATGGTACGTATGTGTAGGAAACACCGTTATTTGGTTCTGACCACAGTCATGTTTCCTGCTGAATTAGAGACTCTTAGAAAGCAAGAGCGTGCTTCTTACTCTAAAGCAGAGTGTTTTTCATGGATGAGAACTGTGTTGTGTGTTTCCCTTCAGAAATGGAGTTAAAACCTAGGCTCTGAGTCTTCCTACAAGCAAGACATCATTTCAGGTGTACGTAGTCACTTTTCAGCTAAAATGAATATAAATAATTTACGAAGCTCACAAGTTTCTTGCTGTTAACTGAAAAGCATTGTATGTTAGATGACTTGTGGTTTGTATCAGTTTCAGAAGCAGAGTTGAACTAGCAGTGGTCCGTATGTGTAGGAAACACTGTTCTTTTGTTCTGAGCACACTCTAGTTTCCTGCTCTATTAGAGATTCTAGAAAGCAAGAGCGTGCTTCTTCCTATACGCAGAGTGTATTTCATCGTGAGAACTGTGCTGTGTGTTTCCATTCAGAAATATAGTTAAATCACAGGCTCTGTATCTTCCTACAAGCAAGACTTCGTTTCACGTAAACTCAGTCACCTTTCAGCTCAAACAATGCTACATCGTTCACATAGTTCGCACGTTTCTTGCTATTAACTGTAAAGCATTGGATGTTAGAGGACCTGTTGTTTGTATCAGTTTCAGAAGCAGAGTTGAACTAGCAATGGTCCGTATGAGTAGGAAACACCATTCTTTTGTTCTGATTACCCTCAAGTTTCTGGCTCTATTAGAGTCTCTGGAATGCAAGAGAATGCCTCTTGCTCTAAAGCAGAGTGTGTTTCATGGATGAGTACTGTGCTGTGTGTTTCCCTTCAGAAATGGAGTTAAATTCCAGGCTCTGTGTCTTCCTACAAGCAAAACATCATTTCAGGTAAACGCAGTCACTTTTCAGCGCAAATGAATACAAATCATTTATGAAGCTCACACGTTTCTTGCTCTTAACTGAAAAGCCTTGGATATTAGATGACTAGTGGTTTGTATCAGTTTCAGAAGCAGAGTTGAACAAGCAATGGTCTGTATGATTAGGAAACACCGTTCTTTTGTTCTGATTACCCTCAAGATTCTGGCTCTATTAGAGTCTCTGGAATGCAAGAGAATGCCTCTTGTTCCAAAGCACAGTGTGTTTCATGGATGAGAACTGTGCTGTGTGTTTCCCTTCAGAAATGGAGTTAAATCCCAAGCTCTGTATCTTCCTAAATGCAAGACATCTTTTCTGGTAAACTCAGTCACTTTTAAGCTGCAAGGAAGCTACATCGTTCACGAAGCTCACACGTTTCTCGCTCTTAACTGAAAAGCATTGGATGTTAGAGGACCTGTGGTTTGTGTCAAGTTCCGGAGCAGAGTTGAACTAGCAATGGTCCGTATGTGTAGGAAACACCGTTCTTTTGTTCTGAGTACCCTCGAGTTTCTGGCTCTATTAGAGACTCTGGAAAGCCAGAGCATGCTTCTTGCTCTAAAGCAGAGTGTGTTTCATGGATGAGAACTGTGCTGTGTGTTTCCCTTCAGATGTAGTTAAATTGCACGGTCTCTGTCTACCTACAAGCAAGACATCTTTTCAGGTAAACTCAGTTACTTTTCACCTCAAAGGAAGCTACATAGTTCACGAAGCTCACATGTTTCTCGCTCTTAAATGTCAAGCATTGTATGTTAGAGAAACTGTGGTTTGCATCATTTTCAGAAGAAGAGTTGACATAGATATGGTCCGTATGTGTAGGAAACACAGTTATATTTTTCTGACCACAGTCACGTTTCCTGCTGTATTAGAGACTCTTAGAAAGCAAGAGCGTGCTTCTTGCTCTAAAGCAGAGTGTGT
Organism: Onychomys arenicola; assembly: GCA_949786405.1. Lineage (NCBI taxonomy): Eukaryota > Metazoa > Chordata > Mammalia > Rodentia > Cricetidae > Onychomys > Onychomys arenicola. Next base: position 1,567,938 of record CATKUM010000045.1, read on the forward strand.
TTCATGGATGAGAACTCTGCTGTGTGTTTCCCTTCAGAAATGGAGTTAAATCCCAGGCTCTGTGTCTTCCTACAAGCAAGATATCTTTTCAGGTAAACTCAGTCACTTTTCAGCTCAAAGGAAGCTACATTGTTCACGAAGCTCACACGTTTATCGCTCTTAACTGTAAGCATTGCATGTTAATGGAACTGTGGTTTGTATTAGTTTCAGAAGAAGAGTTGACCTAGATATTGTCCGTATGTGCAGGAAACACCGTTATTTTGTTCTGACCACTGTCACGTTTCCTGCTGTATTAGAGACTCTTAGAATGCAAGAGCGTGCTTCTTATCCTCTAAAGCAGAGTATGTTTCATGGATGAGAACTGTGCTGTGTGCTTCCCTTCAGAAATGGAGTTCAATTCCAGGCTCTGAGTCTTCCTACAAGCAAGAAATCTTTTCAGGTAAACTCAGTCACTATTCAGCTCAAAGGAAGCTACATCGTTCACGAAGATCACACGTTTCTCGCACTTAACTGGAAAGCATTGCATGTTAGAGGAACTGTGGTTTGTATCAGTTTCAGAAGAAGAGTAGACCTAGATATGGTCCGTACGTGTCGGAAACACCGTTATTTTGTCTGACCACAGTCACCTTTCCTGCTGTATTAGAGATTCTTAGAAAGCAAGAGCGTGCTTCTTGCTCTAAAGCAGAGTGTGTTTCATGGATGAGAACTGTGCTGTGTGTTTCCCTTCAGAAATGGAGTTAAATCCCAGGCTCTGTGTATTCCTACAAGCAAGTCATCATTTGATATATACGCTGTCACTTTTCAGCACAAATGAATGTAAATCATATACGAAGCTCACACGTTTCTCGCTCTTAACTGAAAAGCATTGGATGTTAGAGGACCTGTGGTTTGTATCAATTTCAGGAGCAGAGTTGAACTAGCAATGGTCCGTATGTGTAGGAAACACCGCTCTTTTGTACTGAGCACACTCACGTTTCCTGCTCTAACAGAAACCATAGAAAGCAAGAGCGTGCTTCTTCCTATACGCACAGTGTGTTTCCTCGTGAGAATTGTGCTGTGTGTTTCTCTTCAGAAATGGAGTTAAATCCCAGGCTCTGTGTATTCCTACAAGCAAGTCATCATTTGATGTATACGCTGTCACTTTTCAGCTCAAATGAATGTAAATCATATACGAAGCTCACACGTTTCTCGCTCTTAACTGAAAAGCATTGGATGTTAGAGGACCTGTGGTTTGTATCAATTTCAGGAGCAGAGTTGAACTAGCAATGGTCCGTATGTGTAGGAAACACCGTTCTTTTGTACTGAGCACACTCACGTTTCCTGCTCTAACAGAAACCGTAGAAAGCAAGAGCGTGCTTCTTCCTATACGCACAGTGTGTTTCCTCGTGAGAATTGTGCTGTGTGTTTCTCTTCAGAAATGGAGTTAAATCCCAGGCTCTGTGTCTTCCTACAAGCAGACAACTTTTCAGGTAATCTCAGGCTCTTTTCAGCTCAAAGGAAGCTACATCGTTCACGAAGCTCACACGTTTCTCACTCTTAACTTGAAAGCATTGCATTTTAATGGAACTGTGCTTTGTATCAGTTTCAGAAGAAGAGTAGACCTAGATATGGTACGTATGTGTAGGAAACAACGTTATTTGGTTCTGACCACAGTCACGTTTCCTGCTGTATTAGAGACTCTTAGAAAGGAAGAGCGTGCTTCTTACTCTAAAGCAGAGTGTTTTTCATGGATGAGAACTGTGTTGTATGTTTCCCTTCAGAAATGGAGTTAAATCCTAGGCTCTGAGTCTTCCTATAAGCAAGATATCATTTCAGGTGTACATAGTCACTTTTCAGCTAAAATGAATATAAATCATTTACGAAGCTCACAAGTTTCTTGCTGTTAACTGAAAAGCATTGTATGGTAGATGACTTGTGGTTTGTATCAGTTTCAGAAGCAGAGTTGAAATAGCAGTGGTCCGTATGTGTAGGAAACACTGTTCTTTAGTTCTGAGCACACTCTAGTTTCCTGCTCTATTAGAGATTCTAGAAAGCAAGAGCGTGCTTCTTCCTATACGCAGAGTGTATTTCATCGTGAGAACTGTGCTGTGTGTTTCCATTCAGAAATATAGTTAAATCACAGGCTCTGTATCTTCCTACAAGCAAGACTTCGTTTCACGTAAACTCAGTCACCTTGCAGCTCAAACAATGCTACATCGTTCACATAGTTCACACGTTTCTTGCTACTAACTGTAAAGCATTGGATGTTAGAGGACCTGTTGTTTGTATCAGTTTCAGAAGCAGAGTTGAACTTGCAATGGTCCGTATGAGTAGGAAACACCATTTTTTGTTCTGATTACCCTCACGTTTCTGGCTCTATTAGAGTCTCTGGAATGCAAGAGAATGCCTCTTGCTCTAAAGCAGAGTGTGTTTCATGGATGAGTACTGTGCTGTGTGTTTCCCTTCAGAAATGGAGTTAAATTCCAGGCTATGTGTCTTCCTACAAGCAAGACATCATTTCAGGTAAACGCAGTCACTTTTCAGCGCAAATGAATACAAATCATTTATGAAGCTCACACGTTTCTTGCTCTTAACTGAAAAGCATTGGATGTTAGATGACTTGTGGTTTGTATCAGTTTCAGAAGCAGAGTTGAACTAGCAATGGTCTATATGAGTAGGAAACACCGTCCTTTTGTTCTGATTACCCTCAAGATTCTGGCTCTATTAGAGTCTCTGGAATGCAAGAGAATGCCTCTTGCTCTAAAGCACAGTGTGTTTCATGGATGAGAACTGTGCTGTGTGTTTCCCTTCAGATGTAGTTAAATTGCACGGTCTCTGTCTACCTACAAGCAAGACATCTTTTCAGGTAAACTCAGTTACTTTTCACCTCAAAGGAAGCTACATTGTTCACGAAGCTCACATGTTTCTCGCTCTTAAATGTAAAGCATTGTATGTTAGAGAAACTGTGGTTTGCATCATTTTCAGAAGAAGAGTTGACCTAGATATGGTCCGTATGTGTAGGAAACACCGTTATATTTTTCTGACCACAGTCACGTTTCCTGCTGTATTAGAGACTCTTAGAAAGCAAGAGCGTGCTTCTTGCTCTAAAGCAGAGAGTGTTTCATGGATGAGAACTCTGCTGTGTGTTTCCCTTCAGAAATGGAGTTCAATACCAGGCTCTGTGTCTTCCTACAAGCAAGATATCTTTTCAGGTAAACTCAGTCACTATTCAGCTCAAAGGAAGCTACATCGTTCACGAAGATCACACTTTTCTCGCACTTAACTGGAAAGCATTGCATGTTAGAGGATCTGTGGTTTGTAGCAGTTTCAGAAGAAGAGTTGACCTAGATATGGTCCGTATGTATAGGAAACACCATTATTTTGTTCTGACCACATTCACGTTTGCTGCCGTATTAGAGACACTTAGAAAGCAAGAGCGTGCTTCTTGCTCTAAAGCAGAGTTTGTTTCATGGATGAGTACTGTGCTGTGTGTTTCCCTTCAGAAATGGAGTTAAATCCCAGGCTCTGAGTCTTCCTACAAGCAAGATATCTTTTCATGTAAACTCAGTCACTATTCAACTAAAGGAAGCTACATCGTTCACAAAGCTCACAGGTTTCTCGCTCTTAACTGGAAAGCATTGCATGTTAGAGGAACTGTGGTTTGTATCAGTTTCAGAAGAAGATTTGACCTAGATATGGTCCGTACGTGTCGGAAACACAGTTATTTTGTCTGACCACAGTCAAGTTTCCTGCTGTATTAGAGATTCTTAGAAAGCAATAGCGTGCAACTTCTTTTAAAGCAGAGTGTGTTTCTGGGATGAGAACTGTGCTGTGTGTTTCCCTTCAGAAATGGAGTTAAATCCCAGGCTCTGTGTATTCCTACAAGCAAGTCATCATTTGATGTAAATGCTGTCACTTTTCAGCTAAAATGAATGTAAATCGTATACGAAGCTCACACGTTTCTCGCTCTTAACTGGAAAGCATTGCATGTTAGAGGAACTGTGGTTTGTATCAGTTTCAGAAGAAGAGTTGATCTAGATATTGTACGTATGTGTAGAAAACACCGTTCTTTTGTACTGAGCACACTCACGTTTCCTGCTCTAAAAGAAACTGTAGAAAGCAAGAGCGTGCTTCTTCCTATACGCACAGTGTGTTTCCTCGTGAGAACTGTGCTGTGTGTTTCCCTTCACAAATGGAGTTAAATCACAGGCTCTGTATCTACCTACAAGCAAGACATCATTTCAGGTAAACGCAGTCACTGTTCAGCTCAAAGGAAGCAATATCGTTCACAAAGCTCACATGTTAATCGCTCTTAAGTAAAAAGCATTGGATGTTAGAGGACCTGTGGTTTGTGTCAATTTCCGGAGCAGAGTTGAACTAGCAATGGTCCTTATGTGTAGGAAACACCGTTCTTTTGTTCTGAGGACCCTCGAGTTTCTGGCTCCATTAGAGACTCTGGAAAGCAAGAGCATGCTTCTTGCTCGAAAGCAGAGTGTGTTTCATGGATGACAACTGTGCTGTGTGTTTCCCTTCAGAAATGGAGTTAAATCCCAGGCTCTGTGTCTTCCTACAAGAAAGTCATCATTTGAGGTAAACGATGTCACTTTTCAGATCAAATGAATGTAAATCGTTTACGAATCTCACACGCTTCTCGCTCATAACTGAAAAGCATTGGATGTTAGAGGACATGTGGTTTGTGTCAATTTCCGGAGCAGAGTTGAACTAGCAATGGTGTGTATGTGTAGGAAACACCGTTCTTTTGTTCTGAGGACCCTCGTGTTTCTGGCACCATTAGAGACTCTGGAAAGCAAGAGCATGCTTCTTGCTCTAAAGCAGAGTGTGTTTCATGGATGAGAACTGTGCTGTGTGCTTCCCTTCAGAAATGGAGTTCAATACCAGGCTCTGAGTCTTCCTACAAGCAAGAAATCTTTTCAGGTAAACTCAGTCACTATTCAGCTCAAAGGAAGCTACATCGTTCATGAAGATCACACGTTTCTCGCACTTAACTGGAAAGTATTGCATGTTAGAGGATCTGTGGTTTGTATCAGTTTCAGAAGAAGAGTTGACCTAGATATGGTCCGTATGTATAGGAAACACCATTAATTTGTTCTGACCACATTCACGTTTGCTGCCGTATTAGAGACACTTAGAAAGCAAGAGCGTGCTTCTTGCTCTAAAGTAGAGTGTGTTTCATGGATAAGAACTGTGCTGTGTGTTTCCCTTCAGAAATGGAGTTAAATCCCAGGCTCTGGGTCTTCCTACAAGCAAGACATCTTTTCAGGTAAACTCAGTCACTATTCAGCTCAAAGGAAGCTACATCGTTCACGAAGCTCAAACGTTTCACGCTCTTAAATGGAAAGCATTGCATGTTAATGGAACTGTGCTTTGTATCAGTTTCAGAAGAAGAGTTGACCTAGATATGGTCCGTATGTGTAGGAAACACCGTTATTTTGTATTGACCACAGTCACTTTTCCTGCTGTATTAGAGACTCTTAGAAAGCAAGAATGTGCTTCTTGATCTAAATCAGAGTGTATTTCATGGATGAGAATTGTGCTGTGTTTTTCCCTTCAAATGGAGTTAAATCGCACGGTGTCTGTCTACCTACAAGCAAGACATATTTTCAGGTAAACTCAGTTACTTTTCAGCTCAAAGGAAGCTACATAGTTCACGAAGCTCACATGTATCTCGCTCTTAACTGTAAAGAATTGTATGTTAGAGGAACTGTGGTTTGCATCATTTTCAGAAGAAGAATTGACATAGATATGGTCCGTATGTGTAGGAAACACCGTTATATATTTCTGACCACAGTCACTTTCCCTCTGTATTAGAGACACTTAGAAAGCAAGAGCATGCTTCTTGTTTAAAGCAGAGTGTGTTTCATGGATGAGAACTGTGGAGTGTGTTTCGCTTCAGAAATGGAGTTAAATTCCAGGCTCTGTGTCTTCCTACAAGCAAGATCTTTTCAGGTAAACCCAGTCACTTTTCAGCTCAAAGGAAGCTACATCGTTCACGAAGCTCACACGTTTCTCGTTCTTAAATTGAAAGCATTGCATGTTAATGGAACTGTGCTTTGTATCAGTTTTAGAAGAAGAGTTGACCTAGATATTGTCCGTATGTGTAGGAAACACCGTTATTTTGTTCTGACCACTGTCATGTTTCCTGCTGTATTAGAGACTCTTAGAATGCAAGAGCGTGCTTCTTATCCTCTAAAGAAGAGTATGTTTCATGGATGAGAACTGTGCTGTGTGCTTCCCTTCAGAAATGGAGTTCAATCCCAGGCTCTGAGTATTCCTACAAGCAAGAAATCTTTTCAGGTAAACTCAGTCACTATTCAGCTCAAAGGAAGCTACATCGTTCACGAAGCTCACTCGTTTCTCGCTCTTATCTGGATAGCATTGCATGTTAATGGAACTGTGGTTTGTTTCAGTTTCAGAAGAAGAGTTGACCTAGAGATGGTCTGTATGTGTAGGAAACACCTTTAAATTGTTCTGACAACAGTCACGTTTCCTGCTTTTTTTAGAGACTCTTAGAAAGCAAGAGCGTGCTTCTTGTTCTAAAGCAGAGTGTGTTTCATGGATGAGACCTGTGCTGTGTGTTTCCCTTCAGAAATAGAGTTAAATCGCAGGCTCTGTGTCTTCCCACAAGCAAGACATCTTTTAAGGTAAACTCAGTCACTTTTCTGTACAAAGGAAGCTACATCGTTCACGAAGCTCACTCGTTTCTAGGTCTAAAATTGAAAGCATTGCATGTTAATGGAAATGTGCTTTGTATCAGTTTCAGAAGAAGAGTTGACCTAGATATTGTCCGTATGTGTAGGAAACACCGTTATTTTTTCTGACCACAATCACGTTTCCTGCTGTATTAGAGACTCTTAGAAAGCCAAGAGAATGCTTCTTATCCTCTAAAGCAGAGTATGTTTCATGGATGAGAACTGTGCTGTGTGTTTCCCTTCAGAAATAGAGTTAAATCCCAGGCTCTGAGTCTTCCTACAAGCAAGACATCTTTTCAGGTAAACTCAATCACTATTCAGCTGAAGGAAGCTACCACATTTAGGAAGCTCACAGGTTTCTCGCTCTTAATTGGAAAGCATTGCATGTTAGAGGAACTGTGGTTTGTATCAGTTTCAGAAGAAGAGTTGACCTAGATATGGTCCATATGTGTAGGAAACACCTTTAATTTGTTTTGACAACAGTCACGTTTCCTGCTTTTTTTAGAGACTCTTAGAAAGCAAGAGCGTGCTTCTTGATCTAAAGCAGAGTGTGTTTCATGGATGAGACCCGTGCTGTGTGTTTCCATTCAGAAATAGAGTTAAATCGCAGGCTCTGTGTCTTCCCACAAGAAAGACATCTTTTAAGGTAAACTCAGTCACTTTTCAGCTCAAAGGAAGCTACATCATTCACGAAGCTCACACGTTTCTCGCTCTTAACTGTAAAGCATTGTATGTTAGAGGAACTGTGGTTTGTATCAGTTTCAGAAGTAGAGTTGACCTAGATATGGTCCGTACGTGTCGGAAACACCGTTATTTTGTCTGACCACAGTCAAGATTCCTGCTTTATTAGAGATTCTTAGAAAGCAATAGCGTGCTTCTTGCTCTAAAGCAGAGTGTGTTTCATGGATGAGAACTGTGCTGTGTGTTTCCGTTCAGAAATGGAGTTAAATCCCAGTCTCTGTGTCTTCCTACAAGCAAGACATCCTTTCAGGTAAACTCAGTCACTATTCAGCTCAAAGGAAGCTACATCATTCACGAAGCTCACACGTTTCTCGCTCTTAACTGGAAAGCATTGCATGTTAGAGGAACTGTGGTTTGTATCAGTTTCAGAAGAAGAGTTGAGCTAGATATTGTCCGTATGTGTAGGAAACACCGTTCTTTTGTTCTGAGCACACTCACGTTTCCTGCTCTAGTAGAAACTCTAGAAAGCAAGAGCGTGCTTCTTCCTATACGCACAGTGTGTTTCCTCGTGAGAACTGTGCTGTGTGTTTCCCTTCAGAAATGGAGTAAAATCACAGGCTCTGTGACTTCCTACAAGCAAGGCATCTTTTCAGGTAAACTCAGTCAATATTCAGCTCAAAGGAAGCTACATCATTCACGAAGCTCACACGTTTCTCGCTCTTATCTGGAAATCATTGCATGTTAATGGAACTGTGGTTTGTATCAGTTTCAGAAGAAGAGTTGACCTAGATATGGTCCGTATGTGTAGAAAAAACCGTTATATTGTTCTGACCACAGTCACGTTTCCTGCTGTATGAGAGACACTTTGAAAGCCAGAGCGTGCTTCTTGCTCTAAATTAGAGTGTGTTTCATGGATGAGATCTGTGCTGTGTGTTTCCCTTCAGAAATGGAGTTAAATCCCAGGCTCTGTGTCTTCCCACAAGCCAGACATCTTTTAAGGTAAACTCAGTCACTTTTCAGCTCAAAGGAAGCTACATCATTCACGAAGCTCACACGCGTCTCATTCTTAACTGTAAAGCATTGGATGTTAGAGGAACTGTGGTTTGTATCAGTTTCAGAAGTAGAGTTGACCTAGATATGGTCTGTATGTGTAGGAAAAACCATTATTTTGTTCTGACCACAGTCACGTTTCCTGCTGTATTATAGACTCTTTGAAAGCTGTTCGTGCTTCTTGCTCTAAATTAGAGTGTGTTTCATGGATTAGAACTGTGCTGTGTGTTTCCCTTCAGAAATGGAGTTAAATCCCAGGCTCTGGGTCTTCCTACAAGCAAGACATCTTTTCAGGTAAACTCAGTCGCTATTCAGCTCAAAGGAAGCTACATCATTCACGAAGCTCACTCGTTTCTCGCTCTTAACTGGAAATCATTGCATGTTAGAGGAACTGTGGTTTGTATCAGTGTCAGAAGTAGAGTTGACCTAGATATGGTACATGTGTGTAGGAAACACAGTTCATATGTTCTGAGCACACTCACGTTTCCCACATTATTAGAGAGTCTAGAAAGCAAGTGCGTGCTTCTTGCTCTAAAGCAGAGTGTGGTTCATGGATGAGAACTGTGGTGTGTGTTTCCCTTCAGAAACGGAATGAAATGCCAGGCCCTGTGTCTTCCTACAAGCAAGAATAATTTTCATGTAAACGCAGTCACTTTTCAGCTCAAAGGCAGCTACATCGTTCACGAAGCTCACACGTTTCTCACTCTTAATTGAAAAGCAGTGGATGTTAGAGGACCTGTGGTTTGTATCCGTTTCCGAAGCAGAGTTGAACTAGATATGGTACGTGTGTGTAGGAAACACATTTCTTTTGTTCTTAGCACACTCACGTTTCCCACCTTATTAGAGACTCTAGAAAGCAAGAGCATGCTCCTTGCTCTAAAGCAGAGTGTGGTTCATGGATGAGAACTGTGCTGTGGGTTTCCCTTCAGGAACGGAATGAAATGCCATGCTCTGTGTCTTCCTACAAGCAAGACTTCGTTTCAGGTAAACGCAGTCACTTTTCAGCTCAAACGAAGCTACATCGTTCACGAAACTCACAAGTTTCTCACTCTTAACTGAAAAGCATTGGATGTTAGAGGACCTATGGTTTGTATCAGTTTCAGAAGCAGTGTTGAACTAGATATGGTGCGTGTGTGTAGGAAACACAGTTCTTTTGTCAGAGCACACTCTCGTTTCCTGCCTTATTGGATAATCTAGAAAGCAAGATCATGCTTCTTGCTCTAAAGCAGAGTGTGGTTCATGGAAGAGTACTGGGCTATTTGTTTCCCTTCAGAAACAGAGTGAAATGCCAGGCTATGTGACTTCCTACAAGCAAGACTTCGTTTCAGGTAAACGCAGTCACTTTTCAGCTGAAACGAAGCAACATCGTTCAGGGAGCTCAAACGTTTCTCGCTTTGAACTGAAAAGCATTCGATGTTATAGGACCTGTGGTTTATATCAGTTTGAGAAGCGGAGTTGAACTAGATATGGTCAGTGTGTGTAGGAAACTCAGTTCTTTTGTTCTGAGCACACTCACGTTTCCCACCTTATAAGAGACTCTAGAAAGCAAAAGCGTGCTTCTTGCTATAAAGCAGAGTGTGGTTCATGGATGAGAACTGTGCTGTGTCTTTCCCTTCAGAAATGGAGTGAAATCCCAGGCTCTGTGTCTTCCTACAAGCAAGACTTCGTTTCAGGTAAACGCAGGTCACATATCAGCTCAAACTAAGCTTCATAGTTCACTAAGCTCACACGTTTCTCGCTCTGAACTGAAAAGCATTGGATGTTAGAGGACCTACGGTTTGTATCAGTTTAAGAAGCACAGTTGAACTAGATATGGTGCGTCTGTGTAGGAAACACAGTTCTTTTTTTCTGAGCACACTCACGTTTCCTGCCTTATTGGATAATCTAGAAAGCAAGAGCATGCTTCTTGCTCTAAAGCAGAGTGTGGTTCATGGAAGAGTACTGTGCTATTTGTTTCACTTCAGAAACAGAGTGAAATGCCAGGCTCTGTGGCTTCTTACAAGCAAGACTTCGTTTCAGCTAAACGCAGTCACTTTTCACCTAAAACGAAGCAACATCGTTCACGAAGCTCACACGTTTCTCACTCTTAACTGAAAAGCATTGGATGTTAGAGGACCTGATGTTTGTATCAGTTTAAGAAGCAGAGTTGAACTAGATATGGTGCTTGAGTGTAGGAAACACAGTTCTTTGTTCTGAGCACACTCATGTTTCCTGCCTTATTAGAGACTCTAGAAAGCAAGAGCGTGCTTCTTGCTCTAAAGCAGAGTGTGGTTCATGGATGAGAACTGTGCTGTGTGTTTCCCTTCAGAAACGGAATGAAATGCCAGACTCTGTGGCTTCTTACAAGAAAGACTTCGTTTCAGGTAAACACACTCACATTTCAGCTAAAACGAACCAACATCGTTCACGAAGCTCACAAGTTTCTCACTCTTAACTGAAAAGCATTGGAGGTTAGAGGACCTGCTGTTTGTATCAGTTTAAGAAGCAGAGTTGAACTAGATATGGTACGTGTGTGTAGGAAACACAGTTCTTTTGTTCTGAGCACACTCACGTATCCCACCTTATTAGAGACTCTAGAGAGCAAGAGCATGCTTCTTGCTCTAAAGCAGAGGGTGCTTCATGGATGAGAACTGTGCTGTGTGTTTCCCTTCAGAAACGGAGTGAAATCTCAGGCTCTGTGTCTTCCTACAAGCAAGACTTCGTATCAGTTAAACGCAGTTACGTATCAGCCCAAACTAAGCTTCATCGTTCACTAAGCTCACACGTTTCTCGCTCATAACTGAAAAGCATTGGATGTTAGAGGACCTTTGGTTTGTATCAATTTAAGAAGCACAGTTGAACTAGATATTGTCCATGTGTGTAGGAAACACAGTTCTTTTGTTCAGAGTACACTCACATTTCCCGCCTTTGTAGAGACTCTAGAAAGCAAGACCATACTTCTTACGCTAAAGCAGAGTGTGGTTCATGGATGAGAACTGTGCTATGTCTTTCCCATCAGAAACGGAGTAAAATGCCAGGTTCTGTGTCTTCCTACAAGCAAGATTTCTTTTCAGGTAAACGCAGTCACATTTCAGTTCAAAGGAAACTACATCATTCACGAAGCTCACACGTTTCTCACTCTTAACTGAACAGCATTTGATGTTAGATGACCTGTGGTTTTTATCAGTTTCAGAAGCAGAGTTGAACTAGATATGGTACGTGTGTGTAGGAAACACACTTCATATGTTCTGAGCACACTCAAGATTCCCACATTATTAGAGACTCTAGAAAGCAAGTGCGTGCTTCTTGCTCTAAAGCAGAGTGTAGTTCATGGATGAGAACTGTGGTGTGTGTTTCCCTTCAGAAACGGAATGAAATGCCAGGCCCTGTGTCTTCCTACAAGCAAGAATTCTTTTCATGTAAACGCAGTCACTTTTCAGCTCAAAGGAAGCTACATCGTTCACGAAGCTCACACGTTTCTCACTCTTAATTGAAAAGCAGTGGATGTTAGAGGACCTGATGTTTGTATCCGTTTCAGAAGCAGAGTTGAACTAGATAAGGTACGTGTGTGTAGGAAACACATTTCTTTTGTTCTTAGCACACTCACGTTTCCCACCTTATTAGAGACTCTAGAAAGCAAGAGCATGCACCTTGCTCTAAAGCAGAGTGTGGTTCATGGATGAGAACTGTGCTGTGGGTTTCCCTTCAGGAACGGAATGAAATGCCATGCTCTGTGTCTTCCTACAAGCAAGACTTCGTTTCAGGTAAACGCAGTCACTTTTCAGCACAAACGAAGCTACATCGTTCACGAAGCTCATAAGTTTCTCACTCTTAACTGAAAAGCATTGGATGTTAGAGGACCTATGGTTTGTATCAGTTTCAGAAGCAGTGTTGAACTAGATATGGTGCGTGTGTGTAGGAAATACAGTTCTTTTTTTCTGAGCACACTCATGTTTCCTGCCTTATTAGAGACACTAGAAAGCAAGAGCATGCTTCTTGCTCTAACGGAGAGTGTGGTTCATGGAAGAGTACTGGGCTATTTGTTTCACTTCAGAAACAGAGGGAAATGCCAGGCCCTGTGACTTCCTACAAGCAAGACATCGTTTCAGGTAAACGCAGTCACTTTTCAGCTAAAACGAAGCAACATAGTTCAGGTAGCTCACACGTTTCTCATTGTTAACTGAAAAGCATTGGATGTTAGATGACCTGTGGTTTGTATCAATTTCAGAAGCAGAGTTGAACTAAATATGGTCCGTGTGTGTAGGAAATTCAGTTCTTTTGTTCTGAGCACACTCACGTTTCCCACCTCATTAGAGAATCTAGAATTAAGAGCGTGCTTCTTACGCTAAAGCAGAGTGTGGTTCATGGATGAGAACAGTGCGATGTCTTTCCCATCAGAAACGGAGTGAAATGCCAGGCTCTGTGTCTTCCTACAAGCAAGACTTCTTTTCAGGTAAATGCAGTAATATTTCAGTTCAAAGGAAACTACATCATTCACAAAGCTCACAAATTTCTCACTCTTAACTGAAAAGCATTGGATGATAGATGACCTGTGGTTTTTATCAGTTTCAGAAGCAGAGTTGAACTAGATATGGTCCATGTGTGTAGGAAACTCAGTTCTTTTGTTCTGAGCACACTCACGTTTCCCGCCTTATTAGAGAATGTAGAATATAAGAGCGTGCTTCTTACGCTAAAGCAGAGTGTGGTTCATGGATGAGAACTGTGCTATGTCTTTCCCTTCTGAAACGGAGTGAAATGCCAGGCTCTGTGTCTTCCTACAAGCAAGACTTCTTTTCAGGTAAACGCAGTCACTTTTCAGTTCAAAGGAAACTACATCATTCACGAAGCTCACACGTTTCTCACTCTTAAATGAAAAGCATTGGATGTTAGAGGACCTATGGTTTGTATAAGTTTCAGAAGCAGAGTTGAACCAGATATGGTGCGTGTGTGTAGGAAACACAATTCTTTAGTTCTGAGTACACTCACATTTATCGCCTTAGTAAAGACTCTAGAAAGCAAGAGCATGCTTCTTGCTCTAAAGCAGAGTGTGCTTCATGGATGAGAACTGTGCTGTGTGTTTCCCTTCCGAAACGGAATGAAATGCCAGGCTCTGTGTCTTCCTACAAGCAAGACTTCGTTTCAGGTAAACGCCTTCACTTTTCAGCTCAAACGATGCTACATCGTTCACGAAGCTCACACGTTTCTCACTCTTAACTGAAAAGCATTGGATGTTAGAGGACCTATGGTTTGTATCAGTTTCAGAAGCAGAGTTGAAGTAGATATGGTGCGTGTGTGTAGGAAACACAGTTCTTTTGTTCTGAGCACACTCTCGTTTCCTGCCTTATTGGATAATCTAGAAAGCAAGAGCATGCTTCTTGCTCTAAAGCAGAGTGTGCTTCATGGAAGAGTACTGGGCTATTTGTTTCAGTTCAGAAACAGAGTGAAATGCCAGGCTCTGTGGCTTCTTACCAGCAAGACTTCGTTTCATCTAAACGCAGTCAATTTTTAGCTAAAACGAAGCAACATCGTTCACGAAGCTCACACGTTTCTCATTCTTAACTGAAAAGCATTGGAGTTAGAGGACCTGTGGTTTGAATCCTTTTCAGAAGCAGAGTTGAACTAGATATAGTACGTGTGTGTAGGCAACACAGTTCTTTTGTTCTGGCCATACTCACGTTTCCCACCTTATTAGAGACTCTAGAAAACAAGAGCATGCTTCTTGCTCTAAAGCAGAGTGTGGTCCATGGATGAGAACTGTGCTGTGTGTTTCCCTTCAGAAACGGAATGAAAAGCCAGGCTCTGTGTCTTCCTACAAGCAAGACTTCGTTTCATGTAAACACAGTCACTTTTCAGCTCAAACGAAGCTACATCGTTCACGAAGCTCACACGTTTCTCACTCTTAACTGAAAAGCATTGGATGTTAGAAGACCTGTGATTTGTATCCGTTTCAGAAGCAGAGTTGAACTAGATATGCTACGTGTGTGTAGGAAACACAGTTCTTTTGTTCTGAGCATACTCACGGTTCCCACCTTATTACAGACTCTAGAAAGCAAGAGCGTGCTTCTTGCTCTAAAGCAGAGTGTGGTTCACGGATGAGAACTGTGCTGTGTGTTTCCCTTCTGGAACGGAATGGAATGCCAGGCTCTGTGTCTTCCTACAAGCAAGACTTCATTTCAGGTAAACGCCCTCACTTTTGAGCTCAAAGGAAGCTACATCGTTCACGAAGCTCACACGTTTCTCACTCTTAACTGAAAAGCATTGGACGTTAGAGGACCTATGGTTTGTATCAGTTTCAGAAGCAGAGTTGAACTAGATATGGTCCATGTGTGTAGGACACTCAGTTCTTTTGTTCTGAGCACACTCATGTTTCCCGCCTTATTAGAGAATCTAGAATATAAGAGGGTGCTTCTTACGCTAAAGCAGAGTGTGGTTCATGTTTGAGAACTGTGCTATGTCTTTCCCTTCTGAAACGGAGTGAAATGCCAGGCTCTGTGTCTTCCTACAAGCAAGACTTCTTTTCAGGTAAACGCAGTCACTTTTCAGTTCAAAGGAAACTACATCATTCACGAAGCTCACACGTTTCTCACTCTTAACTGAAAAGCATTGGATGTTAGATGACCTGTGGTTTTTATCAGTATTAGAAGCATAGTTGAACTCGATATGGTACATGTGTATAGGAAACACAGTTCTTTTGTTCTGAGCACACTCACGTTTCCCACCTTATTAGAGATTCTTGAAAGCAAGAGCATGCTTCTTGCTCTAAGGCAGAGTGTGGTTCATGGATGAGAACTGTGCTGTGTGTTTCCCTTCAGAAACGGAATGAAATGCCAGGCTCTGTGTCTTCCTACAAGCAAGACTTCGTTTCAGGTAAACGCAGTCACTTTTCAGCTCAAACTAAGCTACATCGTTCACGAAGCTCACACGTTTCTCACTCTTAACTGAAATGCATTGGATATTAGAGGACCTATGGTTTGTATCAGTTTCAGAAGCAGAGTTGAACTAGATATGGTACGTGTGTGTAGGAAACACAGTTCTTTTGCTCTGAGCACACTCTCATTTCCTGCCTTATTGGATAATCTAGAAAGCAAGAGCATGCTTCTCGCTGTAAAGCAGAGTGTGGTTCATGGAAGAGTACTGGGCTGTATGTTTCACTTCAGAATCAGAGTGAAATGCCAGGCTCTATGTCTTCCTACAAGCAAGATTTCGTTTCAGGTAAATGCAGTCACTTTTCAGCTAAAACGAAGCAACATCGTCCAGGAAGCTCACACGTTTCTCACTGTTAACTGTAAAGCATTGGATGTTAGAGGACCTGTGGTTTGTATCGATTTCACAAGCAGAGTTGAACTAGATGTGGTCCGTGTGTGTAGGAAACTCAGTTCTTTTGTTCTGAGCACACTCACGTTTCCCACCTTATTAGAGAATCTAGAATGTAAGAGCGTGATTCTTACGCTAAAGCAGAGTGTGGTTCATGGATGAGAACTGTGCTGTGTCTTTCCCTTCAGAAACAGAGTGAAATGCCAGGCTCTGTGGCTTCTTACAAGCCAGACATCGTTTCAGGTAAACGCAGTCACTTTTCAGCTAAAAGGAAGCAACATCATACACGAAGCTCACACGTTTCTCACTCTTACCTGAAAAGCATTGGAGTTTAGAAGACCTGATATTTGTATCAGTTTAAGAAGCAGAGTTGACCTAGATATGGTAAGTGTGTGTAGGAAACACAGTTCTTTTGTTCGGAGCACACTCACGTTTCCCACCTTATTTGAGACTCTAGAAAGCAAGAGCATGCTTCTTGCTCTAAAGCAGAGTGTGGTTCATGGAAGAGTACTGGGCTATGTGTTTCACTTCAGAAACAGAGTGAAATGCCAGGCTCTGTGACTTCCTACAAGAAAGACTTCATTTCAGGTAAACGCAGTCACTTTTCAGCTAAAACGAAGCAACTTCGTTCAGGAAGCTCACACATTTCTCACTCTAAACTGAAAAGCATTGGATGTTAGTGGACCTGTGGTTTGTATCAGTTTCAGAAGCAGAGTTGAACTACATATTGTCCGTGTGTGTAGGGAACACAGTTCTTTTGTTCTGAGCACACTCACGTTTCCTGCATTATAAGAGACTCTAGAAAGCAAGAGCGTACTTCTTGCTCTAAAGCAGAGTGTGGTTCATGGAAGAGTACTGGGCTATTTGTTTCACTTCAGAAACAGAGTGAAATGCCAGCCTCTGTGAATCCTACAAGCAAGACTTCGTTTCAGGAAAACACAGTCACTTTTCATGTCAAAAGAAGCTACATTGTTCACGAAGCTCACACGTTTCTCACTCTTAACTGAAAAGCATTGGATGTTAGAGGACCTGTGGTTTATATCAGTTTCAGAAGCGGAGTTGAACTAGATATGGTCCGTGTGTGTAGGAAACTCAGTTCTTTTGTTCTGAACACACGCACTTTTCTCGCATTATTAGAACCTGTGGAAAGCAAGAGCGTGTTTCTTGCTCTAAAGCAGAGTGTGGTTCATGGATGAGAACTGTGCTTTGTGTTTCCCTTCAGAAAGAAAGTGAAATGCAAGGCTCTGTGTTTTCCTACATGCTAGACTTCGTTTCAGGTAAACACAG
Organism: Onychomys arenicola; assembly: GCA_949786405.1. NCBI lineage: Eukaryota > Metazoa > Chordata > Mammalia > Rodentia > Cricetidae > Onychomys > Onychomys arenicola. The sequence goes on from CATKUM010000045.1 coordinate 1,584,938, forward strand.
TCACTTTTCAGCTCAAAGGAAGCTACATCATTAAGGAAGCTCACACGTTTCTCGCGCTGAACTGAAAAGCATTGGCTGTTAGAGGAATTGTGGTTTGTATCAGGTTCAGAAGCAAAGTTGAACTAGATATGGTCCATGTGTGTAGGAAACACAGTTCTTTTGTTCTGAGTACACTCACATTTCCCGCCTTATTAGAGACTCTAGAAAGCAAGAGCGTGCTTATTACTCTCAATTAGAGTGTGTTTCATGGATGAGAATTGTGCTGTGCTTCCCTTCTTAAACGGAGTGAAATGCCAGGCTCAGTGTCTTCCTACAAGCAAGACTTCTTTTCAGGTAAACGCAGTCACTTTTCAGCTCAAAGGAAGCTACATCGTTCACGAAACTCACACGTTTCTCACTCTTAACTGAAAAGCATTGGATGTTAGAGGACCTGTGGTTTATATCAGTTTCAGAAGCGCAGTTGAACTAGATATGGTCAGTGTGTGTAGGAAACTCAGTTCTTTTGTTCTGAACACACTCACTTTTCTCGCCTTATTAGAGACTGTGGAAAGCAAGAGCGTGTTTCTTGCTCTAAAGCAGAGTGTGGTTCATGGATGAGAACTGTGCAATGTGTTTCCCTTCAGAAGCGGAGTGAAATGCAAGCCTCTGTGTCTTCCTACAAGCAACACTTCGTTTCAGGTAAACACAGTCACTTTTCAGATCAAACGAAGCTACATCGTTAAGGAAGCTCACACGTTTCTCACTCTTAACTGAAAAGCATTGGATGTTAGAGGAATTGTGGTTTGTATCAGTTTAAGAAGCAGAGTTGAACTAGATATGGTCCGTGTGTATAGGAAACACAGTTCTTTTTTTCTGAGCACACACACACTTTTCCCACCTTATTTGAGACTCTAGAAAGCAAGAGCATGCTTCTTGCTCTAAAGCAGAGTGTGGTTCATGGAAGAGTACTGGGCTATGTGTTTCACTTCAGAAACAGAGTGAAATGCCAGGCTCTGTGACTTCCTACAAGAAAGACTTCATTTCAGGTAAACGCAGTCACTTTTCAGCTAAAACGAAGCAACTTCGTTCAGGAAGCTCACACGTTTCTCACTCTAAACTGAAAAGCATTGGATGTTAGTGGACCTGTGGTTTGTATCAGTTTCAGAAGCAGAGTTGAACTACATATTGTCCGTGTGTGTAGGGAACACAGTTCTTTTGTTCTGAGCACACTCACGTTTCCTGCATTATAAGAGACTCTAGAAAGCAAGAGCGTGCTTCTTGCTCTAAAGCAGAGTGTGGTTCATGGAAGAGTACTGGGCTATTTGTTTCACTTCAGAAACAGAGTGAAATGCCAGCCTCTGTGAATCCTACAAGCAAGACTTCGTTTCAGGAAAACACAGTCACTTTTCATGTCAAAAGAAGCTACATTGTTCACGAAGCTCACACGTTTCTCACTCTTAACTGAAAAGCATTGGATGTTAGAGGACCTGTGGTTTATATCAGTTTCAGAAGCGGAGTTGAACTAGATATGGTCCGTGTGTGTAGGAAACTCAGTTCTTTTGTTCTGAACACACGCACTTTTCTCGCATTATTAGAACCTGTGGAAAGCAAGAGCGTGTTTCTTGGTCTAAAGCAGAGTGTGGTTCATGGATGAGAACTGTGCTTTGTGTTTCCCTTCAGAAAGAAAGTGAAATGCAAGGCTCTGTGTTTTCCTACATGCTAGACTTCGTTTCAGGTAAACACAGTCACTTTTCAGCTCAAAGGAAGCTACATCATTAAGGAAGCTCACACGTTTCTCGCGCTGAACTGAAAAGCATTGGCTGTTAGAGGAATTGTGGTTTGTATCAGGTTCAGAAGCAAAGTTGAACTAGATATGGTCCATGTGTGTAGGAAACACAGTTCTTTTGTTCTGAGTACACTCACATTTCCCACCTTATTAGAGACTCTAGAAAGCATGAGCGTGCTTCTTGCTCTAAAGCAGAGTGTGGTTCATGGAAGAGTAATGGGCTATGTGTTTCACTTCAGTAACAGAGTCAAATGCCAGTCTCTGTGCCTTCCTACAAGCAAGACTTCTTTTCAGGTAAACGCAGTCACTTTTCAACTAAAAGGAAGCGACATCGTTCACTAAGCTCACACGTTTCTTACTCTTAACTGTGAAGCATTGCATGTTAGAGGACCTTTGGTTTGTATCCGTTTTAGAAGCAGAGTTGAACTAGATATGGTCATTGTGTGTAGGAAACACAGTTCTTTTGTTCTGAGCACACTCACTTTTCCCGCATTATTAGAGACTCTAGAAAGCAAGAACGTGCTTCTTGCTCTAAATTAGAGTGTGTTTCATGGATAAGACCTCTGCTGTGCTTCCCTTCATAAACGGAGTGAATTGCCAGGGTCTGTGCCTTCCTCCAGCAAGACTTCATTTCAGGTAAAGGCAGTCACTTTTCATGTCAAAAGAAGCTACATCGTTCACGAAGCTCACACGTTTCTCACTCTTAACTGAAAAGCATTGGTTGTTAGAGGACTTATGGTTTCTATCAGTTTCAGAAGCAGAGTTGAACTAGATATGGGGCGTGTGTGTAGGAAACACAGTTCTTTTGTTCTGAGCACAATCATGTTTCCTGCCTTATTAAAGACCCTAGAAAGAAAGAGCATGCTTCTTGCTCTAAAGCAGAGTGTGGTTCATGGATGAGAACTGTGCTGTGTGTTTCCCTTCAGAACCGGAGTGAAATCTGAGGCTCTGTGTCTTCCTACTAGCAAGACTTCCTTACAGGTAAACACAGTCAGTTTTCAGCTCAAACTAAGCTACATCGTTCACTAAGCTCACATGTTTCTCGCTCTGAACTGAAAAGCATTGGATGTTAGATGACCTGGGGTTTGTATCAGTTGCAGAAGCAAAGTTGAACTAGATATGGTCCATGTGTGTAGGAAACACAGTTCTTTTGTTCTGAGTACACTCACATTTCCCGCCTTATTAGAGACTCTAGAAAGCAAGAGTGTGCTTCTTACTCTCAATTAGAGTGTGTTTCATGGATGAGAATTGTGCTGTGCTTCCCTTCTTAAACGGAGTGAAATGCCAGGCTCTGTGTCTTCCTACAAGCAAGACTTCTTTTCAGGTAAACGCAGTCACTTTTCAGCTCAAAGGAAGCTACATCCTTCACGAACCTCACACGTTTCTCACTCTTAACTGAAAAGCATTTGATGTTAGAGGACCTGTGGTTTATATCAGTTTCAGAAGCGGAGTTGAACTAGATATGGTCAGTGTGTGTAGGAAACTCAGTTCTTTTGTTCTGAACACACTCACTTTTCTCGCCTTATTAGAGACTGTGGAAAGCAAGAGCGTGTTTCTTGCTCTAAAGCAGAGTGTGGTTCATGGATGAGAACTGTGCAATGTGTTTCCGTTTTGAAGCGGAGTGAAATGCAAGCCTCTGTGTCTTCCTACAAGCAACACTTCGTTTCAGGTAAACACAGTCACTTTTCAGATCAAACGAAGCTACATCGTTAAGGAAGCTCACACGTTTCTCACTCTTAACTGAAAAGCATTGGATGTTAGAGGAACTGTGGTTTGTATCAGTTTAAGAAGCAGAGTTGAACTAGATATGGTCCGTGTGTATAGGAAACACAGTTCTTTTGTTCTGAGCACACTCACATTTCCCACCTTATTTGAGACTCTAGAAATCAAGAGCATGCTTCTTGCTCTAAAGCAGAGTGTGGTTCATGGAAGAGTACTGGGCTATGTGTTTCACTTCAGAAACAGAGTGACATGCCAGGCTCTTTGACTTCCTACAAGAAAGACTTCATTTCAGGTAAACGCAGTCACTTTTCAGCTAAAACGAAGCAACTTCGTTCAGGAAGCTCACACGTTTCTCACTCTAAACTGAAAAGCATTGGATGTTAGAGGACCTGTGGCTTGTATAAGTTTCAGAAGCAGAGTTGAACTACATATTGTCCGTGTGTGTAGGGAACACAGTTCTTTTGTTCTGAGCACACTCACGTTTCCTGCATTATTAGAGACTCTAGAAAGCAAGAGCGTACTTCTTGCTCTAAAGCAGAGTGTGGTTCATGGAAGAGTACTGGGCTATTTGTTTCACTTCAGAAACAGAGTGAAATGCCAGCCTCTGTGAATCCTACAAGCAAGACTTCGTTTCAGGAAAACACAGTCACTTTTCATGTCAAAAGAAGCTACATTGTTCACGAAGCTCACACGTTTCTCACTCTTAACTGAAAAGCATTGGATGTTAGAGGACCTGTGGTTTATATCAGTTTCAGAAGCGGAGTTGAACTAGATATGGTCCGTGTGTGTAGGAAACTCAGTTCTTTTGTTCTGAACACACGCACTTTTCTCGCCTTATTAGAACCTGTGGAAAGCAAGAGCGTGTTTCTTGCTCTAAAGCAGAGTGTGGTTCATGGATGAGAACTGTGCTTTGTGTTTCCCTTCAGAAAGAAAGTGAAATGCAAGGCTCTGTGTTTTCCTACATGCTAGACTTCGTTTCAGGTAAACACAGTCACTTTTCAGCTCAAAGGAAGCTACATCATTAAGGAAGCTCACACGTTTCTCGCGCTGAACTGAAAAGCATTGGCTGTTAGAGGAATTGTGGTTTGTATCAGGTTCAGAAGCAAAGTTGAACTAGATATGGTCCATGTGTGTAGGAAACACAGTTCTTTTGTTCTGAGTACACTCACATTTCCCGCCTTATTAGAGACTCTAGAAAGCATGGGCGTGCTTCTTGCTCTAAAGCAGAGTGTGGTTCATGGAAGAGTAATGGGCTATGTGTTTCACTTCAGTAAAAGAGTCAAATGCCAGTCTCTGTGCCTTCCTACAAGCAAGACTTCTTTTCAGGTAAACGCAGTCACTTTTCAACTAAAAGGAAGCGACATCGTTCACGAAGTTCACACGTTTCTCACTCTTAACTGAAAAGCATTGGATGTTAGAGGACCTGTGGTTTGTATCCATTTCAGAAGCAGAGTGGAACTAGATATGGTCCGTGTGTATAGGAAACACAGTCTTTTGTTCTGAGCACATTCACGTTTCCCAACTAATTAGAGACTCTAGAAAGCAAGAGCGTGCTTCTTGCTCTAAAGTAGAGTGTGTATCCTGGATGAGAACTGTGCTGTGCTTCCCTTCAGAAATGGAGTGAAATGCCAGGCTCTGTGCCTTCCTACAAGCAAGACGTCTTTTCAGGTAAACACAGTCACTTTTCAGCTCAAACGAAGCTACATCATTCACGAAGCTCACACATTTCTCACTCTTAACTGAAAAGCATTGGATGTTAGAGGACCTGTGGTTTTTATCCGTTTCAGAAGCAGAGTTGAACTAGATATGTTCCGTGTGTGTAGGAAACTCAGTTCTTTTGTTCTGAGCACACTTAGGTTTCCCGCCTTATTAGAGACTCTAGAAAGTAAGAGCGTGCTTCTTAGTCTAAAGCAGATTGTGGTTCATGTATGAGGACTGTGCTATGTGTTTCCCTTCAGAAACCGAGTGAAACGCCATGCTCTGTGTCTTCCTACAAGCAAGACTTCTTTTCAGGTAAACGCAGTCACTTTTCAGCTCAAACTAAGCTACATTGTTCACTAAGCTCACACGTTTCTCGCTCTGAATTGAAAAGCATTGGATGTTAGAGGACATGGGGTTTGTATCAGTTGCAGAAGCAAAGTTGAACTATATATGGTCCTGTGTGTAGGAAACACAGTTCTTTTGTTCTGAGTACACTAACATTTCACGCCTTAGTAGAGACTCTAGAAAGCAAGAGCATGCTTCTTGCTCTAAATCCCAGTGTGGTTCATGGAAGAGTACTGGGCTATTTGTTTCACTTCAGAAACAGAGTGAAATGCCAGCCTCTGTGAATCCTACAAGCAAGACTTCGTTTCAGGAAAACACAGTCACTTTTCATGTCAAAAGAAGCTACATTGTTCACGAAGCTCACATGTTTCTCACTCTTAACTGAAAAGCATTGGATGTTAGAGGACCTGTGGTTTATATCAGTTTCAGAAGCGGAGTTGAACTAGATATGATCTGTGTGTGTAGGAAACTCAGTTCATTTGTTCTGAACACACGCACTTTTCTCGCCTTATTAGAGACTGTGGAAAGCAAGAGCGTGTTTCTTGCTCTAAAGCAGAGTGTGGTTCATGGATGAGAACTATGCTTTGTGTTTCCCTTCAGAAAGAAAGTGAAATGCAAGGCTCTGTGTCTTCCTACATGCTAGACTTTGTTTCATGTAAACACAGTCACTTTTCAGCTCAAAGGAAGCTACATCATTAAGGAAGCTCACACGTTTCTCGCGCTGAACTGAAAGGCATTGGCTGTTAAAGGAATTGTGGTTTGTATCAGGTTCAGACGCAAAGTTGAACTAGATATGGTCCATGTGTGGGAAACACAGTTCTTTTGTTCTGAACACACGCACTTTTCTCGCAATATTAGAGACTGTGGAAAGCAAGAGCGTGTTTCTTGCTCTAAAGCAGAGTGTGGTTCATGGATGAGAACTGTGCTTTGTGTTTCCCTTCAGAAAGAAAGTTAAATGCAAGGCTCTGTGTTTTCCTACATGCTAGACTTCGTTTCAGGAAAACACAGTCACTTTTCAGCTCAAAGGAAGCTACATCATTAAGGAAGCTCACACGTTTCTCGCGCTGAACTGAAAAGCATTGGCTGTTAGAGGAATTATGGTTTGTATCAGGTTCAGAAGCAAAGTTGAACTAGATATGGTCCATGTGTGTAGGAAACACAGTTCTTTTGTTCTGAGTGCACTCACATTTCCCGCCTTATTAGAGACTCTAGAAAGCATGAGCGTGCTTCTTGCTCTAAAGCAGAGTGTGGTTCATGGAAGAGTAATGGGCTATGTGTTTCACTTCAGTAACAGAATGAAATGCCAGTCTCTGTGCCTTCCTACAAGCAAGACTTCTTTTCAGGTAAACGCAGTCACTTTTCATGTCAAAAGAAGCTACATCGTTCACGAAGCTCACACGTTTCTCACTCTTAACTGAAAAGCATTGGTTGTTAGAGGACTTATGGTTTCTATCAGTTTCAGAAGCAGAGTTGAACTAGATATGGTGCGTGTGTGTCGGAAACACAGTTCTTTTGTTCTGAGCACACTCATGTTTCCTGCCTTATTAGAGACCCTAGAAAGAAAGAGCATGCTTCTTGCTCTAAAGCAGAGTGTGGTTCATGGATGAGAACTGTGCTGTGTGTTTCCCTTCAGGACCGGAGTGAAATCTGAGGCTCTGTGTCTTCCTACTAGCAAGACTTCCTTACAGGTAAACACAGTCAGTTTTCAGCTCAAACAAAGCTTCATTGTTCAGGAAGCTCACACGTTTCTCGCTTTGACTGAAAAGCATTGGTTTTAGAGGACCTGTGGTTTTTATCAGTTTCAGAAGCAGAGTTGAACTAGATATGGTCCGTGTGTGTGGGAAACTCCTTTCCTTTGTTCTGAGCACACTTACGTTTCCTGCCTTATTAGAGAGTCTAGAAAGTAAGAACGTGCTTCTTACTCTAAAGCAGAGTGTGGTTCATGGATGAGAACTATGCTATGTGTTTCCCACAGAAACGCAGTGAAATGCCAGGCTCTGTGTCTTCCTACAAGTAAGACTTCATTTCAGGTAAACGCAGTCACTTTTCATGTCAAAAGAAGCTACATCGTTCACGAAGCTCACACGTTTCTCACTCTTAACTGAAAAGCATTTGATGTTAGAGGACCTGTGGTTTGTATCCGTTTCAGAAGCAGAGTTGAACTAGATATGGTACGTGTGTATAGGAAACACAGTCTGTTGTTCTGAGCACATTCACGTTTCCCACCTTATTAGAGTCTCTAGAAAGCAGGAGCGTGCTTCTTGCTCTAAAGTAGAGTGTGTATCCTGGATGAGAACTGTGCTGTGCTTCCCTTCAGAAATGGAGTGAAATGCAAGGCTCTGTGCCTTCCTGCAAGCAAGAATTCGTTTCAGGTAATTGTCATCACTTTTAAGCTCAAACGAAGCTTCATCGTTCAAAAAGCTCACACGTTTCTCGCTCTGAACTGAAAAGCATTGGATGTTAGAGGACCTGTGGTTTGTATCAGTTTAAGAAGCAGAGTTGAACTAGATATGGTACGTGTGTGTTAGAAACACAGTTCTTTTGTTCTGAGCACACTCACATTTCCCGCCTTATTAGAGACTCTAGAAAGCAAGAGCGTACTTCTTACTCTAAATTAGTGTGTGTTTCATGGATGAGAACTGTGCTGTGCGTCTCTTCATAAACGGAGTGAAATGCCAGGATCTGTGCCTTCCTGCAGCAAGACTTCGTTTCAGGTAAACGCAGTCACTTTCCAGCTCAACAAAGCTTCATTGTTCAGGAAGCTCACACGTTTCTCGCTTTGACTGAAAAGCATTGGATGTTAGAGGACCTGTGGTTTTTATCCGTTTCAGAAGCAGAGTTGAACTAGATATGTTCCGTGTGTGTAGGAAACTCAGTTTTTTTGTTCTCAGCACACTCATGTTTCCTGCCTTATTAGAGACCCTAGAAAGAAAGAGCATGCTTCTTGCTCTAAAGCAGAGTGTGGTTCATGGATGAGAACTGTGCTTTGTCTTTCCATTCAGAACCGGAGTGAAATGCCAGGCTCTGTGCCTTCCTACAAGCAAGACTTCTTTTCAGGTAAACGCAGTCACTTTTCAGCTCAAAGGAAGCTACATCGTTCACGAACCTCACACGTTTCTCACTCTTAACTGAAAAGCATTGGATGTTATAGGACCTGTGGTTTATATCAGTTTCAGAAGCGGAGTTGAACTAGATATGGTCCGTGTGTGTAGGAAACTCAGTTCTTTTGTTCTGAACACACTCACTTTTTCGCCTTATTAGAGACTGTGGAAAGCAAGAGCGTGTTTCTGGCTCTAAAGCAGAGTGTGGTTCATGGATGAGAACTGTGCAATGTGTTTCCCTTCAGAAACGGAGTGAAAGGCAAGCCTCTGTGTCTTCCTACAAGCAACACTTCGTTTCAGGTAAACACAGTCACTTTTCAGCTCAAACGAAGCTACATCGTTAAGGAAGCTCACACGTTTCTCACTCTAAACTGAAAAGCATTGGATGTTAGAGGACCTGTGGTTTGTATCAGTTTCAGAAGCAGAGTTGAACTAGATATTGTCAGTTTGTGTAGGGAACACAGTTCTTTTGTTCTGAGCACACTTACATTTCCCTCCTTATTAGAGACTCTAGGAAGCAAGTGCATGATTCTTGCTCTAAAGCAGAGTGTGCTTCATGGAAGAGTACTGGGCTATGTGTTTCACTTCAGAAACAAAGTGACATGCCAGGCTCTGTGACTTCCTACAAGCAAGACTTCGTTTCAGGTAAATACAGTCACTTTTTCAGCTCAAACTAAGCTACATAGTTCACTAAGCTCACACGTTTCTCGTTCTGAACTGAAAAGCATTGGATGTTGGAGGACCTGTGGTTTGTATCAGTTTAAGAAGCAGAGTTGAACTAGATATGGTACGTATGTGTTGGAAACACAGTTCTTTTGTTCTGAGCACACTCACATTTCCCGCCTTATTAGAGACTCTAGAAAGCAAGAGCGTGCTTCTTGCTCTAAATTAGAGTGTGTTTCATGGATGAGAACTGTGCTGTGCTTCCCCTCATAAACGGAGTGAAATGCCAGGATCTGTGCCTTCCTCCAGCAAGACTTCGTTTCAGGTAAACGCAGTCACTTTTCAGCTCAAACAAAGCTTCATTGTTCAGAAAGCTCACACGTTTCTCGCTTTGACTGAAAAGCATTGGATGTTAGAGGACCTGTGGTTTGTATCAGTTTCAGAAGCAGAGTTGAACTAGATATGGTCCGTGTGTGTAGGAAACTCAGTTCTTTTGTTCTGATCACACTTACGTTTCCCGCCTTATTAGAGAATCTAGAAAGTATGAGCTTGCTTCTTACTCTAAAGCGGATTGTGGTTCATGGATGTGAACTGTGCTATGTCTTTACCTTCATAAACGGGGTGAAATGCCAGGCTCTGTGTCTTCCTACAAGCAAGACTTCCTTAAAGGTAAACGCAGTCACTTTTCATGTCAAAAGAAGCTACATCGTTCACGAAGCTCACACGTTTCTCAGTCTTAACTGAGAAGCATTGGATGTTAGAGGACCTGTGGTTTGTATCCGTTTCAGAAGCAGAGTTGAACTAGATATGGTCCGTGTGTGTAGGAAACACAGTTCTTTTGTTCTGAGCACATTCACGTTTCCCACCTTATTAGAGACTCTAGAAAGCAAGAGCGTGCTTCTTGCTCTAAAGTAGAGTGTGTATCCTGGATGAGAACTGTGCTGTGCTTCCCTTCAGAAACGGAGTGAAATAGCAGGCTCTGTGTCTTCCTACAAGCAAGACTCCTTTTCAGGTAAACGCAGTCACTTTTCAGCTCAAATGAAGCTACATCGTTCACGAAGCTCACACGTTTCTCGCTCTGAAATGAAAAGCATTGGATGTTAGAGGACCTGTGGTACGTGTCAGTTTCAGAAGAAATGTTGAACTAGATATGGTCCATGTGTTTGGGAAATATATTTCTTTTTTTCTGAGTACACTGACATTTCCCGCCTTATTAGAGACTGTAGAAAGCAATAGCAGGCTTCTTGCTCTAAAGCAGAGTATGGTTCATGGAAGAGTACTGAGCTATTTGTTTCACTTCAGAAACAGAGTGAAATGCCAGGCTCTGTGACTTCCTACAAGCTAGACTTCGTTTCAGATAAACGCAGTCACTTTTCAGCTCAAACTAAGCTACACCGTTCACTAAGCTCACACGTTTCTAGCTATGAACTGAAAAGCATTGGATTTTAGAGGACTTGTGGTTTGTATCAGTTTCAGAAGCAAAGTTGAAGTAGATATGGTCCATGTGTGTAGGAAACACAGTTCTTTTGTTCTGTGCACACTCAAATTTCCCGCATTATTAGAGACTCTAGAAAGCAAGAGCGTTCTTCTTGCTCTACATTAGAGTGTGTTTCATGGATGAGAACTGTGCTGTGCTTCCCTTCATAAACGGAGTGGAATGCCAGGATCGGTGCCTTCCTCCAGCAAGATTTTGTTTCAGGTAAACGCAGTCACTTTTCAGCTCAAACAAAGCTTCATTGTTCAGGAAGCTCACACGTTTCTCGCTTTGACTGAAGAGCATTGGATGTTAGAGGACCTGTGGTTTGTATCAGTTTCAGAAGCAGAGTTGAACTAGATATGGTCCGTGTGTGTAGGAAACTAAGTTCTTTTGTTCTGAGCACACTTACGTTTCCCGCCTTATTAGAGACTCTAGAAAGTAAGAGCGTGCTTCTTACTCTAAAGGAGATTGTGGTTCAGGGATGTGAACTGTGCTATGTGTTTCCCTTCAGAAACGGAGTGAAATGCCAGGCTCTGTGTCTTCCTACAAGCAAGACTTCCTTTCAGGTAAACGCAGTAACTTTTCATGTCAATAGAAGCTACATCGTTCACGAAGCTCACACGTTTCTCACTCTTAACTGAGAAGCATTGGATGTTAGAGGACCTGTGGTTTGTATCAGTTTAAGAAGCAGAGTTGAACTAGATATGGTCCGTGTGTGTAGGAAAAACAGTTCTTTTCTTCTGAGCACACTCACCTTTCCCGCCTTATTAGAGACTCTAGAAAGCAAGAGCGTGCTTCTTGCTCTAAAGTAGAGTGTGTATCCTGGATGAGAACTGTGCTGTGCTTCCCTTGAGAAATGGAGTGAAATGCAAGGCTCTGTGCCTTCCTGCAAGCAAGACTTTGTTTCAGGAAAATGTAGTCATTTTCAGCTCAAACGAAGCTTCATTGTTCACAAAGCTCACACGTTTCTCGCTCTGAACTGAAAAGCATTGGATATTAGAGGACCTGTGGTTTATATCAGTTTCAGAAGCGGAGTTGAACTAGATATGGTCCGTGTGTGTAGGAAACTCAGTTCTTTTGTTCTGAACACACTCACTTTTCTCGCCTTATTAGAGACTGTGGAAAGCAAGAGCGTGTTTCTTGCTCTAAAGCAGAGTGTGGTTCATGTATAAGAACTGTGCTATGTGTTTCCCTTCAGAAATGGAGTGAAATGCAGGCCTCTGTGTCTTCCTACAAGCAAGACTTCGTTTCAGGTAAACACAGTCACTTTTCAGCTCAAACGAAGCTACTTCTTTAAGAAAGCTCACACGTTTCTCGCACTGAACTGAAAAGCATTTGATGTTAGAGGAACTGTTGTTTGTATCAGTTTCAGAAGCAAAGTTGAATTAGATATGGTCCATGTGTGTAGGAAACACAGTTCTTTTTTCTGAGTAAACTCACATTTCCCGCCTTATTAGAGACTCTAGAAAGTAAGAGCATGCTTCTTGCTCTAAAGCAGAGTGTGGTTCATGGAAGAGTACTGGGCTATGTTTTTCACTTCAGAATCAGAGTGAAATGCCAGGCTCTGTGACTTCCTACAAGCAAGACTTCGTTTCAGATAAATGCAGTCACTTTTCAGCTAAAAGGAAGCGACAGCGTTCACGAAGCTCACACGTTTCTCACTCTTAACTGAAAAGCATTGGATGTTAGAGGACCTGTTGTTTGTATCAGTTTCAGAAGCAGAGTTGAACAAGATATGGTCCGTGTGTGTAGGAAACACAGTTCTTTTGTTCTGAGCACACTTACATTTCCTGCCTTATTAGAGACACTAGGAAGCAAGTGCATGATTCTTGCTCTAAAGCAGAGTGTGGTTCATGGAAGAGTACTGGGCTATGTGTTTCACTTCAGAAACAAAGTGAAATGCCAGGCTCTGTGACTTCCTACAAGCAAGATTTCGTTTCAAGTAAATGCAGTCACTTTTCAGCTCAAAATAAGCTACATAGTTCACTAAGCTCACATGTTTCTCGCTCTGAACTGAAAAGCATTGGATGTTAGAGGACCTGTGGTTTGTATCAGTTTAAGAAGCAGAGTTGAACTAGATATGGTACGTGTGTGTAGGAAGCATAGTTCTTTTGTTCTGAGCACACTCACATTTCCCGCCTTATTAGAGACTCTAGAAAGCAAGAGCGTGCTTCTTGCTCTAAATTAGAGTGTGTTTCATGGATGAGAACTGTGCTGAGCTTCCCTTCATAAACGGAGTGGAATGCCAGGATCGGTGCCTTCCTCCAGCAAGATTTCGTTTCAGGTAAACGCAGTCACTTTTCAGCTCAAACAAAGCTTCATTGTTCAGGAAGCTCACACGTTTCTCGCTTTGACTGAAAAGCATTGGATGTTAGAGGACCTGTGGTTTGTATCAGTTTCAGAAGCAGAGTTGAACTAGATATGGTCCGTGTGTGTAGGAAACTAAGTTCTTTTGTTCTGAGCACACTTACGTTTCCCGCCTTATTAGAGACTCTAGAAAGTAAGAGCGTGCTTCTTACTCTAAAGGAGATTGTGGTTCAGGGATGTGAACTGTGCTATGTGTTTCCCTTCAGAAACGGAGTGAAATGCCAGGCTCTGTGTCTTCCTACAAGCAAGACTTCCTTTCAGGTAAACGCAGTAACTTTTCATGTCAATAGAAGCTACATCGTTCACGAAGCTCACACGTTTCTCACTCTTAACTGAGAAGCATTGGATGTTAGAGGACCTGTGGTTTGTATCAGTTTAAGAAGCAGAGTTGAACTAGATATGGTACGTGTGTGTTGGAAGCATAGTTCTTTTGTTCTGAGCACACTCACCTTTCCCGCCTTATTAGAGACTCTAGAAAGCAAGAGCGTGCTTCTTGCTCTAAAGTAGAGTGTGTATCCTGGATGAGAACTGTGCTGTGCTTCCCTTGAGAAATGGAGTGAAATGCAAGGCTCTGTGCCTTCCTGCAAGCAAGACTCCGTTTCAGGTAAATGTAGTCACTTTTCAGCTCAAAGGAAGCTTCATCGTTCACTAAGCTCACACGTTTCTTGCTCTGAACTGAAAAGCATTGGATGTTAGAGGACCTGTGGTATGTGTCAGTTTCAGAAGTAATGTTGAACTAGATATGGTCCATGTGTGTGGGAAATACATTTCTTTTTTTCTGAGTACACTGACATTTCCCGCTTTATTAGAGACTGTAGAAAGCAATAGCAGGCTTCTTGCTCTAAAGCAGAGTATGGTTCATGGAAGAGTACTGAGCTATTTGTTTCACTTCAGAAACAGAGTGAAATGCCAGGCTCTGTGACTTCCTACAAGCTAGACTTCGTTTCAGATAAACGCAGTCATTTTTCAGCTCTTAATACACCGTTCACTAAGCTCACACGTTTCTCGCTCTGAACTGAAAAGCATTGGATTTTAGATGTCCTGTGGTTTGTATCAGTTTCAGAAGCAAAGTTGAACTAGATATGTTCCATTTGTGTAGGAAACACAGTTCTTTTGTTCTGTGCACACTCAAATTTCCCGCATTATTAGAGACTCTAGAAAGCAAGTGCGTTCTTCTTGCTCTACATTAGAGTGTGTTTCATGGATGAGAACTGTGCTGTGCTTCCCTTCAGAAACGGAGTGAAATGCCAGGCTCTGTGCCTTCCTGCAAGCAAGACTTTGTTTCAGGTAAATGTAGTCACTTTTCAGCTCAAACGAAGCTTCATTGTTCACAAAGCTCACACGTTTCTCGCTCTGAACTGAAAAGCATTGGATATTAGAGGACCTGTGGTTTATATCAGTTTCAGAAGCGGAGTTGAACTAGATATGGTCCGTGAGTGTAGGAAACTCAGTTCTTTTGTTCTGAACACACTCACTTTTCTCGCCTTATTAGAGACTGTGGAAAGCAAGAGCGTGTTTCTTGCTCTAAAGCAGAGTGTGGTTCATGTATAAGAACTGTGCTATGTATTTCCCTTCAGAAATGGAGTGAAATGCAGGCCTCTGTGTCTTCCTACAAGCAAGACTTCGTTTCAGGTAAACACAGTCACTTTTCAGCTCAAACGAAGCTACTTCTTTAAGAAAGCTCACACGTTTCTCGCGCTGAACTGAAAAGCATTGGATGTTAGAGGAACTGTGGTTTGTATCAGTTTCAGAAGCAAAGTTGAATTAGATATGGTCCATGTGTGTAGGAAACACAGTTCTTTTTTCTGAGTAAGCAGACATTTCCCGCCTTATTAGAGACTCTAGAAAGTAAGAGCATGCTTCTTGCTCTAAAGCAGAGTGTGGTTCATGGAAGAGTACTGGGCTATGTGTTTCACTTCAGAATCAGAGTAAAATGCCAGGCTCTGTGACTTCCTACAAGCAAGACTTCGTTTCAGATAAATGCTGTCACTTTTCAGCTAAAAGGAAGCGACAGCGTTCACGAAGCTCACACGTTTCTCACTCTGAACTGAAAAGCATTGGATGTTAGAGGACCTGTGGTTTGTTTCCGTTTCAGAAGCAGAGTTGAACTAGATATGGTCCGTGTGTATATAAACACAGTTCTTTTCTTCTGAGCACACTCACGTTTCCCACCTTATTAGAGACTCTAGAAAGCAAGAGTGTGCTTCTTGCTCTAAAGTAGAGTGTGTATCCTGGATGAGAACTGTGCTGTGCTTCCCTTTAGAAACGGAGTGAAATGCAAGGGTCTGTGCCTTCCTGCAAGCAAGACTTCGTTTCAGGTAAATGTAGTCACTTTTCAGCTCAAACGAAGCTTCATCGTTCACAAAGCTCACATGTTTCTAGCTCTGAATTGAAAAGCATTGGATGTTAGAGGACCTGTGGTTTATATCAGTTTCAGAAGCGGAGTTGAACTAGATATGGTCCGTGTGTGTAGGAAACTCAGTTCTTTTCTTCTGAACACACTCACTTTTCTCGCCTTATTAGAGACTGTGGAAAGCAAGAGCGTGTTTCTTGCTCTAAAGCAGAGTGTGGTTCATGGATGAGAACTGTGCTATGTGTTTCCCTTCAGAAACGGAGTGAAATGCAAGCCTCTGTGTCTTCCTACAAGCAACACTTCGTTTCAGGTAAACACAGTCACTTTTCAGCTCAAAGGAAGCTACATCGTTAAGGAAGCTCACACGTTTCTCACTCTTTACTGAAAAGCATTGGATGTTAGAGGAACTGTGGTTTGTATCAGTTTCAGAAGCAGAGTTGAACTAGATATGGTCCGTGTGTATAGGAAACACAGTTCTTTTATTCTGAGCACACTCACGTTTCACACCTGATTTGAGACTCTAGAAAGCAAGAGCATGCTTCTTGCTCTAAAGCAGAGTGTGGTTCATGGAAGAGTACTGGGCTATGGGTTTCACTTCAGAAACAGAGTGAAATGCTGGGCTCTGTGACTTCCTACAAGCAAGACTTTGTTTCAGGTAATCGCAGTCAATTTTCAGCTAAAACGAAGCAACATCGTTCAGGAAGCTCACACGTTTCTCACTCTAAACTGAAAAGCATTGGATGTTAGAGGACCTGTGGTTTGTATCAGTTTCAGAAGCAGAGTTGAACTAGGTATTGTCCGTGTGTGTAGGGAACACAGTTCTTTTGTTCTGAGCACACTCACGTTTCCTGCATTATTAGAGACTCTAGAAAGCACGAGCGTACTTCTTGCTCTAAAGCACAGTGTGGTTCATGGATGAGAACTGTGCTGTGTGTTTCCCTTCAGAACAGGAGTGAAATCTGAGGCTCTGTGTCTTCCTACTAACAAGACTTCGTTACAGGTAAACACAGTCAGTTTTCAGCTCAAACTAAGCTACATCGTTCACTAAGCTCACACGTTTCTCGCTCTGAACTGAAAAGCATTGGATGTTAGATGACCTGGGGTTTGTATCAGTTGCAGAAGCAAAGTTGAACTAGATATGGTCCATGTGTGTAGGAAACACAGTTCTTTTGTTCTGAGTACACTCACATTTCCCGCCTTAATAGAGACTCTAGAAAGCAAGAGCGTGCTTCTTACTCTCAATTAGAGTGTGTTTCATGGATGAGAATTGTGCTGTGCTTCCCTTCTTAAACGGAGTGAAATGCCAGGCTCTCTGTCTTCCTACAAGCAAGACTTCTTTTCAGGTAAACGCAGTCACTTTTCAGCTCAAAGGAAGCTACATCGTTCACGAACCTCACACGTTTCTCACTCTTAACTGAAAAGCATTGGATGTTATAGGACCTGTGGTTCATATCAGTTTCAGAAGCGGAGTTGAACTAGATATGGTCCGTGTGTGTAGGAAACTCAGTTCTTTTGTTCTGAACACACTCACTTTTCTCGCCTTATTAGAGACTGTGGAAAGCAAGAGCGTGTTTCTTGATCTAAAGCAGAGTGTGGTTCATGGATGAGAACTGTGCAATGTGTTTCCCTTCAGAAACGGAGTGTAAGGCAAGCCTCTGTGTCTTCCTACAAGCAACACTTCGTTTCAGGTAAACACAGTCACTTTTCAGCTCAAAGGAAGCTACATCGTTAAGGAAGCTCACACGTTTTCACTCTTAACTGAAAAGCATTGGATGTTAGAGGAACTGTGGTTTGTATCAGTTTCAGAAGCAGAGTTGAACTAGATATGGTCCGTGTGTATACAAAACACAGTTCTATTGTTCTGAGCATAACTCATGTTTCCCACCTTATTGGAGACTCTAGAAAGCAATAGCATGCTTCTTGCTATAAAGCAGAGTGTGGTTCATGGAAGAGTACTGGCCTATGTGTTTCACTTCAGAAACAGAGTGAAATGCCAGGCTCTGTGACTTCCTACAAGAAAGACTTCGTTTCAGGTAAACGCAGTCACTTTTCAGCTAAAACGAAGCAACATCCTTCACGAAGCTCACACGTTTCTCACTCTGAACTGAAAAGCATTGGATGTTAGAGGACCTGTGGTTTGTTTCCGTTTCAGAAGCAGAGTTGAACTAGATATGGTCCGTGTGTATATAAACACAGTTCTTTTCTTCTGAGCACACTCACGTTTCCCACCTTATTAGAGACTCTAGAAAGCAAGAGTGTGCTTCTTGCTCTAAAGTAGAGTGTGTATCCTGGATGAGAACTGTGCTGTGCTTCCCTTTAGAAACGGAGTGAAATGCAAGGGTCTGTGCCTTCCTGCAAGCAAGACTTCGTTTCAGGTAAATGTAGTCACTTTTCAGCTCAAACGAAGCTTCATCGTTCACAAAGCTCACATGTTTCTAGCTCTGAATTGAAAAGCATTGGATGTTAGAGGACCTGTGGTTTATATCAGTTTCAGAAGCAGAGTTGAACTAGATATGGTCCGTGTGTGTAGGAAACTCAGTTCTTTTCTTCTGAACACACTCACTTTTCTCGCCTTATTAGAGACTGTGGAAAACAAGAGCGTGTTTCTTGCTCTAAAGCAGAGTGTGGTTCATGGATGAGAACTGTGCTATGTGTTTCCCTTCAGAAACGGAGTGAAATGCAAGCCTCTGTGTCTTCCTACAAGCAACACTTCGTTTCAGGTAAACACAGTCACTTTTCAGCTCAAAGGAAGCTACATCGTTAAGGAAGCTCACACGTTTCTCACTCTTTACTGAAAAGCATTGGATGTTAGAGGAACTGTGGTTTGTATCAGTTTCAGAAGCAGAGTTGAACTAGATATGGTCCGTGTGTATAGGAAACACAGTTCTTTTATTCTGAGCACACTCACGTTTCACACCTGATTTGAGACTCTAGAAAGCAAGAGCATGCTTCTTGCTCTAAAGCAGAATGTGGTTCATGGAAGAGTACTGGGCTATGGGTTTCACTTCAGAAACAGAGTGAAATGCTGGGCTCTGTGACTTCCTACAAGCAAGACTTTGTTTCAGGTAATCGCAGTCAATTTTCAGCTAAAACGAAGCAACATCGTTCAGGAAGCTCACACGTTTCTCACTCTAAACTGAAAAGCATTGGATGTTAGAGGACCTGTGGTTTGTATCAGTTTCAGAAGCAGAGTTGAACTAGGTATTGTCCGTGTGTGTAGGGAACACAGTTCTTTTGTTCTGAGCACACTCACGTTTCCTGCATTATTAGAGACTCTAGAAAGCACGAGCGTACTTCTTGCTCTAAAGCAGAGTGTGGTTCATGGATGAGAACTGTGCTGTGTGTTTCCCTTCAGAACAGGAGTGAAATCTGAGGCTCTGTGTCTTCCTACTAACAAGACTTCGTTACAGGTAAACACAGTCAGTTTTCAGCTCAAACTAAGCTACATCGTTCACTAAGCTCACACGTTTCTCGCTCTGAACTGAAAAGCATTGGATGTTAGATGACCTGGGGTTTGTATCAGTTGCAGAAGCAAAGTTGAACTAGATATGGTCCATGTGTGTAGGAAACACAGTTCTTTTGTTCTGAGTACACTCACATTTCCCGCCTTAATAGAGACTCTAGAAAGCAAGAGCGTGCTTCTTACTCTCAATTAGAGTGTGTTTCATGGATGAGAATTGTGCTGTGCTTCCCTTCTTAAACGGAGTGAAATGCCAGGCTCTCTGTCTTCCTACAAGCAAGACTTCTTTTCAGGTAAACGCAGTCACTTTTCAGCTCAAAGGAAGCTACATCGTTCACGAACCTCACACGTTTCTCACTCTTAACTGAAAAGCATTGGATGTTATAGGACCTGTGGTTCATATCAGTTTCAGAAGCGGAGTTGAACTAGATATGGTCCGTGTGTGTAGGAAACTCAGTTCTTTTGTTCTGAACACACTCACTTTTCTCGCCTTATTAGAGACTGTGGAAAGCAAGAGCGTGTTTCTTGATCTAAAGCAGAGTGTGGTTCATGGATGAGAACTGTGCAATGTGTTTCCCTTCAGAAACGGAGTGTAAGGCAAGCCTCTGTGTCTTCCTACAAGCAACACTTCGTTTCAGGTAAACACAGTCACTTTTCAGCTCAAAGGAAGCTACATCGTTAAGGAAGCTCACACGTTTTCACTCTTAACTGAAAAGCATTGGATGTTAGAGGAACTGTGGTTTGTATCAGTTTCAGAAGCAGAGTTGAACTAGATATGGTCCGTGTGTATACAAAACACAGTTCTATTGTTCTGAGCATAACTCACGTTTCCCACCTTATTGGAGACTCTAGAAAGCAATAGCATGCTTCTTGCTATAAAGCAGAGTGTGGTTCATGGAAGAGTACTGGCCTATGTGTTTCACTTCAGAAACAGAGTGAAATGCCAGGCTCTGTGACTTCCTACAAGAAAGACTTCGTTTCAGGTAAACGCAGTCACTTTTCAGCTAAAACGAAGCAACATCGTTCAGGAAGCTCACACGTTTCTCACTCTTAACTGAAAAGCATTGGATGTTAGAGGACCTGTGGTTTGTATCAGTTTCAGAAGCAGAGTTGAACTAGATATGGTACGTGTGTGTTGGAAACACAGTTCTTTTGTTCTGAGTACACTCACATTTCCCGCCTTATTAGAGACTCTAGAAAGCAAGAGCTTGCTTCTTGCTATAAATTAGAGTGTGTTTCATGGATGAGAACTGTGCTGTGCTTACCTTCATAAACGGAGTGAAATGCCAGGATCTGTGCCTTCCTGCAGCAAGTATTCGTTTCAGGTAAACGCAGTCACTTTACAGCTCAAACAAAGCTTCATTGTTCAGGAAGCTCACACGTTTCTCGCTTTGACTGAAAAGCATTGGATGTTAGAGGACCTGTGGTTTTTATCAGTTACAGAAGCAGAGTTGAAAAAGATATGGTCCGTGTGTGTAGGAAACTCAGTTCTTTTGTTCTGAGCACACTTACGTTTCCCGCCTTATTAGAGACTCTAGAAAGTAAGAGCGTGCTTCTTACTCTAAAGCAGATTGTGGTTCATGGATGAGAACTGTGCTATGTGTTTCCCTTCAGAAACGGAGTGAAATACCAGGCTCTGTGTCTTCCTACAAGCAAGACTTCTTTTCAGGTAAACGCAGTCACTTTTCATGTCAAAAGAAGCTACATCGTTCACGAAGCTCACACGTTTCTCACTCTTAACTGAGAAGCATTGGATGTTAGAGGACCTGTGGTTTGTATCAGTTTAAGAAGCAGAGTTGAACTAGATATGGTCCGTGTGTGTAGGAAAAACAGTTCTTTTCTTCTGAGCACACTCACCTTTCCCGCCTTTTTAGAGACTCTAGAAAGCAAGAGCGTGCTTCTTGCTCTAAAGTAGAGTGTGTATCCTGGATGAGAACTGTGCTGTGCTTTCCTTGAGAAATGGAGTGAAATGCAAGGCTCTATGCCTTCCTGCAGGCAAGACTTCGTTTCAGGTAAATGTAGTCACTTTTCAGCTCAAAGGAAGCTTCATCGTTCACTAAGCTCACACGTTTCTCGCTCTGAACTGAAAAGCATTGGATGTTAGAGGACCTGTGGTATGTGTCAGTTTCAGAAGCAGAATTGAACAAGATATGGTCCGTGTGTTTAGGAAACACAGTTCATTTTTTCTGAGCACACTTACGTTTCCCGCCTTATTAGAGAATCTAGAAAGTAAGAGCGTGCTTCTTACTCTAAAGCAGATTGTGGTTCATGGATGTGAACTGTGCTATGTCTTTACCTTCATAAACAGAGTGAAATGCCAGGCTCTGTGTCTTCCTACAAGCAAGACTTCCTTTCAGGTAAACGCAGACACTTTTCATGTCAAAAGAAGCTACATCGTTCACGAAGCTCACACGTTTCTCACTCTTAACTGAGAAGCATTGGATGTTAGAGGACCTGTGGTTTGTATACGTTTCAGAAGCAGAGATGAACTAGATATGGTCCGTGTGTATAGGAAACACAGTCTTTTGTTCTGAGCACATTCACGTTTCCCACCTTATTAGAGACTCTAGAAAGCAAGAGCGTGCTTCTTGCTCTAAAGTAGAGTGTGTATCCTGGATGAGAACTGTGCTGTGCTTCCCTTCAGAAACGGAGTGAAATACCATGCTCTGTGTCTTCATACAAGCAAGACTCCTTTTCAGGTAAACGCAGTCACTTTTCAGCTCAAATGAAGCTACATCGTTCACGAAGCTCACACGTTTCTCACTCTTAACTGAAAAGCATTGGATATTAGAGGACCTGTGGTTTGTATCCGATTCAGAAGCAGAGTAGAACTAGATATGGTCCGTGTGTATAGGAAACACAGTCTTTTGTTCTGAGCACATTCATATTTCCCACCTTATTAGAGACTCTAGAAAGCAAGAGCGTGCTTCTTGCTCTAAAGTAGAGTGTGTATCCTGGATGAGAACTGTACTGTTCTTCCCTTCAGAAATGGAGTGAAATGCAAGGCTGTGTGCCTTCCTACAAGCAAGACTTCGTTTCAGGTAAATGTAGTCACTTTTCAGCTCAAACGAAGCTTCATTGTTCACAAAGTTCACACGTTTCTCGCTCTGAACTGAAAAGCATTGGATGTTAGAGGACCTGTGGTTTGTATCAGTTTAAGAAGCAGAGTTGAACTAGATATGGTACGTGTGTGTTGGAAACACAGTTCTTTTGTTCTGAGAACACTCACATTTCCCGCCTTATTAGAGACTCTAAAAAGCAAGAGCTTGCTTCTTGCTATAAATTAGAGTGTGTTTCATGGATGAGAACTGTGCTGTGTTTACCTTCATAAACGGAGTGAAATGCCAGGATCTGTGCCTTCCTGCAGCAAGTATTCGTTTCAGGTAAACGCAGTCACTTTTCAGCTCAAACAAAGCTTCTTTGTTCAGGAAGCTCACACGTTTCTCGCTTTGACTGAAAAGCATTGGATGTTAGAGGACCTGTGGTTTTTATCAGTTACAGAAGCAGAGTTGAAAAAGATATGGTCCGTGTGTGTAGTTAACTCAGTTCTTTTGTTCTGAGCACACTTACGTTTCCCGCCTTATTAGAGACTCTAGAAAGTAAGAGCGTGCTTCTTACTCTAAAGCAGATTGTGGTTCATGGATGAGAACTGTGCTATGTGTTTCCCTTCAGAAACGGAGTGAAATGCCAGGCTCTGTGTCTTCCTACAAGCAAGACTTCTTTTCAGGTAAACGCAGTCACTTTTCATGTCAAAAGAAGCTACATCGTTCACGAAGCTCACACGTTTCTCACTCTTAACTGAGAAGCATTGGATGTTAGAGGACCTGTGGTTTGTATCAG
This sequence comes from Onychomys arenicola, assembly GCA_949786405.1. Taxonomy (NCBI): domain Eukaryota; kingdom Metazoa; phylum Chordata; class Mammalia; order Rodentia; family Cricetidae; genus Onychomys; species Onychomys arenicola. The sequence goes on from CATKUM010000045.1 coordinate 1,607,732, forward strand.
TTTAAGAAGAAGAGTTGAACTAGATATGGTCCGTGTGTGTAGGAAAAACAGTTCTTTTCTTCTGAGCACACACACCTTTCCCGCCTTATTAGAGACTCTAGAAAGCCAGAGCGTGCTGCTTGCTCTAAAGTAGAGTGTGTATCCTGGATGAGAACTGTGCTGTGCTTCCCTTGAGAAATGGAGTGAAATGCAAGGCTCTATGCCTTCCTGCAGGCAAGACTTCGTTTCAGGTAAATGTAGTCACTTTTCAGCTCAAAGGAAGCTTCATCGTTCACTAAGCTCACACGTTTCTCCCTCTGAACTGAAAAGCATTGGATGTTAGAGGACCTGTGGTATGTGTCAGTTTCAGAAGAAATGTTGAACTAGATATGGTCCATGTGTGTGGGAAATACAGTTCTTTTTTTCTGAGTACACTGACATTTCCCGCCTTATTAGAGACTGTAGAAAGCAATAGCAGGCTTCTTGCTCTAAAGCAGAGTATGGTTCATGGAAGAGTACTGAGCTATTTGTTTCACTTCAGAAACAGAGTGAAATGCCAGGCTCTGTGACTTCCTACAAGCTAGACTTCGTTTCAGATAAACGCAGTCACTTTTCAGCTCAAACTAAGCTACACCGTTCACTAAGCTCACACGTTTCTCGCTCTGAACTGAAAAGCATTGGATTTTAGAGGACCTGTGGTTTGTATCAGTTTCAGAAGCAAAGTTGAACTGGATATGGTCCATGTGGGTAGGAAATACAGTTCTTTTGTTCTGTGCACACTCAAATTTCCCGCATTATTAGAGACTCTAGAAAGCAAGAGCGTTCTTCTTGCTCTACATTAGAGTGTGTTTCATGGATGAGAACTGTGCTGTGCTTCCCTTCAGAAACGGAGTGAAATGCCAGGCTCTGTGCCTTCCTGCAAGCAAGACTTTGTTTCAGGTAAATGTATTCACTTTTCAGCTCAAACGAAGCTTTATTGTTCACAAAGCTCACACGTTTCTCGCTCTGAACTGAAAAGCATTGGATATTAGAGGACCTGTGGTTTATATCAGTTTCAGAAGCGGAGTTGAACTAGATATGGTCCGTGTGTGTAGGAAACTCAGTTCTTTTGTTCTGAACACACTCACTTTTCTGGCCTTATTAGAGACTGTGGAAAGCAAGAGCGTGTTTCTTGCTCTAAAGCAGAGTGTGGTTCATGTATAAGAACTGTGCTATGTGTTTCCCTTCAGAAATGGAGTGAAATGCAGGCCTCTGTGTCTTCCTACAAGCAAGACTTCGTTTCAGGTAAACACAGTCACTTTTCAGCTCAAACGAAGCTACTTCTTTAAGAAAGCTCACACGTTTCTCGCGCTGAACTGAAAAGCATTGGATGTTAGAGGAACTGTGGTTTGTATCAATTTCAGAAGCAAAGTTGAATTAGATATGGTCCATGTGTGTAGGAAACACAGTTCTTTTTTCTGAGTAAACTCACATTTCCCGCCTTATTAGAGACTCTAGAAAGTAAGAGCATGCTTCTTGCTCTAAAGCAGAGTGTGGTTCATGGAAGAGTACTGGGCTATGTGTTTCACTTCAGAATCAGAGTGAAATGCCAGGCTCTGTGACTTCCTACAAGCAAGACTTCGTTTCAGATAAATGCAGTCACTTTTCAGCTAAAAGGAAGCGACAGCGTTCACGAAGCTCACACGTTTCTCACTCTTAACTGAAAAGCATTGGATGTTAGAGGACCTGTGGTTTGTATCAGTTTCAGAAGCAGAGTTGAACAAGATATGGTCCGTGTGTGTAGGAAACACAGTTCTTTTGTTCTGAGCACACTTACATTTCCTGCCTTATTAGAGACTCTAGGAAGCAAGTGCATGATTCTTGCTCTAAAGCAGAGTGTGGTTCATGGAAGAGTACTGGGCTATGTGTTTCACTTCAGAAACAAAGTGAAATGCCAGGCTCTGTGACTTCCTACAAGCAAGACTTCGTTGCAGGTAAATGCAGTCACTTTTCAGCTCAAAATAAGCTACATAGTTCACTAAGCTCACATGTTTCTCGCTCTGAACTGAAAAGCATTGGATGTTAGAGGACCTGTGGTTTGTATCAGTTTAAGAAGCAGAGTAGAACTAGATATGGTACGTGTGTGTTGGAAGCACAGTTCTTTTGTTCTGAGCACACTCACATTTCCCACCTTATTAGAGATTCTAGAAAGAAAGAGCGTGCTTCTTGCTCTAAATTAGAGTGTGTTTCATGAATGAGAACTGTGCTGTGCTTCCCTTCATAAACCGAGTGAAATGCCAGGATCTGTGCCTTCCTCCAGCAAGACTTCGTTTCAGGTAAACGCAGTCACTTTTCAGCTCAAACAAAGCTTCATTGTTCAGGAAGCTCACACGTTTCTCGCTTTGACTGAAAAGCATTGGATGTTGGAGGACCTGTGGTTTGTATCAGTTTCAGAAGCAGAGTTGAACTAGATATGGTCCGTGTGTGTAGGAAACTCAGTTCTTTTGTTCTGATCACACTTATGTTTCCCGCTTTATTAGAGAATCTAGAAAGTAAGAGCGTGATTCTTACTCTAAAGCAGATTGTGGTTCATGGATGTGAACTGTGCTATGTCTTTACCTTCATAAACGGAGTGAAATGCCAGGCTCTGTGTCTTCCTACAAGCAAGACTTCCTTAAAGGTAAACGCAGTCACTTTTCATGTCAAAAGAAGCTACATCGTTCACGAAGCTCACACGTTTCTCACTCTTAACTGAGAAGCATTGGAAGTTAGAGGACCTGTGGTTTGTATCCGTTTCAGAAGCAGAGTTGAACTAGATATGGTCCGTGTGTATAGGAAACACAGTCTTTTGTTCTGAGCACATTCACGTTTCCCACCTTATTAGAGACTCTAGAAAGCAAGAGCGTGCTTCTTGCTCTAAAGTAGAGTGTGTATCCTGGATGAGAACTGTGCTGTGCTTCCCTTCAGAAATGGAGTGAAATGCCAGGCTCTGTGTCTTCCTACAAGCAAGACTCCTTTTCAGGTAAACTCAGTCACTTTTCAGCTCAAATGAAGCTACATCGTTCACTAAGCTCACACGTTTCTCGCTCTGAATTGAAAAGCATTGGATGTTAGAGGACCTGTGGTATGTGTCAGTTTCAGAAGTAATGTTGAACTAGATATGGTCCATGTGTGTGGGAAATACATTTCTTTTTTTCTGAGTACACTGACATTTCCCGCCTTATTAGAGACTGTAGAAAGCAATAGCAGGCTTCTTGCTCTAAAGCAGAGTATGGTTCATGGAAGAGTACTGGGCTATGTGTTTCACTTCAGAAACAAAGTGAAATGCCAGGCTCTGTGACTTCCTACAAGCAAGACTTCGTTTCAGGTAAATGAAGTCACTTTTCAGCTCAAAATAAGCTACATAGTTCACTAAGCTCACATGTTTCTCGCTCTGAACTGAAAAGCATTGGATGTTAGAGGACCTGTGGTTTGTATCAGTTTAAGAAGCAGAGTTGAACTAGATATGGTACGTGTGTGTTGGAAGCACAGTTCTTTTGTTCTGAACACACTCACATTTCCCGCCTTATTAGAGACTCTAGAAAGCAAGAGCGTGCTTCTTACTCTAAATTAGAGTGTGTTTCATGGATGAGAACTGTGCTGTGCTTCCCTTCATAAACGGTGTGGAATGCCAGGATCGGTGCCTTCCTCCAGCAAGATTTCGTTTCAGGTAAACGCAGTCACTTTTCAGCTCAAACAAAGCTTCATTGTTCAGGAAGCTCACACGTTTCTCGCTTTGACTGAAAAGCATTGGATGTTAGAGGACCTGTGGTTTGTATCAGTTTCAGAAGCAGAGTTGAACTAGATATGGTCCGTGTGTGTAGGAAACTAAGTTCTTTTGTTCTGAGCACACTTACGTTTCCCGCCTTATTAGAGACTCTAGAAAGTAAGAGCATGCTTCTTGCTCTAAAGCAGAGTGTGGTTCATGGAAGAGTATTGGGCTATGTGTTTCACTTCAGAATCAGAGTGAAATGCCAGGCTCTGTGACTTTCTACAAGCAAGACTTCGTTTCAGATAAATGCAGTCACTTTTCAGCTCAAAATAAGCTACATAGTTCACTAAGCTCACATGTTTCTCTCTCTGAACTGAAAAGCATTGGATGTTAGAGGACCCGTGGTTTGTATCCGTTTCAGATGCAGAGTTGAACTAGATATAGTACGTGTGTAGGAAACATCGTTCTTTTGTTATGAGTACACTCACATTTCCCGCCTTATTAGAGACTCTAGAAAGCAAGAGCATGTTTCTTCCTCTAAAGCAGAGCGTGGTTCATGGACGAGAACTGTGCTGTGTGTTTCCCTTCAAAAACGGAGTGAAATCCCAGGCTCTGTGTCTTCCTACATGCAAGACTTCGTTTCAGGTAAACGCTGTCACTTTTCAGCTCAAACTAAGCTACATTGTTCACCAAGCTCACTCGTTTCGCGCTCTGAACAGAAAAGCATTGGATGTTAGAGGACCAGTGGTATGTATCAGTTTCAGAAGCAAAGTTGAACTAGATATGGTCCATGTGTGTGGGAAATACAGTTCTTTTTTTCTGAGACACTCACATTTCCCGCCTTATTAGAGACTGTACAAAGCAAGAGCATGCTTCTTGCTCTAAAGCAGAGTATGGTTCACAGAAGAGTACTGAGCTATTTGTTTCAATTCAGAAACAGAGTGAAATGCCAGGCTCTGTGACTTCCTACAAGCTAGACTTCGTTTCAGATAAACGCAGTCACTTTTCATCTCAAACTAAGCTACACCGTTCACTAAGCTCACACGTTTCTCGCTCTGAACTGAAAAGCATTGGATGTTAGAGGACCTGTGGTTTGTATCAGTTTCAGAAGCAAAGTAGAACTAGATATGGTCCATGTGTGTAGGAAACACAGTTCTTTTGTTCTGTGCACACTCAAATTTCCTGCATTATTAGAGACTCTAGAAAGCAAGAGCGTACTTCTTGCTCTACAGTTGAGTGTGTTTCATGGATGAGAACTGTGCTGTGCTTCCCTTCAGAAACAGAGTGAAATGCCAGGGTCTGTGCCTTCCTGCAAGCAAGACTTTGTTTCAGGTAAACGTACTCACTTTTCAGCTCAAAGGAAGCTTCATCGTTCACGAAGCTCACATGTTTGTTGCTCTGAACTGAAAAGCATTGGATGTTAGAGGACCTGTGGTTTATATCTGTTTCAGAAGTGGAGTTGAACTAGATATGGTCAGTGTGTGTAGGAAACCCAGTTCTTTTGTTGTGAGCACACTCACTTTTCCCAACTTATAAGAGACTGTGGAAAGCAAGAGCATGTTTCTTGCTCTAAAGCAGAGTGTGGTTCATGGAAGAGTACTGGGCTACGTGTTTCACTTCAGAAACAGAGTGAAATGCCAGGCTCTGTGATTTCCTACAAGCAAGACTTCTTTTCAGGTAAACGCAGTCACTTTTCAGCTCAAAGGAAGCGACATCGTTTACGAAGCTCACACGTTTCTCACTCTTAACTGAGAAGCATTAGATGTTAGAGGACCTGTGGTTTGTATCAGTTTAAGAAGCAGAGTTGAACTAGATATGGCCCGTGTGTGTAGGAAACTCAGTTTTTTTGTTCTGAGCACACTTACGTTTCCCGCATTATTGGAGACTCTAGAAAGTAAGAGCGTGCTTCTTACTCTAAAGCAGATTGTGGTTCATGGATGAGAAATGTGCTATGTGTTTCCCTTCAGAAACGGAGTGAAATCCCAGGCTCTGTGTCTTCCTACAAGCAAGACTTCTTTTCAGGTAAACGCAGTCACTTTTCAGCTCAAAGGAAGCTACATCGTTAAGGAAGCTCACACGTTTCTCACTCTTAACTGAAAAGCATTGGAAGTTAGAGGACCTATGGTTTGTATCAGTTTAAGAAGCAGAGTTGAACTAGATATGTTACGTGTGTAGGAAACACAGTTCTTTTGTTCTGAGCACACTCACATTTCCCGCCTTATTAGAGATTCTAGAAAGCAAGAGCATGCTTCTTGCTCTAAAGTAGAGTGTGTATCCTGGATGAGAACTGTGCTATGCTTCCCTTCAGAAACGGAGTGAAATGCAAGGGTCTGTACCTTCCTGCAAGCAAGACTTCGTTTCAGGTAAATGTAGTCACTTTTCAGCTCAAACGAAGCTTCATCGTTCACAAAGCTCACATGTTTCTAGCTCTGAATTGAAAAGCATTGGATGTTAGAGGACCTGTGGTTTATATCAGTTTCAGAAGCGGAGTTGAACTAGATATGGTCCGTGTGTGGATGAAACTCAGTTCTTTTGTTCTGAACACACTCACTTTTCTCGCCTTATTAGAGACTGTGGAAAGCAAGAGCGTGTTTCTTGCTCTAAAGCAGAGTGTGGTTCATGGATGAGAACTGTGCTATGTGTTTCCCTTCAGAAACGGAGTGAAATGCAAGCCTCTGTGTCCTCCTACAAGCAACACTTCGTTTCAGGTAAACACAGTCACTTTTCAGCTCAAAGGAAGCTACATCGTTAAGGAAGCTCACACGTTTCTCACTCTTAACTGAAAAGCATTGGATGTTAGAGGAACTGTGGTTTGTATCAGTTTCAGAAGCAGAGTTGAACTAGATATGGTCCGTGTGTATAGGAAACACAGTTCTTTTATTCTGAGCACACTCACGTTTCACACCTTATTTGAGACTCTAGAAAGCAAGAGCATGCTTCTTGCTCTAAAGCAGAGTGTGGTTCATGGAAGAGTACTGGGCTATGTGTTTCACTTCAGAAACAAAGTGAAATGCCAGGCTCTGTTACTTCCTACAAGCAAGACTTCGTTTCAGGAAAACACAGTCACTTTTCATGTCAAAAGAAGCTACATCGTTCACGAAGCTCACAAGTTTCTCACTCTTAACTGAAAAACATTTGATGTTAGAGGACCTGTGGTTTATATCAGTTTCAGAAGCGGAGTTGTACTAGATATGGTCCGTGTGTGTAGGAAACTCAGTTCTTTTGTTCAGAACACACGCACTTTTCTCGCCTTATTAGAGACTGTGGAAAGCAAGAGCGTGTTTCTTGCTCTAAAGCAGAGTGTGGTTCATGGATGAGAACTGTGCTATGTGTTTCCCTTCAGAAACGGAGTGAAATGCAAGCCTCTGTGTCTTCCTGCAAGCAACACTTCGTTTCAGGTAAACACAGTCACTTTTCAGCTCAAACGAAGCTACTTCTTTAAGAAAGCTCACACGTTTCTCGTGCTGAACTGAAAAGCATTGGATGTTAGAGGAACTGTGGTTTGTATTAGTTTCAGAAGCAAAGTTGAATTAGATATGGTCCATGTGTGTAGGAAACACAGTTCTTTTTTCTGAGTAAACTCACATTTCCCACCTTATTAGAGACTCTAGAAAGCAAGAGCATGCTTCTTGCTCTAAAGCAGAGTGTGGTTCATGGAAGAGTACTGGGCTATGTGTTTCACTTCAGAATCAGAGTGAAATGCCAGGCTCTGTGACTTCCTACAAGCAAGACTTCGTTTCAGATAAATGCAGTCACTTTTCAGCTAAAAGGAAGCGACAGCGTTCACGAAGCTCACACGTTTCTCACTCTTAACTGAAAAGCATTGGATGTTAGAGGACCTGTGGTTTGTATCAGTTTCAGAAGCAGAGTTGAACAAGATATGGTCCGTGTTTGTAGGAAACACAGTTCTTTTGTTCTGAGCACACTTACATTTCCTGCCTTATTAGAGACTCTAGGAAGCAAGTGCATGATTCTTGCTCTAAAGCAGAGTGTGGTTCATCGAAGAGTACTGGGCTATGTGTTTCACTTCAGAAACAAAGTGAAATGCCAGGCTCTGTGACTTCCTACAAGCAAGACTTCGTTTCAGGTAAATGAAGTCACTTTTCAGCTCAAAATAAGCTACATAGTTCACTAAGCTCACATGTTTCTCGCTCTGAACTGAAAAGCATTGGATGTTAGAGGACCTGTGGTTTGTATCAGTTTAAGAAGCAGAGTTGAACTAGATATGGTACGTGTGTGTTGGAAGCACAGTTCTTTTGTTCTGAGCACACTCACATTTCCCGCCTTATTAGAGACTCTAGAAAGCAAGAGCGTGCTTCTTGCTCTAAATTAGAGTGTGTTTCATGGATGAGAACTGTGCTGTGCTTCCCTTCATAAACGGTGTGGAATGCCAGGATCGGTGCCTTCCTCCAGCATGATTTTGTTTCAGGTAAACGCAGTCACTTTTCAGCTCAAACAAAGCTTCATTGTTCAGGAAGCTCACACGTTTCTCGCTATGACTGAAAAGCATTGGATGTTAGAGGACCTGTGGTTTGTATCAGTTTCAGAAGCAGAGTTGAACTAGATATGGTCCGTGTGTGTAGGAAACTAAGTTCTTTTGTTCTGAGCACACTTACGTTTCCCGCCTTATTAGAGACTCTAGAAAGTAAGAGCGTGCTTCTTACTCTAAAGCAGATTGTGGTTCATGGATGTGAACTGTGCTATGTGTTTCCCTTCAGAAACGGAGTGAAATGCCAGGCTCTGTGTCTTCCTACAAGCAAGACTTCCTTTCAGGTAAACGCAGTAACTTTTCATGTCAATAGAAGCTAATCGTTCACGAAGCTCACACGTTTCTCACTCTTAACTGAAAAGAATTGGATGTTAGAGGACCTGTTGTTTCTATCAGTTTATGAAGCAGAGTTGAACTAGATATGTTCCGTGTGTGTAGGAAACTCAGTTCTTTTGTTCTGAGCACACTTACGTTTCCCGCCTTATTAGAGACTCTAGAAAGTAAGAGCGTGCTTCTTATTCTAAAGCAGATTGTGGTTCATGGATGAGAACTGTGCTATGTGTTTCCCTTCAGAAACAGAGTGAAATGCCAGGCTCCTTGTCTTCCTACAAGCAAGACTCCTTTTCAGGTAAACGCAGTCACTTTTCAGCTCAAATGAAGCTACATCGTTCACTAAGCTCACACGTTTCTCGCTCTGAATTGAAAAGCATTGGATGTTAGAGGACCTGTGGTATGTGTCAGTTTCAGAAGTAAAGTTGAACTAGATATGGTCCATGTGTGTGGGAAATACATTTCTTTTTTTCTGAGTACACTGACATTTCCCGCCTTATTAGAGACTGTAGAAAGCAATAGCAGGCTTCTTGCTCTAAAGCAGAGTATGGTTCATGGAAGAGTACTGAGCTATTTGTTTCACTTCAGAAACAGAGTGAAATGCCAGGCTCTGTGACTTCCTACAAGCTAGACTTCGTTCCAGATAAACGCAGTCACTTTTCAGCTCAAACTAAGCTACACCGTTCACTAAGCTCACACGTTTCTCGCTCTGAACTGAAAAGCAATGGATTTTAGAGGACCTGTGGTTTGTATCAGTTTCAGAAGCAAAGTAGAACTAGATATGGTCCATGTGTGTAGGAAACACAGTTCTTTTGTTCTGTGCACACTCAAATTTCCTGCATTATTAGAGACTCTAGAAAGCAAGAGCGTTCTTCTTGCTCTACAGTTGAGTGTGTTTCATGGATGAGAACTGTGCTGTGCTTCCCTTCAGAAACGGAGTGAAATGCCAGGGTCTGTGCCTTCCTGCAAGCAAGGCTTTGTTTCAGGTAAATGTAGTCACTTTTCAGCTCAAACGAAGCTTCATTGTTCACAAAGCTCACACGTTTCTCGCTCTTAACTGAAAAGCATTGGATGTTAGAGGAACTGTGGTTTGTATCAGTTTCAGAAGCAAAGTTGAATTAGATATGGTCCATGTGTGTACGAAACACAGTTCTTTTTTCTGAGTAAACTCACATTTCCCGCCTTATTAGAGACTCTAGAAAGCAAGAGCATGCTTCTTGCTCTAAAGCAGAGTGTGGTTCATGGAAGAGTACTGGGCTATGTGTTTCACTTCAGAATCAGAGTGAAATGCCAGGCTCTGTGACTTCCTACAAGCAAGACTTCGTTTCAGATAAATGCAGTCACTTTTCAGCTCAAAATAAGCTACATAGTTCACTAAGCTCACATGTTTCTCGCTCTGAACTGAAAAGCATTGGATGTTAGAGGACCCGTGGTTTGTATCCTTTTCAGATGCAGAGTTGAACTAGATATAGTACGTGTGTAGGAAACATCGTTCTTTTGTTATGAGTACACTCACATTTCCCGCCTTATTAGAGACTCTAGAAAGCAAGAGCATGTTTCTTCCTCTAAAGCAGAGCGTGGTTCATGGACGAGAACTGTGCTGTGTGTTTCCCTTCAAAAACGGAGTGAAATCCCAGGCTCTGTGTCTTCCTACATGCAAGACTTCGTTTCAGGTAAACGCAGTCACTTTTCAGCTCAAACTAAGCTACATTGTTCACCAAGCTCACTCGTTTCTCGCTCTGAACTGAAAAGCATTGGATGTTAGAGGACCAGTGGTATGTATCAGTTTCAGAAGCAAAGTTGAACTAGATATGGTCCATGTGTGTGGGAAATACAGTTCTTTTTTTCTGAGACACTCACATTTCCCGCCTTATTAGAGACTGTACAAAGCAAGAGCATGCTTCTTGCTCTAAAGCAGAGTATGGTTCATAGAAGAGTACTGAGCTATTTGTTTCAATTCAGAAACAGAGTGAAATGCCAGGCTCTGTGACTTCCTACAAGCTAGACTTCGTTTCAGATAAACGCAGTCACTTTTCAGCTCAAACTAAGCTACACTGTTCACTAAGCTCACACGTTTCTCGCTCTGAACTGAAAAGCATTGGATGTTAGAGGACCTGTGGTTTGTATCAGTGTCAGAAGCAGAGTTGAACTAGATATGGTCCGTGTGTGTAGGAAACTAAGTTCTCTTGTTCTGAGCACACTTACGTTTCCCGCCTTATTAGAGACTCTAGAAAGTAAGAGCGTGCTTCTTACTCTAAAGCAGATTGTGGTTCATGGATGTGAACTGTGCTATGTGTTTCCCTTCAGAAACGGAGTGAAATGCCAGGCTCTGTGTCTTCCTACAAGCAAGACTTCCTTTCAGGTAAACGCAGTAACTTTTCATGTCAATAGAAGCTACATCGTTCACGAAGCTCACACGTTTCTCACTCTTAACTGAAAAGAATTGGATGTTAGAGGACCTGTTGTTTCTATCAGTTTATGAAGCAGAGTTGAACTAGATATGTTCCGTGTGTGTAGGAAACTCAGTTCTTTTGTTCTGAGCACACTTACGTTTCCCGCATTATTGGAGACTCTAGAAAGTAAGAGCGTGCTTCTTACTCTAAAGCAGATTGTGGTTCATGGATGAGAACTGTGCTATGTGTTTCCCTTCAGAAACGGAGTGAAATCCCAGGCTCTGTGTCTTCCTACAAGCAAGACTTCTTTTCAGATAAACACAGTCACTTTTCAGCTCAAAGGAAGGTACATCGTTCACGAAGCTCACACGTTTCTCACTATTAACTGAAAAGCATTGGAAGTTAGAGGACCTGTGGTTTGTATCAGTTTAAGAAGCAGAGTTGAACTAGATATGTTACGTGTGTAGGAAACACAGTTCTTTTGTTCTGAGCACACTCACATTTCCCGCCTTATTAGAGATTCTAGAAAGCAAGAGCGTGCTTCTTGCTCTAAAGTAGAGTGTGTATCCTCGATGAGAACTGTGCTATGCTTCCCTTCAGAAACGGAGTGAAATGCCAGGCTCTGTGTCTTCCTACAAGCAAGACGTCTTTTCAGGTAAACGCAGTCACTTTTCAGCTCAAATGAAGCTACATCGTTCACGAAGCTCACACGTTTCTCACTCTTAACTGAAAAGCATTGGATATTAGAGGACCTGTGGTTTGTATCCGTTTCAGAAGCGGAGTTGAACTAGATATGGTCCGTGTGTATAGGAAACACAGTCTTTTGTTCTGAGCACATTCACGTTTCCCACCTTATTAGATACTCTAGAAAGCAAGAGCGTGCTTCTTGCTCTAAAGTAGAGTGTGTACCCTGGATGAGAACTGTGCTGTGCTTCCCTTCAGAAACGGAGTGAAATGCAAGGGTCTGTACCTTCCTGCAAGCAAGACTTCGTTTCAGGTAAATGTAGTCACTTTTCAGCTCAAACGAAGCTTCATCGTTCACAAAGCTCACATGTTTCTAGCTCTGAATTGAAAAGCATTGGATGTTAGAGGACCTGTGGTTTATATCAGTTTCAGAAGCGGAGTTGAACTAGATATGGTCCGTGTGTGGAGGAAACTCAGTTCTTTTGTTCTGAACACACTCACTTTTCTCGCCTTATTAGAGACTGTGGAAAGCAAGAGCGTGTTTCTTGCTCTAAAGCAGAGTGTGGTTCATGGATGAGAACTGTGCTATGTGTTTCCCTTCAGAAACGGAGTGAAATGCAAGCCTCTGTGTCTTCCTGCAAGCAAAACTTCGTTTCAGGTAAACACAGTCACTTTTCAGCTCAAAGGAAGCTACATCGTTAAGGAAGCTCACACGTTTCTCACTCTTAACTGAAAAGCATTGGATGTTAGAGGAACTGTGGTTTGTATCAGTTTCAGAAGCAGAGTTGAACTAGATATGGTCCGTGTGTATAGGAAACACAGTTCTTTTATTCTGAACACACTCACGTTTCACACCTTATTTGAGACTCTAGAAAGCAAGAGCATGCTTCTTGCTCTAAAGCAGAGTGTGGTTCATGGAAGAGTACTGGGCTATGTGTTTCACTTCAGAAACAAAGTGAAATGCCAGGCTCTGTTACTTCCTACAAGCAAGACTTCGTTTCAGGAAAACACAGTCACTTTTCATGTCAAAAGAAGCTACATCATTCACGAAGCTCACACGTTTCTCACTCTTAACTGAAAAGCATTTGATGTTAGAGGACCTGTGGTTTATATCAGTTTCAGAAGCGGAGTTGAACTAGATATGGTCCGTGTATGTAGGAAACTCAGTTTTTTTGTTCTGAACACACTCACTTTTCTCGCCTTATTAGAGACTATGGAAAGCAAGAGCGTGTTTCTTGCTCTAAAGCAGAGTGTGGTTCATGTATAAGAACTGTGCTATGTGTTTCCCTTCAGAAATGGAGTGAAATGCAGGCCTCTGTGTCTTCCTACAAGCAAGACTTCGTTTCAGGTAAACACAGTCACTTTTCAGCTCAAACGAAGCTACTTCTTTAAGAAAGCTCACACGTTTCTTGCGCTGAACTGAAAAGCATTGGATGTTAGAGGAACTGTGGTTTGTATCAGTTTCAGAAGCAAAGTTGAATTAGATATGGTCCATGTGTGTAGGAAACACAGTTCTTTTTTCTGAGTAAACTCACATTTCCCGCCTTATTAGAGACTCTAGAAAGCAAGAGCATGCTTCTTGCTCTAAAGCAGAGTGTGGTTCATGGAAGAGTACTGGGCTATGTGTTTCACTTCAGAATCAGAGTGAAATGCCAGGCTCTGTGACTTCCTACAAGCAAGACTTCGTTTCAGATAAATGCAGTCACTTTTCAGCTAAAAGGAAGCGACAGCGTTCACGAAGCTCACACGTTTCTCACTCTTAACTGAAAAGCATTGGATGTTAGAGGACCTGTGGTTTGTATCAGTTTCAGAAGCAGAGTTGAACAAGATATGGTCCGTGTGTGTAGGAAACACAGTTCTTTTGTTCTGAGCACACTTACATTTCCTGCCTTATTAGAGACTCTAGGAAGCAAGTGCATGATTCTTGCTCTAAAGCAGAGTGTGGTTCATCGAAGAGTACTGGGCTATGTGTTTCACTTCAGAAACAAAGTGAAATGCCAGGCTCTGTGACTTCCTACAAGCAAGACTTCGTTTCAGGTAAATGCAGTCACTTTTCAGCTCAAAATAAGCTACATAGTTCACTAAGCTCACATGTTTCTCGCTCTGAACTGAAAAGCATTGGATGTTAGAGGACCCGTGGTTTGTATCCGTTTCAGATGCAGAGTTGAACTAGATATAGTACGTGTGTAGGAAACATGGTTCTTTTGTTATGAGTACACTCACATTTCCCGCCTTATTAGAGACTCTAGAAAGCAAGAGCATGTTTCTTCCTCTAAAGCAGAGCGTGGTTCATGGACGAGAACTGTGCTGTGTGTTTCCCTTCAAAAACGGAGTGAAATCCCAGGCTCTGTGTCTTCCTACATGCAAGACTTCGTTTCAGGTAAACGCAGTCACTTTTCAGCTCAAACTAAGCTACATCGTTCACCAAGCTCACTCGTTTCTCGCTCTCAACAGAAAAGCATTGGATATTAGAGGACCTGTGGTATGTATCAGTTTCAGAAGCAAAGTTGAACTAGATATGGTCCATGTGTGTGGGAAATACAGTTCTTTTTTTCTGAGACACTCACATTTCCCGCCTTATTAGAGACTGTACAAAGCAAGAACATGCTTCTTGCTCTAAAGCAGAGTATGGTTCATAGAAGAGTACTGAGCTATTTGTTTCAATTCAGAAACAGAGTGAAATGCCAGGCTCTGTGACTTCCTACAAGCTAGACTTCGTTTCAGATAAACGCAGTCACTTTTCAGCTCAAACTAAGCTACACTGTTCACTAAGCTCACACGTTTCTCGCTCTGAACTGAAAAGCATTGGATGTTAGAGGACCTGTGGTTTGTATCAGTTTCAGAAGCAAAGTAAAACTAGATATGGTCCATGTGTGTAGGAAACACAGTTCTTTTGTTCTGTGCACACTCAAATTTCCTGCATTATTAGAGACTCTAGAAAGCAAGAACGTACTTCTTGCTCTACAGTTGAGTGTGTTTCATGGATGAGAACTGTGCTGTGCTTCCCTTCAGAAACGGAGTGAAATGCCAGGGTCTGTGCCTTCCTGCAAGCAAGACTTTGTTTCAGGTAAACGTACTCACTTTTCAGCTCAAAGGAAGCTTCATCGTTCACGAAGCTCACATGTTTGTTGCTCTGAACTGAAAAGCATTGGATGTTAGAGGACCTGTGGTTTATATCTGTTTCAGAAGCAGAGTTGAACTAGATATGGTCAGTGTGTGTAGGAAACCCAGTTCTTTTGTTGTGAGCACACTCACTTTTCGCAACTTATAAGAGACTGTGGAAAGCAAGAGCATGTTTCTTGCTCTAAAGCAGAGTGTGGTTCATGGAAGAGTACTGGGCTACGTGTTTCACTTCAGAAACAGAGTGAAATGCCAGGCTCTGTGATTTCCTACAAGCAAGACTTCTTTTCAGGTAAACGCAGTCACTTTTCAGCTCAAAGGAAGCGACATCGTTTACGAAGCTCACACGTTTCTCACTCTTAACTGAGAAGCATTAGATGTTAGAGGACCTGTGGTTTGTATCAGTTTAAGAAGCAGAGTTGAACTAGATATGGTCCGTGTGTGTAGGAAACTCAGTTTTTTTGTTCTGAGCACACTTACGTTTCCCGCATTATTGGAGACTCTAAAAGTAAGAGCGTGCTTCTTACTCTAAAGCAGATTGTGGTTCATGGATGAGAACTGTGCTATGTGTTTCCCTTCAGAAACGGAGTGAAATCCCAGGCTCTGTGTCTTCCTACAAGCAAGACTTCTTTTCAGGTAAACGCAGTCACTTTTCAGCTCAAAGGAAGCTACATCGTTCACGAAGCTCACACGTTTCTCACTCTTAACTGAAAAGCATTGGAAGTTAGAGGACCTGTGGTTTGTATCAGTTTAAGAAGCAGAGTTGAACTAGATATGTTACGTGTGTAGGAAACACAGTTCTTTTGTTCTGAGCACACTCACATTTCCCGCCTTATTAGAGATTCTAGAAAGCAAGAGCGTGCTTCTTGCTCTAAAGTAGAGTGTGTATCCTCGATGAGAACTGTGCTATGCTTCCCTTCAGAAACGGAGTGAAATGCCAGGCTCTGTGTCTTCCTACAAGCAAGACGTCTTTTCAGGTAAACGCAGTCACTTTTCAGCTCAAATGAAGCTACATCGTTCACGAAGCTCACACGTTTCTCACTCTTAACTGAAAAGCATTGGATATTAGAGGACCTGTGGTTTGTATCCGTTTCAGAAGCAGAGTTGAACTAGATATGGTCCGTGTGTATAGGAAACACAGTCTTTTGTTCTGAGCACATTCACGTTTCCCACCTTATTAGATACTCTAGAAAGCAAGAGCGTGCTTCTTGCTCTAAAGTAGAGTGTGTACCCTGGATGAGAACTGTGCTGTGCTTCCCTTCAGAAACGGAGTGAAATGCAAGGGTCTGTACCTTCCTGCAAGCAAGACTTCGTTTCAGGTAAATGTAGTCACTTTTCAGCTCAAACGAAGCTTCATCGTTCACAAAGCTCACATGTTTCTAGCTCTGAATTGAAAAGCATTGGATGTTAGAGGACCTGTGGTTTATATCAGTTTCAGAAGCGGAGTTGAACTAGATATGGTCCGTGTGTGGAGGAAACTCAGTTCTTTTGTTCTGAACACACTCACTTTTCTCGCCTTATTAGAGACTGTGGAAAGCAAGAGCGTGTTTCTTGCTCTAAAGCAGAGTGTGGTTCATGGATGAGAACTGTGCTATGTGTTTCCCTTCAGAAACGGAGTGAAATGCAAGCCTCTGTGTCTTCCTGCAAGCAACACTTCGTTTCAGGTAAACACAGTCACTTTTCAGCTCAAAGGAAGCTACATCGTTAAGGAAGCTCACACGTTTCTCACTCTTAACTGAAAAGCATTGGATGTTAGAGGAACTGTGGTTTGTATCAGTTTCAGAAGCAGAGTTGAACTAGATATGGTCCGTGTGTATAGGAAACACAGTTCTTTTATTCTGAACACACTCACGTTTCACACCTTATTTGAGACTCTAGAAAGCAAGAGCATGCTTCTTGCTCTAAAGCAGAGTGTGGTTCATGGAAGAGTACTGGGCTATGTGTTTCACTTCAGAAACAAAGTGAAATGCCAGGCTCTGTTACTTCCTACAAGCAAGACTTCGTTTCAGGAAAACACAGTCACTTTTCATGTCAAAAGAAGCTACATCATTCACGAAGCTCACACGTTTCTCACTCTTAACTGAAAAGCATTTGATGTTAGAGGACCTGTGGTTTATATCAGTTTCAGAAGCGGAGTTGAACTAGATATGGTCCGTGTATGTAGGAAACTCAGTTTTTTTGTTCTGAACACACTCACTTTTCTCGCCTTATTAGAGACTATGGAAAGCAAGAGCGTGTTTCTTGCTCTAAAGCAGAGTGTGGTTCATGTATAAGAACTGTGCTATGTGTTTCCCTTCAGAAATGGAGTGAAATGCAGGCCTCTGTGTCTTCCTACAAGCAAGACTTCGTTTCAGGTAAACACAGTCACTTTTCAGCTCAAACGAAGCTACTTCTTTAAGAAAGCTCACACGTTTCTTGCGCTGAACTGAAAAGCATTGGATGTTAGAGGAACTGTGGTTTGTATCAGTTTCAGAAGCAAAGTTGAATTAGATATGGTCCATGTGTGTAGGAAACACAGTTCTTTTTTCTGAGTAAACTCACATTTCCCACCTTATTAGAGACTCTAGAAAGCAAGAGCATGCTTCTTGCTCTAAAGCAGAGTGTGGTTCATGGAAGAGTACTGGGCTATGTGTTTCACTTCAGAATCAGAGTGAAATGCCAGGCTCTGTGACTTCCTACAAGCAAGACTTCGTTTCAGATAAATGCAGTCACTTTTCAGCTAAAAGGAAGCGACAGCGTTCACGAAGCTCACACGTTTCTCACTCTTAACTGAAAAGCATTGGATGTTAGAGGACCTGTGGTTTGTATCAGTTTCAGAAGCAGAGTTGAACAAGATATGGTCCGTGTGTGTAGGAAACACAGTTCTTTTGTTCTGAGCACACTTACATTTCCTGCCTTATTAGAGACTCTAGGAAGCAAGTGCATGATTCTTGCTCTAAAGCAGAGTGTGGTTCATCGAAGAGTACTGGGCTATGTGTTTCACTTCAGAAACAAAGTGAAATGCCAGGCTCTGTGACTTCCTACAAGCAAGACTTCGTTTCAGGTAAATGCAGTCACTTTTCAGCTCAAAATAAGCTACATAGTTCACTAAGCTCACATGTTTCTCGCTCTGAACTGAAAAGCATTCGATGTTAGAGGACCCGTGGTTTGTATCCGTTTCAGATGCAGAGTTGAACTAGATATAGTACGTGTGTAGGAAACATGGTTCTTTTGTTATGAGTACACTCACATTTCCCGCCTTATTAGAGACTCTAGAAAGCAAGAGCATGTTTCTTCCTCTAAAGCAGAGCGTGGTTCATGGACGAGAACTGTGCTGTGTGTTTCCCTTCAAAAACGGAGTGAAATCCCAGGCTCTGTGTCTTCCTACATGCAAGACTTCGTTTCAGGTAAACGCAGTCACTTTTCAGCTCAAACTAAGCTACATCGTTCACCAAGCTCACTCGTTTCTCGCTCTCAACAGAAAAGCATTGGATGTTAGAGGACCTGTGGTATGTATCAGTTTCAGAAGCAAAGTTGAACTAGATATGGTCCATGTGTGTGGGAAATACAGTTCTTTTTTTCTGAGACACTCACATTTCCCGCCTTATTAGAGACTGTACAAAGCAAGAACATGCTTCTTGCTCTAAAGCAGAGTATGGTTCATAGAAGAGTACTGAGCTATTTGTTTCAATTCAGAAACAGAGTGAAATGCCAGGCTCTGTGACTTCCTACAAGCTAGACTTCGTTTCAGATAAACGCAGTCACTTTTCAGCTCAAACTAAGCTACACCGTTCACTAAGCTCACACGTTTCTCGCTCTGAACTGAAAAGCATTGGATGTTAGAGGACCTGTGGTTTGTATCAGTTTCAGAAGCAAAGTAAAACTAGATATGGTCCATGTGTGTAGGAAACACAGTTCTTTTGTTCTGTGCACACTCAAATTTCCTGCATTATTAGAGACTCTAGAAAGCAAGAGCGTACTTCTTGCTCTACAGTTGAGTGTGTTTCATGGATGAGAACTGTGCTGTGCTTCCCTTCAGAAACGGAGTGAAATGCCAGGGTCTGTGCCTTCCTGCAAGCAAGACTTTGTTTCAGGTAAACGTACTCACTTTTCAGCTCAAAGGAAGCTTCATCGTTCACGAAGCTCACATGTTTGTTGCTCTGAACTGAAAAGCATTGGATGTTAGAGGACCTGTGGTTTATATCTGTTTCAGAAGCAGAGTTGAACTAGATATGGTCAGTGTGTGTAGGAAACCCAGTTCTTTTGTTGTGAGCACACTCACTTTTCCCAACTTATAAGAGACTGTGGAAAGCAAGAGCATGTTTCTTGCTCTAAAGCAGAGTGTGGTTCATGGAAGAGTACTGGGCTACGTGTTTCACTTCAGAAACAGAGTGAAATGCCAGGCTCTGTGATTTCCTACAAGCAAGACTTCTTTTCAGGTAAACGCAGTCACTTTTCAGCTCAAAGGAAGCGACATCGTTTACGAAGCTCACACGTTTCTCACTCTTAACTGAGAAGCATTAGATGTTAGAGGACCTGTGGTTTGTATCAGTTTAAGAAGCAGAGTTGAACTAGATATGGTCCGTGTGTGTAGGAAACTCAGTTCTTTTGTTCTGAGCACACTTACGTTTCCCGCATTATTGGAGACTCTAGAAAGTAAGAGCGTGCTTCTTACTCTAAAGCAGATTGTGGTTCATGGATGAGAACTGTGCTATGTGTTTCCCTTCAGAAACGGAGTGAAATCCCAGGCTCTGTGTCTTCCTACAAGCAAGACTTCTTTTCAGGTAACGCAGTCACTTTTCAGCTCAAAGGAAGCTACATCGTTCACGAAGCTCACACGTTTCTCACTCTTAACTGAAAAGCATTGGAAGTTAGAGGACCTGTGGTTTGTATCAGTTTAAGAAGCAGAGTTGAACTAGATATGTTACGTGTGTAGGAAACACAGTTCTTTTGTTCTGAGCACACTCACATTTCCCGCCTTATTAGAGATTCTAGAAAGCAAGAGCGTGCTTCTTGCTCTAAAGTAGAGTGTGTATCCTCGATGAGAACTGTGCTATGCTTCCCTTCAGAAACGGAGTGAAATGCCAGGCTCTGTGTCTTCCTACAAGCAAGACGTCTTTTCAGGTAAACGCAGTCACTTTTCAGCTCAAATGAAGCTACATCGTTCACGAAGCTCACACGTTTCTCACTCTTCACTGAAAAGCATTGGATATTAGAGGACCTGTGGTTTGTATCCGTTTCAGAAGCGGAGTTGAACTAGATATGGTCCGTGTGTATAGGAAACACAGTCTTTTGTTCTGAGAACATTCACGTTTCCCACCTTATTAGATACTCTAGAAAGCAAGAGCGTGCTTCTTGCTCTAAAGTAGAGTGTGTACCCTGGATGAGAACTGTGCTGTGCTTCCCTTCAGAAACGGAGTGAAATGCAAGGGTCTGTACCTTCCTGCAAGCAAGACTTCGTTTCAGGTAAATGTAGTCACTTTTCAGCTCAAATGAAGCTTCATCGTTCACAAAGCTCACATGTTTCTAGCTCTGAATTGAAAAGCATTGGATGTTAGAGGACCTGTGGTTTATATCAGTTTCAGAAGCGGAGTTGAACTAGATATGGTCCGTGTGTGGAGGAAACTCAGTTCTTTTGTTCTGAACACACTCACTTTTCTCGCCTTATTAGAGACTGTGGAAAGCAAGAGCGTGTTTCTTGCTCTAAAGCAGAGTGTGGTTCATGGATGAGAACTGTGCTATGTGTTTCCCTTCAGAAACGGAGTGAAATGCAAGCCTCTGTGTCTTCCTGCAAGCAACACTTCGTTTCAGGTAAACACAGTCACTTTTCAGCTCAAAGGAAGCTACATCGTTAAGGAAGCTCACACGTTTCTCACTCTTAACTGAAAAGCATTGGATGTTAGAGGAACTGTGGTTTGTATCAGTTTCAGAAGCAGAGTTGAACTAGATATGGTCCGTGTGTATAGGAAACACAGTTCTTTTATTCTGAACACACTCACGTTTCACACCTTATTTGAGACTCTAGAAAGCAAGAGCATGCTTCTTGCTCTAAAGCAGAGTGTGGTTCATGGAAGAGTACTGGGCTATGTGTTTCACTTCAGAAACAAAGTGAAATGCCAGGCTCTGTTACTTCCTACAAGCAAGACTTCGTTTCAGGAAAACACAGTCACTTTTCATGTCAAAAGAAGCTACATCATTCACGAAGCTCACACGTTTCTCACTCTTAACTGAAAAGCATTTGATGTTAGAGGACCTGTGGTTTATATCAGTTTCAGAAGCGGAGTTGAACTAGATATGGTCCGTGTATGTAGGAAACTCAGTTTTTTTGTTCTGAACACACTCACTTTTCTCGCCTTATTAGAGACTATGGAAAGCAAGAGCGTGTTTCTTGCTCTAAAGCAGAGTGTGGTTCATGTATAAGAACTGTGCTATGTGTTTCCCTTCAGAAATGGAGTGAAATGCAGGCCTCTGTGTCTTCCTACAAGCAAGACTTCGTTTCAGGTAAACACAGTCACTTTTCAGCTCAAACGAAGCTACTTCTTTAAGAAAGCTCACACGTTTCTTGCGCTGAACTGAAAAGCATTGGATGTTAGAGGAACTGTGGTTTGTATTAGTTTCAGAAGCAAAGTTGAATTAGATATGGTCCATGTGTGTAGGAAACACAGTTCTTTTTTCTGAGTAAACTCACATTTCCCGCCTTATTAGAGACTCTAGAAAGCAAGAGCATGCTTCTTGCTCTAAAGCAGAGTGTGGTTCATGGAAGAGTACTGGGCTATGTGTTTCACTTCAGAATCAGAGTGAAATGCCAGGCTCTGTGACTTCCTACAAGCAAGACTTCGTTTCAGATAAATGCAGTCACTTTTCAGCTAAAAGGAAGCGACAGCGTTCACGAAGCTCACACGTTTCTCACTCTTAACTGAAAAGCATTGGATGTTAGAGGACCTGTGGTTTGTATCAGTTTCAGAAGCAGAGTTGAACAAGATATGGTCCGTGTGTGTAGGAAACACAGTTCTTTTGTTCTGAGCACACTTACATTTCCTGCCTTATTAGAGACTCTAGGAAGCAAGTGCATGATTCTTGCTCTAAAGCAGAGTGTGGTTCATCGAAGAGTACTGGGCTATGTGTTTCACTTCAGAAACAAAGTGAAATGCCAGGCTCTGTGACTTCCTACAAGCAAGACTTCGTTTCAGGTAAATGCAGTCACTTTTCAGCTCAAAATAAGCTACATAGTTCACTAAGCTCACATGTTTCTCGCTCTGAACTGAAAAGCATTCGATGTTAGAGGACCCGTGGTTTGTATCCGTTTCAGATGCAGAGTTGAACTAGATATAGTACGTGTGTAGGAAACATGGTTCTTTTGTTATGAGTACACTCACATTTCCCGCCTTATTAGAGACTCTAGAAAGCAAGAGCATGTTTCTTCCTCTAAAGCAGAGCGTGGTTCATGGACGAGAACTGTGCTGTGTGTTTCCCTTCAAAAACGGAGTGAAATCCCAGGCTCTGTGTCTTCCTATATGCAAGACTTCGTTTCAGGTAAACGCAGTCACTTTTCAGCTCAAACTAAGCTACATCGTTCACCAAGCTCACTCGTTTCTCGCTCTCAACTGAAAAGCATTGGATGTTAGAGGACCTGTGGTATGTATCAGTTTCAGAAGCAAAGTTGAACTAGATATGGTCCATGTGTGTGGGAAATACAGTTCTTTTTTTCTGAGACACTCACATTTCCCGCCTTATTAGAGACTGTACAAAGCAAGAACATGCTTCTTGCTCTAAAGCAGAGTATGGTTCATAGAAGAGTACTGAGCTATTTGTTTCAATTCAGAAACAGAGTGAAATGCCAGGCTCTGTGACTTCCTACAAGCTAGACTTCGTTTCAGATAAACGCAGTCACTTTTCAGCTCACACTAAGCTACACCGTTCACTAAGCTCACACGTTTCTCGCTCTGAACTGAAAAGCATTGGATGTTAGAGGACCTGTGGTTTGTATCAGTTTCAGAAGCAAAGTAAAACTAGATATGGTCCATGTGTGTAGGAAACACAGTTCTTTTGTTCTGTGCACACTCAAATTTCCTGCATTATTAGAGACTCTAGAAAGCAAGAGCGTACTTCTTGCTCTACAGTTGAGTGTGTTTCATGGATGAGAACTGTGCTGTGCTTCCCTTCAGAAACGGAGTGAAATGCCAGGGTCTGTGCCTTCCTGCAAGCAAGACTTTGTTTCAGGTAAACGTACTCACTTTTCAGCTCAAAGGAAGCTTCATCGTTCACGAAGCTCACATGTTTGTTGCTCTGAACTGAAAAGCATTGGATGTTAGAGGACCTGTGGTTTATATCTGTTTCAGAAGCAGAGTTGAACTAGATATGGTCAGTGTGTGTAGGAAACCCAGTTCTTTTGTTGTGAGCACACTCACTTTTCCCAACTTATAAGAGACTGTGGAAAGCAAGAGCATGTTTCTTGCTCTAAAGCAGGGTGTGGTTCATGGAAGAGTACTGGGCTACGTGTTTCACTTCAGAAACAGAGTGAAATGCCAGGCTCTGTGATTTCCTACAAGCAAGACTTCTTTTCAGGTAAACGCAGTCACTTTTCAGCTCAAAGGAAGCGACATCGTTTACGAAGCTCACACGTTTCTCACTCTTAACTGAGAAGCATTAGATGTTAGAGGACCTGTGGTTTGTATCAGTTTAAGAAGCAGAGTTGAACTAGATATGGTCCGTGTGTGTAGGAAACTCAGTTCTTTTGTTCTGAGCACACTTACGTTTCCCGCATTATTGGAGACTCTAGAAAGTAAGAGCGTGCTTCTTACTCTAAAGCAGATTGTGGTTCATGGATGAGAACTGTGCTATGTGTTTCCCTTCAGAAACGGAGTGAAATCCCAGGCTCTGTTTCTTCCTACAAGCAAGACTTCTTTTCAGGTAAACGCAGTCACTTTTCAGCTCAAAGGAAGCTACATCGTTCACGAAGCACACACGTTTCTCACTCTTAACTGAAAAGCATTGGAAGTTAGAGGACCTGTGGTTTGTATCAGTTTAAGAAGCAGAGTTGAACTAGATATGTTTCGTGTGTAGGAAACACAGTTCTTTTGTTCTGAGCACACTCACATTTCCCGCCTTATTAGAGATTCTAGAAAGCAAGAGCGTGCTACTTGCTCTAAATTAGAGTGTGTTTCATGGATGAGAACTGTGCTGTGCTTCCCTTCCGAAACGGAGTGAAATGCCAGGGTCTGTGCCTTCCTGCAAGCAAGACTTTGTTTCAGGTAAACGTACTCACTTTTCAGCTCAATGGAAGCTTCATCGTTCACGAAGCTCACACGTTTGTTGCTCTGAACTGAAAAGCATTGTATGTTAGAGGACCTGTGGTTTATATCTGTTTCAGAAGCGGAGTTGAACTAGATATGTTCCGTGTGTGTAGGAATCTCAGTTCTTTTGTTCTGAGCACACTTACGTTTCCCGCCTTATTAGAGACTCTAGAAAGTAAGAGCGTGCTTCTTATTCTAAAGCAGATTGTGGTTCATGGATGAGAACTGTGCTATGTGTTTCCCTTCAGAAACGGAGTGAAATGACAGGCTCTGTGTCTTCCTACAAGCAAGACTTCTTTTCAGGTAAACGCAGTAACTTTTCATGTCAAAAGAAGCTACATCGTTCAGGAAGCTCACACGTTTCTCACTATTAACTGAAAAGCATTGGTTGTTAGAGGACCTATGTTTTGTATCAGTTTCAGAAGCAGAGTTGAACTAGATATGGTGCGTGTGTGTAGGAAACATAGTTCTTTTGTTCTGAGCACACTCGTGTTTCCTGCCTTATTAGAGGCCCTAGAAAGAAAGAGCATGCTTCTTGCTCTAAAGCAGAATGTGGTTCATGGAAGAGTACTGGGCTATATGTTTCACTTCAGAAACAGAGTGAAATGCCAGGCTCTGGGACTTCCTACAAGCAAGACTTCGTTTCAGATAAATGCAGTCACTTTTCAGCTAAAAGGAAGCGACAGCGTTCACGAAGCTCACACGTTTTTCACTCTTAACTGAAAAGCATTGGATGTTAAAGGACCTGTGGTTTGTATCCCTTTCAGAAGCAGAGTTGATCTAGATATGGTCCGTGTGTATAGGAAACACAGTCTTTTGTTCTGAGCACATTCACGTTTCCCACCTTATTAGAGACTCTAGAAAGCAAGAGCGTGCTTCTTGCTCTAAAGTAGAGTGTGTATCCTGGATGAGAACTGTGCTATGCTTCCCTTCAGAAACGGAGTTAAATGCCAGGCTCTGTGTCTTCCTACAAGCAAGACGTCTTTTCAGGTAAACGCAGTCACTTTTCAGCTCAAATGAAGCTACATCATTCACGAAGCTCACACGTTTCTCACTCTTAACTCAAAAGCATTGGATATTAGAGGACCTGTGGTTTGTATCCGTTTCAGAAGCAGAGTTGAACTAGATATGGTCCGTGTGTATAGGAAACACAGTCTTTTGTTCTGAGCACATTCACGTTTCCCACTTTATTAGATACTCTAGAAAGCAAGAGCGTGCTTCTTGCTCTAAAGTAGAGTGTGTATCCTGGATGAGAACTGTGCTGTGCTTCCCTTCAGAAACGGAGTGAAATGCAAGGGTCTGTGCCTTCCTGCAAGCAAGAATTCGTTTCAGGTAAATGTAGTCACTTTTCAGCTCAAACGAAGCTTCATCGTTCACAAAGCTCACATGTTTCTAGCTCTGAATTGAATAGCATTGGATGTTAGAGGACCTGTGGTTTATATCAGTTTCAGAAGCGGAGTTGAACTAGATATGGTCCGTGTGTGGAGGAAACTCAGTTCTTTTGTTCTGAACACACTCACTTTTCTCGCCTTATTAGAGACTGTGGAAAGCAAGAGCGTGTTTCTTGCTCTAAAGAAGAGTGTGGTTCATGGATGAGAACTGTGCTATGTGTTTCCCTTCAGAAACGGAGTGAAATGCAAGCCTCTGTGTCTTCCTACAAGCAACACTTCGTTTCAGGTAAACACAGTCACTTTTCAGCTCAAAGGAAGCTACATCGTTAAGGAAGCTCACACGTTTCTCACTCTTAACTGAAAAGCATTGGATGTTAGAGGAACTGTGGTTTGTATCAGTTTCAGAAGCAGAGTTGAACTAGATATGGTCCGTGTGTATAGGAAACACAGTTCTTTTATTCTGAGCACACTCACGTTTAACACCTTATTTGAGACTCTAGAAAGCAAGAGCATGCTTCTTGCTCTAAAGCAGAGTGTGGTTCATGGAAGAGTACTGGGCTATGTGTTTCACTTCAGAAACAAAGTGAAATGCCAGGCTCTGTTACTTCCTACAAGCAAGACTTCGTTTCAGGAAAACACAGTCACTTTTCATGTCAAAAGAAGCTACATCGTTCACGAAGCTCACACGTTTCTCACTCTTAACTGAAAAGCATTGGATGTTAGAGGACCTGTGGTTTGTATCAGTTTAAGAAGCAGAGTTGAACTAGATATGGTACGTGTGTGTTGGAAACACAGTTCTTTTGTTCTGAGCACACTCACATTTCCCGCCTTATTAGAGACTCTAGAAAGCAAGAGCGTGCTTCTTGCTCTAAATTAGAGTGTGTTTCATGGATGAGAACTGTGCTGTGCTTCCCTTCATAAACGGAGTGAAATGCCAGGATCTGTGCCTTCCTCCAGCAAGACTTCGTTTCAGGTAAACGCAGTCACTTTTCAGCTCAAACAAAGCTTCATTGTTCAGGAAGCTCACACGTTTCTCGCTTTGACTGAAAAGCATTGGATGTTGGAGGACCTGTGGTTTGTATCAGTTTCAGAAGCAGAGTTGAACAAGATATGGTCCGTGTGTGTAGGAAACACAGTTCTTTTGTTCTGAGCACACTTACATTTCCTGCCTTATTAGAGACTCTAGGAAGCAAGTGCATGATTCTTGCTCTAAAGCAGAGTGTGGTTCATCGAAGAGTACTGGGCTATGTGTTTCACTTCAGAAACAAAGTGAAGTGCCAGGCTCTGTGACTTCCTACAAGCAAGACTTCGTTTCAGGTAAATGAAGTCACTTTTCAGCTCAAAATAAGCTACATAGTTCACTAAGCTCACATGTTTCTCGCTCTGAACTGAAAAGCATTGGATGTTAGAGGACCTGTGGTTTGTATCAGTTTAAGAAGCAGAGTTGAACTAGATATGGTACGTGTGTGTTGGAAGCACAGTTCTTTTGTTCTGAGCACACTCACATTTCCCGCCTTATTAGAGACTCTAGAAAGCAAGAGCGTGCTTCTTGCTCTAAATTAGAGTGTGTTTCATGGATGAGAACTGTGCTGTGCTTCCCTTCATAAACGGTGTGGAATGCCAGGATCGGTGCCTTCCTCCAGCAAGATTTCGTTTCAGGTAAACGCAGTCACTTTTCAGCTCAAACAAAGCTTCATTGTTCAGGAAGCTCACACGTTTCTCGCTTTGACTGAAAAGCATTGGATGTTAGAGGACCTGTGGTTTGTATCAGTTTCAGAAACAGAGTTGAACTAGATATGGTCCGTGTGTGTAGGAAACTAAGTTCTTTTGTTCTGAGCACACTTACGTTTCCCGCCTTATTAGAGACTCTAGAAAGTAAGAGCGTGCTTCTTACTCTAAAGCAGATTGTGGTTCATGGATGTGAACTGTGCTATGTGTTTCCCTTCAGAAACGGAGTGAAATGCCAGGCTCTGTGTCTTCCTACAAGCAAGACTTCCTTTCAGGTAAACGCAGTAACTTTTCATGTCAATAGAAGCTACATCGTTCACGAAGCTCACACGTTTCTCACTCTTAACTGAAAAGAATTGGATGTTAGAGGACCTGTGGTTTCTATCAGTTTATGAAGCAGAGTTGAACTAGATATGTTCCGTGTGTGTAGGAAACTCAGTTCTTTTGTTCTGAGCACACTTACGTTTCCCGCCTTATTAGAGACTCTAGAAAGTAAGAGCGTGCTTCTTATTCTAAAGCAGATTGTGGTTCATGGATGAGAACTGTGCTATGTGTTTCCCTTCAGAAACGGAGTGAAATGCCAGGCTCTGTGTCTTCCTACAAGCAGGACTTCTTTTCAGGTAAACGCAGTCACTTTTCATGTCAAAAGAAGCTACATCGTTCAGGAAGCTCACACGTTTCTCACTCTTAACTGAAAAGCATTGGTTGTTAGAGGACCTATGGTTTGTATCAGTTTCAGAAGCAGAGTTGAACTAGATATGGTGCGTGTGTGTAGGAAACAGAGTTCTTTTGTTCTGAGCACACTCGTGTTTCCTGCCTTATTAGAGACCCTAGAAATAAAGAGCATGCTTCTTGCTCTAAAGCAGAATGTGGTTCATGGAAGAGTACTGGGCTATGTGTTTCTCTTCAGAAACAGAGTGAAATGCCAGGCTCTGGGACTTCCTACAAGCAACACTTCGTTTCAGGTAAACACAGTCACTTTTCAGCTCAAAGGAAGCTACATCGTTAAGGAAGCTCACACGTTTCTCACTCTTAACTGAAAAGCATTGGATGTTAGAGGAACTGTGGTTTGTATCAGTTTCAGAAGCAGAGTTGTACTAGATATGGTCCGTATGTATAGGAAACACAGTTCTTTTATTCTGAGCACACTCACGTTTCACACCTTATTTGAGACTCTAGAAAGCAAGAGCATGCTTCTTGCTCTAAAGCAGAGTGTGGTTCATGGAAGAGTACTGGGCTATGTGTTTCACTTCAGAAACAAAGTGAAATGCCAGGCTCTGTTACTTCCTACAAGCAAGACTTCGTTTCAGGAAAACACAGTCACATTTCATGTCAAAAGAAGCTACATCGTTCACGAAGCTCACACGTTTCTCACTCTTAACTGAAAAGCATTGGATGTTAGAGGACCTGTGGTTTATATCAGTTTCAGAAGCGGAGTTGTACTAGATATGGTCCGTGTGTGTAGGAAACTCAGTTCTTTTGTTCAGAACACACGCACTTTTCTCGCCTTATTAGAGACTGTGGAAAGCAAGAGCGTGTTTCTTGCTCTAAAGCAGAGTGTGGTTCATGGATGAGAACTGTGCTTTGTGTTTCCCTTCAGAAAGAAAGTGAAATGCAAGGCTCTGTGTCTTCCTACATGCTAGACTTCGTTTCAGGTAAACACAGTCACTTTTCAGCTCAAAGGAAGCTACATCATTAAGGAAGCTCACACGTTTCTCGCGCTGAACAGAAAAGCATTGGCTGTTAGAGGAACTGTGGTTTGTATCAGGTACAGAAGCAAATTTGAACTAGATATGGTCCATGTGTGTAGGAAACACAGTTATTTGTGCTGAGTACACTCACATTTCCCGACTTATTAGAGACTCTAGAAAGCATGAGCGTGCTTCTTGCTCTAAAGCAGAGTGTGGTTCATGGAAGAGTAATGGGCTATGTGTTTCACTTCAGTAACAGAGTGAAATGCCAGGCTCTGTGACTTCCTACAAGTAAGACTTCTTTTCAGGTTAACGCAGTCACTTTTCAGCTAAAAGGAAGCGACAGCTTTCACGAAGCTCACACGTTTCTCACTCTTAACTGAAAAGCATTGGATTTTAGAGGACCTGTGGTTTGTATCAGTTTCAGAAGCAGAATTGAACAAGATATGGTCCGTGTGTGTAGGAAACACAGTTCATTTGTTCTGAGCACACTTACATTTCCCGCCTTATTAGAGACTCTAGGAAGCAAGTGCATGATTCTTGCTCTAAAGCAGAGTGTGGTTCATGGAAGAGTACTGGGCTATGTGTTTCACTTAAGAAACAAAGTGACATGCCAGGCTCTGTGACTTCCTACAAGCAAGACTTCGTTTCAGGTAAATACAGTCACTTTTCAGCTCAAACTAAGCTACATAGTTCACTCTGCTCACATGTTTCTCGCTCTGAACTGAAAAGCATTGGATGTTGGAGGACCTGTGGTTTGTATCAGTTTAAGAAGCAGAGTTGAACTAGATATGGTACGTGTGTGTTGGAAACACAGTTCTTTTGTTCTGAGCACACTCACATTTCCCGCCTTATTAGAGACTCTAGAAAGCAAGAGCGTGCTTCTTGCTCTAAATTAGAGATTGTTTCATGGATGAGAACTGTGCTGTGCTTCCCTTCATAAACGGAGTGAAACGCCAGGATCTGTGCATTCCTCCAGCAAGACTTCGTTTCAGGTAAACGCAGTCACTTTTCAGCTCAAACAAAGCTTCATTGTTCAGGAAGCTCACACGTTTCTCGCTTTGACTGAAAAGCATTGGATGTTGGAGGACCTGTGGTTTGTATCAGTTTCAGAAGCAGAGTTGAACTAGATATGGTCCGTGTGTGTAGGAAACTCAGTTCTTTTGTTCTGATCACACTTATGTTTCCCGCCTTATTAGAGAATCTAGAAAGTAAGAGCGTGATTCTTACTCTAAAGCAGATTGTGGTTCATGGATGTGAACTGTGCTATGTCTTTACCTTCATAAACGGAGTGAAATGCCAGGCTCTGTGTCTTCCTACAAGCAAGACTTCCTTAAAGGTAAACGCAGTCACTTTTCATGTCAAAAGAAGCTACATCGTTCACGAAGCTCACACGTTTCTCACTCTTAACTGAGAAGCATTGGAAGTTAGAGGACCTGTGGTTTGTATTCGTTTCAGAAGCAGAGTTGAACTAGATATGGTCCGTGTGTATAGGAAACACAGTCTTTTGTTCTGAGCACATTCACGTTTCCCACCTTATTAGAGACTCTAAAAAGCAAGAGCGTGCTTCTTGCTCTAAAGTAGAGTGTGTATCCTGGATGAGAACTGTGCTGTGCTTCCCTTCAGAAATGGAGTGAAATGCCAGGCTCTGTGTCTTCCTACAAGCAAGACTCCTTTTCAGGTAAACGCAGTCACTTTTCAGCTCAAATGAAGCTACATCGTTCACTAAGCTCACACGTTTCTCGCTCTGAATTGAAAAGCATTGGATGTTAGAGGACCTGTGGTATGTGTCAGTTTCAGAAGTAATGTTGAACTAGATATGGTCCATGTGTGTGGGAAATACATTTCTTTTTTTCTGAGTACACTGACATTTCCCGCCTTATTAGAGACTGTAGAAAGCAATAGCAGGCTTCTTGCTCTAAAGCAGAGTATGGTTCATGGAAGAGTACTGAGCTATTTGTTTCACTTCAGAAACAGAGTGAAATGCCAGGCTCTGTGACTTCCTACAAGCTAGACTTCTTTCCAGATAAACGCAGTCACTTTTCAGCTCAAACTAAGCTACACCGTTCACTAAGCTCACACGTTTCTCGCTCTGAACTGAAAAGCAATGGATTTTAGAGGACCTGTGGTTTGTATCAGTTTCAGAAGCAAAGTAGAACTAGATATGGTCCATGTGTGTAGGAAACACAGTTCTTTTGTTCTGTGCACACTCAAATTTCCCGCATTATTAGAGACTCTAGAAAGCAAGAGCGTTCTTCTTGCTCTACAGTTGAGTGTGTTTCATGGATGAGAACTGTGCTGTGCTTCCCTTCAGAAACGGAGTGAAATGCCAGGGTCTGTGCCTTCCTGCAAGCAAGGCTTTGTTTCAGGTAAATGAAGTCACTTTTCAGCTCAAACGAAGCTTCATTGTTCACAAAGCTCACACGTTTCTCGCTCTTAACTGAAAAGCATTGGATGTTAGAGGAACTGTGGTTTGTATCAGTTTCAGAAGCAAAGTTGAATTAGATATGGTCCATGTGTGTAGGAAACACAGTTCTTTTTTCTGAGTAAACTCACATTTCCCGCCTTATTAGAGACTCTAGAAAGCAAGAGCATGCTTCTTGCTCTAAAGCAGAGTGTGGTTCATGGAAGAGTACTGGGCTATGTGTTTCACTTCAGAATCAGAGTGAAATGCCAGGCTCTGTGACTTCCTACAAGCAAGACTTCGTTTCAGATAAATGCAGTCACTTTTCAGCTCAAAATAAGCTACATAGTTCACTAAGCTCACATGTTTCTCGCTCTGAACTGAAAAGCATTCGATGTTAGAGGACCCTTGGTTTGTATCCTTTTCAGATGCAGAGTTGATCTAGATATAGTACGTGTGTAGGAAACATCGTTCTTTTGTTATGAGTACACTCACATTTCCCGCCTTATTAGAGACTCTAGAAAGCAAGAGCATGTTTCTTCCTCTAAAGCAGAGCGTGGTTCATGGACGAGAACTGTGCTGTGTGTTTCCCTTCAAAAACGGAGTGAAATCCCAGGCTCTGTGTCTTCCTACATGCAAGACTTCGTTTCAGGTAAACGCAGTCACTTTTCAGCTCAAACTAAGCTACATTGTTCACCAAGCTCACTCGTTTCTCGCTCTGAACTGAAAAGCATTGGATGTTAGAGGACCAGTGGTATGTATCAGTTTCAGAAGCAAAGTTGAACTAGATATGGTCCATGTGTGTGGGAAATACAGTTCTTTTTTTCTGAGACACTCACATTTCCCGCCTTATTAGAGACTGTACAAAGCAAGAGAATGCTTCTTGCTCTAAAGCAGAGTATGGTTCATAGAAGAGTACTGAGCTATTTGTTTCAATTCAGAAACAGAGTGAAATGCCAGGCTCTGTGACTTCCTACAAGCTAGACTTCGTTTCAGATAAACGCAGTCACTTTTCAGCTCAAACTAAGCTACACCGTTCACTAAGCTCACACGTTTCTCGCTCTGAACTGAAAAGCATTGGATGTTAGAGGACCTGTGGTTTATATCTGTTTCAGAAGCGGAGTTGAACTAGATATGGTCAGTGTGTGTAGGAAACCCAGTTCTTTTGTTGTGAGCACACTCACTTTTCCCAACTTATAAGAGACTGTGGAAAGCAAGAGCATGTTTCTTGCTCTAAAGCAGAGTGTGGTTCATGGAAGAGTACTGGGCTACTTGTTTCACTTCAGAAACAGAGTGAAATGCCAGGCTCTGTGATTTCCTACAAGCAAGACTTCTTTTCAGGTAAACGCAGTCACTTTTCAGCTCAAAGGAAGCGACATCGTTTACGAAGCTCACACGTTTCTCACTCTTAACTGAGAAGCTTTAGATGTTAGAGGACCTGTGGTTTGTATCAGTTTAAGAAGCAGAGTTGAACTAGATATGGTCCGTGTGTGTAGGAAACTCAGTTTTTTTTATTCTGAGCACACTTACGTTTCCCGCATTAATGGAGACTCTAGAAAGTAAGAGCGTGCTTCTTACTCTAAAGCAGATTGTGGTTCATGGATGAGAACTGTGCTATGTGTTTCCCTTCAGAAACGGAGTGAAATCCCAGGCTCTGTGTCTTCCTACAAGCAAGACTTCTTTTCAGGTAAACGCAGTGACTTTTCAGCTCAAAGGAAGCTACATCGTTCACGAAGCTCACACGTTTCTCACTCTTAACTGAAAAGCATTGGAAGTTAGAGGACCTGTGGTTTGTATCAGTTTAAGAAGCAGAGTTGAACTAGATATGTTACGTGTGTAGGAAACACAGTTCTTTTGTTCTGAGCACACTCACATTTCCCGCCTTATTAGAGATTCTAGAAAGCAAGAGCGTGCTTCTTGCTCTAAAGTAGAGTGTGTATCCTGGATGAGAACTGTGCTATGCTTCCCTTCAGAAACGGAGTGAAATGCCAGGCTCTGTGTCTTCCTACAATCAAGACGACTTTTCAGGTAAACGCAGTCACTTTTCAGCTCAAATGAAGCTACATCGTTCACGAAGCTCACACGTTTCTCACTCTTAACTGAAAAGCATTGGATATTAGAGGACCTGTGGTTTGTATCCGTTTCAGAAGCAGAGTTGAACTAGATATGGTCCGTGTGTATAGGAAACACAGTCTTTTGTTCTGAGCACATTCACGTTTCCCACCTTATTAGATACTCTAGAAAGCAAGAGCGTGCTTCTTGCTCTAAAGTAGAGTGTGTATCCTGGATGAGAACTTTGCTGTGCTTCCCTTCAGAAACGGAGTGAAATGCAAGGGTCTGTGCCTTCCTGCAAGCAAGACTTCGTTTCAGGTAAATGTAGTCACTTTTCAGCTCAAACGAAGCTTCATCGTTCACAAAGCTCACATGTTTCTAGCTCTGAATTGAAAAGCATTGGATGTTAGAGGACCTGTGGTTTATATCAGTTTCAGAAGCGGAGTTGAACTAGATATGGTCCGTGTGTGGAGGAAACTCAGTTCTTTTGTTCTGAACACACTCACTTTTCTCGCCTTATTAGAGACTGTGGAAAGCAAGAGCGTGTTTCTTGCTCTAAAGCAGAGTGTGGTTCATGGATGAGAACTGTGCTATGTGTTTCCCTTCAGAAACGGAGTGAAATGCAAGCCTCTGTGTCTTCCTGCAAGCAACACTTCGTTTCAGGTAAACACAGTCACTTTTCAGCTCAAAGGAAGCTACATCGTTAAGGAAGCTCACACGTTTCTCACTCTTAACTGAAAAGCATTGGATGTTAGAGGAACTGTGGTTTGTATCAGTTTCAGAAGCAGAGTTGAACTAGATATGGTCCGTGTGTATAGGAAACACAGTTCTTTTATTCTGAGCACACTCACGTTTCACACCTTATTTGAGACTCTAGAAAGCAAGAGCATGCTTCTTGATCTAAAGCAGAGTGTGGTTCATGGAAGAGTACTGGGCTATGTGTTTCACTTCAGAAACAAAGTGAAATGCCAGGCTCTGTTACTTCCTACAAGCAAGACTTCGTTTCAGGAAAACACAGTCACTTTTCATGTCAAAAGAAGCTACATCGTTCACGAAGCTCACACGTTTCTCACTCTTAACTGAAAAGCATTTGATGTTAGAGGACCTGTGGTTTATATCAGTTTCAGAAGCGGAGTTGAACTAGATATGGTCCGTGTATGTAGGAAACTCAGTTCTTTTGTTCTGAACACACTCACTTTTCTCGCCTTATTAGAGACTATGGAAAGCAAGAGCGTGTTTCTTGCTCTAAAGCAGAGTGTGGTTCATGTATAAGAACTGTGCTATGTGTTTCCCTTCAGAAATGGAGTGAAATGCAGGCCTCTGTGTCTTCCTACAAGCAAGACTTCGTTTCAGGTAAACACAGTCACTTTTCAGCTCAAACGAAGCTACTTCTTTAAGAAAGCTCACACGTTTCTTGCGCTGAACTGAAAAGCATTGGATGTTAGAGGAACTGTGGTTTGTATCAGTTTCAGAAGCAAAGTTGAATTAGATATGGTCCATGTGTGTAGGAAACACAGTTCTTTTTTCTGAGTAAACTCACATTTCCCGCCTTATTAGAGACTCTAGAAAGCAAGAGCATGCTTCTTGCTCTAAAGCAGAGTGTGGTTCATGGAAGAGTACTGGGCTATGTGTTTCACTTCAGAATCAGAGTGAAATGCCAGGCTCTGTGACTTCCTACAAGCAAGACTTCGTTTCAGATAAATGCAGTCACTTTTCAGCTAAAAGGAAGCGACAGCGTTCACGAAGCTCACACGTTTCTCACTCTTAACTGAAAAGCATTGGATGTTAGAGGACCTGTGGTTTGTATCAGTTTCAGAAGCAGAGTTGAACAAGATATGGTCCGTGTGTGTAGGAAACACAGTTCTTTTGTTCTGAGCACACTTACATTTCCTGCCTTATTAGAGACTCTAGGAAGCAAGTGCATGATTCTTGCTCTAAAGCAGAGTGTGGTTCATCGAAGAGTACTGGGCTATGTGTTTCACTTCAGAAACAAAGTGAAATGCCAGGCTCTGTGACTTCCTACAAGCAAGACTTCGTTTCAGGTAAATGCAGTCACTTTTCAGCTCAAAATAAGCTACATAGTTCACTAAGCTCACATGTTTCTCGCTCTGAACTGAAAAGCATTCGATGTTAGAGGACCCGTGGTTTGTATCGGTTTCAGATGCAGAGTTGAACTAGATATAGTACGTGTGTAGGAAACATGGTTCTTTTGTTATGAGTACACTCACATTTCCCGCCTTATTAGAGACTCTAGAAAGCAAGAGCATGTTTCTTCCTCTAAAGCAGAGCGTGGTTCATGGACGAGAACTGTGCTGTGTGTTTCCCTTCAAAAACGGAGTGAAATCCCAGGCTCTGTGTCTTCCTACATGCAAGACTTCGTTTCAGGTAAACGCAGTCACTTTTCAGCTCAAACTAAGCTACATCGTTCACCAAGCTCACTCGTTTCTCGCTCTCAACTGAAAAGCATTGGATGTTAGAGGACCTGTGGTATGTATCAGTTTCAGAAGCAAAGTTGAACTAGATATGGTCCATGTGTGTGGGAAATACAGTTCTTTTTTTCTGAGACACTCACATTTCCCGCCTTATTAGAGACTGTACAAAGCAAGAACATGCTTCTTGCTCTAAAGCAGAGTATGGTTCATAGAAGAGTACTGAGCTATTTGTTTCAATTCAGAAACAGAGTGAAATGCCAGGCTCTGTGACTTCCTACAAGCTAGACTTCGTTTCAGATAAACGCAGTCACTTTTCAGCTCAAACTAAGCTACACTGTTCACTAAGCTCACACGTTTCTCGCTCTGAACTGAAAAGCATTGGATGTTAGAGGACCTGTGGTTTGTATCAGTTTCAGAAGCAAAGTAGAACTAGATATGGTCCATGTGTGTAGGAAACACAGTTCTTTTGTTCTGTGCACACTCAAATTTCCTGCATTATTAGAGACTCTAGAAAGCAAGAGCGTACTTCTTGCTCTACAGTTGAGTGTGTTTCATGGATGAGAACTGTGCTGTGCTTCCCTTCAGAAACGGAGTGAAATGCCAGGTCTGTGCCTTCCTGCAAGCAAGACTTTGTTTCAGGTAAACGTACTCACTTTTCAGCTCAAAGGAAGCTTCATCGTTCACGAAGCTCACATGTTTGTTGCTCTGAACTGAAAAACATTGGATGTTAGAGGACCTGTGGTTTATATCTGTTTCAGAAGCAGAGTTGAACTAGATATGGTACGTGTGTGTAGGAAACCCAGTTCTTTTGTTGTGAGCACACTCACTTTTCCCAACTTATAAGAGACTGTGGAAAGCAAGAGCATGTTTCTTGCTCTAAAGCAGAGTGTGGTTCATGGAAGAGTACTGGGCTACGTGTTTCACTTCAGAAACAGAGTGAAATGCCAGTCTCTGTGATTTCCTACAAGCAAGACTTCTTTTCAGGTAAACGCAGTCACTTTTCAGCTCAAAGGAAGCAACATCGTTTACGAAGCTCACACGTTTCTCACTCTTAACTGAGAAGCATTAGATGTTAGAGGACCTGTGGTTTGTATCAGTTTAAGAAGCAGAGTTGAACTAGATATGGTCCGTGTGTGTAGGAAACTCAGTTCTATTGTTCTGAGCACACTTACGTTTCCCGCATTATTGGAGACTCTAGAAAGTAAGAGCGTGCTTCTTACTCTAAAGCAGATTGTGGTTCATGAATGAGAACTGTGCTATGTGTTTCCCTTCAGAAATGGAGTGAAATCCCAGGCTCTGTGTCTTCCTACAAGCAAGACTTCTTTTCAGGTAAACGCAGTCACTTTTCAGCTCAAAGGAAGCTACATCGTTCACGAAGCTCACAAGTTTCTCACTCTTAACTGAAAAGCATTGGAAGTTAGAGGACCTGTGGTTTGTATCAGTTTAAGAAGCAGAGTTGAACTAGATATGTTACGTGTGTAGGAAACACAGTCCTTTTGTTATGAGCACACTCACATTTCCCGCCTTATTAGAGATTCTAGAAAGCAAGAGCGTGCTACTTGCTCTAAATTAGAGTGTGTTTCATGGATGAGAACTGTGCTGTGCTTCCCTTCCGAAACGGAGTGAAATGCCAGGGTCTGTGCCGTCCTGCAAGCAAGACTTTGTTTCAGGTAAACGTACTCACTTTTCAGCTCAAAGGAAGCTTCATCGTTCACGAAGCTCACACGTTTGTTGCTCTGAACTGAAAAGCATTGTATGTTAGAGGACCTGTGGTTTATATCTGTTTCAGAAGCGGAGTTGAACTAGATATGTTCCGTGTGTGTAGGAATCTCAGTTCTTTTGTTCTGAGCACACTCGTGTTTCCTGCCTTATTAGAGGCCCTAGAAAGAAAGAGCATGCTTCTTGCTCTAAAGCAGAATGTGGTTCATGGAAGA
The DNA here is from genome assembly GCA_949786405.1 of Onychomys arenicola. Taxonomy (NCBI): domain Eukaryota; kingdom Metazoa; phylum Chordata; class Mammalia; order Rodentia; family Cricetidae; genus Onychomys; species Onychomys arenicola. Next base: position 1,645,361 of record CATKUM010000045.1, read on the forward strand.
GTACTGGGCTATGTGTTTCACTTCAGAAACAGAGTGAAATGCCAGGCTCTGGGACTTCCTACAAGCAAGACTTCGTTTCAGATAAATGCAGTCACTTTTCAGCTAAAAGGAAGCGACAGCGTTCACGAAGCTCACACGTTTTTCACTCTTAACTGAAAAGCATTGGATGTTAAAGGACCTGTGGTTTGTATCCCTTTCAGAAGCAGAGTTGAACTAGATATGGTCCGTGTGTATAGGAAACACAGTCTTTTGTTCTGAGCACATTCACGTTTCCCACCTTATTAGAGACTCTAGAAAGCAAGAGCGTGTTTCTTGCTCTAAAGTAGAGTGTGTATCCTGGATGAGAACTGTGCTATGCTTCCCTTCAGAAACGGAGTGAAATGCCAGGCTCTGTGTCTTCCTACAACCAAGACGTCTTTTCAGGTAAACGCAGTCACTCTTCAGCTAAAATGAAGCTACATCGTTCACGAAGCTCACACGTTTCTCACTCTTAACTCAAAAGCTTTGGATATTAGAGGACCTGTGGTTTGTATCCGTTTCAGAAGCAGAGTTGAACTAGATATGGTCCGTGTGTATAGGAAACACAGTCTTTTGTTCTGAGCACATTCACGTTTCCCACCTTATTAGATACTCTAGAAAGCAAGAGCATGCTTCTTGCTCTAAAGTAGAGTGTGTATCCTGGATGAGAACTGTGCTGTGCTTCCCTTCAGAAACGGAGTGAAATGCAAGGGTCTGTGCCTTCCTGCAAGCAAGACTTCGTTTCAGGTAAATGTAGTCACTTTTCAGCTCAAACGAAGCTTCATCGTTCACAAAGCACACATGTTTCTAGCTCTGAATTGAAAAGCATTGGATGTTAGAGGACCTGTGGTTTGTATCAGTTTCAGAAACAGAGTTGAACTAGATATGGTCCCTGTGTGTAGGAAACTAAGTTCTTTTGTTCTGAGCACACTTACGTTTCCCGCCTTATTAGAGACTCTAGAAAGTAAGAGCGTGCTTCTTACTCTAAAGCAGATTGTGGTTCATGGATGTGAACTGTGCTATGTGTTTCCCTTCAGAAACGGAGTGAAATGCCAGGCTCTGTGTCTTCCTACAAGCAAGACTTCCTTTCAGGTAAACGCAGTAACTTTTCATGTCAATAGAAGCTACATCGTTCACGAAGCTCACACGTTTCTCACTCTTAACTGAAAAGAATTGGATGTTAGAGGACCTGGGGTTTCTATCAGTTTATGAAGCAGAGTTGAACTAGATATGTTCCGTGTGTGTAGGAAACTCAGTTCTTTTGTTCTGAGCACACTTACGTTTCCCGCCTTATTAGAGACTCTAGAAAGTAAGAGCGTGCTTCTTATTCTAAAGCAGATTGTGGTTCATGGATGAGAACTGTGCTATGTGTTTCCCTTCAGAAACGGAGTGAAATGCCAGGCTCTGTGTCTTCCTACAAGCAGGACTTCTTTTCAGGTAAACGCAGTCACTTTTCATGTCAAAAGAAGCTACATCGTTCAGGAAGCTCACACGTTTCTCACTCTTAACTGAAAAGCATTGGTTGTTAGAGGACCTATGGTTTGTATCAGTTTCAGAAGCAGAGTTGAACTAGATATGGTGCGTGTGTGTAGGAAACAGAGTTCTTTTGTTCTGAGCACACTCGTGTTTCCTGCCTTATTAGAGACCCTAGAAATAAAGAGCATGCTTCTTGCTCTAAAGCAGAATGTGGTTCATGGAAGAGTACTGGGCTATGTGTTTCTCTTCAGAAACAGAGTGAAATGCCAGGCTCTTGGACTTCCTACAAGCAACACTTCGTTTCAGGTAAACACAGTCACTTTTCAGCTCAAAGGAAGCTACATCGTTAAGGAAGCTCACACGTTTCTCACTCTTAACTGAAAAGCATTGGATGTTAGAGGAACTGTGGTTTGTATCAGTTTCAGAAGCAGAGTTGTACTAGATATGGTCCGTGTGTATAGGAAACACAGTTCTTTTATTCTGAACACACTCACGTTTCACACCTTATTTGAGACTCTAGAAAGCAAGAGCATGCTTCTTGCTCTAAAGCAGAGTGTGGTTCATGGAAGAGTACTGGGCTATGTGTTTCACTTCAGAAACAAAGTGAAATGCCAGGCTCTGTTACTTCCTACAAGCAAGACTTCGTTTCAGGAAAACACAGTCACATTTCATGTCAAAAGAAGCTACATCGTTCACGAAGCTCACATGTTTCTCACTCTTAACTGAAAAGCATTGGATGTTAGAGGACCTGTGGTTTATATCAGTTTCAGAAGCGGAGTTGTACTAGATATGGTCCGTGTGTGTAGGAAACTCAGTTCTTTTGTTCAGAACACACGCACTTTTCTCGCCTTATTAGAGACTGTGGAAAGCAAGAGCGTGTTTCTTGCTCTAAAGCAGAGTGTGGTTCATGGATGAGAACTGTGCTTTGTGTTTCCCTTCAGAAAGAAAGTGAAATGCAAGGCTCTGTGTCTTCCTACATGCTAGACTTCGTTTCAGGTAAACACAGTCACTTTTCAGCTCAAAGGAAGCTACATCATTAAGGAAGCTCACACGTTTCTCGCGCTGAACAGAAAAGCATTGGCTGTTAGAGGAACTGTGGTTTGTATCAGGTACAGAAGCAAAGTTGAACTAGATATGGTCCATGTGTGTAGGAAACACAGTTATTTGTGCTGAGTACACTCACATTTCCCGACTTATTAGAGACTCTAGAAAGCATGAGCGTGCTTCTTGCTCTAAAGCAGAGTGTGGTTCATGGAAGAGTAATGGGCTATGTGTTTCACTTCAGTAACAGAATGAAATGCCAGTCTCTGTGCCTTCCTACAAGCCAGAATCTTTTCAGGTTAACGCAGTCACTTTTCAGCTAAAAGGAAGCGACAGCTTTCACGAAGCTCACACGTTTCTCACTCTTAACTGAAAAGCATTGGATTTTAGAGGACCTGTGGTTTGTATCAGTTTCAGAAGCAGAATTGAACAAGATATGGTCCGTGTGTGTAGGAAACACAGTTCATTTGTTCTGAGCACACTTACATTTCCCGCCTTATTAGAGACTCTAGGAAGCAAGTGCATGATTATTGCTCTAAAGCAGAGTGTGGTTCATGGAAGAGTACTGGGATATGTGTTTCACTTCAGAAACAAAGTGACATGCCAGGCTCTGTGACTTCCTACAAGCAAGACTTCGTTTCAGGTAAATACAGTCACTTTTCAGCTCAAACTAAGCTACATAGTTCACTAAGCTCACATGTTTCTCGCTCTGAACTGAAAAGCATTGGATGTTGGAGGACCTGTGGTTTGTATCAGTTTAAGAAGCAGAGTTGAACTAGATATGGTACGTGTGTGTTGGAAACACAGTTCTTTTTTTCTGAGCACACTCACATTTCCCGCCTTATTAGAGACTCTAGAAAGCAAGAGCGTGCTTCTTGCTCTAAATTAGAGTGTGTTTCATGGATGAGAACTGTGCTGTGCTTCCCTTCATAAACGGAGTGAAATGCCAGGATCTGTGCCTTCCTCCAGCAAGACCTCGTTTCAGGTAAACGCAGTCACTTTTCAGCTCAAACAAAGCTTCATTGTTCAGGAAGCTCACACGTTTCTCGCTTTGACTGAAAAGCATTGGATGTTGGAGGACCTGTGGTTTGTATCAGTTTCAGAAGCAGAGTTGAACTAGATATGGTCCGTGTGTGTAGGAAACTCAGTTCTTTTGTTCTGATCACACTTATGCTTCCCGCCTTATTAGAGAATCTAGAAAGTAAGAGCGTGATTCTTACTCTAAAGCAGATTGTGGTTCATGGATGTGAACTGTGCTATGTCTTTACCTTCATAAATGGAGTGAAATGCCAGGCTCTGTGTCTTCCTACAAGCAAGACTTCCTTAAAGGTAAACGCAGTCACTTTTCATGTCAAAAGAAGCTACATCGTTCACGAAGCTCACACGTTTCTCACTCTTAACTGAGAAGCATTGGAAGTTAGAGGACTTGTGGTTTGTATCCGTTTCAGAAGCAGAGTTGAACTAGATATGGTCCGTGTGTATAGGAAACACAGTCTTTTGTTCTGAGCACATTCACGTTTCCCACCTTATTAGAGACTCTAGAAAGCAAGAGCGTGCTTCTTGCTCTAAAGTAGAGTGTGTATCCTGGATGAGAACTGTGCTGTGCTTTCCTTCAGAAATGGAGTGAAATGCCAGGCTCTGTGTCTTCCTACAAGCAAGACTCCTTTTCAGGTAAACGCAGTCACTTTTCAGCTCAAATGAAGCTACATCGTTCACTAAGCTCACACGTTTCTCGCTCTGAATTGAAAAGCATTGGATGTTAGAGGACCTGTGGTATGTGTCAGTTTCAGAAGTAATGTTGAACTAGATATGGTCCATGTGTGTGGGAAATACATTTCTTTTTTTCTGAGTACACTGACATTTCCCGCCTTATTAGAGACTGTAGAAAGCAATAGCAGGCTTCTTGCTCTAAAGCAGAGTATGGTTCATGGAAGAGTACTGAGCTATTTGTTTCACTTCAGAAACAGAGTGAAATGCCAGGCTCTGTGACTTCCTACAAGCTAGACTTCGTTCCAGATAAACGCAGTCACTTTTCAGCTCAAACTAAGCTACACCGTTCACTAAGCTCACACGTTTCTCGCTCTGAACTGAAAAGCAATGGATTTTAGAGGACCTGTGGTTTGTATCAGTTTCAGAAGCAAAGTAGAACTAGATATGGTCCATGTGTGTAGGAAACACAGTTCTTTTGTTCTGTGCACACTCAAATTTCCCGCATTATTAGAGACTCTAGAAAGCAAGAGCGTTCTTCTTGCTCTACAGTTGAGTGTGTTTCATGGATGAGAACTGTGCTGTGCTTCCCTTCAGAAACGGAGTGAAATGCCAGGGTCTGTGCCTTCCTGCAAGCAAGGCTTTGTTTCAGGTAAATGTAGTCACTTTTCAGCTCAAACGAAGCTTCATTGTTCACAAAGCTCACACGTTTCTCGCTCTTAAGTGAAAAGCATTGGATGTTAGAGGAACTGTGGTTTGTATCAGTTTCAGAAGCAAAGTTGAATTAGATATGGTCCATGTGTGTAGGAAACACAGTTCTTTTTTCTGAGTAAACTCACATTTCCCGCCTTATTAGAGACTCTAGAAAGCAAGAGCATGCTTCTTGCTCTAAAGCAGAGTGTGGTTCATGGAAGAGTACTGGGCTATGTGTTTCACTTCAGAATCAGAGTGAAATGCCAGGCTCTGTGACTTCCTACAAGCAAGACTTCGTTTCAGGTAAATGCAGTCACTTTTCAGCTCAAAATAAGCTACATAGTTCACTAAGCTCACATGTTTCTCGCTCTGAACTGAAAAGCATTCGATGTTAGAGGACCCGTGGTTTGTATCCGTTTCAGATGCAGAGTTGAACTAGATATAGTACGTGTGTAGGAAACATCGTTCTTTTGTTATGAGTACACTCACATTTCCTGCCTTATTAGAGACTCTAGAAAGCAAGAGCATGTTTCTTCCTCTAAAGCAGAGCGTGGTTCATGGACGAGAACTGTGCTGTGTGTTTCCCTTCAAAAACGGAGTGAAATCCCAGGCTCTGTGTCTTCCTACATGCAAGACTTCGTTTCAGGTAAACGCAGTCACTTTTCAGCTCAAACTAAGCTACATTGTTCACCAAGCTCACTCGTTTCTCGCTCTGAACTGAAAAGCATTGGATGTTAGAGGACCAGTGGTATGTATCAGTTTCAGAAGCAAAGTTGAACTAGATATGGTCCATGTGTGTGGGAAATACAGTTCTTTTTTTCTGAGACACTCACATTTCCCGCCTTATTAGAGACTGTACAAAGCAAGAGCATGCTTCTTGCTCTAAAGCAGAGTATGGTTCATAGAAGAGTACTGAGCTATTTGTTTCAATTCAGAAACAGAGTGAAATGCCAGGCTCTGTGACTTCCTACAAGCTAGACTTCGTTTCAGATAAACGCAGTCACTTTTCAGCTCAAACTAAGCTACACCGTTCACTAAGCTCACACGTTTCTCGCTCTGAACTGAAAAGCATTGGATGTTAGAGGACCTGTGGTTTGTATCAGTTTCAGAAGCAAAGTAGAACTAGATATGGTCCATGTGTGTAGGAAACACTGTTCTTTTCTTCTGTGCACACTCACCTTTCCCTCCTTATTAGAGACTCTAGAAAGCAAGAGCGTGCTTCTTGTTCTAAAGTAGAGTGTGTATCCTGGATGAGAACTGTGCTGTGCTTCCCTTGAGAAATGGAGTGAAATGCAAGGCTCTTTGCCTTCCTGCAAGCAAGACTTCGTTTCAGGTAAATGTAGTCACTTTTCAGCTCAAAGGAAGCTTCATCGTTCACTAAGCTCACACGTTTCTCGCTCTGAACTAAAAAGCATTGGATGTTAGAGGACCTGTGGTATGTGTCAGTTTCAGAAGTAATGTTGAACTAGATATGGTCCATGTGTGTGGGAAATACATTTCTTTTTTTCTGAGTACACTGACATTTCCCGCCTTATTAGAGACTGTAGAAAGCAATAGCAGGCTTCATGCTCTAAAGCAGAGTATGGTTCATGGAAGAGTACTGAGCTATTTGTTTCACTTCAGAAACAGAGTGAAATGCCAGGCTCTGTGACTTCCTACAAGCTAGACTTCGTTTCAGATAAATTGCAGTCACTTTTCAGCTCAAACTAAGCTACACCGTTCACTAAGCTCACATGTTTCTCGCTCTAAACTGAAAAGCATTGGATTTTAGAGGACCTGTGGTTTGTATCAGTTTCAGAAGCAAAGTTGAACTAGATATGGTCCTGTGTGTAGGAAACACAGTTCTTTTGTTCTGTGCACACTCAAATTTCCCGCATTATTAGAGACTCTAGAAAGCAGGAGCGTTCTTCTTGCTCTATAGTTGAGTGTGTTTCATGGATGAGAACTGTGCTGTGCTTCCCTTCAGAAACGGAGTGAAATGCCAGGGTGTGTGCCTTCCTGCAAGCAAGGCTTTGTTTCAGGTAAATGTAATCACTTTTCAGCTCAAACGAAGCTTCATTGTTCACAAAGCTCACACGTTTCTCGCTCTGAACTGAAAAGCATTGGATATTAGAGGACCTGTGGTTTATATCAGTTTCAGAAGCGGAGTTGAACTAGATATGGTCCGTGTATGTAGGAAACTCAGTTCTCTTGTTCTGAACACACTCACTTTTCTCGCCTTTTTAGAGACTATGGAAAGCAAGAGCGTGTTTCTTGCTATAAAGCAGAGTGTGGTTCATGTATAAGAACTGTGCTATGTGTTTCCCTTCAGAAATGGAGTGAAATGCAGGCCTCTGTGTCTTCCTACAAGCAAGACTTCGTTTCAGGTAAACACAGTTACTTTTCAGCTCAAAGGAAGCTACTTCTTTAAGAAAGCTCACACGTTTCACACGCTGAACTGAAAAGCATTGGATGTTAGAGGAACTGTGGTTTGTATCAGTTTCAGAAGCAAAGTTGAATTAGATATGGTCCATGTGTGTAGGAAACACAGTTCTTTTGTTCTGAGCACACTTACATTTCCTGCCTTATTAGAGACTCTAGGAAGCAAGTGCATGATTCTTGCTCTAAAGCAGAGTGTGGTTCATCGAAGAGTACTGGGCTATGTGTTTCACTTCAGAAACAAAGTGAAATGCCAGGCTCTGTGACTTCCTACAAGCAAGACTTCGTTTCAGGTAAATGCAGTCACTTTTCAGCTCAAAATAAGCTACATAGTTCACTAAGCTCACATGTTTCTCGCTCTGAACTGAAAAGCATTCGATGTTAGAGGACCCGTGGTTTGTATCCGTTTCAGATGCAGAGTTGAACTAGATATAGTACGTGTGTAGGAAACATCGTTCTTTTGTTATGAGTACACTCACATTTCCCGCCTTATTAGAGACTCTAGAAAGCAAGAGCATGTTTCTTCCTCTAAAGCAGAGCGTGGTTCATGGACGAGAACTGTGCTGTGTGTTTCCCTTCAAAAACGGAGTGAAATCCCAGGCTCTGTGTCTTCCTACATGCAAGACTTCGTTTCAGGTAAACGCAGTCACTTTTCAGCTCAAACTAAGCTACATTGTTCACCAAGCTCACTCGTTTCTCGCTCTGAACTGAAAAGCATTGGATGTTAGAGGACCAGTGGTATGTATCAGTTTCAGAAGCAAAGTTGAACTAGATATGGTCCATGTGTGTGGGAAATACAGTTCTTTTTTTCTGAGACACTCACATTTCCCGCCTTATTAGAGACTGTACAAAGCAAGAGCATGCTTCTTGCTCTAAAGCAGAGTATGGTTCATAGAAGAGTACTGAGCTATTTGTTTCAATTCAGAAACAGAGTGAAATGCCAGGCTCTGTGACTTCCTACAAGCTAGACTTCGTTTCAGATAAACGCAGTCACTTTTCAGCTCAAACTAAGCTACACCGTTCACTAAGCTCACACGTTTCTCGCTCTTAACTGAAAAGCATTGGATGTTAGAGGACCTGTGGTTTGTATCAGTTTCAGAAGCAAAGTAGAACTAGATATGGTCCATGTGTGTAGGAAACACTGTTCTTTTCTTCTGTGCACACTCACCTTTCCCTCCTTATTAGAGACTCTAGAAAGCAAGAGCGTGCTTCTTGTTCTAAAGTAGAGTGTGTATCCTGGATGAGAACTGTGCTGTGCTTCCCTTGAGAAATGGAGTGAAATGCAAGGCTCTTTGCCTTCCTGCAAGCAAGACTTCGTTTCAGATAAATGTAGTCACTTTTCAGCTCAAAGGAAGCTTCATCGTTCACTAAGCTCACACGTTTCTCGCTCTGAACTAAAAAGCATTGGATGTTAGAGGACCTGTGGTATGTGTCAGTTTCAGAAGTAATGTTGAACTAGATATGGTCCATGTGTGTGGGAAATACATTTCTTTTTTTCTGAGTACACTGACATTTCCCGCCTTATTAGAGACTGTAGAAAGCAATAGCAGGCTTCATGCTCTAAAGCAGAGTATGGTTCATGGAAGAGTACTGAGCTATTTGTTTCACTTCAGAAACAGAGTGAAATGCCAGGCTCTGTGACTTCCTACAAGCTAGACTTCGTTTCAGATAAATTGCAGTCACTTTTCAGCTCAAACTAAGCTACACCATTCACTAAGCTCACACGTTTCTCGCTCTGAACTGAAAAGCATTGGATTTTAGAGGACCTGTGGTTTGTATCAGTTTCAGAAGCAAAGTTGAACTAGATATGGTCCTGTGTGTAGGAAACACAGTTCTTTTGTTCTGTGCACACTCAAATTTCCCGCATTATTAGAGACTCTAGAAAGCAGGAGCGTTCTTCTTGCTCTATAGTTGAGTGTGTTTCATGGATGAGAACTGTGCTGTGCTTCCCTTCAGAAACGGAGTGAAATGCCAGGGTGTGTGCCTTCCTGCAAGCAAGGCTTTGTTTCAGGTAAATGTAGTCACTTTTCAGCTCAAACGAAGCTTCATTGTTCACAAAGCTCACACGTTTCTCGCTCTGAACTGAAAAGCATTGGATATTAGAGGACCTGTGGTTTATATCAGTTTCAGAAGCGGAGTTGAACTAGATATGGTCCGTGTATGTAGGAAACTCAGTTCTCTTGTTCTGAACACACTCACTTTTCTCGCCTTTTTAGAGACTATGGAAAGCAAGAGCGTGTTTCTTGCTATAAAGCAGAGTGTGGTTCATGTATAAGAACTGTGCTATGTGTTTCCCTTCAGAAATGGAGTGAAATGCAGGCCTCTGTGTCTTCCTACAAGCAAGACTTCGTTTCAGGTAAACACAGTTACTTTTCAGCTCAAAGGAAGCTACTTCTTTAAGAAAGCTCACACGTTTCACACGCTGAACTGAAAAGCATTGGATGTTAGAGGAACTGTGGTTTGTATCAGTTTCAGAAGCAAAGTTGAATTAGATATGGTCCATGTGTGTAGGAAACACAGTTCTTTTGTTCTGAGCACACTTACATTTCCTGCCTTATTAGAGACTCTAGGAAGCAAGTGCATGATTCTTGCTCTAAAGCAGAGTGTGGTTCATCGAAGAGTACTGGGCTATGTGTTTCACTTCAGAAACAAAGTGAAATGCCAGGCTCTGTGACTTCCTACAAGCAAGACTTCGTTTCAGGTAAATGCAGTCACTTTTCAGCTCAAAATAAGCTACATAGTTCACTAAGCTCACATGTTTCTCGCTCTGAACTGAAAAGCATTCGATGTTAGAGGACCCGTGGTTTGTATCCGTTTCAGATGCAGAGTTGAACTAGATATAGTACGTGTGTAGGAAACATCGTTCTTTTGTTATGAGTACACTCACATTTCCCGCCTTATTAGAGACTCTAGAAAGCAAGAGCATGTTTCTTCCTCTAAAGCAGAGCGTGGTTCATGGACAAGAACTGTGCTGTGTGTTTCCCTTCAAAAACGGAGTGAAATCCCAGGCTCTGTGTCTTCCTACATGCAAGACTTCGTTTCAGATAAACGCAGTCACTTTTCAGCTCAAACTAAGCTACACCGTTCACTAAGCTCACACGTTTCTCGCTCTGAACTGAAAAGCATTGGATGTTAGAGGACCTGTGGTTTGTATCAGTTTCAGAAGCAAAGTAGAACTAGATATGGTCCATGTGTGTAGGAAACACTGTTCTTTTCTTCTGTGCACACTCACCTTTCCCTCCTTATTAGAGACTCTAGAAAGCAAGAGCGTGCTTCTTGTTCTAAAGTAGAGTGTGTATCCTGGATGAGAACTGTGCTGTGCTTCCCTTGAGAAATGGAGTGAAATGCAAGGCTCTTTGCCTTCCTGCAAGCAAGACTTCGTTTCAGGTAAATGTAGTCACTTTTCAGCTCAAAGGAAGCTTCATCGTTCACTAAGCTCACACGTTTCTCGCTCTGAACTAAAAAGCATTGGATGTTAGAGGACCTGTGGTATGTGTCAGTTTCAGAAGTAATGTTGAACTAGATATGGTCCATGTGTGTGGGAAATACATTTCTTTTTTTCTGAGTACACTGACATTTCCCGCCTTATTAGAGACTGTAGAAAGCAATAGCAGGCTTCATGCTCTAAAGCAGAGTATGGTTCATGGAAGAGTACTGAGCTATTTGTTTCACTTCAGAAACAGAGTGAAATGCCAGGCTCTGTGACTTCCTACAAGCTAGACTTCGTTTCAGATAAATTGCAGTCACTTTTCAGCTCAAACTAAGCTACACCGTTCACTAAGCTCACATGTTTCTCGCTCTAAACTGAAAAGCATTGGATTTTAGAGGACCTGTGGTTTGTATCAGTTTCAGAAGCAAAGTTGAACTAGATATGGTCCTGTGTGTAGGAAACACAGTTCTTTTGTTCTGTGCACACTCAAATTTCCCGCATTATTAGAGACTCTAGAAAGCAGGAGCGTTCTTCTTGCTCTATAGTTGAGTGTGTTTCATGGATGAGAACTGTGCTGTGCTTCCCTTCAGAAACGGAGTGAAATGCCAGGGTGTGTGCCTTCCTGCAAGCAAGGCTTTGTTTCAGGTAAATGTAATCACTTTTCAGCTCAAACGAAGCTTCATTGTTCACAAAGCTCACACGTTTCTCGCTCTGAACTGAAAAGCATTGGATATTAGAGGACCTGTGGTTTATATCAGTTTCAGAAGCGGAGTTGAACTAGATATGGTCCGTGTATGTAGGAAACTCAGTTCTCTTGTTCTGAACACACTCACTTTTCTCGCCTTTTTAGAGACTATGGAAAGCAAGAGCGTGTTTCTTGCTATAAAGCAGAGTGTGGTTCATGTATAAGAACTGTGCTATGTGTTTCCCTTCAGAAATGGAGTGAAATGCAGGCCTCTGTGTCTTCCTACAAGCAAGACTTCGTTTCAGGTAAACACAGTTACTTTTCAGCTCAAAGGAAGCTACTTCTTTAAGAAAGCTCACACGTTTCACACGCTGAACTGAAAAGCATTGGATGTTAGAGGAACTGTGGTTTGTATCAGTTTCAGAAGCAAAGTTGAATTAGATATGGTCCATGTGTGTAGGAAACACAGTTCTTTTGTTCTGAGCACACTTACATTTCCTGCCTTATTAGAGACTCTAGGAAGCAAGTGCATGATTCTTGCTCTAAAGCAGAGTGTGGTTCATCGAAGAGTACTGGGCTATGTGTTTCACTTCAGAAACAAAGTGAAATGCCAGGCTCTGTGACTTCCTACAAGCAAGACTTCGTTTCAGGTAAATGCAGTCACTTTTCAGCTCAAAATAAGCTACATAGTTCACTAAGCTCACATGTTTCTCGCTCTGAACTGAAAAGCATTCGATGTTAGAGGACCCGTGGTTTGTATCCGTTTCAGATGCAGAGTTGAACTAGATATAGTACGTGTGTAGGAAACATCGTTCTTTTGTTATGAGTACACTCACATTTCCCGCCTTATTAGAGACTCTAGAAAGCAAGAGCATGTTTCTTCCTCTAAAGCAGAGCGTGGTTCATGGACGAGAACTGTGCTGTGTGTTTCCCTTCAAAAACGGAGTGAAATCCCAGGCTCTGTGTCTTCCTACATGCAAGACTTCGTTTCAGGTAAACGCAGTCACTTTTCAGCTCAAACTAAGCTACATTGTTCACCAAGCTCACTCGTTTCTCGCTCTGAACTGAAAAGCATTGGATGTTAGAGGACCAGTGGTATGTATCAGTTTCAGAAGCAAAGTTGAACTAGATATGGTCCATGTGTGTGGGAAATACAGTTCTTTTTTTCTGAGACACTCACATTTCCCGCCTTATTAGAGACTGTACAAAGCAAGAGCATGCTTCTTGCTCTAAAGCAGAGTATGGTTCATAGAAGAGTACTGAGCTATTTGTTTCAATTCAGAAACAGAGTGAAATGCCAGGCTCTGTGACTTCCTACAAGCTAGACTTCGTTTCAGATAAACGCAGTCACTTTTCAGCTCAAACTAAGCTACACCGTTCACTAAGCTCACACGTTTCTCGCTCTTAACTGAAAAGCATTGGATGTTAGAGGACCTGTGGTTTGTATCAGTTTCAGAAGCAAAGTAGAACTAGATATGGTCCATGTGTGTAGGAAACACTGTTCTTTTCTTCTGTGCACACTCACCTTTCCCTCCTTATTAGAGACTCTAGAAAGCAAGAGCGTGCTTCTTGTTCTAAAGTAGAGTGTGTATCCTGGATGAGAACTGTGCTGTGCTTCCCTTGAGAAATGGAGTGAAATGCAAGGCTCTTTGCCTTCCTGCAAGCAAGACTTCGTTTCAGGTAAATGTAGTCACTTTTCAGCTCAAAGGAAGCTTCATCGTTCACTAAGCTCACACGTTTCTCGCTCTGAACTAAAAAGCATTGGATGTTAGAGGACCTGTGGTATGTGTCAGTTTCAGAAGTAATGTTGAACTAGATATGGTCCATGTGTGTGGGAAATACATTTCTTTTTTTCTGAGTACACTGACATTTCCCGCCTTATTAGAGACTGTAGAAAGCAATAGCAGGCTTCATGCTCTAAAGCAGAGTATGGTTCATGGAAGAGTACTGAGCTATTTGTTTCACTTCAGAAACAGAGTGAAATGCCAGGCTCTGTGACTTCCTACAAGCTAGACTTCGTTTCAGATAAATTGCAGTCACTTTTCAGCTCAAACTAAGCTACACCATTCACTAAGCTCACACGTTTCTCGCTCTGAACTGAAAAGCATTGGATTTTAGAGGACCTGTGGTTTGTATCAGTTTCAGAAGCAAAGTTGAACTAGATATGGTCCTGTGTGTAGGAAACACAGTTCTTTTGTTCTGTGCACACTCAAATTTCCCGCATTATTAGAGACTCTAGAAAGCAGGAGCGTTCTTCTTGCTCTATAGTTGAGTGTGTTTCATGGATGAGAACTGTGCTGTGCTTCCCTTCAGAAACGGAGTGAAATGCCAGGGTGTGTGCCTTCCTGCAAGCAAGGCTTTGTTTCAGGTAAATGTAGTCACTTTTCAGCTCAAACGAAGCTTCATTGTTCACAAAGCTCACACGTTTCTCGCTCTGAACTGAAAAGCATTGGATATTAGAGGACCTGTGGTTTATATCAGTTTCAGAAGCGGAGTTGAACTAGATATGGTCCGTGTATGTAGGAAACTCAGTTCTCTTGTTCTGAACACACTCACTTTTCTCGCCTTTTTAGAGACTATGGAAAGCAAGAGCGTGTTTCTTGCTATAAAGCAGAGTGTGGTTCATGTATAAGAACTGTGCTATGTGTTTCCCTTCAGAAATGGAGTGAAATGCAGGCCTCTGTGTCTTCCTACAAGCAAGACTTCGTTTCAGGTAAACACAGTTACTTTTCAGCTCAAAGGAAGCTACTTCTTTAAGAAAGCTCACACGTTTCACACGCTGAACTGAAAAGCATTGGATGTTAGAGGAACTGTGGTTTGTATCAGTTTCAGAAGCAAAGTTGAATTAGATATGGTCCATGTGTGTAGGAAACACAGTTCTTTTGTTCTGAGCACACTTACATTTCCTGCCTTATTAGAGACTCTAGGAAGCAAGTGCATGATTCTTGCTCTAAAGCAGAGTGTGGTTCATCGAAGAGTACTGGGCTATGTGTTTCACTTCAGAAACAAAGTGAAATGCCAGGCTCTGTGACTTCCTACAAGCAAGACTTCGTTTCAGGTAAATGCAGTCACTTTTCAGCTCAAAATAAGCTACATAGTTCACTAAGCTCACATGTTTCTCGCTCTGAACTGAAAAGCATTCGATGTTAGAGGACCCGTGGTTTGTATCCGTTTCAGATGCAGAGTTGAACTAGATATAGTACGTGTGTAGGAAACATCGTTCTTTTGTTATGAGTACACTCACATTTCCCGCCTTATTAGAGACTCTAGAAAGCAAGAGCATGTTTCTTCCTCTAAAGCAGAGCGTGGTTCATGGACGAGAACTGTGCTGTGTGTTTCCCTTCAAAAACGGAGTGAAATCCCAGGCTCTGTGTCTTCCTACATGCAAGACTTCGTTTCAGGTAAACGCAGTCACTTTTCAGCTCAAACTAAGCTACATCGTTCACCAAGCTCACTCGTTTCTCGCTCTGAACTGAAAAGCATTGGATGTTAGAGGACCTGTGGTATGTATCAGTTTCAGAAGCAAAGTTGAACTAGATATGGGCCATGTGTGTGGGAAATACAGTTCTTTTTTTCTGAGACACTCACATTTCCCGCCTTATTAGAGACTGTACAAAGCAAGAGCATGCTTCTTGCTCTAAAGCAGAGTATGGTTCATAGAAGAGTACTGAGCTATTTGTTTCAATTCAGAAACAGAGTGAAATGCCAGGCTCTGTGATTTCCTACAAGCAAGACTTCTTTTCAGGTAAATGCAGTCACTTTTCAGCTCAAAGGAAGCGACATCGTTTACGAAGCTCACACGTTTCTCACTCTTAACTGAGAAGCATTAGATGTTAGAGGACCTGTGGTTTGTATCAGTTTAAGAAGCAGAGTTGAACTAGATATGGTCCGTGTGTGTAGGAAACTCAGTTCTTTTGTTCTGAGCACACTTACGTTTCCCGCATTATTGGAGACTCTAGAAAGTAAGAGCGTGCTTCTTACTCTAAAGCAGATTGTGGTTCATGGATGAGAACTGTGCTATGTGTTTCCCTTCAGAAACGGAGTGAAATCCCAGGCTCTGTGTCTTCTTACAAGCAAGACTTCTTTTCAGGTAAACGCAGTCACTTTTCAGCTCAAAGGAAGGTACATCGTTCACGAAGCTCACACGTTTCTCACGCTTAACTGAAAAGCATTGGAAGTAAGAGGACCTGTGGTTTATATCTGTTTCAGAAGCGGAGTAGAACTAGATATATTCAGTGTGTGTAGGAAACCCAGTTCTTTTGTTCTGAGCACACTCACTTTTCCCAACTTATAAGAGACTGTGGAAAGCAAGAGCATGTTTCTTGCTTTAAAGCAGAGTGTGGTTCATGAATGAGAAGTGTGCTATGTGTTTCAACCGAAACGGAGTGAAATGCCAGGCTCTGTGTCTTCCTACAAGCAAGACTTCCTTTCAGGTAAACGCAGTCACTTTTGATGTCAAAAGAAGCTACATCGTTCACGAAGCTCACACGTTTCTCACTCTTAACTGAAAAGCATTGGATGTTAGAGGACCTGTGGTTTGTATCCGTTTCAGAAGCAGAGTTGAACTAGATATGGTACGTGTGTGTAGGAAACACAGTTCTTTTGCTCTGAGCACACTCACGTTTCCCACCTTATTAGAGACTCTAGAAAGCAAGAGCGTGCTTCTTGCTCTAAATTAGAGTGTGTTTCATGGATGAGAACTGTGCTGTGCTTCCCTTCATAAACGGAGTGAAATGCCAGGATCTGTGCCTTCCTCAAGCCAGATTTCGTTTCAGGTAAACGCAGTCACTTTTCAGCTCAAACAAAGCTTCATTGTTCAGGAAGCTCACACGTTTCTCGCTTTGACTGAAAAGCATTGGATGTTAGAGGACCTGTGGTTTGTATAAGTTTCAGAAGCAGAGTTGAACTAGATATGGTCCGTGTGTTTAGGAAACTCAGTTCTTTTGTTCAGAGCACACTGACGTTTCCCGCAATATTAGAGACGCTAGAAAGCAAGAGTGTGCTTCTTGCTCTAAATTAGAGTGTGTATTCTGGATGAGAACTGTGCTGTGCTTCCCTTCAGCAACGGAGTGAAATGCAAGGCTCTGTTCCTTCCTGCAAGCAAGACTTCGTTTCAGGTAAATGTAGTCATTTTCAGCTCAAACGAAGCTTCATCGTTCACAATTCTCACACGTTTCTCGCTCTGAACTGAAAAGCATTGGATATTAGAGGACCTGTGGTTTATATCAGTTTCAGAAGCGGAGTTGAACTAGATATGGTCCGTGTGTGTAGGAAACTCAGTTCCTTTGTTCTGAACACACTCACTTTTCTGGCCTTATTAGAGACTGTGGAAAGCAACATCGTGTTTCTTGCTCTAAAGCAGAGTGTGGTTCCTGGATGAGAACTGTGCTATGTGTTTCCCTTCAGAAACGGAGTGAAATGCAAGCCTCTGTGTCTTCCTACAAGCAAGACTTCGTTTCAGGTAAACACAGTCACTTTTCAGCTCAAACGAAGCTACTTCTTTAAGAAAGCTCACACGTGTCTCACGCAGAACTGAAAAGCATTGGATGTTAGAGGAACTGTGGTTTGTATCAGTTTCTGAAGCAAAGTTGAACTAGATATGGTCCATGTGTGTAGGAAACACAGTTCTTTTTTCTGAGTAAACTCAAATTTCCCGCCTTATTAGAGACACTAGAAAGCAAGAGCATGCTTCTTGCTCTAAAGCAGAGTGTGGTTCATAGAAGAGTACTGCGCTATGTGTTTCACTTCAGAAACAGAGTGAAATGCCAGGCTCTGTGACTTCCTACAAGCAAGAATTCGTTTCAGGTAAACACAGTCACTTTTCAGCTAAAAGGAAGCGACATCATTCACGAAGCTCATACGTTTCTCACTCCTAACTGAAAAGCATTGGATGTTAGAGGACCTGTGGTTTGTATCAGTTTCTGAAGCAGAGTTGAACTAGATATGGTCCGTGTGTGTAGGAAACACAGTTCTTTTGTTTTGAGCACACGCACATTTCCCGCCTTATTAGAGACTCTAGAAAGCAAGAGCATGCTTCTTGCTGTAAAGCAGAGTGTGGTTCATGGAAGAGTACTGGGCTATGTGTTTCACTTCAGAAACAGAGTGAAATTCCAGGCTCTCTGACTTCCTACAAGCAAGACTTTGTTTCAGGTAAATGCAGTCACCTTTCAGCTCAAACAAAGCTTCATTATTCAGGAAGCTCACACGTTTCTCGCTTTGACTGAAAAGCATTGGAGGTTAGAGGACCTGTGGTTTGTATCAGTTTCAGAAGCAGAGTTGGACTAGATATGGTCCGTGTGTGTAGGAAACTCAGTTCTTTTGTTCTGAGCACACTTACGTTTCCCGCCTTATTAGAGACTCGAGAAAGTAAGAGCGTGCTTCTTATTCTAAAGCAGATTTTGGTTCATGGATGAGAACTGTGCTATGTGTTTACCTTCAGAATCGGAGTGAAATGCCAGGCTCTGTGTCTTCCTACAAGCAAGACTTCTTTTCAGGTAAACGCAGTCAATTTTCAGCTAAAAGGAAGATACATCGTTCACGAAAATCACACATTTCTCACTCTTAACTGAAAAGCATTGGATGTTAGAGAACCTGTGGTTTGTATCAGTTTAAGAAGCAGAGTTGAACTAGATATGGTCCGTGTGTGTAGGAAACTCAGTACTTTTTTTCTGAGCACACTCACTTTTCTCGCCTTATTAGAGACTGAGGAAAGCAAGAGCGTGCTTCTTGCTCTAAAGCAGAGTGTGGTTCATGGATGAGAACTGTGCTATGTGTTTCCCTTCAGAAACAGAGTGAAATGAAAGGCTCTGTATCTTCCTACAAGCAAGACTTCGTTTCAGGTAAACACAGTCACTTTTCAGCTCAAACGAAGCTACATCGTTCACGAAGCTCACACGTTTCTCACTCTTAACTGAAAAGCATTGGATGTTAGAGTACCTGTGGTTTGTATCCGGTTCAGAAGCAGAGTTGAACTAGATATGGTCCGTGTGTGTAGGAAACACAGTTCTTTTGTTCTGAGCACACTCACGTTTCCCACCTTATTGGAGACTCTAGAAAGCAAGAGCATGCTTCTTGCTCTAAATTAGAGTGTGTATTCTGGATGAGAACTGTGCTGTGCTTCCCTTCAGAAACGGAGTGAAATGCAAGGCTCTGTGCCTTCCTGCAAGCAAGACTTCGTTTCAGGTAAATGTAGTCACTTTTCAGCTCAAAGGAAGCTTCATCGTAAACAAAGCTCACACGTTTCTCGCTCTGAACTGAAAAGCATTGGATATTAGAGGACCTGTGGATTATATCAGTTTCAGAAGCGGAGTTGAACTAGATATGGTCCGTGTGAGTAGGAAACTCAGTTCTTTGTTCTGAACACACTCACTTTTCTCGCCTTATTAGAGACTGTGGAAAGCAATAGCGTGTTTCTTGCTCTAAAGCAGAGTGTGATTCATGTATAAGAACTGTGCTATGTGTTTCCCTTCAGAAACGGAGTGAAATGCAAGCCTCTGTGTCTTCCTACAAGCAAGACTTCGTTTCAGGTAAACACAGTCACTTTTCAGCTCAGACGAAGCTACTTCTTTAAGAAAGCTCACACGTTTCACGCGCTGAACTGAAACGATTGGATGTTAGAGGAACTGTGGTTTGTATCAGTTTCAGAAGCAAAGTTGAACTAGATATGGTCCATGTGTGTAGGAAACACAGTTCTTTTTTCTGAGTAAACTCACATTTCCTGCCTTATTAGAGACTCTAGAAACCAAGAGCATGCTTCTTGCTCTAAAGCAGAGTGTGGTTCATGGAAGAGTACTGGGATATGTGTTTCACTTCAGAAACAGAGTTAAATGCCAGTCTCTGTGACTTCCTACAAGCAAGACTTCGTTTCAGGTAAATGCAGTCACTTTTCAGCTAAAAGGAAGCGACATCGTTCACGAAGCTCACATGTTTCTCACTCTTAACTGAAAAGCATTGGATGTTAGAGGACCTGTGGTTTGTATCAGTTTAAGAAGCAGAGTTGAACTAGATATGGTACGTGTGTAGGAAACACAGTTCTTTTGTTCTGAGCCTACTCACGTTTCCCACCTTATTAGAGACTCTAGAAAGCAAGAGCATGCTTCTTGCTCTAAAGCAGAGTGTGGTTCATGGATGTGAACTGTGCTGTGTGTTTCCCTTCAGAAACAGAATGAAATGCCAGGCTCTGTGTCTTCCTACATGCAAGACTTCGTTTCAGGTAAAAGCCCTCACTTTTAATCTCAAAGGAAGCTACATCGTTCACGAAGCTCACACGTTTCTCACTCTTAACTGAAAAGCATTGGATGTTAGAGGACCTACGGTTTGTATCAGTTTCAGAAGCACAGTTGAACTAGATATGGTGCGTGTGTGTAGGAAACACAGTTCTTTTGTTCTGAGCACACTCTCGTTTCCTGCCTTATTGGATAATGTAGAAAGCAAGAGCATGCTTCTTGCTCTAAAGCAGAGTGTGGTTCATGGAAGAGTACTGGGCTATTTGTTTCACTTCAGAAACAGAGTGAAATGCCAGGCTCTGTGGCTTCTTACAAGCCAGACTTCGTTTCAGGTTAACGCAGTCACTTTTCAGCTAAAACGAAGCAACATCGTTGACGAAGGTCACACGTTTCTCACTCTTAACAGAAAAGCATTGGAGGTTAGAGGACCTGATGTTTGTATCAGTTTAAGAAGCAGAGTTGAACTAGATATGGTTCGTGTGTGTAGGAAACACAGTTCTTTTGTTCTGAGCACACTCACGTTTCCTGCCTTATTAGAGACTCTAGAAAGCAAGTGCGTGCTTCTTGCTCTAAAGCAGAGTTTGTTTCATGGATGAGAACTGTGCTGTGTTTCCCTTCAGAAACGGAGTGAAATGCCAGGGTCTGTGCCTTCCTGCAAGCAAGACTTTGTTTCAGGTAAACGTACTCACTCTTCAGCTCAAAGGAAGCTTCATCATTCACGAAGCTCACACGTTTCTCGCTCTGAACTGAAAAGCATTGGATATTAGAGGACCTGTGGTTTATATCAGTTTCAGAAGCGGAGTTGAACAAGATATGGTCCGTGTGTGTAGGAAACTCAGGTCTTTTGTTCTGAACACACTCACGTCTCTCGCCTTATTAGAGACTGTGGAAAGCAAGAGCGTGTTTCTTGCTCTAAAGCAGAGTGTGGTTCCTGGATGAGAACTGTGCTATGTGTTTCCCTTAAGAAACGGAGTGAAATGCAAGCCTCTGTGTCTTCCTACAAGCAAGACTTCGTTTCAGGTAAACACAGTCACTTTTCAGCTCAAACGAAGCTACTTCATTAAGAAAGCTCACACGTGTCACGCGCAGAACTGAAAAGCATTGGATGTTAGAGAAACTGTGGTTTGTATCAGTTTCAGAACCAAAGTTGAACTAGATATGGTCCATGTGTGTAGGAAACACAGTTCTTTTTTCTGAGTAAACTCACATTTCCCGCCTTATTAGAGACACTAGAAAGCAAGAGCATGCTTTTTGCTCTAAAGCAGAGTGTGGTTCATGGAAGAGTACTGGGCTATGTTTCACTTCAGAAACAGAGTGAAATGCCAGGCTCTGTTACTTCCTACAAGCAAGACTTCGTTTCAGGTAAACACACTCACTTTTCAGCTAAAAGGGAGCGACATAGTTCACGAAGCTCACACGTTTCTCACTCTTAACTGAAAAGCATTGGATGTTAGATGACCTGTGGTTTGTATCAGTTTATGAAGCAGAGTTGAACTAGATATGGTCCGTGTGTGTAGGAAACACAGTTCTTTTGTTTTGAGCACACGCACATTTCCCGCCTTATTAGAGACTCTAGAAAGCAAGAGCGTGCTTCCTGCTCTAAATTAGAGTGTGTTTCAGGGATGAGAACTGTGCTGTGCTTCCCTTCATAAACGGAGTGAAATGCCAGGATCTGTGCCTTCCTCAAGCAAGACTTCGTTTCAGGTAAACGCAGTCACTTTTCAGCTCAAACAAAGCTTCATTGTTCAGGAAGCTCACACGTTTCTCGCTTTGACTGAAAAGCATAGGATGTTAGAGGACCTGTGGTTTGTATAAGTTTCAGAAGCAGAGTTGAACTAGATATGGTTCGTGTGTGTAGGAAACTCAGTTCTTTTGATCTGAGCACACTTACGTTTCCCGCATTATTAGAGACTCTAGAAAGTAAGAGCGTGCTTCTTACTCTAAAGCAGATTGTGGTTCATGGATGAGAACTGTGCTATGTGTTTCCCTTCAGAAACGGAGTGAAATGCCAGGCTCTGTGTCTTCCTACAAGCAAGACTTCATTTCAGGTAAACGCCCTCACTTTTCAGCTCAAACCAAGCTACATCGTTCACGAAGCTCACACGTTTCTCACTCTTAACTGAAAAGCATTGGATGTTAGAGGACCTTTGGTTTGTATTCATTTCAGAAGCAGAGTTGAACTAGATATGGTACGTGTGTGTAGTAAACACAGTTCTTTTGTTCTGAGCACACTCACGTTTCCCACCTTATTAGAGACTCTAGAAAGCATGAGCGTGCTTCTTGCTCTAAATTAGAGTGTGTATTCTGGATGAGAACTGTGCTGTGCTTCCCTTCAGAAACGGAGTGAAATGCAAGGCTCTGTTCCTTCCTGCAAGCAAGACTTCGTTTCAGGTAAATGTAGTCATTTTCAGCTCAAACGAAGCTTCATCGTTCACAATTCTCACACGTTTCTCGCTCTGAACTGAAAAGCATTGGATATTAGAGGACCTGTGGTTTATATCAGTTTCAGAAGCGGAGTTGAACTAGATATGGTCCGTGTGTGTAGGAAACTCAGTTCCTTTGTTCTGAACACACTCACTTTTCTGGCCTTATTAAGACTGTGGAAAGCAACAGCGTGTTTCTTGCTCTAAAGCAGAGTGTGGTTCCTGGATGAGAACTGTGCTATGTGTTTCCCTTCAGAAACGGAGTGAAATGCAAGCCTCTGTGTCTTCCTACAAGCAAGACTTCGTTTCAGGTAAACACAGTCACTTTTCAGCTCAAACGAAGCTACTTCTTTAAGAAAGCTCACACGTGTCTCACGCAGAACTGAAAAGCATTGGATGTTAGAGGAACTGTGGTTTGTATCAGTTTCAGAAGCAAAGTTGAACTAGATATGGTCCATGTGTGTAGGAAACACAGTTCTTTTTTCTGAGTAAACTCACATTTCCCGCCTTATTAGAGACACTAGAAAGCAAGAGCATGCTTCTTGCTCTAAAGCAGAGTGTGGTTCATAGAAGAGTACTGGGCTATGTGTTTCACTTCAGAAACAGAGTGAAATGCCAGGCTCTGTGACTTCCTACAAGAAAGAATTCATTTCAGGTAAACACAGTCACTTTTCAGCTAAAAGGAAGCGACATCATTCACGAAGCTCATACGTTTCTCAATCCTAACTGAAAAGCATTGGATGTTAGAGGACCTGTGGTTTGTATCAGTTTCTGAAGCAGAGTTGAACTAGATATGGTCCGTGTGTGTAGGAAACACAGTTCTTTTGTTTTGAGCACACGCACATTTCCCGCCTTATTAGAGACTCTAGAAAGCAAGAGCATGCTTCTTGCTCTAAAGCAGAGTGTGCTTCATGGAAGAGTACTGGGCTATGTGTTTCACTTCAGAAACAGAGTGAAATGCCAGGCTCTGTGATTTCCTACAGGCAAGACTTCTTTTCAGGTAAACGCAGTCACTTTTCAGCTCAAAGGAAGCGACATCGTTCACGAAGCTCACACGTTTCTCACTCTTAACTGAGAAGCATTATATGTTAGAGGACCTGTGGTTTGTATCAGTTTAAGAAACAGAGTTGAACTAGATATGGTACGTGTGTAGGAAACACAGTTCTTTTTTTCTGAGCACACTCACATTTCCCGCCTTATTAGAGACTCTAGAAAGCAAGAGCGTGCTTCTTGCTCTAAATTAGAGTGTGTTTCAGGGATGAGAACTGTGCTGTGCTTCCCTTCATAAACGGAGTGAAATGCCAGGATCTGTGCCTTCCTCAAGCAAGACTTCGTTTCAGGTAAACGCAGTCACTTTTCAGCTCAAACAAAGCTTCATTGTTCAGGAAGCTCACACGTTTCTCGCTTTGACTGAAAAGCATAGGATGTTAGAGGACCTGTGGTTTGTATAAGTTTCAGAAGCAGAGTTGAACTAGATATGGTCCGTGTGTGTAGGAAACTCAGTTCTTTTGATCTGAGCACACTTACGTTTCCCGCATTATTAGAGACTCTAGAAAGTAAGAGCGTGCTTCTTACTCTAAAGCAGATTGTGGTTCATGGATGAGAACTGTGCTATGTGTTTCCCTTCAGAAACGGAGTGAAATGCCAGGCTCTGTGTCTTCCTACAAGCAAGACTTCATTTCAGGTAAACGCCCTCACTTTTCAGCTCAAACCAAGCTACATCGTTCACGAAGCTCACACGTTTCTCACTCTTAACTGAAAAGCATTGGATGTTAGAGGACCTGTGGTTTGTATTCGTTTCAGAAGCAGAGTTGAACTAGATATGGTACGTGTGTGTAGTAAACACAATTCTTTTGTTCTGAGCACACTCACGTTTCCCACCTTATTAGAGACTCTAGAAAGCACGAGCGTGCTTCTTGCTCTAAATTAGAGTGTGTATTCTGGATGAGAACTGTGCTGTGCTTCCCTTCAGAAATGGTGTGAAATGCAAGGCTCTGTGCCTTCCTGCAAGCAAGACTTCGTTTCAGGTAAATGTAGTCATTTTCAGCTCAAACGAAGCTTCATCGTTCACAATTCTCACACGTTTCTCGCTCTGAACTGAAAAGCATTGGATATTAGAGGACCTGTGGTTTATATCAGTTTCAGAAGCGGAGTTGAACTAGATATGGTCCGTGTGTGTAGGAAACTCAGTTCCTTTGTTCTGAACACACTCACTTTTCTGGCCTTATTAAGACTGTGGAAAGCAACAGCGTGTTTCTTGCTCTAAAGCAGAGTGTGGTTCCTGGATGAGAACTGTGCTATGTGTTTCCCTTCAGAAACGGAGTGAAATGCAAGCCTCTGTGTCTTCCTACAAGCAAGACTTCGTTTCAGGTAAACACAGTCACTTTTCAGCTCAAACGAAGCTACTTCTTTAAGAAAGCTCACACGTGTCTCACGCAGAACTGAAAAGCATTGGATGTTAGAGGAACTGTGGTTTGTATCAGTTTCAGAAGCAAAGTTGAACTAGATATGGTCCATGTGTGTAGGAAACACAGTTCTTTTTTCTGAGTAAACTCACATTTCCGGCCTTATTAGAGACACTAGAAAGCAAGAGCATGCTTCTTGCTCTAAAGCAGAGTGTGGTTCATAGAAGAGTACTGGGCTATGTGTTTCACTTCAGAAACAGAGTGAAATGCCAGGCTCTGTGACTTCCTACAAGAAAGAATTCATTTCAGGTAAACCCAGTCACTTTTCAGCTAAAAGGAAGCGACATCATTCACGAAGCACACACGTTTCTCACTCTTAACTGAAAAGCATTGGATGTTAGAGGACCTGTGGTTTGTATCAGTTTCTGAAGCAGAGTTGAACTAGATATGGTCCGTGTGTGTAGGAAACACAGTTGTTTTGTTTTGAGCACACGCACATTTCCCGCCTTATTAGAGACTCTAGAAAGCAAGAGCATGCTTCTTGCTGTAAAGCAGAGTGTGGTTCATGGAAGAGTACTGGGCTATGTGTTTCACTTCAGAAACAGAGTGAAATTCCAGGCTCTGTGACTTCCTACAAGCAAGACTTCGTTTCAGGTAAACGCAGTCACCTTTCAGCTCAAACAAAGCTTCATTATTCAGGAAGCTCACACGTTTCTCGCTTTGACTGAAAAGCATTGGATGTTAGAGGACCTGTGGTTTGTATCAGTTTCAGAAGCAGAGTTGGACTAGATATGGTCCGTGTGTGTAGGAAACTCAGTTCTTTTGTTCTGAGCACACTTACGTTTCCCGCCTTATTAGAGACTCGAGAAAGTAAGAGCGTGCTTCTTATTCTAAAGCAGATTTTGGTTCATGGATGAGAACTGTGCTATGTGTTTCCCTTCAGAATCGGAGTGAAATGACAGGCTCTGTGTCTTCCTACAAGCAAGACTTCTTTTCAGGTAAACGCAGTCACTTTTCAGCTAAAAGGAAGCTACATCGTTCACGAAGCTCACACGTTTCTCACTCTTAACTGAAAAGCATTGGATGTTAGAGAACCTGTGGTTTGTATCAGTTTAAGAAGCAGAGTTGAACTAGATATGGTCCGTGTGTGTAGGAAACTCAGTACTTTTTTTCTGAGCAAACTCACTTTTCTCGCCTTATTAGAGACTGAGGAAAGCAAGAGCGTGCTTCTTGCTCTAAAGCAGAGTGTGGTTCATGGATGAGAACTGTGCTATGTGTTCCCCTCCAGAAACAGAGTGAAATGAAAGGCTCTGTATCTTGCTACAAGCAAGACTTCGTTTCAGGTAAACACAGTCACTTTTCAGCTCAAACGAAGCTACATCGTTCACGAAGCTCACACGTTTCTCACTCTTAACTGAAAAGCATTGGATGTTAGAGTACCTGTGGTTTGTATCCGTTTCAGAAGCAGAGTTGAACTAGATATGGTACGTGTGTGTAGGAAACACAGTTCTTTTGTTCTGAGCACACTCACGTTTCCCACCTTATTGGAGACTCTAGAAAGCAAGAGCGTGCTTCTTGCTCTAAATTAGAGTGTGTATTCTGGATGAGAACTGTGCTGTGCTTCCCTTCAGAAACGGAGTGAAATGCAAGTCTCTGTGCCTTCCTGCAAGCAAGTCTTCGTTTCAGGTAAATGTAGTCACTTTTCAGCTCAAAGGAAGCTTCATCGTTCACAAAGCTCACACGTTTCTCGCTCTGAACTGAAAAGCATTGGATATTAGAGGACCTGTGGATTATATCAGTTTCAGAAGCGGAGTTGAACTAGATATGGTCTGTGTGTGTAGGAAACTCAGTTCTTTGTTCTGAACACACTCACTTTTCTCGCCTTATTAGAGACTGTGGAAAGCAATAGCGTGTTTCTTGCTCTAAAGCAGAGTGTGATTCTGTATAAGAAGTGTGCTATGTGTTTCCCTTCAGAAACGGAGTTTAATGCAAGCCTCTGTGTCTTCCTACAAGCAAGACTTCGTTTCAGGTAAACACAGTCACATTTTAGCTCAGAGGAAGCTACTTCTTTAAGAAAGCTCACACGTTTCACGCGCTGAACTGAAACGATTGGATGTTAGAGGAACTGTGGTTTGTATCAGTTTCAGAAGCAAATTTGAACTAGATATGGTCCATGTGTGTAGGAAACACAGTTCTTTTTTCTGAGTAAACTCACATTTCCCGCCTTATTAGAGACTCTAGAAACCAGGAGCATGCTTCTTGCCCTAAAGCAGAGTGTGGTTCATGGAAGAGTACTGGGATATGTGTTTCACTTCAGAATCAGAGTGAAATGCCAGGCTCTGTGACTTCCTACAAGCAAGACTTCGTTTCAGGTAAATGCAGTCACTTTTCAGCTAAAAGGAAGCGACATCGTTCACGAAGCTCACACGTTTCTCACTCTTAACTGAAAAGCATTGGATGTTAGAGGACCTGTGGTTTGTATCAGTTTAAGAAACAGAGTTGAACTAGATATGGTACGCGTGTAGGAAACACAGTTCTTTTGTTCTGAGCCCACTCACGTTTCCCACCTTATTAGAGACTCTAGAAAGCAAGAGCATGCTTCTTGCTCTAAAGCAGAGTGTGGTTCATGGATGTAAACTGTGCTGTGTGTTTCCCTTCAGAAACAGAATGAAATGCCAGGCTCTGTGTCTTCCTACATGCAAGACTTCGTTTCAGGTAAAGCCCTCACTTTTAATCTCAAAGGAAGCTACATCGTTCATGAAGCTCACACGTTTCTCACTCTTAACTGAAAAGCATTGGATGTTAGAGGACCTACGGTTTGTATCAGTTTCAGAAGCACAGTTGAACTAGATATGGTGCGTGTGTGTAGGAAACACAGTTCTTTTGTTCTGAGCACACTCTCGTTTCCTGCCTTATTGGATAATCTAGATAGCAAGAGCATGCTTCTTGCTCTAAAGCAGAGTTTGGTTCATGGAAGAGTACTGGGCTATTTGTTTCACTTCAGAAACAAAGTGAAATGCCAGGCTCTGTGGCTTCTTACAAGCCAGACTTCGTTTCAGGTTAACGCAGTCACTTTTCAGCTAAAACGAAGCAACATCGTTGACGAAGGTCACACGTTTCTCACTCTTAACAGAAAAGCATTGGAGGTTAGAGGACCTGATGTTTGTATCAGTTTAAGAAGCAGAGTTGAACTAGATATGGTTCGTGTGTGTAGGAAACACATTTCTTTTGTTCTGAGCACACTCACGTTTCCTGCCTTATTAGAGACTCTGGAAAGCAAGTGCGTGCTTCTTGCTCTGAAGCAGAGTGTGGTTCATGGTTCAGAATTGTGCTGTGTGTTTCCCTTCAGAAACGGAATGAAATGCCAGGTTCTGTGTCTTCCTACAAGCAAGACTACTTTTCAAGTAAACGCAGTCACTTTTCAGCTCAAACAAAGCTACATCGTTCACGAAGCTCACACGTTTCTCGCTCTGAACTGAAAAGCATTGGATGTTACAAGAACTGTGCTTTATATCAGTTTCAGAAGCAGAGTAGAACAAGATATGGTCCATGTGTGTAGGAAACACAGTTCTTTTGTTCTGAGTACACTCACATTTCCCGCCTTAGAAGAGACTCTAGAAAGCAAAAGCATGCTTCTTGCTCTAAAGCAGATTGTGGTTCATGGAAGAGTACTGGGCTATTTGTTTCACTTCAGAAACAGAGTGAAATGCCAGGCTCTGTGGCTTCTTACAAGCCAGACTTCGTTTCAGGTAAACGCAGTCACTTTTCAGCTAAAACGAAGCAACATCGTTGACGAAGCTCACATGTTTCTCACTCTGAACTGAAAAGCATTGGAGGTTAGAGGACCTGATGTTTGTATCAGTTTAAGAAGCAGAGTTGAACTAGATATGGTATCCGTGTGTAGCAAACACAGTTCTATTGTTCTGAGCACACTCACGTTTACCACCTTATTAGAGACTCTAGAAAGCAAGATCATGCTTCTTGCTCTAAAGCAGAGTGTGGTTCATGGATGAGAACTGTGCTGTGTGTTTCCCTTCAGAAACGGAATGAAATGCCAGGCTCTGTGTCTTCCTGCAAGCAAGACTTCGTTTCAGGTAAACGCCCTCACTTTTCAGCTCAAACGAAGCTACATGGTTCACGAAGCTCACACGTTTCTCACTCTTAACTGATAAGCATTGGATGTTAGAAGACCTATGGTTTGTATCAGGTTCAGAAGCAGAGTTGAAGTAGATATGGTGCGTGTGTGTAGGAAATACAGTTCTTTTTTTCTGAGCATACTCACGTTTCCTGCCTTATTAGAGACTCTAGAAAGCAAGAGCATGCTTCTTGCTCTAAAGCAGAGTGTGGTTCATGGAAGAGTACTGGGCTATTTGTTTCAGTTCAGAAACAGAGTGAAATGCAAGGCTCTGTGACTTCCCACAAGCAAGACTTCGTTTCAGGTAAAGGCAGTCAGTGTTCAGCTAAAAGGAAGCAACATCGTTCAGGAAGCTCACACGTTTCTCACTGTTAACTGAAAAGCATTGGATGTTAGATGACCTGTGGATTTATCAGTTTCAGAAGCAGAGTTGAAATAGATATGGTACGTGTGTGTAAGAAACACAGTTCACTTGTTCTGAGCACACTCACGTTTCCCACCTTATAGAGACTCTGGAAAGCAAGTGCGTGCTTCTTGCTCTAAAGCAGAGTGTGGTTCATGGATGAGAACTGTGCTGTGTGTTTCCCTTCAGAAGGGGAATGAAATGCCAGGCTCTGTGTCTTACTACGAGCAAGACTTCGTTTCAGGTAAACACAGTCACTTTTCAGTGCAAACTATGCTACATCGTTCACTAAGCTCACACGTTTCTCGCTCTTTACTGAAAAGCATTGGATGTTAGAAGACCTGTGTTTTTTATCAGTTTCAAAAGCAAAGTTGAACTAGATATTTTACGTGTGTGTAGGAAACACAGTTCATATTTTCTGAGCACACGCACTTTTCCCACCTTATAAGAGACTCTGGAAAGCAAGTGCGTGCTTCTTGCTCTAAAGCAGAGTGTGGTTCATGGATGAGAACTGTGCTGTGTGTTTACCTTCAGAAACGGAATGAAATGCCAGGCTCTGTGTCTTCCTACAAGAAAGAATTCTATTCAGGTAAACGCAGTCACTTTTCAGCTCAAACGAAGCTACATCGTTCACGAAGCTCACACGTTTCTCACTCTTAACTAAAAAGCATTGGAGGTTAGAGGACCTGATGTTTGTATCAGTGTAAGAAGCAGAGTTGAACTAGATATGGTACGTGTTTGTAGGAAACACAGTTCTTTTGTTCTGAGCCCACTCACGTTTCCCACCTTATTAGAGACTCTAGAAAGCAAGAGCATGCTTCTTGCTCTAAAGCAGAGTGTGGTTCATGGATGTGAACTGTGCTGTGTGTTTCCCTTCAGAAACGGAATGAAATGCCAGGCTCTGTGTCTTCCTACAAGCAAGACTTCGTTTCAGGTAAAAGCCCTCACTTTTAATCTCAAAGGAAGCTAAATCGTTCACGAAGCTCACACGTTTCTCTCTCTTAACTGAAAAGCATTGGATGTTAGAGGACCTACGGTTTGTATCAGTTTCAGAAGCACAGTTGAACTAGATATGGTGCATGTGTGTAGGAAACACAGTTCTTTTTTTCTGAGCACACTCACGTTTCCTGCCTTATTGGATAATCTAGAAAGCAAGAGCATGCTTCTTGCTCTAAAGCAGAGTGTGGTTCATGGAAGAGTACTGGGCTATTTGTTTCACTTCAGAAACAGAGTGAAATGCCAGTCTCAGTGGAATCTTACAAGCAAGACTTTGTTTCAGCTAAACGCAGTCACTTTACACCTAAAACGAAGCAACATCGTTCACGAAGCTCACACGTTTCTCACTCTTAACTGAGAAGCATTGGATGTTTTAGGACCTGATGTTTGTATCAGTTTAAGAAGCAGAGTTGAACTAGATATGGTGCGTGAGTGTAGGAAACACAGTTCTTTTGTTCTGAGCACACTCACGTTTCCTGCCTTATTAGAGACTCTAGAAAGCAAGTGCGTGCTTCTTGCTCTAAAGCAGATTTTGTTTCATGGATGAGAACTGTGCTGTGTTTCCCTTCAGAAACGGAGTGAAATGCCAGGTTCTTTGCCTTCCTGCAAGCAAGACTTTGTTTCAGGTAAACATACTCACTTTTCAGCTCAAAGGAAGCTTCATCGTTCACGAAGCTCACACGTTTCTCGCTCTGAACTGAAAAGCATTGGATATTAGAGGACCTGTGGTTTATATCAGTTTCAGAAGCGGAGTTGAACTAGATATGGTCCGTGTGTGTAGGAAACTCAGGTCTTTTGTTCTGAACACACTCACGTCTCTCGCCTTATTAGATACTGTGGAAAGCAAGAGCGTGTTTCTTGCTCTAAAGCAGAGTGTGGTTCATGGATGAGAACTGTGCTATGTGTTTCCCTGAAGAAACGGAATGAAATGCAAGCCTCTGTGTCTTCCTACAAGCAAGACTTCGTTTCAGGTAAACACAGACACTTTTCAGCTCAAACGAAGCTACTTCTTTAACAAAGCTCACACGTGTCACGCGCAGAACTGAAAAGCATTGGATGTAAGAGGAACTGTGGTTTGTATCAGTTTCAGAACCAAAGTTGATCTAGATATGGTCCGTGTGTGTAGGAAACACAGTTCTTTTGTTTTGAGCACACGCACATTTCCCGCCTTATTAGAGACTCTAGAAAGCAAGAGCATGCTTCTTGCTCTAAAGCAGAGTGTGCTTCATTGAAGAGTACTGGGCTATGTGTTTCACTTCAGAAACAGAGTGAAATGCCAGGCTCTGTGATTTCCTACAAGCAAGACTTCTTTTCAGGTAAACGCAGTCACTTTTCAGCTCAAAGGAAGCGACATCGTTCACGAAGATCACACGTTTCTCACTCTTAACTGAGAAGCATTATATGTTAGAGGACCTGTGGTTTGTATCAGTTTAAGAAACAGAGTTGAACTAGATATGGTACGTGTGTAGGAAACACAGTTCTTTTGTTCTGAGCACACTCACATTTCCCGCCTTATTAGAGACTCTAGAAAGCAAGAGCGTGCTTCTTGCTCTAAATTAGATTGTGTTTCAGGGATGAGAACTGTGCTGTGCTTCCCTTCATAAACGGAGTGAAATGCCAGGATCTGTGCCTTACTCAAGCAAGACTTCGTTTCAGGTAAACGCAGTCACTTTTCAGCTCAAACAAAGCTTCATTGTTCACGAAGCTCACACGTTTCTCGCTTTGACTGAAAAGCATTGGATGTTAGAGGACCTGTGGTTTGTATAAGTTTCAGAAGCAGAGTTGAACTAGATTTGGTCCGTGTGTGTAGGAAACTCAGTTCTTTTGATCTGAGCACACTTACGTTTCCCGCATTATTAGAGACTCTAGAAAGTAAGAGCGTGCTTCTTACTCTAAAGCAGATTGTGGTTCATGGATGAGAACTGTGCTATGTGTTTCCCTTCTGAAACGGAGTGAAATGCTAGGTTCTTTGTCTTCCTACAAGCAAGACTTCGTTTCAGGTAAACGCCCTCACTTTTCAGCTCAAATCAAGCTACATCGTTCACGAAGCTCACACGTTTCTCACTCTTAACTGAAAAGCATTGGATGTTAGAGGACCTGTGGTTTGTATTCGTTTCAGAAGCAGAGTTGAACTAGATATGGTACGTGTGTGTAGGAAACACAGTTCTTTTGTTCTGAGCACACTCACGTTTCCCACCTTATTAGAGACTCTAGAAAGCACGAGCGTGCTTCTTGCTCTAAAGTAGAGTGTGTATTCTGGATGAGAACTGTGCTGTGCTTCCCTTCAGAAACGGAGTGAAATGCAAGGCTCTGTGCCTTCCTGCAAGCAAGACTTCGTTTCAGGTAAATGTAGTCATATTCAGCTCAAACGAAGCTTCATCGTTCACAATTCTCACACGTTTCTCGCTCTGAACTGAAAAGCATTGGACATTAGAGGACCTGTGGTTTATATCAGTTTCAGAAGCGGAGTTGAACTAGATATGGTCCGTGCGTGTAGGAACCTCAGTTCCTTTGTTCTGAACACACTCACATTTCTGGCCTTATTAGAGACTGTGGAAAGCAACAGCGTGTTTCTTGCTCTAAAGCAGAGTGTGGTTCCTGGATGAGAACTGTGCTATGTGTTTCCCTTCAGAAACGGAGTGAAATGCAAGCCTCTGTGTCTTCCTACAAGCAAGACTTCGTTTCAGGTAAACACAGTCACTTTTCAGCTCAAACGAAGCTACTTCTTTAAGAAAGCTCACACGTGTCACGCGCAGAACTGAAAAGCATTGGATGTTAGAGGAACTGTGGTTTCTATCAGTTTCAGAAGCAAAGTTGAACTAGATATGGTCCATGTGTGTAGGAAACACAGTTCTTTTTTCTGAGTAAACTCATATTTTCCCGCCTTATTAGAGACACTAGAAAGCAAGAGCATGCTTCTTGCTCTAAAGCAGAGTGTAGTTCATAGAAGAGTACTGGGCTATGTGTTTCACTACGAAACAGAGTGAAATGCCAGGCTCTGTGACTTCCTACAAGCAAGAATTCGTTTCAAGTAAACACAGTCACTTTTCAGCTAAAAGGAAGCGACATCATTCACGAAGCTCACACGTTTCTCACTCTTAACTGAAAAGCATTGGTTGTTAGAGGACCTGTGGTTTGTATCAGTTTCTGAAGCAGAGTTGAACTAGATATGGTCCGTGTGTGTAGAAAAAAAAGTTCTTTTGTTTTGAGCACACGCACATTTCCCGCCTTATTAGAGACTCTAGAAAGCAAGAGCATGCTTCTTGCTCTAAAGCAGAGTGTGGTTCATGGAAGAGTACTGGGCTATGTGTTTCACTTCAGAAACAGAGTGAAATTCCAGGCTCTGTGACTTCCTACAAGCAAGACTTCGTTTCAGGTAAACGCAGTCACCTTTCAGCTCAAACAAAGCTTCATTATTCAGGAAGCTCACACGTTTCTCGCTTTGACTGAAAAGCATTGGATGTTAGAGGACCTGTGGTTTGTATCCGTTTCAGAAGAGGAGTTGAACTAGATATGGTACGTGTGTGTAGGAAACACAGTTCTTTTGTTCTGAGCACACTCACGTTTCCCACCTTATTGGAGATTCTAGAAAGCAAGAGCGTGCTTCTTGCTCTAAATTAGAGTGTGTATTCTGGATGAGAACTGTGCTGTGCTTCCCTTCAGAAACGGAGTGAAATGCAAGGCTCTGTGCCTTCCTGCAAGCAAGACTTCGTTTCAGGTAAATGTAGTCACTTTTCAGCTCAAACGAAGCTTCATCGTTCACAAAGCTCACACGTTTCTCTCTCTGAACTGAAAAGCATAAGATATTAGAGGACCTGTGGATTGTATCAGTTTCAGAAGCGGAGTTGAACTAGATATGGTCCGTGTGTGTAGGAAACTCAGTTCTTTGTTCTGAACACACTCACTTTTCTCGCCTTATTAGAGACTGTGGAAAGCAATAGCGTGTTTCTTCCTCTAAAGCAGAGTGTGATTCATGTATAAGAACTGTGCTATGTGTTTCCCTTCAGAAACGGAGTGAAATGCAAGCCTCTGTGTCTTCCTACAAGCAAGACTTCGTTTCAGGTAAACACAGTCACTTTTCAGCTCAGACGAAGCTACTTCTTTAAGAAAGCTCACACGTTTCACGCGCTGATCTGAAACAATTGGATGTTAGAGGAACTGTGGTTTGTATCAGTTTCAGAAGCAAAGTTGAACTAGATATGTTCCATGTGTGTAGGAAACACAGTTCTTTTTTCTGAGCACACGCACATTTCCCGCCTTATTAGAGACTCTAGAAAGCAAGAGCATGCTTCTTGCTCTAAAGCAGAGTGTGGTTCATGGAAGAGTACTGGGATATGTGTTTCACTTCAGAAACAGTGTTAAATGCCAGTCTCTGTGACTTCCTACAAGCAAGACTTCGTTTCAGGTAAATGCAGTCACTTTTTAGCTAAAAGGAAGCGACATCGTTCACGAAGCTCACACGTTTCTCACTCTTAACTGAAAAGCATTGGATGTTAGAGGACCTGTGGTTTGTATCAGTTTAAGAAGCAGAGTTGAACTAGATATGGTTCGTGTGTGTAGGAAACACAGTTCTTTTGTTCTGAGCACACTCACGTTTCCTGCCTTATTAGAGACTCTGGAAAGCAAGTGCGTGCTTCTTGCTCTGAAGCAGAGTGTGGTTCATGGATGAGAATTGTGCTGTGTGTTTCCCTTCAGAAACGGAATGAAATGCCAGGCTCTGTGTCTTACTACGAGCAAGACTTCGTTTCAGGTAAACACAGTCACTTTTCAGTGCAAACTAAGCTACATCGTTCACTAAGCTCACACGTTTCTCGCTCTGAACTGAAAAGCATTGGATGTTAGAAGACCTGTGTTTTTTATCAGTTTCAAAAGCAAAGTTGAACTAGATATTTTACGTGTGTGTAGGAAACACAGTTCATATGTTCTGAGCACACGCACTTTTCCCACCTTATTAGAGACTCTGGAAAGCAAGTGCGTGCTTCTTGCTCTAAATCAGAGTGTGGTTCATGGATGAGAACTGTGCTGTGTGTTTACCTTCAGAATCGGAATGAAATGCCAGGCTCTGTGTCTTCCTACAAGTAAGAATTCTATTCAGGTAAACGCAGTCACTTTTCAGCTCAAACGAAGCTACATCGTTCACGAAGCTCACACGTTTCTCACTCTTAACTGAAAAGCATTGGAGGTTAGAGGACCTGATGTTTGTATCAGTGTAAGAAGCAGAGTTGAACTAGATATGGTACGTGTTTGTAGGAAACACAGTTCTTTTGTTCTGAGCCCACTCACGTTTCCCACCTTATTAGAGACTCTAGAAAGCAAGAGCATGCTTCTTGCTCTAAAGCAGAGTGTGGTTCATGGATGTGAACTGTGCTGTGAGTTTCCCTTCAGAAACGGAATTAAATGCCAGGCTCTGTGTCTTCCTACAAGCAAGACTTCGTTTCAGGTAAAAGCCCTCACTTTTAATCTCAAAGGAAGCTAAATCGTTCACGAAGCTCACACGTTTCTCACTCTTAACTGAAAAGCATTGGATGTTAGAGCACCTACGGTTTGTATCAGTTTCAGAAGCACAGTTGAACGAGATATGGTGCATGTGTGTAGGAAACACACTTCTTTTTTTCTGAGCACACTCACGTTTCCTGCCTTATTGGATAATCTAGAAAGCAAGAGCATGCTTCTTGCTCTAAAGCAGAGTGTGGTTCATGGAAGAGTACTGGGCTATTTGTTCACTTCAGAATCGGAATGAAAAGCCAGGCTCTGTGTCTTCCTACAAGTAAGAATTCTATTCAGGTAAACGCAGTCACTTTTCAGCTCAAACGAAGCTACATCGTTCACGAAGCTCACACGTTTCTCACTCTTAACTGAAAAGCATTGGAGGTTAGAGGACCTGATGTTTGTATCAGTTTCAGAAGCAGAGTTGAACTAGATATGATCCGGGTGTGTAGGAAACACGGTTCTTCTGTCCAGAGCACACTCACGTTTCCCGCCATATTAGAGACTCTAGAAAGCAAGAGCGTGCTTCTTGCTCTAAAGGAGAGTGTGTTTCATGGATGAGAGATGTGCTGTGTGTTTCCCTTCAGAAACGGTGTTCAATGCCAGGCTGTGTGTCTTCCTACAAGCAAGACTTCATTTCAGGTAAAGGTACTCACTTTTCAGCTCAAAAGAAGCTACATTGTTCACGAAGCTCACACGTTTCTCGCTCATAACTGAAAAGCATTGGATGTGAGAGGACCTGTGGTTTGTATCAGTTTCAGAAGCAGAGTTTAACTAGATATGGTCCGTGTGTGTAGGAAACACAGTTATTTGTTCTGAGCACACTCACGTTTCCCGCCTTATTAGAGACTCTAGAAAGCTAGAGCGTGCTTCTTGCTCTAAAGCAGAGTGTGTTTCATGGATGAGAACTGTGTTGTCTGTTTCCCTTCAGAAACGGAGTTCAATGCCAGGCTATGTGTCTTCCTACAAAGAAGACTTCGTTTCAGGTAAACCCAGGAACTTTTTCAGCTCAAACGTAGCTTCATTGTTCACGAAGCTCACTCGTTTCTCGCTCTTCATTGAAAAGCATTCGATGTTAGAGGACCAGAGGTTTGTATCACTTTCAGAAGTAGATTGAACTACATGTGATCCGTGTGTGTAGGAAACACGGTTCTTTTGTTCTGAGCAGACTCACATTTCCCGCCTTATTAGAGACTCTAGAAAGCAAGAGCGTGCTTCTTGCTCTAAAGCAGAGTGTGTTTCATGGATGAGAACTATGCTGTGTGTTTACCTTCAGAAACGGAGTTCAATGCCAGGCTCTGTGTCTTCCTACAAGCAAGACTTCGTTTCAGGAAAACGCACTCACTTCTCAGCTCAAATGAAGCGACATTGTTCACAAAGTTCACACGTTTCTTGCTCTGAACTGAAAAGCATTGGAAGTTAGAGGACCTGTGGTTTGTATCCGTTTCAGAAGCAGAGTGAAACTAGATAAGTTCCGTGTGTGTAGGAAACACTATTCTTTTGTCCTGAGCACTCTCACGTTTCCCAACTTATTAGAGATGTAGAAAGCAAAAGCGTGCTTTTTGCTCTAAAGCAGAGTGTGTTTCATGGATGAGAGATGTGCTGTGTGTTTCCCTTCAGAAACGGTGATCAATGCCAGGCTCTGTGTCTTCCTACAAGCAAGAATTCGCTTTTCAGCTCAAAAGTAGCTACATTGTTCACGAGCTCACACGTTTCTCGCTCATAACTGAAAAGCATTGGATGTGAGAGGACCTGTGGATTGTATCAGTTTCAGAAGCAGAGTTGAACTAGTTATGGTCCGTGTGTGTAGGAAACACAGTTATTTGTTCTGAGCACACTCACGTTTCCCACGTTATTAGAGACTCTAGAAAGCAAGAGATTGCTACTTGCTCTAAAGCAGAGGTTGTTTCTTAGATGAGAAATGTGCTTTGTGTTCATCTTCAGAAACGGTGTGAAATGCCAGGCTATGTTTCTTTCTGCAAACAAGAGTTCGTTTCAGGTAAATGCAGTCACTTTTCAGCTCAAAGGAAGCTATATGGTTCACAAAGCCACAAGTTTCTCGCTCATAACTGAAAAGCATTGGATGTTAGAGGACCTGTGGTTTGTATCAGTTTCAGAAGCAGAGTGGAACTAGATATGGTCCGTGTGTGTAGGAAACACAGTTATTTGTTCTGAGCACACTCACGTTTCCCGCCATATTAGAGACTCTAGAAAACAAGAGCATGCTTCTTGCTCTATAGCAGAGTGTGTTTCATGGATGAGAACTGTGCTGTGTGTTTACCTTCCGAAACGGAGTTCAACGCCAGGCTATGTGTCTTCCTATAAAGAAGACTTCATTTCAGGTAAACCCAGGAACTTTTCAGCTCAAACGTAGCTACATTGTTCACGAAGCTCACACGTTTCTCGCTCTTAACTGAAAAGCATTCGATGTTAGAGGACCTGAGGTTTGTATCAGTTTCAGAAGTAGATTGAACTAAGTGTGCTCCGTGTGTGTAGGAAACACGGTTCTTTTGTTCTGAGCACACTAACGTTTCCTGCTTTATTAGAGACTCTAGAAATCAAGAGCATGCTTCTTGCTCTATAGCAGAGTGTGTTTCATGGAATGAGAACTGTGCTGTGTGTTTTGCTTCATAAACGGAGTTCAATGCCAGGCTCTGTGTCTTCCTACAAGCAAGACTTCGTTTCAGGAAAACACACTCACATCTCAGCTCAAACGAAGCAACATTGTTCACAAAGCTCACACGTTTCTCGCTCTTTACTGAAAAGCATTGGATGTTAGCGGACCTGTGGCTTGTTTCAGTTTCAGAAGCAGAGTTGAACTAGATATGGTCCGTGTGTGTTGGAAGCACGGTTATTTTGTTCTGAGCACACTCACGTTTCCCGCCTAATTAGAGACTCAAGAAAGCAAGAGCATGCTTCTTGCTCTAAAGCAGAGTGTGTTTAATGGATGAGAACTGTGCTGCCTGTTTCCCTTCAGAAACGGAGTTCATTGCCAGGCTCTGTGTCTTCCTACAAAGAAGACTTCGTTTCAGGTAAACCCAGGAACTTTTCAGCTCAAAGGAAGCTACATTGTTCAAGAAGCTCACACGTTTCTCGCTCTTAACTGAAAAGCATTCGATGTTAGAGAACCTGAGGTTTGTATCAGTTTCAGAAGTAGATTGAACTACATGTGCTCCGTGTGTGTAGGAAACACGGTTCTTTTGTTCTGAGCACACTAACGTTTCCCGCCTTATTAGAGACTCTAGAAATAAAGAGCATGCTTCTTGCTCAATAGCAGAGTGTGTTTCATGGAATGAGAACTGTGCTGTGTGTTTCCCTTCAAAAACGGAGTTCAATGCCAGGCTCTGTGTCTTCCTAAAAGCAAGACTTTGTTTCAGGTAAACGCACTCAGTTTTCAGCTGAAACGAAGCTACATTGTTCACGAAGCTCACACGTTTCTCGTTCTTAACTGAAAAGCATTAGATGTTAGAGGACCTGTGGTTTGTATAAGTTTCAGAAGCAGAGTTGAACTAGATATGGTCCGTGTGTGTAGAAAACACGGTTCTTTTGTTCTGAGCACACTCACATTTCCCGCCTTATTAGAGACTCTAGAAATCAAGAGCCTGTTTCTTGCTCTAAAGCAGAGTGTGTTTCATGGATGAGAACTGTGCTGTGTGTTTCCCTTCAGAAACGGAGTTC
Source organism: Onychomys arenicola (assembly GCA_949786405.1). NCBI lineage: Eukaryota > Metazoa > Chordata > Mammalia > Rodentia > Cricetidae > Onychomys > Onychomys arenicola. Next base: position 1,684,581 of record CATKUM010000045.1, read on the forward strand.
AATGCCAGGCTCTGTGTCTTCATACAAGCAAGACTTCGTTTCAGGTAAACGCACTCACTTTTGAGCGCATATGAAGCTATATCATTCATGAAGCTCACACGTTTCTCGCTCTTAACTGAAAAGCATGGGATGTGAGAGGACCTGTGGTTTGTATCAGTTTCAGAAGCAGAGTTGAACTAGATATGGTCCGTGTGTGTAGGAAACACAGTTATTTGTTGTGAGCACACTCACGTTTCCCGCCTTATTAGAGACTCTAGAAAGCAAGAGCTTGCTTCTTGCTCTAAAGCAGAGGTTGTTTCATAGATGAGAAATGTGCTTTGTGTTCATCTTCAGAAACGGTGTGAAATGCCAGGCTATGTGTTTTCCTACAAGCAAGACTCCGTTTCAGGTAAACGCACTCACTTTTCAGCTCAAAGGAAGCTATATGGTTCACGAAGCTCACAAGTTTCTCGCTCATAACTGAAAAGCATTGGATGTTAGAGGACCTGTGGTTTGTATCAGTTTCAGAAGCACAGTGGAACTAGATATGGTCTCTGTGTGTAGGAAACACGGTTCTTTTGTTCTGAGCACACTCACATTTCCCGCCTTATTAGAGATTCTAGAAAGCAAGAGCGTGCTTCTTGCTCTAAAGCAGAGTGTGTTTCATGGATGAGAACTGTGCTGTGTGTTTACCTTCAGAAACGGAGTTCAATGCCAGGCTCTGTGTCTTCCTACAAGCAAGACTTCGTTTCAGGTAAACCCATTCACTTTTCAGCTTAAACAAAGGTACATCATTCACGAAGCTCACACGTTTCTCGCTCTTAACTGAAAAGTATTGGATGTTAGAGGACCTGAGGTTTGTATCAGTTTCAGAAGTAGATTGAACTACATGTGCTCCGTGTGTGTAGGACACATGGTTCTTTTGTTCTGAGCACACTCACGTTTCCCGCCATATTAGAGACTCTAGAAAGCAAGAGCATGCTTCTTTCTCTATAGCAGAGTGTGTTTCATGGAATGAGAACTGTGCTGTGTGTTTCCCATCAGAAACAGAGTTCAATGCCAGGCTCTGTGTCTTCCTACAAGCAAGACTTCGTTTCAGGAAAACGCACTCACTTCTCAGCTCAAACGAAGCGACATTGTTCACAAAGCTCACACGTTTCTCGCTCTGAACTGAAAAGCATTGGAAGTTAGAGGACCTGTGGTTTGTATCCGTTTCAGAAGCAGAGTGCAACTAGATAAGTTCCGTGTGTGTAGGAAACACTATTCTTTTGTCCTGAGCACTCTCACGTTTCCCAACTTATTAGAGATGTAGAAAGCAAAAGCGTGCTTTTTGCTCTAAAGCAGAGTGTGTTTCATGGATGAGAGATGTGCTGTGTGTTTCCCTTCAGAAACGGTGTTCAATGCCAGGCTCTGTGTCTTCCTACAAGCAAGACTTCGTTTCAGGTAAAAGTACTCACTTTTCAGCTCAAAAGAAGCTACATTGTTCACGAGCTCACACGTTTCTCGCTCATAACTGAAAAGCATTGGATGTGAGAGGACCTGTGGATTGTATCAGTTTCAGAAGCAGAGTGGAACTAGATATGGTCCGTGTGTAGGAAACACAGTTATTTGCTCTGAGCACACTCACGATTCCCGCCTTAAGGGGACTCTAGAACGCAAGAGCGTACTTCTTGATCTAAAGCAGAGGTTGTTTCATAGATGAGAAATGTGCTGTGTGTTTCCCTTCAGAAACGGAGTTCAATGCCAGGCTCTGTGTCTTCCTAAAAGCAAGACTTTGTTTCAGGTAAACGCACTCAGTTTTCAGCTGAAACGAAGCTACATTGTTCACGAAGCTCACACGTTTCTCGTTCTTAACTGAAAAGCATTAGATGTTAGAGGACCTGTGGTTTGTATAAGTTTCAGAAGCAGAGTTGAACTAGATATGGTCCGTGTGTGTAGAAAACACGGTTCTTTTGTTCTGAGCACACTCACATTTCCCGCCTTATTAGAGACTCTAGAAATCAAGAGCCTGTTTCTTGCTCTAAAGCAGAGTGTGTATCATGGATGAGAACTGTGCTGTGTGTTTCCCTTCAGAAACGGAGTTCAATGCCAGGCTCTGTGTCTTCATACAAGCAAGACTTCGTTTCAGGTAAACGCACTCACTTTTGAGCGCATATGAAGCTATATCATTCATGAAGCTCACACGTTTCTCGCTCTTAACTGAAAAGCATGGGATGTGAGAGGACCTGTGGTTTGTATCAGTTTCAGAAGCAGAGTTGAACTAGATATGGTCCGTGTGTGTAGGAAACACAGTTATTTGTTGTGAGCACACTCACGTTTCCCGCCTTATTAGAGACTCTAGAAAGCAAGAGCTTGCTTCTTGCTCTAAAGCAGAGGTTGTTTCATAGATGAGAAATGTGCTTTGTGTTCATCTTCAGAAACGGTGTGAAATGCCAGGCTATGTGTTTTCCTACAAGCAAGACTCCGTTTCAGGTAAACGCACTCACTTTTCAGCTCAAAGGAAGCTATATGGTTCACGAAGCTCACAAGTTTCTCGCTCATAACTGAAAAGCATTGGATGTTAGAGGACCTGTGGTTTGTATCAGTTTCAGAAGCACAGTGGAACTAGATATGGTCTCTGTGTGTAGGAAACACGGTTCTTTTGTTCTGAGCACACTCACATTTCCCGCCTTATTAGAGATTCTAGAAAGCAAGAGCGTGCTTCTTGCTCTAAAGCAGAGTGTGTTTCATGGATGAGAACTGTGCTGTGTGTTTACCTTCAGAAACGGAGTTCAATGCCAGGCTCTGTGTCTTCCTACAAGCAAGACTTCGTTTCAGGTAAACCCATTCACTTTTCAGCTTAAACAAAGGTACATCATTCACGAAGCTCACACGTTTCTTGCTCTTAACTGAAAAGTATTGGATGTTAGAGGACCTGAGGTTTGTATCAGTTTCAGAAGTAGATTGAACTACATGTGCTCCGTGTGTGTAGGACACATGGTTCTTTTGTTCTGAGCACACTCACGTTTCCCGCCATATTAGAGACTCTAGAAAGCAAGAGCATGCTTCTTTCTCTATAGCAGAGTGTGTTTCATGGAATGAGAACTGTGCTGTGTGTTTCCCATCAGAAACAGAGTTCAATGCCAGGCTCTGTGTCTTCCTACAAGCAAGACTTCGTTTCAGGAAAACGCACTCACTTCTCAGCTCAAACGAAGCGACATTGTTCACAAAGCTCACACGTTTCTCGCTCTGAACTGAAAAGCATTGGAAGTTAGAGGACCTGTGGTTTGTATCCGTTTCAGAAGCAGAGTGCAACTAGATAAGTTCCGTGTGTGTAGGAAACACTATTCTTTTGTCCTGAGCACTCTCACGTTTCCCAACTTATTAGAGATGTAGAAAGCAAAAGCGTGCTTTTTGCTCTAAAGCAGAGTGTGTTTCATGGATGAGAGATGTGCTGTGTGTTTCCCTTCAGAAACGGTGTTCAATGCCAGGCTCTGTGTCTTCCTACAAGCAAGACTTCGTTTCAGGTAAAAGTACTCACTTTTCAGCTCAAAAGAAGCTACATTGTTCACGAGCTCACACGTTTCTCGCTCATAACTGAAAAGCATTGGATGTGAGAGGACCTGTGGATTGTATCAGTTTCAGAAGCAGAGTTGAACTAGATATGGTCCGTGTGTGTAGGAAACACAGTTATTTGTTCTGAGCACACTCACGTTTCCCACGTTATTAAAGACTCTAGAAAGCAAGAGATTGCTTCTTGCTCTAAAGCAGAGGTTGTTTCTTAGATGAGAAATGTGCTTTGTGTTCATCTTCAGAAACGGTGTGAAATGCCAGGCTATGTTTCTTCCTGCAAGCAAGAGTTCGTTTCAGGTAAATGCAGTCACTTTTCGGCTCAAAGGAAGCTATATGGTTCACAAAGCTCACAAGTTTCTCGCTCATAACTGAAAAGCATTGGATGTTAGAGGACCTGTGGTTTGTATCAGTTTCAGAAGCAGAGTGGAACTAGATATGGTCCGTGTGTGTAGGAAACACAGTTATTTGTTCTGAGCACACTCACGTTTCCCGCCATATTAGAGACTCTAGAAAGCAAGAGCATGCTTCTTGCTCTATAGCAGAGTGTGTTTCATGGAATGAGAACTGTGCTGTGTGTTTCCCTTCAGAAACGGAGTTCAATGCCAGGCTATGTGTCTTCCTATAAAGAAGACTTCATTTCAGGTAAACCCAGGAATTTTTCAGCTCCTACGTAGCTACATTGTTCACGAAGCTCACAAGTTTCTCGCTCTTAACTGAAAAGCATTCGATGTTAGAGGACCTGAGGTTTGTATCAGTTTCAGAAGTAGATTGAACTAAGTGTGCTCCGTGTGTGTAGGAAACACGGTTCTTTTGTTCTGAGCACACTAACGTTTCCTGCTTTATTAGAGACTCTAGAAATCAAGAGCCTGCTTCTTGCTCTAAAGCAGAGTGTGTTTCATGGATGAGAACTGTGCTGTGTGTTTCCCTTAGAATCGGAGTCCAATGCCAGGCTCTGTGTTTTCCTACAAGCAAGACTTCGTTTCATGTAAACACACACACTTTTGAGCGCAAATGAAGCTATATCATTCACGAAGCTCACACGTTTCTAGCTCTTAAATGAAAAGCATTGGATGTTAGAGGACCTGTGGTTTGTATCACTTTCAGATGCAGAGTTGAACTAGATATGGTCCGTGTGTGTAGGAAACACAGTTATTTGTTCTGAGCACACTCACGTTTCCCGCCTTATTAGAGAATCTAGAAAGCAAGAGCTTGCTTCTTGCTCTAAAGCAGAGGTTGTTTCATAGATGAGAAATGTGCTTTGTGTTCATCTTCAGAAACGGTGTGAAATGGAAGGCTCTGTGTCTTCCTACAAGGAAGACTCGTTTCAGGTAAACGCACACACTTCTCAGCTCAAACGAAGCTACATTGTTCACGAAGCTCACACGTTTCTCGCTCTTTACTGAAAAGCATTGGATGTTAGGGGACCTGTGGCTTGTATCAGTTTCAGAAGCAGAGTTGAACTAGATATGGTCTGTGTGTGTTGGAAGCACGGTTCTTTTGTTCTGAGCACACTCACATTTCCCGCCTTATTTGAGACTCTAGAAAGCAAAAGCGTGCTTCTTGCTCTAAAGCAGAGTGTGTTTCATGGATGAGAACTATGCTGTGTGTTTACCTTCAGAAACGGAGTCCAATGCGAGGCTCTATGTTTTCCCACAATCAAGACTTCGTTTCAGGTAAACGCACTCACTTTTGAGCGCAAATGAAGCTATATCATTCACGAAGCTCACACGTTTCTCGCTCTTAACTGAAAAGCATGGGATGTGAGAGGACCTGTGGTTTGTATCAGTTTCAGAAGCAGAGTTGAACTAGATATGGTCCGTGTGTGTAGGAAACACAGTTATTTCTTCTGAGCACTCTCACGTTTCCCGCCTTATTAGAGACTCTAGAAAGCAAGAGCTTGCTTCTTGCTCTAAAGCAGAGGTTGTTTCATAGATGAGAAATGTGCTTTGTGTTCATCTTCAGAGACGGTGTGAAATGCCAGGCTATGTGTTTTCCTACAAGCAAGACTTCGTTTCAGGTAAACGCACTCACTTTTCAGCTCAAAGGAAGCTATATGGTTCACGAAGCTCACAAGTTTCTCGCTCATAACTGAAAAGCATTGGATGTTAGAGGACCTGTGGATTGTATCAGTTTCAGAAGCAGAGTGGAACTAGATATGGTCCGTGTGTAGGAAACACAGTTATTTGCTCTGAGCACACTCACGATTCCCGCCTTAAGGGGACTCTAGAACGCAAGAGCGTACTTCTTGATCTAAAGCAGAGGTTGTTTCATAGATGAGAAATGTGCTGTGTGTTTCCCTTCAGAAACGGAGTTCAATGCCAGGCTCTGTGTCTTCCTAAAAGCAAGACTTTGTTTCAGGTAAACGCACTCAGTTTTCAGCTGAAACGAAGCTACATTGTTCACGAAGCTCACACGTTTCTCATTCTTAACTGAAAAGCATTAGATGTTAGAGGACCTGTGGTTTGTATAAGTTTCAGAAGCAGAGTTGAACTAGATATGGTCCGTGTGTGTAGAAAACACGGTTCTTTTGTTCTGAGCACACTCACATTTCCCGCCTTATTAGAGACTCTAGAAATCAAGAGCCTGTTTCTTGCTCTAAAGCAGAGTGTGTATCATGGATGAGAACTGTGCTGTGTGTTTCCCTTCAGAAACGGAGTTCAATGCCAGGCTCTGTGTCTTCATACAAGCAAGACTTCGTTTCAGGTAAACGCACTCACTTTTGAGCGCATATGAAGCTATATCATTCATGAAGCTCACACGTTTCTCGCTCTTAACTGAAAAGCATGGGATGTGAGAGGACCTGTGGTTTGTATCAGTTTCAGAAGCAGAGTTGAACTAGATATGGTCCGTGTGTGTAGGAAACACAGTTATTTGTTGTGAGCACACTCACGTTTCCCGCCTTATTAGAGACTCTAGAAAGCAAGAGCTTGCTTCTTGCTCTAAAGCAGAGGTTGTTTCATAGATGAGAAATGTGCTTTGTGTTCATCTTCAGAAACGGTGTGAAATGCCAGGCTATGTGTTTTCCTACAAGCAAGACTCCGTTTCAGGTAAACGCACTCACTTTTCAGCTCAAAGGAAGCTATATGGTTCACGAAGCTCACAAGTTTCTCGCTCATAACTGAAAAGCATTGGATGTTAGAGGACCTGTGGTTTGTATCAGTTTCAGAAGCACAGTGGAACTAGATATGGTCTCTGTGTGTAGGAAACACGGTTCTTTTGTTCTGAGCACACTCACATTTCCCGCCTTATTAGAGATTCTAGAAAGCAAGAGCGTGCTTCTTGCTCTAAAGCAGAGTGTGTTTCATGGATGAGAACTGTGCTGTGTGTTTACCTTCAGAAACGGAGTTCAATGCCAGGCTCTGTGTCTTCCTACAAGCAAGACTTCGTTTCAGGTAAACCCATTCACTTTTCAGCTTAAACAAAGGTACATCATTCACGAAGCTCACACGTTTCTTGCTCTTAACTGAAAAGTATTGGATGTTAGAGGACCTGAGGTTTGTATCAGTTTCAGAAGTAGATTGAACTACATGTGCTCCGTGTGTGTAGGACACATGGTTCTTTTGTTCTGAGCACACTCACGTTTCCCGCCATATTAGAGACTCTAGAAAGCAAGAGCATGCTTCTTTCTCTATAGCAGAGTGTGTTTCATGGAATGAGAACTGTGCTGTGTGTTTCCCATCAGAAACAGAGTTCAATGCCAGGCTCTGTGTCTTCCTACAAGCAAGACTTCGTTTCAGGAAAACGCACTCACTTCTCAGCTCAAACGAAGCGACATTGTTCACAAAGCTCACACGTTTCTCGCTCTGAACTGAAAAGCATTGGAAGTTAGAGGACCTGTGGTTTGTATCCGTTTCAGAAGCAGAGTGCAACTAGATAAGTTCCGTGTGTGTAGGAAACACTATTCTTTTGTCCTGAGCACTCTCACGTTTCCCAACTTATTAGAGATGTAGAAAGCAAAAGCGTGCTTTTTGCTCTAAAGCAGAGTGTGTTTCATGGATGAGAGATGTGCTGTGTGTTTCCCTTCAGAAACGGTGTTCAATGCCAGGCTCTGTGTCTTCCTACAAGCAAGACTTCGTTTCAGGTAAAAGTACTCACTTTTCAGCTCAAAAGAAGCTACATTGTTCACGAGCTCACACGTTTCTCGCTCATAACTGAAAAGCATTGGATGTGAGAGGACCTGTGGATTGTATCAGTTTCAGAAGCAGAGTTGAACTAGATATGGTCCGTGTGTGTAGGAAACACAGTTATTTGTTCTGAGCACACTCACGTTTCCCACGTTATTAAAGACTCTAGAAAGCAAGAGATTGCTTCTTGCTCTAAAGCAGAGGTTGTTTCTTAGATGAGAAATGTGCTTTGTGTTCATCTTCAGAAACGGTGTGAAATGCCAGGCTATGTTTCTTCCTGCAAGCAAGAGTTCGTTTCAGGTAAATGCAGTCACTTTTCGGCTCAAAGGAAGCTATATGGTTCACAAAGCTCACAAGTTTCTCGCTCATAACTGAAAAGCATTGGATGTTAGAGGACCTGTGGTTTGTATCAGTTTCAGAAGCAGAGTGGAACTAGATATGGTCCGTGTGTGTAGGAAACACAGTTATTTGTTCTGAGCACACTCACGTTTCCCGCCATATTAGAGACTCTAGAAAGCAAGAGCATGCTTCTTGCTCTATAGCAGAGTGTGTTTCATGGAATGAGAACTGTGCTGTGTGTTTCCCTTCAGAAACGGAGTTCAATGCCAGGCTATGTGTCTTCCTATAAAGAAGACTTCATTTCAGGTAAACCCAGGAATTTTTCAGCTCCTACGTAGCTACATTGTTCACGAAGCTCACAAGTTTCTCGCTCTTAACTGAAAAGCATTCGATGTTAGAGGACCTGAGGTTTGTATCAGTTTCAGAAGTAGATTGAACTAAGTGTGCTCCGTGTGTGTAGGAAACACGGTTCTTTTGTTCTGAGCACACTAACGTTTCCTGCTTTATTAGAGACTCTAGAAATCAAGAGCCTGCTTCTTGCTCTAAAGCAGAGTGTGTTTCATGGATGAGAACTGTGCTGTGTGTTTCCCTTAGAATCGGAGTCCAATGCCAGGCTCTGTGTTTTCCTACAAGCAAGACTTCGTTTCATGTAAACACACACACTTTTGAGCGCAAATGAAGCTATATCATTCACGAAGCTCACACGTTTCTAGCTCTTAAATGAAAAGCATTGGATGTTAGAGGACCTGTGGTTTGTATCACTTTCAGATGCAGAGTTGAACTAGATATGGTCCGTGTGTGTAGGAAACACAGTTATTTGTTCTGAGCACACTCACGTTTCCCGCCTTATTAGAGAATCTAGAAAGCAAGAGCTTGCTTCTTGCTCTAAAGCAGAGGTTGTTTCATAGATGAGAAATGTGCTTTGTGTTCATCTTCAGAAACGGTGTGAAATGGAAGGCTCTGTGTCTTCCTACAAGGAAGACTCGTTTCAGGTAAACGCACACACTTCTCAGCTCAAACGAAGCTACATTGTTCACGAAGCTCACACGTTTCTCGCTCTTTACTGAAAAGCATTGGATGTTAGGGGACCTGTGGCTTGTATCAGTTTCAGAAGCAGAGTTGAACTAGATATGGTCTGTGTGTGTTGGAAGCACGGTTCTTTTGTTCTGAGCACACTCACATTTCCCGCCTTATTTGAGACTCTAGAAAGCAAAAGCGTGCTTCTTGCTCTAAAGCAGAGTGTGTTTCATGGATGAGAACTATGCTGTGTGTTTACCTTCAGAAACGGAGTCCAATGCGAGGCTCTATGTTTTCCCACAATCAAGACTTCGTTTCAGGTAAACGCACTCACTTTTGAGCGCAAATGAAGCTATATCATTCACGAAGCTCACACGTTTCTCGCTCTTAACTGAAAAGCATGGGATGTGAGAGGACCTGTGGTTTGTATCAGTTTCAGAAGCAGAGTTGAACTAGATATGGTCCGTGTGTGTAGGAAACACAGTTATTTCTTCTGAGCACTCTCACGTTTCCCGCCTTATTAGAGACTCTAGAAAGCAAGAGCTTGCTTCTTGCTCTAAAGCAGAGGTTGTTTCATAGATGAGAAATGTGCTTTGTGTTCATCTTCAGAGACGGTGTGAAATGCCAGGCTATGTGTTTTCCTACAAGCAAGACTTCGTTTCAGGTAAACGCACTCACTTTTCAGCTCAAAGGAAGCTATATGGTTCACGAAGCTCACAAGTTTCTCGCTCATAACTGAAAAGCATTGGATGTTAGAGGACCTGTGGTTTGTATCAGTTTCAGAAGCAGAGTGGAACTAGATATGGTCTCTGTGTGTAGGAAACACGGTTCTTTTGTTCTGAGCAGACTCACATTTCCCGCCTTATTAGAGATTCTTGAAAGCAAGAGCGTGCCTCTTGCTCTAAAGCAGAGTGTATTTCATGGTTGAGAACTGTGCTGTGGGTTTACCTTCAGAAACGGAGTTCAATGCCAGGCTCTGTGTCTTCCTACAAGCAAGACTTCGTTTCAGGTAAACCCTTTCACTTTTCAGCTTAAACAAAGCAACATCATTCCCGAAGCTTACACGTTTCTCGCTCTTAACTGAAAAGTATTGGATGTTAGAGGACCTGAGGTTTGTATCAGTTTCAGAAGTAGATTGAACTACATGTGCTCCGTGTGTGTAGGACACATGGTTCTTTTGTTCTGAGCACACTCACGTTTCCCGCCATATTAGAGACTCTAGAAAGCAAGAGCATGCTTCTTTCTCTATAGCAGAGTGTGTTTCATGGAATGAGAACTGTGCTGTGTGATTCCCATCAGAAACGGAGTTCAATGCCAGGCTCTGTGTCTTCCTTCAAGGAAGACTCGTTTCAGGTAAACGCACTCACTTCTCAGCTCAAACGAAGCTACATTGTTCACGAAACTCACACGTTTCTCGCTCTGAACTGAAAAGCATTGGATGTTAGAGGACCTGAGGTTTGTATCACTTTCAGAAGTAGATTGAACTACATGTGCTCCGTGTGTGTAGGAAACACGGTTCTTTAGTTCTGAGCAGACTCACATTTCCCGCCTTATTAGAGACTCTAGAAAGCAAGAGCATGCTTCTTGCTCTAAAGCAGAGGTTGTTTCACAGATGAGAAATGTGCTTTGTGTTCATCTTCAGAAACGGTGTGAAATGCCAGGCTATGTTTCTTCCTGCAAGCAAGAGTTCGTTTCAGGTAAATGCAGTCACTTTTCGGCTCAAAGGAAGCTATATGGTTCACAAAGCTCACAAGTTTCTCGCTCATAACTGAAAAGCATTGGATGTTAGAGGACCTGTGGTTTGTATCAGTTTCAGAAGCAGAGTGGAACTAGATATGGTCCGTGTGTGTAGGAAACACAGTTATTTGTTCTGAGCACACTCACGTTTCCCGCCATATTAGAGACTCTAGAAAGCAAGAGCATGCTTCTTGCTCTATAGCAGAGTGTGTTTCATGGAATGAGAACTGTGCTGTGTGTTTCCCTTCAGAAACGGAGTTCAATGCCAGGCTATGTGTCTTCCTATAAAGAAGACTTCATTTCAGGTAAACCAAGGAACTTTTCAGCTCAAAGGAAGCTACATTGTTCACGAAGCTCACACGTTTCTCGCTCTTAACTAAAAAGCATTCGATGTTAGAGGACCTGAGGTTTGTATCAGTTTCAGAAGTAGATTGAACTAAGTGTGCTCCGTGTGTGTAGGAAACACGGTTCTTTTGTTCTGAGCACACTAACGTTTCCCGCTTTATTAGAGACTCTAGAAATCAAGAGCCTGCTTCTTGCTCTAAAGCAGAGTGTGTTTCATGGATGAGAACTGTGCTGTGTGTTTCCCTTCAGAAACAGAGTTCAATGCCAGGCTCTGTGTCTTCATACAAGCAAGACTTCGTTTCAGGAAATCGCACTCACTTCTCAGCTCAAAGGAAGATACATTGTTCACGAAGCTCACACGTTTCTTGCTCTTAACTGAAAATCATTGGATGTCAGAGGACCTGTGCTTTGTATCAGTTTCAGAAGCAGAGTTGAACTAGATATGGTCCGTGTGAGTAGGAAACACGGTTCTTTACTTCTGAGCACACTCACGTTTCCCCCATTATTAGAGACTCTAGAAAGCAAGAGTGTGCTTCTTGCTCTAAACCAGAGTGTGTTTCATGGATGAGAACTCTGCTGTGTGTTTCCCTTCAGAAACGGTGTTCAATGCCAGGCTCTGTGTCTTCATACAAGCAAGACTTCGTTTCATGTAAACACACACACTTTTGAGCGCAAATGAAGGTATATCATTCACGAAGCTCACACGTTTCTAGCTCTTAAATGAAAAGCATTGGATGTTAGAGGACCTGTGGTTTGTATCACTTTCAGATGCAGAGTTGAACTAGATATGGTCCGTGTGTGTAGGAAACACAGTTATTTGTTCTGAGCACACTCACGTTTCCCGCCTTATTAGAGAATCTAGAAAGCAAGAGCTTGCTTCTTGCTCTAAAGCAGAGGTTGTTTCATAGATGAGAAATGTGCTTTGTGTTCATCTTCAGAAACGGTGTGAAATGGAAGGCTCTGTGTCTTCCTACAAGGAAGACTCGTTTCAGGTAAAGGCACTCACTTCTCAGCTCAAACGAAGCTACATTGTTCACGAAGCTCACACGTTTCTCGCTCTTTACTGAAAAGCATTGGATGTTAGGGGACCTGTGGCTTGTATCAGTTTCAGAAGCAGAGTTGAACTAGATATGGTCTGTGTGTGTTGGAAGCACGGTTCTTTTGTTCTGAGCACACTCACGTTTCCCGCCTAATTAGAGACTCAAGAAAGCAAAAGCATGCTTCTTGCTCTAAAGCAGAGTGTGTTTCATGGATGAGAACTGTGCTGCCTGTTTCCCTTCATAAACGGAGTTCATTGCCAGGCTCTGTGTCTTCCTACAAAGAAGATTTCGTTCCAGGTAAACCCAGGAACTTTTCAGCTCAAAGGAAGCTACATTGTTCACGAAGCTCACACGTTTCTTGCTCTTAACTGAAAAGCATTGGATGTTAGAGGACCTGTGGTTTGTATCAGTTTCAGATGTAGAGTTGTACTAGATATGGTCTGTGTGTAGGAAACACGGTTCTTTTGTTCTGAGCACACTCACATTTCCCGCCTTATTAGAGACTCTAGAAAGCAAAAGCGTTCTTCTTGCTCTAAAGCAGAGTGTGTTTCATGGATGAGAACTATGCTGTGTGTTTACCTTCAGAAACGGAGTCCAATGCGAGGCTCTATGTTTTCCCACAATCAAGACTTCGTTTCAGGTAAACGCACTCACTTTTGAGCGCAAATGAAGCTATATCATTCACGAAGCTCACACGTTTCTCGCTCTTAACTGAAAAGCATGGGATGTGAGAGGACCTGTGGTTTGTATCAGTTTCAGAAGCAGAGTTGAACTAGATATGGTCCGTGTGTGTAGGAAACACAGTTATTTCTTCTGAGCACTCTCACGTTTCCCGCCTTATTAGAGACTCTAGAAAGCAAGAGCTTGCTTCTTGCTCTAAAGCAGAGGTTGTTTCATAGATGAGAAATGTGCTTTGTGTTCATCTTCAGAGACGGTGTGAAATGCCAGGCTATGTGTTTTCCTACAAGCAAGACTTCGTTTCAGGTAAACGCACTCACTTTTCAGCTCAAAGGAAGCTATATGGTTCACGAAGCTCACAAGTTTCTCGCTCATAACTGAAAAGCATTGGATGTTAGAGGACCTGTGGTTTGTATCAGTTTCAGAAGCAGAGTGGAACTAGATATGGTCTCTGTGTGTAGGAAACACGGTTCTTTTGTTCTGAGCAGACTCACATTTCCCGCCTTATTAGAGATTCTTGAAAGCAAGAGCGTGCCTCTTGCTCTAAAGCAGAGTGTATTTCATGGTTGAGAACTGTGCTGTGGGTTTACCTTCAGAAACGGAGTTCAATGCCAGGCTCTGTGTCTTCCTACAAGCAAGACTTCGTTTCAGGTAAACCCTTTCACTTTTCAGCTTAAACAAAGCAACATCATTCCCGAAGCTTACACGTTTCTCGCTCTTAACTGAAAAGTATTGGATGTTAGAGGACCTGAGGTTTGTATCAGTTTCAGAAGTAGATTGAACTACATGTGCTCCGTGTGTGTAGGACACATGGTTCTTTTGTTCTGAGCACACTCACGTTTCCCGCCATATTAGAGACTCTAGAAAGCAAGAGCATGCTTCTTTCTCTATAGCAGAGTGTGTTTCATGGAATGAGAACTGTGCTGTGTGATTCCCATCAGAAACGGAGTTCAATGCCAGGCTCTGTGTCTTCCTTCAAGGAAGACTCGTTTCAGGTAAACGCACTCACTTCTCAGCTCAAACGAAGCTACATTGTTCACGAAACTCACACGTTTCTCGCTCTGAACTGAAAAGCATTGGATGTTAGAGGACCTGAGGTTTGTATCACTTTCAGAAGTAGATTGAACTACATGTGCTCCGTGTGTGTAGGAAACACGGTTCTTTAGTTCTGAGCAGACTCACATTTCCCGCCTTATTAGAGACTCTAGAAAGCAAGAGCATGCTTCTTGCTCTAAAGCAGAGGTTGTTTCACAGATGAGAAATGTGCTTTGTGTTCATCTTCAGAAACGGTGTGAAATGCCAGGCTATGTTTCTTCCTGCAAGCAAGAGTTCGTTTCAGGTAAATGCAGTCACTTTTCGGCTCAAAGGAAGCTATATGGTTCACAAAGCTCACAAGTTTCTCGCTCATAACTGAAAAGCATTGGATGTTAGAGGACCTGTGGTTTGTATCAGTTTCAGAAGCAGAGTGGAACTAGATATGGTCCGTGTGTGTAGGAAACACAGTTATTTGTTCTGAGCACACTCACGTTTCCCGCCATATTAGAGACTCTAGAAAGCAAGAGCATGCTTCTTGCTCTATAGCAGAGTGTGTTTCATGGAATGAGAACTGTGCTGTGTGTTTCCCTTCAGAAACGGAGTTCAATGCCAGGCTATGTGTCTTCCTATAAAGAAGACTTCATTTCAGGTAAACCAAGGAACTTTTCAGCTCAAAGGAAGCTACATTGTTCACGAAGCTCACACGTTTCTCGCTCTTAACTAAAAAGCATTCGATGTTAGAGGACCTGAGGTTTGTATCAGTTTCAGAAGTAGATTGAACTAAGTGTGCTCCGTGTGTGTAGGAAACACGGTTCTTTTGTTCTGAGCACACTAACGTTTCCCGCTTTATTAGAGACTCTAGAAATCAAGAGCCTGCTTCTTGCTCTAAAGCAGAGTGTGTTTCATGGATGAGAACTGTGCTGTGTGTTTCCCTTCAGAAACAGAGTTCAATGCCAGGCTCTGTGTCTTCATACAAGCAAGACTTCGTTTCAGGAAATCGCACTCACTTCTCAGCTCAAAGGAAGATACATTGTTCACGAAGCTCACACGTTTCTTGCTCTTAACTGAAAATCATTGGATGTCAGAGGACCTGTGCTTTGTATCAGTTTCAGAAGCAGAGTTGAACTAGATATGGTCCGTGTGAGTAGGAAACACGGTTCTTTACTTCTGAGCACACTCACGTTTCCCCCATTATTAGAGACTCTAGAAAGCAAGAGTGTGCTTCTTGCTCTAAACCAGAGTGTGTTTCATGGATGAGAACTGTGCTGTGTGTTTCCCTTAGAATCGGAGTCCAATGCCAGGCTCTGTGTTTTCCTACAAGCAAGACTTCGTTTCATGTAAACACACACACTTTTGAGCGCAAATGAAGGTATATCATTCACGAAGCTCACACGTTTCTAGCTCTTAAATGAAAAGCATTGGATGTTAGAGGACCTGTGGTTTGTATCACTTTCAGATGCAGAGTTGAACTAGATATGGTCCGTGTGTGTAGGAAACACAGTTATTTGTTCTGAGCACACTCACGTTTCCCGCCTTATTAGAGAATCTAGAAAGCAAGAGCTTGCTTCTTGCTCTAAAGCAGAGGTTGTTTCATAGATGAGAAATGTGCTTTGTGTTCATCTTCAGAAACGGTGTGAAATGGAAGGCTCTGTGTCTTCCTACAAGGAAGACTCGTTTCAGGTAAAGGCACTCACTTCTCAGCTCAAACGAAGCTACATTGTTCACGAAGCTCACACGTTTCTCGCTCTTTACTGAAAAGCATTGGATGTTAGGGGACCTGTGGCTTGTATCAGTTTCAGAAGCAGAGTTGAACTAGATATGGTCTGTGTGTGTTGGAAGCACGGTTCTTTTGTTCTGAGCACACTCACGTTTCCCGCCTAATTAGAGACTCAAGAAAGCAAAAGCATGCTTCTTGCTCTAAAGCAGAGTGTGTTTCATGGATGAGAACTGTGCTGCCTGTTTCCCTTCATAAACGGAGTTCATTGCCAGGCTCTGTGTCTTCCTACAAAGAAGATTTCGTTCCAGGTAAACCCAGGAACTTTTCAGCTCAAAGGAAGCTACATTGTTCACGAAGCTCACACGTTTCTTGCTCTTAACTGAAAAGCATTGGATGTTAGAGGACCTGTGGTTTGTATCAGTTTCAGATGTAGAGTTGTACTAGATATGGTCTGTGTGTAGGAAACACGGTTCTTTTGTTCTGAGCACACTCACATTTCCCGCCTTATTAGAGACTCTAGAAAGCAAAAGCGTTCTTCTTGCTCTAAAGCAGAGTGTGTTTCATGGATGAGAACTATGCTGTGTGTTTACCTTCAGAAACGGAGTCCAATGCGAGGCTCTATGTTTTCCCACAATCAAGACTTCGTTTCAGGTAAACGCACTCACTTTTGAGCGCAAATGAAGCTATATCATTCACGAAGCTCACACGTTTCTCGCTCTTAACTGAAAAGCATGGGATGTGAGAGGACCTGTTGTTTGTATCAGTTTCAGAAGCAGAGTTGAACTAGATATGGTCCGTGTGTGTAGGAAACACAGTTATTTCTTCTGAGCACTCTCACGTTTCCCGCCTTATTAGAGACTCTAGAAAGCAAGAGCTTGCTTCTTGCTCTAAAGCAGAGGTTGTTTCATAGATGAGAAATGTGCTTTGTGATCATCTTCAGAGACGGTGTGAAATGCCAGGCTATGTGTTTTCCTACAAGCAAGACTTCGTTTCAGGTAAACGCACTCACTTTTCAGCTCAAAGGAAGCTATATGGTTCACGAAGCTCACAAGTTTCTCGCTCATAACTGAAAAGCATTGGATGTTAGAGGACCTGTGGTTTGTATCAGTTTCAGAAGCAGAGTGGAACTAGATATGGTCTCTGTGTGTAGGAAACACGGTTCTTTTGTTCTGAGCACACTCACATTTCCCGCCTTATTAGAGATTCTTGAAAGCAAGAGCGTGCCTCTTGCTCTAAAGCAGAGTGTATTTCATGGTTGAGAACTGTGCTGTGGGTTTACCTTCAGAAACGGAGTTCAATGCCAGGCTCTGTGTCTTCCTACAAGCAAGACTTCGTTTCAGGTAAACCCATTCACTTTTCAGCTTAAACAAAGCAACATCATTCCCGAAGCTTACACGTTTCTCGCTCTTAACTGAAAAGCATTGGATGTTAGCGGACCTGTGGCTTGTATCATTTTCAGATGCAGAGTTTAACTAGATATGGTCCGTGTGTGTTGGAAGCACGGTTCTTTTGTTCTGAGCACACTCACGTTTCCCGCCTAATTAGAGACTCAAGAAAGCAAGAGCATGCTTCTTGCTCTATAGCAGAGTGTGTTTCATGGAATGAGAACTGTGCTGTGTATTTCCCTTCAGAAACGGAGTTCAATGCAAGGCTCTGTGTCTTCCTAAAAGCAAGACTTTGTTTCAGGTAAACGCACTCAGTTTTCAGCTGAAACGAAGCTACATTGTTCACGAAGCTCACACGTTTCTCGTTCTTAACTGAAAAGCATTAGATGTTAGAGGACCTGTGGTTTGTATAAGTTTCAGAAGCAGTGTTGAACTAGATATGGTCCGTGTGTGTTGAAAACACGGTTCTTTTCTTCTGAGCACACTCACATTTCCCGCCTTATTAGAGACTCTAGAAATCAAGAGCCTGCTTCTTGCTCTAAAGCAGAGTGTGTTTCATCGATGAGAACTGTGCTGTGTGTTTCCCTTCAGAAACGGAGTTCAATGCCAGGCTCTGTGTCTTCATACAAGCAAGACTTCGTTTCAGGAAAACGCACTCACTTCTCAGCTCAAAGGAAGATACATTGTTCACGAAGCTCACACGTTTCTTGCTCTTAACTGAAAAGCATTGGATGTTAGAGGACCTGTGGTTTGTATCAGTTTCAGAAGCAGAGTTGAACTAGATATGGTCCGTGTGAGTAGGAAACACGGTTCTTTACTTCTGAGCACACTCACGTTTCCCCCATTATTAGAGACTCTAGAAAGCAAGAGCATGCTTCCTGCTCTAAACCAGAGTGTGTTTCATGGATGAGAACTGTGCTGTGTGTTTCCCTTAGAATCGGAGTCCAATGCCAGGCTCTGTGTCTTCCTACAAGGAAGACTCGTTTCAGGTAAACGCACTCACTTCTCAGCTCAAACGAAGCTACATTGTTCACGAAACTAACACGTTTCTCGCTCTGAACTGAAAAGCATTGGATGTTAGAGGACCTGAGGTTTGTATCACTTTCAGAAGTAGATTGAACTACATGTGCTCCGTGTGTGTAGGAAACACGGTTCTTTTGTTCTGAGCAGACTCACATTTCCCGCCTTATTAGAGACTTTAGAAAGCAAGAGCATGCTTCTTGCTCTAAAGCAGAGTGTGTTTCATGGATGAGAACTATGCTGTGTGTTTACCTTCAGAAACGGAGTTCAATGCCAGGCTCTGTGTCTTCATACAAGCAAGACTTCGTTTCAGGAAAACGCACTCACTTCTCAGCTCAAACGAAGCGACATTGTTCACAAAGCTCACACGTTTCTCGCTCTGAACTGAAAAGCATTGGATGTTAGAGGACCTGTGGTTTGTATCCGTTTCAGAAGCAGAGTGCAACTAGATAAGTTCCCTGTGTGTAGGAAACACTATTCTTTTGTCCTGAGCACTCTCACGTTTCCCAACTTATTAGAGATGTAGAAAGCAAAAGCGTGCTTTTTGCTCTAAAGCAGAGTGTGTTTCATGGATGAGAGATGTGCTGTGTGTTTCCCTTCAGAAACGGTGTTCAATGCCAGGCTCTGTGTCTTCCTACAAGCAAGACTTTGTTTCAGGTAAAGGTACTCACTTTTCAGCTCAAAAGAAGCTACATTGTTCACAAAGCTCACACGTTACTCGCTCATAACTGAAAAGCATTGGATGTGAGAGGACCTGTGGTTTGTATCAGTTTCAGAAGCAGAGTTGAACTAGATATGGTCCGTGTGTGTAGGAAACACAGTTATTTGTTGTCAGCACACTCACGTTTCCCACCTTATTAGAGACTCTAGAAAGCAAGAGCTTGCTTCTTGCTCTAAAGCAGAGGTTGTTTCATAGGTGAGAAATGTGCTTTGTGTTCATCTTCAGAGACGGTGTGAAATGCCAGGCTATGTGTTTTCCTACAAGCAAGACTTCGTTTCAGGTAAACGCACTCACTTTTCAGCTCAAAGGAAGCTATATGGTTCACGAAGCTCACAAGTTTCTCGCTCATAACTGAAAAGCATTGGATGTTAGAGGACCTGTGGTTTGTATCAGTTTCAGAAGCAGAGTGGAACTAGATATGGTCTCTGTGTGTAGGAAACACGGTTCTTTTGTTCTGAGCACACTCACATTTCCCGCCTTATTAGAGATTCTTGAAAGCAAGAGCGTGCCTCTTGCTCTAAAGCGGAGTGTATTTCATGGTTGAGAACTGTGCTGTGTGTTTACCTTCAGAAACGGAGTTCAATGCCAGGCTCTGTGTCTTCCTACAAGCAAGACTTCGTTTCAGGTAAACCCATTCACTTTTCAGCTTAAACAAAGCAACATCATTCCCGAAGCTTACACGTTTCTTGCCCTTAACTGAAAAGTATTGGATGTTAGAGGACCTGAGGTTTGTATCAGTTTCAGAAGTAGATTGAACTACATGTGCTCCGTGTGTGTAGGACACATGGTTCTTTTGTTCTGAGCACACTCACGTTTCCCGCCATATTAGAGACTCTAGAAAGCAAGAGCATGCTTCTTTCTCTATAGCAGAGTGTGTTTCATGGAATGAGAACTGTGCTGTGTGATTCCCATCAGAAACGGAGTTCAATGCCAGGCTCTGTGTCTTCCTTCAAGGAAGACTCGTTTCAGGTAAACGCACTCACTTCTCAGCTCAAACGAAGCTACATTGTTCACGAAACTCACACGTTTCTCGCTCTGAACTGAAAAGCATTGGATGTTAGCGGACCTGTGGCTTGTATCATTTTCAGATGCAGAGTTTAACTAGATATGGTCCGTGTGTGTTGGAAGCACGGTTCTTTTGTTCTGAGCACACTCACGTTTCCCGCCTAATTAGAGACTCAAGAAAGCAAGAGCATGCTTCTTGCTCTATAGCAGAGTGTGTTTCATGGAATGAGAACTGTGCTGTGTGTTTCCCTTCAGAAACGGAGTTCAATGCAAGGCTCTGTGTCTTCCTAAAAGCAAGACTTTGTTTCAGGTAAACGCACTCAGTTTTCAGCTGAAACGAAGCTACATTGTTCACGAAGCTCACACGTTTCTCGTTCTTAACTGAAAAGCATTAGATGTTAGAGGACCTGTGGTTTGTATAAGTTTCAGAAGCAGTGTTGAACTAGATATGGTCCGTGTGTGTTGAAAACACGGTTCTTTTCTTCTGAGCACACTCACATTTCCCGCCTTATTAGAGACTCTAGAAATCAAGAGCCTGCTTCTTGCTCTAAAGCAGAGTGTGTTTCATCGATGAGAACTGTGCTGTGTGTTTCCCTTCAGAAACGGAGTTCAATGCCAGGCTCTGTGTCTTCATACAAGCAAGACTTCGTTTCAGGAAAACGCACTCACTTCTCAGCTCAAAGGAAGATACATTGTTCACGAAGCTCACACGTTTCTTGCTCTTAACTGAAAAGCATTGGATGTTAGAGGACCTGTGGTTTGTATCAGTTTCAGAAGCAGAGTTGAACTAGATATGGTCCGTGTGAGTAGGAAACACGGTTCTTTACTTCTGAGCACACTCACGTTTCCCCCATTATTAGAGACTCTAGAAAGCAAGAGCATGCTTCCTGCTCTAAACCAGAGTGTGTTTCATGGATGAGAACTGTGCTGTGTGTTTCCCTTAGAATCGGAGTCCAATGCCAGGCTCTGTGTCTTCCTACAAGGAAGACTCGTTTCAGGTAAACGCACTCACTTCTCAGCTCAAACGAAGCTACATTGTTCACGAAACTAACACGTTTCTCGCTCTGAACTGAAAAGCATTGGATGTTAGAGGACCTGAGGTTTGTATCACTTTCAGAAGTAGATTGAACTACATGTGCTCCGTGTGTGTAGGAAACACGGTTCTTTTGTTCTGAGCAGACTCACATTTCCCGCCTTATTAGAGACTTTAGAAAGCAAGAGCATGCTTCTTGCTCTAAAGCAGAGTGTGTTTCATGGATGAGAACTATGCTGTGTGTTTACCTTCAGAAACGGAGTTCAATGCCAGGCTCTGTGTCTTCATACAAGCAAGACTTCGTTTCAGGAAAACGCACTCACTTCTCAGCTCAAACGAAGCGACATTGTTCACAAAGCTCACACGTTTCTCGCTCTGAACTGAAAAGCATTGGATGTTAGAGGACCTGTGGTTTGTATCCGTTTCAGAAGCAGAGTGCAACTAGATAAGTTCCCTGTGTGTAGGAAACACTATTCTTTTGTCCTGAGCACTCTCACGTTTCCCAACTTATTAGAGATGTAGAAAGCAAAAGCGTGCTTTTTGCTCTAAAGCAGAGTGTGTTTCATGGATGAGAGATGTGCTGTGTGTTTCCCTTCAGAAACGGTGTTCAATGCCAGGCTCTGTGTCTTCCTACAAGCAAGACTTTGTTTCAGGTAAAGGTACTCACTTTTCAGCTCAAAAGAAGCTACATTGTTCACAAAGCTCACACGTTACTCGCTCATAACTGAAAAGCATTGGATGTGAGAGGACCTGTGGTTTGTATCAGTTTCAGAAGCAGAGTTGAACTAGATATGGTCCGTGTGTGTAGGAAACACAGTTATTTGTTGTCAGCACACTCACGTTTCCCACCTTATTAGAGACTCTAGAAAGCAAGAGCTTGCTTCTTGCTCTAAAGCAGAGGTTGTTTCATAGGTGAGAAATGTGCTTTGTGTTCATCTTCAGAGACGGTGTGAAATGCCAGGCTATGTGTTTTCCTACAAGCAAGACTTCGTTTCAGGTAAACGCACTCACTTTTCAGCTCAAAGGAAGCTATATGGTTCACGAAGCTCACAAGTTTCTCGCTCATAACTGAAAAGCATTGGATGTTAGAGGACCTGTGGTTTGTATCAGTTTCAGAAGCAGAGTGTAACTAGATATGGTCTCTGTGTGTAGGAAACACGGTTCTTTTGTTCTGAGCACACTCACATTTCCCGCCTTATTAGAGATTCTTGAAAGCAAGAGCGTGCCTCTTGCTCTAAAGCGGAGTGTATTTCATGGTTGAGAACTGTGCTGTGTGTTTACCTTCAGAAACGGAGTTCAATGCCAGGCTCTGTGTCTTCCTACAAGCAAGACTTCGTTTCAGGTAAACCCATTCACTTTTCAGCTTAAACAAAGCAACATCATTCCCGAAGCTTACACGTTTCTCGCTCTTAACTGAAAAGTATTGGATGTTAGAGGACCTGAGGTTTGTATCAGTTTCAGAAGTAGATTGAACTACATGTGCTCCGTGTGTGTAGGACACATGGTTCTTTTGTTCTGAGCACACTCACGTTTCCCGCCATATTAGAGACTCTAGAAAGCAAGAGCATGCTTCTTTCTCTATAGCAGAGTGTGTTTCATGGAATGAGAACTGTGCTGTGTGATTCCCATCAGAAACGGAGTTCAATGCCAGGCTCTGTGTCTTCCTTCAAGGAAGACTCGTTTCAGGTAAACGCACTCACTTCTCAGCTCAAACGAAGCTACATTGTTCACGAAACTCACACGTTTCTCGCTCTGAACTGAAAAGCATTGGATGTTAGAGGACCTGAGGTTTGTATCACTTTCAGAAGTAGATTGAACTACATGTGCTCCGTGTGTGTAGGAAACACGGTTCTTTTGTTCTGAGCAGACTCACATTTCCCGCCTTATTAGAGACTCTAGGAAGCAAGAGCATGCTTCTTGCTCTAAAGCAGAGGTTGTTTCACAGATGAGAAATGGGCTTTGTGTTCAACTTCAGAAACGGTGTGAAATGCCAGGCTATGTTTCTTCCTGCAAGCAAGAGTTCGTTTCAGGTAAATGCAGTCACTTTTCGGCTCAAAGGAAGCTATATGGTTCACAAAGCTCACAAGTTTCTCGCTCATAACTGAAAAGCATTGGATGTTAGAGGACCTGTGGTTTGTATCAGTTTCAGAAGCAGAGTGGAACTAGATATGGTCCGTGTGTGTAGGAAACACAGTTATTTGTTCTGAGCACACTCACGTTTCCCGCCATATTAGAGACTCTAGAAAGCAAGAGCATGCTTCTTGCTCTATAGCAGAGTGTGTTTCATGGAATGAGAACTGTGCTGTGTGTTTCCCTTCAGAAACGGAGTTCAATGCCAGGCTATGTGTCTTCCTATAAAGAAGACTTCATTTCAGGTAAACCAAGGAACTTTTCAGCTCAAAGGAAGCTACATTGTTCACGAAGCTCACACGTTTCTCGCTCTTAACTGAAAAGCATTGGATGTTAGAGGACCTGTGGTTTGTATCAGTTTCAGAGATAGAGTTGTACTATATATGGTCCGTGTGTGTAGGAAACAAGGTTCTTTTGTTCTGAGCACACTAACGTTTCCCGCTTTATTAGAGACTCTAGAAATCAAGAGCAGGCTTCTTGCTCTATAGCAGAGTGTGTTTCATGGATGAGAACTGTGCTGTGTGTTTACCTTCAGAAACGGAGTTCAATGCCAGGCTATGTGTCTTCCTATGAAGAAGACTTCATTTCAGGTAAACCCAGGAATTTTTCAGCTCCTACATAGCTACATTGTTCAGGAAGCTCACACGTTTCTCGCTCTTAACTGAGAAGCATTCGATGTTAGAGGACCTGAGGTTTGTATCAGTTTCAGAAGTAGATTGAACTAAGTGTGCTCCGTGTGTGTAGGAAACACGGTTCTTTTGTTCTGAGCACACTAACGTTTCCCGCTTTATTAGAGACTCTAGAAATGAAGAGCCTGCTTCTTGCTCTAAAGCAGAGTGTGTTTCATGGATGAGAACTGTGCTGTGTGTTTCCCTTCAGAAACGGAGTTCAATGCCAGGCTCTGTGTCTTCATACAAGCAAGACTTCGTTTCAGGAAATCGCACTCACTTCTCAGCTCAAAGGAAGATACATTGTTCACGAAGCTCACACGTTTCTTGCTCTTAACTGAAAAGCATTGGATGTCAGAGGACCTGTGGTTTGTATCAGTTTCAGAAGCAGAGTTGAACTAGATATGGTCCGTGTGAGTAGGAAACACGGTTCTTTACATCTGAGCACACTCACGTTTCCCCCATTATTAGAGACTCTAGAAAGCAAGAGTGTGCTTCTTGCTCTAAACCAGAGTGTGTTTCATGGATGAGAACTGTGCTGTGTGTTTCCCTTAGAATCGGAGTCCAATGCCAGGCTCTGTGTTTTCCTACAAGCAAGACTTCGTTTCATGTAAACACACACACTTTTGAGCGCAAATGAAGGTATATCATTCACGAAGCTCACACGTTTCTAGCTCTTAAATGAAAAGCATTGGATGTTAGAGGACCTGTGGTTTGTATCACTTTCAGATGCAGAGTTGAACTAGATATGGTCCGTGTGTGTAGGAAACACAGTTATTTGTTCTGAGCACACTCACGTTTCCCGCCTTATTAGAGAATCTAGAAAGCAAGAGCTTGCTTCTTGCTCTAAAGCAGAGGTTGTTTCATAGATGAGAAATGTGCTTTGTGTTCATCTTCAGAAACGGTGTGAAATGGAAGGCTCTGTGTCTTCCTACAAGGAAGACTCGTTTCAGGTAAACGCACTCACTTCTCAGCTCAAACGAAGCTACATTGTTCACGAAGCTCACACGTTTCTCGCTCTTTACTGAAAAGCATTGGATGTTAGGGGACCTGTGGCTTGTATCAGTTTCAGAAGCAGAGTTGAACTAGATATGGTCTGTGTGTGTTGGAAGCACGGTTCTTTTGTTCTGAGCACACTCACGTTTCCCGGCTAATTAGAGACTCAAGAAAGCAAAAGCATGCTTCTTGCTCTAAAGCAGAGTGTGTTTCATAGATGAGAACTGTGCTGCCTGTTTCCCTTCATAAACGGAGTTCATTGCCAGGCTCTGTGTCTTCCTACAAAGAAGACTTCGTTTCAGGTAAACCCAGGAACTTTTCAGCTCATAGGAAGCTACATTGTTCACGAAGCTCACACGTTTCTTGCTCTTAACTGAAAAGCATTGGATGTTAGAGGACCTGTGGTTTGTATCAGTTTCAGATGTAGAGTTGTACTAGATATGGTCTGTGTGTAGGAAACACGGTTCTTTTGTTCTGAGCACACTCACATTTCCCGCCTTATTAGAGACTCTAGAAAGCAAAAGCGTGCTTCTTGCTCTAAAGCAGAGTGTGTTTCATGGATGAGAACTATGCTGTGTGTTTACCTTCAGAAACGGAGTTCAATGCCAGGCTATGTGTCTTCCTATGAAGAAGACTTCATTTCAGGTAAACCCAGGAATTTTTCAGCTCCTACATAGCTACATTGTTCAGGAAGCTCACACGTTTCTCGCTCTTAACTGAGAAGCATTCGATGTTAGAGGACCTGAGGTTTGTATCAGTTTCAGAAGTAGATTGAACTAAGTGTGCTCCGTGTGTGTAGGAAACACGGTTCTTTTGTTCTGAGCACACTAACGTTTCCCGCTTTATTAGAGACTCTAGAAATCAAGAGCCTGCTTCTTGCTCTAAAGCAGAGTGTGTTTCATGGATGAGAACTGTGCTGTGTGTTTCCCTTCAGAAACGGAGTTCAATGCCAGGCTCTGTGTCTTCATACAAGCAAGACTTCGTTTCAGGAAATCGCACTCACTTCTCAGCTCAAAGGAAGATACATTGTTCACGAAGCTCACACGTTTCTTGCTCTTAACTGAAAAGCATTGGATGTCAGAGGACCTGTGGTTTGTATCAGTTTCAGAAGCAGAGTTGAACTAGATATGGTCCGTGTGAGTAGGAAACACGGTTCTTTACATCTGAGCACACTCACGTTTCCCCCATTATTAGAGACTCTAGAAAGCAAGAGTGTGCTTCTTGCTCTAAACCAGAGTGTGTTTCATGGATGAGAACTGTGCTGTGTGTTTCCCTTAGAATCGGAGTCCAATGCCAGGCTCTGTGTTTTCCTACAAGCAAGACTTCGTTTCATGTAAACACACACACTTTTGAGCGCAAATGAAGGTATATCATTCACGAAGCTCACACGTTTCTAGCTCTTAAATGAAAAGCATTGGATGTTAGAGGACCTGTGGTTTGTATCACTTTCAGATGCAGAGTTGAACTAGATATGGTCCGTGTGTGTAGGAAACACAGTTATTTGTTCTGAGCACACTCACGTTTCCCGCCTTATTAGAGAATCTAGAAAGCAAGAGCTTGCTTCTTGCTCTAAAGCAGAGGTTGTTTCATAGATGAGAAATGTGCTTTGTGTTCATCTTCAGAAACGGTGTGAAATGGAAGGCTCTGTGTCTTCCTACAAGGAAGACTCGTTTCAGGTAAACGCACTCACTTCTCAGCTCAAACGAAGCTACATTGTTCACGAAGCTCACACGTTTCTCGCTCTTTACTGAAAAGCATTGGATGTTAGGGGACCTGTGGCTTGTATCAGTTTCAGAAGCAGAGTTGAACTAGATATGGTCTGTGTGTGTTGGAAGCACGGTTCTTTTGTTCTGAGCACACTCACGTTTCCCGGCTAATTAGAGACTCAAGAAAGCAAAAGCATGCTTCTTGCTCTAAAGCAGAGTGTGTTTCATAGATGAGAACTGTGCTGCCTGTTTCCCTTCATAAACGGAGTTCATTGCCAGGCTCTGTGTCTTCCTACAAAGAAGACTTCGTTTCAGGTAAACCCAGGAACTTTTCAGCTCATAGGAAGCTACATTGTTCACGAAGCTCACACGTTTCTTGCTCTTAACTGAAAAGCATTGGATGTTAGAGGACCTGTGGTTTGTATCAGTTTCAGATGTAGAGTTGTACTAGATATGGTCTGTGTGTAGGAAACACGGTTCTTTTGTTCTGAGCACACTCACATTTCCCGCCTTATTAGAGACTCTAGAAATCAAGAGCCTGCTTCTTGCTCTAAAGCAGAGTGTGTTTCATCGATGAGAACTGTGCTGTGTGTTTCCCTTCAGAAACGGAGTTCAATGCCAGGCTCTGTGTCTTCATACAAGCAAGACTTCGTTTCAGGAAAACGCACTCACTTCTCAGCTCAAAGGAAGATACATTGTTCACGAAGCTCACACGTTTCTTGCTCTTAACTGAAAAGCATTGGATGTTAGAGGACCTGTGGTTTGTATCAGTTTCAGAAGCAGAGTTGAACTAGATATGGTCCGTGTGAGTAGGAAACACGGTTCTTTACTTCTGAGCACACTCACGTTTCCCCCATTATTAGAGACTCTAGAAAGCAAGAGCATGCTTCCTGCTCTAAACCAGAGTGTGTTTCATGGATGAGAACTGTGCTGTGTGTTTCCCTTAGAATCGGAGTCCAATGCCAGGCTCTGTGTCTTCCTACAAGGAAGACTCGTTTCAGGTAAACGCACTCACTTCTCAGCTCAAACGAAGCTACATTGTTCACGAAACTAACACGTTTCTCGCTCTGAACTGAAAAGCATTGGATGTTAGAGGACCTGAGGTTTGTATCACTTTCAGAAGTAGATTGAACTACATGTGCTCCGTGTGTGTAGGAAACACGGTTCTTTTGTTCTGAGCAGACTCACATTTCCCGCCTTATTAGAGACTTTAGAAAGCAAGAGCATGCTTCTTGCTCTAAAGCAGAGTGTGTTTCATGGATGAGAACTATGCTGTGTGTTTACCTTCAGAAACGGAGTTCAATGCCAGGCTCTGTGTCTTCATACAAGCAAGACTTCGTTTCAGGAAAACGCACTCACTTCTCAGCTCAAACGAAGCGACATTGTTCACAAAGCTCACACGTTTCTCGCTCTGAACTGAAAAGCATTGGATGTTAGAGGACCTGTGGTTTGTATCCGTTTCAGAAGCAGAGTGCAACTAGATAAGTTCCCTGTGTGTAGGAAACACTATTCTTTTGTCCTGAGCACTCTCACGTTTCCCAACTTATTAGAGATGTAGAAAGCAAAAGCGTGCTTTTTGCTCTAAAGCAGAGTGTGTTTCATGGATGAGAGATGTGCTGTGTGTTTCCCTTCAGAAACGGTGTTCAATGCCAGGCTCTGTGTCTTCCTACAAGCAAGACTTTGTTTCAGGTAAAGGTACTCACTTTTCAGCTCAAAAGAAGCTACATTGTTCACAAAGCTCACACGTTACTCGCTCATAACTGAAAAGCATTGGATGTGAGAGGACCTGTGGTTTGTATCAGTTTCAGAAGCAGAGTTGAACTAGATATGGTCCGTGTGTGTAGGAAACACAGTTATTTGTTGTCAGCACACTCACGTTTCCCACCTTATTAGAGACTCTAGAAAGCAAGAGCTTGCTTCTTGCTCTAAAGCAGAGGTTGTTTCATAGGTGAGAAATGTGCTTTGTGTTCATCTTCAGAGACGGTGTGAAATGCCAGGCTATGTGTTTTCCTACAAGCAAGACTTCGTTTCAGGTAAACGCACTCACTTTTCAGCTCAAAGGAAGCTATATGGTTCACGAAGCTCACAAGTTTCTCGCTCATAACTGAAAAGCATTGGATGTTAGAGGACCTGTGGTTTGTATCAGTTTCAGAAGCAGAGTGGAACTAGATATGGTCTCTGTGTGTAGGAAACACGGTTCTTTTGTTCTGAGCACACTCACATTTCCCGCCTTATTAGAGATTCTTGAAAGCAAGAGCGTGCCTCTTGCTCTAAAGCGGAGTGTATTTCATGGTTGAGAACTGTGCTGTGTGTTTACCTTCAGAAACGGAGTTCAATGCCAGGCTCTGTGTCTTCCTACAAGCAAGACTTCGTTTCAGGTAAACCCATTCACTTTTCAGCTTAAACAAAGCAACATCATTCCCGAAGCTTACACGTTTCTCGCTCTTAACTGAAAAGTATTGGATGTTAGAGGACCTGAGGTTTGTATCAGTTTCAGAAGTAGATTGAACTACATGTGCTCCGTGTGTGTAGGACACATGGTTCTTTTGTTCTGAGCACACTCACGTTTCCCGCCATATTAGAGACTCTAGAAAGCAAGAGCATGCTTCTTTCTCTATAGCAGAGTGTGTTTCATGGAATGAGAACTGTGCTGTGTGATTCCCATCAGAAACGGAGTTCAATGCCAGGCTCTGTGTCTTCCTTCAAGGAAGACTCGTTTCAGGTAAACGCACTCACTTCTCAGCTCAAACGAAGCTACATTGTTCACGAAACTCACACGTTTCTCGCTCTGAACTGAAAAGCATTGGATGTTAGAGGACCTGAGGTTTGTATCACTTTCAGAAGTAGATTGAACTACATGTGCTCCGTGTGTGTAGGAAACACGGTTCTTTTGTTCTGAGCAGACTCACATTTCCCGCCTTATTAGAGACTCTAGGAAGCAAGAGCATGCTTCTTGCTCTAAAGCAGAGGTTGTTTCACAGATGAGAAATGGGCTTTGTGTTCAACTTCAGAAACGGTGTGAAATGCCAGGCTATGTTTCTTCCTGCAAGCAAGAGTTCGTTTCAGGTAAATGCAGTCACTTTTCGGCTCAAAGGAAGCTATATGGTTCACAAAGCTCACAAGTTTCTCGCTCATAACTGAAAAGCATTGGATGTTAGAGGACCTGTGGTTTGTATCAGTTTCAGAAGCAGAGTGGAACTAGATATGGTCCGTGTGTGTAGGAAACACAGTTATTTGTTCTGAGCACACTCACGTTTCCCGCCATATTAGAGACTCTAGAAAGCAAGAGCATGCTTCTTGCTCTATAGCAGAGTGTGTTTCATGGAATGAGAACTGTGCTGTGTGTTTCCCTTCAGAAACGGAGTTCAATGCCAGGCTATGTGTCTTCCTATAAAGAAGACTTCATTTCAGGTAAACCAAGGAACTTTTCAGCTCAAAGGAAGCTACATTGTTCACGAAGCTCACACGTTTCTCGCTCTTAACTGAAAAGCATTGGATGTTAGAGGACCTGTGGTTTGTATCAGTTTCAGAGATAGAGTTGTACTATATATGGTCCGTGTGTGTAGGAAACAAGGTTCTTTTGTTCTGAGCACACTAACGTTTCCCGCTTTATTAGAGACTCTAGAAATCAAGAGCAGGCTTCTTGCTCTATAGCAGAGTGTGTTTCATGGATGAGAACTGTGCTGTGTGTTTACCTTCAGAAACGGAGTTCAATGCCAGGCTATGTGTCTTCCTATGAAGAAGACTTCATTTCAGGTAAACCCAGGAATTTTTCAGCTCCTACATAGCTACATTGTTCAGGAAGCTCACACGTTTCTCGCTCTTAACTGAGAAGCATTCGATGTTAGAGGACCTGAGGTTTGTATCAGTTTCAGAAGTAGATTGAACTAAGTGTGCTCCGTGTGTGTAGGAAACACGGTTCTTTTGTTCTGAGCACACTAACGTTTCCCGCTTTATTAGAGACTCTAGAAATCAAGAGCCTGCTTCTTGCTCTAAAGCAGAGTGTGTTTCATGGATGAGAACTGTGCTGTGTGTTTCCCTTCAGAAACGGAGTTCAATGCCAGGCTCTGTGTCTTCATACAAGCAAGACTTCGTTTCAGGAAATCGCACTCACTTCTCAGCTCAAAGGAAGATACATTGTTCACGAAGCTCACACGTTTCTTGCTCTTAACTGAAAAGCATTGGATGTCAGAGGACCTGTGGTTTGTATCAGTTTCAGAAGCAGAGTTGAACTAGATATGGTCCGTGTGAGTAGGAAACACGGTTCTTTACATCTGAGCACACTCACGTTTCCCCCATTATTAGAGACTCTAGAAAGCAAGAGTGTGCTTCTTGCTCTAAACCAGAGTGTGTTTCATGGATGAGAACTGTGCTGTGTGTTTCCCTTAGAATCGGAGTCCAATGCCAGGCTCTGTGTTTTCCTACAAGCAAGACTTCGTTTCATGTAAACACACACACTTTTGAGCGCAAATGAAGGTATATCATTCACGAAGCTCACACGTTTCTAGCTCTTAAATGAAAAGCATTGGATGTTAGAGGACCTGTGGTTTGTATCACTTTCAGATGCAGAGTTGAACTAGATATGGTCCGTGTGTGTAGGAAACACAGTTATTTGTTCTGAGCACACTCACGTTTCCCGCCTTATTAGAGAATCTAGAAAGCAAGAGCTTGCTTCTTGCTCTAAAGCAGAGGTTGTTTCATAGATGAGAAATGTGCTTTGTGTTCATCTTCAGAAACGGTGTGAAATGGAAGGCTCTGTGTCTTCCTACAAGGAAGACTCGTTTCAGGTAAACGCACTCACTTCTCAGCTCAAACGAAGCTACATTGTTCACGAAGCTCACACGTTTCTCGCTCTTTACTGAAAAGCATTGGATGTTAGGGGACCTGTGGCTTGTATCAGTTTCAGAAGCAGAGTTGAACTAGATATGGTCTGTGTGTGTTGGAAGCACGGTTCTTTTGTTCTGAGCACACTCACGTTTCCCGGCTAATTAGAGACTCAAGAAAGCAAAAGCATGCTTCTTGCTCTAAAGCAGAGTGTGTTTCATAGATGAGAACTGTGCTGCCTGTTTCCCTTCATAAACGGAGTTCATTGCCAGGCTCTGTGTCTTCCTACAAAGAAGACTTCGTTTCAGGTAAACCCAGGAACTTTTCAGCTCATAGGAAGCTACATTGTTCACGAAGCTCACACGTTTCTTGCTCTTAACTGAAAAGCATTGGATGTTAGAGGACCTGTGGTTTGTATCAGTTTCAGATGTAGAGTTGTACTAGATATGGTCTGTGTGTAGGAAACACGGTTCTTTTGTTCTGAGCACACTCACATTTCCCGCCTTATTAGAGACTCTAGAAAGCAAAAGCGTGCTTCTTGCTCTAAAGCAGAGTGTGTTTCATGGATGAGAACTATGCTGTGTGTTTACCTTCAGAAACGGAGTCCAATGCGAGGCTCTATGTTTTCCCACAATCAAGACTTCGTTTCAGGTATACGCACTCACTTTTGAGGGCAAATGAAGCTATATCATTCACGAAGCTCACACGTTTCTCGCTCTTAACTGAAAAGCATGGGATGTGAGAGGACCTGTGGTTTGTATCAGTTTCAGAAGCAGAGTTGAACTAGATATGGTCCGTGTGTGTAGGAAACACAGTTATTTCTTCTGAGCACTCTCACGTTTTCCGCCTTATTAGAGACTCTAGAAAGCAAGAGCTTGCTTCTTGCTCTAAAGCAGAGGTTGTTTCATAGATGAGAAATGTGCTTTGTGTTCATCTTCAGAGACGGTGTGAAATGCCAGGCTATGTGTTTTCCTACAAGCAAGACTTCGTTTCAGGTAAACGCACTCACTTTTCAGCTCAAAGGAAGCTATATGGTTCACGAAGCTCACAAGTTTCTCGCTCATAACTGAAAAGCATTGGATGTTAGAGGACATGTGGTTTGTATCAGTTTCAGAAGCAGAGTGGAACTAGATATGGTCTCTGTGTGTAGGAAACACGGTTCTTTTTTTCTGAGCACACTCACATTTCCCGCCTTATTAGAGATTCTTGAAAGCAAGAGCATGCCTCTTGCTCTAAAGCAGAGTGTATTTCATGGTTGAGAACTGTGCTGTGTGTTTACCTTCAGAAACGGAGTTCAATGCCAGGCTCTGTGTCTTCCTACAAGCAAGACTTCGTTTCAGGTAAACCCATTCACTTTTCTGCTTAAACAAAGCAACATCATTCCCGAAGCTTACACGTTTCTCGCTCTTAACTGAAAAGTATTGGATGTTAGAGGACCTGATGATTGTATCAGTTTCAGAAGTAGATTGAACTACATGTGCTCCGTGTGTGTAGGACACATGGTTCTTTTGTTCTGAGCACACTCACGTTTCTCGCCATATTAGAGACTCTAGAAAGCAAGAGCATGCTTCTTTCTCTATAGCAGAGTGTGTTTCATGGAATGAGAACTGTGCTGTGTGATTCCCATCAGAAACGGAGTTCAATGCCAGGCTCTGTGTCTTCCTTCAAGGAAGACTCGTTTCAGGTAAACGCACTCATTTCTCAGCTCAAACGAAGCTACATTGTTCACGAAACTCACACGTTTCTCGCTCTGAACTGAAAAGCACTGGATGTTAGAGGACCTGAGGTTTGTATCACTTTCAGAAGTCGATTGAACTACATGTGCTCCGTGTGTGTAGGAAACACGGTTCTTTTGTTCTGAGCAGACTCACATTTCCCACCTTATTAGAGACTCTAGAAAGCAAGAGCATGCTTCTTGCTCTAAAGCAGAGGTTGTTTCACAGATGAGAAATGTGCTTTGTGTTCATCTTCAGAAACGGTGTGAAATGCCAGGCTATGTTTCTTCCTGCAAGCAAGAGTTCGTTTCAGGTAAATGCAGTCACTTTTCGGCTCAAAGGAAGCTATATGGTTCACAAAGCTCACAAGTTTCTCGCTCATAACTGAAAAGCATTGGATGTTAGAGGACCTGTGGTTTGTATCAGTTTCAGAAGCAGAGTGGAACTAGATATGGTCCGTGTGTGTAGGAAACACAGTTATTTGTTCTGAGCACACTCACGTTTCCCGCCATATTAGAGACTCTAGAAAGCAAGAGCATGCTTCTTGCTCTATAGCAGAGTGTGTTTCATGGAATGAGAACTGTGCTGTGTGTTTCCCTTCAGAAACGGAGTTCAATGCCAGGCTATGTGTCTTCCTATAAAGAAGACATCATTTCAGGTAAACCAAGTAACTTTTCAGCTCAAAGGAAGCTACATTGTTCACGAAGCTCACACGTTTCTCGCTCTTAACTGAAAAGCATTGGATGTTAGAGGACCTGTGGTTTGTATCAGTTTCAGATGTAGAGTTGTACTAGATATGGTCTGTGTGTAGGAAACACGGTTCTTTTGTTCTGAGCACACTCACATTTCCCGCCTTATTAGAGACTCTAGAAAGCAAAAGCGTGCTTCTTGCTCTAAAGCAGAGTGTGTTTCATGGATGAGAACTATGCTGTGTGTTTACCTTCAGAAACGGAGTCCAATACGAGGCTCTATGTTTTCCCACAATCAAGACTTCGTTTCAGGTAAACGCACTCACTTTTGAGCGCAAATGAAGCTATATCATTCACGAAGCTCACACGTTTCTCGCTCTTAACTGAAAAGCATGGGATGTGAGAGGACCTGTGGTTTGTATCAGTTTCAGAAGCAGAGTTGAACTAGATATGGTCCGTGTGTGTAGGAAACACAGTTATTTCTTCTGAGCACTCTCACGTTTTCCGCCTTATTAGAGACTCTAGAAAGCAAGAGCTTGCTTCTTGCTCTAAAGCAGAGGTTGTTTCATAGATGAGAAATGTGCTTTGTGTTCATCTTCAGAGACGGTGTGAAATGCCAGGCTATGTGTTTTCCTACAAGCAAGACTTCGTTTCAGGTAAACGCACTCACTTTTCAGCTCAAAGGAAGCTATATGGTTCACGAAGCTCACAAGTTTCTCGCTCATAACTGAAAAGCATTGGATGTTAGAGGACATGTGGTTTGTATCAGTTTCAGAAGCAGAGTGGAACTAGATATGGTCTCTGTGTGTAGGAAACACGGTTCTTTTTTTCTGAGCACACTCACATTTCCCGCCTTATTAGAGATTCTTGAAAGCAAGAGCGTGCCTCTTGCTCTAAAGCAGAGTGTATTTCATGGTTGAGAACTGTGCTGTGTGTTTACCTTCAGAAACGGAGTTCAATGCCAGGCTCTGTGTCTTCCTACAAGCAAGACTTCGTTTCAGGTAAACCCATTCACTTTTCAGCTTAAACAAAGCAACATCATTCCCGAAGCTTACACGTTTCTCGCTCTTAACTGAAAAGTATTGGATGTTAGAGGACCTGATGATTGTATCAGTTTCAGAAGTAGATTGAACTACATGTGCTCCGTGTGTGTAGGACACATGGTTCTTTTGTTCTGAGCACACTCACGTTTCTCGCCATATTAGAGACTCTAGAAAGCAAGAGCATGCTTCTTTCTCTATAGCAGAGTGTGTTTCATGGAATGAGAACTGTGCTGTGTGATTCCCATCAGAAACGGAGTTCAATGCCAGGCTCTGTGTCTTCCTTCAAGGAAGACTCGTTTCAGGTAAACGCACTCATTTCTCAGCTCAAACGAAGCTACATTGTTCACGAAACTAACACGTTTCTCGCTCTGAACTGAAAAGCACTGGATGTTAGAGGACCTGAGGTTTGTATCACTTTCAGAAGTCGATTGAACTACATGTGCTCCGTGTGTGTAGGAAACATGGTTCTTTTGTTCTGAGCAGACTCACATTTCCCACCTTATTAGAGACTCTAGAAAGCAAGAGCATGCTTCTTGCTCTAAAGCAGAGGTTGTTTCACAGATGAGAAATGTGCTTTGTGTTCATCTTCAGAAACGGTGTGAAATGCCAGGCTATGTTTCTTCCTGCAAGCAAGAGTTCGTTTCAGGTAAATGCAGTCACTTTTCGGCTCAAAGGAAGCTATATGGTTCACAAAGCTCACAAGTTTCTCGCTCATAACTGAAAAGCATTGGATGTTAGAGGACCTGTGGTTTGTATCAGTTTCAGAAGCAGAGTGGAACTAGATATGGTCCGTGTGTGTAGGAAACACAGTTATTTGTTCTGAGCACACTCACGTTTCCCGCCATATTAGAGACTCTAGAAAGCAAGAGCATGCTTCTTGCTCTATAGCAGAGTGTGTTTCATGGAATGAGAACTGTGCTGTGTGTTTCCCTTCAGAAACGGAGTTCAATGCCAGGCTATGTGTCTTCCTACAAAGAAGACTTCATTTCAGGTAAACCAAGTAACTTTTCAGCTCAAAGGAAGCTACATTGTTCACGAAGCTCACACGTTTCTCGCTCTTAACTGAAAAGCATTGGATGTTAGAGGACCTGTGGTTTGTATCAGTTTCAGAGATAGAGTTGTACTATATATGGTCCGTGTGTGTAGGAAACAAGGTTCTTTTGTTCTGAGCACACTAACGTTTCCCGCTTTATTAGAGACTCTAGAAATCAAGAGCAGGCTTCTTGCTCTATAGCAGAGTGTGTTTCATGGAATGAGAACTGTGCTGTGTGTTTTGCTTCAGAAACGGAGTTCAATGCCAGGCTCTGTGTCTTCCTACAAGCAAGACTTCGTTTCAGGAAAACACACTCACTTCTCAGCTCAAACGAAGCAACATTGTTCACGAAGCTCACACGTTTCTTGCTCTTAACTGAAAAGCATTGGATGTTAGCGGACCTGTGGCTTGTATCATTTTCAGATGCAGAGTTTAACTAGATATGGTCCGTGTGTGTTGGAAGCACGGTTCTTTTGTTCTGAGCACACTCACGTTTCCCGCCTAATTAGAGATTCAAGAAAGCAAGAGCATGCTTCTTGCTCTATAGCAGAGTGTGTTTCATGGAATGAGAACTGTGCTGTGTGTTTCCCTTCAGAAACGGAGTTCAATGACAGGCTCTGTGTCTTCCTAAAAGCAAGACTTTGTTTCAGGTAAACGCACTCAGTTTTCAGCTGAAACGAAGCTACATTGTTCACGAAGCTCACACGTTTCTCGTTCTTAACTGAAAAGCATTAGATGTTAGAGGACCTGAGGTTTGTATAAGTTTCATAAGCAGTGTTGAACTAGATATGGTCCGTGTGTGTGGAAAACACGGTTCTTTTGTTCTGAGCACACTCACATTTCCCGCCTTATTAGAGACTCTAGAAATCAAGAGCCTGCTTCTTGCTCTAAAGCAGAGTGTGTTTCATGGATGAGAACTGTGCTGTGTTTTTCCCTTCAGAAACGGAGTTCAATGCCAGGCTCTGTGTCTTCATACAAGCAAGACTTCGTTTCAGGAAAACGCACTCACTTCTCAGCTCAAAGGAAGATACATTGTTCAAGAAGCTCACACGTTTCTTGCTCTTAACTGAAAAGCATTGGATGTTAGAGGACCTGTGGTTTGTATCAGTTTCAGAAGCAGAGTTGAACTAGATATGGTCCGTGTGAGTAGGAAACACGGTTCTTTACTTCTGAGCACACTCACGTTTCCCCCATTATTAGAGACTCTAGAAAGCAAGAGCATGCTTCCTGCTCTAAACCAGAGTGTGTTTCATGGATTAGAACTGTGCTGTGTGTTTCCCTTAGAATCGGAGTCCAATGCCAGGCTCTGTGTCTTCCTACAAGGAAGACTCGTTTCAGGTAAACGCACTCACTTCTCAGCTCAAACGAAGCTACATTGTTCACGAAACTAACACGTTTCTCGCTCTGAACTGAAAAGCATTGGATGTTAGTGGACCTGAGGTTTGTATCACTTTCAGAAGTAGATTGAACTACATGTGCTCCGTGTGTGTAGGAAACACGGTTCTTTTGTTCTGAGCAGACTCACATTTCCCGCCTTATTAGAGACTCTAGAAAGCAAGAGCATGCTTCTTGCTCTAAAGCAGAGTGTGTTTCATGGATGAGAACTATGCTGTGTGTTTACCTTTAGAAACGGAGTTCAATGCCAGGCTCTGTGTCTTCCTACAAGCAAGACTTCGTTTCAGGAAAACGCACTCACTTCTCAGCTCAAACGAAGCGACATTGTTCACAAAGCTCACACGTTTCTCGCTCTGAACTGAAAAGCATTGGATGTTAGAGGACCTGTGGTTTGTATCCGTTTCAGAAGCAGAGTGCAACTAGATAAGTTCCGTGTGTGTAGGAAACACTATTCTTTTGTCCTGAGCACTCTCACGTTTCCCAACTTATTAGAGATGTAGAAAGCAAAAGCGTGCTTTTTGCTCTAAAGCAGAGTGTGTTTCATGGATGAGAGATGTGCTGTGTGTTTCCCTTCAGAAACGGTGTTCAATGCCAGGCTCTGTGTCTTCCTACAAGCAAGACTTTGTTTCAGGTAAAGGTACTCACTTTTCAGCTCAAAAGAAGCTACATTGTTCACAAAGCTCACACGTTACTCGCTCATAACTGAAAAGCATTGGATGTGAGAGGACCTGTGGTTTGTATCAGTTTCAGAAGCAGAGTTGAACTAGATATGGTCCGTGTGTGTAGGAAACACAGTTATTTGTTGTGAGCACACTCACGTTTCCCACCTCATTAGAGACTCTAGAAAGCAAGAGCTTGCTTCTTGCTTTAAAGCAGAGGTTGTTTCATAGATGAGAAATGTGCTTTGTGTTCATCTTCAGAAACGGTGTGAAATGCCAGGCTATGTTTCTTCCTGCAAGCAGGAGTTCGTCTCAGGTAAATGCAGTCACTTTTCAGCTCAAAGGAAGCTATATGGTTCACAAAGCTCACAAGTTTCTCGCTCATAACTGAAAAGCATTGGATGTTAGAGGACCTGTGGTTTGTATCAGTTTCAGAAGCAGAGTGGAACTAGATATGGTCCGTGTGTGTAGGAAACACAGTTATTTGTTCTGAGCACACTCACGTTTCCCGCCATATTCGAGACTCTAGAAAGCAAGAGCATGCTTCTTGCTCTATAGCAGAGTGTGTTTCATGGAATGAGAACTGTGCTGTGTGTTTCCCTTCAGAAACGGAGTTCAATGCCAGGCTATGTGTCTTCCTATAAAGAAGACTTCATTTCAGGTAAACCTGGAACTTTTCAGATCAAACGTAGCTACATTGGTCACGAAGCTCACACGTTTCTCGCTCTTAACTGAAAAGCATTCGATGTTAGAGGACCAGAGGTTTGTATCAGTTTCAGAAGTAGATTGAACTACATGTGCTCCGTGTGTGTAGGAAACACGGTTCTTTTGTTCTGAGCACACTAACGTTTCCCGCTTTATTAGAGACTCTAGAAATCAAGAGCCTGCTTCTTGCTCTAAAGCAGAGTGTGTTTCATGGATGAGAACTGTGCTGTGTGTTTCCCTTCAGAAACGGAGTTCAATGCCAGGCTCTGTGTCTTCATATAAGCAAGACTTCGTTTCAGGAAAACGCACTCACTTCTCAGCTCAAAGGAAGATACATTGTTCACGAAGCTCACACGTTTCTTGCTCTTAACTGAAAAGCATTGGATGTTAGCGGACCTGTGGCTTGTATCATTTTCAGATGCAGAGTTTAACTAGATATGGTCTGTGTGTGTTGGAAGCACGGTTCTTTTGTTCTGAGCACACTCACGTTTCCCGCCTAATTAGAGACTCAAGAAAGCAAGAGCATGCTTCTTGCTCTATAGCAGAGTGTGTTTCAGGGAATGAGAACTGTGCTGTGTGTTTCCCTTCAGAAACGGAGTTCAATGCCAGGCTCTGTGTCTTCCTAAAAGCAAGACTTTGTTTCAGGTAAACGCACTCAGTTTTCAACTGAAACGAAGCTACATTGTTCACGAAGCTCACACGTTTCTCGTTCTTAACTGAAAAGCATTAGATGTTAGAGGACCTGAGGTTTGTATAAGTTTCAGAAGCAGTGTTGAACTAGATATGGTCCGTGTGTGTGGAAAACACGGTTCTTTTGTTCTGAGCACACTCACATTTCCCGCCTTATTAGAGACTCTAGAAATCAAGAGCCTGCTTCTTGCTCTAAAGCAGAGTGTGTTTCATGGATGAGAACTGTGCTGTGTGTTTCCCTTCAGAAACGGAGTTCAATGCCAGGCTCTGTGTCTTCATACAAGCAAGACTTCGTTTCAGGAAAACGCACTCACTTCTCAGCTCAAAGGAAGATACATTGTTCACGAAGCTCACACGTTTCTTGCTCTTAACTGAAAAGCATTGGATGTTAGAGGACCTGTGGTTTGTATCAGTTTCAGAAGCAGAGTTGAACTAGATATGGTCCGTGTGAGTAGGAAACACGGTTCTTTACTTCTGAGCACACTCACGTTTCCCCCATTATTAGAGACTCTAGAAAGCAAGAGCGTGCTTCCTGCTCTAAACCAGAGTGTGTTTCATGGATTAGAACTGTGCTGTGTGTTTCCCTTAGAATCGGAGTCCAATGCCAGGCTCTGTGTCTTCCTACAAGGAAGACTCGTTTCAGGTAAACGCACTCACTTCTCAGCTCAAACGAAGCTACATTGTTCACGAAACTAACACGTTTCTCGCTCTGAACTGAAAAGCATTGGATGTTAGAGGACCTGAGGTTTGTATCACTTTCAGAAGTAGATTGAACTACATGTGCTCCGTGTGTGTAGGAAACACGGTTCTTTTGTTCTGAGCAGACTCACATTTCCCGCCTTATTAGAGACTCTAGAAAGCAAGAGCATGCTTCTTGCTCTAAAGCAGAGTGTGTTTCATGGATGAGAACTATGCTGTGTGTTTACCTTCAGAAACGGAGTTCAATGCCAGGCTCTGTGTCTTCCTACAAGCAAGACTTCGTTTCAGGAAAACACACTCACTTCTCAGCTCAAACGAAGCGACATTGTTCACAAAGCTCACACGTTTCTCGCTCTGAACTGAAAAGCATTGGATGTTAGAGGACCTGTGGTTTGTATCCGTTTCAGAAGCAGAGTGCAACTAGATAAGTTCCGTGTGTGTAGGAAACACTATTCTTTTGTCCTGAGCACTCTCACGTTTCCCAACTTATTAGAGATGTAGAAAGCAAAAGCGTGCTTTTTGCTCTAAAGCAGAGTGTGTTTCATGGATGAGAGATGTGCTGTGTGTTTCCCTTCAGAAACGGTGTTCAATGCCAGGCTCTGTGTCTTCCTACAAGCAAGACTTTGTTTCAGGTAAAGGTACTCACTTTTCAGCTCAAAAGAAGCTACATTGTTCACAAAGCTCACACGTTACTCGCTCATAACAGAAAAGCATTGGATGTGAGAGGACCTGTGGTTTGTATCAGTTT
This sequence comes from Onychomys arenicola, assembly GCA_949786405.1. Lineage (NCBI taxonomy): Eukaryota > Metazoa > Chordata > Mammalia > Rodentia > Cricetidae > Onychomys > Onychomys arenicola. The sequence continues at coordinate 1,725,008 of CATKUM010000045.1, forward strand.
CAGAAGCAGAGTTGAACTAGATATGGTCCGTGTGTGTAGGAAACACAGTTATTTGTTGTGAGCACACTCACGTTTCCCACCTTATTAGAGACTCTAGAAAGCAAGAGCTTGCTTCTTGCTTTAAAGCAGAGGTTGTTTCATAGATGAGAAATGTGCTTTGTGTTCATCTTCAGAAACGGTGTGAAATGCCAGGCTATGTTTCTTCCTGCAAGCAGGAGTTCGTCTCAGGTAAATGCAGTCACTTTTCAGCTGAAAGGAAGCTATATGGTTCACAAAGCTCACAAGTTTCTCGCTCATAACTGAAAAGCATTGGATGTTAGAGGACCTGTGGTTTGTATCAGTTTCAGAAGCAGAGTGGAACTAGATATGGTCCGTGTGTGTAGGAAACACAGTTATTTGTTCTGAGCACACTCACGTTTCCCGCCATATTAGAGACTCTAGAAAGCAAGAGCATGCTTCTTGCTCTATAGCAGAGTGTGTTTCATGGAATGAGAACTGTGCTGTGTGTTTCCCTTCAGAAACGGAGTTCAATGCCAGGCTATGTGTCTTCCTATAAAGAAGACTTCATTTCAGGTAAACCTGGAACTTTTCAGATCAAACGTAGCTACATTGGTCACGAAGCTCACACCTTTCTCGCTCTTAACTGAAAAGCATTCGATGTTAGAGGACCAGAGGTTTGTATCAGTTTCAGAAGTAGATTGAACTACATGTGCTCCTTGTGTGTAGGAAACACGGTTCTTTTGTTCTGAGCACACTAACGTTTCCCGCTTTATTAGAGACTCTAGAAATCAAGAGCCTGCTTCTTGCTCTAAAGCAGAGTGTGTTTCATGGATGAGAACTGTGCTGTGTGTTTCCCTTCAGAAACGGAGTTCAATGCCAGGCTCTGTGTCTTCATACAAGCAAGACTTCGTTTCAGGAAAACGCACTCACTTCTCAGCTCAAAGGAAGATACATTGTTCACGAAGCTCACACGTTTCTTGCTCTTAACTGAAAAGCATTGGATGTTAGAGGACCTGTGGTTTGTATCAGTTTCAGAAGCAGAGTTGAACTAGATATGGTCCGTGTGAGTAGGAAACACGGTTCTTTACTTCTGAGCACACTCACGTTTCCCCCATTATTAGAGACTCTAGAAAGCAAGAGCGTGCTTCCTGCTCTAAACCAGAGTGTGTTTCATGGATGAGAACTGTGCTGTGTGTTTCCCTTAGAATCAGAGTCCAATGCCAGGCTCTTTGTTTTCCTACAAGCAAGACTTCGTTTCAGGTAAACACACACACTTTTGAGCGCAAATGAAGCTATATCATTCACGAAGCTCACACGTTTCTCGCTCTTAACTGAAAAGCATTGGATGTTAGAGGACCTGTGGTTTGTAGAAGTTTCAGATGCAGAGTTGAACTAGATATGGTCCGTGTGTGTAGGAAACACAGTTATTTGTTCTGAGCACACTCACGTTTCCCGCCTTATTAGAGACTCTAGAAAGCAAGAGCTTGCTTCTTGCTCTAAAGCAGAGGTTGTTTCATAGATGAGAAATTTGCTTTGTGTTCATCTTCAGAAACGGTGTGAAATGCCAGGCTATGTGTTTTCCTACAAGCAAGACTTCGTTTCAGGTAAACGCACTCACTTTTCAGCTCAAAGGAAGCTATATGTTTCACGAAGCTCACAAGTTTCTCGCTCATAACTGAAAAGCATTGGATATTAGAGGACCTGTGGTTTGTATCAGTTTCAGAAGCAGAGTGGAACTTGATATGGTATGTGTGTGTAGGAAACACGGTTCTTTTATTCTGAGCACACTCACATTTCCCGCCTTATTAGAGATTCTAGAAAGCAAGAGCGTTCTTCTTGCTCTAAAGCAGAGTGTGTTTCATGGATGAGAACTGTGCTGTGTGTTTACCTTCAGAAACGGAGTTCAATGCCAGGCTCTGTGTCTTCCTACAAGCCAGACTTCGTTTCAGGAAAACGCATTCACTTCTCAGCTCAAACGAAGCTACATTGTTCACGAAGCTCACACGTTTCTCGCTCTTTACTGAAAAGCATTGAATGTTAGGGGACCTGTGGCTTGTATCAGTTTCAGAAGCAGAGTTGAACTAGATATGGTCTGTGTGTGTTGGAAGCACGGTTCTTTTGTTCTGAGCACACTCACGTTTCCCGCCTAATTAGAGACTCAAGAAAGCAAGAGCATGCTTCTTGCTCTAAAGCAGAGTGTGTTTCATGGATGAGAACTGTGCTGCCTGTTTCCCTTCAGAAACGGAGTTCATTGCCAGGCTCTGTGTCTTCCTACAAAGAAGACTTCGTTTCAGGTAAACCCAGGAACTTTTCAGCTCAAAGGAAGCTACATTGTTCACGAAGCTCACACGTTTCTTGCTCTTAACTGAAAAGCATTGGATGTTAGAGGACCTGTGGTTTGTATCAGTTTCAGATGTAGAGTTGTACTAGATATGGTCTGTGTGTAGGAAACACGGTTCTTTTGTTCTGAGCACACTCACATTTCCCGCCTTATTAGAGACTCTAGAAAGCAAAAGCGTGCTTCTTGCTCTAAAGCAGAGTGTGTTTCATGGATGAGAACTATGCTGTGTGTTTACCTTCAGAAACGGAGTCCAATGCGAGGCTCTGTGTTTTCCCACAAGCAAGACTTCGTTTCAGGTAAACGCACTCACTTTTGAGCGCAAATGAAGCTATATCATTCACGAAGCTCACACGTTTCTCGCTCTTAACTGAAAAGCATGGGATGTGAGAGGACCTGTGGTTTGTATCAGTTTCAGAAGCAGAGTTGAACTAGATATGGTCCGTGTGTGTAGGAAACACAGTTATTTGTTCTGAGCACACTCACGTTTCCCGCCTTATTAGAGACTCTAGAAAGCAAGAGCTTGCTTCTTGCTCTAAAGCAGAGGTTGTTTCATAGATGAGAAATGTGCTTTGTGTTCATCTTCAGAAACGGTGTGAAATGCCAGGCTATGTGTTTTCCTACAAACAAGACTTCGTTTCAGGTAAACGCACTCACTTTTCAGCTCAAAGGAAGCTATATGGTTCACGAAGCTCACAAGTTTCTCGCTCATAACTGAAAAGCATTGGATGTTAGAGGACCTGTGGTTTGTATCAGTTTCAGAAGCAGAGTGGAACTAGATATGGTCTCTGTGTGTAGGAAACACGGTTCTTTTGTTCTGAGCACACTCACATTTCCCGCCTTATTAGAGATTCTTGAAAGCAAGAGCGTGCTTCTTGCTCTAAAGCAGAGTGTATTTCATGGTTGAGAACTGTGCTGTGTGTTTACCTTCAGAAACAGAGTTCAATGCCAGGCTCTGTGTCTTCCTACAAGCAAGACTTCATTTCAGGTAAACCCATTCACTTTTCAGCTTAAACAAAGCAACATCATTCACGAAGCTTACACGTTTCTCGCTCTTAACTGAAAAGTATTGGATGTTAGAGGAACTGTGGTTTGTATCAGTTTCAGAAGCAGAGTTGAACTAGATATGGTCCGTGTGTGTAGGAAACACAGTTATTTGTTCTGAGCACACTCACGTTTCCCGCCTTATTAGAGACTCTAGAAAGCAAGAGCTTGCTTCTTGCTCTAAAGCAGAGGTTGTTTCATAGATGAGAAATGTGCTTTGTGTTCATCTTCAGAAACGGTGTGAAATGCCAGGCTATGTGTTTTCCTACAAGCAAGACTTCGTTTCAGGTAAACGCACTCACTTTTCAGCTCAAAGGAAGTTATATGGTTCACGAAGCTCACAAGTTTCTCGCTCATAACTGAAAAGCATTGGATGTTAGAGGACCTGTGGTTTGTATCAGTTTCAGAAGCAGAGTGGAACTAGATATGGTCTCTGTGTGTAGGAAACACGGTTCTTTTGTTCTGAGCACACTCACATTTCCCGCCTTATTAGAGATTCTTGAAAGCAAGAGCGTGCTTCTTGCTCTAAAGCAGAATGTATTTCATGGTTGAGAACTGTGCTGTGTGTTTACCTTCAGAAACGGAGTTCAATGCCAGGCTCTGTGTCTTCCTACAAGCAAGACTTCGTTTCAGGTAAACCCATTCACTTTTCAGCTTAAACAAAGCAACATCATTCACGAAGCTTACACGTTTCTCGCTCTTAACTGAAAAGTATTGGATGTTGGAGGACCTGTGGTTTGTATCAGTTTCAGAAGCAGAGTTGAACTAGATATGGTCCGTGTGTGTAGGAAACACAGTTATTTGTTCTGAGCACACTCACGTTTCCCACCTTATTAGATACTCTAGAAAGCAAGAGCTTGCTTCTTGCTTTAAAGCAGAGGTTGTTTCATAGATGAGAAATGTGCTTTGTGTTCATCTTCAGAAACGGTGTGAAATGCCAGGCTATGTTTCTTCCTGCAAGCATGAGTTCGTCTCAGATAAATGCAGTCACTTTTCAGCTCAAAGGAAGCTATATGGTTCACAAAGCTCACAAGTTTCTCGCTCATAACTGAAAAGCATTGGATGTTAGAGGACCTGTGGTTTGAATCAGTTTCAGAAGCAGAGTGGAACTAGATATGGTCCGTGTGTGTAGGAAACACAGTTATTTGTTCTGAGCACACTCACGTTTCCCGCCATATTAGAGACTCTAGAAAGCAAGAGCATGCTTCTTGCTCTATAGCAGAGTGTGTTTCATGGAATGAGAACTGTGCTGTGTGTTTCCCTTCAGAAACGGAGTTCAATGCCAGGCTCTGTGTCTTCCTATAAAGAAGACTTCATTTCAGGTAAACCTGGAACTTTTCAGATCAAACGTAGCTACATTGTTCACGAAGCTCACACGTTTCTCGCTATTAACTGAAAAGCATTCGATGTTAGAGGACCAGAGGTTTGTATCAGTTTCAGAAGCAGAGTTGAACTAGATATGGTCCGTGTGAGTAGGAAACACGGTTCTTTACTTCTGAGCACACTCACGTTTCCCCCATTATTAGAGACTCTAGAAAGCAAGAGCGTGCTTCCTGCTCTAAACCAGAGTGTGTTTCATGGATGAGAACTGTGCTGTGTGTTTCCCTTAGAATCGGAGTCCAATGCCAGGCTCTGTGTTTTCCTACAAGCAAGACTTCGTTTCAGGAAAACACACACACTTTTGAGCGCAAATGAAGCTATATCATTCACGAAGCTCACACGTTTCTCGCTCTTAACTGAAAAGCATTGGATGTTAGAGGACCTGTGGTTTGTAGAAGTTTCAGATGCAGAGTTGAACTAGATATGGTCCGTGTGTGTAGGAAACACAGTTATTTGTTCTGAGCACACTCACGTTTCCCGCCTTATTAGAGACTCTAGAAAGCAAGAGCTTGCTTCTTGCTCTAAAGCAGAGGTTGTTTCATAGATGAGAAATGTGCTTTGTGTTCATCTTCAGAAACGGTGTGAAATGCCAGGCTATGTGTTTTCCTACAAGCAAGACTTCGTTTCAGGTAAACGCACTCACTTTTCAGCTCAAAGGAAGCTATATGGTTCACGAAGCTCACAAGTTTCTCGCTCATAACTGAAAAGCATTGGATGTTAGAGGACCTGTGGTTTGTATCAGTTTCAGAAGCAGAGTGGAACTAGATATGGTCTCTGTGTGTAGGAAACACGGTTCTTTTGTTCTGAGCACACTCACATTTCCCGCCTTATTAGAGATTCTTGAAAGCAAGAGCGTGCTTCTTGCTCTAAAGCAGAGTGTATTTCATGGTTGAGAACTGTGCTGTGTGTTTACCTTCAGAAACGGAGTTCAATGCCAGGCTCTGTGTCTTCATACAAGCAAGACTTCGTTTCAGGAAAACGCACTCACTTCTCAGCTCAAAGGAAGATACATTGTTCACGAAGCTCACACGTTTCTTGCTCTTAACTGAAAAGCATTGGATGTTAGCGGACCTGTGGCTTGTATCATTTTCAGATGCAGAGTTTAACTAGATATGGTCCGTGTGTGTTGGAAGCACGGTTCTTTTGTTCTGAGCACACTCACGTTTCCCGCCTAATTAGAGACTCAAGAAAGCAAGAGCATGCTTCTTGCTCTATAGCAGAGTGTGTTTCATGGAATGAGAACTGTGCTGTGTGTTTCCCTTCAGAAACGGAGTTCAATGCCAGGCTCTGTGTCTTCCTAAAAGCAAGACTTTGTTTCAGGTAAACGCACTCAGTTTTCAACTGAAACGAAGCTACATTGTTCACGAAGCTCACACGTTTCTCGTTCTTAACTGAAAAGCATTAGATGTTAGAGGACCTGAGGTTTGTATAAGTTTCAGAAGCAGTGTTGAACTAGATATGGTCCGTGTGTGTGGAAAACACGGTTCTTTTGTTCTGAGCACACTCACATTTCCCGCCTTATTAGAGACTCTAGAAATCAAGAGCCTGCTTCTTGCTCTAAAGCAGAGTGTGTTTCATGGATGAGAACTGTGCTGTGTGTTTCCCTTCAGAAACGGAGTTCAATGCCAGGCTCTGTGTCTTCATACAAGCAAGACTTCGTTTCAGGAAAACGCACTCACTTCTCAGCTCAAAGGAAGATACATTGTTCACGAAGCTCACACGTTTCTTGCTCTTAACTGAAAAGCATTGGATGTTAGAGGACCTGTGGTTTGTATCAGTTTCAGAAGCAGAGTTGAACTAGATATGGTCCGTGTGAGTAGGAAACACGGTTCTTTACTTCTGAGCACACTCACGTTTCCCCCATTATTAGAGACTCTAGAAAGCAAGAGCATGCTTCCTGCTCTAAACCAGAGTGTGTTTCATGGATTAGAACTGTGCTGTGTGTTTCCCTTAGAATCGGAGTCCAATGCCAGGCTCTGTGTCTTCCTACAAGGAAGACTCGTTTCAGGTAAACGCACTCACTTCTCAGCTCAAACGAAGCTACATTGTTCACGAAACTAACACGTTTCTCGCTCTGAACTGAAAAGCATTGGATGTTAGAGGACCTGAGGTTTGTATCACTTTCAGAAGTAGATTGAACTACATGTGCTCCGTGTGTGTAGGAAACACGGTTCTTTTGTTCTGAGCAGACTCACATTTCCCGCCTTATTAGAGACTCTAGAAAGCAAGAGCATGCTTCTTGCTCTAAAGCAGAGTGTGTTTCATGGATGAGAACTATGCTGTGTGTTTACCTTCAGAAACGGAGTTCAATGCCAGGCTCTGTGTCTTCCTACAAGCAAGACTTCGTTTCAGGAAAACACACTCACTTCTCAGCTCAAACGAAGCGACATTGTTCACAAAGCTCACACGTTTCTCGCTCTGAACTGAAAAGCATTGGATGTTAGAGGACCTGTGGTTTGTATCCGTTTCAGAAGCAGAGTGCAACTAGATAAGTTCCGTGTGTGTAGGAAACACTATTCTTTTGTCCTGAGCACTCTCACGTTTCCCAACTTATTAGAGATGTAGAAAGCAAAAGCGTGCTTTTTGCTCTAAAGCAGAGTGTGTTTCATGGATGAGAGATGTGCTGTGTGTTTCCCTTCAGAAACGGTGTTCAATGCCAGGCTCTGTGTCTTCCTACAAGCAAGACTTTGTTTCAGGTAAAGGTACTCACTTTTCAGCTCAAAAGAAGCTACATTGTTCACAAAGCTCACACGTTACTCGCTCATAACAGAAAAGCATTGGATGTGAGAGGACCTGTGGTTTGTATCAGTTTCAGAAGCAGAGTTGAACTAGATATGGTCCGTGTGTGTAGGAAACACAGTTATTTGTTGTGAGCACACTCACGTTTCCCACCTTATTAGAGACTCTAGAAAGCAAGAGCTTGCTTCTTGCTTTAAAGCAGAGGTTGTTTCATAGATGAGAAATGTGCTTTGTGTTCATCTTCAGAAACGGTGTGAAATGCCAGGCTATGTTTCTTCCTGCAAGCAGGAGTTCGTCTCAGGTAAATGCAGTCACTTTTCAGCTCAAAGGAAGCTATATGGTTCACAAAGCTCACAAGTTTCTCGCTCATAACTGAAAAGCATTGGATGTTAGAGGACCTGTGGTTTGTATCAGTTTCAGAAGCAGAGTGGAACTAGATATGGTCCGTGTGTGTAGGAAACACAGTTATTTGTTCTGAGCACACTCACGTTTCCCGCCATATTAGAGACTCTAGAAAGCAAGAGCATGCTTCTTGCTCTATAGCAGAGTGTGTTTCATGGAATGAGAACTGTGCTGTGTGTTTCCCTTCAGAAACGGAGTTCAATGCCAGGCTATGTGTCTTCCTATAAAGAAGACTTCATTTCAGGTAAACCTGGAACTTTTCAGATCAAACGTAGCTACATTGGTCACGAAGCTCACACCTTTCTCGCTCTTAACTGAAAAGCATTCGATGTTAGAGGACCAGAGGTTTGTATCAGTTTCAGAAGTAGATTGAACTACATGTGCTCCTTGTGTGTAGGAAACACGGTTCTTTTGTTCTGAGCACACTAACGTTTCCCGCTTTATTAGAGACTCTAGAAATCAAGAGCCTGCTTCTTGCTCTAAAGCAGAGTGTGTTTCATGGATGAGAACTGTGCTGTGTGTTTCCCTTCAGAAACGGAGTTCAATGCCAGGCTCTGTGTCTTCATACAAGCAAGACTTCGTTTCAGGAAAACGCACTCACTTCTCAGCTCAAAGGAAGATACATTGTTCACGAAGCTCACACGTTTCTTGCTCTTAACTGAAAAGCATTGGATGTTAGAGGACCTGTGGTTTGTATCAGTTTCAGAAGCAGAGTTGAACTAGATATGGTCCGTGTGAGTAGGAAACACGGTTCTTTACTTCTGAGCACACTCACGTTTCCCCCATTATTAGAGACTCTAGAAAGCAAGAGCGTGCTTCCTGCTCTAAACCAGAGTGTGTTTCATGGATGAGAACTGTGCTGTGTGTTTCCCTTAGAATCGGAGTCCAATGCCAGGCTCTTTGTTTTCCTACAAGCAAGACTTCGTTTCAGGTAAACACACACACTTTTGAGCGCAAATGAAGCTATATCATTCACGAAGCTCACACGTTTCTCGCTCTTAACTGAAAAGCATTGGATGTTAGAGGACCTGTGGTTTGTAGAAGTTTCAGATGCAGAGTTGAACTAGATATGGTCCGTGTGTGTAGGAAACACAGTTATTTGTTCTGAGCACACTCACGTTTCCCGCCTTATTAGAGACTCTAGAAAGCAAGAGCTTGCTTCTTGCTCTAAAGCAGAGGTTGTTTCATAGATGAGAAATTTGCTTTGTGTTCATCTTCAGAAACGGTGTGAAATGCCAGGCTATGTGTTTTCCTACAAGCAAGACTTCGTTTCAGGTAAACGCACTCACTTTTCAGCTCAAAGGAAGCTATATGTTTCACGAAGCTCACAAGTTTCTCGCTCATAACTGAAAAGCATTGGATATTAGAGGACCTGTGGTTTGTATCAGTTTCAGAAGCAGAGTGGAACTTGATATGGTATGTGTGTGTAGGAAACACGGTTCTTTTATTCTGAGCACACTCACATTTCCCGCCTTATTAGAGATTCTAGAAAGCAAGAGCGTTCTTCTTGCTCTAAAGCAGAGTGTGTTTCATGGATGAGAACTGTGCTGTGTGTTTACCTTCAGAAACGGAGTTCAATGCCAGGCTCTGTGTCTTCCTACAAGCCAGACTTCGTTTCAGGAAAACGCATTCACTTCTCAGCTCAAACGAAGCTACATTGTTCACGAAGCTCACACGTTTCTCGCTCTTTACTGAAAAGCATTGAATGTTAGGGGACCTGTGGCTTGTATCAGTTTCAGAAGCAGAGTTGAACTAGATATGGTCTGTGTGTGTTGGAAGCACGGTTCTTTTGTTCTGAGCACACTCACGTTTCCCGCCTAATTAGAGACTCAAGAAAGCAAGAGCATGCTTCTTGCTCTAAAGCAGAGTGTGTTTCATGGATGAGAACTGTGCTGCCTGTTTCCCTTCAGAAACGGAGTTCATTGCCAGGCTCTGTGTCTTCCTACAAAGAAGACTTCGTTTCAGGTAAACCCAGGAACTTTTCAGCTCAAAGGAAGCTACATTGTTCACGAAGCTCACACGTTTCTTGCTCTTAACTGAAAAGCATTGGATGTTAGAGGACCTGTGGTTTGTATCAGTTTCAGATGTAGAGTTGTACTAGATATGGTCTGTGTGTAGGAAACACGGTTCTTTTGTTCTGAGCACACTCACATTTCCCGCCTTATTAGAGACTCTAGAAAGCAAAAGCGTGCTTCTTGCTCTAAAGCAGAGTGTGTTTCATGGATGAGAACTATGCTGTGTGTTTACCTTCAGAAACGGAGTCCAATGCGAGGCTCTGTGTTTTCCCACAAGCAAGACTTCGTTTCAGGTAAACGCACTCACTTTTGAGCGCAAATGAAGCTATATCATTCACGAAGCTCACACGTTTCTCGCTCTTAACTGAAAAGCATGGGATGTGAGAGGACCTGTGGTTTGTATCAGTTTCAGAAGCAGAGTTGAACTAGATATGGTCCGTGTGTGTAGGAAACACAGTTATTTGTTCTGAGCACACTCACGTTTCCCGCCTTATTAGAGACTCTAGAAAGCAAGAGCTTGCTTCTTGCTCTAAAGCAGAGGTTGTTTCATAGGTGAGAAATGTGCTTTGTGTTCATCTTCAGAAACGGTGTGAAATGCCAGGCTATGTGTTTTCCTACAAACAAGACTTCGTTTCAGGTAAACGCACTCACTTTTCAGCTCAAAGGAAGCTATATGGTTCACGAAGCTCACAAGTTTCTCGCTCATAACTGAAAAGCATTGGATGTTAGAGGACCTGTGGTTTGTATCAGTTTCAGAAGCAGAGTGGAACTAGATATGGTCTCTGTGTGTAGGAAACACGGTTCTTTTGTTCTGAGCACACTCACATTTCCCGCCTTATTAGAGATTCTTGAAAGCAAGAGCGTGCTTCTTGCTCTAAAGCAGAGTGTATTTCATGGTTGAGAACTGTGCTGTGTGTTTACCTTCAGAAACAGAGTTCAATGCCAGGCTCTGTGTCTTCCTACAAGCAAGACTTCATTTCAGGTAAACCCATTCACTTTTCAGCTTAAACAAAGCAACATCATTCACGAAGCTTACACGTTTCTCGCTCTTAACTGAAAAGTATTGGATGTTAGAGGAACTGTGGTTTGTATCAGTTTCAGAAGCAGAGTTGAACTAGATATGGTCCGTGTGTGTAGGAAACACAGTTATTTGTTCTGAGCACACTCACGTTTCCCGCCTTATTAGAGACTCTAGAAAGCAAGAGCTTGCTTCTTGCTCTAAAGCAGAGGTTGTTTCATAGATGAGAAATGTGCTTTGTGTTCATCTTCAGAAACGGTGTGAAATGCCAGGCTATGTGTTTTCCTACAAGCAAGACTTCGTTTCAGGTAAACGCACTCACTTTTCAGCTCAAAGGAAGTTATATGGTTCACGAAGCTCACAAGTTTCTCGCTCATAACTGAAAAGCATTGGATGTTAGAGGACCTGTGGTTTGTATCAGTTTCAGAAGCAGAGTGGAACTAGATATGGTCTCTGTGTGTAGGAAACACGGTTCTTTTGTTCTGAGCACACTCACATTTCCCGCCTTATTAGAGATTCTTGAAAGCAAGAGCGTGCTTCTTGCTCTAAAGCAGAGTGTATTTCATGGTTGAGAACTGTGCTGTGTGTTTACCTTCAGAAACGGAGTTCAATGCCAGGCTCTGTGTCTTCCTACAAGCAAGACTTCGTTTCAGGTAAACCCATTCACTTTTCAGCTTAAACAAAGCAACATCATTCACGAAGCTTACACGTTTCTCGCTCTTAACTGAAAAGTATTGGATGTTGGAGGACCTGTGGTTTGTATCAGTTTCAGAAGCAGAGTTGAACTAGATATGGTCCGTGTGTGTAGGAAACACAGTTATTTGTTCTGAGCACACTCACGTTTCCCACATTATTAGATACTCTAGAAAGCAAGAGCTTGCTTCTTGCTTTAAAGCAGAGGTTGTTTCATAGATGAGAAATGTGCTTTGTGTTCATCTTCAGAAACGGTGTGAAATGCCAGGCTATGTTTCTTCCTGCAAGCATGAGTTCGTCTCAGGTAAATGCAGTCACTTTTCAGCTCAAAGGAAGCTATATGGTTCACAAAGCTCACAAGTTTCTCGCTCATAACTGAAAAGCATTGGATGTTAGAGGACCTGTGGTTTGAATCAGTTTCAGAAGCAGAGTGGAACTAGATATGGTCCGTGTGTGTAGGAAACACAGTTATTTGTTCTGAGCACACTCACGTTTCCCGCCATATTAGAGACTCTAGAAAGCAAGAGCATGCTTCTTGCTCTATAGCAGAGTGTGTTTCATGGAATGAGAACTGTGCTGTGTGTTTCCCTTCAGAAACGGAGTTCAATGCCAGGCTCTGTGTCTTCCTATAAAGAAGACTTCATTTCAGGTAAACCTGGAACTTTTCAGATCAAACGTAGCTACATTGTTCACGAAGCTCACACGTTTCTCGCTATTAACTGAAAAGCATTCGATGTTAGAGGACCAGAGGTTTGTATCAGTTTCAGAAGCAGAGTTGAACTAGATATGGTCCGTGTGAGTAGGAAACACGGTTCTTTACTTCTGAGCACACTCACGTTTCCCCCATTATTAGAGACTCTAGAAAGCAAGAGCGTGCTTCCTGCTCTAAACCAGAGTGTGTTTCATGGATGAGAACTGTGCTGTGTGTTTCCCTTAGAATCGGAGTCCAATGCCAGGCTCTGTGTTTTCCTACAAGCAAGACTTCGTTTCAGGAAAACACACACACTTTTGAGCGCAAATGAAGCTATATCATTCACGAAGCTCACACGTTTCTCGCTCTTAACTGAAAAGCATTGGATGTTAGAGGACCTGTGGTTTGTAGAAGTTTCAGATGCAGAGTTGAACTAGATATGGTCCGTGTGTGTAGGAAACACAGTTATTTGTTCTGAGCACACTCACGTTTCCCGCCTTATTAGAGACTCTAGAAAGCAAGAGCTTGCTTCTTGCTCTAAAGCAGAGGTTGTTTCATAGATGAGAAATGTGCTTTGTGTTCATCTTCAGAAACGGTGTGAAATGCCAGGCTATGTGTTTTCCTACAAGCAAGACTTCGTTTCAGGTAAACGCACTCACTTTTCATCTCAAAGGAAGCTATATGTTTCACGAAGCTCACAAGTTTCTCGCTCATAACTGAAAAGCATTGGATGTTAGAGGACCTGTGGTTTGTATCAGTTTCAGAAGCAGAGTGGAACTTGATATGGTATGTGTGTGTAGGAAACACGGTTCTTTTATTCTGAGCACACTCACATTTCCCGCCTTATTAGAGATTCTAGAAAGCAAGAGCGTGCTTCTTGCTCTAAAGCAGAGTGTGTTTCATGGATGAGAACTGTGCTGTGTGTTTACCTTCAGAAACGGAGTTCAATGCCAGGCTCTGTGTCTTCCTACAAGCCAGACTTCGTTTCAGGAAAACGCATTCACTTCTCAGCTCAAACGAAGCTACATTGTTCACGAAGCTCACACGTTTCTCGCTCTTTACTGAAAAGCATTGAATGTTAGGGGACCTGTGGCTTGTATCAGTTTCAGAAGCAGAGTTGAACTAGATATGGTCTGTGTGTGTTGGAAGCACGGTTCTTTTGTTCTGAGCACACTCACGTTTCCCGCCTAATTAGAGACTCTAGAAAGCAAAAGCGTGCTTCTTGCTCTAAAGCAGAGTGTGTTTCATGGATGAGAACTATGCTGTGTGTTTACCTTCAGAAACGGAGTCCAATGCGAGGCTCTGTGTTTTCCCACAAGCAAGACTTCGTTTCAGGTAAACGCACTCACTTTTCAGCTCAAAGGAAGCTATATGGTTCACGAAGCTCACAAGTTTCTCGCTCATAACTGAAAAGCATTGGATGTTAGAGGACCTGTGGTTTGTATCAGTTTCAGAAGCAGAGTGGAACTAGATATGGTCTCTGTGTGTAGGAAACACGGTTCTTTTGTTCTGAGCACACTCACATTTCCCGCCTTATTAGAGATTCTTGAAAGCAAGAGCGTGCTTCTTGCTCTAAAGCAGAGTGTATTTCATGGTTGAGAACTGTGCTGTGTGTTTACCTTCAGAAACGGAGTTCAATGCCAGGCTCTGTGTCTTCCTACAAGCAAGACTTCATTTCAGGTAAACCCATTCACTTTTCAGCTTAAACAAAGCAACATCATTCACGAAGCTTATACGTTTCTCGCTCTTAATTGAAAAGTATTGGATGTTAGAGGAACTGTGGTTTGTATCAGTTTCAGAAGCAGAGTTGAACTAGATATGGTCCGTGTGTGTAGGAAACACAGTTATTTGTTCTGAGCACACTCACGTTTCCCGCCTTATTAGAGACTCTAGAAAGCAAGAGCTTGCTTCTTGCTCTAAAGCAGAGGTTGTTTCATAGATGAGAAATGTGCTTTGTGTTCATCTTCAGAAACGGTGTGAAATGCCATGCTATGTGTTTTCCTACAAGCAAGACTTCGTTTCAGGTAAACGCACTCACTTTTCAGCTCAAAGGAAGCTATATGGTTCACGAAGCTCACAAGTTTCTCGCTCATAACTGAAAAGCATTGGATGTTAGAGGACCTGTGGTTTGTATCAGTTTCAGAAGCAGAGTGGAACTAGATATGGTCTCTGTGTGTAGGAAACACGGTTCTTTTGTTCTGAGCACACTCACATTTCCCGCCTTATTAGAGATTCTTGAAAGCAAGAGCGTGCTTCTTGCTCTAAAGCAGAGTGTATTTCATGGTTGAGAACTGTGCTGTGTGTTTACCTTCAGAAACGGAGTTCAATGCCAGGCTCTGTGTCTTCCTACAAGCAAGACTTCGTTTCAGGTAAACCCATTCACTTTTCAGCTTCAACAAAGCAACATCATTCACGAAGCTTACACGTTTCTCGCTCTTAACTGAAAAGTATTGGATGTTGGAGGACCTGTGGTTTGTATCAGTTTCAGAAGCAGAGTTGAACTAGATATGGTCCGTGTGTGTAGGAAACACAGTTATTTGTTCTGAGCACACTCACGTTTCCCACCTTATTAGAGACTCTAGAAAGCAAGAGCTTGCTTCTTGCTTTAAAGCAGAGGTTGTTTCATAGATGAGAAATGTGCTTGGTGTTCATCTTCAGAAACGGTGTGAAATGCCAGGCTATGTTTCTTCCTGCAAGCATGAGTTCGTCTCAGGTAAATGCAGTCACTTTTCAGCTCAAAGGAAGCTATATGGTTCACAAAGCTCACAAGTTTCTCGCTCATAACTGAAAAGCATTGGATGTTAGAGGACCTGTGGTTTGAATCAGTTTCAGAAGCAGAGTGGAACTAGATATGGTCCGTGTGTGTAGGAAACACAGTTATTTGTTCTGAGCACACTCACGTTTCCCGCCATATTAGAGACTCTAGAAAGCAAGAGCATGCTTCTTGCTCTATAGCAGAGTGTGTTTCATGGAATGAGAACTGTGCTGTGTGTTTCCCTTCAGAAACGGAGTTCAATGCCAGGCTATGTGTCTTCCTATAAAGAAGACTTCATTTCAGGTAAACCTGGAACTTTTCAGATCAAACGTAGCTACATTGTTCACGAAGCTCACACGTTTCTCGCTCTTAACTGAAAAGCATTCGATGTTCGAGGACCAGAGGTTTGTAATCAGTTTCAGAAGTAGATTGAACTACATGTGCTCCGTGTGTGTAGGAAACACGGTTCTTTTGTTCTGAGCACACTAACGTTTCCCGCTTTATTAGAGACTCTAGAAATCAAGAGCCTGCTTCTTGCTCTAAAGCAGAGTGTGTTTCATGGATGAGAACTGTGCTGTGTGTTTCCCTTCCGAAACGGAGTTCAATGCCAGGCTCTGTGTCTTCATACAAGCAAGACTTCGTTTCAGGAAAACGCACTCACTTCTCAGCTCAAAGGAAGATACATTGTTCACGAAGCTCACACGTTTCTTGCTCTTAACTGAAAAGCATTGGATGTTAGAGGACCTGTGGTTTGTATCAGTTTCAGAAGCAGAGTTGAACTAGATATGGTCCGTGTGAGTAGGAAACACGGTTCTTTACTTCTGAGCACACTCACGTTTCCCCCATTATTAGAGACTCTAGAAAGCAAGAGCGTGCTTCCTGCTCTAAACCAGAGTGTGTTTCATGGATGAGAACTGTGCTGTGTGTTTCCCTTAGAATCGGAGTCCAATGCCAGGCTCTGTGTTTTCCTACAAGCAAGACTTCGTTTCAGGTAAACACACACACTTTTGAGCGCAAATGAAGCTATATCATTCACGAAGCTCACACGTTTCTCGCTCTTAACTGAAAAGCATTGGATGTTAGAGGACCTGTGGTTTGTAGAAGTTTCAGATGCAGAGTTGAACTAGATATGGTCCGTGTGTGTAGGAAACACAGTTATTTGTTCTGAGCACACTCACGTTTCCCGCCTTATTAGAGACTCTAGAAAGCAAGAGCTTGCTTCTTGCTCTAAAGCAGAGGTTGTTTCATAGATGAGAAATGTGTTTTGTGTTCATCTTCAGAAACGGTGTGAAATGCCAGGCTATGTGTTTTCCTACAAGCAAGACTTCGTTTCAGGTAAACGCACTCACTTTTCAGCTCAAAGGAAGCTATATGTTTCACGAAGCTCACAAGTTTCTCGCTCATAACTGAAAAGCATTGGATGTTAGAGGACCTGTGGTTTGTATCAGTTTCAGAAGCAGAGTGGAACTTGATATGGTATGTGTGTGTAGGAAACACGGTTCTTTTATTCTGAGCACACTCACATTTCCCGCCTTATTAGAGATTCTAGAAAGCAAGAGCGTGCTTCTTGCTCTAAAGCAGAGTGTGTTTCATGGATGAGAACTGTGCTGTGTGTTTACCTTCAGAAACGGAGTTCAATGCCAGGCTCTGTGTCTTCCTACAAGCCAGACTTCGTTTCAGGAAAACGCACTCACTTCTCAGCTCAAACGAAGCTACATTGTTCACGAAGCTCACACGTTTCTCGCTCTTTACTGAAAAGCATTGAATGTTAGGGGACCTGTGGCTTGTATCAGTTTCAGAAGCAGAGTTGAACTAGATATGGTCTGTGTGTGTTGGAAGCACGGTTCTTTTGTTCTGAGCACACTCACGTTTCCCGCCTAATTAGAGACTCAAGAAAGCAAGAGCATGCTTCTTGCTCTAGCAGAGTGTGTTTCATGGATGAGAACTGTGCTGCCTGTTTCCCTTCAGAAACGGAGTTCATTGCCAGGCTCTGTGTCTTCCTACAAAGAAGACTTCGTTTCAGGTAAACGCACTCACTTTTCAGCTTAAACAAAGCAACATCATTCACGAAGCTTACACGTTTCTCGCTCTTAACTGAAAAGTATTGGATGTTGGAGGACCTGTGGTTTGTATCAGTTTCAGAAGTAGAGTTGAACTAGATATGGTCCGTGTGTGTAGGAAACACAGTTATTTGTTCTGAGCACACTCACGTTTCCCTCCTTATTAGAGACTCTAGAAAGCAAGAGCTTGCTTCTTGCTCTAAAGCAGAGGTTGTTTCATAGATGAGAAATGTGCTTTGTGTTCATCTTCAGAAACGGTGTGAAATGCCAGGCTATGTGTTTTCCTACAAGCAAGACTTCGTTTCAGGTAAACGCACTCACTTTTCAGCTCAAAGGAAGCTATATGGTTCACGAAGCTCACAAGTTTCTCGCTCATAACTGAAAAGCATTGGATGTTAGAGGACCTGTGGTTTGTATCAGTTTCAGAAGCAGAGTGGAACTAGATATGGTCTCTGTGTGTAGGAAACACGGTTCTTTTGTTCTGAGCACACTCACATTTCCCGCCTTATTAGAGATTCTTGAAAGGAAGAGCGTGCTTCTTGCTCTAAAGCAGAGTGTATTTCATGGTTGAGAACTGTGCTGTGTGTTTACCTTCAGAAATTGAGGTCAATGCCAGGCTCTGTGTCTTCCTACAAGCAAGACTTCGTTTCAGGTAAACCCATTCACTTTTCAGCTTCAACAAAGCAACATCATTCACGAAGCTCACAAGTTTCTCGCTCATAACTGAAAAGCATTGGATGTTAGAGGACCTGAGGTTTGTATCAGTTTCAGAAGCAGAGTGGAACTAGATATGGTCCGTGTGTGTAGGAAAGACAGTTATTTGTTCTGAGCACACTCACGTTTCCCGCCATATTAGAGACTCTAGAAAGCAAGAGCATGCTTCTTGCTCTATAGCAGAGTGTGTTTCATGGAATGAGAACTGTGCTGTGTGTTTCCCTTCAGAAACGGAGTTCAATGCCAGGCTATGTGTCTTCCTATAAAGAAGACTTCATTTCAGGTAAACCTTGGAACTTTTCAGATCAAACGTAGCTACATTGTTCACGAAGCTCACACGTTTCTCGCTCTTTACTGAAAAGCATTCGATGTTAGAAGACCTGAGGTTTGTATCAGTTTCAGAAGTAGATTGAACTACATGTGCTCCGTGTGTGTAGGAAACACGGTTCTTTTGTTCTGAGCACACTAACGTTTCCCGCTTTATTAGAGACTCTAGAAATCAAGAGCCTGCTTCTTGCTCTAAAGCAGAGTGTGTTTCATGGATGAGAACTGTGCTGTGTGTTTCCCTTCAGAAACGGAGTTCAATGCCAGGCTCTGTGTCTTCATACAAGCAAGACTTCGTTTCAGGAAAACGCACTCACTTCTCAGCTCAAAGGAAGATACATTGTTCACGAAGCTCACACGTTTCTTGCTCTTAACTGAAAAGCATTGGATGTTAGAGGACCTGTGGTTTGTATCAGTTTCAGAAGCAGAGTTGAACTAGATATGGTCCGTGTGAGTAGGAAACACGGTTCTTTACTTCTGTGCACACTCACGTTTCCCCCATTATTAGAGACCCTAGAAAGCAAGAGCGTGCTTCCTGCTCTAAACCAGAGTGTGTTTCATGGATGAGAACTGTGCTGTGTGTTTCCCTTAGAATCGGAGTCCAATGCCAGGCTCTGTGTTTTCCTACAAGCAAGACTTCGTTTCAGGTAAACACACACACTTTTGAGCACAAATGAAGCTATATCATTCACGAAGCTCACACGTTTCTCGCTCTTAACTGAAAAGCATTGGATGTTAGAGGACCTGTGGTTTGTATCAGTTTCCGATGCAGAGTTGAACTAGATATGGTCCATGTGTGTAGGAAACACAGTTATTTTTTCTGAGCACACTCACGTTTCCCGCCTTATTAGAGACTCTAGAAAGCAAGAGCTTGCTTCTTGCTCTAAAGCAGAGGTTGTTTCATAGATGAGAAATGTGCTTCGTGTTCATCTTCAGAAACGGTGTGAAATGCCAGGCTCTGTGTCTTCCTACAAGCCAGACTTCGTTTCAGGAAAACGCACTCACTTCTCAGCTCAAACGAAGCTACATTGTTCTTAAGCTCACACGTTTCTCGATCTTTACTGAAAAGCATTGGATGTTAGTGGACCTGTGGCTTGTATCAGTTTCAGAAGCAGAGTTGAACTAGATATGGTCTGTGTGTGTTGGAAGCACGGATCTTTTGTTCTGAGCACACTCACGTTTCCCGCCTAATTAGAGACTCAAGAAAGCAAGAGCATGCTTCTTGCTCTAAAGCAGAGTGTGTTTCAGGGATGAGAACTGTGCTGCCTGTTTCCCTTCAGAAACGGAGTTCATTGCCAGGCTCTGTGTCTTCCTACAAAGAAGACTTCGTTTCAGGTAAACCCAGGAACTTTTCAGCTCAAAGGACGCTACATTGTTCACGAAGCTCACACGTTTCTTGCTCTTAACTGAAAAGCATTGGATGTTAGAGGACCTGTGGTTTGTATCAGTTTCAGATGTAGAGTTGTACTAGATATGGTCTGTGTGTAGGAAACACGGTTCTTTTGTTCTGAGCACACTCACATTTCCCGCCTTATTAGAGACTCTAGAAAGCAAAAGCGTGCTTCTTGCTCTAAAGCAGAGTGTGTTTCATGGATGAGAACTATGCTGTGTGTTTACCTTCAGAAACGGAGTCCAATGCGAGGCTCTGTGTTTTCCCACAAGCAAGACTTCGTTTCAGGTAAACGCACTCACTTTTGAGCGCAAATGAAGCTATATCATTCACGAAGCTCACACGTTTCTCGCTCTTAACTGAAAAGCATGGGATGTGAGAGGACCTGTGGTTTGTATCAGTTTCAGAAGCAGAGTTGAACTAGATATGGTCCGTGTGTGTAGGAAACACAGTTATTTGTTCTGAGCACACTCACGTTTCTCGCCTGATTAGAGACTTTAGAAAGCAAGAGCTTGCTTCTTGCTCTAAAGCAGAGGTTGTTTCATAGATGAGAAATGTGCTTTGTGTTCATCTTCAGAAACGGTGTGAAATGCCAGGCTATGTGTTTTCCTACAAGCAAGACTTCGTTTCAGGTAAACGCACTCACTTTTCAGCTCAAAGGAAGCTATATGGTTCACGAAGCTCACAAGTTTCTCGCTCATAACTGAAAAGCATTGGATGTTAGAGGACCTGTGGTTTGTATCAGTTTCAGAAGCAGAGTGGAACTAGATATGGTCTCTGTGTGTAGGAAACACGGTTCTTTTGTTCTGAGCACACTCACATTTCCCGCCTTATTAGAGATTCTTGAAAGCAAGAGCGTGCTTCTTGCTCTAAAGCAGAGTGTATTTCATGGTTGAGAACTGTGCTGTGTGTTTACCTTCAGAAACGGAGTTCAATGCCAGGCTCTGTGTATTCCTACAAGCAAGACTTCGTTTCAGGTAAACCCATTCACTTTTCAGCATAAACAAAGCAACATCATTCACGAAGCTTACACGTTTCTTGCTCTTAACTGAAATGTATTGGATGTTAGAGGACCTGAGGTTTGTATCAGTTTCAGAAGTAGATTGAACTACATGTGCTCCGTGAGTGTAGGAAACATGGTTCTTTTGTTCTGAGCACACTCACGTTTCCCGCCATATTAGAGACTCTAGAAAGCAAGAGCATGCTTCTTTCTCTATAGCAGAGTGTGTTTCATGGAATGAGAACTGTGCTGTGTGATTCCCATCAGAAACGGAGTTCAATGCCAGGCTCTGTGTCTTCCTTCAAGGAAGACTCGTTTCAGGTAAACGCACTCACTTCTCAGCTCAAACGAAGCTACATTGTTCACGAAACTCACACGTTTCACGCTCTGAACTGAAAAGCATTGGATGTTAGAGGACCTGAGGTTTGTATCACTTTCAGAAGTAGATTGAACTACATGTGCTCCGTGTGTGTAGGAAACACGGTTCTTTTGTTCTGAGCAGACTCACATTTCCCGCCTTATTAGAGACTCTAGAAAGCAAGAGCGTGCTTCTTGCTCTAAATCAGAGTGTGTTTCATGGATGAGAACTATGCTGTGTGTTTACCTTCAGAAACGGAGTTCAATGCCAGGCTCTGTGTCTTCCTACAAGCAATACTTCGTTTCAGGAAAACGCACTCACTTCTCAGCTCAAACGAAGCGACATTGTTCACAAAGCTCACACGTTTCTCGCTCTGAACTGAAAAGCATTGGATGTTAGAGGACCTGTGGTTTGTATCCGTTTCAGAAGCAGAGTGCAACTAGATAAGTTCTGTGTGTGTAGGAAACACTATTCTTTTGTCCTGAGCACTCTCACGTTTCCCAACTTATTAGAGATGTAGAAAGCAAAAGCGTGCTTTTTGCTCTAAAGCAGAGTGTGTTTCATGGATGAGAGATGTGGTGTGTGTTTCCCTTCAGAAACGGTGTTCAATGCCAGGCTCTGTGTCTTCCTACAAGCAAGACTTCGTTTCAGGTAAAGGTACTCACTTTTCAGCTCAAAAGAAGCTACATTGTTCACAAAGCTCACATGTTTCTCGCTCATAACTGAAAAGCATTGGATGTGAGAGGACCTGTGGATTGTATCAGTTTCAGAAGCAGAGTTGAACTAGATATGGTCCGTGTGTGTAGGAAACACAGTTATTTGTTCTGAGCACACTCACGTTTCCCACCTTATTAGAGACTCTAGAAAGCAAGAGCTTGCTTCTTGCTCTAAAGCAGAGGTTGTTTCACAGATGAGAAATGTGCTTTGTGTTCATCTTCAGAAACGGTGTGAAATGCCAGGCTATGTTTCTTCCTGCAAGCAATCGTTCGCTTCAGGTAAATGCAGTCACTTTTCGGCTCAAAGGAAGCTATATGGTTCACAAAGCTCACAAGTTTCTCGCTCATAACTGAAAAGCATTGGATGTTAGAGGACCTGTTGTTTGTATCAGTTTCAGAAGCAGAGTGGAACTAGATATGGTCCGTGTGTGTAGGAAACACAGTTATTTGTTCTGAGCACACTCACGTTTCCCGCCATATTAGAGACTCTAGAAAGCAAGAGCATGCTTCTTGCTCTATAGCAGAGTGTGTTTCATGGAATGAGAACTGTGCTGTGTGTTTCCCTTCAGAAACGGAGTTCAATGCCAGGCTATGTGTCTTCCTATAAAGAAGACTTCATTTCAGGTAAACCCAGGAACTTTTCAGCTCAAACGTTGCTACATTGTTGACGAAGCTCACACGTTTCTCGCTCTTAACTGAAAAGCATTCGATGTTAGAGGACCTGAGGTTTGTATCAGTTTCAGAAGTAGATTGAACTACATGTGCTCCGTGTGTGTAGGAAACACGGTTCTTTTGTTCTGAGCACACTAACGTTTCCCGCTTTGTTAGAGACTCTAGAAATCAAGAGCATGCTTCTTGCTCTATAGCAGAGTGTGTTTCATGGAATGAGAACTGTGCTGTGTGTTTTGCTTCAGAAACGGAGTTCAATGCCAGGCTCTGTGTCTTCCTACAAGCAAGACTTCGTTTCAGGAAAACACACTCACTTCTCAGCTCAAACGAAGCAACATTGTTCACGAAGCTCACACGTTTCTCGCTCTTTACTGAAAAGCATTGGATGTTAGCGGACCTGTGGCTTGTATCATTTTCAGAAGCAGAGTTGAAATAGATATGGTCCGTGTGTGTTGGAAGCACGGTTCTTTTGTTCTGAGCACACTCACGTTTCCCGCCTTATTAGAGACTCTAGAAATCAAGAGCATGCTTCTTGCTCTATAGCAGAGTGTGTTTCATGGAATGAGAAATGTGCTGTGTGTTTCCCTTCAGAAACAGAGTTCATTGCCAGGCTCTGTGTCTTCCTACAAAGAAGACTTCGTTACAGGTAAACCCATTAACTTTTCAGCTCAAAGGAAGCTACATTGTTCACGAAGCTCACACGTTTCTCGCTCTTAACTGAAAAGCATTGGATGTTAGAGGACCTGTGGTTTGTATCAGTTTCAGAGGTAGAGTTGTACTATATATGGTCCGTGTGTGTAGGAAACACGGTTCTTTTGTTCTGAGCACACTCACATTTCCCGCCTTATTAGAGACTCTAGAAAGCAAGAGCGTGCTTCTTGCTCTAAAGCAGAGTGTGTTTCATGGATGAGAACTATGCTGTGTGTTTACCTTCAGAAACGGAGTTCAATGCCAGGCTCTGTGTCTTCCTACAAGCCAGACTTCGTTTCAGGAAAACGCAGTCACTTCTCAGCTCAAACGAAGTGACATTGTTCACAAAGCTCACACGTTTCTCGCTCTGAACTGAAAAGTATTGGATGTTAGAGGACCTGTGGTTTGTATCCGTTTCAGAAGCAGAGTGCAACTAGATATGTTCCGTGTGTGTAGGAAACACTATTCTTTTGTCCTGAGCACTCTCACGTTTCCCAACTTATTAGATAATGTAGAAAGCAAAAGCGTGCTTTTTGCTCTAAAGCAGAGTGTGTTTCATGGATGAGAGATGTGCTGTGTGTTTCCCTTCAGAAACGGTGATCAATGCCAGGCTCTGTGTCTTCCTACAAGCAAGACTTCGTTTCAGGTAAGGGTATTCACTTTTCAGCTCAAAAGAAGCTACATTGTTCACAAAGCTCACACGTTTCTCGCTCTGAACTGAAAAGCATTGGATGTGAGAGAACCTGAGGTTTGTATCAGTTTCAGAAGCAGAGTTGAACTAGATATGGTCCGTGTGTGTAGGAAACACAGTTATTTGTTCTGAGCACACTCACGTTTCCCACCTTATTAGAGACTCTAGAAAGCAAGAGCTTGCTTCTTGCTCTAAAGCAGAGGTTGTTTCATAGATGAGAAATGTGCTTTGTGTTCATCTTCAGAAACGGTGTGAAATGCCATGCTATGTTTCTTCCTGCAAGCAAGAGTTCGTTTCAGGTAAATGCAGTCACTTTTCAGCTCATAGGAAGCTATATGGTTCACAAAGCTCACAAGTTTCTCGCTCATAACTGAAAAGCATTGGATGTTAGAGGACCTGTGGTTTGTATCCGTTTCAGATGTAGAGTTGTACTAGATATGGTCTGTGTGTGTAGGAAACACAGTTATTTGTTCTGAGCACACTCACGTTTCCCGCCATATTAGAGACTCTAGAAAGCAAGAGCATGCTTCCTGCTCTATAGCAGAGTGTGTTTCATGGAATGAGAACTGTGCTGTTTGTTTCCCTTCAGAAACGGAGTTCAATGCCAGGCTCTGTGTCTTCCTACAAGCAAGACTTCGTTTCAGGAAAACGCACTCACTTCTCACCTCAAACGAAGCTACATTGTTCACGAAGCACACACGTTTCTCGCTCTTTACTGAAAAGCATTGGATGTTAGGGGACCTGTGGCTTGTATCAGTTTCAGAAGCAGAGTTGAACTAGATATGGTCTGTGTGTGTTGGAAGCACGGTTCTTTTGTTCTGAGCACACTCACGTTTCCGGCCTAATTAGAGACTCAAGAAAGCAAGAGCATGCTTCTTGCTCTAAAGGAGAGTGTGTTTCATGGATGAGAACTGTGCTGCCTGTTTCCCTTCAGAAACGGAGTTCATTGCCAGGCTCTGTGTCTTCCTACAAAGAAGACTTCGTTTCAGGTAAACCCAGGAACTTTTCAGCTCAAAGGAAGCTACATTGTTCACAAAGCTCACACGTTTCTTGCTCTTAACTGAAAAGGATTGGATGTTAGAGGACCTGTGGTTTGTATCAGTTTCAGATGTAGAGTTGTACTAGATATGGTCTGTGTGTAGGAAACACGGTTCTTTTGTTCTGAGCACACTCACATTTCCCGCCTTATTAGAGACTCTAGAAAGCAAGAGCGTGCTTCTTGCTCGAAAGCAGAGTGTGTTTCATGGATGAGAACTATGCTGTGTGTTTACCTTCAGAAACGGAGTCCAATGCGAGGCTCTGTGTTTTCCCAAAAGCAAGACTTCTTTTCAGGTAAACGCACTCACTTTTCAGCTCAAAGGAAGCTATATGGTTCACGAAGCTCACAAGTTTCTCGCTCATAACTGAAAACCATTGGATGGTAGAGGACCTGTGGTTTGTATCAGTTTCAGAAGCAGAGTGGAACTAGATATGGTCTCTGTGTAGGAAACACGGTTCTTTTGTTCTGAGCATACTCACATTTCCCGCCTTATTAGAGACTCTAGAAAGCAAGAGCGTGCTTCTTGCTCTAAAGCAGAGTGTGTTTCATGGATGAGAACTATGCTGTGTGTTTACCTTCAGAAACGGAGTTCAATGCCAGGCTCTGTGTCTCCTACAAGCAAGACTTCGTTTCAGGAAAACGCACCCACTTCTCAGCTCAAACGAAGCGATATTGTTCACAAAGGTCACACGTTTCTCGCTCAGAACTGAAAAGCATTGGATGTTAGAGGACCTGTGGTTTGTATCCGTTTCAGAAGCAGAGTGCAACTAGATAAGTTCCGTGTGTGTCGGAAACACTATTCTTTTGTCCTGAGCACTCTCACGTTTCCCAACTTATTAGAGATGTAGAAAGCAAAAGCATGCTTTTTGCTCTAAAGCAGAGTGTGTTTCATGGATGAGAGATGTGCTGTGTGTTTCCCTTCAGAAACGGTGTTCAATGCCAGGCTCTGTGTCTTCCTACAAGCAAGACTTCGCTTCAGGTAAAGGTACTCACTTTTCAGCTCAAAAGAAGCTACATTGTTCACGAGCTCACACGTTTCTCGCTCATAACTGAAAAGCATTGGATGTGAGAGGACCTGTGGATTGTATCAGTTTCAGAAGCAGAGTTGAAATAGATATGGTCCGTGTGTGTAGGAAACACAGTTATTTGTTCTGAGCACACTCACGTTTCCCGCCTAATTAGAGACTGAAGAAAGCAAGAGCTTGCTTCTTGCTCTAAAGCAGAGGTTGTTTCATAGATGAGAAATGTGCTTTGTGTTCATCTTCAGAAACGGTGTGAAATGCCATGCTATGTTTCTTCCTGCAAGCAAGAGTTCGTTTCAGGTAAATGCAGTCACTTTTCAGCTCAAAGGAAGCTATATGGTTCACAAAGCTCACAAGTTTCTCGCTCATAACTGAAAAGCATTGGATGTTAGAGGACCTGTGGTTTGTATCAGTTTCAGAAGCAGAGTGGAACTAGATAAGGTCCGTGTGTGTAGGAAACACAGTTATTTGTTCTGAGCACACTCACGTTTCCCGCCATATTAGAGACTCTAGAAAGCAAGAGCATGCTTCTTGCTCTCTAGGAGAGTGTGTTTCATGGAATGAGAACTGTGCTGTGTGTTTTGCTTCAGAAACGGAGTTCAGTGCCAGGCTCTGTGTCTTCCTACAAGCAAGATTCGTTTCAGGAAAACACACTCACTTCTCAGCTCAAACGAAGCAACATTGTTCACGAAGCTCACACGTTTCTCGCTCTTTACTGAAAAGCATTGGATGTTAGCGGACCTGTGGCTTGTATCAGTTTCAGAAGCAGAGTTGAAATAGATATGGTCCGTGTGTGTTGGAAGCACGGTTCTTTTGTTCTGAGCACACTCACGTTTCCCGCCTTATTAGAGACTCTAGAAATCAAGAGCATGCTTCTTGCTCTATAGCAGAGTGTGTTTCATGGAATGAGAACTGTGCTGTGTGTTTCCCTTCAGAAACAGAGTTCATTGCCAGGCTCTGTGTCTTCCTACAAAGAAGACTTCGTTTCAGGAAAACGCACTCACTTCTCAGCTCAAACGAAGCGATATTGTTCACAAAGCTCACACGTTTCTCGTTCTTAACTGAAAAGCATTAGATGTTAGAGGACCTGTGGTTTGTATCAGTTTCAGGAGCAGAGCTGAACTAGATATGGTCCGTGTGTGTAGAAAACACGGTTCTTTTGTTCTGAGCACACTCACATTTCCCGCCTTATTAGAGACTCTAGAAATCTAGAGCCTGCTTCTTGCTCTAAAGCAGAGTGTGTTTCATGGATGAGAACTGTGCTGTGTGTTTCCCTTCAGAAACGGAGTTCAATGCCAGGCTCTGTGTCTTCATACAAGCAAGACTTCGTTTCAGGAAAACGCACTCACTTCTCAGCTCAAAGGAAGATACATTGTTCACGAAGCTCACACGTTTGTCGTTCTTAACTCAAAAGCATTAGATGTTAGAGGACCTGTGGTTTGTATAAGTTTCAGAAGCAGAGTTGAACTAGATATGGTCCGTGTGTGTAGAAAACACGGTTCTTTTGTTCTGAGCACACTCACATTTCCCGCTTTATTAGAGACTCTAGAAATCAAGAGCGTGCTTCTTGCTCAAAAGCAGAGTGTGTTTCATGGATGAGAACTGTGCTGTGTGTTTCCCTTCAGAAACGGTGTTCAATGCCAGGCTCTGTGTCTTCATACAAGCAAGACTTCGTTTCAGTAAAACGCACTCACTTCTCAGCTCAAAGGAAGATACATTGTTCACGAAGCTCACACGTTTCTTGCTCTTAACTGAAAAGCATTGGATGTTAGAGGACCTTTGGTTTGTATCAGTTTCAGAAGCAGAGTTTAACTAGATATGGTCCGTGTGAGTAGGAAACACGGTTCTTTACTTCTGAGCACACTCACGTTTCCCCCATTATTAGAGACTCTAGAAAGCAAGAGCGTGCTTCCTGCTCTAAACCAGAGTGTGTTTCATGGATGAGAACTGTGCTGTGTGTTTCCCTTAGAATCGGAGTCCAATGCCAGGCTCTGTGTTTTCCTACAAGCAAGACTTCGTTTCAGGTAAACACACACACTTTTGTGCGCAAATGAAGCTATATCATTTACGAAGCTCACACATTTCTCGCTCTTAACTGAAAAGCATTGGATGTTAGGGGACCTGTGGCTTGTATCAGTTTCAGAAGCAGAGTTGAACTAGATATGGTCTGTGTGTGTTGGAGGCACGGTTCTTTTGTTCTGAGCACACTCACGTTTCCGGCCTAATTAGAGACTCAAGAAAGCAAGAGCATGCTTCTTGCTCTAAAGCAGAGTGTGTTTCATGGATGAGAACTATGCTGTGTGTTTACCTTCAGAAACGGAGTCCAATGCGAGGCTCTGTGTTTTCCCACAAGCAAGACATTGTTTCAGGTAAACGCACTCACTTTTGAGCGCAAATGAAGCTATATCATTCACGAAGCTCACACGTTTCTCGCTCTTAACTGAAAAGCATGGGATGTGAGAGGACCTGTGGTTTGTATCAGTTTCAGAAGCAGAGTTGAACTAGATATGGTCCGTGTGTGTAGGAAACACAGTTATTTGTTCTGAGCACACTCACGTTTCCCGCCTTATTAGAGACTCTAGAAAGCAAGAGTTTGCTTCTTGCTCTAAAGCAGAGGTTGTTTCATAGATGAGAAATGTGCTTTGTGTTCATCTTCAGAAACGGTGTGAAATGCCAGGCTATGTGTTTTCCTACAAGCAAGACTTCGTTTCAGGTAAACGCACTCACTTTTCAGCTCAAAGGAAGCTATATGGTTCACGAAGCTCACAAGTTTCTCGCTAATAACTGAAAAGCATTGGATGTTAGAGGACCTGTGGTTTGTATCAGTTTCAGAAGCAGAGTGGAACTAGATATGGTCTCTGTGTGTAGGAAACACGGTTCTTTTGTTCTGAGCACACTCACATTTCCCACCTTATTAGAGATTCTAGAAAGCAAGAGCGTGCTTCTTGCTCTAAAGCAGAGTGTGTTTCATGGATGAGAACTGTGCTGTGTGTTTCCCTTCAGAAACGGAGTTCAATGCCAGGCTCTGTGTCTTCCTACAAGCAAGACTTCGTTTCAGGAAAACACACTCACTTCTCAGCTCAAACGAAGCGACATTGTTCACAAAGCTCACACGTTTCTCGCACTGAACTGAAAAGCATTGGATGTTAGAGGACCTGTGGTTTGTATCCGTTTCAGAAGCAGAGTGCAACTAGATAAGTTCCGAGTGTTTAGGAAACACTATTCTTTGTCCTGAGCACTCTCACGTTTCCCAACTTATTAGAGATGTAGAAAGCAAAAGCATGCTTTTTGCTCTAAAGCAGAGTGTGTTTCATGGATGAGAGATGTGCTGTGTGTTTCCCTTCAGAAACGGTGTTCAATGCCAGGCTCTGTGTCTTCCTACAAGCAAGACTTCGTTTCAGGTAAAGGTACCCACTTTTCAGTCAAAAGAAGCTACATTGTTTACGAGCTCACACGTTTCTTGCTCATAACTGAAAAGCATAGGATGTGAGAGGACCTTTGGATTGTATCAGTTTCAGAAGCAGAGTTGAACTAGATATGGTCCGTGTGTGTGGGAAACACAGTTATTTGTTCTGAGCACACTCACGTTTCCCACCTTATTAGAGACTCTAGAAAGCAAGAGCTTGCTTCTTGCTCTAAAGCAGAGGTTGTTTCATAGATGAGAAATGTGCTTTGTTTTCATCTTCAGAAACGGTGTGAAATGCCAGGCTATGTTTCTTCCTGCAAGCAAGAGTTCGTTTCAGGTAAATGCAGTCACTTTTCAGCTCAAAGGAAGCTATATGGTTCACAAAGCTCACAAGTTTCTCGCTCATAACTGAAAAGCATTGGATGTTAGAGGACCTGTGGTTTGTATCAGTTTCAGAAGCAGAGTGGAACTAGATATGGTCCGTGTGTGTAGGAAACACAGTTATTTGTTCTGAGCACACTCACGTTTCCCGCCATATTAGAGACTGTAGAAAGCAAGAGCATGCTTCTTGCTGTATAGCAGAGTGTGTTTCATGGAATGAGAACTGTGCTGTGTGTTTTCCTTCAGAAACGGAGTTCAATGCCAGGCTATGTGTCTTCCTATAAAGAAGACTTCATTTCAGGTAAACCCAGGAACTTTTCAGCTCAAACGTAGCTACATTGTTCACGAAGCTCACACGTTTCTCGCTCTTAACTGAAAAGCATTCGATGTTAGAGGACCTGAGGTTTGTATCAGTTTCAGAAGTAGATTGAACTACATGTGCTCCGTGTGTGTAGGAAACACGGTTCTTTTGTTCTGAGCACACTAACGTTTCCCGCTTTATTAGAGACTCTAGAAATCAAGAGCATGCTTCTTGCTCTATAGCAGAGTGTGTTTCATGGAATGAGAACTGTGCTGTGTGTTTTGCTTCAGAAACGGAGTTCAATGCCAGGCTCTGTGTCTTCCTACAAGCAAGACTTCGTTTCAGGAAAACACACTCACATCTCAGCTCAAACGAAGCAACATTGTTCACGAAGCTCACACGTTTCTCGCTCTTTACTGAAAAGCATTGGATGTTAGCGTACCTGTGGCTTGTATCAGTTTCAGACGCAGAGTTGAACTAGATATGGTCCGTGTGTGTTGGAAGCACGGTTCTTTTGTTCTGAGCACACTCACGTTTCCCGCCTAATTAGAGACTCAAGAAAGCAAGAGCATGCTTCTTGCTCTAAAGCAGAGTGTGTTTCACGGATGAGAACTGTGCTGCCTGTTTCCCTTCAGAAACGGAGTTCATTGCCAGGCTCTGTGTCTTCCTACAAAGAAGACTTCGTTTCAGGTAAACCCAGGAACTTTTCAGCTCAAAGGAAGCTACATTGTTCACGAAGCTCACACGTTTCTCGCTCTTAACTGAAAAGCATTGGATGTTAGAGGACCTGTGGTTTGTATCAATTTCAGAGGTAGAGTTGTACTATATATGGTCCATGTGTGTAGGAAACACGGTTCTTTTGTTCTGAGCACAATCACATTTCCCGCCTTATTAGAGACTCTAGAAAGCAAGAGCGGGCTTCTTGCTCTAAAGCAGAGTGTGTTTCATGGATGAGAACTATGCTGTGTGTTTACCTTCAGAAACGGAGTTCAATGCCAGGCTCTGTGTCTTCCTACAAGCCAGACTTCGTTTCAGGAAAACGCACTTACTTCTCAGCTCAAACGAAGCGACATTGTTCACAAAGCTCACACGTTTCTCGCTCTGAACTGAAAAGCATTGGATGTTAGAGGACCTGTGATTTATATCCGTTTCAGAAGCAGAGTGCAACTAGATATGTTCCGTGTGTGTAGGAAACACTATTCTTTTGTCCTGAGCACTCTCACGTTTCCCAACTAATTAGATACTGTAGAAAGCAAAAGCGTGCTTTTTGCTCTAAAGCAGAGTGTGTTTCATGGATGAGAGATGTGCTGTGTGTTTCCCTTCAGAAACGGTGTTCAATGCCAGGCTCTGTGTCTTCCTACAAGCAAGACTTCGTTTCAGGTAAAGGTACTCACTTTTCAGCTCAAAAGAAGCTACATTGTTCACAAAGCTCACACGTTTCTCGCTCATAACTGAAAAGCATTGGATGTGAGAGGACCTGTGGTTTGTATCAGTTTCAGAAGCAGAGTTGAACTAGATATGGTCCGTGTGTGTAGGTAACACAGTTATTTGTTCTGAGCACACTCACGTTTCCCGCCTTATTAGAGACTCTAGAAAGCAAGAGCTTGCTTCTTGCTCTAAAGCAGAGGTTGTTTCATAGATGAGAAATGTGCTTTGTGTTCATCTTCAGAAACGGTGTGAAATGCCATGCTATGTTTCTTCCTGCAAGCAAGAGTTCGTTTCAGGTAAATGCAGTCACTTTTCAGCTCAAAGGAAGCTATATGGTTCACAAAGCTAACAAGTTTCTCGCTCATAACTGAAAAGCATTGGATGTTAGAGGACCTGTGGTTTGTATCAGTTTCAGAAGCAGAGTGGAACTAGATATGGTCCGTGTGTGTAGGAAACACAGTTATTTGTTCTGAGCACACTCACGTTTCCCGCCATATTAGAGACTCTAGAAAGCAAGAGCCTGCTTCTTGCTCTATAGCAGAGTGTGTTTCATGGAATGAGAACTGTGCTGTGTGTTTCCCTTTAGAAACGGAGTTCAATGCCAGGCTATGTGTCTTCCTATAAAGAAGACTTCATTTCAGGTAAACCCAGGAACTTTTCAGATCAAACGTAGCTACATTGTTCACGAAGCTCACTCGTTTCTCGCTCTTAACTGAAAAGCATTCGATGTTAGAGGACCTGAGGTTTGTATCAGTTTCAGAAGTACATTGAACTACATGTGCTCCGTGTGTGTAGGAAACACGGTTCTTTTGTTCTGAGCACACTAACGTTTCCCGCTTTATTAGAGACTCTAGAAATCAAGAGCATGCTTCTTGCTCTATAGCAGAGTGTGTTTCATGGAATGAGAACTGTGCTGTGTGTTTTGCTTCAGAAACGGAGTTCAATGCCAGGCTCTGTGTCTTCCTACAAGCAAGACTTCGTTTCAGGAAAACACACTCACTTCTCAGCTCAAACGAAGCAACATTGTTCACGAAGCTCACACGTTTCTCACTCTTTACTGAAAAGCATTGGATGTTAGCGGCCCTTTGGCTTTTATCAGTTTCAGAAGCAGAGATGAAATAGATATGGTCCGTGTGTGTTGGAAGCACGGTTCTTTTGTTCTGAGCACACTCACGTTTCCCGCCTAATTAGAGACTCAAGAAAGCAAGAGCATGCTTCTTGCTCTAAAGCAGAGTGTATTTCATGGATGAGAACTGTGCTGCCTGTTTCCCTTCAGAAACGGAGTTCATTGCCAGGCTCTGTGTCTTCCTACAAAGAAGACTTCGTTTCAGGTAAACCCAGGAACTTTTCAGCTCAAAGGAAGCTACATTGTTCACGAAGCTCACACGTTTCTCGCTCTTAACTGAAAAGCATTCGATGTTAGAGGACCTGAGGTTTGTATTAGTTTCAGAATTAGATTGAACTACATGTGCTCCGTGTGTGTAGGAAACACGGTTCTGTTGTTCTGAGCACACTAACGTTTCCCGCCTTATTAGAGACTCTAGAAATCAAGAGCGTGTTTCCTGCTCAAAAGCAGAGTGTGTTTCATGGATGAGAACTGTGCTGTGTGTTTCCCTTCAGAAACGGTGTTCAATGCCAGGCTCTGTGTCTTCATACAAGCAAGACTTCGTTTCAGGAAAACACACTCACTTCTCAGCTCAAAGGAAGATACATTGTTCACGAAGCTCATACGTTTCTTGCTGTTAACTGAAAAGCATTGGATGTTAGAGGACCTGTGGTTTGTATCAGTTTCAGAAGCAGAGTTGAACTAGATATGGTCCGTGTGAGTAGGAAACATGGTTCTTTACTTCTGAGCACACTCACGTTTCCCCCATTATTAGAGAATCTAGAAAGCAAGAGCGTGCTTCCTGCTCTAAACCAGAGTGTGTTTCATGGATGAGAACTGTGCTGTGTGTTTCCCTTAGAATCGGAGTCCAATGCCAGGCTCTGTGTTTTCCTACAAGCAAGACTTCGTTTCAGGTAAACACACACACTTTTGAGCGCAAATGAAGCTATATCATTCACAAAGCTCACACGCTTTCGCTCTTAACTGAAAAGCATTGGATGTTAGAGGACCTGTGGTTTGTATCAGTTTCAGAAGCAGAGTTGTACTTGATATGGTCTGTGTGTGTAGGAAACACGGTTCTTTTGTTCTGAGCACACTCACATTTCCCGCCTTATTAGAGATTCTAGAAAGCAAGAGCGTGCTTCTTGCTCTAAAGCAGAGTGTGTTTCATCGATGAGAACTATGCTGTGTGTTTATCTTCAGAAACGGAGTCCAATGCGAGGCTCTGTGTTTTCCCACAAGCAAGACATTGTTTCAGGTAAACGCACTCACTTTTGAAGCGCAAATGAAGCTATATCATTCACGAAGCTCACACGTTTCTCGCTCTTAACTGAAAAGCATGGGATGTGAGAGGACCTGTGGTTTGTATCAGTTTCAGAAGCAGAGTTGAACTAGATATGGTCCGTGTGTGTAGGAAACACAGTTATTTGTTCTGAGCACACTCACGTTTCCCGCCTTATTAGAGACTCTAGAAAGCAAGAGTTTGCTTCTTGCTCTAAAGCAGAGGTTGTTTCATAGATGAGAAATGTGCTTTGTGTTCATCTTCAGAAACGGTGTGAAATGCCAGGCTATGTGTTTTCCTACAAGCAAGACTTCGTTTCAGGTAAACGCACTCACTTTTCAGCTCAAAGGAAGCTATATGGTTCACGAAGCTCACAAGTTTCTCGCTAATAACTGAAAAGCATTGGATGTTAGAGGACCTGTGGTTTGTATCAGTTTCAGAAGCAGAGTGGAACTAGATATGGTCTCTGTGTGTAGGAAACACGGTTCTTTTGTTCTGAGCACACGCACATTTCCGGCCTAATTAGAGACTCAAGAAAGCAAGAGCATGCTTCTTCCTCTAAAGGAGAGTGTGTTTCATGGATGAGAACTGTGCTGCCTGTTTCCCTTCAGAAACGGAGTTCAATGCCAGGCTATGTGTCTTCCTACAAAGAAGACTTCGTTTCAGGTAAACCCAGGAACTTTTCAGCTCAAAGGAAGCTACATTGTTCACAAAGCTCACACGTTTCTTGCTCTTAACTGAACAGCATTGGATGTTAGAGGACCTGTGGTTTGTATCAGTTTCAGATGTAGAGTTGTACTAGATATGGTCTGTGTGTAGGAAACACGGTTCTTTTGTTCTGAGCACACTCACATTTCCCGCCTTATTAGAGACTCTAGAAAGCAAAAGCGTGCTTCTTGCTCTAAAGCAGAGTGTGTTTCATGGATGAGAACTATGCTGTGTGTTTACCTTCAGAAATGGAGTCCAATGCGAGGCTCTGTGTTTTCCCACAAGCAAGACTTCGTTTCAGGTAAACGCACTCACTTTTCAGCTCAAAGAAAGCTATATGGTTCACGAAGCTCACAAGTTTCTCGCTCATAACTGAAAATCATTGGATGTTAGAGGACCTGTGGTTTGTATCAGTTTCAGAAGCAGAGTGGAACTAGATATGGTCTCTGTGTAGGAAACACGGTTCTTTTGTTCTGAGCACACTCACATTTCCCGCCTTATTAGAGACTCTAGAAAGCAAGAGCGTGCTTCTTGCTCTAAAGCAGAGTGTGTTTCATGGATGAGAACTATGCTGTGTGTTTCCCTTCAGAAACGGAGTTCAATGCCAGGCTATGTGTCTTCCTATAAAGAAGACTTCATTTCAGGTAAACCCAGGAACTTTTCAGCTCAAACGTAGCTACATTGTTCACGAAGCTCACACGTTTCTCGCTCTTAACTGAAAAGCATTCGATGTTAGAGGACCTGAGGTTTGTATCAGTTTCAGAGGTAGAGTTGTACTATATATGGTCCGTGTGTGTAGGAAACACGGTTCTTTTGTTCTGAGCACACTCACATTTCCCGCCTTATTAGAGACTCTAGAAAGCAAGAGCGTGCTTCTTGCTCTAAAGCAGAGTGTGTTTCATGGATGAGAACTATGCGGTGTGTTTACCTTCAGAAACGGAGTTCAATGCCAGGCTCTGTGTCTTCCTACAAGCCAGACTTTGTTTCAGGAAAACGAACTCACTTCTCAGCTCAAACGAAGCGACATTGTTCACAAAGCTCACACGTTTCTCGCTCTGAACTGAAAAGCATTGGATGTTAGAGGTCCTGTGGTTTGTATCCGTTTCAGAAGCAGAGTGCAACTAGATATGTTCCGTGTGTGTAGGAAACACTATTCTTTTGTCCTGAGCACTCTCACGTTTCCCAACTTATTAGATACTGTAGAAAGCAAAAGCGTGCTTTTTGCTCTAAAGCAGAGTGTGTTTCATGGATGAGAGATGTGCTGTGTGTTTCCCTTCAGAAACATTGTTCAATGCCTGGCTCTGTGTCTTCCTACAAGCAAGACTTCGTTTCAGGTAAAGGTACTCACTTTTCAGTCAAAAGAAGCTACATTGTTCACAAAGCTCACACGTTTCTCGCTCATAACTGAAAAGCATTGGATGTGAGAGGACCTGTGGTTTGTATCAGTCTCAGAAGCAGAGTTGAACTAGATATGGTCCGTGTGTGTAGGAAACACAGTTATTTGTTCTGAGCACACTCACGTTTCCCACCTTATTTGAGACTCTAGAAAGCAAGAGCATGCCTCTTGCTCTATAGCAGAGTGTGTTTCATGGAATGAGAACTGTGCTGTGTGTTTTGCTTCAGAAACGGAGTTCAATGCCAGGCTCTGTGTCTTCCTACAAGCAAGACTTCGTTTCAGGAAAACACACTCACTTCTCAGCTCAAACGAAGCAACATTGTTCACGAAGCTCACACGTTTCTCACTCTTTACTGAAAAGCATTGGATGTTAGCGGACCTGTGGCTTGTATCAGTTTCAGAAGCAGAGTTGAAATAGATATGGTCCGTGTGTGTTGGAGGCACGGTTCTTTTGTTCTGAGCACACTCACGTTTCCCGCCTAATTAGAGACTCAAGAAAGCAAGAGCATGCTTCTTGCTCTAAAGCAGAGTGTGTTTCATGGATGAGAACTGTGCTGCCTGTTTCCCTTCAGAAACGGAGTTCATTGCCAGGCTCTGTGTCTTCCTACAAAGAAGACTTCGTTTCAGGTAAACCCAGGAACTTTTCAGCTCAAAGGAAGCTACATTGTTCACGAAGCTCACACGTTTCTCGCTCTTAACTGAAAAGCATTCGATGTTAGAGGACCTGAGGTTTGTATCAGTTTCAGAAGTAGATTGAACTACATGTGCTCCGTGTGTGTAGGAAACACGGTTCTTTTGTTCTGAGCACACTAACGTTTCCCGCCTTATTAGAGACTCTAGAAATCAAGAGCATGCTTCTTGCTCTATAGCAGAGTGTGTTTCATGGAATGAGAACTGTGCTGTGTGTTTCCCTTCAGAAACGGAGTTCAATGCCAGGCTCTGTGTCTTACTAAAAGAAAGACTTTGTTTCAGGTAAACGCACTCAGTTTTCAGCTGAAACGAAGCTACATTGTTCACGATGCTCACACGTTTCTCGTTCTTAACTGAAAAGCATTAGATGTTATAGGACCTGTGGTTTGTATAAGTTTCAGAAGCAGAGTTGAACTAGATATGGTCCGTGTGTGTAGAAAACACGGTTCTTTGTTCTGAGCACACTCACATTTCCCGCCTTATTAGAGACTCTAGAAATCAAGAGCCTGCTTCTTGCTCTAAAGCAGAGTGTGTTTCATGGATGAGAACTGTGCTGTGTGTTTCCCTTCAGAAACGGAGTTCAATGCCAGGCTCTGTGTCTTCATACAAGCAAGACTTCGTTTCAGGAAAACGCACTCACTTCTCAGCTCAAAGGAAGATACATTGTTCAGGAAGCCCACACATTTGTCGTTCTTAACTCAAAAGCATTAGATGTGAGAGGACCTGTGGTTTGTATCAGTTTCAGAAGCAGAGTTGAACTAGATATGGTCCGTGTGTGTAGGAAACACAGTTATTTGTTCTGAGCACACTCACGTTTCCCGCCTTATTAGAGACTCTAGAAAGCAAGAGTTTGCTTCTTGCTCTAAAGCAGAGGTTGTTTCATAGATGAGAAATG
Organism: Onychomys arenicola; assembly: GCA_949786405.1. NCBI lineage: Eukaryota > Metazoa > Chordata > Mammalia > Rodentia > Cricetidae > Onychomys > Onychomys arenicola. The sequence continues at coordinate 1,762,348 of CATKUM010000045.1, forward strand.
TGCTTTGTGTTCATCTTCAGAAACGGTGTGAAATGCCAGGCTATGTGTTTTCCTACAAGCAAGACTTCGTTTCAGGTAAACGCACTCACTTTTCAGCTCAAAGGAAGCTATATGGTTCACGAAGCTCACAAGTTTCTCGCTAATAACTGAAAAGCATTGGATGTTAGAGGACCTGTGGTTTGTATCAGTTTCAGAAGCAGAGTGGAACTAGATATGGTCTCTGTGTGTAGGAAACACGGTTCTTTTGTTCTGAGCACACTCACATTTCCGGCCTAATTAGAGACTCAAGAAAGCAAGAGCATGCTTCTTCCTCTAAAGGAGAGTGTGTTTCATGGATGAGAACTGTGCTGCCTGTTTCCCTTCAGAAACGGAGTTCAATGCCAGGCTATGTGTCTTCCTACAAAGAAGACTTCGTTTCAGGTAAACCCAGGAACTTTTCAGCTCAAAGGAAGCTACATTGTTCACAAAGCTCACACGTTTCTTGCTCTTAACTGAACAGCATTGGATGTTAGAGGACCTGTGGTTTGTATCAGTTTCAGATGTAGAGTTGTACTAGATATGGTCTGTGTGTAGGAAACACGGTTCTTTTGTTCTGAGCACACTCACATTTCCCGCCTTATTAGAGACTCTAGAAAGCAAAAGCGTGCTTCTTGCTCTAAAGCAGAGTGTGTTTCATGGATGAGAACTATGCTGTGTGTTTACCTTCAGAAATGGAGTCCAATGCGAGGCTCTGTGTTTTCCCACAAGCAAGACTTCGTTTCAGGTAAACGCACTCACTTTTCAGCTCAAAGAAAGCTATATGGTTCACGAAGCTCACAAGTTTCTCGCTCATAACTGAAAATCATTGGATGTTAGAGGACCTGTGGTTTGTATCAGTTTCAGAAGCAGAGTGGAACTAGATATGGTCTCTGTGTAGGAAACACGGTTCTTTTGTTCTGAGCACACTCACATTTCCCGCCTTATTAGAGACTCTAGAAAGCAAGAGCGTGCTTCTTGCTCTAAAGCAGAGTGTGTTTCATGGATGAGAACTATGCTGTGTGTTTCCCTTCAGAAACGGAGTTCAATGCCAGGCTATGTGTCTTCCTATAAAGAAGACTTCATTTCAGGTAAACCCAGGAACTTTTCAGCTCAAACGTAGCTACATTGTTCACGAAGCTCACACGTTTCTCGCTCTTAACTGAAAAGCATTCGATGTTAGAGGACCTGAGGTTTGTATCAGTTTCAGAGGTAGAGTTGTACTATATATGGTCCGTGTGTGTAGGAAACACGGTTCTTTTGTTCTGAGCACACTCACATTTCCCGCCTTATTAGAGACTCTAGAAAGCAAGAGCGTGCTTCTTGCTCTAAAGCAGAGTGTGTTTCATGGATGAGAACTATGCTGTGTGTTTACCTTCAGAAACGGAGTTCAATGCCAGGCTCTGTGTCTTCCTACAAGCCAGACTTTGTTTCAGGAAAACGAACTCACTTCTCAGCTCAAACGAAGCGACATTGTTCACAAAGCTCACACGTTTCTCGCTCTGAACTGAAAAGCATTGGATGTTAGAGGTCCTGTGGTTTGTATCCGTTTCAGAAGCAGAGTGCAACTAGATATGTTCCGTGTGTGTAGGAAACACTATTCTTTTGTCCTGAGCACTCTCACGTTTCCCAACTTATTAGATACTGTAGAAAGCAAAAGCGTGCTTTTTGCTCTAAAGCAGAGTGTGTTTCATGGATGAGAGATGTGCTGTGTGTTTCCCTTCAGAAACATTGTTCAATGCCTGGCTCTGTGTCTTCCTACAAGCAAGACTTCGTTTCAGGTAAAGGTACTCACTTTTCAGTCAAAAGAAGCTACATTGTTCACAAAGCTCACACGTTTCTCGCTCATAACTGAAAAGCATTGGATGTGAGAGGACCTGTGGTTTGTATCAGTCTCAGAAGCAGAGTTGAACTAGATATGGTCCGTGTGTGTAGGAAACACAGTTATTTGTTCTGAGCACACTCACGTTTCCCACCTTATTTGAGACTCTAGAAAGCAAGAGCATGCCTCTTGCTCTATAGCAGAGTGTGTTTCATGGAATGAGAACTGTGCTGTGTGTTTTGCTTCAGAAACGGAGTTCAATGCCATGCTCTGTGTCTTCCTACAAGCAAGACTTCGTTTCAGGAAAACACACTCACTTCTCAGCTCAAACGAAGCAACATTGTTCACGAAGCTCACACGTTTCTCACTCTTTACTGAAAAGCATTGGATGTTAGCGGACCTGTGGCTTGTATCAGTTTCAGAAGCAGAGTTGAAATAGATATGGTCCGTGTGTGTTGGAGGCACGGTTCTTTTGTTCTGAGCACACTCACGTTTCCCGCCTAATTAGAGACTCAAGAAAGCAAGAGCATGCTTCTTGCTCTAAAGCAGAGTGTGTTTCATGGATGAGAACTGTGCTGCCTGTTTCCCTTCAGAAACGGAGTTCATTGCCAGGCTCTGTGTCTTCCTACAAAGAAGACTTCGTTTCAGGTAAACCCAGGAACTTTTCAGCTCAAAGGAAGCTACATTGTTCACGAAGCTCACACGTTTCTCGCTCTTAACTGAAAAGCATTCGATGTTAGAGGACCTGAGGTTTGTATCAGTTTCAGAAGTAGATTGAACTACATGTGCTCCGTGTGTGTAGGAAACACGGTTCTTTTGTTCTGAGCACACTAACGTTTCCCGCCTTATTAGAGACTCTAGAAATCAAGAGCATGCTTCTTGCTCTATAGCAGAGTGTGTTTCATGGAATGAGAACTGTGCTGTGTGTTTCCCTTCAGAAACGGAGTTCAATGCCAGGCTCTGTGTCTTACTAAAAGCAAGACTTTGTTTCAGGTAAACGCACTCAGTTTTCAGCTGAAACGAAGCTACATTGTTCACGAAGCTCACACGTTTCTCGTTCTTAACTGAAAAGCATTAGATGTTATAGGACCTGTGGTTTGTATAAGTTTCAGAAGCAGAGTTGAACTAGATATGGTCCGTGTGTGTAGAAAACACGGTTCTTTGTTCTGAGCACACTCACATTTCCCGCCTTATTAGAGTCTCTAGAAATCAAGAGCCTGCTTCTTGCTCTAAAGCAGAGTGTGTTTCATGGATGAGAACTGTGCTGTGTGTTTCCCTTCAGAAACGGAGTTCAATGCCAGGCTCTGTGTCTTCATACAAGCAAGACTTCGTTTCAGGAAAACGCACTCACTTCTCAGCTCAAAGGAAGATACATTGTTCAGGAAGCCCACACATTTGTCGTTCTTAACTCAAAAGCATTAGATGTTAGAGGACCTGTGGTTTGTATCAGTTTCAGAAGCAGAGTTGAACTAGATATGGTCCGTGTGTGTAGAAAACACGGTTCTTTTGTTCTGAGCACACTCACATTTCCCGCCTTATTAGAGACTCTAGAAATCAAGAGTGTGCTTCTTGCTCTAAAGCAGAGTGTGTTTCATGGAATGAGATCTGTGCTGTGTGTTTCCCTTCAGAAACGGAGTTCAATGCCAGGCTATGTGTCTTCCTATAAAGAAGACTTCATTTCAGGTAAACCCAGGAACTTTTCAGATCAAACGTAGCTACATTGTTCACGAAGCTCACACGTTTCTCGCTCTTAACTGAAAAGCATTTGATGTTAGAGGACCTGAGGTTTGTATCAGTTTCAGAAGTAGATTTAACTACATGTGCTCCATGTGTGTAGGAAACACGGTTCTTTTGTTCTGAGCACACTAACGTTCCCCGCTTTATTAGAGACTCTAGAAATCAAGAGCATGCTTCTTGCTCTATAGCAGAGTGTGTTTCATGGAATGAGAACTGTGCTGTGTGTTTTGCTTTAGAAACGGAGTTCAATGCCAGGCTCTGTGTCTTCCTACAAGCAAGACTTCGTTTCAGGAAAACACACTCACTTCTCAGCTCAAACGAAGCAACATTGTTCACGAAGCTCACACGTTTCTCACTCTTTACTGAAAAGCATTGGATGTTAGCGGACCTGTGGCTTGTATCAGTTTCAGAAGCAGAGGTGAAATAGATATGGTCCGTGTGTGTTGGAGGCACGGTTCTTTTGTTCTGAGCACACTCACGTTTCCCGCCTAATTAGAGACTCAAGAAAGCAAGAGCATGCTTCTTGCTCTAAAGCAGAGTGTGTTTCATGGATGAGAACTGTGCTGCCTGTTTCCCTTCAGAAACGGAGTTCATTGCCAGGCTCTGTGTCTTCCTACAAAGAAGACTTCGTTTTAGGTAAACCCAGGAACTTTTCAGCTCAAAGGAAGCTACATTGTTCACGAAGCTCACACGTTTCTCGCTCTTAACTGAAAAGCATTGGATGTTAGAGGACCTGTGGTTTGTATCAGTTTCAGAGGTAGAGTTGTACTATATATGGTCCGTGTGTGTAGGAAACACGGTTCTTTTGTTCTGAGCACAATCACATTTCCCGCCTTATTAGAGACTCTAGAAAGCAAGAGCGGGCTTCTTGCTCTAAAGCAGAGTGTGTTTCATGGATGAGAACTATGCTGTGTGTTTACCTTCAGAAACGGAGTTCAATGCCAGGCTCTGTGTCTTCCTACAAGCCAGACTTCGTTTCAGGAAAACGCACTTACTTCTCAGCTCAAACGAAGCGACATTGTTCACAAAGCTCACACGTTTCTCGCTCTGAACTGAAAAGCATTGGATGTTAGAGGACCTATGATTTGTATCCGTTTCAGAAGCAGAGTGCAACTAGATATGTTCCGTGTGTGTAGGAAACACTATTCTTTTGTCCTGAGCACTCTCACGTTTCCCAACTTATTAGATACTGTAGAAAGCAAAAGCGTGCTTTTTGCTCTAAAACAGAGTGTGTTTCATGGATGAGAGATGTGCTGTGTGTTTCCCTTCAGAAACGGTGTTCAATGCCAGGCTCTGTGTCTTCCTACAAGCAAGACTTCGTTTCAGGTAAAGGTACTCACTTTTCAGCTCAAACGAAGCTACATTGTTCACGAAGCTCACACGTTTCTCGCTCTTTACTGAAAAGCATTGGATGTTAGGGGACCTGTGGCTTGTATCAGTTTCAGAAGCAGAGTTGAACTAGATATGGTCTGTGTGTGTTGGAGGCACGGTTCTTTTGTTCTGAGCACACTCACGTTTCCCACCTTATTAGAGAATCTAGAAAGCAAGAGCTTGCTTCTTGCTCTAAAGCAGAGGTTGTTTCATAGATGAGAAATGTGCTTTGTTTTCATCTTCAAAAACGGTGTGAAATGCCAGGCTATGTTTCTTCCTGCAAGCAAGAGTTCGTTTCAGGTAAATGCAGTCACTTTTCAGCTCAAAGGAAGCTATATGGTTCACAAAGCTCACAAGTTTCTCGCTCATAACTGAAAAGCATTGGATGTTAGAGGACCTGTGGTTTGTAGCAGTTTCAGAAGCAGAGTGGAACTAGATATGGTCCGTGTGTGTAGGAAACACAGTTATTTGTTCTGAGCACACTCACGTTTCCCGCCATATTAGAGACTGTAGAAAGCAAGAGCATGCTTCTTGCTCTATAGCAGAGTGTTTTTCATGGAATGAGAACTGTGCTGTGTGTTTTCCTTCAGAAACGGAGTTCAATGCCAGGCTATGTGTCTTCCTATAAAGAAGACTTCATTTCAGGTAAACCCAGGAACTTTTCAGCTCAAACGTAGCTACATTGTTCACGAAGCTCACACGTTTCTCGCTCTTAACTGAAAAGCATTCGATGTTAGAGGACCTGAGGTTTGTATCAGTTTCAGAAGTAGATTGAACTACATGTGCTCCGTGTGTGTAGGAAACACGGTTCTTTTGTTCTGAGCACACTAACGTTTCCCGCTTTATTAGAGACTCTAGAAATCAAGAGCATGCTTCTTGCTCTATAGCAGAGTGTGTTTCATGGAATGAGAACTGTGCTGTGTGTTTTGCTTCAGAAACGGAGTTCAATGCCAGGCTCTGTGTCTTCCTACAAGCAAGACTTCGTTTCAGGAAAACACACTCACATCTCAGCTCCTACGAAGCAACATTGTTCACGAAGCTCACACGTTTCTCGCTCTTTACTGAAAAGCATTGGATGTTAGCGTACCTGTGGCTTGTATCAGTTTCAGACGCAGAGTTGAACTAGATATGGTCCGTGTGTGTTGGAAGCACGGTTCTTTTGTTCTGAGCACACTCACGTTTCCCGCCTAATTAGAGACTCAAGAAAGCAAGAGCATGCTTCTTGCTCTAAAGCAGAGTGTGTTTCACGGATGAGAACTGTGCTGCCTGTTTCCCTTCAGAAACGGAGTTCATTGCCAGGCTCTGTGTCTTCCTACAAAGAAGACTTCGTTTCAGGTAAACCCAGGAACTTTTCAGCTCAAAGGAAGCTACATTGTTCACGAAGCTCACACGTTTCTCGCTCTTAACTGAAAAGCATTGGATGTTAGAGGACCTGTGGTTTGTATCAATTTCAGAGGTAGAGTTGTACTATATATGGTCCGTGTGTGTAGGAAACACGGTTCTTTTGTTCTGAGCACAATCACATTTCCCGCCTTATTAGAGACTCTAGAAAGCAAGAGCGGGCTTCTTGCTCTAAAGCAGAGTGTGTTTCATGGATGAGAACTATGCTGTGTGTTTACCTTCAGAAACGGAGTTCAATGCCAGGCTCTGTGTCTTCCTACAAGCCAGACTTCGTTTCAGGAAAACGCACTTACTTCTCAGCTCAAACGAAGCGACATTGTTCACAAAGCTCACACGTTTCTCGCTCTGAACTGAAAAGCATTGGATGTTAGAGGACCTGTGATTTGTATCCGTTTCAGAAGCAGAGTGCAACTAGATATGTTCCGTGTGTGTAGGAAACACTATTCTTTTGTTCTGAGCACACTCACATTTCCCGCCTTATTAGAGATTCTAGAAAGCAAGAGCGTGCTTCTTGCTCTAAAGCAGAGTGTGTTTCATGGATGAGAACTGTGCTGTGTGTTTCCCTTCAGAAACGAGTTCAATGCCAGGCTCTGTGTCTTCCTACAAGCAAGACTTCGTTTCAGGAAAACGCACTCACTTCTCAGCTCAAACGAAGCTACATTGTTCACGAAGCTCACACGTTTCTCGCTCTTTACTGAAAAGCATTGGATGTTAGGGGACCTGTGGCTTGTATCAGTTTCAGAAGCAGAGTTGAACTAGATATGGTCCATGTGTGTTGGAAGCACGGTTATATTGTTCTGAGCACACTCACGTTTCCCGCCTAATTAGAGACTCAAGAAAGCAAGAGCATGCTTCTTGCTCTAAAGCAGAGTGTGTTTCATGGATGAGAACTGTGCTGCCTGTTTCCCTTCAGAAACGGAGTTAATTGCCAGGCTCTGTGTCTTCCTACAAAGAACACTTCGTTTCAGGTAAACCCAGGAACTTTTCAGCTCAAAGGAAGCTACATAGTTCACGAAGCTCACACGTTTCTCCCTCTTAACTTAAAAGCATTGGATGTTAGAGGACCTGTGGTTTGTATCAGTTTCAGAAGCAGAGTTGAACTAGATATGGTCCGTGTGAGTAGGAAACACGGTTCTTTACTTCTGAGCACACTCACGTTTCCCCCCTTATTAGAGACTCTAGAAAGCAAGAGCGTGCTTCTTGCTCTAAACCAGAGTGTGTTTCATGGATGAGAACTGTGCTGTGTGTTTCCCTTAGAATCGGAGTACAATGCCAGGCTCTGTGTTTTCCTACAAGCAAGAATTCGTTTCAGGTAAACGCACTCACTTTTGAGCACAAATTAAGCTATATCATTCACGAAGCTCACACGTTTCTCGCTCTTAACTGAAAAGCATGGGATGTGAGAGGACCTGTGGTTTGTATCAGTTTCAGAAGCAGAGTTGAACTAGATATGGTCCGTGTGCGTAGGAAACACAGTTATTTGTTCTGAGCACACTCACGTTTCCCGCCTTATTAGAGACTCTAGAAAGCAAGAGCTTGCTTCTTGCTCTAAAGCAGAGGTTGTTTCATAGATGAGAAATGTGCTTTGTGTTCATCTTCAGAAACGGTGTGAAATGCCAGGCTATGTGTTTTCCTACAAGCAAGACTTCGTTTCAGGTAAACGCACTCACTTTTCAGCTCAAAGGAAGCTATGTGGTTCACGAAGCTCACAAGTTTCTCGCTCATAACTGAAAAGCATTGGATGTTAGAGGACATGTGGTTTGTATCAGTTTCAGAAGCAGAGTGGAACTTGACATGGTCTGTGTGTGTAGGAAACACGGTTCTTTTGTTCTGAGCACACTCACATTTCCCGCCTTATTAGAGATTCTAGAAAGCAAGAGCGTGCTTCTTGCTCTAAAGCAGAGTGTGTTTCATGGATGAGAACTGTGCTGTGTGTTTACCTTTAGAAACGGAGTTCAATGCCAGGCTCTGTGTCTTCCTACAAGCAAGACTTCGTTTCAGGAAAACGCACTCACTTCTCAGCTCAAACGAAGCTACATTGTTCACGAAGCTCACACGTTTCTCGTTCTTAACTGAAAAGCATTGGATGTTAGGGGACCTGTGGCTTGTATCAGTTTCAGAAACAGAGTTGAACTAGATATAGTCCGTGTGTGTTGGAAGCACGGTTCTTTTGTTCTGAGCACACTCACGTTTCCGGCCAAATTAGAACTCAAGAAAGCAAGAACATGCTTCTTGCTCTAAAGCAGAGTGTGTTTAATGGATGAGAACTGTGCTGCCTGTTTCCCTTCAGAAACAGAGTTCATTGCCAGGCTGTGTCTTCCTACAAAAAAGACTTCGTTTCAGGTAAACCCAGGAACTTTTCAGCTCAAAGGAAGCTACATTGTTAAGGAAGCTCACACGTTTCTCGCTCTTAACTGAAAAGCATTGGATGTTAGAGGACCTGTGGTTTGTATCGGTTTCAGATGTGGAGTTGTACTAGATATGGGCCGTGTGTGTAGGAAACACGGTTCTTTTGTTCTGAGCACACTCACATTTCCCGCCTTATTAGAGAATCTAGAAAGCAAGAGCGTGCTTCTTGTTCTTAAGCAGAGTGTGTTTCATGGATGAGAACTATGCTGTGTGTTTATATTCAGAAACCGAGTTCAATGCCAGGCTCTGTGTCTTCCTACAAGCAAGACTTCGTTTCAGGAAAACGAACTCACTTCTCAGCTCAAACGAAGCAACATTGTTCACAAAGCTCACACGTTTCTCGCTCATAACTGAAAAGCATTGGATGTTAGAGGACCTGTGGTTTGTATCCGTTTCAGAAGCAGAGTGCAACTAGATAAGTTCCGTGTGTGTAGGAAACACTATTCTTTTGTCCTGAGCACTCTCTCGTTTCCCAACTTTTTAGATACTGTAGAAAGCAAAAACGTGCTTTTTGCTCTAAAGCAGAGTGTGTTTCATGGATGAGAGATGTGCTGTGTGTTTCCCTTCAGAAACGGTGTTCAATGCCAGGATCTGTGTCTTCCTACATGCAAGACTTAGTTTCAGGTAAAGGTACTCACTTTTCAGCTCAAAAGAAGCTACATTGTTCACAATTCTCACACGTTTCTCGCTCATAACTGAAAAGCATTGGATGTGAGAGGACCTGTGGTTTGTATCAGTTTCAGAAGCAGAGTTGAACTAGATATGGTCCGTGTGTTTAGGAAACACAGTTATTTGTTCTGAGCACACTCACGTTTCCCGCCTTATTTGAGACTCTAGAAAGCAAGAGCTTGCTTCTTGCTCTAAAGCAGAGGTTGTTTCATAGATGAGAAATGTGCTTTGTGTTCATCTTCAGAAACGGTGTGAAATGCCAGGCTATGTTTCTTCCTGCAAGCAAGAGTTCGTTTCAGGTAAATGCAGTCACTTTTCAGCTCAAACGAAGCTATGTGGTTCACGAAGCTCACAAGTTTCTCGCTCATAACTGAAAAGCATTGGATGTTAGAGGACCTGTGGTTTGTATCAGTTTCAGAAGCAGAGTGGAACTTGATATGGTCTGTGTGTGTAGGAAACACGGTTCTTTTGTTCTGAGCACACTCACATTTCCCGCCTTATTAGAGATTCTAGAAAGCAAGAGCGTGCTTCTTGCTCTAAAGCAGAGTGTGTTTCATGGATGAGAACTGGGCTGTGTGTTTACCTTCAGAAACGGAGATCAATGCCAGGCTCTGTGTCTTCCTACAAGCAAGTCTTCGTTTCAGGAAAACGCACTCACTTCTCAGCTCAAACGAAGCTACATTGTTCACGAAGCTCACACGTTTCTCGCTCTTTACTGAAAAGCATTGGATGTTAGGGGACCTGTGGCTTGTATCAGTTTCAGAAGCAGAGTTGAACTAGATATGGTCCATGTGTGTTGGAAGCACGGTTATTTTGTTCTGAGCACACTCACGTTTCCCGCCTAATTAGAGACTCAAGAAAGCAAGAGCATGCTTCTTGCTCTAAAGCAGAGTGTGTTTCATGGATGAGAACTGTGCTGCCTGTTTCCCTTCAGAAACGGAGTTAATTGCCAGGCTCTGTGTCTTCCTACAAAGAACACTTCGTTTCAGGTAAACCCAGGAACTTTTCAGCTCAAAGGAAGCTACATAGTTCACGAAGCTCACACGTTTCTCCCTCTTAACTGAAAAGCATTGGATGTTAGAGGACCTGTGGTTTGTATCAGTTTCAGAAGCAGAGTTGAACTAGATATGGTCCGTGTGAGTAGGAAACACGGTTCTTTACTTCTGAGCACACTCACGTTTCCCCCCTTATTAGAGACTCTAGAAAGCAAGAGCGTGCTTCTTGCTCTAAACCAGAGTGTGTTTCATGGATGAGAACTGTGCTGTGTGTTTCCCTTAGAATCGGAGTACAATGCCAGGCTCTGTGTTTTCCTACAAGCAAGAATTCGTTTCAGGTAAACGCACTCACTTTTGAGCGCAAATTAAGCTATATCATTCACGAAGCTCACACGTTTCTCGCTCTTAACTGAAAAGCATGGGATGTGAGAGGACCTGTGGTTTATATCAGTTTCAGAAGCAGAGTTGAACTACATATGGTCTGTGTGCGTAGGAAACACAGTTATTTGTTCTGAGCACACTCACGTTTCCCGCCTTATTAGAGACTCTAGAAAGCAAGAGCTTGCTTCTTGCTCTAAAGCAGAGGTTGTTTCATAGATGAGAAATGTGCTTTGTGTTCATCTTCAGAAACGGTGTGAAATGCCAGGCTATGTGTTTTCCTACAAGCAAGACTTCGTTTCAGGTAAACGCACTCACTTTTCAGCTCAAAGGAAGCTATGTGGTTCACGAAGCTCACAAGTTTATCGCTCATAACTGAAAAGCATTGGATGTTAGAGGACATGTGGTTTGTATCAGTTTCAGAAGCAGAGCGGAACTTGACATGGTCTGTGTGTGTAGGAAACACGGTTCTTTTGTTCTGAGCACACTCACATTTCCCGCCTTATTAGAGATTCCAAAAAGCAAGAGCGTGCTTCTTGCTCTAAAGCAGAGTGTGTTTCATGGATGAGAACTGTGCTGTGTGTTTACCTTTAGAAACGGAGTTCAATGCCAGGCTCTGTGTCTTCCTACAAGCAAGACTTCGTTTCAGGAAAACGCACTCACTTCTCAGCTCAAACGAAGCTACATTGTTCACGAAGCTCACACGTTTCTCGTTCTTAACTGAAAAGCATTGGATGTTAGGGGACCTGTGGCTTGTATCAGTTTCAGAAGCAGAGTTTAACTAGATATAGTCCGTGTGTGTTGGAAGCACGGTTCTTTTGTTCTGAGCACACTCACGTTTCCGGCCAAATTAGAACTCAAGAAAGCAAGAACATGCTTCTTGCTCTAAAGCAGAGTGTGTTTAATGGATGAGAACTTTGCTGCCTGTTTCCCTTCAGAAACAGAGTTCATTGCCAGGCTGTGTCTTCCTACAAAAAAGACTTCGTTTCAGGTAAACCCAGGAACTTTTCAGCTCAAAGGAAGCTACATTGTTAAGGAAGCTCACACGTTTCTCGCTCTTAACTGAAAAGCATTGGATGTTAGAGGACCTGTGGTTTGTATCGGTTTCAGATGTAGAGTTGTACTAGATATGGGCCGTGTGTGTAGGAAACACGGTTCTTTTGTTCTGAGCACACTCACATTTCCCGCCTTATTAGAGAATCTAGAAAGCAAGAGCGTGCTTCTTGTTCTTAAGCAGAGTGTGTTTCATGGATGAGAACTATGCTGTGTGTTTATATTCAGAAACGGAGTTCAATGCCAGGCTCTCTGTCTTCCTACAAGCAAGACTTCGTTTCAGGAAAACGAACTCACTTCTCAGCTCAAACGAAGCAACATTGTTTACAAAGCTCACACGTTTCTCGCTCATAACTGAAAAGCATTGGATGTTAGAGGACCTGTGGTTTGTATCCGTTTCAGAAGCAGAGTGCAACTAGATAAGTTCCGTGTGTGTAGGAAACACTATTCTTTTGTCCTGAGCACTCTCTCGTTTCCCAACTTTTTAGATACTGTAGAAAGCACAAACGTGCTTTTTGCTCTAAAGCAGAGTGTGTTTCATGGATGAGAGATGTGCTGTGTGTTTCCCTTCAGAAACGGTGTTCAATGCCAGGATCTGTGTCTTCCTACATGCAAGACTTAGTTTCAGGTAAAGGTACTCACTTTTCAGCTCAAAAGAAGCTACATTGTTCACAATTCTCACACGTTTCTCGCTCATAACTGAAAAGCATTGGATGTGAGAGGACCTGTGGTTTGTATCAGTTTCAGAAGCAGAGTTGAACTAGATATGGTCCGTGTGTTTAGGAAACACAGTTATTTGTTCTGAGCACACTCACGTTTCCCGCCTTATTAGAGACTCTAGAAAGCAAGAGCTTGCTTCTTGCTCTAAAGCAGAGGTTGTTTCATAGATGAGAAATGTGCTTTGTGTTCATCTTCAGAAACGGTGTGAAATGCCAGGCTATGTTTCTTCCTGCAAGCAAGAGTTCGTTTCAGGTAAATGCAGTCACTTTTCAGCGCAAACGAAGCTATGTGGTTCACGAAGCTCACAAGTTTCTCACTCATAACTGAAAAGCATTGGATGTTAGAGGACCTGTGGTTTGTATCAGTTTCTGAAGCAGAGTGGAACTAGATATGGTCTGTGTGTGTAGGAAACACGGTTCTTTTGTTCTGAGCACACTCACATTTCCCGCCTTATTAGAGATTCTAGAAAGCAAGAGCGTGCTTCTTGCTCTAAAGCAGAGTGTGTTTCATGGATGAGAACTGGGCTGTGTGTTTACCTTCAGAAACGGAGATCAATGCCAGGCTCTGTGTCTTCCTACAAGCAAGTCTTCGTTTCAGGAAAACGCACTCACTTCTCAGCTCAAACGAAGCTACATTGTTCACGAAGCTCACACGTTTCTTGCTCTTAACTGAAAAGCATTCGATGTTAGAGGACCTGAGGTTTGTATCATTTTCAGAAGTAGATTGAACTACATGTGCTCCGTGTGTGTAGGAAACACGGTTCTTTTGTTCTGAGCACACTAACGTTTCCCGCCTTATTAGAGACTCTAGAAATCAACAGCATGCTTCTTGCTCTATAGCAGAGAGTGTTTCATGGAATGAGAACTGTGCTGTGTGTTTCGCTTCAGAAACGGAGTTCAATGCCAGGCTCTGTGTCTTCCTAAAAGCAAGACTTCGTTTCAGGTAAACGCACTCAGTTTTCAGCTGAAACGAAGCTACATTGCTCACGAAGCTCACACGTTTCTCGTTCTTAACTGAAAAGCATTAGATGTTAGAGGACCTGTGGTTTGTATAAGTTTCAGAAGCAGAGTTGAACTAGATATGGTCCGTGTGTGTAGGAAACACGGTTCTTTTGTTCTGAGCACACTCACATTTCCCGCCTTATTAGAGATTCTAGAAAGCAAGAGCGTGCTTCTTGCTCTAAAGCAGAGTGTGTTTCGTGGATGAGAACTGTGCTGTGTGTTTCCCTTCAGAAACGAGTTCAATGCCAGGCTCTGTGTCTTCATACAAGCAAGACTTCGTTTCAGGAAAACGCACTCACTTCTCAGCTCAAACGAAGCTACATTGTTCACGAAGCTCACACGTTTCTCGCTCTTTACTGAAAAGCATTGGATGTTAGGGGACCTGTGGCTTGTATCAGTTTCAGAAGCAGAGTTGAACTAGATATGGTCCATGTGTGTTGGAAGCACGGTTATTTTGTTCTGAGCACACTCACGTTTCCCGCCTAATTAGAGACTCAAGAAAGCAAGAGCATGCTTCTTGCTCTAAAGCAGAGTGTGTTTCATGGATGAGAACTGTGCTGCCTGTTTCCCTTCAGAAACGGAGTTAATTGCCAGGCTCTGTGTCTTCCTACAAAGAACACTTCGTTTCAGGTAAACCCAGGAACTTTTCAGCTCAAAGGAAGCTACATAGTTCACGAAGCTCACACGTTTCTCCCTCTTAACTGAAAAGCATTGGATGTTAGAGGACCTGTGGTTTGTATCAGTTTCAGAAGCAGAGTTGAACTAGATATGGTCCGTGTGAGTAGGAAACACGGTTCTTTACTTCTGAGCACACTCACGTTTCCCCCCTTATTAGAGACTCTAGAAAGCAAGAGCGTGCTTCTTGCTCTAAACCAGAGTGTGTTTCATGGATGAGAACTGTGCTGTGTGTTTCCCTTAGAATCGGAGTACAATGCCAGGCTCTGTGTTTTCCTACAAGCAAGAATTCGTTTCAGGTAAACGCACTCACTTTTGAGCGCAAATTAAGCTATATCATTCACGAAGCTCACACGTTTCTCGCTCTTAACTGAAAAGCATGGGATGTGAGAGGACCTGTGGTTTATATCAGTTTCAGAAGCAGAGTTGAACTAGATATGGTCCGTGTGCGTAGGAAACACAGTTATTTGTTCTGAGCACACTCACGTTTCCCGCCTTATTAGAGACTCTAGAAAGCAAGAGCTTGCTTCTTGCTCTAAAGCAGAGGTTGTTTCATAGATGAGAAATGTGCTTTGTGTTCATCTTCAGAAACGGTGTGAAATGCCAGGCTATGTGTTTTCCTACAAGCAAGACTTCGTTTCAGGTAAACGCACTCACTTTTCAGCTCAAAGGAAGCTATGTGGTTCACGAAGCTCACAAGTTTCTCGCTCATAACTGAAAAGCATTGGATGTTAGAGGACATGTGGTTTGTATCAGTTTCAGAAGCAGAGTGGAACTTGACATGGTCTGTGTGTGTAGGAAACACGGTTCTTTTGTTCTGAGCACACTCACATTTCCCGCCTTATTAGAGATTCTAGAAAGCAAGAGCGTGCTTCTTGCTCTAAAGCAGAGTGTGTTTCATGGATGAGAACTGTGCTGTGTGTTTACCTTTAGAAACGGAGTTCAATGCCAGGCTCTGTGTCTTCCTACAAGCAAGACTTCGTTTCAGGAAAACGCACTCACTTCTCAGCTCAAACGAAGCTACATTGTTCACGAAGCTCACACGTTTCTCGTTCTTAACTGAAAAGCATTGGATGTTAGGGGACCTGTGGCTTGTATCAGTTTCAGAAGCAGAGTTGAACTAGATATAGTCCGTGTGTGTTGGAAGCACGGTTCTTTTGTTCTGAGCACACTCACATTTCCCGCCTAATTAGAACTCAAGAAAGCAAGAACATGCTTCTTGCTCTAAAGCAGAGTGTGTTTAATGGATGAGAACTGTGCTGCCTGTTTCCCTTCAGAAACAGAGTTCATTGCCAGGCTGTGTCTTCCTACAAAAAAGACTTCGTTTCAGGTAAACCCAGGAACTTTTCAGCTCAAAGGAAGCTACATTGTTAAGGAAGCTCACACGTTTCTCGCTCTTAACTGAAAAGCATTGGATGTTAGAGGACTTGTGGTTTGTATCCGTTTCAGATGTAGAGTTGTACTAGATATGGGCCGTGTGTGTAGGAAACACGGTTCTTTTGTTCTGAGCACACTCACATTTCCCGCCTTATTAGAGAATCTAGAAAGCAAGAGCGTGCTTCTTGTTCTTAAGCAGAGTGTGTTTCATGGATGAGAACTATGCTGTGTGTTTACATTCAGAAACGGAGTTCAATGCCAGGCTCTGTGTCTTCCTACAAGCAAGACTTCGTTTCAGGAAAACGAACTCACTTCTCAGCTCAAACGAAGCAACATTGTTCACAAAGCTCACACGTTTCTCGCTCATATCTGAAAAGCATTGGATGTTAGAGGACCTGTGGTTTGTATCCGTTTCAGAAGCAGAGTGCAACTAGATAAGTTCCGTGTGTGTAGGAAACACTATTCTTTTGTCCTGAGCACTCTCTCGTTTCCCAACTTTTTAGATACTGTAGAAAGCAAAAACGTGCTTTTTGCTCTAAAGCAGAGTGTGTTTCATGGATGAGAGATGTGCTGTGTGTTTCCCTTCAGAAACGGTGTTCAATGCCAGGATCTGTGTCTTCCTACATGCAAGACTTCGTTTCAGGTAAAGGTACTCACTTTTCAGCTCAAAAGAAGCTACATTGTTCACAATTCTCACACCTTTCTCGCTCATAACTGAAAAGCATTGGATGTGAGAGGACCTGTGGTTTGTATCAGTTTCAGAAGCAGAGTTGAACTAGATATGGTCCGTGTGTTTAGGAAACACAGTTATTTGTTCTGAGCACACTCACGTTTCCCGCCTTATTTGAGACTCTAGAAAGCAAGAGCTTGCTTCTTGCTCTAAAGCAGAGGTTGTTTCATAGATGAGAAATGTGCTTTGTGTTCATCGTCAGAAACGGTGTGAAATACCAGGCTATGTTTCTTCCTGCAAGCAAGAGTTCGTTTCAGGTAAATGCAGTCACTTTTCAGCTCAAAGGAAGCTATATGGTTCACGAAGCTCACAAGTTTCTCGCTCATAACTGAAAAGCATTGGATGTTAGAGGACCTGTGGTTTGTATCGGTTTCTGAAGCAGAGTGGAACTAGATATGGTCTGTGTGTGTAGGAAACACGGTTCTTTTGTTCTGAGCATACTCACATTTCGCGCCTTATTAGAGATTCTAGAAAGCAAGAGCGTGCTTCTTGCTCTAAAGCAGAGTGTGTTTCATGGATGAGAACTGTGCTGTGTGTTTCCCTTCAGAAACGGAGTTCAATGCCAGGCTATGTGTCTTCCTACAAAGAAGACTTCGTTTCAGGTAAACCAAGGAACTTTTCAGCTCAAAGGAAGCTACACAGTTCACGAAGCTCACACGTTTCTCGCTCTTAACTGAAAAGCATTGGATGTTAGAGGACCTGTGGTTTGTATCCGTTTCAGATGTAGTGTTGTACTAGATATGGTCCGTGTGTGTAGAAAACACGGTTCTTTTGTTCTGAGCACACTCACATTTTCCGCCTAATTAGAGACTCTAGAAATCAAGAGCGTGCTTCTTGCTCTAAAGCAGAGTGTGTTTCATGGACGAGAACTGTGCTGTGTGTTTCCCTTCAGAAACGAAGTTCAATGCCAGGCTCTGTGTCTTCATACAAGCAAGACATCGTTTCAGGAAAACGCACTCACTTCTCAGCTCAAAGGAAGATACATTATTCACGAAGCTCACACGTTTCTCGCTCATAACTGAAAAGCATTGGATGTGAGAGGACCTGTGGTTTGTATCAGTTTCAGAAGCAGAGTTGAACTAGATATGGTCCGTGTGTGTAGGAAACACAGTTATTTGTTCTGAGCACACTCACGTTTCCCGCCTTATTAGAGACTCTAGAAAGCAAGAGCTTGCTTCTTGCTCTAAAGCAGAGGTTGTTTCATAGATGAGAAATGTGCTTTGTGTTCATCTTCAGAAACGGTGTGAAATGCCAGGCTATGTTTCTTCCTGCAAGCAAGAGTTCGTTTCAGGTAAATGCAGTCACTTTTCAGCTCAAAGGAAGCTATATGGTTCACGAAGCTCACAAGTTTCTCGCTCATAACTGAAAAGCATTGGATGTTAGAGGACCTGTGGTTTGTATCAGTTTCAGAAGCAGAGTGGAACTTGATATGGTCTGTGTGTGTAGGAAACACGGTTCTTTTGTTCTGAGCACACTCACATTTCCCGCCTTATTAGAGATTCTAGAAAGCAAGAGCGTGCTTCTTGCTCTAAAGCAGAGTGTGTTTCATGGATGAGAACTGTGCTGTGTGTTTACCTTCAGAAACGGAGATCAATGCCAGGCTCTGTGTCTTCCTACAAGCAAGTCTTCGTTTCAGGAAAACGCACTCACTTCTCAGCTCAAACGAAGCTACATTGTTCACGAAGCTCACACGTTTCTCGCTCTTTACTGAAAAGCATTGGATTTTAGGCGACCTGTGGCTTGTATCAGTTTCAGAAGCAGAGTTGAACTAGATATGGTCCGTGTGTGTTGGAAGCACGGTTATTTTGTTCTGAGCACACTCAGGTTTCCCGCCTAATTAGAGACTCAAGAAAGCAAGAGCATGCTTCTTGCTCTAAAGCAGAGTGTGTTTCATGGATGAGAACTGTGCTGTGTGTTTCTCTTCAGAAACGGTGTTAAATGCCATGCTCCGTGTCTTCCTACAAGCAAGACTTCGTTTCAGGTAAACGCACTCACTTTTCAGCTCAAACGTAGCTACATTGTTCACGAAGCTCACACGTTTCTTGCTCTTAACTGAAAAGCATTCGATGTTAGAGGACCTGAGGTTTGTATCATTTTCAGAAGTAGATTGAACTACATGTGCTCCGTGTGTGTAGGAAACACGGTTCTTTTGTTCTGAGCACACTAACGTTTCCCGCCTTATTAGAGACTCTAGAAATCAACAGCATGCTTCTTGCTCTATAGCAGAGAGTGTTTCATGGAATGAGAACTGTGCTGTGTGTTTCGCTTCAGAAACGGAGTTCAATGCCAGGCTCTGTGTCTTCCTAAAAGCAAGACTTCGTTTCAGGTAAACGCACTCAGTTTTCAGCTGAAACGAAGCTACATTGCTCACG
The DNA here is from genome assembly GCA_949786405.1 of Onychomys arenicola. Lineage (NCBI taxonomy): Eukaryota > Metazoa > Chordata > Mammalia > Rodentia > Cricetidae > Onychomys > Onychomys arenicola. The sequence goes on from CATKUM010000045.1 coordinate 1,781,073, forward strand.
AAGCTCACACGTTTCTCGTTCTTAACTGAAAAGCATTAGATGTTAGAGGACCTGTGGTTTGTATAAGTTTCAGAAGCAGAGTTGAACTAGATATGGTCCGTGTGTGTAGGAAACACGGTTCTTTTGTTCTGAGCACACTCACATTTCCCGCCTTATTAGAGATTCTAGAAAGCAAGAGCGTGCTTCTTGCTCTAAAGCAGAGTGTGTTTCATGGATGAGAACTGTGCTGTGTGTTTCCCTTCAGAAACGAGTTCAATGCCAGGCTCTGTGTCTTCCTACAAGCAAGACTTCGTTTCAGGAAAACGCACTCACTTCTCAGCTCAAACGAAGCTACATTGTTCACGAAGCTCACACGTTTCTCGCTCTTTACTGAAAAGCATTGGATGTTAGGGGACCTGTGGCTTGTATCAGTTTCAGAAGCAGAGTTGAACTAGATATGGTCCATGTGTGTTGGAAGCACGGTTATTTTGTTCTGAGCACACTCACGTTTCCAGCCTAATTAGAGACTCAAGAAAGCAAGAGCATGCTTCTTGCTCTAAAGCAGAGTGTGTTTCATGGATGAGAACTGTGCTGCCTGTTTCCCTTCAGAAACGGAGTTAATTGCCAGGCTCTGTGTCTTCCTACAAAGAACACTTCGTTTCAGGTGAACCCAGGAACTTTTCAGCTCAAAGGAAGCTACATAGTTCACGAAGCTCACACGTTTCTCCCTCTTAACTGAAAAGCATTGGATGTTAGAGGACCTGTGGTTTGTATCAGTTTCAGAAGCAGAGTTGAACTAGATATGGTCCCTGTGAGTAGGAAACACGGTTCTTTACTTCTGAGCACACTCACGTTTCCCCCCTTATTAGAGACTCTAGAAAGCAAGAGCGTGCTTCTTGCTCTAAACCAGAGTGTGTTTCATGGATGAGAACTGTGCTGTGTGTTTCCCTTAGAATCGGAGTACAATGCCAGGCTCTGTGTTTTCCTACAAGCAAGAATTCGTTTCAGGTAAACGCACTCACGTTTGAGCGCAAATTAAGCTATATCATTCACGAAGCTCACACGTTTCTCGCTCTTAACTGAAAAGCATGGGATGTGAGAGGACCTGTGGTTTGTATCAGTTTCAGAAGCAGAGTTGAACTAGATATGGTCCGTGTGCGTAGGAAACACAGTTATTTGTTCTGAGCACACTCACGTTTCCCGCCTTATTAGAGACTCTAGAAAGCAAGAGCTTGCTTCTTGCTCTAAAGCAGAGGTTGTTTCATAGATGAGAAATGTGCTTTGTGTTCATCTTCAGAAACGGTGTGAAATGCCAGGCTATGTGTTTTCCTACAAGCAAGACTTCGTTTCAGGTAAACGCACTCACTTTTCAGCTCAAAGGAAGCTATGTGGTTCACGAAGCTCACAAGTTTATCGCTCATAACTGAAAAGCATTGGATGTTAGAGGACATGTGGTTTGTATCAGTTTCAGAAGCAGAGCGGAACTTGACATGGTCTGTGTGTGTAGGAAACACGGTTCTTTTGTTCTGAGCACACTCACATTTCCCGCCTTATTAGAGATTCCAAAAAGCAAGAGCGTGCTTCTTGCTCTAAAGCAGAGTGTGTTTCATGGATGAGAACTGTGCTGTGTGTTTACCTTTAGAAACGGAGTTCAATGCCAGGCTCTGTGTCTTCCTACAAGCAAGACTTCGTTTCAGGAAAACGCACTCACTTCTCAGCTCAAACGAAGCTACATTGTTCACGAAGCTCACACGTTTCTCGTTCTTAACTGAAAAGCATTGGATGTTAGGGGACCTGTGGCTTGTATCAGTTTCAGAAGCAGAGTTTAACTAGATATAGTCCGTGTGTGTTGGAAGCACGGTTCTTTTGTTCTGAGCACACTCACGTTTCCGGCCAAATTAGAACTCAAGAAAGCAAGAACATGCTTCTTGCTCTAAAGCAGAGTGTGTTTAATGGATGAGAACTTTGCTGCCTGTTTCCCTTCAGAAACAGAGTTCATTGCCAGGCTGTGTCTTCCTACAAAAAAGACTTCGTTTCAGGTAAACCCAGGAACTTTTCAGCTCAAAGGAAGCTACATTGTTAAGGAAGCTCACACGTTTCTCGCTCTTAACTGAAAAGCATTGGATGTTAGAGGACCTGTGGTTTGTATCGGTTTCAGATGTAGAGTTGTACTAGATATGGGCCGTGTGTGTAGGAAACACGGTTCTTTTGTTCTGAGCACACTCACATTTCCCGCCTTATTAGAGAATCTAGAAAGCAAGAGCGTGCTTCTTGTTCTTAAGCAGAGTGTGTTTCATGGATGAGAACTATGCTGTGTGTTTATATTCAGAAACGGAGTTCAATGCCAGGCTCTCTGTCTTCCTACAAGCAAGACTTCGTTTCAGGAAAACGAACTCACTTCTCAGCTCAAACGAAGCAACATTGTTTACAAAGCTCACACGTTTCTCGCTCATAACTGAAAAGCATTGGATGTTAGAGGACCTGTGGTTTGTATCCGTTTCAGAAGCAGAGTGCAACTAGATAAGTTCCGTGTGTGTAGGAAACACTATTCTTTTGTCCTGAGCACTCTCTCGTTTCCCAACTTTTTAGATACTGTAGAAAGCACAAACGTGCTTTTTGCTCTAAAGCAGAGTGTGTTTCATGGATGAGAGATGTGCTGTGTGTTTCCCTTCAGAAACGGTGTTCAATGCCAGGATCTGTGTCTTCCTACATGCAAGACTTAGTTTCAGGTAAAGGTACTCACTTTTCAGCTCAAAAGAAGCTACATTGTTCACAATTCTCACACGTTTCTCGCTCATAACTGAAAAGCATTGGATGTGAGAGGACCTGTGGTTTGTATCAGTTTCAGAAGCAGAGTTGAACTAGATATGGTCCGTGTGTTTAGGAAACACAGTTATTTGTTCTGAGCACACTCACGTTTCCCGCCTTATTAGAGACTCTAGAAAGCAAGAGCTTGCTTCTTGCTCTAAAGCAGAGGTTGTTTCATAGATGAGAAATGTGCTTTGTGTTCATCTTCAGAAACGGTGTGAAATGCCAGGCTATGTTTCTTCCTGCAAGCAAGAGTTCGTTTCAGGTAAATGCAGTCACTTTTCAGCGCAAACGAAGCTATGTGGTTCACGAAGCTCACAAGTTTCTCACTCATAACTGAAAAGCATTGGATGTTAGAGGACCTGTGGTTTGTATCAGTTTCTGAAGCAGAGTGGAACTAGATATGGTCTGTGTGTGTAGGAAACACGGTTCTTTTGTTCTGAGCACACTCACATTTCCCGCCTTATTAGAGATTCTAGAAAGCAAGAGCGTGCTTCTTGCTCTAAAGCAGAGTGTGTTTCATGGATGAGAACTGGGCTGTGTGTTTACCTTCAGAAACGGAGATCAATGCCAGGCTCTGTGTCTTCCTACAAGCAAGTCTTCGTTTCAGGAAAACGCACTCACTTCTCAGCTCAAACGAAGCTACATTGTTCACGAAGCTCACACGTTTCTTGCTCTTAACTGAAAAGCATTCGATGTTAGAGGACCTGAGGTTTGTATCATTTTCAGAAGTAGATTGAACTACATGTGCTCCGTGTGTGTAGGAAACACGGTTCTTTTGTTCTGAGCACACTAACGTTTCCCGCCTTATTAGAGACTCTAGAAATCAACAGCATGCTTCTTGCTCTATAGCAGAGAGTGTTTCATGGAATGAGAACTGTGCTGTGTGTTTCGCTTCAGAAACGGAGTTCAATGCCAGGCTCTGTGTCTTCCTAAAAGCAAGACTTCGTTTCAGGTAAACGCACTCAGTTTTCAGCTGAAACGAAGCTACATTGCTCACGAAGCTCACACGTTTCTCGTTCTTAACTGAAAAGCATTAGATGTTAGAGGACCTGTGGTTTGTATAAGTTTCAGAAGCAGAGTTGAACTAGATATGGTCCGTGTGTGTAGGAAACACGGTTCTTTTGTTCTGAGCACACTCACATTTCCCGCCTTATTAGAGATTCTAGAAAGCAAGAGCGTGCTTCTTGCTCTAAAGCAGAGTGTGTTTCGTGGATGAGAACTGTGCTGTGTGTTTCCCTTCAGAAACGAGTTCAATGCCAGGCTCTGTGTCTTCATACAAGCAAGACTTCGTTTCAGGAAAACGCACTCACTTCTCAGCTCAAACGAAGCTACATTGTTCACGAAGCTCACACGTTTCTCGCTCTTTACTGAAAAGCATTGGATGTTAGGGGACCTGTGGCTTGTATCAGTTTCAGAAGCAGAGTTGAACTAGATATGGTCCATGTGTGTTGGAAGCACGGTTATTTTGTTCTGAGCACACTCACGTTTCCCGCCTAATTAGAGACTCAAGAAAGCAAGAGCATGCTTCTTGCTCTAAAGCAGAGTGTGTTTCATGGATGAGAACTGTGCTGCCTGTTTCCCTTCAGAAACGGAGTTAATTGCCAGGCTCTGTGTCTTCCTACAAAGAACACTTCGTTTCAGGTAAACCCAGGAACTTTTCAGCTCAAAGGAAGCTACATAGTTCACGAAGCTCACACGTTTCTCCCTCTTAACTGAAAAGCATTGGATGTTAGAGGACCTGTGGTTTGTATCAGTTTCAGAAGCAGAGTTGAACTAGATATGGTCCGTGTGAGTAGGAAACACGGTTCTTTACTTCTGAGCACACTCACGTTTCCCCCCTTATTAGAGACTCTAGAAAGCAAGAGCGTGCTTCTTGCTCTAAACCAGAGTGTGTTTCATGGATGAGAACTGTGCTGTGTGTTTCCCTTAGAATCGGAGTACAATGCCAGGCTCTGTGTTTTCCTACAAGCAAGAATTCGTTTCAGGTAAACGCACTCACTTTTGAGCGCAAATTAAGCTATATCATTCACGAAGCTCACACGTTTCTCGCTCTTAACTGAAAAGCATGGGATGTGAGAGGACCTGTGGTTTATATCAGTTTCAGAAGCAGAGTTGAACTAGATATGGTCCGTGTGCGTAGGAAACACAGTTATTTGTTCTGAGCACACTCACGTTTCCCGCCTTATTAGAGACTCTAGAAAGCAAGAGCTTGCTTCTTGCTCTAAAGCAGAGGTTGTTTCATAGATGAGAAATGTGCTTTGTGTTCATCTTCAGAAACGGTGTGAAATGCCAGGCTATGTGTTTTCCTACAAGCAAGACTTCGTTTCAGGTAAACGCACTCACTTTTCAGCTCAAAGGAAGCTATGTGGTTCACGAAGCTCACAAGTTTCTCGCTCATAACTGAAAAGCATTGGATGTTAGAGGACATGTGGTTTGTATCAGTTTCAGAAGCAGAGTGGAACTTGACATGGTCTGTGTGTGTAGGAAACACGGTTCTTTTGTTCTGAGCACACTCACATTTCCCGCCTTATTAGAGATTCTAGAAAGCAAGAGCGTGCTTCTTGCTCTAAAGCAGAGTGTGTTTCATGGATGAGAACTGTGCTGTGTGTTTACCTTTAGAAACGGAGTTCAATGCCAGGCTCTGTGTCTTCCTACAAGCAAGACTTCGTTTCAGGAAAACGCACTCACTTCTCAGCTCAAACGAAGCTACATTGTTCACGAAGCTCACACGTTTCTCGTTCTTAACTGAAAAGCATTGGATGTTAGGGGACCTGTGGCTTGTATCAGTTTCAGAAGCAGAGTTGAACTAGATATAGTCCGTGTGTGTTGGAAGCACGGTTCTTTTGTTCTGAGCACACTCACATTTCCCGCCTAATTAGAACTCAAGAAAGCAAGAACATGCTTCTTGCTCTAAAGCAGAGTGTGTTTAATGGATGAGAACTGTGCTGCCTGTTTCCCTTCAGAAACAGAGTTCATTGCCAGGCTGTGTCTTCCTACAAAAAAGACTTCGTTTCAGGTAAACCCAGGAACTTTTCAGCTCAAAGGAAGCTACATTGTTAAGGAAGCTCACACGTTTCTCGCTCTTAACTGAAAAGCATTGGATGTTAGAGGACTTGTGGTTTGTATCCGTTTCAGATGTAGAGTTGTACTAGATATGGGCCGTGTGTGTAGGAAACACGGTTCTTTTGTTCTGAGCACACTCACATTTCCCGCCTTATTAGAGAATCTAGAAAGCAAGAGCGTGCTTCTTGTTCTTAAGCAGAGTGTGTTTCATGGATGAGAACTATGCTGTGTGTTTACATTCAGAAACGGAGTTCAATGCCAGGCTCTGTGTCTTCCTACAAGCAAGACTTCGTTTCAGGAAAACGAACTCACTTCTCAGCTCAAACGAAGCAACATTGTTCACAAAGCTCACACGTTTCTCGCTCATATCTGAAAAGCATTGGATGTTAGAGGACCTGTGGTTTGTATCCGTTTCAGAAGCAGAGTGCAACTAGATAAGTTCCGTGTGTGTAGGAAACACTATTCTTTTGTCCTGAGCACTCTCTCGTTTCCCAACTTTTTAGATACTGTAGAAAGCAAAAACGTGCTTTTTGCTCTAAAGCAGAGTGTGTTTCATGGATGAGAGATGTGCTGTGTGTTTCCCTTCAGAAACGGTGTTCAATGCCAGGATCTGTGTCTTCCTACATGCAAGACTTCGTTTCAGGTAAAGGTACTCACTTTTCAGCTCAAAAGAAGCTACATTGTTCACAATTCTCACACCTTTCTCGCTCATAACTGAAAAGCATTGGATGTGAGAGGACCTGTGGTTTGTATCAGTTTCAGAAGCAGAGTTGAACTAGATATGGTCCGTGTGTTTAGGAAACACAGTTATTTGTTCTGAGCACACTCACGTTTCCCGCCTTATTTGAGACTCTAGAAAGCAAGAGCTTGCTTCTTGCTCTAAAGCAGAGGTTGTTTCATAGATGAGAAATGTGCTTTGTGTTCATCGTCAGAAACGGTGTGAAATACCAGGCTATGTTTCTTCCTGCAAGCAAGAGTTCGTTTCAGGTAAATGCAGTCACTTTTCAGCTCAAAGGAAGCTATATGGTTCACGAAGCTCACAAGTTTCTCGCTCATAACTGAAAAGCATTGGATGTTAGAGGACCTGTGGTTTGTATCGGTTTCTGAAGCAGAGTGGAACTAGATATGGTCTGTGTGTGTAGGAAACACGGTTCTTTTGTTCTGAGCATACTCACATTTCGCGCCTTATTAGAGATTCTAGAAAGCAAGAGCGTGCTTCTTGCTCTAAAGCAGAGTGTGTTTCATGGATGAGAACTGTGCTGTGTGTTTCCCTTCAGAAACGGAGTTCAATGCCAGGCTATGTGTCTTCCTACAAAGAAGACTTCGTTTCAGGTAAACCAAGGAACTTTTCAGCTCAAAGGAAGCTACACAGTTCACGAAGCTCACACGTTTCTCGCTCTTAACTGAAAAGCATTGGATGTTAGAGGACCTGTGGTTTGTATCCGTTTCAGATGTAGTGTTGTACTAGATATGGTCCGTGTGTGTAGAAAACACGGTTCTTTTGTTCTGAGCACACTCACATTTTCCGCCTAATTAGAGACTCTAGAAATCAAGAGCGTGCTTCTTGCTCTAAAGCAGAGTGTGTTTCATGGACGAGAACTGTGCTGTGTGTTTCCCTTCAGAAACGAAGTTCAATGCCAGGCTCTGTGTCTTCATACAAGCAAGACATCGTTTCAGGAAAACGCACTCACTTCTCAGCTCAAAGGAAGATACATTATTCACGAAGCTCACACGTTTCTCGCTCATAACTGAAAAGCATTGGATGTGAGAGGACCTGTGGTTTGTATCAGTTTCAGAAGCAGAGTTGAACTAGATATGGTCCGTGTGTGTAGGAAACACAGTTATTTGTTCTGAGCACACTCACGTTTCCCGCCTTATTAGAGACTCTAGAAAGCAAGAGCTTGCTTCTTGCTCTAAAGCAGAGGTTGTTTCATAGATGAGAAATGTGCTTTGTGTTCATCTTCAGAAACGGTGTGAAATGCCAGGCTATGTTTCTTCCTGCAAGCAAGAGTTCGTTTCAGGTAAATGCAGTCACTTTTCAGCTCAAAGGAAGCTATATGGTTCACGAAGCTCACAAGTTTCTCGCTCATAACTGAAAAGCATTGGATGTTAGAGGACCTGTGGTTTGTATCAGTTTCAGAAGCAGAGTGGAACTTGATATGGTCTGTGTGTGTAGGAAACACGGTTCTTTTGTTCTGAGCACACTCACATTTCCCGCCTTATTAGAGATTCTAGAAAGCAAGAGCGTGCTTCTTGCTCTAAAGCAGAGTGTGTTTCATGGATGAGAACTGTGCTGTGTGTTTACCTTCAGAAACGGAGATCAATGCCAGGCTCTGTGTCTTCCTACAAGCAAGTCTTCGTTTCAGGAAAACGCACTCACTTCTCAGCTCAAACGAAGCTACATTGTTCACGAAGCTCACACGTTTCTCGCTCTTTACTGAAAAGCATTGGATTTTAGGCGACCTGTGGCTTGTATCAGTTTCAGAAGCAGAGTTGAACTAGATATGGTCCGTGTGTGTTGGAAGCACGGTTATTTTGTTCTGAGCACACTCAGGTTTCCCGCCTAATTAGAGACTCAAGAAAGCAAGAGCATGCTTCTTGCTCTAAAGCAGAGTGTGTTTCATGGATGAGAACTGTGCTGTGTGTTTCTCTTCAGAAACGGTGTTAAATGCCATGCTCCGTGTCTTCCTACAAGCAAGACTTCGTTTCAGGTAAACGCACTCACTTTTCAGCTCAAACGTAGCTACATTGTTCACGAAGCTCACACGTTTCTTGCTCTTAACTGAAAAGCATTCGATGTTAGAGGACCTGAGGTTTGTATCATTTTCAGAAGTAGATTGAACTACATGTGCTCCGTGTGTGTAGGAAACACGGTTCTTTTGTTCTGAGCACACTAACGTTTCCCGCCTTATTAGAGACTCTAGAAATCAACAGCATGCTTCTTGCTCTATAGCAGAGAGTGTTTCATGGAATGAGAACTGTGCTGTGTGTTTCGCTTCAGAAACGGAGTTCAATGCCAGGCTCTGTGTCTTCCTAAAAGCAAGACTTCGTTTCAGGTAAACGCACTCAGTTTTCAGCTGAAACGAAGCTACATTGCTCACGAAGCTCACACGTTTCTCGTTCTTAACTGAAAAGCATTAGATGTTAGAGGACCTGTGGTTTGTATAAGTTTCAGAAGCAGAGTTGAACTAGATATGGTCCGTGTGTGTAGGAAACACGGTTCTTTTGTTCTGAGCACACTCACATTTCCCGCCTTATTAGAGATTCTAGAAAGCAAGAGCGTGCTTCTTGCTCTAAAGCAGAGTGTGTTTCATGGATGAGAACTGTGCTGTGTGTTTCCCTTCAGAAACGAGTTCAATGCCAGGCTCTGTGTCTTCCTACAAGCAAGACTTCGTTTCAGGAAAACGCACTCACTTCTCAGCTCAAACGAAGCTACATTGTTCACGAAGCTCACACGTTTCTCGCTCTTTACTGAAAAGCATTGGATGTTAGGGGACCTGTGGCTTGTATCAGTTTCAGAAGCAGAGTTGAACTAGATATGGTCCATGTGTGTTGGAAGCACGGTTATTTTGTTCTGAGCACACTCACGTTTCCAGCCTAATTAGAGACTCAAGAAAGCAAGAGCATGCTTCTTGCTCTAAAGCAGAGTGTGTTTCATGGATGAGAACTGTGCTGCCTGTTTCCCTTCAGAAACGGAGTTAATTGCCAGGCTCTGTGTCTTCCTACAAAGAACACTTCGTTTCAGGTGAACCCAGGAACTTTTCAGCTCAAAGGAAGCTACATAGTTCACGAAGCTCACACGTTTCTCCCTCTTAACTGAAAAGCATTGGATGTTAGAGGACCTGTGGTTTGTATCAGTTTCAGAAGCAGAGTTGAACTAGATATGGTCCCTGTGAGTAGGAAACACGGTTCTTTACTTCTGAGCACACTCACGTTTCCCCCCTTATTAGAGACTCTAGAAAGCAAGAGCGTGCTTCTTGCTCTAAACCAGAGTGTGTTTCATGGATGAGAACTGTGCTGTGTGTTTCCCTTAGAATCGGAGTACAATGCCAGGCTCTGTGTTTTCCTACAAGCAAGAATTCGTTTCAGGTAAACGCACTCACGTTTGAGCGCAAATTAAGCTATATCATTCACGAAGCTCACACGTTTCTCGCTCTTAACTGAAAAGCATGGGATGTGAGAGGACCTGTGGTTTGTATCAGTTTCAGAAGCAGAGTTGAACTAGATATGGTCCGTGTGCGTAGGAAACACAGTTATTTGTTCTGAGCACACTCACGTTTCCCGCCTTATTAGAGACTCTAGAAAGCAAGAGCTTGCTTCTTGCTCTAAAGCAGAGGTTGTTTCAGAGATGAGAAATGTGCTTTGTGTTCATCTTCAGAAACGGTGTGAAATGCCAGGCTATGTGTTTTCCTACAAGCAAGACTTCGTTTCAGGTAAACGCACTCACTTTTCAGCTCAAAGGAAGCTATGTGGTTCACGAAGCTCACAAGTTTCTCGCTCATAACTGAAAAGCATTGGATGTTAGAGGACCTGTGGTTTGTATCCGTTTCAGATGTAGAGTTGTACTAGATATGGGCCGTGTGTGTAGGAAACACGGTTCTTTTGTTCTGAGCACACTCACATTTCCCGCCTTATTAGAGAATCTAGAAAGCAAGAGCGTGCTTCTTGTTCTTAAGCAGAGTGTGTTTCATGGATGAGAACTATGCTGTGTGTTTACATTCAGAAACGGAGTTCAATGCCAGGCTCTGTGTCTTCCTACAAGCAAGACTTTGTTTCAGGAAAACGAACTCACTTCTCAGCTCAAACGAAGCAACATTGTTCACAAAGCTCACACGTTTCTCGCTCATAACTGAAAAGCATTGGATGTTAGAGGACCTGTGGTTTGTATCCGTTTCAGAAGCAGAGTGCAACTAGATAAGTTCCGTGTGTGTAGGAAACACTATTCTTTTGTCCTGAGCACTCTCTCGTTTCCCAACTTTTTAGATACTGTAGAAAGCAAAAACGTGCTTTTTGCTCTAAAGCAGAGTGTGTTTCATGGATGAGAGATGTGCTGTGTGTTTCCCTTCAGAAAGGGTGTTCAATGCCAGGATCTGTGTCTTCCTACATGCAAGACTTCGTTTCAGGTAAAGGTACTCACTTTTCAGCTCAAAAGAGCTACATTGTTCACAATTCTCACACGTTTCTCGCTCATAACTGAAAAGCATTGGATGTGAGAGGACCTGTGGTTTGTATCAGTTTCAGAAGCAGAGTTGAACTAGATATGGTCCGTGTGTTTAGGAAACACAGTTATTTGTTCTGAGCACACTCACGTTTCCCGCATTATTTGAGACTCTAGAAAGCAAGAGCTTGCTTCTTGCTCTAAAGCAGAGGTTGTTTCATAGATGAGAAATGTGCTTTGTGTTCATCGTCAGAAACGGTGTGAAATACCAGGCTATGTTTCTTCCTGCAAGCAAGAGTTCGTTTCAGGTAAATGCAGTCACTTTTCAGCTCAAAGGAAGCTATATGGTTCACGAAGCTCACAAGTTTCTCGCTCATAACTGAAAAGCATTGGATGTTAGAGGACCTGTGGTTTGTATCGGTTTCTGAAGCAGAGTGGAACTAGATATGGTCTGTGTGTGTAGGAAACACGGTTCTTTTGTTCTGAGCATACTCACATTTCGCGCCTTATTAGAGATTCTAGAAAGCAAGAGCGTGCTTCTTGCTCTAAAGCAGAGTGTGTTTCATGGATGAGAACTGTGCTGTGTGTTTCTCTTCAGAAACGGAGTTCAATGCCAGGCTATGTGTCTTCCTACAAAGAAGACTTCGTTTCAGGTAAACCAAGGAACTTTTCAGCTCAAAGGAAGCTACACAGTTCACGAAGCTCACACGTTTCTCGCTCTTAACTGAAAAGCATTGGATGTTAGAGGACCTGTGGTTTGTATCCGTTTCAGATGTAGTGTTGTACTAGATATGGTCCGTGTGTGTAGAAAACACGGTTATTTTGTTCTGAGCACACTCACATTTTCCGCCTAATTAGAGACTCTAGAAATCAAGAGCGTGCTTCTTGCTCTAAAGCAGAGTGTGTTTCATGGATGAGAACTGTGCTGTGTGTTTACCTTCAGAAACGAAGTTCAATGCCAGGCTCTGTGTCTTCATACAAGCAAGACATCGTTTCAGGAAAACGCACTCACTTCTCAGCTCAAAGGAAGATACATTATTCACGAAGCTCACACGTTTCTCGCTCTTAACTGAAAAGCATTGGATGTTAGAGGACCTGTGGTTTGTATCAGTTTCAGAAGCAGAGTTGAACTAGATATGGTCCCTGTGAGTAGGAAACACGGTTCTATACTTTTGAGCACACTCACGTTTCCCCCATTATTAGAGACTCTAGAAAGCAAGAGCGTGCTTCTTGCTCTAAACCAGAGTGTGTTTCATGGATGAGAACTGTGCTGTGTGATTCCCTTAGAATCGGAGTCCAATGCCAGGCTCTGTGTTTTCCTACAAGCAAGAATTCGTTTCAGGTAAACGCACTCACTTTTGAGCACAAATGAAGCTATATCATTCACGAAGCTCACACGTTTCTCGCTCTTAACTGAAAAGCATGGGATGTGAGAGGACCTGTGGTTTGTATCAGTTTCAGAAGCAGCGTTGAACTAGATATGGTCCGTGTGTGTAGGAAACACAGTTATTTGTTCTGAGCACACTCACGTTTCCCGCCTTATTAGAGACTCTAGAAAGCAAGAGCTTGCTTCTTCCTCTAAAGCAGAGGTTGTTTCATAGATGAGAAATGTGCTTTGTGTTCATCTTCAGAAACGGTGTGAAATGCCAGGATATGTGTTTTCCTACAAGCAAGACTTCGTTCCAGGTAAACGCACTCACTTTTCAGCTCAAAGGAAGCTATGTGGTTCACGAAGCTCACAAGTTTCTCGCTCATAACTGAAAAGCATTGGATGTTAGAGGACATGTGGTTTGTATCAGTTTCAGAAGCAGAGTGGAACTTGACATGGTCTGTGTGTGTAGGAAACACGGTTCTTTTGTTCTGAGCACACTCACATTTCCCGCCTTATTAGAGATTCTAGAAATCAAGAGCGTGCTTCTTGCTCTAAAGCAGAGTGTGTTTCATGGATGAGAACTGGGCTGTGTGTTTACCTTTAGAAACGGAGTTCAATGCCAGGCTCTGTGTCTTCCTACAAGCAAGACTTCGTTTCAGGAAAACGCACTCACTTCTCAGCTCAAACGAAGCTACATTGTTCACGAAGCTCACACGTTTCTCGCTCTTTACTGAAAAGCATTGGATGTTAGGGGACCTGTGGCTTGTATCAGTTTCAGAAGCAGAGTTGAACTAGATATGGTCCGTGTGTGTTGGAAGCACGGTTCTTTTGTTCTGAGCACACTCACGTTTCCCGCCTAATTAGAGACTCAAGAAAGCAAGAGCATGCTTCTTGCTCGAAAGCAGAGTGTGTTTCATGGATGAGAACTGTGCTGCCTGTTTCCCTTCAGAAACAGAGTTCATTGCCAGGCTCTGTGTCTTCCTACAAAGAAGACTACGTTTCAGGTAAACCCAGGAACTTTTCAGCTCAAAGGAAGCTACATTGTTAAGGAAGCTCACACGTTTCTCGCTCTTAACTGAAAAGCATTGGATGTTAGAGGACATGTGGTTTGTATCAGTTTCAGATGTAGAGTTGTACTAGATATGGGCCGTGTGTGTAGGAAACACGGTTCTTTTGTTCTGAGCACACTCACATTTCCCGCCTTATTAGAGACTCTAGAAAGCAAGAGCGTGCTTCTTGCTCTTAAGCAGAGTGTGTTTCATGGATGAGAACTATGCTGTGTGTTTACATTCAGTAACGGAGTTCAATGCCAGGCTCTGTGTCTTCCTACAAGCAAGACTTCGTTTCAGGAAAACGAACTCACTTCTCAGCTCAAAGGAAGCAACATTGTTCACAAAGCTCACACGTTTCTCGCTCATAACTGAAAAGCATTGGATGTTAGAGGACCTGTGGTTTGTATCCGTTTCAGAAGCAGAGTGCAACTAGATAAGTTCCGTGTGTGTAGGAAACACTATTCTTTTGTCCTGAGCACTCTCACGTTTCCCAACTTTTTAGATACTGTAGAAAGCAAAAGCGTGCTTTTTGCTCTAAAGCAGAGTGTGTTTCATGGATGAGAGATGTGCTGTGTGTTTCCCTTCAGAAACGGTGTTCAATGCCAGGATCTGTGTCTTCCTACATGCAAGACTTCGTTTCAGGTAAAGGTACTCACTTTTCAGCTCAAAAGAAGCTACATTGTTCACAATTCTCACACGTTTCTCGCTCATAACTGAAAGGCATTGGATGTGAGAGGACCTGTGGTTTGCATCAGTTTCAGAAGCAGAGTTGAACTAGATATGGTCCGTGTGTGTAGGAAACACAGTTAATTGTTCTGATCACACTCACGTTTCCCGCCTTATTAGAGACTCCAGAAAGCAAGAGCTTGCTTCTTGCTCTAAAGCAGAGGTTGTTTCATAGATGAGAAATGTGCTTTGTGTTCATCTTCAGAAACGGTGTGAAATGCCAGGCTCTGTGTCTTCCTACAAAGAAGACTTCGTTTCAGGTAAACCCAGGAACTTTTCAGCTCAAAGGAAGCTACATTGTTAACGAAGCTCACACGTTTCTCGCTCTTAACTGAAAAGCATTGGATGTTAGAGGACCTGTGGTTTGTATCAGTTTCAGATGTAGAGTTGTACTAGATATGGGCCGTGTGTGTAGGAAACACGGTTCTTTTGTTCTGAGCACACTCACATTTCCCGCCTTATTAGAGACTCTAGAAAGCAAGAGCGTGCATCTTGCTCTTAAGCAGAGTGTGTTTCATGGATGAGAACTATGCTGTGTGTTTACATTCAGTAACGGAGTTCAATGCCAGGCTCTGTGTCTTCCTACAAGCAAGACTTCGTTTCAGGAAAACGAACTCACTTCTCAGCTCAAACGAAGCAACATTGTTCACAAAGCTCACACGTTTCTCGCTCTTAACTGAAAAGCATTGGATTTTAGAGGACCTGTGATTTGTATCAGTTTCAGAAGCAGAGTTGAACTAGATATGGTCCGTGTGTGTAGGAAACACGGTTCTTCTGTCCTGAGCACACTCACGTTTCCCGCCATATTAGAGACTCTAGAAAGCAAGAGCGTGCTTCTTGCTCTAAAGCAGAGTGTGTTTCATGGATGAGAACTGTGCTGTGTGTTTCTCTTCAGAAACGGAGTTCAATGCCAGGCTCTGTGTCTTCCTACAAGCAAGACTTCGTTTCAGGTAAACACACTCACTTTTCAGCTGAAAAGAAGCTTCATTGTTCTCAATGCTCACACGTTTCTCGCTCTTAAGTGAAACGCATTGGATGTTAGAGGACCTGTGATTTGTATCAGTTTCAGAAGCAGAGTTGAACTAGATATGGTCCGTGTGTGTAGAACACACGGTTCTTCTGTCCTGAGCCCACTCACGTTTCCCACCATATTACAGACTCTAGAAAGCAAGAGCATGCTTCTTGCTCTAAAGCAGAGTGTGTTTCATGGATGAGAACTGTGCTGTGTCTTTCTCTTCAAAAACGGAGTTAAATGCCAGGCTCTGTGTCTTCCTACAAGCAAGACTTCGTTTCAGGTAAACACACTCACTTTTAAGCTGAAACGAAGCTACATTGTCCACGAAGCTAACACCTTTCTCGCTCTTAAGTGCAAAGCATTGGATGTTAGAGGACCTGTGGTTTGTATCGGTTTCAGAAGCAGAGTTGAACTTGATATGGTCTGTGTGTGTAGGACACACGGTTTTTTTATTCTGAGCACACTCACGTTTCCCCCCTTTTTAAGAACCTAGAAAGCAAGAGCGTGCTTCTTGCTCTAAAGCAGAGTGTGTTTCATGGATGAGAACTATGCTGTGTGTTTACCTTCAGAAACGGAGTTCAATGCCAGGCTCTGTGTCTTCCTACAAGCAAGACTTCGTTTCAGGAAAACGCACTCACTTCTCAGCTCAAACGAAGCGACATTGTTCACAAAGCTCACACGTTTCTCGCTCTGAACTGAAAAGCATTGGATGTTAGAGGACCTGTGGTTTGTATCCGTTTCTAAAGCAGAGTGCAACTAGATAAGTTCCGTGTGTAGGAAACACTATTCTTTTGTCCTGAGCACTCTCACGTTTCCCAAATTAATAGATACTGTAGAAAGCAAAAGCGTGCTTTTTGCTCTAAAGCAGAGTGTGTTTCATGGATGAGAGATGTGCTGTGTGTTTCCCTTCAGAAACGGTGTTCAATGCCAGGCTCTGTGTCTTCCTACAAGCAAGAATTCGTTTCAGGTAAAGGTACTCACTTTTCAGCTCAAAAGAAGCTACATTGTTCACGAAGCTCACACGTTTCTCGCTCATAACTGAAAAGCATTGGATGTGAGAGGACCTGTGGTTTGTATCAGTTTCAGAAGCAGAGTTGAACTAGATATGGTCCGTGTGTGTAGGAAACACAGTTATTTGTTCTGAGCACACTCACGTTTCCCGCCTTATTAGAGACTCTAGAAAGCAAGAGCTTGCTTCTTGCTCTAAAGCAGAGGTTGTTTCATAGGTGAGAAATGTGCTTTGTGTTCATCTTAAGAAACGGTGTGAAATGCCATGCTATGTTTCTTCCTGCAAGCAAGAGTTCGTTTCAGGTAAATGCAGTCACTTTTCAGCTCAAAGGAAGATACATTGTTCACGAAGCTCACACGTTTCTCGCTCTTAACTGAAAAGCATTGGATGTTAGAGGACCTGTGGTTTGTATCAATTTCAGAAGCAGAGTTGAACTACATATGGTCCGTGTGAGTAGGAAACTCGGTTCTTTACTTCTGAGCACACTCAAGTTTCCCCCATTATTAGAGACTCTAGAAAGCAAGAGTGTGCTTCTTGCTCTAAACCAGAGTGTGTTTCATGGATCAGAACTGTGCTGTGTGTTTCCCTTAGAATCGGAGTCCAATGCCAGGCTCTGTGTTTTCATACAAGCAAGACTTCGTTTCAGGTAAACGCACTCACTTTTGAGCACAAATGAAGCTATATCATTCACGAAGCTCACACGTTTCTCGCTCTTAACTGAAAAGCATGGGATGTGAGAGGACCTGTGGTTTGTATCAGTTTCAGAAGCAGAGTTGAACTAGATATGGTCCTTGTGTGTAGGAAACACAGTTATTTGTTCTGAGCACACTCACGTTTCCCGCCTTATTAGAGACTCTAGAAAGCAAGAGCTTGCTTCTTGCTCTAAAGCAGAGGTTGTTTCATAGATGAGAAATGTGCTTTTTGTTCATTTTCAGAAACGGTGTGAAATGCCAGGATATGTGTTTTCCTACAAGCAAGACTTCGTTTCAGTTAAACGCACTCACTTTTCAGCTCAAAGGAAGCTATATGGTTCACGAAGCTCACAAGTTTCTCGCTCATAACTGAAAAGCATTGGATGTTAGAGGACCTGTGGTTTGTATCAGTTTCAGAAGCAGAGTGGAACTTGATATGGTCTGTGTGTGTAAGAAACACGGTTCTTTTGTTCTGAGCACACTCACATTTCCCGCCTTATTAGAGATTCTAGAAAGCAAGAGCGTGCTTCTTGCTCTAAAGCAGAGTGTGTTTCATGGATGAGAACTGTGCTGTGTGTTTGCCTTCAGAAACGGAGTTCAATACCAGGCTCTGTGTCTTCCTACAAGCAAGACTTCGTTTCAGGAAAACGCACTCACTTCTCAGCTCAAACGAAGCTACATTGTTCACGAACTCACACGTTTCTCGCTCTAAACTGAAAAGCATTGGATGTTAGAGGACCTGTGGCTTGTATCAGTTTCAGGAGCAGAGTTGAGCTAGATATGGTCCGTGTGTGTTGGAAGCACGGTTCTTTTGTTCTGAGCACACTCACGTTTCCCGCCTAATTAGAGACTCAAGAAAGCAAGAGCATGCTTCTTGCTCTAAAGCAGAGTGTGTTTCATGGATGAGAACTGTGCTGCCTGTTTCCCTTCTGAAACGGAGTTCATTGCCAGGCTCTGTGTCTTCCTACAAATAAGACTTCATTTCAGGTAAACCCAGGAACTTTTCAGCTCAAAGGAAGCTACATTTTTCACGAAGCTCACACGTTTCTCGCTCTTAACTGAAAAGCATTGGATGTTACAGGACCTGTGGTTTGTATCAGTTTCAGAAGCTGAGTGGAATTTGATATGGTCCGTGTGTGTAGGAAACACGGTTCTTTTGTTCTGAGCACACTAAAGTTTCCCGCCTTATTAGAGACTCTAGAAATCAAGAGCATGCTTCTTGCTCTATAGCAGAGTGTGTTTCATGGAATGAGAACTGTGCTGTGTGTTTCGCTTCAGAAACGGAGTTCAATGCCAGGCTCTGTGTCTTCCTAAAAGCAAGACTTTGTTTCAGGTAACGCACTCAGTTTTCAGCTGAAACGAAGCTACATTGTTCACGAAGCTCACACGTATCTCCTTCTTAACTGAAAAGCATTAGATGTTAGAGGACCTGTGGTTTGTATCAGTTTCAGATGAAGAGTCGTACTAGATATGGTCCGTGTGTGTAGGAAACACGGTTCTTTTTTCTGAGCACGTTCACGTTTCCCAACTTATTAGAGATTCTAGAAAGCAAGAGCGTGCTTCTTGCTCTAAAGCAGATTATGTTACATGGATGTGAACTGGGCTGTGTGTTTCCCTTCGGAAATGGAGTTCAATGCAAGGCTCTCTGTCTTCCTACAAGCAAGACTTCGTTTCAGGTAAACACACTCACTTTTCAACTGAAACGAAGCTACATTGCTCACAATGCTTACTCATTTCTCGCTCTTAACTGAAAAGTATTGGATGTTAGAGGACCTGTGATTTGTATCAGTTTCTGAAGCAGAGTTGAACTAGATATGGTCCGTGTGTGTAGGAAACACGGTTCTTCTGTCCTGAGCACACTCACGTTTCCCGCCATATTAGAGACTCTAGAAAGCAAGAGCGTGCTTCTTGCTCTAAAGCAGAGTGTGTTTCATGGATGAGAACTGTGCTGTGTGTTACTCTTCAGAAACGGAGTTAAATGCCAGGCTCTGTGTCTTCCTAAAAGTAAGACTTCGTTTCAGGTAAACGCACTCAGTTTTCAGCTTAAAGGAAGCTACATGGTTCACGAAGCTCACACGTTTCTCGTTCTTAACTGAAAAGCATTAGATGTTAGAGGACCTGTGGTTTGTATAAGTTTCAGAAGCAGAGTTGAACTAGATATGGTCCGTGTGTGTAGAAAACATGGTTCTTTTGTTCTGAGCACACTCACATTTCCTGCCTTATTAGAGACTGAAGAAATCAAGAGCGTGCTTCTTGCTCTAAAGCAGAGTGTGTTTCATGGATGAGAACTGTGCTGTGTGTTTGCCTTCAGAAACGGAGTTCAATGCCAGGCTCTGTGTCTTCATACAAGCAAGACTTCGTTCCAGGAACACGCACTCACTTCTCAGCTCAAAGGAAATTACAATGTTCACGAAGCTCACACGTTTCTCGCTCCTAACTGAAAAGCATTGGATGTTAGAGGACCTGTGGTTTGTATCAGTTTCAGAAGCAGAATTGAACTATATATGGTCCGTGTGAGTAGGAAACACGGTTCTTTACTTCTGAGCACACTCACGTTTCCCCCATTATTAGAGACTCTAGAAAGCAAGAGCGTGCTTCTTGCTCTAAACCAGAGTGTGTTTCATGGATGAGAACTGTGCTGTGTGTTTCCCTTAGAATCGGAGTCCAATGCCAGGCTCTGTGTTTTCGTACAAGCAAGACTTCGTTTCAGGTAAACGCACTCACTTTTGAGCACAAATGAAGCTATATCATTCACGAAGCTCACACGTTTCTCGCTCTTAACTGAAAAGCATGGGATGTGAGAGGACCTGTGGTTTGTATCAGTTTCAGAAGCAGAGTTGAACTAGATATGGTCCGTGTGTGTAGGAAACACAGTTATTTGTTCTGAGCACACTCACGTTTCCCGCCTTATTATAGACTCTAGAAAGCAAGAGCTTGCTTATTGCTCTAAAGCAGAGGTTGTTTCATAGATGAGAAATGTGCTTTTTGTTCATTTTCAGAAACGGAGTTCAATACCAGGCTCTGTGTCTTCCTACAAGCAAGACTTCGTTTCAGGAAAACGCATTCACTTCTCAGCTCAAACGAAGCTACATTGTTCACGAAGCTCACACGTTTCTCGCTCTAAACTGAAAAGCATTGGATGTTAGAGGACCTGTGGCTTGTATCAGTTTCAGGAGCAGAGTTGAGCTAGATATGGTCCGTGTGTGTTGGAAGCACGGTTCTTTTGTTCTGAGCACACTCACGTTTCCCGCCTAATTAGAGACTCAAGAAAGCAAGAGCATGCTTCTTGCTCTAAAGCAGAGTGTGTTTCATGGATGAGAACTGTGCTGCCTGTTTCCCTTCTGAAACGGAGTTCATTGCCAGGCTCTGTGTCTTCCTACAAATAAGACTTCATTTCAGGTAAACCCAGGAACTTTTCAGCTCAAAGGAAGCTACATTTTTCACGAAGCTCACACGTTTCTCGCTCTTAACTGAAAAGCATTGGATGTTACAGGACCTGTGGTTTGTATCAGTTTCAGAAGCAGAGTGGAATTTGATATGGTCCTTGTGTGTAGGAAACACGGTTCTTTTGTTCTGAGCACACTAAAGTTTCCCGCCTTATTAGAGACTCTAGAAATCAAGAGCATGCTTCTTGCTCTATAGCAGAGTGTGTTTCATGGAATGAGAACTGTGCTGTGTGTTTCGCTTCAGAAACGGAGTTCAATGCCAGGCTCTGTGTCTTCCTAAAAGCAAGACTTTGTTTCAGGTAACGCACTCAGTTTTCAGCTGAAACGAAGCTACATTGTTCACGAAGCTCACACGTATCTCCTTCTTAACTGAAAAGCATTAGATGTTAGAGGACGTGTGGTTTGTATCAGTTTCAGATGAAGAGTCGTACTAGATATGGTCCGTGTGTGTAGGAAACACGGTTCTTTTTTCTGAGCACGTTCACGTTTCCCACCTTATTAGAGATTCTAGAAAGCAAGAGCGTGCTTCTTGCTCTAAAGCAGATTATGTTACATGGATGTGAACTGGGCTGTGTGTTTCCCTTCAGAAACGGAGTTCAATGCAAGGCTCTCTGTCTTCCTACAAGCAAGACTTCGTTTCAGGTAAACACACTCACTTTTCAACTGAAACGAAGCTACATTGCTCACAATGCTTACTCATTTCTCGCTCTTAACTGAAAAGTATTGGATGTTAGAGGACCTGTGATTTGTATCAGTTTCTGAAGCAGAGTTGAACTAGATATGGTCAATGTGTGTAGGAAACACGGTTCTTCTGTCCTGAGCACACTCACGTTTCCCGCCATATTAGAGACTCTAGAAAGCAAGAGCGTGCTTCTTGCTCTAAAGCAGAGTGTGTTTCATGGATGAGAACTGTGCTGTGTGTTACTCTTCAGAAACGGAGTTAAATGCCAGGCTCTGTGTCTTCCTATAAGTAAGACTTCGTTTCAGGTAAACGCACTCAGTTTTCAGCTTAAAGGAAGCTACATGGTTCACGAAGCTCACACGTTTCTCGTTCTTAACTGAAAAGCATTAGATGTTAGAGGACCTGTGGTTTGTATAAGTTTCAGAAGCAGAGTTGAACTAGATATGGTCCGTGTGTGTAGAAAACATGGTTCTTTTGTTCTGAGCACACTCACATTTCCTGCCTTATTAGAGACTGAAGAAATCAAGAGCGTGCTTCTTGCTCTAAAGCAGAGTGTGTTTCATGGATGAGAACTGTGCTGTGTGTTTCCCTTCAGAAACGGAGTTCAATGCCAGGCTCTGTGTCTTCATACAAGCAAGACTTCGTTCCAGGAACACGCACTCACTTCTCAGCTCAAAGGAAATTACAATGTTCACGAAGCTCACACGTTTCTCGCTCCTAACTGAAAAGCATTGGATGTTAGAGGACCTGTGGTTTGTATCAGTTTCAGAAGCAGAATTGAACTATATATGGTCCGTGTGAGTAGGAAACACGGTTCTTTACTTCTGAGCACACTCACGTTTCCCCCATTATTAGAGACTCTAGAAAGCAAGAGCGTGCTTCTTGCTCTAAACCAGAGTGTGTTTCATGGATGAGAACTGTGCTGTGTGTTTCCCTTAGAATCGGAGTCCAATGCCAGGCTCTGTGTTTTCGTACAAGCAAGACTTCGTTTCAGGTAAACGCACTCACTTTTGAGCACAAATGAAGCTATATCATTCACGAAGCTCACACGTTTCTCGCTCTTAACTGAAAAGCATGGGATGTGAGAGGACCTGTGGTTTGTATCAGTTTCAGAAGCAGAGTTGAACTAGATATGGTCCGTGTGTGTAGAAAACACAGTTATTTGTTCTGAGCACACTCACGTTTCCCGCCCTATTAGAGATTCTAGAAAGCAAGAGCGTGCTTCTTGCTCTAAAGCAGAGTGTGTTTCGTGGATGAGAACTGTGCAGTGTGTTTCTCTTCAGAAACGGAGTTAAATGCCAGGCTCTGTGTCTTCCTACAAGCAAGACTTCGTTTCAGGTAAACGCACTCACTTTTGCGCTCAAACGTAGCTACATCATTCATGAAGCTCACACGTTTCTCGCTCTTAACTGAAAAGCATTCGATGTTAGAGGACCTGTGGTTTGTATCAGTTTCAGGAGCAGAGTTGAACTTGATATGGTCCGTGTGTGTAGGAAACACGGTTTTTTTATTCTGAGCACACTCATGTTTCCTTCCTTTTTAGAGACCCTAGAAAGCAAGTGCGTGCTTCTTGCTCTAAAGCAGAGTGTGTTTCATGGATGAGAGCTGTGCTGTGTGTTTCCCTTCAGAACCAGAGTTCAATGCCAGGCTCTGTGTCTTCCTACAAGCACGATTTCATTTCATGTAAACCCACTCACTTTTCAGCTAAAAATAAGCTACATTGTTCAAGAAGCACACACGTTTCTCGCTCTTAACTGAAAAGCATTGGATGTTAGAGGACCTGTGGTTTGTATCAGTTTCAGAAGCAGTGTTGAAGTAGATATGGTCCGTGTGAGAAGGAAACACGGTTCTTTTGTTCTTAGCACACTCACGTTTCCCCCATTACTAGAGACTCTAGAAAGCAAGAGCGTGCTTCTTGCTCTAAACCAGAGTGTGTTTCATGGATGAGAACTGTGCTGTATGTTTCCATTCAGAAACGGAGTGATATTCCGGACTCTGAGTCTTCTTAAAAGCAAGACTTCGTTTCTGATAAACGCACTCTCTTTTCAGCTCAAAGGAAGCTACATGGTTCACGAAGCTCACACGTTTCAGGCTCATAACTGAAAAGCATTGGATGTTAGAGGACCTGTGGTTTGTATCAGTTTCAGAAGGAGAGTTGAACTAGATATGGTCCGTGTGTGTTGGAAGCACGGTTCTTTGTTCTGAGCACACTCACGTTTCCCGCCTTATTAGAGACTCTGGAAAGCAAGAGAGTGCTTCTTGCTCTAAAGCAGAGTGTGTTTCATGGATGAGAACTGTGCTGTCTGTTTCCCTTCAGAAACGGAGTTCAATGCCAGGCTCTGTGTCTTCCTACAAGAAAGACTTCGTTTCAGGTAAATGCAGGAACTTTTCAGCTCAAAGGAAGCTACATCGTTCACGCAGTTCACACGTTTCTCGCTCTAAACTGAAAAGCACTGGAGGTTAGAGGACCTGTGGTTTGTATCAGTTTCAGAGGCAGAGTGGAACTTGACATGGTCTGTGTGTGTAGGAAACACGGTTCTTTTGTTCTGAGCACACTCACATTTCCCGCCCTATTAGAGATTCTAGAAAGCAAGAGCGTGCTTCTTGCTCTATTGCAGAGTGTGTTTCATGGATGAGAGCTGTGCTGTGTGTTTCCCTTCAGAAACGGAGTTCAATGCCACGCTCTGTGTCTTCATACAAGCAAGACTTCGTTTCAGGAAAACGCACTCACTTCTCAGCTCAAAGGAATATACATTGTTCACGAAGCTCACTCGTTTCTCTCTCTTAACTGAAAAGCATTGGATGTTACAGGACCTGTGGTTTGTATCAGTTTCAGAAGCAGAGTTGAACTAGATATGGTCCGTGTGAGAAGGAAACACGGTTCTTTTGTTCTGAGCACACTCACGTTTCCCCCATTACTAGAGACTCTAGAAAGCAAGAGCGTGCTTCTTGCTCTAAACCAGAGTGTGTTTCATGGATGGCAACTGTGCTGTCTGTTTCCATTCAGAAACGGAGTGAAATTCCGGGCTCTGAGTCTTCTTACAAGCAAGACTTCTTTTCTGGTAAACGCACTCACTTTTCAGCTCAAAGGAAGCTACATGGTTCACGAAGCTCACACGTTTCTAGCTCATAACTGAAAAGCATTGGATGTTAGAGGACCTGTGGTTTGTATCAGTTACAGATGGAGAGTTGTAGTAGATATGGTCCGTGTGTGTAGGAAACACGGTTCTTTTTTTCTGAGCACATTCACGTTTCCCACCTTATTAGAGATTCTAGAAAGCAAGAGCGAGCTTCTTGCTCTAAAGCAGATTATGTTACATGGATGTGAACTGTGCTGTATGTTTCCGTTCAGAAACGGAGTTCAATGCAAGGCTCTCTGTCTTCCTACAAGCAAGACTTCGTTTCAGGTAAACACACTCACCTTTCAGCTGAAATGAAGCTACATTGTTCACAATGCTCACACGTTTCTCGCTCTTAACTGAAAAGTATTGGATGTTAGAGGACCTGTGATTTGTATCAGTTTCAGAAGCAGAGTTGAACTAGATATGGTCCATGTGTGTTGGAAACACGGTTCTTCTGTCCTGAGCAACCCACGTTTCCCGCCCTATTAGAGATTCTAGAAAGCAAGAGCGTGCTTCTTGCTCTAAAGCAGAGTGTGTTTCATGGGTGAGAACTGTGCAGTGCGTTTCTCTTCAGAAACGGAGTTAAATGCCAGGCTCTGTGTCTTCCTACAAGCAAGATTTCCTTTCAGGTTTACGCACTCACTTTTGAGCTCAAATGTAGCTACATCATTCACGAAGCTCACACGTTTCTCGCTCTTAACTGAAAAGCATTTGATGTTAGAGGACCTGTGGTTTGTATCAGTTTCAGAAGCAGAGTTGAACTTGATATGGTCCGTGTGTGTAGGAAGCACGGTTTTTCTATTCTGAGCACACTCAAGTTTCCCCCCTTTTTAGAGACCCTAGAAAGCAAGAGCATGCTTCTTGCTCTAAAGCAGAGTGTGTTTCATGGATGAGAGCTGTGCTGTGTGTTTCCCTTCAGAACCGGAGTTCAATGCCAGGCTCTGTGTCTTCCTACAAGGAAGACTTCGTTTCATGTAAACGCAGGAACTTTTCAGCTCAAAGGAAGCTACATCGTTCACGAAGCTCACACGTTTCTCTCTCTAAACTGAAAAGCATTGGATGTTAGAGGACCTGTGGTTTGTATCAGTTTCAGAAGTAGAGTTGTACTAGATATGGTCTGTGTGTGTAGGAAACATGGTTCTTTTGTTGTGAGCACACCCATGTTTCCCGCCTTATTAGAGATTCTAGAAAGCTAGAGCTTGCTTCTTGCTCTAAAGCAGAGGTTGTTTCATAGATGAGAAATGTGCTTTGTGTTCATCGTCAGAAACGGTGTGAAATGCCAGGCTCTGTGTCTTCCTACAAGCAAGATTTCGTTTCATGTAAACGCACTCACTTTTCAGCTAAAAAGAAGCTACATTGTTCAAGAACCTCACACGTTTCTTGCTCTTAACTGAAAAGCATTGGATGTTAGAGGACCTGTGGTTTGTATCAGTTACAGAAGCAGAGTTGAACTAGATATGGTCCGTGTGTGTAGGAAACACGGTTCTTTTATTCTGAGCACACTCACATTTCCCGACTTATTAGAGGCTCTAGTAAGCAAGAGCGTGCTTCTTGCTCTAAACCAGAGTGTGTTTCATGGATTTGATCTGTGCTGTGTGTTTCCCTTTGAAACGGAGTCCAATGACAGGCTCTGTGTTTTCCTACAAGAAAGACTTCGTTTCAGGTAAACGCACTCACTTTTCAGCGCAAATAAAGCTTTATCATTCACGAAGCTCACACGTTTCTAGCTCATAACTGAAAAGCATTGTATGTTAGAGGACCTGTGATTTGTATCAGTTTCAGAAGCAGAGTTGAACTAGATATGGTCCGTGTGTGTAGAAAACACGGTTCTTCTGTCCTGAGCACACTCACGTTTCCCGCCCTATTAGAGATTCTAGAAAGCAAGAGCGTGCTTCTTGCTCTAAAGCAGAGTGTGTTTCATGGATGAGAACTGTGCAGTGTGTTTCTCTTCAGAAACGGAGTTAAATGCCAGGCTCTGTGTCTTCCTACAAGCAAGACTTTGTTTCAGGTAAACGCACTCACTTTTGCGCTCAAACGTAGCTACATCATTCACGAAGCTCACACGTTTCTCGCTCTTAACTGAAAAGCATTCGATGTTAGAGGACCTGTGGTTTGTATCAGTTTCAGAATTGAGAGTTGAACTAGATATTGTCCGTGTGTGTTGGAAGCACGGTTCTTTTGTTCTGAGCACACTCAAGTTTCCCGCCTTATTAGAGACTCTGGAAAGCAAGAGAGTGCTTCTTGCTCTAAAGCAGAGTGTGTTTCATGGATGAGAACTGTGCTGTGTGTTTCCCTTCAGAAACGGAGTTCAATGCCAGGCTCTGTGTCTTCCTACAAGCAAGAATTCGTTTCAGGTAAAGGTACTCACTTTTCAGCTCAAAAGAAGCTACATTGTTCACGAAGCTCACATGTTTCTTGCTCTTAACTGAAAAGCATTGGATGTTAGAGGACCTGTGGTTTGTTTCAGTTTCAGATGGAGAGTTGTAGTAGATATGGTCCGTGTGTGTAGGAAACACGGTTCTTTTTTTCTGAGCACATTCACGTTTCCCACCTTATTAGAGATTCTAGAAAGCAAGAGCGAGCTTCTTGCTCTAAAGCAGAGTGTGTTTCATGGATGAGAGCTGTGCTGTGTGTTTCCCTTCAGAACCAGAGTTCAATGCCAGGCTCTGTGTCTTCCTACAAGCACGATTTCATTTCATGTAAACGCACTCACTTTTCAGCTAAAAATAAGCTACATTGTTCAAGAAGCACACACGTTTCTCGCTCTTAACTGAAAAGCATTGGATGTTAGAGGACCTGTGGTTTGTATCAGTTTCAGAAGCAGAGTTGAAGTAGATATAGTCCGTGTGAGAAGGAAACACGGTTCTTTTGTTCTTAGCACACTCACGTTTCCCCCATTACTAGAGACTCTAGAAAGCAAGAGCGTGCTTCTTGCTCTAAACCAGAGTGTGTTTCATGGATGAGAACTGTGCTGTATGTTTCCATTCAGAAACGGAGTTATATTCCGGACACTGAGTCTTCTTACAAGCAAGACTTCGTTTCTGGTAAACGCACTCTCTTTTCAGCTCAAAGGAAGCTACATGGTTCACGAAGCTCACACGTTTCAGGCTCATAACTGAAAAGCATTGGATGTTAGAGGACCTGTGGTTTGTATCAGTTTCAGAAGGAGAGTGGAACTAGATATGGTCCGTGTGTGTTGGAAGCACGGTTCTTTTGTTCTGAGCACACTCACGTTTCCCGCCTTATTAGAGACTCTGGAAAGCAAGAGAGTGCTTCTTGCTCTAAAGCAGAGTGTGTTTCATGGATGAGAACTGTGCTGTCTGTTTCCCTTCAGAAACGGAGTTCAATGCCAGGCTCTGTGTCTTCCTACAAGAAAGACTTCGTTTCAGGTAAATGCAGGAACTTTTCAGCTCAAAGGAAGCTACATCGTTCACGCAGTTCACACGTTTCTCGCTCTAAACTGAAAAGCACTGGAGGTTAGAGGACCTGTGGTTTGTATCAGTTTCAGAGGCAGAGTGGAACTTGACATGGTCTGTGTGTGTAGGAAACACGGTTCTTTTGTTCTGAGCACACTCACATTTCCCGCCCTATTAGAGATTCTAGAAAGCAAGAGCGTGCTTCTTGCTCTATTGCAGAGTGTGTTTCATGGATGAGAACTGTGCTGTGTGTTTCCCTTCAGAAACGGAGTTCAATGCCAGGCTCTGTGTCTTCCTACAAGCAAGAATTCGTTTCAGGTAAAGGTACTCACTTTTCAGCTCAAAAGAAGCTACATTGTTCACGAAGCTCACATGATTCTCTCTCTTAACTGAAAAGCATTGGATGTTAGAGGACCTGTGGTTTGTATCAGTTTCAGATGGAGAGTTGTAGTAGATATGGTCTGTGTGTGTAGGAAACACGGTTCTTTTTTTCTGAGCACATTCACGTTTCCCACCTTATTAGAGATTCTACAAAGCAAGAGCGAGCTTCTTGCTCTAAAGCAGATTATGTTACATGGATGTGAACTGTGCTGTATGTTTCCGTTCAGAAACGGAGTTCAATGCAAGGCTCTCTGTCTTCCTACAAGCAAGACTTCGTTTCAGGTAAACACACTCACCTTTCAGCTGAAATGAAGCTACATTGTTCACAATGCTCACACGTTTCTCGCTCTTAACTGAAAAGTATTGGATGTTAGAGGACCTGTGATTTGTATCAGTTTCAGAAGCAGAGTTGAACTAGATATGGTCCGTGTGTGTTGGAAACACGGTTCTTCTGTCCTGAGCAACCCACGTTTCCCGCCCTATTAGAGATTCTAGAAAGCAAGAGCGTGCTTCTTGCTCTAAAGCAGAGTGTGTTTCATGGGTGAGAACTGTGCAGTGCGTTTCTCTTCAGAAACGGAGTTAAATGCCAGGCTCTGTGTCTTCCTACAAGCAAGATTTCCTTTCAGGTTTACGCACTCACTTTTGAGCTCAAATGTAGCTACATCATTCACGAAGCTCACACGTTTCTCGCTCTTAACTGAAAAGCATTTGATGTTAGAGGACCTGTGGTTTGTATCAGTTTCAGAAGCAGAGTTGAACTTGATATGGTCCGTGTGTGTAGGAAACACGGTTTTTTTATTCTGAGCACACTCAAGTTTCCCCCCTTTTTAGAGACCCTAGAAAGCAAGAGCGTGCTTCTTGCTCTAAAGCAGAGTGTGTTTCATGGATGAGAGCTGTGCTGTGTGTTTCCCTTCAGAACCGGAGTTCAATGCCAGGCTCTGTGTCTTCCTACAAGGAAGACTTCGTTTCAGGTAAACGCAGGAACTTTTCAGCTCAAAGGAAGCTACATCGTTCACGAAGCCCACACGTTTCTCTCTCTAAACTGAAAAGCATTGGATGTTAGAGGACCTGTGGTTTGTATCAGTTTCAGAAGTAGAGTTGTACTAGATATGGTCTGTGTGTGTAGGAAACATGGTTCTTTTGTTGTGAGCACACCCATGTTTCCCGCCTTATTAGAGATTCTAGAAAGCTAGAGCTTGCTTCTTGCTCTAAAGCAGAGGTTGTTTCATAGATGAGAAATGTGCTTTGTGTTCATCGTCAGAAACGGTGTGAAATGCCAGGCTCTGTGTCTCCCTACAAGCAAGATTTCGTTTCATGTAAACGCACTCACTTTTCAGCTAAAAAGAAGCTACATTGTTCAAGAACCTCACACGTTTCTTGCTCTTAACTGAAAAGCATTGGATGTTAGGGGACCTGTGATTTGTATCAGTTTCAGAAGCAGAGTTGAACTAGATATGGTCCGTGTGTGTAGGAAACACGGTTCTTCTGTCCTGAGCACACTCACGTTTCCCGCCCTATTAGAGATTCTAGAAAGCAAGAGCGTGCTTCTTGCTCTAAAGCAGAGTGTGTTTCATGGATGAGAACTGTGCAGTGTGTTTCTCTTCAGAAACGGAGTTAAATGCCATGCTCTGTGTCTTCCTACAAGCAAGACTTCGTTTCAGGTAAACGCACTCACTTTTGCGCTCAAATGTAGCTACATCATTCACGAAGCTCACACGTTTCTCGCTCTTAACTGAAAAGCATTCGATGTTAGAGGACCTGTGGTTTGTATCAGTTTCAGAAGGAGAGTTGAACTAGATATTGTCCGTGTGTGTTGGATGCACGGTTCTTTTGTTCTGAGCACACTCAAGTTTCCCGTCTTATTAGAGACTCTGGAAAGCAAGAGAGTGCTTCTTGCTCTAAAGCAGAGTGTGTTTCATGGATGAGAACTGTGCTGTGTGTTTCCCTTCAGAAACGGAGTTCAATGCCAGGCTCTGTGTCTTCCTACAAGCAAGAATTCGTTTCAGGTAAAGGTACTCACTTTTCAGCTCAAAAGAAGCTACATTGTTCACGAAGCTCACATGTTTCTTGCTCTTAACTGAAAAGCATTGGATGTTAGAGGACCTGTGGTTTGTTTCAGTTTCAGATGGAGAGTTGTAGTAGATATGGTCCGTGTGTGTAGGAAACACGGTTCTTTTTTTCTGAGCACATTCACGTTTCCCACATTATTAGAGATTCTAGAAAGCAAGAGCGAGCTTCTTGCTCTAAAGCAGAGTGTGTTTCATGGATGAGAGCTGTGCTGTGTGTTTCCCTTCAGAACCAGAGTTCAATGCCAGGCTCTGTGTCTTCCTACAAGCACGATTTCATTTCATGTAAACGCACTAACTTTTCAGCTAAAAATAAGCTACATTGTTCAAGAAGCACACACGTTTCTCGCTCTTAACTGAAAAGCATTGGATGTTAGAGGACCTGTGGTTTGTATCAGTTTCAGAAGCAGAGTTGAAGTAGATATGGTCCATGTGAGAAGGAAACACGGTTCTTTTGTTCTTAGCACACTCACGTTTCCCCCATTACTAGAGACTCTAGAAAGCAAGAGCGTGCTTCTTGCTCTAAACCAGAGTGTGTTTCATGGATGAGAACTGTGCTGTATGTTTCCATTCAGAAACAGAGTGATATTCCGGACACTGAATCTTCTTACAAGCAAGACTTCGTTTCTGGTAAACGCACTCTCTTTTCAGCTCAAAGGAAGCTACATGGTTCACGAAGCTCACACGTTTCAGGCTCATAACTGAAAAGCATTGGATGTTAGAGGACCTGTGGTTTGTATCAGTTTCAGAAGGAGAGTGGAACTAGATATGGTCCGTGTGTGTTGGAAGCACGGTTCTTTTGTTCTGAGCACACTCACGTTTCCCGCCTTATTAGAGACTCTGGAAAGCAAGAGAGTGCTTCTTGCTCTAAAGCAGAGTGTGTTTCATGGATGAGAACTGTGCTGTGTGTTTCCCTTCAGAAACGGAGTTCAATGCCAGGCTCTGTGTCTTCCTACAAGAAAGACTTCGTTTCAGGTAAATGCAGGAACTTTTCAGCTCAAAGGAAGCTACATCGTTCACGCAGTTCACACGTTTCTCGCTCTAAACTGAAAAGCACTGGAGGTTAGAGGACCTGTGGTTTGTATCAGTTTCAGAGGCAGAGTGGAACTTGACATGGTCTGTGTGTGTAGGAAACACGGTTCTTTTGTTCTGAGCACACTCACATTTCCCGCCCTATTAGAGATTCTAGAAAGCAAGAGCGTGCTTCTTGCTCTATTGCAGAGTGTGTTTCATGGATGAGAGCTGTGCTGTGTGTTTCCCTTCAGAAACGGAGTTCAATGCCACGCTCTGTGTCTTCATACAAGCAAGACTTCGTTTCAGGAAAACGCACTCACTTCTCAGCTCAAAGGAATATACATTGTTCACGAAGCTCACTCGTTTCTCTCTCTTAACTGAAAAGCATTGGATGTTACAGGACCTGTGGTTTGTATCAGTTTCAGAAGCAGAGTTGAACTAGATATGGTCCGTGTGAGAAGGAAACACGGTTCTTTTGTTCTGAGCACACTCACGTTTCCCCCATTACTAGAGACTCTAGAAAGCAAGAGCGTGCTTCTTGCTCTAAACCAGAGTGTGTTTCATGGATGGCAACTGTGCTGTCTGTTTCCATTCAGAAACGGAGTGAAATTCCGGGCTCTGAGTCTTCTTACAAGCAAGACTTCTTTTCTGGTAAACGCACTCACTTTTCAGCTCAAAGGAAGCTACATGGTTCACGAAGCTCACACGTTTCTAGCTCATAACTGAAAAGCATTGGATGTTAGAGGACCTGTGGTTTGTATCAGTTTCAGAAGGAGAGTTGAACTAGATATTGTTCGTGTGTGTTGGAAGCACGGTTCTTTTGTTCTGAGCACACTCAAGTTTCCCGCCTTATTAGAGACTCTGGAAAGCAAGAGAGTGCTTCTTGCTCTAAAGCAGAGTGTGTTTCATGGATGAGAACTGTGCTGTGTGTTTCCCTTCAGAAACGGAGTTCAATGCCAGGCTCTGTGTCTTCCTACAAGAAAGACTTCGTTTCAGGTAAATGCAGGAACTTTTCAGCTCAAAGGAAGCTACATCGTTCACGCAGTTCACACGTTTCTCGCTCTAAACTGAAAAGCACTGGAGGTTAGAGGACCTGTGGTTTGTATCAGTTTCAGAGGCAGAGTGGAACTTGACATGGTCTGTGTGTGTAGGAAACACGGTTCTTTTGTTCTGAGCACACTCACATTTCCCGCCCTATTAGAGATTCTAGAAAGCAAGAGCGTGCTTCTTGCTCTATTGCAGAGTGTGTTTCATGGATGAGAGCTGTGCTGTGTGTTTCCCTTCAGAAACGGAGTTCAATGCCACGCTCTGTGTCTTCATACAAGCAAGACTTCGTTTCAGGAAAACGCACTCACTTCTCAGCTCAAAGGAATATACATTGTTCACGAAGCTCACTCGTTTCTCTCTCTTAACTGAAAAGCATTGGATGTTACAGGACCTGTGGTTTGTATCAGTTTCAGAAGCAGAGTTGAACTAGATATGGTCCGTGTGAGAAGGAAACACGGTTCTTTTGTTCTGAGCACAATCACGTTTCCCCCATTACTAGAGACTCTAGAAAGCAAGAGCGTGCTTCTTGCTCTAAACCAGAGTGTGTTTCATGGATGGCAACTGTGCTGTCTGTTTCCATTCAGAAACGGAGTGAAATTCCGGGCTCTGAGTCTTCTTACAAGCAAGACTTCTTTTCTGGTAAACGCACTCACTTTTCAGCTCAAAGGAAGCTACATGGTTCACGAAGCTCACACGTTTCTAGCTCATAACTGAAAAGCATTGGATGTTAGAGGACCTGTGGTTTGTATCAGTTTCAGAAGGAGAGTTGAACTAGATATTGTTCGTGTGTGTTGGAAGCACGGTTCTTTTGTTCTGAGCACACTCAAGTTTCCCGCCTTATTAGAGACTCTGGAAAGCAAGAGAGTGCTTCTTGCTCTAAAGCAGAGTGTGTTTCATGGATGAGAACTGTGCTGTGTGTTTCCCTTCAGAAACGGAGTTCAATGCCAGGCTCTGTGTCTTCCTACAAGCAAGAATTCGTTTCAGGTAAAGGTACTCACTTTTCAGCTCAAAAGAAGCTACATTGTTCACGAAGCTCACATGTTTCTCGCTCTTAACTGAAAAGCATTGGATGTTAGAGGACCTGTGGTTTGTATCAGTTTCAGATGGAGAGTTGTAGTAGATATGGTCTGTGTGTGTAGGAAACACGGTTCTTTTTTTCTGAGCACATTCACGTTTCCCACCTTATTAGAGATTCTAGAAAGCAAGAGCGAGCTTCTTGCTCTAAAGCAGATTATGTTACATGGATGTGAACTGTGCTGTATGTTTCCGTTCAGAAACGGAGTTCAATGCAAGGCTCTCTGTCTTCCTACAAGCAAGACTTCGTTTCAGGAAAACTCACTCTCTTCTCAGCGCAAATGAAGCTTTATCATTCACGAAGCTCACACGTTTCTCGCTCTTAACTGAAAAGCATGGAATGTGAGAGGACCTGTTGTTTGTATCAGTTTCAGAAGCAGAGTTGAACTAGATATGGTCCGTGTGTGTAGAAAACACGGTTCTTCTGTCCTGAGCACACTCACGTTTCCCACCATATTAGAGACTCTGGAAAGCAAGAGCGTGCTTCTTGCTCTAAAGCAGAGTGTGTTTCATGGATGAGAACTGTGCTGTGTGTTTCTCTTCAGAAACGGAGTTAAATGCCAGACTCTGTGTCTTCCTACAAGCAAGACTTCGTTTCAGGTAAACTCACTCACTTTTCAGCTCAAACATAGCTACATTGTTCACGAAGCTCACACGTTTCTCGCTCTTTACTGAAAAGCACTCGAAGTTAGAGGACCTGAGGTTTGTATCAGTTTCAGAAGTAGATTGAACTACATGTGCTCCATGTGTGTAGGAAACACGGTTATTTGTTCTGAGACACTCACGTTTCCCGCCTTATTAGAGACTCTAGAAAGCAAGAGCATGCTTCTTGCTCTATAGCAGAGTGTGTTTCATGGAATGAGAACTGTGCTGTGTGTTTGGCTTCAGAAACAGAGTTCAATGCCAGGCTCTGTGTCTTCCTAAAAGCAAGACTTCTTTTCAGGTAAACACACTGACTTTTCAGCTGAAACGAAGCTACATTGTTCACGAAGCTCACACGTTTCTCGCTCTTAACTGAAAAGCATTGGATGTTAGAGGACCTGTGGTTTGTATCAGTGTCAGATGAAGAGGTGTACTAGATATGGTCCGTGTGTGTAGGTAACACGGTTCTTTTTTTCTGAGCACATTCACGTTTCCCACCTTATTAGCGATTCTAGAAAGCAAGAGCGTGCTTCTTGCTCTAAAGTAGATTATGTTACATGGATGTGAACTGTGCTGTGTGTTTCCCTTCAGAAACGGAGTTCAATGCAAGGCTCTGTGTCTTCCTACAAGCAAGACTTCGTTTCAGGTAAACACACTCACTTTTCAGCTGAAACGAAGCTACATTGTTCACGAAGCTCACACGTTTCTCGCTCTTAACTGAAAAGCATTGGATGTTAGAGGACCTGTGGTTTGTATCAGTTTCAGAAGCAGAGTTGAACTAGATATGGTCCGTGTGTGTAGGAAACACGGTTCTTCTCTCCTGAGCACACTCACGTTTCCCGCCCTATTAGAGATTCTAGAAAGCAAGAGCGTGCTTCTTGCTCTAAAGCAGAGTGTGTTTCATGGATGAGAACTGTGCAGTGTGTTTCTCTTCAGAAACGGAGTTCAATGTCAGGCTCTGTGTATTCATACAAGCAAGACTTCGTTTCAGGAAAACGCACTCACTTCTCACCTCAAAGGAAGCTACATAGTTCACGAAGCTCACACGTTTCTTGCTCTTAACTGAAAAGTATTGGATGTTAGAGGACCTGTGGTTTGTATCAGTTTCAGAAGGAGAGATGAACTAGATACGGTCCGTGTGTGTTGGAAGCACGGTTCTTTTTTTCTGAGCACACTCACGTTTTCCGCCTTATTAGAGACTCTGGAAAGCAAGAGAGTGCTTCTTGCTCTAAAGCAGAGTGTGTTTCATGGATGAGAACTGTGCTGTGTGTTTCCCTTCAGAAACGGAGTTCAATGCCAGGCTCTGTGTCTTCCTACAAGCAAGATTTCGTTTCATGTAAACGCACTCACTTTTGAGCTAAAAAGAAGCTACATTGTTCAAGAAGCTCACACGTTTCTCGCTCTTAACTGAAAAGCATTGGATGTTAGAGGACCTGTGGTTTGTATCAGTTACAGAAGCAGAGTTGAACTAGATATGGTCCGTGTGTGTAGGAAACACGGTTCTTTTGTTCTGAGCACACTCACATTTCCCGCCTTATTAGGGACTCTAGTAAGCAAGAGCGTGCTTCTTGCTCTAAACCAGAGTGTGTTTCATGGATGAGATCTGTGCTGTGTGTTTCCCATAGTTTCGGAGTCCAATGACAGGCTCTGTGTTTTCCTACAAGAAAGACTTTGTTTCAGGTAAACGCACTCACTTTTCATGCAAATAAAGCTTTATCATTCACGAAGCTCACACGTTTCTAGCTCATAACTGAAAAGCATTGGATGTTAGAGGACCTGTGATTTGTATCAGTTTCAGAAGCAGAGTTGAACTAGATATGGTCCGTGTGTGTAGGAAACATGGTTCTTCTGTCCTGAGCACACTCACGTTTCCCGCCCTATTAGAGATTCTAGAAAGCAAGAGCGTGCTTCTTGCTCTAAAGCAGAGTGTGTTTCATGGATGAGAACTGTGCAGTGTGTTTCTCTTCAGAAATGGAGTTAAATGCCAGGCTCTGTGTCTTCCTACAAGCAAGACTTCGTTTCAGGTAAACGCACTCACTTTTGCGCTCAAACATAGCTACATCATTCACGAAGCTCACACGTTTCTTGCTCTTAACTGAAAAGCATTCGATGTTAGAGGACCTGTGGTTTGTATCAGTTTCAGAAGCAGAGTTGAACTAGATATGGTCCGTGTGAGAAGGAAACACGGTTCTTTTGTTCTGTGCACACTCACGTTTCCCCTATTACTAGAGACTCTAGAAAGCAAGAGCGTGCTTCTTGCTCT
The DNA here is from genome assembly GCA_949786405.1 of Onychomys arenicola. Classification (NCBI taxonomy): domain Eukaryota; kingdom Metazoa; phylum Chordata; class Mammalia; order Rodentia; family Cricetidae; genus Onychomys; species Onychomys arenicola. The sequence goes on from CATKUM010000045.1 coordinate 1,817,103, forward strand.
AAACCAGAGTGTGTTTCATGGATGGCAACTCTGCTGTCTGTTTCCCTTCAGAAACGGAGTGAAATTCCGGGCTCTGAGTCTTCTTACAAGCAAGACTTCGTTTCTGGTAAATGCACTCACTTTTCAGCTCAAAGGAAGCTACATTGTTCACGAAGCTCACACGTTTCTAGCTCATAACTGAAAAGCATTGGATGTTAGAGGACCTGTGGTTTGTATCAGTTTCAGAAGGAGAGTTGAACTAGATATTGTCCGTGTGTGTTGGAAGCACGGTTCTTTTGTTCTGAGCACACTCAAGTTTCCCGCCTTATTAGAGACTCTGGAAAGCAAGAGAGTGCTTCTTGCTCTAAAGCAGAGTGTTTTTCAGGGATGAGAACTGTGCTGTGTGTTTCCCTTCAGAAACGGAGTTCAATGCCAGGCTCTGTGTCTTCCTACAAGCAAGACTTCGTTTCAGGTAAACTCACTCACTTTTCAGCTCAAACATAGCTACATCGTTCACGAAGCTCACACGTTTCTCGCTCTTTACTGAAAAGCATTCGAAGTTAGAGGACCTGAGGTTTGTATCAGTTTCAGAAGTAGATTGAACTACATGTGCTCCGTGTGTGGGAAACACGGTTCTTTGTACTGAGCACACTCACGTTTCCCGCCTTTTTAAAGACTCTAGAAAGCAAGAGCATGCTTCTTGCTCTATAGCAGAGTGTGTTTCATGGAATGAGAACTGTGCTGTGTGTTTGGCTTCAGAAACAGAGTTCAATGCCAGGCTTTGTGTCTTCCTAAAAGCAAGACTTCGTTTCAGGTAAACACACTCAATTTTCAGGTGAAACGAAGCTACATTGTTCACGAAGCTCACACGTTTCTCGCTCTTAACTGAAAAGCATTGGATGGTAGAGGTCCTGTGGTTTGTATCAGTTTCAGAAGCAGAGTTGAACTAGATATGGTCCTTGTTTGTAGGAAACACGGTTCTTCTCTCCTGAGCACACTCACATTTCCCGCCTTATTAGGGACTCTAGTAAGCAAGAGCGTGCTTCTTGCTCTAAACCAGAGTGTGTTTCATGGATGAGATCTGTGCTGTGTGTTTCCCTTAGAAACGGAGTCCAATGACAGGCTCTGTGTTTTCCTACAAGAAAGACTTCGTTTCAGGTAAACGCACTCACTTTTCAGCGCAAATAAACTTTATCATTCACGAAGCTCACACGTTTCTAGGTCATAACTGAAAAGCATTGGATGTTAGAGGACCTGTGATTTGTATCAGTTTCAGAAGCAGAGTTGAACTCTATATGGTCCGTGTGTGTAGGAAACATGGTTCTTCTGTCCTGAGCACACTCACGTTTCCCGCCCTATTAGAGATTCTAGAAAGCAAGAGCGTGCTTCTTGCTCTAAAGCAGAGTGTGTTTCATGGATGAGAACTGTGCAGTGTGTTTCTCTTCAGAAACGGAGTTAAATGCCAGGCTCTGTGTCTTCCTACAAGCAAGACTTCGTTTCAGGTAAACGCACTCACTTTTGCGCTCAAACATAGCTACATCATTCACGAAGCTCACACGTTTCTCGCTCTTAACTGAAAAGCATTCGATGTTAGAGGACCTGTGGTTTGTATCAGTTTCAGAAGCAGAGTTGAACTAGATATGGTCCGTGTGAGAAGGAAACACGGTTCTTTTGTTCTGAGCACACTCACGTTTCCCCCATTACTAGAGACTCTAGAAAGCAAGAGCGTGCTTCTTGCTCTAAACCAGAGTGTGTTTCATGGATGGCAACTGTGCTGTCTGTTTCCCTTCAGAAACGGAGTGAAATTCCGGGCTCTGAGTCTTCTTACAAGCAAGACTTCGTTTCTGGTAAATGCACTCACTTTTCAGCTCAAAGGAAGCTACATGGTTCACGAAGCTCACACGTTTCTAGCTCATAACTGAAAAGCATTGGATGTTAGAGGACCTGTGGTTTGTATCAGTTTCAGAAGGAGAGTTGAACTAGATATTGTCCGTGTGTGTTGGAAGCACGGTTCTTTTGTTCTGAGCACACTCAAGTTTCCCGCCTTATTAGAGACTCTGGAAAGCAAGAGAGTGCTTCTTGCTCTAAAGCAGAGTGTTTTTCAGGGATGAGAACTGTGCTGTGTGTTTCCCTTCAGAAACGGAGTTCAATGCCAGGCTCTGTGTCTTCCTACAAGCAAGACTTCGTTTCAGGTAAACTCACTCACTTTTCAGCTCAAACATAGCTACATCGTTCACGAAGCTCACACGTTTCTCGCTCTTTACTGAAAAGCATTCGAAGTTAGAGGACCTGAGGTTTGTATCAGTTTCAGAAGTAGATTGAACTACATGTGCTCCGTGTGTGGGAAACACGGTTCTTTGTACTGAGCACACTCACGTTTCCCGCCTTTTTAAAGACTCTAGAAAGCAAGAGCATGCTTCTTGCTCTATAGCAGAGTGTGTTTCATGGAATGAGAACTGTGCTGTGTGTTTGGCTTCAGAAACAGAGTTCAATGCCAGGCTCTGTGTCTTCCTAAAAGCAAGACTTCGTTTCAGGTAAACACATTCAATTTTCAGGTGAAACGAAGCTACATTGTTCACGAAGCTCACACGTTTCTCGTTCTTAACTGAAAAGCATTGGATGGTAGAGGTCCTGTGGTTTGTATCAGTTTCAGAAGCAGAGTTGAACTAGATATGGTCCTTGTTTGTAGGAAACACGGTTCTTCTCTCCTGAGCACACTCACATTTCCCGCCTTATTAGGGACTCTAGTAAGCAAGAGCGTGCTTCTTGCTCTAAACCAGAGTGTGTTTCATGGATGAGATCTGTGCTGTGTGTTTCCCTTAGAAACGGAGTCCAATGACAGGCTCTGTGTTTTCCTACAAGAAAGACTTCGTTTCAGGTAAACGCACTCACTTTTCAGCGCAAATAAAGCTTTATCATTCACGAAGCTCACACGTTTCTAGGTCATAACTGAAAAGCATTGGATGTTAGAGGACCTGTGATTTGTATCAGTTTCAGAAGCAGAGTTGAACTAGATATGGTCCGTGTGTGTAGGAAACATGGTTCTTCTGTCCTGAGCACACTCACGTTTCCCGCCCTATTAGAGATTCTAGGAAGCAAGAGCGTGCTTCTTGCTCTAAAGCAGAGTGTGTTTCATGGATGAGAACTGTGCAGTGTGTTTCTCTTCAGAAACGGAGTTAAATGCCAGGCTCTGTGTCTTCCTACAAGCAAGACTTCGTTTCAGGTAAACGCACTCACTTTTGCGCTCAAACCTAGCTACATCATTCACGAAGCTCACACGTTTCTCGCTCTTAACTGAAAAGCATTCGATGTTAGAGGACCTGTGGTTTGTATCAGTTTCAGAAGCAGAGTTGAACTAGATATGGTCCGTGTGAGAAGGAAACACGGTTCTTTTGTTCTGAGCACACTCACGTTTCCCCCATTACTAGAGACTCTAGAAAGCAAGAGCGTGCTTCTTGCTCTAAACCAGAGTGTGTTTCATGGATGGCAACTGTGCTGTCTGTTTCTCTTCAGAAACGGAGTGAAATTCTGGGCTCTGAGTCTTCTTACAAGCAAGACTTCGTTTCTGGTAAATGCACTCACTTTTCAGCTCAAAGGAAGCTACATGGTTCACGAAGCTCACACGTTTCTACCTCATAACTGAAAAGCATTGGATGTTAGAGGACCTGTGGTTTGTATCAGTTTCAGAAGGAGAGTTGAACTAGATATTGTCCGTGTGTGTTGGAAGCACGGTTCTTTTGTTCTGAGCACACTCAAGTTTCCTGCCTTATTAGAGACTCTGGAAAGCAAGAGAGTGCTTCTTGCTCTAAAGCAGAGTGTGTTTCATGGATGAGAACTGTGCTGTGTGTTTCCCTTCAGAAACGGAGTTCAATGCCAGGCTCTGTGTCTTCCTACAAGCAAGACTTCGTTTCAGGTAAACTCACTCACTTTTCAGCTCAAACATAGCTACATCGTTCACAAAGCTCACACGTTTCTCGCTCTTTACTGAAAAGCATTCGAAGTTAGAGGACCTGAGGTTTGTATCAGTTTCAGAAGTAGATTGAACTACATGTGCTCCGTGTGTGGGAAACACGGTTCTTTGTACTGAGCACACTCACGTTTCCCGCCTTATTAAAGGCTCTAGAAAGCAAGAGCATGCTTCTTGCTCTATAGCAGAGTGTGTTTCATGGAATGAGAACTGTGCTGTGTGTTTGGCTTCAGGAACAGAGTTCAATGCCAGGCTCTGTGTCTTCCTAAAAGCAAGACTTCGTTTCAGGTAAACACACTCACTTTTCAGGTGAAACGAAGCTACATTGTTCACGAAGGTCACACGTTTCTCGCTCTTAACTGAAAAGCATTGATGGTAGAGGTCCTGTGGTTTGTATCAGTTTCAGAAGCAGAGTTGAACTAGATATGGTCCGTGTGTGTAGGAAACACGGTTCTTCTCTCCTGAGCACACTCACGTTTCCCGCCCTATTAGAGATTCTAGAAAGAAAGAGCGTGCTTCTTACTCTAAAGCAGATTGTGTTTCATGGATGAGAACTGTGCAGTGTGTTTCTGTTCAGAAACGGAGTCCAATGCCAGGCTCTGTGTATTCATACAAGCAAGACTTCGTTTCAGGTAAACGCACTCACTTTTGCGCTCAAACGTAGCTACATTGTTCACGAAGCTCACACGTTTCTCGCTCTTAACTGAAAAGCATTCGATGTTAGAGGACCTGTGGTTTGTATCAGTTTCAGGAGCTGAGTTGAACTTGATATGGTCCGTGTGTGTAGGAAACACGGTTTCTTTATTCTGAGCACACTCACTTTTCCCCCCTTTTTAGAGACCCTAGAAAGCAAGAGCGTGCTTCTTGCTCTAAAGCAGAGTGTGTTTCATGGATGAGAGCTGTGCTGTGTGTTTCCCTTCAGAACCGGAGTTCAATGCCAGGCTCTGTGTCTTCCTACAAGCACGATTTCATTTCATGTAAACGCACTCACTTTTCAGCTAAAAATAAGCTACATTGTTCAAGAAGCACACACGTTTCTCGCTCTTAACTGAAAAGCATTGGATGTTAGAGGACCTGTGGTTTGTATCAGTTTCAGAAGAAGAGTTGAACTAGATATGGTCCGTGTGAGAAGGAAACACGGTTCTTTTGTTCTGAGCACACTCACGTTTCCCCCATTACTAGAGACTCTAGAAAGCGAGAGCGTGCTTCTTGCTCTAAACCAGAGTGTGTTTCATGGATGAGAACTGTGCTGTCTGTTTCCATTCAGAAACGGAGTGATATTCCGGGCTCTGAGTCTTCTTACAAGCAAGACTTCCTTTCTGGTAAACGCACTCACTTTTCAGCTCAAAGGAAGCTACATGGTTCACGAAGCTCACACGTTTCAGGCTCATAACTGAAAAGCATTGGATGTTAGAGGACCTGAGGTTTGTATCAGTTTAAGAAGGAGAGTTGAACTAGATATGGTCCGTGTGTGTTGGAAGCACGGTTCTTTTGTTCTGAGCACACTCACGTTTCCCGCCTTATTAGAGACTCTAGTAAGCAAGAGCGTGCTTCTTGCTCTAAAGCAGAGTGTGTTTCATGGATGAGAACTGTGCTGTGTGTTTCCCTTAGAAACGGAGTCCAATGCCAGGCTCTGTGTTTTCCTACAAGCGAGAATTCTTTTCTGGTAAACGCACTCACTTTTCAGCTCAAAGGAAGCTACATGGTTCACGAATCTCACACGTTTCTAGCTCATAACTGAAAAGCATTGGATGTTAGAGGACCTGTGGTTTATATCAGTTTCAGAAGCAGAGTTGAAGTAGACATGGTCCGTGTGTGTAGAAAACATGGTTTTTTTATTCTGAGCACACTCACGTTTCCCCCCTTTTTAGAGACCCTAGAAAGCACGAGCGTGCTTCTTGCTCTAAAGCAGAGTGTGTTTCATGCATGAGAGCTGTGCTGTGTGTTTCCCTTCAGAACCGGAGTTCAATGCCAGGCTCTGTGTCTTCCTACAAGCAAGATTTCGTTTCATGTAAACGCACTCACTTTTCAGCTAAAAAGAAGCTACATTGTTCAAGAAGCTCACTCGTTTCTCCCTCTTAACTGAAAAGCATTGGATGTTACAGGACCTGTGGTTTGTATCAGTTTCAGAAGCAGAGTTGAACTAGATATGGTCCGTGTGAGAAGGAAACACGGTTCTTTTGTTCTGATCACAATCACGTTTCCCCCATTACTAGAGACTCTAGAAAGCAAGAGCGTGCTTCTTGCTCTAAACCAGAGTGTGTTTCATGGATGGCAACTGTGCTGTCTGTTTCCATTCAGAAACGGAGTGAAATTCCGGGCTCTGAGTCTTCTTACAAGCAAGACTTCGTTTCTGGTAAACGCACTCACTTTTCAGCTCAAAGGAAGCTAAATGGTTCACGAAGCTCACACGTTTCTAGCTCATAACTGAAAAGCATTGGATGTTAGAGGACCTGTGGTTTGTATCAGTTTCAGAAGGAGAGTTGAACTAGATATTGTCCGTGTGTGTTGGAAGCACGGTTCTTTTTTTCTGAGCACACTCAAGTTTCCCGCCTTATTAGAGCCTCTGGAAAGCAAGAGAGTGCTTCTTGCTCTAAAGCAGAGTGTGTTTCATGGATGAGAACTGTGCTGTGTGTTTCCCTTCAGAAACGGAGTTCAATGCCAGGCTCTGTGTCTTCCTACAAGGAAGACTTCGTTTCAGGTAAACGCAGGAACTGTTCAGCTCAAAGGAAGCTACATAGTTCATGAAGCTCACACGTTTCTTGCTCTTAACTGAAAAGCATGGGATGTGAGAGGACCTGTGGTTTGTATCAGTTTCAGAAGTAGAGTTGTACTAGATATGGTCTGTGTGTGTAGGAAACATGGTTCTTTTGTTGTAAGCACACCCATGTTTCCCGCCTTATTAGAGATTCTAGAAAGCTAGAGCTTGCTTCTTGCTCTAAAGCAGAGGTTGTTTCATAGATGAGAAATGTGCTTTGTGTTCATCGTCAGAAACGGTGTGAAATGCCAAGTTCTGTGTTTTCCTACAAGCAAGATTTCGTTTCAGGTAAACGCACTCACTTTTCAGCTCAAAGGAAGCTATATGGTTCACGAATCTCACAAGTTTCTAGCTCATAACTGAAAAGCATTGGATGTTAGAGGACCTGTTGTTTGTATCAGTTTCAGAAGCAGAGTTAAACTAGATATGGTGCGTGTGTGTAGGAAACATGGTTCTTTTGTTCTGAGCACACTCATGTTTCCCGCCTTATTAGAGACTCTAGAAAGCAAGAGAGTGCTTCTTGCTCTAAAGCAGAGTTTGTTTAATGGATGAGAACTGTGCTGTGTGTTTCCCTTCAGAAACTTAGTGAAATGCCGGGATCTGAGTCTTCCTACAAGCAAGACTTCGTTTCTGGTAAACGCACTCACTTTTCAGCTCAAAGGAAGCTACATGGTTCACGAAGCTCACACGTTTCTAGCTCATAACTGAAAAGCATTGGATGTTAGAGGACCTGTGGTTTGTATCAGTTTCAGAAGGAGAGTTGAACTAGATATGGTCCATGTGTGTAGAAAACACGGTTCTTTTGTATTGAGCACAATCACATTTCCCGCCTTATTAGAGACTCTAGAAATCAAGAGCGTGCTTCTTGCTCTAAAGCAGAGTGTGTTTCATGGATGAGAACTGTGCTGTGTGTTTCCATTCAGAAACAGAGTTCAATGCCAGGCTCTGTGTCTTCATACAAGCAAGACTTCGTTTCAGGAAAACGCACTCACTTCTCAGCTCAAAAGAAGCTACATTGTTCACGATGCTCACACGTTTCTCTCTCTTAACTGAAAAGCATGGGATTTGAGAGGACCTGTGGTTTGTATCAGCTTCAGAAGCAGAGTTGAACTAGATATGTTCCGTGTGTAGTAAACATGGTTCTTTTGTTATGAGCACACTCACGTTTCCCGCCTTATTAGAGATTCTAGAAAGCAAGAGCGTGCTTCTTGCTCTAAAGCAGAGTGTGTTTCATGGATGAGAACTGTGCTGTCTGTTTTCCTTCAGAAACGGAGTGAAATGTCGGGCTCTGAGGCTTCCTACAAAGAAGACTTCGTTTCAGGTAAACCCAGGAACTTTTCAGCTCAAAGGAAGATACATTGTTCACGAAGCTCACATGTTTCTCGCTCTTAACTGAAAAGCATTGGATGTTAGAGGACCTGTGGTTTGTATCAGTTTCAGAAGCAGAGTTGAACTAGATATGGTCCCTGTGTGTAGAAAACACGGTTCTTTTGTTCTGAGCACACTCACGTTTCCCGCCTTATTAGAGACTCTAGAAATCAAGAGCGTGCTTCTTGCTCTATTGCAGAGTGTGTTTCATGGATGAGAACTGTGCTGTGTGTTTCCCTTCAGAAACGGAGTTCAATGCCACGCTCTGTGTCTTCATACAAGCAAGACTTCGTATCAGGAAAACGCACTCACTTCTCAGCTCAAAGGAAGATACATTGTTCACGAAGCTCACTCGTTTCTCTCTCTTAACTGAAAAGCATTGGATGTTACCGGACCTGTGGGTTGTATCAGTTTCAGAAGCAGAGTTGAACTAGATATGGTCCCTGTGAGAAGGAAACACGGTTCTTTTGTTCTGAGCACACTCACGTTTACCCCATTACTAGAGACTCTAGAAAGCAAGAGCGTGCTTCTTGCTCTAAACCAGAGTGTGTTTCATGGATGGCAACTGTGCTGTCTGTTTCCATTCAGAAACGGAGTGAAATTCCGGGCTCTGAGTCTTCTTACAAGCAAGACTTCGTTTCTGGTAAACGCACTCACTTTTCAGCTCAAAGGAAGCTACATGGTTCACGAAGCTCACACCTTTATAGCTCATAACTGAAAAGCATTGGATGTTAGAGGACCTGTGGTTTGTATCAGTTTCAGAAGCAGAGTTGAACTAGATATGGTCCGTGTGTGTAGAAAACACGGTTCTTTTGTTCTGAGCACACTCACATATCCCGCCTTATTAGAGACTCTAGAAATCAAGAGCGTGCTTCTTGCTCTAAAGCAGAGTGTGTTTCATGGATGAGAACTGGGCTGTGTGTTTCCCTTCAGAAACGGAGTCCAATGCCAGGCTCTGTGTTTTCCTACAAGCAAGAATTCGTTTCAGGTAAACGCTCTCACTTTCCAGCGCAAATGAAGCTTTATCTTTCACGAAGCTCACACGTTTCTTGCTCTTAACTGAAAAGCATGGGATGTGAGAGGACCTGTTGTTTGTATTAGTTTCAGAAGCAGAGTTGAACTAGATATGGTCTGTGTGTGTAGGAAACACGGTTCTTCTGTCCTGAGCACACTCACGTTTCCCGCCCTATTAGAGATTCTAGAAAGCAAGAGTGTGCTTCTTGCTCTAAAGCAGAGTGTGTTTCATGGATGAGAACTGTGCAGTGTGTTTCTCTTCAGAAACGGAGTTAAATGCCAGGCTCTGTGTCTTCCTACAAGCAAGACTTCGTTTCTGTAAACGCACTCACTTTTGAACTCAAACGTAGCTACATCATTCACGAAGCTCACACGTTTCTCGCTCTTAAGTGAAAAGCATTCGATGTTAGAGGACCTGTGGTTTGTATCAGTTTCAGAAGCAGAGTTGAACTTGTTATGGTCCGTGTGTGTAGGAAACACGGTTTTTTTTATTCTGAGCACACTCACGTTTCCCCCCTTTTTAGAGACCCTAGAAAGCAAGAGAGTGCTTCTTGCTCTAAAGCAGAGTTTGTTTCATGGATGAGAACTGTGCTGTCTGTTTTCCTTCAGAAACGGAGTGAAATGCCAGGCTCTGAGTCTTCCTACAAAGAAGACTTCGTTTCAGGTAAACCCAGGAACTTTTCAGCTCAAAGGAAGATACATTGTTCACGAAGCTCACATGTTTCTCGCTCTTAACTGAAAAGCATTGGATGTTAGAGGACCTGTGGTTTGTATCAGTTTCAGATGAAGAGTTGTACTAGATATGGTCCGTGTGTGTAGGAAACACGGTTCTTTTTTTCTGAGCACATTCACGTTTCCCACCTTATTAGAGATTCTAGAAAGCAAGAGCATGCTTCTTGCTCTAAAGCAGATTATGTTACATGGATGTGAACTGTGCTGTGTGTTTCCGTTCAGAAACGGAGTTCAATGCAAGGCTCTCTGTCTTCCTACAAGCAAGACTTCATTTCAGGTAAACACACTAACTTTTCAGCTGAAACGAAGCTACATTGTTCACAATGCTCACACGTTTCTTGCTCTTAACTGAAAAGCATGGGATGTGAGAGGACCTGTTGTTTGTATCAGTTTCAGAAGCAGAGTTGAACTAGATATGGTCCGTGTGCGTAGGAAACACGCTTCTTCTGTCCTGAGCACACTCACGTTTCCCGCCCTATTATAGATTCTAGAAAGCAAGAGTGTGCTTCTTGCTCTAAAGCAGAGTGTGTTTCATGGATGAGAACTGTGCAGTGTGGTTCTCTTCAGAAACGGAGTTAAATGCCAGTCTCTTTGTCTTCCTACAAGCAAGACTTCGTTTCAGGTAAACGCACTCACTTTTGAGCTCAAAGGTAGCTACATCATTCACGAAGCTCACACGTTTCTCGCTCTTAACTGAAAAGCATTCAATTTTAGAGGACCTGTGGTTTGTATCAGTTTCAGAAGCAGAGTTGAAATTGATATGGTCCGTGTGTGTAGGAAACACGGTTTTTTTATTCTGAGCACACTCACGTTTCCCCCCTTTTTAGAGACCCTAGAAAGCAAGAGCGTGATTCTTGCTCTAAAGCAGAGTGTGTTTCATGAATGAGAGCTGTGCTGTGTGTTTCCCTTCAGATCCGGAGTTCAATGCCAGGCTCTGTGTCTTCCTACAAGCAAGATTTCGTTTCATGTAAACGCACTCACTTTTCAGCTAAAAAGTAGCTACATTGTTCAAGAAGCTCACACGTTTCTCACTCTTAACTGAAAAGCATTCGATGTTAGAGGACCTATGATTTGTATCAGTTTCCGAAGCAGAGTTGAACTAGATATGGTCCCTGTGTGTAGAAAACACGGTTCTTTTGTTCTGAGCACACTCACGTTTCACGCATTATTAGAGACTCTAGAAATCAAGAGCGTGCTTCTTGCTCTATTGCAGAGTGTGTTTCATGGATGAGAACTGTGCTGTGTGTTTCCCTTCAGAAACGGAGTTCAATGCCAGGCTCTGTGTCTTCCTACAAGCAAGACTTCGTTTCTGGGAAACGCACTCACTTTTCAGCTCAAAGAAAGCTACATGGTTCACGAAGCTCACACGTTTCTAGCTCATAACTGAAAAGCATTGGATGTTAGAGGACCTGTGGTTTGTATCAGTTTCAGAAGGAGAGTTGAACAAGATATGGTCCGTGTGTGTAGAAAACAAGGTTCTTTTGTTCTGAGCACACTCACATTTCCCGCCTTATTAGAGACTCTAGAAAGCAAGAGAGTGCTTCTTGCTCTAAAGCACAGTGTGTTTCATGGATGAGAACTGTGCTGTGTGTTTCCCTTCAGAAACGGAGTTCAATGCCATGCTCTGTGTCTTCATACAAGCAAGACTTCGTTTCAGGAAAACGCACTCACTTCTCAGCTAAAAGAAGCTACATTGTTCACGAAGCTCACACGTTTCTCGCTCTTAACTGAAAAGCATGGGATGTGAGAGGACCTGTGGTTTGTATCAGTTTCAGAAGCAGAGTTACACTTGATATGGTCCGTGTGTGTAGGAAACACGGTTTTTTTATTCTGAGCACACTCACCTTCCCCCCTTTTTAGAGACCTTAGAAAGCAAGAGCGTGCTTCTTGCTCTAAAGCAGAGTGTGTTTCATGGATGAGTGCTGTGCTGTGTGTTTCCCTTCAGAACCGGAGTTCAATGCCAGGCTCTTTGTCTTCCTACAAGCAAGATTTCGTTTCATGTAAACACACACACTTTTCAGCTAAAAAGAAGCTACATGGTTCACGAAGCTCACACGTTTCTAGCTCATAACTGAAAAGCATTAGATGTTAGAGGACCTGAGGTTTGTATCAGTTTCAGAAGCAGAGTTGAACTAGATATGGTCCATGTGTGTAGAAAACACGGTTCTTTTGTTCTGAGCACACTCACGTTTCCCGCCTTATTAGAGACTCTAGAAATCAAGAGCGTGCTTCTTGCTCTATTGCAGAGTGTGTTTCATGGATGAGAACTGTGCTGTGTGTTTCCGTTCAGAAACGGAGTTCAATGCCAGGCTCTGTGTCTTCATACAAGCAAGACTTCGTTTCAGGAAAACGCACTCACTTCTCAGCGCAAATGAAGCTTTATCATTCACGAAGCTCACAAGTTTCTCGCTCTTAACTGAAAAGCATGGGATGTGAGAAGACCTGTTGTTTGTATCAGTTTCAGAAGCAGCGTTGAACTAGATATGGTCCATGTGTGTAGGAAACATGGTTCTTTTGTTCTGAGCACACCCAAGTTCCCTGCCTTATTAGAGACTCTAGAAAGCAAGAGAGTGCTTCTTTCTCTAAAGCAGAGTTTGTTTCATGGATGAGAACTGTGCTGTGTGTTTCCCTTCAGAAACGAAGTGAAATGCCGGGCTCTGAGTCTTCCTACAAGCAAGAATTCGTTTCTGGTAAACGCACTCACTTTTCAGCTCAAAGGAAGCTACATGGATCACCAAGCTCACACGTTTCTAGCTCATAACTGAAAATCATTGGATGTTAGAGGACTTGTGCTTTGTATCGGTTTCTGAGGCAGAGTTGAACTTGATATTGTCCGTGTGAGTATGAAACACGGTACTTTTTTTCTGAGCACATTCACGTTTCCCACCTTATCAGAGATTCTAGAAAGCAAGAGCGTGCTTCTTGCTCTAAAGCAGATTATGTTACATTGATGTGAACTGTGCTGTGTGTTTCCGTTCAGAAACGGAGTTCAATGCAAGGCTCTCTGTCTTCCTACAAGCAAGACTTCGTTTCAGGAAAACACACTCACTTCTCAGCGCAAACGAAGCTTTATCATTCACAAAGCTCACACGTTTCTCGCTCTTAACTGAAAATAATGGGATGTGAGAGGACCTGTTGTTTGTATCAGTTTCAGAAGCAGAGTTGAACTAGATATGGTCCGTGTGTGTAGGAAACATGGTTCTTTTGTACTGAGCACACTCATGTTTCCTGCCACATTAGAGACTCTAGAAAGCAAGAGAGTGCTTCTTTCTCTAAAGCACAGTTTGTTTCATGGATGAGAACTGTGCTGTGTGTTTCCCTTCAGAAACGGAGTGAAATGCCGGGCTCTGAGTCTTCCTACAAGCAAGAATTCGTTTCTGGTAAACGCACTCACTTTTCAGCTCAAAGGATGCTACATGGTTCACAAAGCTCACACGTTTCGAGCTCATAACTGAAAAGCATTGGATGTTAGAGGAACTGTGGTTTGTATCGGTTTCTGTGGCAGAGTTGAACTTGATATGGTCCGTGTGAGTAGGAAACACGGTTCTTTTGTTCTGAGCACACTCACATTTCCCGCCTTATTAGAGACTCTAGAAATCAAGAGCGTGCTTCTTGCTCTAAAGCAGAGTGTGTTTCATGGATGAGAACTGTGCTGTGTGTTTCACTTCAGAAACGAAGTTCAATGCCAGGCTCTGTGTCTTCATACAAGCAAGACATCTTTTCAGGAAAACGCACTCACTTCTCAGCTCAAAAGAAGCTACATTGTTCATGAAGCTCACACGTTTCTTGCTCTTAACTGAAAAGCATGGGATGTGAGAGGACCTGTGGTTTGTATCAGCTTCAGAAGCAGAGTTGAACTATATATGTTCCGTGTGTGTACGAAACATGGTTCTTTTGTTCTGAGCACATTCACGTTTCCCACCTTATTAGAGATTCTAGAAAGCAAGAGCGTGCTTCTTGCTCTAAAGCAGATTATGGTACATGGATGTGAACTGTGCTGTGTGTTTCCGTTCAGAAACGGAGTTCAATGCAAGGCTCTCTGTCTTCCTACAAGCAAGACTTCGTTTCAGGTAAACCCAGGAACTTTTCAGCTCAAAGGAAGATACATTGTTCACGAAGCTCACATGTTTCTCGCTCTTAACTGAAAAGCATTGGATGTTAGAGGACCTGTGGTTTGTATCAGTTTGAGATGAAGAGTTGTACTAGATATGGTCCGTGTGTGTAGGAAACACGGTTCTTTTTTTCTGAGCACATTCACGTTTCCCACCTTATTAGAGATTCTAGAAAGCAAGAGCGTGCTTCTTGCTCTAAAGCAGATTATGGTACATGGATGTGAACTGTGCTGTGTGTTTCCGTTCAGAAACGGAGTTCAATGCAAGGCTCTCTGTCTTCCTACAAGCAAGACTTCGTTTCAGGTAAACACACTCACTTTTCAGCAGAAACGAAGCTACATTGTTCACAATGCTCACACGTTTCTTGCTCTTAACTGAAAAGTATTGGATGTTAGAAGACCTGTGATTTGTATCAGTTTCAGAAGCAGAGTTGAACTAGATATGGTCCGTGTGTGTAGGAAACACGGTTCTTCTGTCCTGAGCACACCCACGTTTCCCGCCCTATTAGAGATTCTAGAAAGCAAGAGCGTTCTTCTTGCTCTAAAGCAGATTGTGTTTCATGGATGAGAACGGTGCAGTGTGTTTCTCTTCAGAAACGGAGTTAAATGTCAGGCTCTGTGTCTTCTTACAAGCAAGACTTCGTTTCTGGTAAACGCACTCAATTTTCAGCTCAAAGGAAGCTACATGGTTCACGAAGCTCACACGTTTCAAGCTCATAGCTGAAAAGCATTGGATGTTAGAGGACTTGTGGTTTGTATCGGTTTCTGAGGCAGAGTTGAACTTGATATGGTCCGTGTGAGTAGGAAACACGGTTCTTTTGTTCTGAGCACACTCACATTTCCCGCCTTATTAGAGACTCTAGAAATCAAGAGCGTTCTTCTTGCTCTAAAGCACAGTGTGTTTCATGGATGAGAACTGTGCTGTGTGTTTCCCTTCAGAAACGGAGTTCAATGCCAGGCTCTGTGTCTTCATACAAGCGAGACATCTTTTCAGGAAAACGCACGCATTTCTCAGCTCAAAAGAAGCTACATTGTTCACAATGCTCACACGTTTCTCGCTCTTAACTGAAAAGTATTGGATGTTAGAGGACCTGTGATTTGTATCAGTTTCAGAAGCAGAGTTGAACTAGATATGTTCCGTGTGTGTAGGAAACACGGTTCTTCTGTCCTGAGCACACTCACGTTTCCCGCCCTATTAGAGATTCTAGAAAGCAAGAGCGTGCTTCTTGCTCTAAAGCAGATAGTGTTTCATGGATGAGAACTGTGCAGTGTGTTTCTCTTCAGAAACGGAGTTAAATGCCAGGCTCTGTGTCTTCCTACAAGCAAGACTTCGTTTCAGGTAAACGCACTCACTTTTGAGCTCAAAGTAGCTACATCATTCACGAAGCTCACACGTTTCTCGCTCTTAACTGAAAAGCATTCGATGTTAGAGGACCTGTGGTTTGTATCAGTTTCAGAAGCAGAGTTGAACTTGATATGGTCCGTGTGTGTAGGAAAGACAGTTTTTTTATTCTGAGCACACTCACGTTTCCCCCCTTTTTAGAGACCCTAGAAAGCAAGAGCGTGCTTCTTGCTCTAAAGCAGAGTGTGTTTCATGGATGAGAGCTGTGCTGTGTGTTTCCCTTCAGAACCGGAGTTCAATGCCAGGCTCTGTGTCTTCCTACAAGCAAGATTTCCTTTCATATAAACGCACTCACTTTTCAGCTAAAACGAAGCTACATTGTTCAAGAAGCTCACACGTTTCTCGTTCTTAACTGAAAAGCATTAGATGTTAGAGGACCTGAGGTTTGTATCAGTTTCAGAAGCAGAGTTGAACTAGATATGGTCCGTGTGTGTAGAAAACACGGTTCTTTTGTTCTGAGCACACTCACGTTTCCCGCCTTATTAGAGACTCTGGAAAGCAAGAGAGTGCTTCTTGCTTTAAAGCAGAGTGTGTTTCATGGATGAGAAATGTGCTGTGTGTTTCATTTCAGAAACTTAGTGAGATTCTGGGCTCTGAGTCTTCTTACAAGCAACACTTCGTTTCTGGTAAACGCACTCACTTTTCAGCTCACCTTCAGAAACGGAGTTCAATGCCACGCTCCGTGTCTTCCTACAAGCAAGACTTCGTTTCAGGTAAACGCAGGAACTTTTCAGCTTAAACAAAGCTACATCATTCACGAAGCTCACACATTTCTCGCTCTTAACTGAAAAGCATTGGATGTTAGAGGACCTGTGGTTTGTATCAGTTTCAGAAGCAGAGTTGCACTAGATATGGTCCGTGTGAATAGGAAACACGGTTCCTTTGTTCTGAGCACACTCACGTTTCCCCCATTATTAGAGACTCTAGAACGCAAGATCGTGATTCTTGCTCTAAACCAGAGTGTGTTTCATGGATGAGAACTGTGCTGTGTGTTTCCCTTAGAAACGGAGTCCAATGCCAGGCTCTGTGTTTTCCTACATGCAAGACTTCGTTTCAGGAAAACACACTCACTTCTCAGCTTAAACAAAGCTACATCGTTCTCGAAGCTCACACGTTTCTCGCTCTTAACTGAAAAGCATTGGATGTTAGAGGACCTGAAGTTTGTATCAGGTTCAGAAGTAGATTGAACTACATGTGCTCCGTGTGTGTAGGAAACACGATTCTTTTGGTCTGAGCGCACTCACGTTTCCTGCCTTATTATTGACTCTAGAAATCAAGAGCATGCTTCTTGCTCTAAAGCAGAGTGTGTTACATGGATGAGAACTATGCTGTGTGTTTACCTTCAGAAACGGAGTTCAATGCCAGGCTCTGTGTCTTCCTACAAGCAAGTCTTCGTTTGAGGAAAACGCACTCACTTCTCAGCTCAAACAAAGCGACATTGTTCAAGAAGCTGACACGTTTCTCGCTCTGAATTGAAAAGCATTGGATGTTAGAGGACCTGTGGTTTGTATCAGTTTAAGATGTAGAGTTGTACTAGATATGGTCCGTGTGTGTAGGAAACACGGTTCTTTTGACTGAGCACATTCACGTTTCCCGCCTTATTAGAGATTGTAGAAAGCAAGAGAGTGCTTCTTGCTCTAAAGCAGAGTGTGTTACATGCATGAGAACTGTTTTGTGTGTTTCCCTTCAGAAACGGAGTTCAATGCCAGGCTCTGTGTCTTCCTACAAGCAAGACTTCGTTTCACGAAAACACACTCACTTACAACTGAAACAAAGCTACATTGTTCACAAAGCTCACACGTTTCTCGCTCTTAACTGAAAAGCATTGGATGTTAGAGGACCCATGATTTGTATCAGTTTCAGAAGCATTGGTGAACTAGATATGTTCCCTGTGTAGGAAACACGGTTCTTCAGTCCTGAGCACACTCACGTTTCCCGCCATATTAGAGATTCTAGAAAGCAAGAGCATGCTTCTTGCTCTATAGCAGAGTGTGTTTCATGGAATGAGAACTGTGCTGTTTGTTTCCCTTCAGAAACGGAGTGAAATGCCAGGCTCTGTGTCTTCCTACATGCAAGACTTCGTTTCAGGTAAACGCACTCACTTTTCAGTTGATAGGAAGCTACATTGTTCACGAAGCTCACACGTTTCTCGCTCTTAACTGAAAAGCATTGGATGTTAGAGGACCTGTGGTTTGTATCGGTTTCGGAAGCAGAGTTGTACTTGATATGGTCCGTGTGTTTAGGAAACACGGTTTTTTTATTCTGAGCACACTCACGTTTCCCCCCTTTTTAGAGACCCTAGAAAGCAAGAGCGTGCTTCTTGCTCTAAAGCAGAGTGTGTTTCATGGATGAGAACTGTGCTGTGTGTTTCCCTTCAGAAACGGAGTTCAATGCCAGGCTCTGTGTCTTCGTACAGGCAAGATTTCGTTTCAGGTAAACGCAGTCACTTTTCAGCTAAAAAGAAGCTACATTGTTAAAGAAGCTCACACGTTTCTCGCTCTTAACTGAAAAGCATTGGATTATAGAGGACCTGAGGTTTGTATCAGTTCCAGAAATAGATTGAACTACATGTGCTCCGTGTGTGTAGGAAACACGGTTGTTTTGTTCTGAGCACACTCACGTTTCCCGCCTTATTAGAGACTCTAGAAAGCAAGAGCATGCTTCTTGCTCTATAGCAGAGTGTGATTCATGGAATGAGATCTGTTCTGTGTGTTTCGCTACAGAAAGGGAGTTCAATGCCAGTCTCTGTGTCTTTCTAAAAGCAAGACTTCGTTTCAGGTAAACACATTCACTTTTCACCTGAAACGAAGCTACATTGTTCACGAAGCTCACACGTTTCTCGCTCTTAACTGAAAAGCATTGGATGTTAGAGGACCTGTGGTTTGTATCAGTTTCAGAAGCAGAGTTGAACTAGATATGTCCATGTGTGTTGGAAGCACGGTTCTTTTGTTCTGAGCACACTCACGTTTCCTGCCTTATTAGAGACCGTGGAAAGCAAGAGAGTGCTTCTTGGTCTAAAGCAGAGTGTGTTTCATGGATGAGAACTGTGCTGTGAGTTTCCCTTCAGAAACGGAGTTAAATGCCAGGCTCTGTGTCTTCCTACAAGCAAGATTTCGTTTTATGTAAACGCACTCACTTTTCAGCTATAATGAAGCTACATTGTTCAAGAAGCTCACACGTTTCTCACTCTTAAATGAAAAGCATTGGATGTTAGAGGACCTGTGGTTTGTATCAGTTTTCGAAGCAGAGTGGAACTAGATATGGTCCGTTTGTGTAGGAAACACGGTTCTTTTGTTCTGAGCACTCTCACGTTTCCCACCTTATTAGAGACTCTAGAAAGCAAGAGCGTGCTTCTTGCTATAAAGCAGAGTGTGTTTCATGGATGAGAAATGTGCTGTGTGTTTCCCTTCAGAATCGGGGTGAAATGACCAGCCCCTAGTCTTCCTACAAGCAAGACTTCCTTTCAGGTAAACACAGTGACTTTTCAGCTCACAGGAATCTATAAGGTTCACGAAGCTCACAAGTCTCTCGCTCATAACTGAAAAGCATTGGATGTTAGAGGACCTGTGGTTTGTATCAGTTTCTGAAGGAGAGTTGAACTAGATATGGTCCGTGTGTGTTGGAAGCACGGTTCTTTTGTTCTGAGCACACTCACGTTTCCCGCCTTATTAGAGATTCTAGAAAGCAAGAGCGTGCTTCTTGCTCTAAAGCAGAGTGAGTTACATGGATGAGAACTGTCCTGTGTGTTTCCCTTCCGAAACGGAGTTCAATGCCAGGCTCTGTGTCTTCCTACAAAGAGGACTTCGTTTCAGGTAAACCCAGGAACATTTCAGCTCTAAGGAAGCTACATTGTTCATGAAGCTCACACGTTTTTCGCTCTCAACTGAAAAGCATTGGATGTTAGTGGACCTGTGGTCTGTATCAGTTTCAGATGTAGCGTTGTACTAGATATGGTCCGTGTGTGGAGGAAACACAGTTCTTTTGTTCTGAGCACATTCCCGTTTTCCTCCTTATTAGAGATTCTAGAAAGCAAGAGCGTGCTTCTTGCTCTAAAGCAGAGAGTGTATCATGGATGAGAACTGTGCTGTGTGTTTCCCTTCAGAAACGGAGTTCGATGCCAGGCTCTGTGTCTTCCTACAAGCAAGACTTCGTTTCAGGAAAACGTACTCACTTCTCAGCTCAAACGAAGCTTCATTGTTCACGAAGCTCACACGTTTCTCGCTCTTAACTGAAAAGCATTGGATGTTAGAGGACCTGTGATTTGTATCAGTTTCAGAAGCAGAGTTGAACTAGATATGGTCCGTGTGAATAGGAAACACGGTTCTTTTGTTTTGAGCACACTCACATTTCTCCCATTATTAGAGACTCTAGAAAGCAAGAGCAGGCTTCTTGCTCTAAAGCAGAGTGTGTTTCATGGATGAGAATTGTGCTGTGTGTTTCCCTTAGTAACGGAGTCGAATGCCAGGCTCTGTGTTTTCCTACAAGCAAGACTTCTTTTCTGGTAAACGCACTCACTTTTCAGCTTAAACAAAGCTACATCGTTCATGAAGCTCACACGTTTCTCGCTCTTAACTGAAAAGCATTGGATGTTACAGGACCTGAGGTTTGTATCAGTTTCAGAAGTAGATTGAAGTACATGTGCTCCGTGTATGTAGGAAACACGGTTCTTTTGTTCTGAGCACTCTCACGTTTCCCACCTTATTAGAGACTCTAGAAAGCAAGAGCGTGCTTCTTGCTATAAAGCAGAGTGTGTTTCATGGATGAGAAATGTGCTTTGTGTTTCCCTTCAGAATCGGGGTGAAATGACCAGCCCCTAGTCTTCCTACAAGCGAGACTTCCTTTCAGGTAAACACAGTGACTTTTCAGCTCACAGGAATCTATAGGGTTCACGAAGCTCACAAGTCTCTCGCTCATAACTGAAAAGCATTGGATGTTAGAGGACCTGTGGTTTGTATCAGTTTCTGAAGGAGAGTTGAACTAGATATGGTCCGTGTGTGTTGGAAGCACGGTTCTTTTGTTCTGAGCACACTCACGCTTCCTGCCTTATTAGAGATTCTAGAATGCAAGACCGTGCTTCTTGCTCTAAAGCAGAGTGTGTTACATGGATGAGAACTGTCCTGTGTGTTTCCCTTCAGAAACGGAGTTCAGTACCAGGCTCTGTGTCTTCCTACAAGCAAGACTTCGTTTCAGGTAAACACACTCACTTACAGCTGAAACGAAGCTACATTGTTCACGAAACTCACACGTTTCTTGCTCTTAACTGAAAAGCATTGGATGTTAGAGGACCTGTGATTTGCATCAGTTTCAGAAGCATTGGTGAACTAGATATGGTCCGTGTGTAGGAAACACGGTTCTTCTTTCCTGAGCACACTCACGTTTCCCGCCTTATTAGAGATTCTATAGAGCAAGAGCGTGCTTCTTGGTCTAATGCAGAGTGTGTTACATGTATGAGAACTGTGCTGTGTGTTTCCCTTCAGAAACGGAGTTCAATGCCACGCTCCGTGACTTCCTACAAGCAAGACTTCGTTTCAGGTAAACGCAGGAACTTTTCAGCTTAAACAAAGCTACATCATTCACGAAGCTCACACATTTCTCGCTCTTAACTGAAAAGCATTGGATGTTAGAGGACCTGTGGTTTGTATCAGTTTCAGAAGCAGAGTTGCACTAGATATGGTGCGTGTGAATAGGAAACACGGTTCCTTTGTTCTGAGCACACTCACGTTTCCCCCATTATTAGAGACTCTAGAAAGTAAGAGCGTGATTCTTGCTCTAAACCAGAGTGTGTTTCATGGATGAGAACTGTGCTGTGTGTTTCCCTTAGAAACGGAGTCCAATGCCAGGCTCTGTGTTTTCCTACATGCAAGACTTCGTTTCAGGAAAACACACTCACTTCTCAGCTCAAACAAAGAGACATTGTTCACGAAGCTCACACGTTTCTCGGTTTTAACTGAAAAGCATGGTTTGTGAGAGGACCTGTGGTTTGTATCAGTTTCAGAAGCAGAGTTTAACTAGATATGGTCCTTGTGTGTAGGAAACATGGTTCTTTTGTTCTGAGCACACTCATGTTTCCCGCCTTATTAGCGACTCTAGAAAGCAAGAGAGTGCTTCTTGCTCTAAAGCAGAGTGTGTTTCATGGATGAGAACTGTGCTGTCTGTTTCCCTTCAGAAACGGAGTTCAATGCCAGGCTCTGTGTCTTCCTACAATCAGGATTTCGTTTCAGGTAAACACACTCACTTTTCAGCTGAAAGGAAGCTACATTGTTCACGAAGCTCACACGTTTCTCGCTCTTAACTGAAAAGCATTGGATGTTAGAGGACCTGTGGTTTGTATCATTTTCAGATGTAGAGTTGTACTAGATATGGTCCGTGTGTGTAGGAAACACAGTTCTTTTGTTCTGAGCACATTCCCGTTTTCCGCCTTATTAGAGACTCTAGAAAGCAAGAGCGTGCTTCTTGCTCTAAAGCAGAGTGTGTATCATGGATGAGAACTGTGCTGTGTGTTTCCCATAGAAACGGAGTCGAATGACAGGCTCTGTGTTTTCCTACAAGCAAGACTTCTTTTCAGGTAAACTCACTCACTTTTCAGCTTAAACAAAGCTACATCGTTCATGAAGCTCACACGTTTCTCGATGTTAACTGAAAAGCATTGGATGTTAGAGGACCTGAGGTTTGTATCAGTTTCAGAAGTAGATTGAACTACATGTGCTCCGTGTATGTAGGAAACACGGTTCTTTTGTTCTGAGCACTCTCACGTTTCCCACCTTGTTAGAGACTCTAGAAAGCAAGAGCGTGCTTCTTGCTATAAAGCAGAGTGTGTTTCATGGATGAGAAATGTGCTGTGTGTTTCCCTTCAGAATCGGGGTGAAATGACCAGCCACTAGTCTTCCTACAAGCAAGACTTCCTTTCAGGTATACACAGTGACTTTTCCGCTCACAGGAAGCTATAGGGTTCACGAAGCTCACAAGTCTCTCGCTCATAACTGAAAAGCATTGGATGTTAGAGGACCTGTGGTTTGTATCAGTTTCAGAAGCAGAGTTGCACTAGATATGGTCCGTGTGAGTAGGAAACACGGTTCTTTTGTTCTGAGCACACTCACGTTTCCCCCATTATTAGAGACTCTAGAAAGCAAGAGGGTGATTCTTGCTCTAAACCAGAGTGTGTTTCATGGATGAGAACTGTGCTGTGTGTTTCCCTTAGAAACGGAGTCCAATGCCAGGCTCTGTGTTTTCCTACAAGCAAGACTTCGTTTCAGGAAAACACACTCATTCTCAGCTCAAAAAAGAGACATTGTTCATGAAGCTCACACGTTTCTCGCTCTTAACTGAAAAGCATGGGATGTGAGAGGACCTGTGGTTTGTATCAGTTTCAGAAGCAGAGTTTAACTAGATATGGTCCTTGTGTGTAGGAAACATGGTTCTTTTGTTCTGAGCACACTCATGTTTCCCGCCTTATTAGAGACTCTAGAAAGCAAGAGAGTGCTTCTTGCTCTAAAGCAGAGTGTGTTTCATGGATGAGAACTGTGCTGTCTGTTTCCCTTCAGAAACGGAGTTCAATGCCAGGCTCTGTGTCTTCCTACAAGCAAGACTTCGTTTCAGGTAAACGCACTCACTTTTCAGCTGAAACGAAGCTACATTGTTCAGGAAGCTCACACGTTTCTCGCTCTTTACTGAAAAGCATTGGATGTTAGAGGACCTGTGGTTTGTATCGGTTTCAGAAGCAGAGTTGAACTTGATATGGTCCGGGTCTAGGGAACATGGTTTTTTTATTCTGAGCACACTCACGTTTCCCCCCTTATTAGAGACCCTAGAAAGCCAGAGCGTGCTTCTTGCTCTAAAGCAGAGTGTGTTTCATGGATGTGAACTGTGCTGTGTGTTTCCCTTCAGAAACGTAGTTCAATGCCAGGCTCTGTGTCTTCCTACAAGCAAGACTTCGTTTCAGGTAAATGCACTCACTTTACAGCTCAAAAGAAGCTACAATGTTCACGAAGCTCACATGTTTCTCCCTCTTAACTGAAAAGCATTGGATGTTAGAGGACCTGTGGCTTGTATCAGTTTCAGAAGCAGAGTTGAACTAGATATGGTCTGTGTGTGTTGGAAGCACAGTTCTTTTGTTCTGAGCACACTCACGTTTCCTGCCTTATTAGAGACTCTAGAAAGCAAGAGTGTGCTTCTTGCTCTAAAGAAGTGTGTGTTTCATGGATGAGAACTGTGCTGTCTGTTTCCAATCAGAAACAGAATTCATTGCCAGGCTCTGTGTCTTCCTACAAAGAAGACTTCGTTTCAGATATACCCAGGAACTTTTCAGCTCAAAGGAAGCTACATTGTTCACAAAGCTCACACGTTTCTCGCTCTTAACTGAAAAGCATTGGATGTAAGAGGATCTGTGGTTTGTATCAGTTTCAGATGTAGAGTTGTACTAGATATGGTCCGTGTGTGTAGGAAACACAGTTCTTTTGTTCTGAGCACATTCCCGTTTTCCGCCTTATTAGAGACTCTAGAAAGCAAGAGCGTGCTTCTTGCTCTAAAGCAGAGTGTGTATCATGGATGAGAACTGTGCTGTGTGTTTCCCTTCAGAAACGGTGTTCGATGCCAGGCTCTGTGTCTTCCTACAAGCAAGACTTCATTTCAGGAAAACGTACTCAGTTCTCAGCTCAAACGAAGCTACATTGTTCACGAAGCTCACACGTTTCTCGCTCTTAACTGAAAAACACTGGATGTTAGAGGACCTGTGATTTGTATCAGTTTCAGAAGCAGAGTTGAACTAGATATGGTCTGTGTGTGTTGGAAGCACAGTTCTTTTGTTCTGAGCACACTCATGTTTACTGCATTATTAGAGACTCTAGAAAGCAAGAGCGTGCTTCTTGCTCTAAAGAAGTGTGTGTTTCATGGATGAGAATTGTGCTGTGTGTTTGCCATAGAAACGGAGTCGAATGCCAAGCTCTGTGTTTTCCTACAAGCAAGACTTCTTTTCAGGTAAACTCACTCACTTTTCAGCTTAAACAAAGCTACATCGTTCATGAAGCTCACATGTTTCTCGCTCTTAACTGAAAAGCATTGGATGTTAGAGGACCTGTGGTTTGTATCAGTTTCAGAAGCAGAGTTTAACTAGATATGGTCCGTGTGTGTACGAAACATGGTTCTTTTGTTCTGAGCACACTCATGTTTCCCGCCTTATTAGAGACTCTAGAAAGCAAGAGAGTGCTTCTTGCTCTAAAGCAGAGTTTGTTTCATGGATGAGAACTGTGCTGTGTGTTTCCCTTCAGAAACGGAGTGAAATGCCGGGCTCTGAGTCTTCCTACAAGCAAGACTTCGTTTCTGGTAAACGCACTCACTTTTCAGCTCAAAGGAAGCTACATGGTTCACGAAGCTCACACGTTTCTATCTCATAACTGAAAAGCTTTGGATGTTAGAGGACCTGTGGCTTCTATCAGTTTCAGAAGCAGAGTTGAACTAGATATGGTCCGTGTGTGTTGGAAGCACGGTTCTTTTGTTCTGAGCACACTCACGTTTCCCGCCTTATTAGAGACTCAGGAAAGCAAGAGCGTGCTTCTTGCTCTAAAGCAGAGTGTGTTTCATGGATGAGAACTGTGCTGTCTGTTTCCCTTCAGAAACGGAGTTCAATGCCAGGCTCTGTGTCTTCCGACAAGCAAGACTTCATTTCAGGTAAATGCACTCACTTTTCAGCTGAAACGAAGCTACATTGTTCACGAAGCTCACACGTTTCTCGCTCTCAACTGAAAAGCATTGGATGTTAGAGGACCTGTGGTTTGTATCAGTTTCAGATGTAGAGTTGTACTAGATATGGTCCGTGTGTTTAGGAAACACAGTTCTTTTGTTCTGACCACATTTACATTTGCTGCCTTATTAGAGATTCTAGAAAGCAAGAGTGTGCTCCTTGCTCTGAAGCAGAGTGTGTTTCATGGATGAGAACTGTGCTGTGTGTTTCCCTTCAGAAACGGAGTTCAATACCAGGCTCTGTGTCTTCCTACAAGCAAGACTCGTTTCAGGTAAACACATTCACTTACAGCTGAAACGAAGCTACATTGTTCACGAAACTCACACGTTTCTTGCTCTTAACTGAAAACATTGAGTGTTAGAGGACCTGTGATTTGCATCAGTTTCAGAAGCATTGGTGAACTAGATATGGTCCGTGTGTAGGAAACACGGTTCTTCTGTCTTGAGCACACTCACGTTTCCCGCCTTATTAGAGATTCTATAAAGCAAGAGCGTGCATCTTGGTCTAATGCAGAGTGTGTTACATATATGAGAACTGTGCTGTGTGTTTCCCTTCAGAAACGGAGTTCAATGCCAGGCTCTGTGTCTTCCTACAAGCAAGACTTTGTTTCAGGTAAACGCAGGAACTTTTCAGCTTAAACAAAGCAACATCATTCACGAAGCTCACACGTTTCTCGCTCTTAACTGAAAAGCATTGGATGTTAGAGGACCTGTGGTTGTTTCAGTTTCAGAAGCAGAGTTGCACTAGATATGGTCCATGTGAGTAGGAAACACGGTTCTTTTGTTCTGAGCACACTCACGTTTCCCCCCTTATTAGAGACCCTAGAAAGCCAGAGCGTGCTTCTTGCTCTAAAGAAGTGTGTGTTTCATGGATGAGAACTGTGCTGTCTGTTTCCCTTCAGAAACGGAATTCATTGCCAGGCTCTGTGTCTTCCTACAAAGAAGACTTCGTTTCAGATAAACCCAGGAACTTTTCAGCTCAAAGGAAGCTACATTGTTCACGAAGCTCACACATTTCTCGCTCTTAACTGAAAAGCATTGGATGTTGGAGGACCTGTGGTTTGTATCAGTTTCAGATGTAGAGTTGTACTAGATATGGTATGTGTGTGTAGGAAACACAGTTCTTTTGTTCTGAGCACATTCCCGTTTTCCGCCTTATTAGAGACTCTAGAAAGCAAGAGCGTGCTTCTTGCTCTAAAGCAGAGTGTGTATCATGGATGAGAACTGTGCTGTGTGTTTCCCTTCAGAAACGGAGTTCCACGCAAGGCTCTGTGTCTTCCTACAAGCAAGACTTCGTTTCAGGAAAACGTACTCACTTCTCAGCTCAAACGAAGCTACATTGTTCACGAAGCTCACACGTTTCTCGCTCTTAACTGAAAAGCATTGGATGTTAGAGGACCTGTGATTTGTATCAGTTTTAGAAGCAGAGTTGAACTAGATATGGTCCGTTTGAATAGGAAACACGGTTCTTTTGTTTTGAGCACACTCACATTTCTCCCATTATTAGAGACTCTAGAAAGCAAGAGCGTACTTCTTGCTCTAAAGCAGAGTGTTTCATGGATGAGAATTGTGCTGTGTGTTTCCCTTAGAAACGGAGTCGATTGCCAGGCTCTGTGTTTTCCTACAAGCAAGACTTCTTTTCAGGTAAACGCACTCACTTTTCAGCTTAAACAAAGCTACATCGTTCATGAAGCTCACACGTTTCTCGATGTTAACTGAAAAGCATTGGATGTTACAGGACCTGAGGTTTGTATCAGTTTCAGAAGTAGATTGAAGTACATGTGCTCCGCGTATGTAGGAAACACGGTTCTTTTGTTCTGAGCACTCTCACGTCTCCCACCTTATTAGAGACTCTAGAAAGCAAGAGCGTGCTTCTTGCTATAAAGCAGAGTGTGTTTCATGCATGAGAAATGTGCTTTGTGTTTCCCTTCAGAATCGGGGTGAAATGACCAGCCCCTAGTCTTCCTACAAGCAAGACTTCGTTTCAGGTAAACACACTCACTTACAGCTGAAACGAAGCTACATTGTTCACGAATCTCACACGTTTCTTGCTCTTAACTGAAAAGCATTGGATGTTAGAGGACCTGTGATTTGCATCAGTTTCAGAAGCATTGGTGAACTAGATATGGTCCGTGTGTAGGAAACACGGTTCTTCTGTCCTGAGCACACTCACGTTTCCCGCCTTATTAGAGATTCTATAAAGCAAGAGCGTGCTTCTTGGTCTAAAGCAGAGTGTGTTACATGTATGAGAACTGTGCTGTGTGTTTCCCTTCAGAAACGGAGATCAGTGCCAGGCTCTGTGTCTTCCTACAAGCAAGACTTCTTTTCAGGAAAACGTACTCACTTCTCAGCTCAAACGAAGCTACATTGTTCACGAAGCTCACACGTTTCTCGCTCTTAACTGAAAAGCATTGGATGTTAGAGGACCTGTGATTTGTATCAGTTTCAGAAGCAGAGTTGAACTAGATATGGTCTGTGTGTGTTGGAAGCACAGTTCTTTTGTTCTGAGCACACTCACGTTTACTGCCTTATTAGAGACTCTAGAAAGCAAGAGCGTGCTTCTTGCTCTAAAGAAGTGTGTGTTTCATGGATGAGAATTGTGCTGTGTGTTTCCCATAGAAACAGAGTCGAATGCCAGGCTCTGTGTCTTCCTACAAGCAAGACTTCGTTTCAGGAAAACGTACTCACTTCTCAGCTCAAACGAAGCTACATTGTTCACGAAGCTCACAAGTTTCTCGCTCTTAACTGAAAAGCATTGGATGTTAGAGGACCTGAGGTTTGTATCAGTTTCAGAAGTAGATTGAACTACATGTGCTCCGTGTATGTAGGAAACACGGTTCTTTTGTTCTGAGCACTCTCACGTTTCCCACCTTGTTAGAGACTCTAGAAAGCAACAGCGTGCTTCTTGCTATAAAGCAGAGTGTGTTTCATGGATGAGAAATGTGCTCTGTGTTTCCCTTCAGAATCTGGGTGAAATGACCAGCCACTAGTCTTCCTACAAGCAAGACTTCCTTTCAGGTAAACACAGTGACTTTTCAGCTCACAGGAAGCTATAGGGTTCACGAAGCTCACAAGTCTCTTGCTCATAACTGAAAAGCATTAGATGTTAGAGGACCTGTGGTTTGTATCAGTTTCAGAAGCAGAGTTGAACTAGATATGGTCCGTGTGTGTTGGAAGCACGGTTCTTTTGTTCTGAGCACACTCACGTTTCCCGCCTTATTAGAGATTCTAGAAAGCAAGAGCGTGCTTCTTGCTCTAAAGCAGAGTGAGTTACATGGATGAGAACTGTCCTGTGTGTTTCCCTTCAGAAACGGAGTTCAATGCCAGTCTCTGTGTCTTCCTACAAAGAGGACTTCGTTTCAGGTAAACCCAGGAACATTTCAGCTCAAAGGAAGCTACATTGTTCATGAAGCTCACACGTTTTTCGCTCTCAACTGAAAAGCATTGGATGTTAGAGGACCTGTGGTTTGTATCAGTTTCAGATGTAGAGTTGCACTAGATATGGTCCGTGTGTGTAGGAAACACAGTTCTTTTGTTCTGAGCACATTCCCGTTTTCCTCCTTATTAGAGATTCTAGAAAGCAAGAGCGTGCTTCTTGCTCTAAAGCAGAGTGTGTTTCATGGATGAGAACTGTGCTGTCTGTTTCCCTTCAGAAACAGAGTTCAATGCCAGGCTCTGTGTCTTCCTACAAGCACGACTTCGTTTCAGGAAAACACACTCACTTCTCTGCTCAAACAAAGAGACATTGTTCACGAAGCTCACACGTTTCTCGCTCTTAACTGAAAAGCATGGGATATGAGAGGACCTGTGGTTTGTATCAGTTTCAGAAGCAGAGTTTAACTAGATATGGTCCTTGTGTGTAGGAAACATGGTTCTTTTGTTCTGAGCACACTCATGTTTCCTGCCTTATTAGAGACTCTAGAAAGCAAGAGAGTGCTTCTTGCTCTAAAGCAGAGTGTGTTTCATGGATGAGAACTGTGCTGTCTGTTTCCCTTCAGAAACGGAGTTCAATGCCAGGCTCTGTGTCTTCCTACAAGCAAGACTTCGTTTCAGGTAAACGCACTCACTTTTCAGCTGAAACGAAGCTACATTGTTCACGAAGCTCACACGTTTCTCGCTCTTAACTGAAAAGCATTGGATGTTAGAGGACCTGTGGTTTGTATCAGTTTCAGAGGTAGAGTT
This sequence comes from Onychomys arenicola, assembly GCA_949786405.1. Lineage (NCBI taxonomy): Eukaryota > Metazoa > Chordata > Mammalia > Rodentia > Cricetidae > Onychomys > Onychomys arenicola. The sequence continues at coordinate 1,846,351 of CATKUM010000045.1, forward strand.
GTACTATATATGGTGCGTGTGTGTAGGAAACACAGTTCTTTTGTGATGAGCACATTCCCGTTTTCCGCCTTATTAGAGACTCTAGAAAGCAAGAGCGTGCTTCTTGCTCTAAAGCAGAGTGTGTTTCATGGATGAGAACTGTGCTGTGTGTTTCCCTTAGAATCTGAGTCGAATGCCAGGCTCTGTGTCTTCCTACAAGCAAGACTTCTTTTCAGGTAAACGCACTCACTTTTCAGCTTAAACAAAGCTACATCGTTCAGGAAGCTCACACGTTTATCGCTCTTAACTGAAAAGCATTGGATGTTAGAGGACCTGAGGTTTGTATCAGTTTCAGAAGTAGATTGAACTACATGTGCTCCGTGTATGTAGGAAACATGGTTCTTTTTTCTGAGCACTCTCACGATTCCCACCTTATTAGAGACTCTAGAAAGCAAGAGCGGGCTTCTTGCTATAAAGCAGAGTGTGTTTCATGCATGAGAAATGTGCTTTGTGTTATCCTTCAGAATCGGGGTGAAATGACCAGCCCCTAGTCTTCCTGCAAGCACGACTTCCTTTCAGGTAAACACAGTGACTTTTCAGCTCTCAGGAATCTATAGGGTTCACGAAGCTCACAAGTCTCTCGCTCATAACTGAAAAGCATTGAATGTTAGAGGACCTGTGGTTTGTATCAGTTTCTGAAGGAGAGTTGAACTAGATATGGTCCGTGTGTGTTGGAAGCACGGTTCTTTTGTTCTGAGCACACTCACGTTTCCCGCCTTATTAGAGATTCTAGAAAGCAAGAGCGTGCTTCTTGCTCTAAAGCAGAGTGTGTAACATGGATGAGAACTGTCCTCTGTGTTTCCCTTCAGAAACGGAGTTCAATGCCAGGCTCTGTGTCTTCCTCCAAAGAGGACTTAGTTTCAGGTAAACCCAGGAACATTTCAGGTCAAAGGAAGCTACATTGTTCATGAAGCTCACACGTTTTTCGCTCTCAACTGAAAAGCATTGGATGTTAGAAGACCTGTGGTTTGTATCAGTTTCAGATGTAGAGTTGTACTAGATATGGTCCGTGTGTTTAGGAAACACGGTTCTTTTCTTCTGAGCACATTCACGTTTCCTGCCTTATTAGAGATTCTAGAAAGCAAGAGCGTGCTTCTTGCTCTAAAGCAGAGTGTGTTACATGGATGAGAACTGTGCTGTGTGTTTTCCTTCAGAAACGGAGTTTAATTCCAGGCTCTGTGTCTTCCTACAAGCAAGACTTCGTTTCAGGTAAAAACACTCACTTACAGCTGAAACGAAGCTACATTGTTCACGAATCTCACACGTTTCTTGCTCTTAACTGAAAAGCATTGGATGTTAGAGGACCTGTGATTTGCATCAGTTTCAGAAGCATTGGTGAACTAGATATGGTCCGTGTGTAGGAAACACGGTTCTTCTGTCCTGAGCACACTCACGTTTCCCGCCTTATTAGAGATTCTATATAGCAAGAGCGTGCTTCTTTGTCTAAAGCAGAGTGTGTTACATGTATGAGAACTGTGCTGTCTGTTTCCCTTCAGAAACGAAGTTCAATGCCAGGCTCTGTGTCTTCCTACAAGCAAGACTTCGTTTCAGGTAAACGCACTCACTTCACAGCTCAAAAGAAGCTACATTGTTCACGAAGCTCACACGTTTCTCCCTCTTAACTGAAAAGCATTGGATGTTAGAGGACCTGTGGTTTGTATCAGTTTCAGATGTAGAGTAGTACTAGATATGGTCTGTGTGTGTTGGAAGCACAGTTCTTTTGTTCTGAGCACACTCACGTTTCCTGCCTTATTAGAGACTCTAGAAAGCAAGAGCGTGCTTCTTGCTCTAAAGAAGTGTGTTTTTCATGGATGAGAACTGTGCTGTCTGTTTCCCTTCAGAAACGGAATTCATTGCCAGGCTCTGTGTCTTCCTACAAAGAAGACTTCGTTTCAGATAAACCCAGGAACTTTTCAGCTCAAAGGAAGCTACATTGTTCACGAAGCTCACACGTTTCTCGCTCTTAACTAAAAAGCATTGGATGTTAGAGGACCTGTGGTTTGTATCAGTTTCAGAAGTAGAGTTGTACTAGATATGGTCCGTGTGTAGGAAACACAGTTCTTTTGTTCTGAGCACATTCCCGTTTTCCACCTTATTAGAGACTCCAGAAAGCAAGAGCGTGCTTCAGCTCTAAAGCAGAGTGTGTATCATGGATGAGAACTGTGCTGTGTGTTTCCCTTCATAAACGGAGTTCGATGCCAGGCTCTGTGTCTTCCTACAAGCAAGACTTCGTTTCAGGAAAACGTACTCACTTCTCAGCTCAAACGAAGCTACATTGTTCACGAAGCTCACACATTTCTCGCTCTTAACTGAAAAGCATTGGATGTTAGAGGACCTGTGATTTGTATCAGTTTCAGAAGCAGACTTGAACTAGATATGGTCCGTGTGAATAGGAAACACGGTTCTTTTGTTTTGAGCACACTCACATTTCCCTCATTATTAGAGACTCTAGAAAGCAAGAGCGTACTTCTTGCTCTAAAGCAGAGTGTGTTTCATGGATGAGAATTGTGCTGTGTGTTTCCCATAGAAACGGAGTGGAATGCCAGGCTCTGTGTTTTCCTACAAGCAAGACTTCTTTTCAGGTAAACGCACTCACTTTTCAGCTTAAACAAAGCTACATCGTTCATGAAGCTCACACGTTTCTCGATGTTAACTGAAAAGCATTGGATGTTAGAGGACCTGATGTTTGTATCAGTTTCAGAAGTAGATTGAACTACATGTGCTCCGTGTATGTAGGAAACACGGTTCTTTTGTTCTGAGCACCTCACGTTTCCCACCTTGTTAGAGACTCTAGAAAGCAAGAGCGTGCTTCTTGCTATAAAGCAGAGTGTGTTTCGTGGATGAGAAATGTGCTGTGTGTTTCCCTTCAGAAACGGAGTTCAATGCCAGGCTCTCTGTCTTCCTACAAGCAAGAAACGTTTCAGATAAACACACTCACTTACAACTGAAAAGAAGCTACATTGTTCACGAATCTCACATGTTTCTTGCTCTTAACTGAAAACCATTGGATGTTAGGGAACCTGTGATTTGCATCAGTTTCAGAAGCATTGGTGAACTAGATATGGTCCGTGTGTAGGAAACACGGTTCTTCTGTCCTGAGCACACTCACGTTTCCCACCTTATTAGAGATTCTAGAAAGCAAGAGCGTGCTTCTTGGTCTAAAGCAGAGTGTGTTTTAAGGATGGGAACTGTTCTGTGTGTTTCCCTTCAGAAACGGAGTTCAATGCCATGCTCTCTGTCTTCCTACAAGCAAGACTTCGTTTCAGGTAAACGCACTCACTTTTCAGCTTAAAGAAAACTACAACGTTCTCGAAGCTCACATGTTTCTCGCTCTTAACTGAAAAGCATTGGATGTTAGAGGACCTGAGGTTTGTATCAGTTTCAGAAGTAGATTGAACTTCATGTGCTCAGTGTGTGTAGGAAACACGGTTCTTTTGTTCTGAGCACACTCACATTTCCCGCGTTATTAGAGACTCTAGAAATCAAGAGCGTGCCTCTTGCTCTATAGCAGACTGTGTTTCATGGAAGAGAACTATGCTGTGTGTTTACCTTCAGAAACGGAGTTCAATGCCAGGCTCTGTGTCTTCCAACATTTAGACTTTGTTTCAGGAAAACGCACTCACTTCTCAGCTCAAACAAAGCGACATTGTTCACGGAGCTCACACGTTTCTCGCTCAGAACTGAAAAGCATTGGATGTTAGAGGACCTGTGGTTTGTATCAGTTTCAGAAGCAGAGTTGTACTAGATATGGTCCGTGTGTGTAGGAAACACAGTTCTTTTGTTCTGAGCACATTCCCGTTTTCAGCCTTATTAGAGATTCTAGAAAGCAAGAGCGTCCTTCTTGCTCTAAAGCAGAGAGTGTATCATGGATGAGAACTGTGCTGTGTGTTTCCCTTCAGAAACGGAGTTCGATGCCAGGCTCTGTGTCTTCCTACAAGCAAGACTTCGTTTCAGGAAAACGTACTCACTTCTCAGCTCAAACGAAGCTACATTGTTCACGAAGCTCACACGTTTCTCGCTCTTAACTTAAAAGCATTGGATGTTAGAGGACCTGTGATTTGTATCAGTTTCAGAAGCAGAGTTGAACTAGATATGGTCCGTGTGAATAGGAAACACGGTTCTTTTGTTTTGAGCACACTCACATTTCTCCCATTATTAGAGACTCTAGAAAGCAAGAGCGTACTTCTTGCTCTAAAGCAGAGTGTGTTTCATGGATGAGAATTGTGCTGTGTGTTTCCCTTAGAAAAGGAGTCGAATGCCAGGCTCTGTGTTTTCCTACAAGCAAGACTTCTTTTCAGGTAAATGCACTCACTATTCAGCTTAAACAAAGCTACATCGTTCATGAAGCTCACACGTTTCTCGCTCTTAACTGAAAAGCATTGGATGTTAGAGGCCCTGAGGTTTGTATCAGTTTAAGAAGTAGATTGAACTACATGTGCTCCGTGTATGTAGGAAACATGGTTCTTTTGTTCTGAGCACTCTCACGTTTCCCACCTTATTAGAGATTCTAGAAAGCAAGAGCGTGCTCCTTGCTATAAAGCAGAGTTGTTTTCATGCATGAGAAATGTGCTTTGTGTTTCCCTTCAGAATCGTGGTGAAATGACCAGCCCCTTGTCTTCCTACAAGCAAGACTTCCTTTTAGGTAAACACAGTGACTTTTCAGCTCTCAGGAATCTATAGGGTTCACGAAGCTCACAAGTCTCTCGCTCATAACTGAAAAGCATTGGATGTTAGAGGACCTGTGGTTTGTATCAGTTTCTGAAGGAGAGTTGAACTAGATATGGTCCGTGTATGTTGGAAGCACGGTTCTTTTGTTCTGAGCACACTCACGTTTCCCGCCTTATTAGAGATTCTAGAAAGCAAGAGCGTGCTTCTTGCTCTAAAGCAGAGTGTGTTACATGGATGAGAACTGTCCTGTGTGTTTCCCTTCAGAAACAGAGTTCAATGCCAGGCTCTGTGTCTTCCTACAAAGAGGACTTCGTTTCAGGTAAACCCAGGAACATTTCAGCTCAAAGGGAGCTACATTGTTCATGAAGCTCACACGTTTTTCTCTCTCAACTGAAAAGCATTGGATGTTAGAGGACCTGTGGTTTGTATCAGTTTCAGATGTAGAGTTGTACTAGATATGGTCCGTGTGTGTAGGAAACACAGTTCTTTTGTTCTGAGCACATTCCCGTTTTCCGCCTTATTAGAGATTCTAGAAAGCAAGAGCGTGCTTTTTGCTCTAAAGCAGAGAGTGTATCATGGATGAGAACTGTGCTGTGTGTTTCTCTTCAGAAACGGAGTTCGATGCCAGGCTCTGTGTCTTCCTACAAGCAAGACTTCGTTTCAGGAAAACGTACTCACTTCTCAGCTCAAACGAAGCTACATTGTTCACGAAGCTCACACGTTTCTCGCTCTTAACTGAAAAGCATTGGATGTTAGAGGACCTGTGATTTGTATCAGATTGAGAAGCAGAGTTGAACTAGATATGGTCCGTGTGAATAGGAAACACGGTTCTTTTGTTTTGAGCACACTCACATTTCTCCCATTATTAGAGACTCTAGAAAGCAAGAGCGTACTTCTTGCTCTAAAGCAGAGTGTGTTTCATGGATGAGAATTGTGCTGTGTGTTTCCCTTAGAAACGGAGTCGAATGCCAGGCTCTGTGTTTTCCTACAAGCAAGACTTCTTTTCAGGTAAACGCACTCACTTTTCAGATTAAACAAACCTACATCGTTCATGAAGCTCACACGTTTCTCGCTCTTAACTGAAAAGCATTGGATGTTAGAGGACCTGAGGTTTGTATCAGTTTCAGAAGTAGATTGAACTACATGTGCTCCGTGTATGTAGGAAACATGGTTCTTTTGTTCTGAGCACTCTCACGTTTCCCACCTTATTAGAGACTCTAGAAAGCAAGAGCGTGCTTCTTGCTATAAAGCAGAGTGTTTTTCATGCATGAGAAGTGTGCTTTGTGTTTCCCTTCAGAATCGGGGTGAAATGACCAGCCCCTAGTCTTCCTACAAGCAAGACTTCCTTTCAGGTAAACACAGTGACTTTTCAGCTCTCGGGAATCTATAGGGTTCACGAAGCTCACAAGTCTCTCGCTCATAACTGAAAAGCATTTGATGTTAGACGACCTGTGGTTTGTATCAGTTTCTGAAGGAGAGTTGAACTAGATATGGTCCGTGTGTGTTGGAAGCACGGTTCTTTTGTTCTGAGCACACTCACGTTTCCCGCCTTATTAGAGATTCTAGAAAGCAAGAGCGTGCTTCTTGCTCTAAAGAAGTGTGTGTTTCATGGATGAGAACTGTGCTGTCTGTTTCCCTTCAGAAACGGAATTCATTGCCAGGCTCTGTGTCTTCCTACAAAGAAGACTTCGTTTCAGATAAACCCAGGAACTTTTCAGCTGAAACGAAGCTACATTGTTCACGAAGCTCACACGTTTCTCGACCTTAACTGAAAAGCATTGGATGTTAGAGGACCTGTGGTTTGTATCGGTTTCTGAAGCAGAGTTGAACTTGATATGGTCCGTGTGTGTAGGAAACACGGTTTATTTATTTTTGAGCACACTCATGTTTCCCCAATTTAGAGACCCTACAAAGCAAGAGCGTGCTTCTTGCGCTAAAGAAGAGAGTGTTTCATGGATGAGAACTGTGCTGTCTGTTTCCTTCAGAAACGGAATTCATTGGCAGGCTCTGTGTCTACTACAAAGAAGACTTCGTTTCAGATAAACCCAGGAACTTTTCAGCTAAAAGGAAGCTACATTGTTCACGAAGCTCACACGTTTCTCGCTCTTAACTGAAAAGCATTTGATGATAGAGGACCTGTGGTTTGTATCAGTTTCAGATGTAGAGTTGTACTAGATATGGTCCGTGCGTGTAGGAAACAAGGTTCTTTTGTTTTGAGCACATTTAAGTTTCCCACCTTATTAGAGATTCTAGAAAGCAAGAGAGTGCTTCTTGCTCTAAAGCAGAGTGTTTTACATGGATGAGAACTGTGCTGTGTGTTTCCCTTCAGAAACGGAGTTCAATGCCAGGCTCTGTGTCTTCCTACAAGCAAGACTTCGTTTCAGGTAAACACAATCACTTACAGCTGAAACGAAGCTACATTGTTCACGAAGCTCACACATTTCTCGCTCCTACCTGAAAAGCATTGGATGTTAGAGGACCTGTGATTTGTATCAGTTTCAGAAGCATTGGTGAACTAGATATGGTTCGTTTGTAGGAATACGGTTCTTCTGTCCTGAGCACACTCACGTTTCCCCGCCTTATTTGAGACTCTAGAAAGCAAGAGCATGCTTCTTGCTCTATAGCAGAGTGTGTTTCACAGAATGAGAACTGTTCTGTGTGTTTCGCTTCAGAAACGGAGTTCAATGCCAGGTTCTGTGTCTTCCTAAAAGCAAGACTTCGTTTCAGGTAATCGCACTCACTTTGCAGCTGAAACAAAGCTACATTGTTCACGAAGCTCACACGTTTCTCGCTCTTAACTGAAAAGCATTGGATGTTAGAGGACCTGTGGTTTGTATCGGTTTCTGAAGCAGAGTTGAACTTGATATGGTCCGTGTGTGTAGGAAACACGGTTTATTTATTTTTGAGCACACTCATGTTTCCCCAATTTAGAGACCCTACAAAGCAAGAGCGTGCTTCTTGCGCTAAAGAAGAGAGTGTTTCATGGATGAGAACTGTGCTGTCTGTTTCCTTCAGAAACGGAATTCATTGGCAGGCTCTGTGTCTACTACAAAGAAGACTTCGTTTCAGATAAACCCAGGAACTTTTCAGCTCAAAGGAAGCTACATTGTTCACGAAGCTCACACGTTTCTCGCTCTTAACTGAAAAGCATTTGATGATAGAGGACCTGTGGTTTGTATCAGTTTCAGATGTAGAGTTGTACTAGATATGGTCCGTGCGTGTAGGAAACAAGGTTCTTTTGTTTTGAGCACATTTAAGTTTCCCACCTTATTAGAGATTCTAGAAAGCAAGAGAGTGCTTCTTGCTCTAAAGCAGAGTGTTTTACATGGATGAGAACTGTGCTGTGTGTTTCCCTTCAGAAACGGAGTTCAATGCCAGGCTCTGTGTCTTCCTACAAGCAAGACTTCGTTTCAGGTAAACACAATCACTTACAGCTGAAACGAAGCTACATTGTTCATGAAGCTCACACATTTCTCGCTCCTACCTGAAAAGCATTGGATGTTAGAGGACCTGTGATTTGTATCAGTTTCAGAAGCATTGGTGAACTAGATATGGTTCGTTTGTAGGAATACGGTTCTTCTGTCCTGAGCACACTCACGTTTCCCCCCTTATTAGAGACCCTAGAAAGCAAGAGCGTGCTTCTTGCTCTAAAGCAGAGTGTGTTTCATGGATGAGAACTGTGCTGTGTGTTTCCCTTCAGAAACGGAGTTCAATGCCAGGCTCTGTGTCTTCCTACAAGCAAGACTTCGTTTCAGGTAAAAGCAGGAACTTTTCAGCTCAAAGGAAGCTACATCGTTCAGGAAGCTCACACGTTTCTCGCTCTTAACTGAAAAGCATTGGATGTTAGAGGACCTGAGGTTTGTATCAGTTTCAGAAGTAGAGTGAACTACTTGTGCTCCGTGTGTGTAGGAAACCCGGTTCTTTTGTTCTGAGCACACTCACGTTTCCCGCCTTATTTGAGACTCTAGAAAGCAAGAGCATGCTTCTTGCTCTATAGCAGAGTGTGTTTCATAGAATGAGAACTGTTCTGTGTGTTTCGCTTCAGAAACGGAGTTCAATGCCAGGTTCTGTGTCTTCCTAAAAGCAAGACTTCGTTTCAGGTAAACGCACTCACTTTTCAGCTGAAACTAAGCTTCATTGTTCACGAAGCTCACACGTTTCTTGCTCTTAACTTAAAAGCATTGGATGTTAGAGGACCTGTGGTTTGTATCGGTTTCTGAAGCAGAGTTGAACTTGATATGGTCCGTGTGTGTAGGAAACACGGTTTATCTATTTTTGAGCACACTCATGTTTCCCCAATTTAGAGACCCTACAAAGCAAGAACGTGCTTCTAGCACTAAAGAAGAGAGTGTTTCATGGATGAGAACTGTGCTGTCTGTTTCCCTTCAGAAACGGAATTCATTGCCAGGCTCTGTGTCTTCCTACAAAGAAGACTTCGTTTCAGATAAACCCAGGAACTTTTCAGCTCAAAGGAAGCTACATTGTTCACGAAGCTCACACGTTTCTCGCTCTTAACTGAAAAGCATTGGATCTTAGAGGACCTGTGATTTGTATCAGTTACAGAAGCAGAGTTGAACTATATATGGTCCGTGTGAATAGGAAACACAGTTCTTTTGTTTTGAGCACACTCACATTTCCCCCATTATTAGAGACTCTAGAAAGCAAGAGCGTACTTCTTGCTCTAAAGCAGAGTGTGTTTCATGGATGAGAATTGTGCTGTGTGTTTCCGTTAGAAACGAAGTCCAATGCCAGGCTCTGTGTTTTCCTACAAGCAAGACTTATTTTCAGGTATACGCACTCACTTTTCAGCGTAAACAAAGCTACATTGTTCACGAAGCTCACACGTTTATCGCTGTTAACTGAAAAGCATGGGTTGTGAGAGGACCTGTGGTTTGTATCAGTTTCAGAAGCAGAGGTGAACTAGATATGGTCCGTGTGTGTAGGAAACATGGTTCTTTTGTTCTGAGCACACTCACGTTTCCTGCCATATTAGAGACTCTAGAAAGCAAGAGCATGCTTCTTGCTCTATACCAGAGTGTGTTTCATGGAATGAGAACTGTGCTGTTTGTTTCCTTTCAGAAACGGAGTGAAATGCCAGGCTCTGTGTCTTCCTACATGCAAGACTTCGTTTCAGGTAAACGCACTCACTTTTCAGCTGATACGAAGCTACATTGTTCACGAAGCTCACACGTTTCTCGCTCTTAACTGAAAAGCATTGGATGTTAGAGGACCTGAGGTTTGTATCAGTTTCAGAAGTAGATTGAACTACATGTGCTCCGTGTGTGTAGGAAACACAGTTCTTTTGTTCTGAGCACACTCACGTTTCCCGCCTTATTAGAGATTCTAGAAAGCAAGAGCGTGCTTCTTGCTCTAAAGCAGAGTGTGTTTCATGGATGAGAACTGTGCTGCGTGTTTACCTTCAGAAACGGAGTTCAATGCCAGGCTCTGTGTCTTCCTACAAGCAAGACTTCGTTTCAGGAAAACGTACTCACTTCTAAGCTCAATCGAAGCTACATTGTTCACGAAGCTCACACGTTTCTCGCTCTGAACTGAAAAGCATTGGATGATAGAGGACCTGTGGTTTGTATCAGTTTCAGATGTAGAGTTGTACTAGATATGGTCCGTGTGTGTAGGAAACAAGGTTCTTTGTTCTGAGCACATTCACGTTTCCCACCTTATTAGAGATTCTAGAAAGCAAGAGAGTGCTTCTTGCTCTAAAGCAGAGTATTTTACATGGATGAAAACTGTGCTGTGTGTTTCCCTTCAGAAACGGAGTTCAATGCCAGGCTCTGTGTCTCCTACAAGCAAGACTTATTTTCAGGTAAACGCACTCTCTTTTCAGCGTAAACAAAGCTTCATTGTTCACGAAGCTCACACGTTTATCGCTGTTAACTGAAAAGCATGGGTTGTGAGAGGACCTGTGGTTTGTATCAGTTTCAGAAGCAGAGGTGAACTAGATATGGTCCGTGTGTGTAGGAAACATGGTTCTTTTGTTCTGAGCACACTCATGTTTCCCACCTTATTAGAGACTCTAGAAAGCAAGGGAGTGCTTCTTGCTCTAAAGCAGAGTTTGTTTCACGGATGAGAAATGTGCTGTGTGTTTCTCTTCAGAATCGGGGTGAAATGCCCGGCCCCTAGTCTTCCTACAAGCAAGACTTTGTTTCAGGTAAACACAGTGACTTTTCATCTCAAAGGAAGCTATATGGTTCACGAAGCTAACAAGTTTCTCGCTCATAACTGAAAAGCATTGGATGTTAGGGGACCTGTTGTTTGTATCAGTTTATGAAGGAGAGTTGAACTAGACATAGTCCGTGTGTGTTGGAAGCATGGTTCTTTTGTTCTGAGCGCACTCACGTTTCCCGCCTTATTAGAGACTCTAGAAAGCAAGAGCGTGCTTCTTGCTCTAAAGCAGAGTGTGTTTCATGGATGAGAACTGTGCTGTCTGTTTCCCTTCAGAAAGGGAATTCATTGCCAGGCTCTGTGTCTTCCTACAAAGAAGACTTCGTTTCAGATAAACCCAGGAACTTTTCAGCTTAAAGGAAGCTACATTGTTCACGAAGCTCACACGTTTCTCGCTCTTAACTGAAAAGCATTGGATGTTAGAGGACCTGAGGTTTGTATCAGTTTCAGAAGAGGATCGAACTACATGTGCTCCATGTGTGTAGGAAACACGGTTCTTTTGTTCTGAGCACACTCACGTTTCCTGCCATATTAGAGACTCTAGAAAGCAAGAGCATGCTTCTTGCTCTATAGCAGAGTGTGTTTCATGGAATGAGAACTGTGCTGTTTGTTTCCTTTCAGAAACGGAGTGATATGCCAGGCTCTGTGTCTTCCTACATGCAAGACTTCGTTTCAGGTAAACGCACTCACTTTTCAGCTGATACGAAGCTACATTGTTCACGAAGCTCACACGTTTCTCGCTCTTAACTGAAAAGCATTGGATGTTAGAGGACCTGAGGTTTGTATCAGTTTCAGAAGTAGATTGAACTACATGTGCTCCGTGTGTGTAGGAAACACAGTTCTTTGGTTCTGAGCACACTCACGTTTCCTACCTTATTAGAGATTCTAGAAAGCAAGAGCGTGCTTCTTGCGCTAAAGAAGAGAGTGTTTCATGGATGAGAACTGTGCTGTCTGTTTCCTTCAGAAACGGAATTCATTGGCAGGCTCTGTGTCTACTACAAAGAAGACTTCGTTTCAGATAAACCCAGGAACTTTTCAGCTCAAAGGAAGCTACATTGTTCACGAAGCTCACACGTTTCTCGCTCTTAACTGAAAAGCATTTGATGATAGAGGACCTGTGGTTTGTATCAGTTTCAGAAGTAGATTGAACTACATGTGCTCCGTGTGTGTAGGAAACACAGTTCTTTGGTTCTGAGCACACTCACGTTTCCCACCTTATTAGAGATTCTAGAAAGCAAGAGCGTGCTTCTTGCTCTAAAGCAGAGTGTGGTTCATGGATGAGAACTGTGCTATGTCTTTCCCGTCAGAACCGGAATGAAATGCCAGGCTCTGTGCCTTCCTACAAGCAACACTTCTTTTCAGGTAAACATAGTCACTTTTCAGCTCAAATGAAGCTACATTGTTCACCAAGCTCACACGTTTCTCACTCTTAACTGAAAAGCATTGGATGTTAGAGGACCTATGGTTTGTATCAGTTTCAGAAGCAGAGTTGAACTAGATATGGTGCCTGTGTGTAGGAAACACAGTTCTTTTTTTCTGAGCACACTCACGTTTCCTGCAATATTAGAGACTCTAGAAAGCAAGAGCATGCTTCTTGCTCTAAAGCAGAGTGTGCTTCATGGATGAGAACTGTGCTGTGTGTTTCCCTTCAGAAACGGAATGAAATGCCATGCTCTGTGTCTTCCTACAAGCAAGACTTCGTTTCAGGTAAAAGTCCTCACTTTTCAGCTAAAACGAAGCAACATCGTTCAGGAAGCTCACACGTTTTCATTGTTAACTGAAAAGCATTGCATGTTAGAGGACCTGGGGTTTGTATCAATTTCAGAAGCAGAGTTGAACTAGATATGGTCCGTGTGTGTAGGAAACTCAGTTCTTTTATTCTGAGCACACTCACGTTTCCCGCCTTATTAGAGAATCTAGAAAGTAAGAGCGTGCTTCTTACACTAAAGCAGAGTGTGGTTCATGAATGAGAACTGTGCTATGTCTTTCCCTTCAGAACCAGAATGAAATGCCAGGCTGTGTGCCTTCCTACAAGCAAGATTTCTTTTCATGTAAACACAGTCACTTTTCAGCTCAAATGAAGCTACATCGTTCACGAAGCTCACACGTTTCTCACTCTTAAATGAAAAGCATTGGATGTTAGAGGACCTATGGTTTGTATCAGTTTCAGAAGCAGTGTTGAACTAGATATGGTGCGTGTGTGTAGGAAACACAGTTCTTTTGTTCTGAGCACACTCTCGTTTCCTGCCTTATTGGATAATCTAGAAAGCAAGAGCATGCTTCTTGCTCTAAAGCAGAGTGTGGTTCATGGAAGAGTACTGGGCTATTTGTTTCAGTTCAGAAACAGAGTGAAATGCCAGGCTCTGAGACTTCCTACAAGCAAGACTTCGTTTCAGGTAAACGCAGTCAGTTTTCAGCTAAAACAAAGCAACATCGTTCAGGAAGCTAACACGTTTCTCACTGTTAACTGAAAAGCATTGGATGTTAGAGGACCTGGGGTTTGTATCAATTTCAGAAGCAGAGTTGAACAGATATGGTCCGTGTGTGTAGGAAACACAGTTCTTTTGTTCTGAGCACACTCACGTTTCCTGCCTTATTAGAGAATCTAGAAAGTAATAGCGTGCTTCTTACACTAAAGCAGAGTGTGGTTAATGGATGAGAACTGTGCTATGTCTTTCCCGTCAGAACCGGAATGAAATGCCAGGCTCTGTGCCTTCCTACAAGAAAGACTTCTTTTCAGGTAAACGCAGTCACTTTTCAGCTCAAATGAATCTACATTGTTCACGAAGCTCACACGTTTCTCACTCTTAACTGAAAAGCATTGGATGTTAGAGGACCTATGGTTTGTATCAGTTTCAGAAGCAGAGTTGAACTAGATATGGTGCCTGTGTGTAGGAAACACAGTTCTTTTTTTCTGAGCACACTCACGTTTCCTGCATTATTAGAGACTCTAGAAAGCAAGAGCATGCTTCTTGCTCTAAAGCAGAGTGTGGTTCATGGATGAGAACTGTGCTGTGTGTTTCCCTTCAGAAGCAGAATGAAATGCCAGGCTCTGTGTATTCCTACAAGCAAGACTTCGTTTCAGGTAAACGTCCTCACTTTTCAGCTAAAACGAAGCAACATCGTTCAGGAAGCTCACACGTTTCTCATTGTTAACTGAAAAGCATTGCATGTTAGAGGACCTGGGGTTTGTATCAATTTCAGAAGCAGAGTTGAACTAGATATGGTCCGTGTGTGTAGGAAACTCAGTTCTTTTATTCTGAGCACACTCACGTTTCCTGCCTTATTAGAGACTCTGGAAAGTAAGAGCGTGCTTCTTACACTAAAGCAGAGTGTGGTTCATGAATGAGAACTGTGCTATGTCTTTCCCTTCAGAACCGGAGTGAAATGCCAGGCTCTGTGCCTTCCTACAAGCAAGATTTCTTTTCAGGTAAACGCAGTCACTTTTCAGCTCAAATGAAGCTACATCGTTCACGAAGCTCACACGTTTCTCACTCTTAAATGAAAAGCATTGGAGTTAGAGGACCTATGGTTTGTATCAGTTTCAGAAGCAGTGTTGAACTAGATATGGTGCGTGTGTGTAGGAAACACAGTTCTTTTGTTCTGAGCACACTCTCGTTTCCTGCCTTATTGGATAATCTAGAAAGCAAGAGCATGCTTCTTGCTCTAAAGCAGAGTGTGGTTCATGGAAGAGTACTGGGCTATTTGTTTCAGTTCAGAAACATAGTGAAATGCCAGGCTCTGTGACTTCCTACAAGCAAGACTTCGTTTCAGGTAAACGCAGTCAGTTTTCAGCTAAAACAAAGCAACATCGTTCAGGAAGCTCACACGTTTCTCACTGTTAAATGAAAAGCATTGGATGTTAGAGGACCTGGGGTTTGTATCAATTTCAGAAGCAGAGTTGAACAGATATGGTCCGTGTGTGTAGGAAACTCAGTTCTTTTGTTCTGAGCACACTCACGTTTCCCGCCTTATTAGAGACTCTAGAAAGTAAGAGCGTGCTTCTTACACTAAAGCAGAGTGTGGTTCATGGATGAGAACTGTGCTATGTCTTTCCCGTCAGAACCGGAATGAAATGCCAGGCTCTGTGCCTTCCTACAAGAAAGACTTCTTTTCAGGTAAACGCAGTCACTTTTCAGCTCAAATGAAGCTACATCGTTCACGAAGCTCACACGTTTCTCACTCTTAAATGAAAAGCATTGGAGTTAGAGGACCTATGGTTTGTATCAGTTTCAGAAGCAGTGTTGAACTAGATATGGTGCGTGTGTGTAGGAAACACAGTTCTTTTGTTCTGAGCACACTCTCGTTTCCTGCCTTATTGGATAATCTAGAAAGCAAGAGCATGCTTCTTGCTCTAAAGCAGAGTGTGGTTCATGGAAGAGTACTGGGCTATTTGTTTCAGTTCAGAAACATAGTGAAATGCCAGGCTCTGTGACTTCCTACAAGCAAGACTTCGTTTCAGGTAAACGCAGTCAGTTTTCAGCTAAAACAAAGCAACATCGTTCAGGAAGCTCACACGTTTCTCACTGTTAAATGAAAAGCATTGGATGTTAGAGGACCTGGGGTTTGTATCAATTTCAGAAGCAGAGTTGAACAGATATGGTCCGTGTGTGTAGGAAACTCAGTTCTTTTGTTCTGAGCACACTCACGTTTCCCGCCTTATTAGAGACTCTAGAAAGTAAGAGCGTGCTTCTTACACTAAAGCAGAGTGTGGTTCATGGATGAGAACTGTGCTATGTCTTTCCCGTCAGAACCGGAATGAAATGCCAGGCTCTGTGCCTTCCTACAAGCAACACTTCTTTTCAGGTAAACGCAGTCATTTTCAGCTCAAATGAAGCTACATTGTTCACGAAGCTCACACGTTTCTCACTCTTAACTGAAAAGCATTGGATGTTAGAGGACCTATGGTTTGTATCAGTTTCAGAAGCAGAGTTGAACTAGATATGGTGCCTGTGTGTAGGAAACACAGTTTTTTTTTTTTCTGAGCACACTCACGTTTCCTGCAATATTAGAGACTCTAGAAAGCAAGAGCATGCTTCTTGCTCTAAAGCAGAGTGTGCTTCATGGATTTGAACTGGGCTGTGTGTTTCCCTTCAGAAACGGAATGAAATGCCATGCTCTGTGTCTTCCTACAAGCAAGACTTCGTTTCAGGTAAACGTCCTCACTTTTCAGCTAAAACGAAGCAACATCGTTCAGGAAGCTCACACGTTTTTCATTGTTAACTGAAAAGCATTGCATGTTAGAGGACCTGGGGTTTGTATCAATTTCAGAAGCAGAGTTGAACTAGATATGGTCCGTGTGTGTAGGAAACTCAGTTCTTTTATTCTGAGCACACTCACGTTTCCCGCCTTATTAGAGACTCTAGAAAGTAAGAGCGTGCTTCTTACACTAAAGCAGAGTGTGGTTCATGGATGAGAACTGTGCTATGTCTTTCCCGTCAGAACCGGAATGAAATGCCAGGCTCTGTGCCTTCCTACAAGCAAGACTTCTTTTCAGGTAAACGCAGTCACTTTTCAGCTCAAATGAAGCTACATTGTTCACGAAGCTCACACGTTTCTCACTCTTAAATGAAAAGCATTGGATGTTAGAGGACCTATGGTTTGTATCAGTTTCAGAAGCAGTGTTGAACTAGATATGGTGCGTGTGTGTAGGAAACACAGTTCTTTTGTTCTGAGCACACTCTTGTTTCCTGCCTTATTGGATAATCTAGAAAGCAAGAGCATGCTTCTTGCTCTAAAGCAGAGTGTGGTTCATGGAAGATTACTGGGCTATTTGTTTCAATCCGAAACAGAGTGAAATGCCAGGCTCTGTGATTTCCTACAAGCAAGACTTCGTTTCAGGTAAACGCAGTCAGTTTTCAGCTAAAACAAAGCAACATCGTTCAGGAAGCTCACACGTTTCTCACTGTTAACTGAAAAGCATTGGATGTTAGAGGACCTGGGGTTTGTATCAATTTCAGAAGCAGAGTTGAACAGATATGGTCCGTGTGTGTAGGAAACTCAGTTCTTTTGTTCTGAGCACACTCACGTTTCCCGCCTTATTAGAGTCTCTAGAAAGTAAGAGCGTGCTTCTTACACTAAAGCAGAGTGTGGTTCATGGATGAGAACTGTGCTATGTCTTTCCCGTCAGAACCGGAATGAAATGCCAGGCTCTGTGCTTTCCTACAAGCAAGACTTCTTTTCAGGTAAACGCAGTCACTTTTCAGCTCAAATGAAGATACATTGTTCACGAAGCTCACACGTTTCTCACTCTTAACTGAAAAGCATTAAATGTTAGAGGACCTATGGTTTGTATCAGTTTCAGAAGCAGAGTTGAACTAGATATGGTGCGTGTGTGTAGGAAACACAGTTCTTTTGTTCTGAGCACTCTCACGTTTCCTGCCTTATTAGAGACTCTAGAAAGCAAGAGCGTGCTTCTTGCTCTAAAGCAGAGTGTGTTTCATGGATGAGAAGAGTGCTGCGTGTTTCCCTTCAGAAACGGAGTTAAATGCCAGGCTCTGTGTCTTCCTACAAGCGAGACTTCGTTTCAGGTAAACGCAGTCACTTTTCAGCTCAAATGAAGATACATTGTTCACGAAGCTCACACGTTTCTCACTCTTAAATGAAAAGCATTGGATGTTAGAGGACCTATGGTTTGTATCAGTTTCAGAAGCAGTGTTGAACTAGATATGGTGCGTGTGTGTAGGAAACACAGTTCTTTTGTTCTGAGCACACTCTCGTTTCCTGCCTTATTGGATAATCTAGAAAGCAAGAGCATGCTTCTTGCTCTAAAGCAGAGTGTGGTTCATGGAAGAGTACTGGGCTGTGTGTTTCCCTTCAGAAGCAGAATGAAATGCCAGGCTCTGTGTATTCCTACAAGCAAGACTTCGTTTCAGGTAAACGCAGTCAGTTTTCAGCTAAAACAAAGGAACATCGTTCAGGAAGCTCACACGTTTCTCACTGTTAACTGAAAAGCATTGGATGTTAGAGGACCTGGGGTTTGTATCAATTTCAGAAGCAGAGTTGAACAGATATGGTCCGTGTGTGTAGGAAACTCAGTTCTTTTGTTCTGAGCACACTCACGTTTCCCGCCTTATTAGAGAATCTAGAAAGTAAGAGCGTGCTTCTTACACTAAAGCAGAGTGTGCTTCATGGATGAGAACTGTGCTGTGTGTTTCCCTTCAGAAACGGAATGAAATGCCAGGCTCTGTGTCTTCCTACAAGCACGACTTCGTTTCAGGTAAACGCCCTCACTTTTCAGCTCAAATGATGCTACATCGTTCACGAAGCTAAAGCGTTTCTCACTGTTAACTGAAAAGCATTGGATGTTAGAGGACCTACGGTTTGTATCAGTTTCAGAAGCAGAGTTGAACTAGATATGGTGCGTGTGTGTAGGAAACACAGTTCTTTTTTTCTGAGCACACTCACGTTTCCTGCCTTATTAGAGACTCTAGAAAGCAAGAGCATGCTTCTTGCTCTAAAGCAGAGTGTGGTTCATGGAAGAGTACTGGGCTATTTGTTTCACCTCAGAAACAGAGTGAAATGCCAGGCTCTGTGACTTCCTCCATGCAAGACTTCGTTTCAGGTAAACACAGTCACTTTTCAGCTAAAACGAAGCAACTTCGTTCAGGAAGCTCACACGTTTCTCACTGTTAACTGAAAAGCATTGGATGTTAGAGGACCTACGGTTTGTATAAGTTTAAGAAGCAGAGTTGTACTAGATATGGTGCGTGTGTACGAAACACAGTTCTTTTGTTCTGAGCACACTCACGTTTCCTGCCTTATTAGAGGCTCTAGAAAGCAAGAGCGTGCTTCTTGCTCTAAAGCAGAGTGTGGTTCATGGATGAGAACTGTGCTGTGTGTTTCCCTTCAGAAACGGAGTGAAATGCCAGGCTCTGTTACTTCCTACAAGCAAGACTTCTTTTCAGGTAAACGCAGTCATTTTCAGCTCAAACGAAGCTACATCATTCACGAAGCTCACACGATTCTCACAATAACTGAAAAGCATTGGATGTTAGAGGACCTATGGTTTGTATCAGTTTCAGAAGCAGAGTTGAACTAGATATGGTACGTGTGTGTAGGAAACACAGTTCTTTTTTTCTGAACACACTCACCTTTTCTGCATTATTAGAGACTCTAGAAAGCAAGAGCATGCTTCTTGCTCTAAAGCAGAGTGTGCTTCGTGGATGAGAACTGTGCTGTGTGTTTCCCTTCAGAAACGGAATGAAATGCCAGGCTATGTGTCTTCCTACAAGCAAGACTTCGTTTCAGGTAAACTTCCTCACCTTTCAGCTAAAACGAAGCAACATCGTTCAGGAAGCTCACAAGTTTCTCATTGTTAACTGAAAAGCATTGCATGTTAGAGGACCTGGGGTTTGTATCAATTTCAGAAGCAGAGTTGAACTAGATATGGTCCGTGTGTGTAGGAAACTCAGTTCTTTTTTTCTGAGCACACTCACGTTTCCCGCCTTATTAGAGAATCTAGAAAGTAAGAGCGTGCTTCTTACACTAAAGCAGAGTGTGGTTCATGAATGAGAACTGTGCTATGTCTTTCCCTTCAGAACCGGAATGAAATGCCAGGCTCTGTGCCTTCCTACAAGCAAGATTTCTTTTCAGGTAAACGCAGTCACTTTTCAGCTCAAATGAAGCTACATCGTTCACGAAGCTCACACGTTTCTCACTCTTAAATGAAAAGCATTGGATGTTAGAGGACCTATGGTTTGTATCAGTTTCAGAAGCAGTGTTGAACTAGATATGGTGCGTGTGTGTAGGAAACACAGTTCTTTTGTTCTGAGCACACTCTCGTTTCCTGCCTTATTGGATAATCTAGAAAGCAAGAGCATGCTTCTTGCTCTAAAGCAGAGTGTGGTTCATGGAAGAGTACTGGGCTATTTGTTTCAGTTCAGAAACAGAGTGAAATGCCAGGCTCTGTGACTTCCTACAAGCAAGACTTCGTGTCAGGTAAACGCAGTCAGTTTTCAGCTAAAACAAAGGAACATCGTTCAGGAAGCTCACACGTTTCTCACTGTTAACTGAAAAGCATTGGATGTTAGAGGACCTGGGGTTTGTATCAATTTCAGAAGCAGAGTTGAACAGATATGGTCCGTGTGTGTAGGAAACTCAGTTCTTTTGTTCTGAGCACACTCACGTTTCCCGCCTTATTAGAGGCTCTAGAAAGCAAGAGCGTGCTTCTTGCTCTAAAGCAGAGTGTGGTTCATGGATAAGAACTGTGCTGTGTGTTTCCCTTCAGAAACGGAGTGAAATGCCAGGCTCTGTTACTTCCTACAAGCAAGACTTCTTTTCAGGTAAACGCAGTCATTTTCAGCTCAAATGAAGCTACATTGTTCACGAAGCTCACACGTTTCTCACTCTTAAATGAAAAGCATTGGATGTTAGAGGACCTATGGTTTGTATCAGTTTCAGAAGCAGAGTTGAACTAGATATGGTGCGTGTGTGTAGGAAACACAGTTCTATTTTTCTGAGCACACTCACGTTTCCTGCATTATTAGAGACTCTAGAAAGCAAGAGCATGCTTCTTGCTCTAAAGCAGAGTGTGGTTCATGGATGAGAACTGTGCTGTGTGTTTCCCTTCAGAAGCAGAATGAAATGCCAGGCTCTGTGTATTCCTACAAGCAAGACTTCGTTTCAGGTAAACGTCCTCACTTTTCAGCTAAAACGAAGCAACATCGTTCAGGAAGCTCACACGTTTCTCATTGTTAACTGAAAAGCATTGCATGTTAGACGACCTGGGGTTTGTATCAATTTCAGAAGCAGAGTTGAACAGATATGGTCCGTGTGTGTAGGAAACTCAGTTCTTTTGTTCTGAGCACACTCACGTTTCCCGCCTTATTAGAGAATCTAGAAAGTAAGAGCGTGCTTCTTACACTAAAGCAGAGTGTGCTTCATGGATGAGAACTGTGCTGTGTGTTTCCCTTCAGAAACGGAATGAAATGCCAGGCTCTGTGTCTTCCTACAAGCACGACTTCGTTTCAGGTAAACGCCCTCACTTTTCAGCTCAAATGATGCTACATCGTTCACGAAGCTAAAGCGTTTCTCACTGTTAACTGAAAAGCATTGGATGTTAGAGGACCTACGGTTTGTATCAGTTTCAGAAGCAGAGTTGATCTAGATATGGTGCGTGTGTGTAGGAAACACAGTTCTTTTTTTCTGAGCACACTCACGTTTCCTGCCTTATTAGAGACTCTAGAAAGCAAGAGCATGCTTCTTGCTCTAAAGCAGAGTGAGGTTCATGGAAGAGTACTGGGCTATTTGTTTCACCTCAGAAACAGAGTGAAATGCCAGGCTCTGTGACTTCCTCCATGCAAGACTTCGTTTCAGGTAAACACAGTCACTTTTCAGCTAAAACGAAGCAACTTCGTTCAGGAAGCTCACACGTTTCTCACTGTTAACTGAAAAGCATTGGATGTTAGAGGACCTACGGTTTGTATAAGTTTAAGAAGCAGAGTTGTACTAGATATGGTGCGTGTGTACAAAACACAGTTCTATTGTTCTGAGCACACTCACGTTTCCTGCCTTATTAGAGGCTCTAGAAAGCAAGAGCGTGCTTCTTGCTCTAAAGCAGAGTGTGGTTCATGGATGAGAACTGTGCTGTGTGTTTCCCTTCAGAAACGGAGTGAAATGCCAGGCTCTGTTACTTCCTACAAGCAAGACTTCTTTTCAGGTAAACGCAGTCATTTTCAGCTCAAACGAAGCTACATCATTCACGAAGCTCACACGATTCTCACAATAACTGAAAAGCATTGGATGTTAGAGGACCTATGGTTTGTATCAGTTTCAGAAGCAGAGTTGAACTAGATATGGTACGTGTGTGTAGGAAACACAGTTCTTTTTTTCTGAGCACACTCACCTTTTCTGCATTATTAGAGACTCTAGAAAGCAAGAGCGTGCTTCCTGCTCTAAAGCAGAGTGTGGTTCATGGAAGAGTACTGGGCTATTTGTTTCAGTTCAGAAACAGAGTGAAATGCCAGGCTCTGTGACTTCCTACAAGCAAGACTTCGTGTCAGGTAAACGCAGTCAGTTTTCAGCTAAAACAAAGGAACATCGTTCAGGAAGCTCACACGTTTCTCACTGTTAACTGAAAAGCATTGGATGTTAGAGGACCTGGGGTTTGTATCAATTTCAGAAGCAGAGTTGAACAGATATGGTCCGTGTGTGTAGGAAACTCAGTTCTTTTGTTCTGAGCACACTCACGTTTCCCACCTTATTAGAGTCTCTAGAAAGTAAGAGCGTGCTTCTTACACTAAAGCAGAGTGTGGTTCATGGATGAGAACTGTGCTATGTCTTTCCCGTCAGAACCGGAATGAAATGCCAGGCTCTGTGCCTTCCTACAAGCAAGACTTCTTTTCAGGTAAACGCAGTCACTTTTCAGCTCAAATGAAGCTACATCGTTCACGAAGCTCACACGTTTCTCACTCTTAACTGAAAAGCATTGGATGTTAGAGGACCTATGGTTTGTTTCAGTTTCAGAAGCAGAGTTGAACTAGATATGGTGCCTGTGTGTAGGAAACACAGTTCTTTTTTTCTGAGCACACTCACGTTTCCTGCATTATTAGAGACTCTAGAAAGCAAGAGCATGCTTCTTGCTCTAAAGCAGAGTGTGGTTCATGGATGAGAACTGTGCTGTGTGTTTCCCTTCAGAAGCAGAATGAAATGCCAGGCTCTGTGTATTCCTACAAGCAAGACTTCGTTTCAGGTAAACGTCCTCACTTTTCAGCTAAAACGAAGCAACATCGTTCAGGAAGCTCACACGTTTCTCATTGTTAACTGAAAAGCATTGCATGTTAGAGGACCTGGGGTTTGTATCAATTTCAGAAGCAGAGTTGAACTAGATATGGTCCGTGTGTGTAGGAAACAAGGTTCTTTGTTCTGAGCACATTCACGTTTCCCACCTTATTAGAGATTCTAGAAAGCAAGAGAGTGCTTCTTGCTCTAAAGCAGAGTATTTTACATGGATGAAAACTGTGCTGTGTGTTTCCCTTCAGAAACGGTGTTCAATGCCAGGCTCTGTGTCTCCTACAAGCAAGACTTATTTTCAGGTAAACGCACTCTCTTTTCAGCGTAAACAAAGCTTCATTGTTCACGAAGCTCACACGTTTATCGCTGTTAACTGAAAAGCATGGGTTGTGAGAGGACCTGTGGTTTGTATCAGTTTCAGAAGCAGAGGTGAACTAGATATGGTCCGTGTGTGTAGGAAACATGGTTCTTTTGTTCTGAGCACACTCATGTTTCCCACCTTATTAGAGACTCTAGAACGCAAGGGAGTGCTTCTTGCTCTAAAGCAGAGTTTGTTTCACGGATGAGAAATGTGCTGTGTGTTTCTCTTCAGAATCGGGGTGAAATGCCCGGCCCCTAGTCTTCCTACAAGCAAGACTTTGTTTCAGGTAAACACAGTGACTTTTCATCTCAAAGGAAGCTATATGGTTCACGAAGCTAACAAGTTTCTCGCTCATAACTGAAAAGCATTGGATGTTAGGGGACCTGTTGTTTGTATCAGTTTATGAAGGAGAGTTGAACTAGACATAGTCCGTGTGTGTTGGAAGCATGGTTCTTTTGTTCTGAGCGCACTCACGTTTCCCGCCTTATTAGAGACTCTAGAAAGCAAGAGCGTGCTTCTTGCTCTAAAGCAGAGTGTGTTTCATGGATGAGAACTGTGCTGTCTGTTTCCCTTCAGAAAGGGAATTCATTGCCAGGCTCTGTGTCTTCCTACAAAGAAGACTTCGTTTCAGATAAACCCAGGAACTTTTCAGCTTAAAGGAAGCTACATTGTTCACGAAGCTCACACGTTTCTCGCTCTTCACTGAAAAGCATTGGATGTTAGAGGACCTGAGGTTTGTATCAGTTTCAGAAGAGGATCGAACTACATGTGCTCCATGTGTGTAGGAAACACGGTTCTTTTGTTCTGAGCACACTCACGTTTCCTGCCATATTAGAGACTCTAGAAAGCAAGAGCATGCTTCTTGCTCTATAGCAGAGTGTGTTTCATGGAATGAGAACTGTGCTGTTTGTTTCCTTTCAGAAACGGAGTGATATGCCAGGCTCTGTGTCTTCCTACATGCAAGACTTCGTTTCAGGTAAACGCACTCACTTTTCAGCTGATACGAAGCTACATTGTTCACGAAGCTCACACGTTTCTCGCTCTTAACTGAAAAGCATTGGATGTTAGAGGACCTGAGGTTTGTATCAGTTTCAGAAGTAGATTGAACTACATGTGCTCCGTGTGTGTAGGAAACACAGTTCTTTGGTTCTGAGCACACTCACGTTTCCTACCTTATTAGAGATTCTAGAAAGCAAGAGCGTGCTTCTTGCGCTAAAGAAGAGAGTGTTTCATGGATGAGAACTGTGCTGTCTGTTTCCTTCAGAAATGGAATTCATTGGCAGGCTCTGTGTCTACTACAAAGAAGACTTCGTTTCAGATAAACCCAGGAACTTTTCAGCTCAAAGGAAGCTACATTGTTCACGAAGCTCACACGTTTCTCGCTCTTAACTGAAAAGCATTTGATGATAGAGGACCTGTGGTTTGTATCAGTTTCAGAAGTAGATTGAACTACATGTGCTCCGCGTGTGTAGGAAACACAGTTCTTTGGTTCTGAGCACACTCACGTTTCCCACCTTATTAGAGAATCTAGAAAGCAAGAGCGTGCTTCTTGCTCTAAAGCAGAGTGTGGTTCATGGATGAGAACTGTGCTATGTCTTTCCCGTCAGAACCGGAATGAAATGCCAGGCTCTGTGCCTTCCTACAAGCAACACTTCTTTTCAGGTAAACATAGTCACTTTTCAGCTCAAATGAAGCTACATTGTTCACGAAGCTCACACGTTTCTCACTCTTAACTGAAAAGCATTGGATGTTAGAGGACCTATGGTTTGTATCAGTTTCAGAAGCAGAGTTGAACTAGATATGGTGCCTGTGAGTAGGAAACACAGTTCTTTTTTTCTGAGCACACTCACGTTTCCTGCAATATTAGAGACTCTAGAAAGCAAGAGCATGCTTCTTGCTCTAAAGCAGAGTGTGCTTCATGGATGAGAACTGTGCTGTGTGTTTCCCTTCAGAAACGGAATGAAATGCCATGCTCTGTGTCTTCCTACAAGCAAGACTTCGTTTCAGGTAAAAGTCCTCACTTTTCAGCTAAAACGAAGCAACATCGTTCAGGAAGCTCACACGTTTTTCATTGTTAACTGAAAAGCATTGCATGTTAGAGGACCTGGGGTTTGTATCAATTTCAGAAGCAGAGTTGAACTAGATATGGTCCGTGTGTGTAGGAAACTCAGTTCTTTTATTCTGAGCACACTCACGTTTCCCGCCTTATTAGAGAATCTAGAAAGTAAGAGCGTGCTTCTTACACTAAAGCAGAGTGTGGTTCATGAATGAGAACTGTGCTATGTCTTTCCCTTCAGAACCAGAATGAAATGCCAGGCTGTGTGCCTTCCTACAAGCAAGATTTCTTTTCAAGTAAACATAGTCACTTTTCAGCTCAAATGAAGCTACATCGTTCACGAAGCTCACACGTTTCTCACTCTTAAATGAAAAGCATTGGATGTTAGAGGACCTATGGTTTGTATCAGTTTCAGAAGCAGTGTTGAACTAGATATGGTGCGTGTGTGTAGGAAACACAGTTCTTTTGTTCTGAGCACACTCTCGTTTCCTGCCTTATTGGATAATCTAGAAAGCAAGAGCATGCTTCTTGCTCTAAAGCAGAGTGTGGTTCATGGAAGAGTACTGGGCTATTTGTTTCAGTTCAGAAACAGAGTGAAATGCCAGGCTCTGAGACTTCCTACAAGCAAGACTTCGTTTCAGGTAAACGCAGTCAGTTTTCAGCTAAAACAAAGCAACATCGTTCAGGAAGCTAACACGTTTCTCACTGTTAACTGAAAAGCATTGGATGTTAGAGGACCTGGGGTTTGTATCAATTTCAGAAGCAGAGTTGAACAGATATGGTCCGTGTGTGTAGGAAACACAGTTCTTTTGTTCTGAGCACACTCACGTTTCCTGCCTGATTAGAGAATCTAGAAAGTAATAGCGTGCTTCTTACACTAAAGCAGAGTGTGGTTAATGGATGAGAACTGTGCTATGTCTTTCCCGTCAGAACCGGAATGAAATGCCAGGCTCTGTGCCTTCCTACAAGCAAGACTTCTTTTCAGGTAAACGCAGTCACTTTTCAGCTCAAATGAATCTACATTGTTCACGAAGCTCACACGTTTCTCATTCTTAACTGAAAAGCATTGGATGTTAGAGGACCTATGGTTTGTATCAGTTTCAGAAGCAGAGTTGAACTAGATATGGTGCCTGTGTGTAGGAAACAGTTCTTTTTTTCTGAGCACACTCACGTTTCCTGCAATATTAGAGACTCTAGAAAGCAAGAGCATGCTTCTTGCTCTAAAGCAGAGTGTGCTTCATGGATGAGAACTGTGCTGTGTGTTTCCCTTCAGAAACGGAATGAAATGCCATGCTCTGTGTCTTCCTACAAGCAAGACTTCGTTTCAGGTAAACGTCCTCACTTTTCAGCTAAAACGAAGCAACATCGTTCAGGAAGCTCACACGTTTCTCATTGTTAACTGAAAAGCATTGCATGTTAGAGGACCTGGGGTTTGTATCAATTTCAGAAGCAGAGTTGAACTAGATATGGTCCGTGTGTGTAGGAAACTCAGTTCTTTTATTCTGAGCACACTCACGTTTCCCGCCTTATTAGAGAATCTAGAAAGTAAGAGCGTGCTTCTTACACTAAAGCAGAGTGTGGTTCATGAATGAGAACTGTGCTATGTCTTTCCCTTCAGAACCGGAATGAAATGCCAGGCTCTGTGCCTTCCTACAAGCAAGATTTCTTTTCAGGTAAACGCAGTCACTTTTCAGCTCAAATGAAGCTACATCGTTCACGAAGCTCACACGTTTCTCACTCTTAAATGAAAAGCATTGGATGTTAGAGGACCTATGGTTTGTATCAGTTTCAGAAGCAGTGTTGAACTAGATATGGTGCGTGTGTGTAGGAAACACAGTTCTTTTGTTCTGAGCACACTCTCGTTTCCTGCCTTATTGGATAATCTAGAAAGCAAGAGCATGCTTCTTGCTCTAAAGCAGAGTGTGGTTCATGGAAGAGTACTGGGCTATTTGTTTCAGTTCAGAAACATAGTGAAATGCCAGGCTCTGTGACTTCCTACAAGCAAGACTTCGTTTCAGGTAAACGCAGTCAGTTTTCAGCTAAAACAAAGCAACATCGTTCAGGAAGCTCACACGTTTCTCACTGTTAAATGAAAAGCATTGGATGTTAGAGGACCTGGGGTTTGTATCAATTTCAGAAGCAGAGTTGAACAGATATGGTCCGTGTGTGTAGGAAACTCAGTTCTTTTATTCTGAGCACACTCACGTTTCCCGCCTTATTAGAGACTCTAGAAAGTAAGAGCGTGCTTCTTACACTAAAGCAGAGTGTGGTTCATGGATGAGAACTGTGCTATGTCTTTCCCGTCAGAACCGGAATGAAATGCCAGGCTCTGTGCCTTCCTACAAGCAACACTTCTTTTCAGGTAAACGCAGTCACTTTTCAGCTCAAATGAAGCTACATTGCTCACGAAGCTCACACGTTTCTCACTCTTAACTGAAAAGCATTGGATGTTAGAGGACTTATGGTTTGTATCATTTTCAGAAGCAGAGTTGAACTAGATATGGTGCCTGTGTGTAGGAAACACAGTTTTTTTTTTTTCTGAGCACACTCACGTTACCTGCAATATTAGAGAATCTAGAAAGCAAGAGCATGCTTCTTGCTCTAAAGCAGAGTGTGCTTCATGGATTTGAACTGGGCTGTGTGTTTCCCTTCAGAAACGGAATGAAATGCCATGTTCTGTGTCTTCCTACAAGCAAGACTTCGTTTCAGGTAAACGTCCTCACTTTTCAGCTAAAACGAAGCAACATCGTTCAGGAAGCTCACACGTTTTTCATTGTTAACTGAAAAGCATTGCATGTTAGAGGACCTGGGGTTTGTATCAATTTCAGAAGCAGAGTTGAACTAGATATGGTCCGTGTGTGTAGGAAACTCAGTTCTTTTATTCTGAGCACACTCACGTTTCCCGCCTTATTAGAGAATCTAGAAAGTAAGAGCGTGCTTCTTACACTAAAGCAGAGTGTGGTTCATGAATGAGAACTGTGCT
Organism: Onychomys arenicola; assembly: GCA_949786405.1. Classification (NCBI taxonomy): domain Eukaryota; kingdom Metazoa; phylum Chordata; class Mammalia; order Rodentia; family Cricetidae; genus Onychomys; species Onychomys arenicola. The sequence continues at coordinate 1,874,371 of CATKUM010000045.1, forward strand.
ATGTCTTTCCCTTCAGAACCAGAATGAAATGCCAGGCTGTGTGCCTTCCTACAAGCAAGATTTCTTTTCAAGTAAACATAGTCACTTTTCAGCTCAAATGAAGCTACATCGTTCACGAAGCTCACACGTTTCTCACTCTTAAATGAAAAGCATTGGATGTTAGAGGACCTATGGTTTGTATCAGTTTCAGAAGCAGTGTTGAACTAGATATGGTGCGTGTGTGTAGGAAACACAGTTCTTTTGTTCTGAGCACACTCTCGTTTCCTGCCTTATTGGATAATCTAGAAAGCAAGAGCATGCTTCTTGCTCTAAAGCAGAGTGTGGTTCATGGAAGAGTACTGGGCTATTTGTTTCAGTTCAGAAACAGAGTGAAATGCCAGGCTCTGAGACTTCCTACAAGCAAGACTTCGTTTCAGGTAAACGCAGTCAGTTTTCAGCTAAAACAAAGCAACATCGTTCAGGAAGCTAACACGTTTCTCACTGTTAACTGAAAAGCATTGGATGTTAGAGGACCTGGGGTTTGTATCAATTTCAGAAGCAGAGTTGAACAGATATGGTCCGTGTGTGTAGGAAACACAGTTCTTTTGTTCTGAGCACACTCACGTTTCCTGCCTGATTAGAGAATCTAGAAAGTAATAGCGTGCTTCTTACACTAAAGCAGAGTGTGGTTAATGGATGAGAACTGTGCTATGTCTTTCCCGTCAGAACCGGAATGAAATGCCAGGCTCTGTGCCTTCCTACAAGCAAGACTTCTTTTCAGGTAAACGCAGTCACTTTTCAGCTCAAATGAATCTACATTGTTCACGAAGCTCACACGTTTCTCACTCTTAACTGAAAAGCATTGGATGTTAGAGGACCTATGGTTTGTATCAGTTTCAGAAGCAGAGTTGAACTAGATATGGTGCCTGTGTGTAGGAAACACAGTTCTTTTTTTCTGAGCACACTCACGTTTCCTGCATTATTAGAGACTCTAGAAAGCAAGAGCATGCTTCTTGCTCTAAAGCAGAGTGTGGTTCATGGATGAGAACTGTGCTGTGTGTTTCCCTTCAGAAGCAGAATGAAATGCCAGGCTCTGTGTATTCCTACAAGCAAGACTTCGTTTCAGGTAAACGTCCTCACTTTTCAGCTAAAACGAAGCAACATCGTTCAGGAAGCTCACACGTTTCTCATTGTTAACTGAAAAGCATTGCATGTTAGAGGACCTGGGGTTTGTATCAATTTCAGAAGCAGAGTTGAACAGATATGGTCCGTGTGTGTAGGAAACTCAGTTCTTTTATTCTGAGCACACTCACGTTTCCCGCCTTATTAGAGACTCTAGAAAGTAAGAGCGTGCTTCTTACACTAAAGCAGAGTGTGGTTCATGGATGAGAACTGTGCTATGTCTTTCCCGTCAGAACCGGAATGAAATGCCAGGCTCTGTGCCTTCCTACAAGCAACACTTCTTTTCAGGTAAACGCAGTCACTTTTCAGCTCAAATGAAGCTACATTGCTCACGAAGCTCACACGTTTCTCACTCTTAACTGAAAAGCATTGGATGTTAGAGGACTTATGGTTTGTATCATTTTCAGAAGCAGAGTTGAACTAGATATGGTGCCTGTGTGTAGGAAACACAGTTTTTTTTTTTTCTGAGCACACTCACGTTACCTGCAATATTAGAGAATCTAGAAAGCAAGAGCATGCTTCTTGCTCTAAAGCAGAGTGTGCTTCATGGATTTGAACTGGGCTGTGTGTTTCCCTTCAGAAACGGAATGAAATGCCATGTTCTGTGTCTTCCTACAAGCAAGACTTCGTTTCAGGTAAACGTCCTCACTTTTCAGCTAAAACGAAGCAACATCGTTCAGGAAGCTCACACGTTTTTCATTGTTAACTGAAAAGCATTGCATGTTAGAGGACCTGGGGTTTGTATCAATTTCAGAAGCAGAGTTGAACTAGATATGGTCCGTGTGTGTAGGAAACTCAGTTCTTTTATTCTGAGCACACTCACGTTTCCCGCCTTATTAGAGACTCTGGAAAGTAAGAGCGTGCTTCTTACACTAAAGCAGAGTGTGGTTCATGGATGAGAACTGTGCTATGTCTTTCCCGTCAGAACCGGAATGAAATGCCAGGCTCTGTGCCTTCCTACAAGCAATACTTCTTTTCAGGTAAACGCAGTCACTTTTCAGCTCAAATGAAGCTACATTGTTCACGAAGCTCACACGTTTCTCACTCTTAACTGAAAAGCATTGGATGTTAGAGGACCTATGGTTTGTATCAGTTTCAGAAGCAGTGTTGAACTAGATATGGTGCGTGTGTGTAGGAAACACAGTTCTTTTGTTCTGAGCACACTCTTGTTTCCTGCCTTATTGGATAATCTAGAAAGCAAGAGCATGCTTCTTGCTCTAAAGCAGAGTGTGGTTCATGGAAGAGTACTGGGCTATTTGTTTCAATCCGAAACAGAGTGAAATGCCAGGCTCTGTGATTTCCTACAAGCAAGACTTCGTTTCAGGTAAACGCAGTCAGTTTTCAGCTAAAACAAAGCAACATTGTTCAGGAAGCTCACACGTTTCTCACTGTTAACTGAAAAGCATTGGATGTTAGAGGACCTGGGGTTTGTATCAATTTCAGAAGCAGAGTTGAACTAGATATGGTCCGTGTGTGTAGGAAACTCAGTTCTTTTATTCTGAGCACACTCACGTTTCCCGCCTTATTAGAGAATCTAGAAAGTAAGAGCGTGCTTCTTACACTAAAGCAGAGTGTGGTTCATGAATGAGAACTGTGCTATGTCTTTCCCTTCAGAACCAGAATGAAATGCCAGGCTGTGTGCCTTCCTACAAGCAAGATTTCTTTTCAAGTAAACATAGTCACTTTTCAGCTCAAATGAAGCTACATCGTTCACGAAGCTCACACGTTTCTCACTCTTAAATGAAAAGCATTGGATGTTAGAGGACCTATGGTTTGTATCAGTTTCAGAAGCAGTGTTGAACTAGATATGGTGCGTGTGTGTAGGAAACACAGTTCTTTTGTTCTGAGCACACTCTCGTTTCCTGCCTTATTGGATAATCTAGAAAGCAAGAGCATGCTTCTTGCTCTAAAGCAGAGTGTGGTTCATGGAAGAGTACTGGGCTATTTGTTTCAGTTCAGAAACAGAGTGAAATGCCAGGCTCTGAGACTTCCTACAAGCAAGACTTCGTTTCAGGTAAACGCAGTCAGTTTTCAGCTAAAACAAAGCAACATCGTTCAGGAAGCTAACACGTTTCTCACTGTTAACTGAAAAGCATTGGATGTTAGAGGACCTGGGGTTTGTATCAATTTCAGAAGCAGAGTTGAACAGATATGGTCCGTGTGTGTAGGAAACACAGTTCTTTTGTTCTGAGCACACTCACGTTTCCTGCCTGATTAGAGAATCTAGAAAGTAATAGCGTGCTTCTTACACTAAAGCAGAGTGTGGTTAATGGATGAGAACTGTGCTATGTCTTTCCCGTCAGAACCGGAATGAAATGCCAGGCTCTGTGCCTTCCTACAAGCAAGACTTCTTTTCAGGTAAACGCAGTCACTTTTCAGCTCAAATGAATCTACATTGTTCACGAAGCTCACACGTTTCTCACTCTTAACTGAAAAGCATTGGATGTTAGAGGACCTATGGTTTGTATCAGTTTCAGAAGCAGAGTTGAACTAGATATGGTGCCTGTGTGTAGGAAACACAGTTCTTTTTTTCTGAGCACACTCACGTTTCCTGCATTATTAGAGACTCTAGAAAGCAAGAGCATGCTTCTTGCTCTAAAGCAGAGTGTGGTTCATGGATGAGAACTGTGCTGTGTGTTTCCCTTCAGAAGCAGAATGAAATGCCAGGCTCTGTGTATTCCTACAAGCAAGACTTCGTTTCAGGTAAACGTCCTCACTTTTCAGCTAAAACGAAGCAACATCGTTCAGGAAGCTCACACGTTTCTCATTGTTAACTGAAAAGCATTGCATGTTAGAGGACCTGGGGTTTGTATCAATTTCAGAAGCAGAGTTGAACTAGATATGGTCCGTGTGTGTAGGAAACTCAGTTCTTTTATTCTGAGCACACTCACGTTTCCCGCCTTATTAGAGAATCTAGAAAGTAAGAGCGTGCTTCTTACACTAAAGCAGAGTGTGGTTCATGAATGAGAACTGTGCTATGTCTTTCCCTTCAGAACCGGAATGAAATGCCAGGCTCTGTGCCTTCCTACAAGCAAGATTTCTTTTCAGGTAAACGCAGTCACTTTTCAGCTCAAATGAAGCTACATCGTTCACGAAGCTCACACGTTTCTCACTCTTAAATGAAAAGCATTGGATGTTAGAGGACCTATGGTTTGTATCAGTTTCAGAAGCAGTGTTGAACTAGATATGGTGCGTGTGTGTAGGAAACACAGTTCTTTTGTTCTGAGCACACTCTCGTTTCCTGCCTTATTGGATAATCTAGAAAGCAAGAGCATGCTTCTTGCTCTAAAGCAGAGTGTGGTTCATGGAAGAGTACTGGGCTATTTGTTTCAGTTCAGAAACATAGTGAAATGCCAGGCTCTGTGACTTCCTACAAGCAAGACTTCGTTTCAGGTAAACGCAGTCAGTTTTCAGCTAAAACAAAGCAACATCGTTCAGGAAGCTCACACGTTTCTCACTGTTAAATGAAAAGCATTGGATGTTAGAGGACCTGGGGTTTGTATCAATTTCAGAAGCAGAGTTGAACAGATATGGTCCGTGTGTGTAGGAAACTCAGTTCTTTTATTCTGAGCACACTCACGTTTCCCGCCTTATTAGAGACTCTAGAAAGTAAGAGCGTGCTTCTTACACTAAAGCAGAGTGTGGTTCATGGATGAGAACTGTGCTATGTCTTTCCCGTCAGAACCGGAATGAAATGCCAGGCTCTGTGCCTTCCTACAAGCAACACTTCTTTTCAGGTAAACGCAGTCACTTTTCAGCTCAAATGAAGCTACATTGTTCACGAAGCTCACACGTTTCTCACTCTTAACTGAAAAGCATTGGATGTTAGAGGACTTATGGTTTGTATCATTTTCAGAAGCAGAGTTGAACTAGATATGGTGCCTGTGTGTAGGAAACACAGTTTTTTTTTTTTCTGAGCACACTCACGTTACCTGCAATATTAGAGACTCTAGAAAGCAAGAGCATGCTTCTTGCTCTAAAGCAGAGTGTGCTTCATGGATTTGAACTGGGCTGTGTGTTTCCCTTCAGAAACGGAATGAAATGCCATGCTCTGTGTCTTCCTACAAGCAAGACTTCGTTTCAGGTAAACGTCCTCACTTTTCAGCTAAAACGAAGCAACATCGTTCAGGAAGCTCACACGTTTTTCATTGTTAACTGAAAAGCATTGCATGTTAGAGGACCTGGGGTTTGTATCAATTTCAGAAGCAGAGTTGAACTAGATATGGTCCGTGTGTGTAGGAAACTCAGATCTTTTATTCTGAGCACACTCACGTTTCCCGCCTTATTAGAGACTCTAGAAAGTAAGAGCGTGCTTCTTACACTAAAGCAGAGTGTGGTTCATGGATGAGAACTGTGCTATGTCTTTCCCGTCAGAACCGGAATGAAATGCCAGGCTCTGTGCCTTCCTACAAGCAATACTTCTTTTCAGGTAAACGCAGTCACTTTTCAGCTCAAATGAAGCTACATTGTTCACGAAGCTCACACGTTTCTCACTCTTAACTGAAAAGCATTGGATGTTAGAGGACCTATGGTTTGTATCAGTTTCAGAAGCAGAGTTGAACTAGATATGGTGCGTGTGTGTAGGAAACACAGTTCTTTTGTTCTGAGCACACTCTCGTTTCCTGCCTTATTGGATAATCTAGAAAGCAAGAGCATGCTTCTTGCTCTAAAGCAGAGTGTGGTTCATGGAAGAGTACTGGGCTATTTGTTTCAGTTCAGAAACAGAGTGAAATGCCAGGCTCTGTGACTTCCTACAAGCAAGACTTCGTTTCAGGTAAACGCAGTCAGTTTTCAGCTAAAACAAAGCAACATCGTTCAGGAAGCTCACACGTTTCTCACTGTTAACTGAAAAGCATTGGATGTTAGAGGACCTGGGGTTTGTATCAATTTCAGAAGCAGAGGTGAACACATATGGTCCGTGTGTGTAGGAAACTCAGTTCTTTTGTTCTGAGCACACTCACGTTTCCCGCCTTATTAGAGGCTCTAGAAAGCAAGAGCGTGCTTCTTGCTCTAAAGCAGAGTGTGGTTCATGGATGAGAACTGTGCTGTGTGTTTCCCTTCAGAAACGGAGTGAAATGCCAGGCTCTGTTACTTCCTACAAGCAAGACTTCTTTTCAGGTAAACGCAGTCATTTTCAGCTCAAATGAAGCTACATTGTTCACGAAGCTCACACGTTTCTCACTCTTAAATGAAAAGCATTGGATGTTAGAGGACCTATGGTTTGTATCAGTTTCAGAAGCAGAGTTGAACTAGATATGGTGCCTGTGTGTAGGAAACACAGTTCTATTTTTCTGAGCACACTCACGTTTCCTGCATTATTAGAGACTCTAGAAAGCAAGAGCATGCTTCTTGCTCTAAAGCAGAGTGTGGGTCATGGATGAGAACTGTGCTGTGTGTTTCCCTTCAGAAGCAGAATGAAATGCCAGGCTCTGTGTATTCCTACAAGCAAGACTTCGTTTCAGGTAAACGTCCTCACTTTTCAGCTAAAACGAAGCAACATCGTTCAGGAAGCTCACACGTTTCTCATTGTTAACTGAAAAGCATTGCATGTTAGAGGACCTGGGGTTTGTATCAATTTCAGAAGCATAGTTGAACTAGATATGGTCCGTGTGTGTAGGAAACTCAGTTCTTTTATTCTGAGCACACTCACGTTTCCCGCCTTATTAGAGAATCTAGAAAGTAAGAGCGTGCTTCTTACACTAAAGCAGAGTGTGGTTCATGAATGAGAACTGTGCTATGTCTTTCCCTTCAGAACCGGAATGAAATGCCAGGCTCTGTGCCTTCCTACAAGCAAGATTTCTTTTCAGGTAAACGCAGTCACTTTTCAGCTCAAATGAAGCTACATCGTTCACGAAGCTCACATGTTTCTCACTCTTAAATGAAAAGCATTGGATGTTAGAGGACCTATGGTTTGTATGAGTTTCAGAAGCAGTGTTGAACTAGATATGGTGCGTGTGTGTAGGAAACACAGTTCTTTTGTTCTGAGCACACTCTCGTTTCCTGCCTTATTGGATAATCTAGAAAGCAAGAGCATGCTTCTTGCTCTAAAGCAGAGTGTGGTTCATGGAAGAGTACTGGGCTATTTGTTTCAATCCGAAACAGAGTGAAATGCCAGGCTCTGTGATTTCCTACAAGCAAGACTTCGTTTCAGGTAAACGCAGTCAGTTTTCAGCTAAAACAAAGCAACATCGTTCAGGAAGCTCACACGTTTCTCACTGTTAACTGAAAAGCATTGGATGTTAGAGGACCTGGGGTTTGTATCAATTTCAGAAGCAGAGTTGAACAGATATGGTCCGTGTGTGTAGGAAACTCAGTTCTTTTGTTCTGAGCACACTCACGTTTCCCGCCTTATTAGAGTCTCTAGAAAGTAAGAGCGTGCTTCTTACACTAAAGCAGAGTGTGGTTCATGGATGAGAACTGTGCTATGTCTTTCCCGTCAGAACCGGAATGAAATGCCAGGCTCTGTGCTTTCCTACAAGCAAGACTTCTTTTCAGGTAAACGCAGTCACTTTTCAGCTCAAATGAAGATACATTGTTCACGAAGCTCACACGTTTCTCACTCTTAACTGAAAAGCATTGGATGTTAGAGGACCTATGGTTTGTATCAGTTTCAGAAGCAGAGTTGAACTAGATATGGTGCGTGTGTGTAGGAAACACAGTTCTTTTGTTCTGAGCACACTCTCGTTTCCTGCCTTATTGGATAATCTAGAAAGCAAGAGCATGCTTCTTGCTCTAAAGCAGAGTGTGGTTCATGGAAGAGTACTGGGCTATTTGTTTCAGTTCAGAAACAGAGTGAAATGCCAGGCTCTGTGACTTCCTACAAGCAAGACTTCGTTTCAGGTAAACGCAGTCAGTTTTCAGCTAAAACAAAGCAACATCGTTCAGGAAGCTCACACGTTTCTCACTGTTAACTGAAAAGCATTGGATGTTAGAGGACCTGGGGTTTGTATCAATTTCAGAAGCAGAGGTGAACACATATGGTCCGTGTGTGTAGGAAACTCAGTTCTTTTGTTCTGAGCACACTCACGTTTCCCGCCTTATTAGAGGCTCTAGAAAGCAAGAGCGTGCTTCTTGCTCTAAAGCAGAGTGTGGTTCATGGATGAGAACTGTGCTGTGTGTTTCCCTTCAGAAACGGAGTGAAATGCCAGGCTCTGTTACTTCCTACAAGCAAGACTTCTTTTCAGGTAAACGCAGTCATTTTCAGCTCAAATGAAGCTACATTGTTCACGAAGCTCACACGTTTCTCACTCTTAAATGAAAAGCATTGGATGTTAGAGGACCTATGGTTTGTATCAGTTTCAGAAGCAGAGTTGAACTAGATATGGTGCGTGTGTGTAGGAAACACAGTTCTATTTTTCTGAGCACACTCACGTTTCCTGCATTATTAGAGACTCTAGAAAGCAAGAGCATGCTTCTTGCTCTAAAGCAGAGTGTGGTTCATGGATGAGAACTGTGCTATGTGTTTCCCTTCAGAAGCAGAATGAAATGCCAGGCTCTGTGTATTCCTACAAGCAAGACTTCGTTTCAGGTAAACGTCCTCACTTTTCAGCTAAAACGAAGCAACATCGTTCAGGAAGCTCACACGTTTCTCATTGTTAACTGAAAAGCATTGCATGTTAGAGGACCTGGGGTTTGTATCAATTTCAGAAGCATAGTTGAACTAGATATGGTCCGTGTGTGTAGGAAACTCAGTTCTTTTATTCTGAGCACACTCACGTTTCCCGCCTTATTAGAGAATCTAGAAAGTAAGAGCGTGCTTCTTACACTAAAGCAGAGTGTGGTTCATGAATGAGAACTGTGCTATGTCTTTCCCTTCAGAACCGGAATGAAATGCCAGGCTCTGTGCCTTCCTACAAGCAAGATTTCTTTTCAGGTAAACGCAGTCACTTTTCAGCTCAAATGAAGCTACATCGTTCACGAAGCTCACATGTTTCTCACTCTTAAATGAAAAGCATTGGATGTTAGAGGACCTATGGTTTGTATGAGTTTCAGAAGCAGTGTTGAACTAGATATGGTGCGTGTGTGTAGGAAACACAGTTCTTTTGTTCTGAGCACACTCTCGTTTCCTGCCTTATTGGATAATCTAGAAAGCAAGAGCATGCTTCTTGCTCTAAAGCAGAGTGTGGTTCATGGAAGAGTACTGGGCTATTTGTTTCAATCCGAAACAGAGTGAAATGCCAGGCTCTGTGATTTCCTACAAGCAAGACTTCGTTTCAGGTAAACGCAGTCAGTTTTCAGCTAAAACAAAGCAACATCGTTCAGGAAGCTCACACGTTTCTCACTGTTAACTGAAAAGCATTGGATGTTAGAGGACCTGGGGTTTGTATCAATTTCAGAAGCAGAGTTGAACAGATATGGTCCGTGTGTGTAGGAAACTCAGTTCTTTTGTTCTGAGCACACTCACGTTTCCCGCCTTATTAGAGTCTCTAGAAAGTAAGAGCGTGCTTCTTACACTAAAGCAGAGTGTGGTTCATGGATGAGAACTGTGCTATGTCTTTCCCGTCAGAACCGGAATGAAATGCCAGGCTCTGTGCTTTCCTACAAGCAAGACTTCTTTTCAGGTAAACGCAGTCACTTTTCAGCTCAAATGAAGATACATTGTTCACGAAGCTCACACGTTTCTCACTCTTAACTGAAAAGCATTGGATGTTAGAGGACCTATGGTTTGTATCAGTTTCAGAAGCAGAGTTGAACTAGATATGGTGCGTGTGTGTAGGAAACACAGTTCTTTTGTTCTGAGCACACTCTCGTTTCCTGCCTTATTGGATAATCTAGAAAGCAAGAGCATGCTTCTTGCTCTAAAGCAGAGTGTGGTTCATGGAAGAGTACTGGGCTATTTGTTTCAGTTCAGAAACAGAGTGAAATGCCAGGCTCTGTGACTTCCTACAAGCAAGACTTCGTTTCAGGTAAACGCAGTCAGTTTTCAGCTAAAACAAAGCAACATCGTTCAGGAAGCTCACACGTTTCTCACTGTTAACTGAAAAGCATTGGATGTTAGAGGACCTGGGGTTTGTATCAATTTCAGAAGCAGAGGTGAACACATATGGTCCGTGTGTGTAGGAAACTCAGTTCTTTTGTTCTGAGCACACTCACGTTTCCCGCCTTATTAGAGGCTCTAGAAAGCAAGAGCGTGCTTCTTGCTCTAAAGCAGAGTGTGGTTCATGGATGAGAACTGTGCTGTGTGTTTCCCTTCAGAAACGGAGTGAAATGCCAGGCTCTGTTACTTCCTACAAGCAAGACTTCTTTTCAGGTAAACGCAGTCATTTTCAGCTCAAATGAAGCTACATTGTTCACGAAGCTCACACGTTTCTCACTCTTAAATGAAAAGCATTGGATGTTAGAGGACCTATGGTTTGTATCAGTTTCAGAAGCAGAGTTGAACTAGATATGGTGCGTGTGTGTAGGAAACACAGTTCTATTTTTCTGAGCACACTCACGTTTCCTGCATTATTAGAGACTCTAGAAAGCAAGAGCATGCTTCTTGCTCTAAAGCAGAGTGTGGGTCATGGATGAGAACTGTGCTGTGTGTTTCCCTTCAGAAGCAGAATGAAATGCCAGGCTCTGTGTATTCCTACAAGCAAGACTTCGTTTCAGGTAAACGTCCTCACTTTTCAGCTAAAACGAAGCAACATCGTTCAGGAAGCTCACACGTTTCTCATTGTTAACTGAAAAGCATTGCATGTTAGAGGACCTGGGGTTTGTATCAATTTCAGAAGCATAGTTGAACTAGATATGGTCCGTGTGTGTAGGAAACTCAGTTCTTTTATTCTGAGCACACTCACGTTTCCCGCCTTATTAGAGAATCTAGAAAGTAAGAGCGTGCTTCTTACACTAAAGCAGAGTGTGGTTCATGAATGAAAACTGTGCTATGTCTTTCCCTTCAGAACCGGAATGAAATGCCAGGCTCTGTGCCTTCCTACAAGCAAGATTTCTTTTCAGGTAAACGCAGTCACTTTTCAGCTCAAATGAAGCTACATCGTTCACGAAGCTCACACGTTTCTCACTCTTAAATGAAAAGCATTGGATGTTAGAGGACCTATGGTTTGTATCAGTTTCAGAAGCAGTGTTGAACTAGATATGGTGCGTGTGTGTAGGAAACACAGTTCTTTTGTTCTGAGCACACTCTCGTTTCCTGCGTTATTGGATAATCTAGAAAGCAAGAGCATGCTTCTTGCTCTAAAGCAGAGTGTGGTTCATGGAAGAGTACTGGGCTATTTGTTTCAGTTCAGAAACAGAGTGAAATGCCAGGCTCTGTGACTTCCTACAAGCAAGACTTCGTTTCAGGTAAACGCAGTCAGTTTTCAGCTAAAACAAAGGAACATCGTTCAGGAAGCTCACACGTTTCTCACTGTTAACTGAAAAGCATTGGATGTTAGAGGACCTGGGGTTTGTATCAATTTCAGAAGCAGAGTTGAACAGATATGGTCCGTGTGTGTAGGAAACTCAGTTCTTTTGTTCTGAGCACACTCACGTTTCCCGCCTTATTAGAGAATCTAGAAAGTAAGAGCGTGCTTCTTACACTAAAGCAGAGTGTGCTTCATGGATGAGAACTGTGCTGTGTGTTTCCCTTCAGAAACGGAATGAAATGCCAGGCTCTGTGTCTTCCTACAAGCACGACTTCGTTTCAGGTAAACGCCCTCACTTTTCAGCTCAAATGATGCTACATCGTTCACGAAGCTAAAGCGTTTCTCACTGTTAACTGAAAAGCATTGGATGTTAGAGGACCTACGGTTTGTATCAGTTTCAGAAGCAGAGTTGAACTAGATATGGTGCGTGTGTGTAGGAAACACATTTCTTTTTTTCTGAGCACACTCACGTTTCCTGCCTTATTAGAGACTCTAGAAAGCAAGAGCATGCTTCTTGCTCTAAAGCAGAGTGTGGTTCATGGAAGAGTACTGGGCTATTTGTTTCACCTCAGAAACAGAGTGAAATGCCAGGCTCTGTGACTTCCTCCATGCAAGACTTCGTTTCAGGTAAACACAGTCACTTTTCAGCTAAAACGAAGCATCTTCGTTCAGGAAGCTCACACGTTTCTGACTGTTAACTGAAAAGCATTGGATGTTAGAGGACCTACGGTTTGTATAAGTTTAAGAAGCAGAGTTGTACTAGATATGGTGCGTGTGTACGAAACACAGTTCTTTTGTTCTGAGCACACTCACGTTTCCTGCCTTATTAGAGGCTCTAGAAAGCAAGAGCGTGCTTCTTGCTCTAAAGCAGAGTGTGGTTCATGGATGAGAACTGTGCTGTGTGTTTCCCTTCAGAAGCAGAATGAAATGCCAGGCTCTGTGTATTCCTACAAGCAAGACTTCGTTTCAGGTAAACGTCCTCACTTTTCAGCTAAAACGAAGCAACATCGTTCAGGAAGCTCACACGTTTCTCATTGTTAACTGAAAAGCATTGCATGTTAGAGGACCTGGGGTTTGTATCAATTTCAGAAGCATAGTTGAACTAGATATGGTCCGTGTGTGTAGGAAACTCAGTTCTTTTATTCTGAGCACACTCACGTTTCCCGCCTTATTAGAGAATCTAGAAAGTAAGAGCGTGCTTCTTACACTAAAGCAGAGTGTGGTTCATGGAAGAGTACTGGGCTATTTGTTTCAATCCGAAACAGAGTGAAATGCCAGGCTCTGTGATTTCCTACAAGCAAGACTTCGTTTCAGGTAAACGCAGTCAGTTTTCAGCTAAAACAAAGCAACATCGTTCAGGAAGCTCACACGTTTCTCACTGTTAACTGAAAAGCATTGGATGTTAGAGGACCTGGGGTTTGTATCAATTTCAGAAGCAGAGTTGAACAGATATGGTCCGTGTGTGTAGGAAACTCAGTTCTTTTGTTCTGAGAACACTCACGTTTCCCGCCTTATTAGAGTCTCTAGAAAGTAAGAGCGTGCTTCTTACACTAAAGCAGAGTGTGGTTCATGGATGAGAACTGTGCTATGTCTTTCCCGTCAGAACCGGAATGAAATGCCAGGCTCTGTGCTTTCCTACAAGCAAGACTTCTTTTCAGGTAAACGCAGTCACTTTTCAGCTCAAATGAAGATACATTGTTCACGAAGCTCACACGTTTCTCACTCTTAACTGAAAAGCATTGGATGTTAGAGGACCTATGGTTTGTATCAGTTTCAGAAGCAGAGTTGAACTAGATATGGTGCGTGTGTGTAGGAAACACAGTTCTTTTGTTCTGAGCACACTCTCGTTTCCTGCCTTATTGGATAATCTAGAAAGCAAGAGCATGCTTCTTGCTCTAAAGCAGAGTGTGGTTCATGGAAGAGTACTGGGCTATTTGTTTCAGTTCAGAAACAGAGTGAAATGCCAGGCTCTGTGACTTCCTACAAGCAAGACTTCGTTTCAGGTAAACGCAGTCAGTTTTCAGCTAAAACAAAGCAACATCGTTCAGGAAGCTCACACGTTTCTCACTGTTAACTGAAAAGCATTGGATGTTAGAGGACCTGGGGTTTGTATCAATTTCAGAAGCAGAGGTGAACACATATGGTCCGTGTGTGTAGGAAACTCAGTTCTTTTGTTCTGAGCACACTCACGTTTCCCGCCTTATTAGAGGCTCTAGAAAGCAAGAGCGTGCTTCTTGCTCTAAAGCAGAGTGTGGTTCATGGATGAGAACTGTGCTGTGTGTTTCCCTTCAGAAACGGAGTGAAATGCCAGGCTCTGTTACTTCCTACAAGCAAGACTTCTTTTCAGGTAAACGCAGTCATTTTCAGCTCAAATGAAGCTACATTGTTCACGAAGCTCACACGTTTCTCACTCTTAAATGAAAAGCATTGGATGTTAGAGGACCTATGGTTTGTATCAGTTTCAGAAGCAGAGTTGAACTAGATATGGTGCGTGTGTGTAGGAAACACAGTTCTATTTTTCTGAGCACACTCACGTTTCCTGCATTATTAGAGACTCTAGAAAGCAAGAGCATGCTTCTTGCTCTAAAGTAGAGTGTGGTTCATGGATGAGAACTGTGCTGTGTGTTTCCCTTCAGAAGCAGAATGAAATGCCAGGCTCTGTGTATTCCTACAAGCAAGACTTCTTTTCAGGTAAACGTCCTCACTTTTCAGCTAAAACGAAGCAACATCGTTCAGGAAGCTCACACGTTTCTCATTGTTAACTGAAAAGCATTGCATGTTAGAGGACCTGGGGTTTGTATCAATTTCAGAAGCATAGTTGAACTAGATATGGTCCGTGTGTGTAGGAAACTCAGTTCTTTTATTCTGAGCACACTCACGTTTCCCGCCTTATTAGAGAATCTAGAAAGTAAGAGCGTGCTTCTTACACTAAAGCAGAGTGTGGTTCATGAATGAGAACTGTGCTATGTCTTTCCTTTCAGAACCGGAATGAAATGCCAGGCTCTGTGCCTTCCTACAAGCAAGATTTCTTTTCAGGTAAACGCAGTCAGTTTTCAGCTAAAACAAAGGAACATCGTTCAGGAAGCTCACACGTTTCTCACTGTTAACTGAAAAGCATTGGATGTTAGAGGACCTGGGGTTTGTATCAATTTCAGAAGCAGAGTTGAACAGATATGGTCCGTGTGTGTAGGAAATTCAGTTCTTTTGTTCTGAGCACACTCACGTTTCCCGCCTTATTAGAGAATCTAGAAAGTAAGAGCGTGCTTCTTACACTAAAGCAGAGTGTGCTTCATGGATGAGAACTGTGCTGTGTGTTTCCCTTCAGAAACGGAATGAAATGCCAGGCTCTGTGTCTTCCTACAAGCACGACTTCGTTTCAGGTAAACGCCCTCACTTTTCAGCTCAAATGATGCTACATCGTTCACGAAGCTAAAGCGTTTCTCACTGTTAACTGAAAAGCATTGGATGTTAGAGGACCTACGGTTTGTATCAGTTTCAGAAGCAGAGTTGAACTAGATATGGTGCCTGTGTGTAGGAAACACAGTTCTTTTTTTCTGAGCACACTCACGTTTCCTGCCTTATTAGAGACTCTAGAAAGCAAGAGCATGCTTCTTGCTCTAAAGCAGAGTGTGGTTCATGGAAGAGTACTGGGCTATTTGTTTCACCTCAGAAACAGAGTGAAATGCCAGGCTCTGTGACTTCCTCCATGCAAGACTTCGTTTCAGGTAAACACAGTCACTTTTCAGCTAAAACGAAGCAACTTCGTTCAGGAAGCTCACACGTTTCTCACTGTTAACTGAAAAGCATTGGATGTTAGAGGACCTACGGTTTGTATAAGTTTAAGAAGCAGAGTTGTACTAGATATGGTGCGTGTGTACGAAACACAGTTCTTTTGTTCTGAGCACACTCACGTTTCCTGCCTTATTAGAGGCTCTAGAAAGCAAGAGCGTGCTTCTTGCTCTAAAGCAGAGTGTGGTTCATGGATGAGAACTGTGCTGTGTGTTTCCCTTCAGAAACGGAGTGAAATGCCAGGCTCTGTGTCTTCCTACAAGCAAGACTTCTTTTCAGGTAAACGCAGTCATTTTCAGCTCAAACGAAGCTACATCATTCACGAAGCTCACACGATTCTCACAATAACTGAAAAGCATTGGATGTTAGAGGACCTATGGTTTGTATCAGTTTCAGAAGCAGAGTTGAACTAGATATGGTACGTGTGTGTAGGAAACACAGTTCTTTTTTTCTGAGCACACTCACCTTTTCTGCATTATTAGAGACTCTAGAAAGCAAGAGCATGCTTCTTGCTCTAAAGCAGAGTGTGCTTCATGGATGAGAACTGTGCTGTGTGTTTCCCTTCAGAAACGGAATGAAATGCCAGGCTCTGTGTATTCCTACAAGCAAGACTTCGTTTCAGGTAAACTTCCTCACCTTTCAGCTAAAACGAAGCAACATCGTTCAGGAAGCTCACACGTTTCTCATTGTTAACTGAAAAGCATTGCATGTTAGAGGACCTGGGGTTTGTATCAATTTCAGAAGCAGAGTTGAACAGATATGGTCCGTGTGTGTAGGAAACTCAGTTCTTTTATTCTGAGCACACTCACGTTTCCCGCCTTATTAGAGACTCTAGAAAGTAAGAGCGTGCTTCTTACACTAAAGCAGAGTGTGGTTCATGGATGAGAACTGTGCTATGTCTTTCCCGTCAGAACCGGAATGAAATGCCAGGCTCTGTGCCTTCCTACAAGCAACACTTCTTTTCAGGTAAACGCAGTCACTTTTCAGCTCAAATGAAGCTACATTGTTCACGAAGCTCACACGTTTCTCACTCTTAACTGAAAAGCATTGGATGTTAGAGGACTTATGGTTTGTATCATTTTCAGAAGCAGAGTTGAACTAGATATGGTGCCTGTGTGTAGGAAACACAGTTTTTTTTTTTTCTGAGCACACTCACGTTACCTGCAATATTAGAGACTCTAGAAAGCAAGAGCATGCTTCTTGCTCTAAAGCAGAGTGTGGTTCATGGATGAGAACTGTGCTGTGTGTTTCCCTTCAGAAGCAGAATGAAATGCCAGGCTCTGTGTATTCCTACAAGCAAGACTTCGTTTCAGGTAAACGTCCTCACTTTTCAGCTAAAACGAAGCAACATCGTTCAGGAAGCTCACACGTTTCTCATTGTTAACTGAAAAGCATTGCATGTTAGAGGACCTGGGGTTTGTATCAATTTCAGAAGCATAGTTGAACTAGATATGGTCCGTGTGTGTAGGAAACTCAGTTCTTTTATTCTGAGCACACTCACGTTTCCCGCCTTATTAGAGAATCTAGAAAGTAAGAGCGTGCTTCTTACACTAAAGCAGAGTGTGGTTCATGAATGAGAACTGTGCTATGTCTTTCCCTTCAGAACCGGAATGAAATGCCAGGCTCTGTGCCTTCCTACAAGCAAGATTTCTTTTCAGGTAAACGCAGTCACTTTTCAGCTCAAATGAAGCTACATCGTTCACGAAGCTCACATGTTTCTCACTCTTAAATGAAAAGCATTGGATGTTAGAGGACCTATGGTTTGTATGAGTTTCAGAAGCAGTGTTGAACTAGATATGGTGCGTGTGTGTAGGAAACACAGTTCTTTTGTTCTGAGCACACTCTCGTTTCCTGCCTTATTGGATAATCTAGAAAGCAAGAGCATGCTTCTTGCTCTAAAGCAGAGTGTGGTTCATGGAAGAGTACTGGGCTATTTGTTTCAATCCGAAACAGAGTGAAATGCCAGGCTCTGTGATTTCCTACAAGCAAGACTTCGTTTCAGGTAAACGCAGTCAGTTTTCAGCTAAAACAAAGCAACATCGTTCAGGAAGCTCACACGTTTCTCACTGTTAACTGAAAAGCATTGGATGTTAGAGGACCTGGGGTTTGTATCAATTTCAGAAGCAGAGTTGAACAGATATGGTCCGTGTGTGTAGGAAACTCAGTTCTTTTGTTCTGAGCACACTCACGTTTCCCGCCTTATTAGAGTCTCTAGAAAGTAAGAGCGTGCTTCTTACACTAAAGCAGAGTGTGGTTCATGGATGAGAACTGTGCTATGTCTTTCCCGTCAGAACCGGAATGAAATGCCAGGCTCTGTGCTTTCCTACAAGCAAGACTTCTTTTCAGGTAAACGCAGTCACTTTTCAGCTCAAATGAAGATACATTGTTCACGAAGCTCACACGTTTCTCACTCTTAACTGAAAAGCATTGGATGTTAGAGGACCTATGGTTTGTATCAGTTTCAGAAGCAGAGTTGAACTAGATATGGTGCGTGTGTGTAGGAAACACAGTTCTTTTGTTCTGAGCACACTCTCGTTTCCTGCCTTATTGGATAATCTAGAAAGCAAGAGCATGCTTCTTGCTCTAAAGCAGAGTGTGGTTCATGGAAGAGTACTGGGCTATTTGTTTCAGTTCAGAAACAGAGTGAAATGCCAGGCTCTGTGACTTCCTACAAGCAAGACTTCGTTTCAGGTAAACGCAGTCAGTTTTCAGCTAAAACAAAGCAACATCGTTCAGGAAGCTCACACGTTTCTCACTGTTAACTGAAAAGCATTGGATGTTAGAGGACCTGGGGTTTGTATCAATTTCAGAAGCAGAGGTGAACACATATGGTCCGTGTGTGTAGGAAACTCAGTTCTTTTGTTCTGAGCACACTCACGTTTCCCGCCTTATTAGAGACTCTAGAAAGTAAGAGCGTGCTTCTTACACTAAAGCAGAGTGTGGTTCATGGATGAGAACTGTGCTATGTCTTTCCCGTCAGAACCGGAATGAAATGCCAGGCTCTGTGCCTTCCTACAAGCAATACTTCTTTTCAGGTAAACGCAGTCACTTTTCAGCTCAAATGAAGCTACATTGTTCACGAAGCTCACACGTTTCTCACTCTTAACTGAAAAGCATTGGATGTTAGAGGACCTATGGTTTGTATCAGTTTCAGAAGCAGAGTTGAACTAGATATGGTGCGTGTGTGTAGGAAACACAGTTCTTTTGTTCTGAGCACACTCTCGTTTCCTGCCTTATTGGATAATCTAGAAAGCAAGAGCATGCTTCTTGCTCTAAAGCAGAGTGTGGTTCATGGAAGAGTACTGGGCTATTTGTTTCAGTTCAGAAACAGAGTGAAATGCCAGGCTCTGTGACTTCCTACAAGCAAGACTTCGTTTCAGGTAAACGCAGTCAGTTTTCAGCTAAAACAAAGCAACATCGTTCAGGAAGCTCACACGTTTCTCACTGTTAACTGAAAAGCATTGGATGTTAGAGGACCTGGGGTTTGTATCAATTTCAGAAGCAGAGGTGAACACATATGGTCCGTGTGTGTAGGAAACTCAGTTCTTTTGTTCTGAGCACACTCACGTTTCCCGCCTTATTAGAGGCTCTAGAAAGCAAGAGCGTGCTTCTTGCTCTAAAGCAGAGTGTGGTTCATGGATGAGAACTGTGCTGTGTGTTTCCCTTCAGAAACGGAGTGAAATGCCAGGCTCTGTTACTTCCTACAAGCAAGACTTCTTTTCAGGTAAACGCAGTCATTTTCAGCTCAAATGAAGCTACATTGTTCACGAAGCTCACACGTTTCTCACTCTTAAATGAAAAGCATTGGATGTTAGAGGACCTATGGTTTGTATCAGTTTCAGAAGCAGAGTTGAACTAGATATGGTGCGTGTGTGTAGGAAACACAGTTCTATTTTTCTGAGCACACTCACGTTTCCTGCATTATTAGAGACTCTAGAAAGCAAGAGCATGCTTCTTGCTCTAAAGCAGAGTGTGGTTCATGGATGAGAACTGTGCTGTGTGTTTCCCTTCAGAAGCAGAATGAAATGCCAGGCTCTGTGTATTCCTACAAGCAAGACTTCGTTTCAGGTAAACGTCCTCACTTTTCAGCTAAAACGAAGCAACATCGTTCAGGAAGCTCACACGTTTCTCATTGTTAACTGAAAAGCATTGCATGTTAGAGGACCTGGGGTTTGTATCAATTTCAGAAGCATAGTTGAACTAGATATGGTCCGTGTGTGTAGGAAACTCAGTTCTTTTATTCTGAGCACACTCACGTTTCCCGCCTTATTAGAGAATCTAGAAAGTAAGAGCGTGCTTCTTACACTAAAGCAGAGTGTGGTTCATGAATGAGAACTGTGCTATGTCTTTCCCTTCAGAACCGGAATGAAATGCCAGGCTCTGTGCCTTCCTACAAGCAAGATTTCTTTTCAGGTAAACGCAGTCACTTTTCAGCTCAAATGAAGCTACATCGTTCACGAAGCTCACATGTTTCTCACTCTTAAATGAAAAGCATTGGATGTTAGAGGACCTATGGTTTGTATGAGTTTCAGAAGCAGTGTTGAACTAGATATGGTGCGTGTGTGTAGGAAACACAGTTCTTTTGTTCTGAGCACACTCTCGTTTCCTGCCTTATTGGATAATCTAGAAAGCAAGAGCATGCTTCTTGCTCTAAAGCAGAGTGTGGTTCATGGAAGAGTACTGGGCTATTTGTTTCAATCCGAAACAGAGTGAAATGCCAGGCTCTGTGATTTCCTACAAGCAAGACTTCGTTTCAGGTAAACGCAGTCAGTTTTCAGCTAAAACAAAGCAACATCGTTCAGGAAGCTCACACGTTTCTCACTGTTAACTGAAAAGCATTGGATGTTAGAGGACCTGGGGTTTGTATCAATTTCAGAAGCAGAGTTGAACAGATATGGTCCGTGTGTGTAGGAAACTCAGTTCTTTTGTTCTGAGCACACTCACGTTTCCCGCCTTATTAGAGTCTCTAGAAAGTAAGAGCGTGCTTCTTACACTAAAGCAGAGTGTGGTTCATGGATGAGAACTGTGCTATGTCTTTCCCGTCAGAACCGGAATGAAATGCCAGGCTCTGTGCTTTCCTACAAGCAAGACTTCTTTTCAGGTAAACGCAGTCACTTTTCAGCTCAAATGAAGATACATTGTTCACGAAGCTCACACGTTTCTCACTCTTAACTGAAAAGCATTGGATGTTAGAGGACCTATGGTTTGTATCAGTTTCAGAAGCAGAGTTGAACTAGATATGGTGCGTGTGTGTAGGAAACACAGTTCTTTTGTTCTGAGCACACTCTCGTTTCCTGCCTTATTGGATAATCTAGAAAGCAAGAGCATGCTTCTTGCTCTAAAGCAGAGTGTGGTTCATGGAAGAGTACTGGGCTATTTGTTTCAGTTCAGAAACAGAGTGAAATGCCAGGCTCTGTGACTTCCTACAAGCAAGACTTCGTTTCAGGTAAACGCAGTCAGTTTTCAGCTAAAACAAAGCAACATCGTTCAGGAAGCTCACACGTTTCTCACTGTTAACTGAAAAGCATTGGATGTTAGAGGACCTGGGGTTTGTATCAATTTCAGAAGCAGAGGTGAACACATATGGTCCGTGTGTGTAGGAAACTCAGTTCTTTTGTTCTGAGCACACTCACGTTTCCCGCCTTATTAGAGGCTCTAGAAAGCAAGAGCGTGCTTCTTGCTCTAAAGCAGAGTGTGGTTCATGGATGAGAACTGTGCTGTGTGT
Organism: Onychomys arenicola; assembly: GCA_949786405.1. Lineage (NCBI taxonomy): Eukaryota > Metazoa > Chordata > Mammalia > Rodentia > Cricetidae > Onychomys > Onychomys arenicola. Next base: position 1,895,392 of record CATKUM010000045.1, read on the forward strand.
TTCCCTTCAGAAACGGAGTGAAATGCCAGGCTCTGTTACTTCCTACAAGCAAGACTTCTTTTCAGGTAAACGCAGTCATTTTCAGCTCAAATGAAGCTACATTGTTCACGAAGCTCACACGTTTCTCACTCTTAAATGAAAAGCATTGGATGTTAGAGGACCTATGGTTTGTATCAGTTTCAGAAGCAGAGTTGAACTAGATATGGTGCGTGTGTGTAGGAAACACAGTTCTATTTTTCTGAGCACACTCACGTTTCCTGCATTATTAGAGACTCTAGAAAGCAAGAGCATGCTTCTTGCTCTAAAGCAGAGTGTGGGTCATGGATGAGAACTGTGCTGTGTGTTTCCCTTCAGAAGCAGAATGAAATGCCAGGCTCTGTGTATTCCTACAAGCAAGACTTCGTTTCAGGTAAACGTCCTCACTTTTCAGCTAAAACGAAGCAACATCGTTCAGGAAGCTCACACGTTTCTCATTGTTAACTGAAAAGCATTGCATGTTAGAGGACCTGGGGTTTGTATCAATTTCAGAAGCATAGTTGAACTAGATATGGTCCGTGTGTGTAGGAAACTCAGTTCTTTTATTCTGAGCACACTCACGTTTCCCGCCTTATTAGAGAATCTAGAAAGTAAGAGCGTGCTTCTTACACTAAAGCAGAGTGTGGTTCATGAATGAGAACTGTGCTATGTCTTTCCCTTCAGAACCGGAATGAAATGCCAGGCTCTGTGCCTTCCTACAAGCAAGATTTCTTTTCAGGTAAACGCAGTCACTTTTCAGCTCAAATGAAGCTACATCGTTCACGAAGCTCACATGTTTCTCACTCTTAAATGAAAAGCATTGGATGTTAGAGGACCTATGGTTTGTATGAGTTTCAGAAGCAGTGTTGAACTAGATATGGTGCGTGTGTGTAGGAAACACAGTTCTTTTGTTCTGAGCACACTCTCGTTTCCTGCCTTATTGGATAATCTAGAAAGCAAGAGCATGCTTCTTGCTCTAAAGCAGAGTGTGGTTCATGGAAGAGTACTGGGCTATTTGTTTCAATCCGAAACAGAGTGAAATGCCAGGCTCTGTGATTTCCTACAAGCAAGACTTCGTTTCAGGTAAACGCAGTCAGTTTTCAGCTAAAACAAAGCAACATCGTTCAGGAAGCTCACACGTTTCTCACTGTTAACTGAAAAGCATTGGATGTTAGAGGACCTGGGGTTTGTATCAATTTCAGAAGCAGAGTTGAACAGATATGGTCCGTGTGTGTAGGAAACTCAGTTCTTTTGTTCTGAGCACACTCACGTTTCCCGCCTTATTAGAGTCTCTAGAAAGTAAGAGCGTGCTTCTTACACTAAAGCAGAGTGTGGTTCATGGATGAGAACTGTGCTATGTCTTTCCCGTCAGAACCGGAATGAAATGCCAGGCTCTGTGCTTTCCTACAAGCAAGACTTCTTTTCAGGTAAACGCAGTCACTTTTCAGCTCAAATGAAGATACATTGTTCACGAAGCTCACACGTTTCTCACTCTTAACTGAAAAGCATTGGATGTTAGAGGACCTATGGTTTGTATCAGTTTCAGAAGCAGAGTTGAACTAGATATGGTGCGTGTGTGTAGGAAACACAGTTCTTTTGTTCTGAGCACACTCTCGTTTCCTGCCTTATTGGATAATCTAGAAAGCAAGAGCATGCTTCTTGCTCTAAAGCAGAGTGTGGTTCATGGAAGAGTACTGGGCTATTTGTTTCAGTTCAGAAACAGAGTGAAATGCCAGGCTCTGTGACTTCCTACAAGCAAGACTTCGTTTCAGGTAAACGCAGTCAGTTTTCAGCTAAAACAAAGCAACATCGTTCAGGAAGCTCACACGTTTCTCACTGTTAACTGAAAAGCATTGGATGTTAGAGGACCTGGGGTTTGTATCAATTTCAGAAGCAGAGGTGAACACATATGGTCCGTGTGTGTAGGAAACTCAGTTCTTTTGTTCTGAGCACACTCACGTTTCCCGCCTTATTAGAGGCTCTAGAAAGCAAGAGCGTGCTTCTTGCTCTAAAGCAGAGTGTGGTTCATGGATGAGAACTGTGCTGTGTGTTTCCCTTCAGAAACGGAGTGAAATGCCAGGCTCTGTTACTTCCTACAAGCAAGACTTCTTTTCAGGTAAACGCAGTCATTTTCAGCTCAAATGAAGCTACATTGTTCACGAAGCTCACACGTTTCTCACTCTTAAATGAAAAGCATTGGATGTTAGAGGACCTATGGTTTGTATCAGTTTCAGAAGCAGAGTTGAACTAGATATGGTGCGTGTGTGTAGGAAACACAGTTCTATTTTTCTGAGCACACTCACGTTTCCTGCATTATTAGAGACTCTAGAAAGCAAGAGCATGCTTCTTGCTCTAAAGCAGAGTGTGGGTCATGGATGAGAACTGTGCTGTGTGTTTCCCTTCAGAAGCAGAATGAAATGCCAGGCTCTGTGTATTCCTACAAGCAAGACTTCGTTTCAGGTAAACGTCCTCACTTTTCAGCTAAAACGAAGCAACATCGTTCAGGAAGCTCACACGTTTCTCATTGTTAACTGAAAAGCATTGCATGTTAGAGGACCTGGGGTTTGTATCAATTTCAGAAGCATAGTTGAACTAGATATGGTCCGTGTGTGTAGGAAACTCAGTTCTTTTATTCTGAGCACACTCACGTTTCCCGCCTTATTAGAGAATCTAGAAAGTAAGAGCGTGCTTCTTACACTAAAGCAGAGTGTGGTTCATGAATGAAAACTGTGCTATGTCTTTCCCTTCAGAACCGGAATGAAATGCCAGGCTCTGTGCCTTCCTACAAGCAAGATTTCTTTTCAGGTAAACGCAGTCACTTTTCAGCTCAAATGAAGCTACATCGTTCACGAAGCTCACACGTTTCTCACTCTTAAATGAAAAGCATTGGATGTTAGAGGACCTATGGTTTGTATCAGTTTCAGAAGCAGTGTTGAACTAGATATGGTGCGTGTGTGTAGGAAACACAGTTCTTTTGTTCTGAGCACACTCTCGTTTCCTGCGTTATTGGATAATCTAGAAAGCAAGAGCATGCTTCTTGCTCTAAAGCAGAGTGTGGTTCATGGAAGAGTACTGGGCTATTTGTTTCAGTTCAGAAACAGAGTGAAATGCCAGGCTCTGTGACTTCCTACAAGCAAGACTTCGTTTCAGGTAAACGCAGTCAGTTTTCAGCTAAAACAAAGGAACATCGTTCAGGAAGCTCACACGTTTCTCACTGTTAACTGAAAAGCATTGGATGTTAGAGGACCTGGGGTTTGTATCAATTTCAGAAGCAGAGTTGAACAGATATGGTCCGTGTGTGGAGGAAACTCAGTTCTTTTGTTCTGAGCACACTCACGTTTCCCGCCTTATTAGAGAATCTAGAAAGTAAGAGCGTGCTTCTTACACTAAAGCAGAGTGTGCTTCATGGATGAGAACTGTGCTGTGTGTTTCCCTTCAGAAACGGAATGAAATGCCAGGCTCTGTGTCTTCCTACAAGCACGACTTCGTTTCAGGTAAACGCCCTCACTTTTCAGCTCAAATGATGCTACATCGTTCACGAAGCTAAAGCGTTTCTCACTGTTAACTGAAAAGCATTGGATGTTAGAGGACCTACGGTTTGTATCAGTTTCAGAAGCAGAGTTGAACTAGATATGGTGCGTGTGTGTAGGAAACACATTTCTTTTTTTCTGAGCACACTCACGTTTCCTGCCTTATTAGAGACTCTAGAAAGCAAGAGCATGCTTCTTGCTCTAAAGCAGAGTGTGGTTCATGGAAGAGTACTGGGCTATTTGTTTCACCTCAGAAACAGAGTGAAATGCCAGGCTCTGTGACTTCCTCCATGCAAGACTTCGTTTCAGGTAAACACAGTCACTTTTCAGCTAAAACGAAGCATCTTCGTTCAGGAAGCTCACACGTTTCTGACTGTTAACTGAAAAGCATTGGATGTTAGAGGACCTACGGTTTGTATAAGTTTAAGAAGCAGAGTTGTACTAGATATGGTGCGTGTGTACGAAACACAGTTCTTTTGTTCTGAGCACACTCACGTTTCCTGCCTTATTAGAGGCTCTAGAAAGCAAGAGCGTGCTTCTTGCTCTAAAGCAGAGTGTGGTTCATGGATGAGAACTGTGCTGTGTGTTTCCCTTCAGAAGCAGAATGAAATGCCAGGCTCTGTGTATTCCTACAAGCAAGACTTCGTTTCAGGTAAACGTCCTCACTTTTCAGCTAAAACGAAGCAACATCGTTCAGGAAGCTCACACGTTTCTCATTGTTAACTGAAAAGCATTGCATGTTAGAGGACCTGGGGTTTGTATCAATTTCAGAAGCATAGTTGAACTAGATATGGTCCGTGTGTGTAGGAAACTCAGTTCTTTTATTCTGAGCACACTCACGTTTCCCGCCTTATTAGAGAATCTAGAAAGTAAGAGCGTGCTTCTTACACTAAAGCAGAGTGTGGTTCATGGAAGAGTACTGGGCTATTTGTTTCAATCCGAAACAGAGTGAAATGCCAGGCTCTGTGATTTCCTACAAGCAAGACTTCGTTTCAGGTAAACGCAGTCAGTTTTCAGCTAAAACAAAGCAACATCGTTCAGGAAGCTCACACGTTTCTCACTGTTAACTGAAAAGCATTGGATGTTAGAGGACCTGGGGTTTGTATCAATTTCAGAAGCAGAGTTGAACAGATATGGTCCGTGTGTGTAGGAAACTCAGTTCTTTTGTTCTGAGAACACTCACGTTTCCCGCCTTATTAGAGTCTCTAGAAAGTAAGAGCGTGCTTCTTACACTAAAGCAGAGTGTGGTTCATGGATGAGAACTGTGCTATGTCTTTCCCGTCAGAACCGGAATGAAATGCCAGGCTCTGTGCTTTCCTACAAGCAAGACTTCTTTTCAGGTAAACGCAGTCACTTTTCAGCTCAAATGAAGATACATTGTTCACGAAGCTCACACGTTTCTCACTCTTAACTGAAAAGCATTGGATGTTAGAGGACCTATGGTTTGTATCAGTTTCAGAAGCAGAGTTGAACTAGATATGGTGCGTGTGTGTAGGAAACACAGTTCTTTTGTTCTGAGCACACTCTCGTTTCCTGCCTTATTGGATAATCTAGAAAGCAAGAGCATGCTTCTTGCTCTAAAGCAGAGTGTGGTTCATGGAAGAGTACTGGGCTATTTGTTTCAGTTCAGAAACAGAGTGAAATGCCAGGCTCTGTGACTTCCTACAAGCAAGACTTCGTTTCAGGTAAACGCAGTCAGTTTTCAGCTAAAACAAAGCAACATCGTTCAGGAAGCTCACACGTTTCTCACTGTTAACTGAAAAGCATTGGATGTTAGAGGACCTGGGGTTTGTATCAATTTCAGAAGCAGAGGTGAACACATATGGTCCGTGTGTGTAGGAAACTCAGTTCTTTTGTTCTGAGCACACTCACGTTTCCCGCCTTATTAGAGGCTCTAGAAAGCAAGAGCGTGCTTCTTGCTCTAAAGCAGAGTGTGGTTCATGGATGAGAACTGTGCTGTGTGTTTCCCTTCAGAAACGGAGTGAAATGCCAGGCTCTGTTACTTCCTACAAGCAAGACTTCTTTTCAGGTAAACGCAGTCATTTTCAGCTCAAATGAAGCTACATTGTTCACGAAGCTCACACGTTTCTCACTCTTAAATGAAAAGCATTGGATGTTAGAGGACCTATGGTTTGTATCAGTTTCAGAAGCAGAGTTGAACTAGATATGGTGCGTGTGTGTAGGAAACACAGTTCTATTTTTCTGAGCACACTCACGTTTCCTGCATTATTAGAGACTCTAGAAAGCAAGAGCATGCTTCTTGCTCTAAAGTAGAGTGTGGTTCATGGATGAGAACTGTGCTGTGTGTTTCCCTTCAGAAGCAGAATGAAATGCCAGGCTCTGTGTATTCCTACAAGCAAGACTTCTTTTCAGGTAAACGTCCTCACTTTTCAGCTAAAACGAAGCAACATCGTTCAGGAAGCTCACACGTTTCTCATTGTTAACTGAAAAGCATTGCATGTTAGAGGACCTGGGGTTTGTATCAATTTCAGAAGCATAGTTGAACTAGATATGGTCCGTGTGTGTAGGAAACTCAGTTCTTTTATTCTGAGCACACTCACGTTTCCCGCCTTATTAGAGAATCTAGAAAGTAAGAGCGTGCTTCTTACACTAAAGCAGAGTGTGGTTCATGAATGAGAACTGTGCTATGTCTTTCCTTTCAGAACCGGAATGAAATGCCAGGCTCTGTGCCTTCCTACAAGCAAGATTTCTTTTCAGCTAAACGCAGTCAGTTTTCAGCTAAAACAAAGGAACATCGTTCAGGAAGCTCACACGTTTCTCACTGTTAACTGAAAAGCATTGGATGTTAGAGGACCTGGGGTTTGTATCAATTTCAGAAGCAGAGTTGAACAGATATGGTCCGTGTGTGTAGGAAATTCAGTTCTTTTGTTCTGAGCACACTCACGTTTCCCGCCTTATTAGAGAATCTAGAAAGTAAGAGCGTGCTTCTTACACTAAAGCAGAGTGTGCTTCATGGATGAGAACTGTGCTGTGTGTTTCCCTTCAGAAACGGAATGAAATGCCAGGCTCTGTGTCTTCCTACAAGCACGACTTCGTTTCAGGTAAACGCCCTCACTTTTCAGCTCAAATGATGCTACATCGTTCACGAAGCTAAAGCGTTTCTCACTGTTAACTGAAAAGCATTGGATGTTAGAGGACCTACGGTTTGTATCAGTTTCAGAAGCAGAGTTGAACTAGATATGGTGCCTGTGTGTAGGAAACACAGTTCTTTTTTTCTGAGCACACTCACGTTTCCTGCCTTATTAGAGACTCTAGAAAGCAAGAGCATGCTTCTTGCTCTAAAGCAGAGTGTGGTTCATGGAAGAGTACTGGGCTATTTGTTTCACCTCAGAAACAGAGTGAAATGCCAGGCTCTGTGACTTCCTCCATGCAAGACTTCGTTTCAGGTAAACACAGTCACTTTTCAGCTAAAACGAAGCAACTTCGTTCAGGAAGCTCACACGTTTCTCACTGTTAACTGAAAAGCATTGGATGTTAGAGGACCTACGGTTTGTATAAGTTTAAGAAGCAGAGTTGTACTAGATATGGTGCGTGTGTACGAAACACAGTTCTTTTGTTCTGAGCACACTCACGTTTCCTGCCTTATTAGAGGCTCTAGAAAGCAAGAGCGTGCTTCTTGCTCTAAAGCAGAGTGTGGTTCATGGATGAGAACTGTGCTGTGTGTTTCCCTTCAGAAACGGAGTGAAATGCCAGGCTCTGTGTCTTCCTACAAGCAAGACTTCTTTTCAGGTAAACGCAGTCATTTTCAGCTCAAACGAAGCTACATCATTCACGAAGCTCACACGATTCTCACAATAACTGAAAAGCATTGGATGTTAGAGGACCTATGGTTTGTATCAGTTTCAGAAGCAGAGTTGAACTAGATATGGTACGTGTGTGTAGGAAACACAGTTCTTTTTTTCTGAGCACACTCACCTTTTCTGCATTATTAGAGACTCTAGAAAGCAAGAGCATGCTTCTTGCTCTAAAGCAGAGTGTGCTTCATGGATGAGAACTGTGCTGTGTGTTTCCCTTCAGAAACGGAATGAAATGCCAGGCTCTGTGTATTCCTACAAGCAAGACTTCGTTTCAGGTAAACTTCCTCACCTTTCAGCTAAAACGAAGCAACATCGTTCAGGAAGCTCACACGTTTCTCATTGTTAACTGAAAAGCATTGCATGTTAGAGGACCTGGGGTTTGTATCAATTTCAGAAGCAGAGTTGAACTAGATATGGTCCGTGTGTGTAGGAAACTCAGTTCTTTTATTCTGAGCACACTCACGTTTCCCGCCTTATTAGAGAATCTAGAAAGTAAGAGCGTGCTTCTTACACTAAAGCAGAGTGTGGTTCATGAATGAGAACTGTGCTATGTCTTTCCCTTCAGAACCGGAATGAAATGCCAGGCTCTGTGCCTTCCTACAAGCAAGATTTCTTTTCAGGTAATGCAGTCACTTTTCAGCTCAAATGAAGCTACATCGTTCACGAAGCTCACACGTTTCTCACTCTTAAATGAAAAGCATTGGATGTTAGAGGACCTATGGTTTGTATCAGTTTCAGAAGCAGTGTTGAACTAGATATGGTGCGTGTGTGTAGGAAACACAGTTCTTTTGTTCTGAGCACACTCTCGTTTCCTGCCTTATTGGATAATCTAGAAAGCAAGAGCATGCTTCTTGCTCTAAAGCAGAGTGTGGTTCATGGAAGAGTACTGGGCTATTTGTTTCAGTTCAGAAACAGAGTGAAATGCCAGGCTCTGTGACTTCCTACAAGCAAGACTTCGTGTCAGGTAAACGCAGTCAGTTTTCAGCTAAAACAAAGGAACATCGTTCAGGAAGCTCACACGTTTCTCACTGTTAACTGAAAAGCATTGGATGTTAGAGGACCTGGGGTTTGTATCAATTTCAGAAGCAGAGTTGAACAGATATGGTCCGTGTGTGTAAGAAACTCAGTTCTTTTGTTCTGAGCACACTCACGTTTCCCGCCTTATTAGAGTCTCTAGAAAGTAAGAGCGTGCTTCTTACACTAAAGCAGAGTGTGGTTCATGGATGAGAACTGTGCTATGTCTTTCCAGTCAGAACCGAAATGAAATGCCAGGCTCTGTGCCTTCCTACAAGCAAGACTTCTTTTCAGGTAAACGCAGTCACTTTTCAGCTCAAATGAAGCTACATTGTTCACGAAGCTCACACGTTTCTCACTCTTAACTGAAAAGCATTGGATGTTAGAGGACCTATGGTTTGTATCAGTTTCAGAAGCAGAGTTGAACTAGATATGGTGCCTGTGTGTAGGAAACACAGTTCTTTTTTTCTGAGCACACTCACGTTTCCTGCATTATTAGAGACTCTAGAAAGCAAGAGCATGCTTCTTGCTCTAAAGCAGAGTGTGGTTCATGGATGAGAACTGTGCTGTGTGTTTCCCTTCAGAAGCAGAATGAAATGCCAGGCTCTGTGTATTCCTACAAGCAAGAATTCGTTTCAGGTAAACGTCCTCACTTTTCAGCTAAAACGAAGCAACATCGTTCAGGAAGCTCACACGTTTCTCATTGTTAACTGAAAAGCATTGCATGTTAGAGGACCTGGGGTTTGTATCAATTTCAGAAGCAGAGTTGAACAGATATGGTCCGTGTGTGTAGGAAACTCAGTTCTTTTGTTCTGAGCACACTCACGTTTCCCGCCTTATTAGAGAATCTAGAAAGTATGAGCGTGCTTCTTACACTAAAGCAGAGTGTGCTTCATGGATGAGAACTGTGCTGTGTGTTTCCCTTGAGAAACGGAATGAAATGCCAGGCTCTGTGTCTTCCTACAAGCACGACTTCGTTTCAGGTAAACGCCCTCACTTTTCAGCTCAAATGATGCTACATCGTTCACGAAGCTAAAGCGTTTCTCACTCTTAACTGAAAAGCATTGGATGTTAGAGGACCTACGGTTTGTATCAGTTTCAGAAGCAGAGTTGAACTAGATATGGTGCGTGTGTGTAGGAAACACAGTTCTTTTTTTCTGAGCACACTCACGTTTCCTGCCTTATTAGAGACTCTAGAAAGCAAGAGCATGCTTCTTGCTCTAAAGCAGAGTGTGGTTCATGGAAGAGTACTGGGCTATTTGTTTCACCTCAGAAACAGAGTGAAATGCCAGGCTCTGTGACTTCCTCCATGCAAGACTTCGTTTCAGGTAAACACAGTCACTTTTCAGCTAAAACGAAGCAACTTCGTTCAGGAAGCTCACACGTTTCTCACTGTTAACTGAAAAGCATTGGATGTTAGAGGACCTACGGTTTGTATAAGTTTAAGAAGCAGAGTTGTACTAGATATGGTGCGTGTGTACGAAACACAGTTCTTTTGTTCTGAGCACACTCACGTTTCCTGCCTTATTAGAGGCTCTAGAAAGCAAGAGCGTGCTTCTTGCTCTAAAGCAGAGTGTGGTTCATGGATGAGAACTGTGCTGTGTGTTTCCCTTCAGAAACGGAGTGAAATGCCAGGCTCTGTTACTTCCTACAAGCAAGACTTCTTTTCAGGTAAACGCAGTCATTTTCAGCTCAAACGAAGCTACATCATTCACGAAGCTCACACGATTCTCACAATAACTGAAAAGCATTGGATGTTAGAGGACCTATGGTTTGTATCAGTATCAGAAGCAGAGTTGAACTAGATATGGTGCGTGTGTGTAGGAAACACAGTTCTTTTTTTTCTGAGCACACTCTCGTTTCCTGCCTTATTGGATAATCTAGAAAGCAAGAGCATGCTTCTTGCTCTAAAGCAGAGTATGGTTCATGGAAGAGTACTGGGCTATTTGTTTCAGTTCAGAAACAGAGTGAAATGCCAGGCTCTGTGACTTCCTACAAGCAAGACTTCGTTTCAGGTAAACGCAGTCAGTTTTCAGCTAAAACAAAGCAACATCGTTCAGGAAGCTCACACGTTTCTCACTGTTAACTGAAAAGCATTGGATGTTAGAGGACCTGGGGTTTGTATCAATTTCAGAAGCAGAGGTGAACACATATGGTCCGTGTGTGTAGAAAACTCAGTTCTTTTGTTCTGAGCACACTCACGTTTCCCACCTTATTAGAGACTCTAGAAAGTAAGAGCGTGCTTCTTACACTAAAGCAGAGTGTGGTTCATGGATGACAACTGTGCTATGTCTTTCCGGTCAGAACCGGAATGAAATGCCAGGCTCTGTGCCTTCCTACAAGCAATACTTCTTTTCAGGTAAACGCAGTCACTTTTCAGCTCAAATGAAGCTACATTGTTCACGAAGCTCACACGTTTCTCACTCTTAACTGAAAAGCATTGGATGTTAGAGGACCTACGGTTTGTATCAGTTCCAGAAGCAGAGTTGAACTAGATATGGTGCGTGTGTGTAGGAAACACAGTTCTTTTTTTCTGAGCACACTCACGTTTCCTGCCTTATTAGAGACTCTAGAAAGCAAGAGCATGCTTCTGGCTCTAAAGCAGAGTGTGGTTCATGGAAGAGTACTGGGCTATTTGTTTCACCTCAGAAACAGAGTGAAATGCCAGGCTCTGTGACTTCCTCCAAGCAAGACTTCATTTCAGGTAAACACAGTCACTTTTCAGCTAAAACGAAGCAACTTCGTTCAGGAAGCTCACACGTTTCTCACTGTTAACTGAAAAGCATTGGATGTTAGAGGACCTACGGTTTGTATAAGTTTAAGAAGCAGAGTTGTACTAGATATGGTGCGTGTGTACGAAACACAGTTCTTTTGTTCTAGCACACTCACGTTTCCTGCCTTATTAGAGGCTCTAGAAAGCAAGAGCGTGCTTCTTGCTCTAAGGCAGAGTGTGGTTCATGGATGAGAACTGTGCTGTGTGTTTCCCTTCAGAAGCAGAATGAAATGCCAGGCTCTGTGTATTCCTACAAGCAAGACTTCGTTTCAGGTAAACGTCCTCACTTTTCAGCTAAAACGAAGCAACATCGTTCAGGAAGCTCACACGTTTCTCATTGTTAACTGAAAAGCATTGCATGTTAGAGGACCTGGGGTTTGTATCAATTTCAGAAGCATAGTTGAACTAGATATGGTCCGTGTGTGTAGGAAACTCAGTTCTTTTATTCTGAGCACACTCACGTTTCCCGCCTTATTAGAGAATCTAGAAAGTAAGAGCGTGCTTCTTACACTAAAGCAGAGTGTGGTTCATGAATGAGAACTGTGCTATGTCTTTCCCTTCAGAACCGGAATGAAATGCCAGGCTCTGTGCCTTCCTACAAGCAAGATTTCTTTTCAGGTAAACGCAGTCACTTTTCAGCTCAAATGAAGCTACATCGTTCACGAAGCTCACACGTTTCTCACTCTTAAATGAAAAGCATTGGATGTTAGAGGACCTATGGTTTGTATCAGTTTCAGAAGCAGTGTTGAACTAGATATGGTGCGTGTGTGTAGGAAACACAGTTCTTTTGTTCTGAGCAAACTCTTGTTTCCTGCCTTATTGGATAATCTAGAAAGCAAGAGCATGCTTCTTGCTCTAAAGCAGAGTGTGGTTCATGGAAGAGTACTGGGCTATTTGTTTCAGTTCAGAAACAGAGTGAAATGCCAGGCTCTGTGACTTCCTACAAGCAAGACTTCGTTTCAGGTAAACGCAGTCAGTTTTCAGCTAAAACAAAGGAACATCGTTCAGGAAGCTCACACGTTTCTCACTGTTAACTGAAAGCATTGGATGTTAGAGGACCTGGGGTTTGTATCAATTTCAAAAGCAGAGTTGAACAGATATGGTCCGTGTGTGTAGGAAACTCAGTTCTTTTGTTCTGAGCACACTCACGTTTCCCGCCTTATTAGAGAATCTAGAAAGTAAGAGCGTGCTTCTTACACTAAAGCAGAGTGTGCTTCATGGATGAGAACTGTGCTGTGTGTTTCCCTTCAGAAACGGAATGAAATGCCAGGCTCTGTGTCTTCCTACAAGCACGACTTCGTTTCAGGTAAACGCCCTCACTTTTCAGCTCAAATGATGCTACATCGTTCACGAAGCTAAAGCGTTTCTCACTGTTAACTGAAAAGCATTGGATGTTAGAGGACCTACGGTTTGTATCAGTTTCAGAAGCAGAGTTGAACTAGATATGGTGCGTGTGTGTAGGAAAGACAGTTCTTTTTTTCTGTGCACACTCACGTTTCCTGCCTTATTAGAGACTCTAGAAAGCAAGAGCATGCTTCTTGCTCTAAAGCAGAGTGTGGTTCATGGAAGAGTACTGGGCTATTTGTTTCACCTCAGAAACAGAGTGAAATGCCAGGCTCTGTGACTTCTTCCATGCAAGACTTCGTTTCAGGTAAACACAGTCACTTTTCAGCTAAAACGAAGCAACTTCGTTCAGTAAGCTCACACGTTTCTCACTGTTAACTGAAAAGCATTGGATGTTAGATGACCTGTGGTATTTATCAGTTTCAGAAGCAGAGATGAACTAGATATGGTCCGTGTGTGTAGGAAACTCAGTTCTTTTGTTCTGAGCACACTCACGTTTTGTGCCTTATTAGTGACTCTTGAAAATAAGAGCGTGCTTCTTACACTAAACCAGAGTGTGGTTCATGGATGAGAACTGTGCTGTGTGTTTCCCTTCAGAAACGGAATGAAATGCCAGGCTCTGTGCCTTCCTACAAGCAAGACTTCTTTTCAGGTAAACGCAGACATTTTCAGCTCAAACGAATCTACATCGTTCACGAAGCTCACACGTTTCTCACTCTTAAGTGAACAGCATTGGATGTTAGAGGACCTATGGTTTGTATCAGTTTCAGAAGCAGAGTTGAACTAGATATGGTGCGTGTGTGTAGGAAACACAGTTCTTTTTTTCTGAGCACACTCACGTTTCCTACATTATTAGAGACTTTAGAAAGCAAGAGCATGCTTCTTGCTCTAAAGCAGAGTGTGCTTCATTGATGAGAACTGTGCTGTGTGTTTCCCTTCAGAAAAGGAATGAAATGCCAGGCTCTGTGTCTTCCTACAAGCAAGACTTCTTTTCAGGTAAACGCAGTCAATTTTCAGCTCAAACGAAGCTACATCGTTCACGAAGCTCACACGTTTCTCACTCTTAACTGAAAAGCATTGGATGTTAGAGGACCTATGGTTTGTATCAGTTTGAGAAGCACAGTTGAACTAGATATGGTGCGTGTGTGTAGGAAACACAGTTCTTTTTTTCTGAGCACACTCACGTTTCCTGCCTTATTAGAGACTCTAGAAAGCAAGAGCGTGCTTCTTGCTCTAAAGCAGAGTGTGGTTCATGGAAGAGTACTGGTCTATTTGTTTCACCTCAGAAACAGAGTGAAATGCCAGGCTCTGTGACTTCCTACAAGCAAGACTTCGTTTCAGGTAAACACAGTCACTTCTCACCAAAAACAAAGCAACATCGTTCAGGAAGCTCACACGTTTCTCACTCTTAACTGAAAAGCATTGGATGTTAGATGAAACGTGGTTTTTATCAGTTTCAGAAGCAGAGTTGAACTAGATATGGTCCGTGTGTGTAGGAAACACAGTTCTTTTTTTCTGAGCACACTCACGTTTCCTGCCTTATTAGAGACTCTAGAAAGCAAGAGCATGCTTCTTGCTCTAAAGCAGAGTGTGGTTCATTTAAGAGTACTGGGCTATTTGTTTCACTTCAGAAACAGAGTGAAATGCCAGGCTCTGTGACTTCCTACAAGCAAGACTTCGTTTCAGGTAAACGCCGTCAGTTTTCAGGTAAAACGAAGCAACATCGTTCATGAAGCTCACACGTTTCTCCCTGTTAACTGAAAAGCATTGGATGTTAGAGGACCTGTGGTTTTTATCAGTTTCAGAAGCAGAGTTAAACTAGATATGGTACGTGTGTGTAGGAAACACAGTTCATTTGTTCTGAGCACACTCACGTTTCCCACCTTATTAGAGATTCTGGAAAGCAAGTACATGCTTCTTGCTTTAAAGCAGAGTGTGGTTCATGGATGAGAACTGTGCTGTGTGTTTCCCTTCAGAAACGGAATGAAATGCCACGCTCTGTGTCTTCCTACAAGCAAGACTTCTTTTCAGGTAAAAGCAGTAACTTTTCAGATTAAAAGAAGCTACATCGTTCACGAAGCTCACACGTTTCTCACTCTTAACTGAAAAGCATTGGATGTTAGAGGACCTGTGGTTTTTATCCGTTTCAGAAGCAGAGTTGAATTAGATATGGTACGTGTGTGTAGGAAACACAGTTCTTTTGTTCTGAGCACACTCACGTTTCCCACTTTATTAGAGACTCTAGAAAGCAAGTGCGTGCTTCTTGCTCTAAAGCAGAGTGTGGTTCATGGATGAGAACTGTGCTGTGTGTTTCCATTCAGGAACGGAATGAAATGCCAGGCTCTGTGTCTTCCTACAAGCAGGACTTTGTTTCAGGTAAACGCAGTCACTTTTCAGCTCAAACGAAGCTACATCGTTCACGAAGCTCACACGTTTCTCACTGTTAACTGGAAAGCATTGGATGTTAGAGGACCTATGGTTTGTATCAGTTTCAGAAGCAGTGTTGAAGTAGATATGGTGCGTGTGTGTAGGAAACCCAGTTCTTTTGTTCTGAACACACTCTCGTTTCCTGCCTTATTGGATAATCTAGAAAGCAAGAGCATGATTCTTGCTCTAAAGCAGAGTGTGGTTCTTGGAAGAGTACTGGGCTATTTGTTTCAGTTCAGAAACAGAGTGAAATGCCAGGCTCTGTGGCTTCTAACAAGCAAGACTTCGTTTCAGCTTAACGCAGTCACTTTTTAGCTGAAACGAAGCAACATCGTTCACTAAGCTCACACGTTTCTCACTCTTAACTGAAAAGCTTTGGAGGTTAGAGGACCTGATGTTTTTATCAGTTTAAGAAGCAGAGTTGTACTAGATATGGTGCGTGTGTAGGAAACACAGTTCTTTTGTTCTGAGCACACTCACGTTTCCTGCCTTATTAGAGACTCTAGAAAGCAAGAGCGTGCTACTTGCTCTAAAGCACAGTGTGGTTCATGGATGAGAACTGTGCTGTGTGTTTCCCTTCAGAAACGGTGTGAAATCCCAGGCTCTGTGACTTCCTACAAGCAAGACTTCTTTTCAGGTAAACGCAGTCACTTTTCAGCTCAAACGAAGCTACAACGTTCACGAAGCTCACATGATTCTCACTCTTAACTGAAAAGCATTGGAGGTTAGAGGACCTGATGTTTGTATCAGTTTAAGAAGCAGAGTTAAACTAGATATGGTACGTGTGTGTAGGAAACACAGTTCTTTTGTTCTGAGCCCACTCACGTTTCCCACCTTATTAGAGACTGTAGAGAGCAAGAGCATGCTTCTTGCTCTAAAGCAGAGTGTGCTTCATGGATGAGAACTGTGCTGTGTGTTTCCCTTCAGAACCGGAATGAAATGCCAGGCTCTGTGTCTTCCTACAAGCAAGACTTCGTTTCAGGTAAACGCCCTCACTTTTCAGCTCAAACGATGCTACATCGTTCACGAAGCTCACACGTTTCTCACTCTTAACTGAAAAGCATTGGATGTTAGAGTACCTATGGTTTGTATCAGTTTCAGAAGCGGAGTTGAAGTAGATATGGTGCGTGTGTGTAGGAAACACAGTTCTTTTGTTCTGAGCACACTCTCGTTTCCTGCCTTATTGGATAATCTAGAAAGCAAGAGCATGTTTCTTGCTCTAAAGCAGAGTGCTTCATGGAAGAGTACTGGGCTATTTGTTTCAGTTCAGAAACAGAGTGAAATGCCAGGCTCTGTGGCTTCTTACAAGCAAGACTTCGTTTCATCTAAACACAGTCACTTTTTAGCTAAAACGATGCTACATCGTTCACGAAGCTCACACGTTTCACACTCTTAACTGAAAAGCGTTGGATGTTAGAGGACCTATGGATTGTATCAGTTTCAGAAGCAGAGTTGAACTAGATATGGTGCGTGTGTGTAGGAAACACAGTTCTTTTGTTCTGAGCACACTCACGTTTCCTGCATTATTAGAGACTCTAGAAAGCAAGAGCGTGCTTCTTGCTCTAAAGCAGAGTGTGGTTCATGGATGAGAACTGTGCTGTGTGTTTCCCTTCAGAAACGGAGTGAAATCTAAGGCTCTGTGTCTTCCTACAAGCAAGACTTCGTTTCAGGTAAACGCACTCACTTTTCAGCTCAAACGAAGCTACATTGTTCCCTAAGCTCACACGTTTCTCGCTCTGACCTGAAAAGCATTGGATGTTAGAGGACCTGTGGTTTGTATCAGTTTCAGAAGCAAAGTTTAACTAGATATGGTCCATGTGTGTAGGAAACACAGTTCATTTGTTCTGAGTACACACACATTTCCCGCCTTAGTAGAGACTCTACAATGCAAAAGCATGTTTCTTGCTCTAAAGCAGATTGTGGTTCATGGAAGAGTACTGGGCTATTTGTTTCACTTCAGAAACAGAGTGAAATGCCAGGCTCTGTGGCTTCTTACAAGCCAGACTTCGTTTCAGGTAAACGCAGTCACTTTGCAGCTAAAACGAAGCAACATCGTTCACGAAGCTCACACGTTTCTCACTCTTAACTGAAAAGCATTGGAGGTTAGAGGACCTGATGTTTGTATCAGTTTAAGAAGCAGAGTTGAACTAGATATGGTACGTGTGTGTAGGAAACACAGTTCTTTTGTTCTGAGCACACTCAGGTTTCCCGCCTTATTAGACAATCTAGAAAGCAAGAGCATGCTTCTTGCTCTAAAGCAGAGTGTGGTTCATGGAAGAGTACTGGGCTATTTGTTTCACTTCAGAAACAGAGTGCAATGCCAGGCTCTGTGACTTCCTACAAGCAAGACTTCGTTTCAGGTAAACGCAGTCACTTTTCAGCTAAAACGAAGCAACATCGTTCACGAAGCTCACATGTTTCTCACTGTTAACTGAAAAGCATTGGATGTTAGAGGACCTGGTGTTTGTATCAATTTCAGAAGCAGAGTTGAACTAGATATGGTCCGTGTGTGTAGGAAACTCAGTTCTTTTGTTCTGAGCACACTCACGTTTCCCGCCTTATTAGAGACTCTAGAAAGTAAGAGCGTGCTTCTTACACTAAAGCTGAGTGTAGTTCATGGATGAGAACTGTGCTTTGTCTTTCCCTTCAGAACTGGAATGAAATGCCAGGCTCTGTGCCTTCCTACAAGCAAGACTTCTTTTCAGGTAAACGCAGTCACTTTTCAGCTTAAACGAAGCTACATCGTTCACGAAGCTCACACGTTTCTCACTCTTAACTGAAAAGCATTGGATGTTAGAGGACCTATGGTTTGTATCAGTTTCAGAAGCAGAGTTGAACTAGATATGGTGCGTGTGTGTAGGAAACCCAGTTCTTTTTTTCTGAGCACACTCACGTTTCCTGCAATATTAGAGACTCTAGAAAGCAAAAGCATGCTTCTTGCTCTAAAGCAGAGTGTGGTTCATGGAAGAGTACTGGGCTATTTGTTTCACTTCAGAAACAGAGTGCAATGCCAGCCTCTGTGACTTCCTACAAGCCAGACTTCGTTTCAGGTAAACGCAGTCACTTTGCAGCTAAAATGAAGCAACATCGTTCACGAAGCTCACATGTTTCTCACTCTTAACTGAAAAGCATTGGAGGTTAGAGGACCTGGTGTTTGTATCAGTTTAAGAAGCAGAGTTGAAGTAGATATGGTACGTTTGTGTAGGAAACACAGTTCTTTTGTTCTGAGCACACTCTCGTTTCCTGCCTTATTGGATAATCTAGAAAGCAAAAGCATGCTTCTTGCTCTAAAGCAGAGTGTGCTTCATGGAAGAGTACTGGGCTATTTGTTTCAGTTCAGAAACAGAATGAAATGCCAGGCTCTGTGGCTTCTTACAAGCAAGACTTCGTTTCATCTAAACGCAGTCACTTTTTAGCTAAAACGAAGCAACATCGTTCACGAAGCTCACACGTTTCTCACTCTTAACTGAAAAGCATTGGAGGTTAGAGGACCTGATGTTTGTATTAATTTATGAAGCAGAGTTGAACTAGATATGGTACGTGTGTGTAGGAAACACAGTACTTTTGTTCTGAACCCACTCACGTTTCCCACCTTATTAGAGACTCTAGAAAGCAAGAGCAT
This sequence comes from Onychomys arenicola, assembly GCA_949786405.1. NCBI lineage: Eukaryota > Metazoa > Chordata > Mammalia > Rodentia > Cricetidae > Onychomys > Onychomys arenicola. The sequence goes on from CATKUM010000045.1 coordinate 1,913,935, forward strand.
GCTCTTGCTCTAAAGCAGATTGTACTTCATGGATGAGAACTGTCCTGTGTGTTTCCCTAAAGAAATGGAATGAAATGCCAGGCTCTGTGTCTTCCTACAAGCACGTCTTCGTTTCAGGTAAACGCCCACACTTTTCACCTCAAATGATTCTACATCGTTCACGAAGCTAAAGCATTTTTCACTCTTAACTGAAAACATTGGATGTTAGAGGACCTATGGTTTGTATCAGTTTCAGAAGCAGAGATGAAGTAGATATGGTGCGTGTGTGTAGGAAACACAGTTCTTTTGTTCTGAGCACACTCTCGTTTCCTGCCTTATTGGATAATCTAGAAAGCAAGAGCATGCTTCTTGCTCTAAAGCAGAGTGCTTCATGGAAGAGTACTGGGCTATTTGTTTCAGTTCAGAAACAGAGTGAAATGCCAGGCTCTGTGGCTTCTTACAAGCAAGACTTCGTTTCATCTAAACACAGTCACTTTTTAGCTCAAACGAAGCTACATCGTTCACGAAGCACACACGTTTCACACTCTTAACTGAAAAGCGTTGGATGTTAGAGGACCTATGGTTTGTATCAGTTTCAGAAGCAGAGTTGAACTAGATATGGTGCGTGTGTGTAGGAAACACAGTTCTTTTTTTCTGAGCACACTCATGTTTCCTGCCTTATTAGAGACTTTAGAAAGCAAGAGCATGCTTCGTGCTCTAAAGCAGAGTGTGGTTCATGGAAGAGTACTGGGCTATTTGTTTCACTTCAGAAACAGAGTGAAATGCCAGGCTCTGTGACTTCCTACAAGCAAGACTTCGTTTCAGGTAAACGCAGTCACTTTTCTGCTAAAACGAAGCAACATCGTTCAGGAAGCTCACACGTTTCTCACTGTTAACTGAATAGCATTGCATGTTAGAGGACCTGGGGTTTGTATCAATTTCAGAAGCAGAGTTGAACTAGATATGGTCCGTGTGTGTAGGAAACTCAGTTCTTTTGTTCTGAGCACACTCACGTTTCCCGCCTTATTAGAGACTCTAGAAAGTAAGAGCGTGCTTCTTCACTAAAGCAGAGTGTGGTTCATGGATGAGAACTGTGCTATGTCTTTCTCTCCAGAACCGGAATGAAATGCCAGGCTCTGTGCCTTCCTACAAGCAAGACTTCTTTTCAGGTAAACGCAGTCACTTTTCTGCTAAAACGAAGCAACATCGTTCAGGAAGCTCACACGTTTCTCACTGTTAACTGAAAAGCATTGGATGTTAGAGGACCTGGGGTTTGTATCAATTTCAGAAGCACAGTTGAACTAGATATGGTCCGTGTGTGAAGGAAAGTCAGTTCTTTTGTTCTGAGCACACTCACGTTTCCCGCCTTATTAGAGACTCTAGAAAGTAAGAGCGTTCTTCTTACACTAAAGCAGAGTGTGGTTCATGGATGAGAACTGTGCTTTGTCTTTCCCTTCAGAACCGGAATGAAATGCCAGGCTCTGTGCCTTCCTACAAGCAAGACTTCTTTTCAGGTAAACGCAGTCACTTTTCAGCTCAAACGAAGCTACATCGTTCACGAAGGTCACACGTTTCTCACTCTTAACTGAAAAGCATTGGATGTTAGAGGACTTATGGTTTGTATCAGTTTCAGAAGCAGAGTTGAAGGAGATATGGTGCGTGTGTATAGGAAACAGTTCTTTTGTTCTGAGCACACTCTCGTTTCCTGCCTTATTGGATAATCTAGAAAGCAAGAGCCTGCTTCTTGCTCTAAAGCAGAGTGTGCTTCATGGAAGAGTACTGGGCTATTTGTTTCAGTTCAGGAACAGAGTGAAATGCCAGGCTCTGTGGCTTCTTACAAGCAAGACTTCGTTTCATCTAAATGCAGTCACTCTTTAGCTAAAAAGAAGCAACATCGTTCACGAAGCACACACGTTTCTCACTCTTAACTGAAAATCATTCGAGGTTAGAGGACCTGATGTTTGTATTAGTTTATGAAGCAGAGTTGAACTAGATATGGTACGTGTGTGTAGGAAACACAGTTCTTTTGTTCTGAGCCCACTCAAGTTTCCCACCTTATTAGAGAATCTAGAAAGCAAGAGCATGCTCTTGCTCTAAAGCAGATTGTGCTTCATTGATGAGAACTGTGCTGTGTGTTTCCCTTCAGAAACGGAATGAAATGCCAGGCTCTGTGTCTTCCTACAAGCACATCTTCGTTTCAGGAAACGCCGTCACTTTTCAGCTCAAATGATGCTACATCGTTCACGAAGCTAAAGCGTTTCTCACTCTTAACTGAAAAGCATTGGATGTTAGAGGACCTACGGTATGTATCAGTTTGAGAAGCAGAGTTGAACTAGATATGGTGCGTGTGTGTAGGAAACACAGTTCTTTTTTTCTGAGCACACTCACGTTTCCTGCCTTATTAGAGACTCTAGAAAGCAAGAGCATGCTTCTGGCTCTAAAGCAGAGTGTGGTTCATGGAAGAGTACTGGGCAATTTGTTTCACCTCAGAAACAGAGTGAAATGCCAGGCTCTGTGTCTTCTTACAAGCCAGACTTCATTTCAGGTAAACGCAGTCACTTTTCAGCTAAAACGAAGCAACATCGTTCAGGAAGCTCACACGTTTCTCACTGTTAACTGAAAAGCATTGGATGTTAGAGGACCTGGGGTTTGTATCAATTTCAGAAGCAGAGTTGAACTAGATATGGTCCGTGTGTGTAGGAAACTCAGTTCTTTTGTTCTGAGCACACTCACGTTTCCCGCCTTATTAGAGACTCTAGAAAGTAAGAGCGTGCTTCTTACACTAAAGCAGAGTGTGGTTCATGGATGAGAACTGTGCTTTGTCTTTCCATTCAGAACCGGAGTGAAATGCCAGGCTCTGTGCCTTCCTACAAGCAATACTTCTTTTCAGGTAAACGCAGTCACTTTTCAGCTCAAACGAAGCAACATCGTTCACGAAGCTCACATGTTTCTCACTCTTAACTGAAAAGCATTGGAGGTTAGGGGTCCTGGTGTTTGTATCAGTTTAAGAAGCAGAGTTGAACTAGATATGGTACGTGTGTGTACGAAACACAGTTCTTTTGTTCTGAGCCCACTCACGTTTCCCACCTTATTAGAGACTGTAGAAAGCAAGAGCATGCTTCTTGCTCTAAAGCAGAGTGTGCTTCATGGATGAGAACTGTGCTGTGTGTTTCCCTTCAGAATCGGAATGAAATGCCAGGCTCTGTGTCTTCCTACAAGCAAGACTTCGTTTCAGGTAAACGCCCTCACTTTTCAGCTCAAACGATGCTACATCATTCACGAAGCTCACACGTTTCTCACTCTTAACTGAAAAGCATTGGAGGTTAGAGGACCTATGGTTTGTATCAGTTTCAGAAGCAGAGTTGAAGTAGATATGGTGCGTGTGTGTAGGAAACACAGTTCTTTTTTCCGAGCACACTCACGTTTCCTGCATTATTAGAGACTCTAGAAAGCAAGAGCGTGCTTCTTGCTCTAAAGCAGAGTGTGGTTCATGGATGAGAACTGTGCTGTTTGTTTCCCTTCAGAAACGGAGTGAAATCTCAGGCTCTGTGTCTTCCTACAAGCAAGACTTCATTTCAGGTAAACGCAGTCATTTTTCAGCTCAAACGAAGCTACATCGTTCCCTAAGCTCACACGTTTCTCGCTCTGAACTGAAAAGCATTGGATGTTAGAGGACCTGTGGTTTGTATCAGTTTCAGAAGCAAAGTTTAACTAGATATGGTCCATGTGTGTAGGAAATACAGTTCTTTTGTTCTGAGTGCACTCACATTTCCCGCCTTAGTAGAGACTCCACAATGCAAAAGCATGCTTCTTGCTCTAAAGCAGAGTGTGGTTCATGGAAGAGTACTGGGCTATTTGTTTCACTTCAGAAACAGAGTGCAATGCCAGGCTCTGTGGCTTCTTACAAGCCAGACTTCGTTTCAGGTAATCGCAGTCACTTTTCAGCTAAAACGAAGCAACATCGTTCAGGAAGCTCACACATTTCTCACTGTTAACTGAAAAGCATTGGATGTTAGAGGACCTGGGGTTTGTATCAATTTCAGAAGCAGAGTTGAACTAGATATGGTCCCTGTGTGTAGGAAACTCAGTTCTTTTGTTCTGAGCACACTCACGTTTCCCGCCTTATTAGAGACTCTAGAAAGTAAGAGCGTGCTTCTTACACTAAAGCAGAGTGTGGTTCATGGATGAGAACTGTGCTTTGTCTTTCCATTCAGAACCAGAATGAAATGCCAGGCTCTGTGCCTTCCTACAAGCAATACTTCTTTTCAGGTAAACGCAGTCACTTTTCAGCTCAAATGAAGCTACATTGTTCACGAAGCTCACACGTTTCTCACTCTTAACTGAAAAGCATTGGAGGTTAGAGGACCTGGTGTTTGTATCAGTTTAAGAAGCAGAGTTGAACTAGATATGGTACGTGTGTGTACGAAACACAGTTCTTTTGTTCTGAGCCCACTCACGTTTCCCACCTTATTAGAGACTGTAGATAGCAAGAGCATGCTTCTTGCTCTAAAGCAGAGTGTGCTTCATGGATGAGAACTGTGCTGTGTGTTTCCCTTCAGAAACGGAATGAAATGCCAGGCTCTGTGTCTTCCTACAAGCAAGACTTCGTTTCAGGTAAACGCCCTCACTTTTCAGCTCAAACGATGCTACATCGTTCACGAAGCTCACACGTTTCTCACTCTTAACTGAAAAGCATTGGATGTTAGAGGATCTATGGTTTGTATCAGTTTCAGATGCAGAGTTGAAGTAGATATGGTGCGTGTGTATAGGAAATACAGTTCTTTTGTTCTGAGCACACTCTCGTTTCCTGCCTTTTTGGATAATCTAGAAAGCAAGAGCATGCTTCTTGCTCTAAAGCAGAGTGTGCTTCATGGAAGAGTACTGGGCTATTTGTTTCAGTTCAGAAACAGAGTGAAATGCCAGGCTCTGTGGCTTCTTACAAGCCAGACTTCGTTTCAGGTAAACGCAGTCACTTTGCAGCTAAAACGAAGCAACATCGTTCACGAAGCTCACACCTTTCTCACTGTTAACTGAAAAGCATTGGAGATTAGAGGACCTGATGTTTGTATCAGTTTAAGAAGCAGAGTTGAACTAGATATGGTACGTGTGTGTAGGAAACATAGTTCTTTTGTTCTGAGCACACTCACGTTTCCCGTCTTATTAGAGAATCTAGAAAGCAAGAGCATGCTTCTTGCTCTAAAGCAGAGTGTGGTTCATGGAAGAGTACTGGGCTATTTGTTTCACTTCAGAAACAGAGTGCAATGCCAGGCTCTGTGACTTCCTACAAGCAAGACTTCGTTTCAGGTAAACGCAGTCACTTTTCAGCTAAAACGAAGCAACATCGTTCAGGAAGCTCACACGTTTCTCACTGTTAACTGAAAAGCATTGGATGTTAGAGGACCTGGGGTTTGTATCAATTTCAGAAGCAGAGTTGAACTAGATATGGTCCCTGTGTGTAGGAAACTCAGTTCTTTTGTTCTGAGCACACTCACGTTTCCGCCTTATTTGAGACTCTAGAAAGTAAGAGCGTGCTTCTTACACTAAAGCAGAGTGTGGTTCATGGATGAGAACTGTGCTTTGTCTTTCCATTCAGAACCGGAGTGAAATGCCAGGCTCTGTGCCTTCCTACAAGCAATACTTCTTTTCAGGTAAACGCAGTCACTTTTCAGCTCAAACGAAGCAACATCGTTCACGAAGCTCACATGTTTCTCACTCTTAACTGAAAAGCATTGGAGGTTAGGGGTCCTGGTGTTTGTATCAGTTTAAGAAGCAGAGTTGAACTAGATATGGTACGTGTGTGTACGAAACACAGTTCTTTTGTTCTGAGCCCACTCACGTTTCCCACCTTATTAGAGACTGTAGAAAGCAAGAGCATGCTTCTTGCTCTAAAGCAGAGTGTGCTTCATGGATGAGAACTGTGCTGTGTGTTTCCCTTCAGAATCGGAATGAAATGCCAGGCTCTGTGTCTTCCTACAAGCAAGACTTCGTTTCAGGTAAACGCCCACACTTTTCAGCTCAAATGATGCTACATCGTTCACGAAGCTAAAGCATTTTTCACTCTTAACTGAAAAGCATTGGATGTTAGAGGACCTATGGTTTGTATCAGTTTCAGAAGCAGAGTTGAAGTAGATATGGTGCATGTGTGTAGGAAACACAGTTCTTTTTTCCGAGCACACTCACGTTTCCTGCATTATTAGAGACTCTAGAAAGCAAGAGCGTGCTTCTTGCTCTAAAGCAGAGTGTGGTTCATGGATGAGAACTGTGCTGTGTGTTTCCCTTCAGAAACGGAGTGAAATCTCAGGCTCTGTGTCTTCCTACAAGCAAGACTTCATTTCAGGTAAACGCAGACATTTTTCAGCTCAAACGAAGCTACATCGTTCCCTAAACTCACACGTTTCTCGCTCTGAACTGAAAGCATTGGATGTTAGAGGACCTGTGGTTTGTATCAGTTTCAGAAGCAAAGTTTAACTAGATATGGTCCATGTGTGTAGGAAATACAGTTCTTTTGTTCTGAGTACACTCACATTTCCCGCCTTAGTAGAGACTCTACAATGCAAAAGCATGCTTCTTGCTCTAAAGCAGAGTGTGTTTCATGGAAGAGTACTGGGCTATTTGTTTCAGTTCAGAAACAGAGTGAAATGCCAGGCTCTGTGGCTTCTTACAAGCCAGACTTCGTTTCTGGTAAACACAGTCACTTTTCAGCTAAAACGAAGCAACATCGTTCACGAAGCTCACATGTTTCTCACTCTTAACTGAAAAGCATTGGAGGTTAGAGGACCTGATGTTTTTATCAGTTTAAGAAGCAGAGTTGAACTAGATATGTTACGTGTGTGTAGGAAACACAGTTCTTTTGTTCTGAACCCACTCACGTTTCCCACCTTATTAGAGACTCTAGAAAGCAAGAGCATGCTCTTGCTCTAAAGCAGATTGTACTTCATGGATGAGAACTGTGCTGTGTGTTTCCCTTCAGAAATGGAATGAAATGCCAGGCTCTGTGTCTTCCTACAAGCAAGACTTCGTTTCAGGTAAACGCCCACTTTTCAGCTCAAATGATGCTACATCGTTCACGAAGCTAAAGCATTTTTCACTCTTAACTGAAAAGCATTGGATGTTAGAGGACCTATGGTTTGTATCAGTTTCAGAAGCAGAGTTGAAGTAGATATGGTGCATGTGTGTAGGAAACACAGTTCTTTTGTTCTGAGTACACTCACATTTCCCGCCTTAGTATAGACTCTAGAATGCAAAAGCATGCTTCTTGCTCTAAAGCAGAGTGTGGTTCATGGAAGAGTACTGGGCTATTTGTTTCACTTCAGAAACAGAGTGAAATGCCAGGCTCTGTGGCTTCTTACAAGCCAGACTTCGTTTCAGGTAAACGCAGTCACTTTGCAGCTAAAACGAAGCAACATCGTTCACGAAGCTCACACCTTTCTCACTGTTAACTGAAAAGCATTGGAGGTTAGAGGACCTGATGTTTGTATCAGTTTAAGAAGCAGAGTTGAACTAGATATGGTGCATGTGTGTAGGAAACACAGTTCTTTTTTTCTGAGCACACTCACGTTTCCTGCATTATTAGAGACTCTAGAAAGCAAGAGCATGCTTCCTGCTCTAAAGCAGAGTGTGGTTCATGGAAGAGTACTGGGCTATTTGCTTCACTTCAGAAACAGAATGAAATGCCAGGCTCTGTGTCTTCTTACAAGCCAGACTTCGTTTCAGGTAAACGCAGTCACTTTTCAGCTAAAACGAAGCAACATCGTTCAGGAAGCTCACACGTTTCTCACTGTTAACTGAAAAGCATTGGATGTTAGAGGACCTGTGGTTTGTATCAATTTCAGAAGCAGAGTTGAACAGATATGGTCCGCGTGTGTAGGAAACTCAGTTCTTTTGTTCTGAGCACACTCACGTTTAGCGCCTTATTAGAGACTCTAGAAAGTAAGAGCGTGCTTCTTACACTAAAGCAGAGTGTGGTTCACGGATGAGAACTGTGCTTTGTCTTTCCATTCAGAACCGGAATGAAATGCCAGGCTCTGTGCCTTCCTACAAGCAATACTTCTTTTCAGGTAAACGCAGTCACTTTTCAGCTAAAACGAAGCAACATCGTTCAGGAAGCTCACACATTTCTCACTGTTAACTGAAAAGCATTGGATGTTAGAGGACCTGGGGTTTGTATCAATTTCAGAAGCAGAGTTGAACTAGATATGGTGCGTGTGTGTAGGAAACACAGTTCTTTTTTCCGAGCACACTCACGTTTCCTGCATTATTAGAGACTCTAGAAAGCAAGAGCGTGCTTCTTGCTCTAAAGCAGAGTGTGGTTCATGGATGAGAACTGTGCTGTTTGTTTCCCTTCAGAAACGGAGTGAAATCTCAGGCTCTGTGTCTTCCTACAAGCAAGACTTCATTTCAGGTAAACGCAGTCATTTTTCAGCTAAAACGAAGCTACATCGTTCCCTAAGCTCACACGTTTCTCGCTCTGAACTGAAAAGCATTGGATGTTAGAGGACCTGTGGTTTGTATCAGTTTCAGAAGCAAAGTTTAACTAGATATGGTCCATGTGTGTAGGAAATACAGTTCTTTTGTTCTGAGTACACTCACATTTCCCGCCTTACTAGAGACTCTACAATGCAAAAGCATGCTTCTTGCTCTAAAGCAGAGTGTGGTTCATGGAAGAGTACTGGGCTATTTGTTTCACTTCAGAAACAGAGTGCAATGCCAGGCTCTGTGGCTTCTTACAAGCCAGACTTCGTTTCAGGTAAACGCAGTCACTTTTCAGCTAAAACGAAGCAACATCGTTCAGGAAGCTCACACATTTCTCACTGTTAACTGAAAAGCATTGGATGTTAGAGGACCTGGGGTTTGTATCAATTTCAGAAGCAGAGTTGAACTAGATATGGTCCCTGTGTGTAGGAAACTCAGTTCTTTTGTTCTGAGCACACTTACGTTTCCCGCCTTATTAGAGACTCTAGAAAGTAAGAGCGTGCTTCTTACACTAAAGCAGAGTGTGGTTCATGGATGAGAACTGTGCTTTGTCTTTCCATTCAGAACCAGAATGAAATGCCAGGCTCTGTGCCTTCCTACAAGCAATACTTCTTTTCAGGTAAACGCAGTCACTTTTCAGCTCAAACGAAGCTACATCGTTCACGAAGCTCACACGTTTCTCACTCTTAACTGAAAGGCATTGGATGTTAGAGGATCTATGGTTTGTATCAGTTTCAGAAGCAGAGTTGAAGTAGATATGGTGCGTGTGTATAGGAAACACAGTTCTTTTGTTCTGAGCACACTCTCGTTTCCTGCCTTTTTGGATAATCTAGAAAGCAAGAGCATGCTTCTTGCTCTAAAGCAGAGTTTGCTTCATGGAAGAGAACTGGGCTATTTGTTTCACTTCAGAAACAGAGTGAAATGCCAGGCTCTGTGGCTTCTTACAAGCCAGACTTCGTTTCAGGTAAACGCAGTCACTTTGCAGCTAAAAGGAAGCAACATCGTTCACGAAGCTCACACCTTTCTCACTGTTAACTGAAAAGCATTGGAGGTTAGAGGACCTGATGTTTGTATCAGTTTAAGAAGCAGAGTTGAACTAGATATGGTACGTGTGTGTAGGAAACACAGTTCTTTTGTTCTGAGCACACTCACGTTTCCCGCCTTATTAGAGAATCTAGAAAGCAAGAGCATGCTTCTTGCTCTAAAGCAGAGTGTGGTCCATGGAAGAGTACTGGGCTATTTGTTTCACTTCAGAAACAGAGTGCAATGCCAGGCTCTGTGACTTCCCACAAGCAAGACTTCGTTTCAGGTAAACGCAGTCACTTTTCAGCTAAAACGAAGCAACATCGTTCAGGAAGCTCACACGTTTCTCACTGTTAACTGAAAAGCATTGGATGTTAGAGGACCTGGGGTTTGTATCAATTTCAGAAGCAGAGTTGAACTAGATATGGTCCCTGTGTGTAGGAAACTCAGTTCTTTTGTTCTGAGCACACTCACGTTTCCGCCTTATTAGAGACTCTAGAAAGTAAGAGCGTGCTTCTTACACTAAAGCAGAGTGTGGTTCATGGATGAGAACTGTGCTTTGTCTTTCCATTCAGAACCGGAGTGAAATGCCAGGCTCTGTGCCTTCCTACAAGCAATACTTCATTTCAGGTAAACGCAGTCACTTTTCAGCTCAAACGAAGCAACATCGTTCACGAAGCTCACATGTTTCTCACTCTTAACTGAAAAGCATTGGAGGTTAGGGGTCCTGGTGTTTGTATCAGTTTAAGAAGCAGAGTTGAACTAGATATGGTACGTGTGTGTACGAAACACAGTTCTTTTGTTCTGAGCCCACTCACGTTTCCCACCTTATTAGAGACTGTAGAAAGCAAGAGCATGCTTCTTCCTCTAAAGCAGAGTGTGCTTCATGGATGAGAACTGTGCTGTGTGTTTCCCTTCAGAATCGGAATGAAATGCCAGGCTCTGTGTCTTCCTACAAGCAAGACTTCGTTTCAGGTAAACGCCCACACTTTTCAGCTCAAATGATGCTACATCGTTCACGAAGCTAAAGCATTTTTCACTCTTAACTGAAAAGCATTGGATGTTAGAGGACCTATGGTTTGTATCAGTTTCAGAAGCAGAGTTGAAGTAGATATGGTGCATGTGTGTAGGAAACACAGTTCTTTTTTCCGAGCACACTCACGTTTCCTGCATTATTAGAGACCCTAGAAAGCAAGAGCGTGTTTCTTGCTCTAAAGCAGAGTGTGGTTCATGGATGAGAACTGTGCTGTGTGTTTCCCTTCAGAAACGGAGTGAAATCTCAGGCTCTGTGTCTTCCTACAAGCAAGACTTCATTTCAGGTAAACGCAGACATTTTTCAGCTCAAACGAAGCTACATCGTTCCCTAAACTCACACGTTTCTCGCTCTGAACTGAAAGCATTGGATGCTAGAGGACCTGTGGTTTGTATCAGTTTCAGAAGCAAAGTTTAACTAGATATGGTCCATGTGTGTAGGAAATACAGTTCTTTTGTTCTGAGTACACTCACATTTCCCGCCTTAGTAGAGACTCTACAATGCAAAAGCATGCTTCTTGCTCTAAAGCAGAGTGTGTTTCATGGAAGAGTACTGGGCTATTTGTTTCAGTTCAGAAACAGAGTGAAATGCCAGGCTCTGTGGCTTCTTACAAGCCAGACTTCGTTTCTGGTAAACACAGTCACTTTTCAGCTAAAACGAAGCAACATCGTTCACGAAGCTCACATGTTTCTCACTCTTAACTGAAAAGCATTGGAGGTTAGAGGACCTGATGTTTTTATCAGTTTAAGAAGCAGAGTTGAACTAGATATGTTACGTGTGTGTAGGAAACACAGTTCTTTTGTTCTGAACCCACTCACGTTTCCCACCTTATTAGAGACTCTAGAAAGCAAGAGCATGCTCTTGCTCTAAAGCAGATTGTACTTCATGGATGAGAACTGTGCTGTGTGTTTCCCTTCAGAAATGGAATGAAATGCCAGGCTCTGTGTCTTCCTACAAGCAAGACTTCGTTTCAGGTAAACGCCCACTTTTCAGCTCAAATGATGCTACATCGTTCACGAAGCTAAAGCATTTTTCACTCTTAACTGAAAAGCATTGGATGTTAGAGGACCTATGGTTTGTATCAGTTTCAGAAGCAGAGTTGAAGTAGATATGGTGCATGTGTGTAGGAAACACAGTTCTTTTGTTCTGAGTACACTCACATTTCCCGCCTTAGTATAGACTCTAGAATGCAAAAGCATGCTTCTTGCTCTAAAGCAGAGTGTGGTTCATGGAAGAGTACTGGGCTATTTGTTTCACTTCAGAAACAGAGTGAAATGCCAGGCTCTGTGGCTTCTTACAAGCCAGACTTCGTTTCAGGTAAACGCAGTCACTTTGCAGCTAAAACGAAGCAACATCGTTCACGAAGCTCACACCTTTCTCACTGTTAACTGAAAAGCATTGGAGGTTAGAGGACCTGATGTTTGTATCAGTTTAAGAAGCAGAGTTGAACTAGATATGGTGCATGTGTGTAGGAAACACAGTTCTTTTTTTCTGAGCACACTCACGTTTCCTGCATTATTAGAGACTCTAGAAAGCAAGAGCATGCTTCCTGCTCTAAAGCAGAGTGTGGTTCATGGAAGAGTACTGGGCTATTTGCTTCACTTCAGAAACAGAATGAAATGCCAGGCTCTGTGTCTTCTTACAAGCCAGACTTCGTTTCAGGTAAACGCAGTCACTTTTCAGCTAAAACGAAGCAACATCGTTCAGGAAGCTCACACGTTTCTCACTGTTAACTGAAAAGCATTGGATGTTAGAGGACCTGGGGTTTGTATCAATTTCAGAAGCAGAGTTGAACTAGATATGGTCCGTGTGTGTAGGAAACTCAGTTCTTTTGGTCTGAGCACACTCACGTTTAGCGCCTTATTAGAGACTCTAGAAAGTAAGAGCGTGCTTCTTACACTAAAGCAGAGTGTGGTTCATGGATGAGAACTGTGCTTTGTCTTTCCATTCAGAACCGGAGTGAAATGCCAGGCTCTGTGCCTTCCTACAAGCAATACTTCTTTTCAGGTAAACGCAGTCACTTTTCAGCTAAAACGAAGCAACATCGTTCACGAAGCTCTCATGTTTCTCACTCTTAACTGAAAAGCATTGGAGGTTAGGGGTCCTGGTGTTTGTATCAGTTTAAGAAGCAGAGTTGAACTAGATTTGGTACGTGTGTGTACGAAACACAGTTCTTTTGTTCTGAGCCCACTCACGTTTCCCACCTTATTAGAGACTGTAGAAAGCAAGAGCATGCTTCTTGCTCTAAAGCAGAGTGTGCTTCATGGATGAGAACTGTGCTGTGTGTTTCCCTTCAGAATCGGAATGAAATGCCAGGCTCTGTGTCTTCCTACAAGCAAGACTTCGTTTCAGGTAAACGCCCTCACTTTTCAGCTCAAACGATGCTACATCATTCACGAAGCTCACACGTTTCTCACTCTTAACTGAAAAGCATTGGATGTTAGAGGACCTATGGTTTGTATCAGTTTCAGAAGCAGAGTTGAAGTAGATATGGTGCGTGTGTGTAGGAAACACAGTTCTTTTTTCCGAGCACACTCACGTTTCCTGCATTATTAGAGACTCTAGAAAGCAAGAGCGTGCTTCTTGCTCTAAAGCAGAGTGTGGTTCATGGATGAGAACTGTGCTGTTTGTTTCCCTTCAGAAACGGAGTGAAATCTCAGGCTCTGTGTCTTCCTACAAGCAAGACTTCATTTCAGGTAAACGCAGTCATTTTTCAGCTAAAACGAAGCTACATCGTTCCCTAAGCTCACACGTTTCTCGCTCTGAACTGAAAAGCATTGGATGTTAGAGGACCTGTGGTTTGTATCAGTTTCAGAAGCAAAGTTTAACTAGATATGGTCCATGTGTGTAGAAAATACAGTTCTTTTGTTCTGAGTACACTCACATTTCCCGCCTTAGTAGAGACTCTACAATGCAAAAGCATGCTTCTTGCTCTAAAGCAGAGTGTGGTTCATGGAAGAGTACTGGGCTATTTGTTTCACTTCAGAAACAGAGTGCAATGTCAGGCTCTGTGGCTTCTTACAAGCCAGACTTCGTTTCAGGTAAACGCAGTCACTTTTCAGCTAAAACGAAGCAACATCGTTCAGGAAGCTCACACATTTCTCACTGTTAACTGAAAAGCATTGGATGTTAGAGGACCTGGGGTTTGTATCAATTTCAGAAGCAGAGTTGAACTAGATATGGTCCCTGTGTGTAGGAAACTCAGTTCTTTTGTTCTGAGCACACTTACGTTTCCCGCCTTATTAGAGACTCTAGAAAGTAAGAGCGTGCTTCTTACACTAAAGCAGAGTGTGGTTCATGGATGAGAACTGTGCTTTGTCTTTCCATTCCGAACCAGAATGAAATGCCAGGCTCTGTGCCTTCCTACAAGCAATACTTCTTTTCAGGTAAACGCAGTCACTTTTCAGCTCAAACGAAGCTACATCGTTCACGAAGCTCACACGTTTCTCACTCTTAACTGAAAGGCATTGGATGTTAGAGGATCTATGGTTTGTATCAGTTTCAGAAGCAGAGTTGAAGTAGATATGGTGCGTGTGTATAGGAAACACAGTTCTTTTGTTCTGAGCACACTCTCGTTTCCTGCCTTTTTGGATAATCTAGAAAGCAAGAGCATGCTTCTTGCTCTAAAGCAGAGTGTGCTTCATGGAAGAGTACTGGGCTATTTGTTTCACTTCAGAAACAGAGTGAAATGCCAGGCTCTGTGGCTTCTTACAAGCCAGACTTCGTTTCAGGTAAACGCAGTCACTTTGCAGCTAAAACGAAGCAACATCGTTCACGAAGCTCACACCTTTCTCACTGTTAACTGAAAAGCATTGGAGGTTAGAGGACCTGATGTTTGTATCAGTTTAAGAAGCAGAGTTGAACTAGATATGGTACGTGTGTGTAGGAAACACAGTTCTTTTGTTCTGAGCACACTCACGTTTCCCGCCTTATTAGAGAATCTAGAAAGCAAGAGCATGCTTCTTGCTCTAAAGCAGAGTGTGGTTCATGGAAGAGTACTGGGCTATTTGTTTCACTTCAGAAACAGAGTGCAATGCCAGGCTCTGTGACTTCCTACAAGCAAGACTTCGTTTCAGGTAAACGCAGTCACTTTTCAGCTAAAACGAAGCAACATCGTTCAGGAAGCTCACACGTTTCTCACTGTTAACTGAAAAGCATTGGATGTTAGAGGACCTGGGGTTTGTATCAATTTCAGAAGCAGAGTTGAACTAGATATGGTCCCTGTGTGTAGGAAACTCAGTTCTTTTGTTCTGAGCACACTCACGTTTCCCGCCTTATTAGAGACACTAGAAAGTAAGAGCGTGCTTCTTACACTAAAGCAGAGTGTGGTTCATGGATGAGAACTGTGCTGTGTGTTTCCCTTCAGAATCGGAATGAAATGCCAGGCTCTGTGTCTTCCTACAAGCAAGACTTCGTTTCAGGTAAACGCCCACACTTTTCAGCTCAAATGATGCTACATCGTTCACGAAGCTAAAGCATTTTTCACTCTTAACTGAAAAGCATTGGATGTTAGAGGACCTATGGTTTGTATCAGTTTCAGAAGCAGAGTTGAAGTAGATATGGTGCATGTGTGTAGGAAACACAGTTCTTTTTTCCGAGCACACTCACGTTTCCTGCATTATTAGAGACTCTCGAAAGCAAGAGCGTGCTTCTTGCACTAAAGCAGAGTGTGGTTCATGGATGAGAACTGTGCTGTTTGTTTCCCTTCAGAAACGGAGTGAAATCTCAGGCTCTGTGTCTTCCTACAAGCAAGACTTCATTTCAGGTAAACGCAGACATTTTTCAGCTCAAACGAAGCTACATCGTTCCCTAAACTCACACGTTTCTCGCTCTGAACTGAAAGCATTGGATGTTAGAGGACCTGTGGTTTGTATCAGTTTCAGAAGCAAAGTTTAACTAGATATGGTCCATGTGTGTAGGAAATACAGTTCTTTTGTTCTGAGTACACTCACATTTCCCGCCTTAGTAGAGACTCTACAATGCAAAAGCATGCTTCTTGCTCTAAAGCAGAGTGTGTTTCATGGAAGAGTACTGGGCTATTTGTTTCAGTTCAGAAACAGAGTGAAATGCCAGGCTCTGTGGCTTCTTACAAGCCAGACTTCGTTTCTGGTAAACACAGTCACTTTTCAGCTAAAACGAAGCAACATCGTTCACGAAGCTCACATGTTTCTCACTCTTAACTGAAAAGCATTGGAGGTTAGAGGACCTGATGTTTTTATCAGTTTAAGAAGCAGAGTTGAACTAGATATGTTACGTGTGTGTAGGAAACACAGTTCTTTTGTTCTGAACCCACTCACGTTTCCCACCTTATTAGAGACTCTAGAAAGCAAGAGCATGCTCTTGCTCTAAAGCAGATTGTACTTCATGGATGAGAACTGTGCTGTGTGTTTCCCTTCAGAAATGGAATGAAATGCCAGGCTCTGTGTCTTCCTACAAGCAAGACTTCGTTTCAGGTAAACGCCCACACTTTTCAGCTCAAATGATGCTACATCGTTCACGAAGCTAAAGCATTTTTCACTCTTAACTGAAAAGCATTGGATGTTAGAGGACCTATGGTTTGTATCAGTTTCAGAAGCAGAGTTGAAGTAGATATGGTGCATGTGTGTAGGAAACACAGTTCTTTTGTTCTGAGTACACTCACATTTCCCGCCTTAGTATAGACTCTAGAATGCAAAAGCATGCTTCTTGCTCTAAAGCAGAGTGTGGTTCATGGAAGAGTACTGGGCTATTTGTTTCACTTCAGAAACAGAGTGAAATGCCAGGCTCTGTGGCTTCTTACAAGCCAGACTTCGTTTCAGGTAAACGCAGTCACTTTGCAGCTAAAACGAAGCAACATCGTTCACGAAGCTCACACCTTTCTCACTGTTAACTGAAAAGCATTGGAGGTTAGAGGACCTGATGTTTGTATCAGTTTAAGAAGCAGAGTTGCACTAGATATGGTGCATGTGTGTAGGAAACACAGTTCTTTTTTTCTGAGGACACTCACGTTTCCTGCATTATTAGAGACTCTAGAAAGCAAGAGCATGCTTCCTGCTCTAAAGTAGAGTGTGGTTCATGGAAGAGTACTGGGCTATTTGCTTCACTTCAGAAACAGAATGAAATGCCAGGCTCTGTGTCTTCTTACAAGCCAGACTTCGTTTCAGGTAAACGCAGTCACTTTTCAGCTAAAACGAAGCAACATCGTTCAGGAAGCTCACACGTTTCTCACTGTTAACTGAAAAGCATTGGATGTTAGAGGACCTGTGGTTTGTATCAATTTCAGAAGCAGAGTTGAACTAGACATGGTCCGTGTGTGTAGGAAACTCAGTTCTTTTGTTCTGAGCACACTCACGTTTAGCGCCTTATTAGAGACTCTAGAAAGTAAGAGCGTGCTTCTTACACTAAAGCAGAGTGTGGTTCATGGATGAGAACTGTGCTTTGTCTTTCCATTCAGAACCGGAGTGAAATGCCAGGCTCTGTGCCTTCCTACAAGCAATACTTCTTTTCAGGTAAACGCAGTCACTTTTCAGCTAAAACGAAGCAACATCGTTCACGAAGCTCTCATGTTTCTCACTCTTAACTGAAAAGCATTGGAGGTTAGGGGTCCTGGTGTTTGTATCAGTTTAAGAAGCAGAGTTGAACTAGATATGGTACGTGTGTGTACGAAACACAGTTCTTTTGTTCTGAGCCCACTCACGTTTCCCACCTTATTAGAGACTGTAGAAAGCAAGAGCATGCTTCTTGCTCTAAAGCAGAGTGTGCTTCATGGATGAGAACTGTGCTGTGTGTTTCCCTTCAGAATCGGAATGAAATGCCAGGCTCTGTGTCTTCCTACAAGCAAGACTTCGTTTCAGGTAAACGCCCTCACTTTTCATCTCAAACGATGCTACATCATTCACGAAGCTCACACGTTTCTCACTCTTAACTGAAAAGCATTGGATGTTAGAGGACCTATGGTTTGTATCAGTTTCAGAAGCAGAGTTGAAGTAGATATGGTGCGTGTGTGTAGGAAACACAGTTCTTTTTTCCGAGCACACTCACGTTTCCTGCATTATTAGAGACTCTAGAAAGCAAGAGCGTGCTTCTTGCTCTAAAGCAGAGTGTGGTTCATGGATGAGAACTGTGCTGTTTGTTTCCCTTCAGAAACGGAGTGAAATCTCAGGCTCTGTGTCTTCCTACAAGCAAGACTTCATTTCAGGTAAACGCAGTCATTTTTCAGCTAAAACGAAGCTACATCGTTCCCTAAGCTCACACGTTTCTCGCTCTGAACTGAAAAGCATTGGATGTTAGAGGACCTGTCGTTTGTATCAGTTTCAGAAGCAAAGTTTAACTAGATATGGTCCATGTGTGTAGGAAATACAGTTCTTTTGTTCTGAGTACACTCACATTTCCCGCCTTAGTAGAGACTCTACAATGCAAAAGCATGCTTCTTGCTCTAAAGCAGTGTGTGGTTCATGGAAGAGTACTGGGCTATTTGTTTCACTTCAGAAACAGAGTGCAATGCCAGGCTCTGTGGCTTCTTACAAGCCAGAATTCGTTTCAGGTAAACGCAGTCACTTTTCAGCTAAAACGAAGCAACATCGTTCAGGAAGCTCACACATTTCTCACTGTTAACTGAAAAGCATTGGATGTTAGAGGACCTGGGGTTTGTATCAATTTCAGAAGCAGAGTTGAACTAGATATGGTCCCTGTGTGTAGGAAACTCAGTTCTTTTGTTCTGAGCACACTCACGTTTCCCACCTTATTAGAGACTGTAGAAAGCAAGAGCATGCTTCTTGCTCTAAAGCAGAGTGTGCTTCATGGATGAGAACTGTGCTGTGTGTTTCCCTTCAGAAACGGAATGAAATGCCAGGCTCTGTGTCTTCCTACAAGCAAGACTTCGTTTCAGGTAAACGCCCTCACTTTTCAGCTCAAACGATGCTACATCGTTCACGAAGCTCACACGTTTCTCACTCTTAACTGAAAAGCATTGGATGTTAGAGGATCTATGGTTTGTATCAGTTTCAGAAGCAGAGTTGAAGTAGATATGGTGCGTGTGTATAGGAAACACAGTTCTTTTGTTCTGAGCACACTCTCGTTTCCTGCCTTTTTGGATAATCTAGAAAGCAAGAGCATGCTTCTTGCTCTAAAGCAGAGTGTGCTTCATGGAAGAGTACTGGGCTATTTGTTTCACTTCAGAAACAGAGTGAAATGCCAGGCTCTGTGGCTTCTTACAAGCCAGACTTCGTTTCAGGTAAACGCAGTCACTTTGCAGCTAAAACGAAGCAACATCGTTCACGAAGCTCACACCTTTCTCACTGTTAACTGAAAAGCATTGGAGGTTAGAGGACCTGATGTTTGTATCCGTTTAAGAAGCAGAGTTGAACTAGATATGGTACGTGTGTGTAGGAAACACAGTTCTTTTGTTCTGAGCACACTCACGTTTCCCGCCTTATTAGAGAATCTAGAAAGCAAGTGCATGCTTCTTGCTCTAAAGCAGAGTGTGGTTCATGGAAGAGTACTGGGCTATTTGTTTCACCTCAGAAACAGAGTGCAATGCCAGGCTCTGTGACTTCCTACAAGCAAGACTTCGTTTCAGGTAAACGCAGTCACTTTTCAGCTAAAACGAAGCAACATCGTTCAGGAAGCTCACACGTTTCTCACTGTTAACTGAAAAGCATTGGATGTTAGAGGACCTGGGGTTTGTATCAATTTCAGAAGCAGAGTTGAACTAGATATGGTCCCTGTGTGTAGGAAACTCAGTTCTTTTGTTCTGAGCACACTCACGTTTCCCGCCTTATTAGAGACTCTAGAAAGTAAGAGCGTGCTTCTTACACTAAAGCAGAGTGTGGTTCATGGATGAGAACTGTGCTTTGTCTTTCCATTCAGAACCGGAGTGAAATACCAGGCTCTGTGCCTTCCTACAAGCAATACTTCTTTTCAGGTAAACGCAGTCACTTTTCAGCTAAAACGAAGCAACATCGTTCACGAAGCTCTCATGTTTCTCACTCTTAACTGAAAAGCATTGGAGGTTAGGGGTCCTGGTGTTTGTATTAGTTTAAGAAGCAGAGTTGAACTAGATATGGTACGTGTGTGTACGAAACACAGTTCTTTTGTTCTGAGCCCACTCACGTTTCCCACCTTATTAGAGACTGTAGAAAGCAAGAGCATGCTTCTTGCTCTAAAGCAGAGTGTGGTTCATGGATGAGAACTGTGCTGTGTGTTTCCCTTCAGAAACGGAGTGAAATCTCAGGCACTGTGTCTTCCTACAAGCAAGACTTCATTTCAGGTAAACGCAGACATTTTTCAGCTCAAACGAAGCTACATCGTTCCCTAAACTCACACTTTTCTCGCTCTGTTCTGAAAGCATTGGATGTTAGAGGACCTGTGGTTTGTATCAGTTTCAGAAGCAAAGTTTAACTAGATATGGTCCATGTGTGTAGGAAATACAGTTCTTTTGTTCTGAGTACACTCACATTTCCCGCCTTAGTAGAGACTCTACAATGCAAAAGCATGCTTCTTGCTCTAAAGCAGAGTGTGTTTCATGGAAGAGTACTGGGCTATTTGTTTCAGTTCAGAAACAGAGTGAAATGCCAGGCTCTGTGGCTTCTTACAAGCCAGACTTCGTTTCTGGTAAACACAGTCACTTTTCAGCTAAAACGAAGCAACATCGTTCACGAAGCTCACATGTTTCTCACTCTTAACTGAAAAGCATTGGAGGTTAGAGGACCTGATGTTTTTATCAGTTTAAGAAGCAGAGTTGAACTAGATATGTTACGTGTGTGTAGGAAACACAGTTCTTTTGTTCTGAACCCACTCACGTTTCCCACCATATTAGAGACTCTAGAAAGCAAGAGCATGCTCTTGCTCTAAAGCAGATTGTACTTCATGGATGAGAACTGTGCTGTGTGTTTCCCTTCAGAAATGGAATGAAATGCCAGGCTCTGTGTCTTCCTACAAGCAAGACTTCGTTTCAGGTAAACGCCCACACTTTTCAGCTCAAATGATGCTACATCGTTCACGAAGCTAAAGCATTTTTCACTCTTAACTGAAAAGCATTGGATGTTAGAGGACCTATGGTTTGTATCAGTTTCAGAAGCAGAGTTGAACTAGATATGGTGCATGTGTGTAGGAAACACAGTTCTTTTGTTCTGAGTACACTCACATTTCCCGCCTTAGTATAGACTCTAGAATGCAAAAGCATGCTTCTTGCTCTAAAGCAGAGTGTGGTTCATGGAAGAGTACTGGGCTATTTGTTTCACTTCAGAAACAGAGTGAAATGCCAGGCTCTGTGGCTTCTTACAAGCCAGACTTCGTTTCAGGTAAACGCAGTCACTTTGCAGCTAAAACGAAGCAACATCGTTCACGAAGCTCACACCTTTCTCACTGTTAACTGAAAAGCATTGGAGGTTAGAGGACCTGATGTTTGTATCAGTTTAAGAAGCAGAGTTGAACTAGATATGGTGCATGTGTGTAGGAAACACAGTTCTTTTGTTCTGAGCACACTCACGTTTCCCGCCTTATTAGAGAATCTAGAAAGCAAGAGCATGCTTCCTGCTCTAAAGCAGAGTGTGGTTCATGGAAGAGTACTGGGCTATTTGCTTCACTTCAGAAACAGAATGAAATGCCAGGCTCTGTGTCTTCTTACAAGCCAGACTTCGTTTCAGGTAAACGCAGTCACTTTTCAGCTAAAACGAAGCAACATCGTTCAGGAAGCTCACACGTTTCTCACTGTTAACTGAAAAGCATTGGATGTTAGAGGACCTGTGGTTTGTATCAATTTCAGAAGCAGAGTTGAACTAGATATGGTCCGTGTGTGTAGGAAACTCAGTTCTTTTGTTCTGAGCACACTCACGTTTAGCGCCTTATTAGAGACTCTAGAAAGTAAGAGCGTGCTTCTTACACTAAAGCAGAGTGTGGTTCATGGATGAGAACTGTGCTTTGTCTTTCCATTCAGAACCGGAGTGAAATGCCAGGCTCTGTGCCTTCCTACAAGCAATACTTCTTTTCAGGTAAACGCAGTCACTTTTCAGCTAAAACGAAGCACCATCGTTCACGAAGCTCTCATGTTTCTCACTCTTAACTGAAAAGCATTGGAGGTTAGGGGTCCTGGTGTTTGTATCAGTTTAAGAAGCAGAGTTGAACTAGATATGGTACGTGTGTGTACGAAACACAGTTCTTTTGTTCTGAGCCCACTCACGTTTCCCACCTTATTAGAGACTGTAGAAAGCAAGAGCATGCTTCTTGCTCTAAAGCAGAGTGTGCTTCATGGATGAGAACTGTGCTGTGTGTTTCCCTTCAGAATCGGAATGAAATGCCAGGCTCTGTGTCTTCCTACAAGCAAGACTTCGTTTCAGGTAAACGCCCTCACTTTTCAGCTCAAAGGATGCTACATCATTCACGAAGCTCACACGTTTCTCACTCTTAACTGAAAAGCATTGGATGTTAGAGGACCTATGGTTTGTATCAGTATCAGAAGCAGAGTTGAAGTAGATATGGTGCGTGTGTGTAGGAAACACAGTTCTTTTTTCCGAGCACACTCACGTTTCCTGCATTATTAGAGACTCTAGAAAGCAAGAGCGTGCTTCTTGCTCTAAAGCAGAGTGTGGTTCATGGATGAGAACTGTGCTGTTTGTTTCCCTTCAGAAACGGAGTGAAATCTCAGGCTCTGTGTCTTCCTACAAGCAAGACTTCATTTCAGGTAAACGCAGTCATTTTTCAGCTAAAACGAAGCTACATCGTTCCCTAAGCTCACACGTTTCTCGCTCTGAACTGAAAAGCATTGGATGTTAGAGGACCTGTGGTTTGTATCAGTTTCAGAAGCAAAGTTTAACTAGATATGGTCCATGTGTGTAGGAAATACAGTTCTTTGTTCTGAGTACACTCACATTTCCCGCCTTAGTAGAGACTCTACAATGCAAAAGCATGCTTCTTGCTCTAAAGCAGAGTGTGGTTCATGGAAGAGTACTGGGCTATTTGTTTCACTTCAGAAACAGAGTGCAATGCCAGGCTCTGTGGCTTCTTACAAGCCAGACTTCGTTTCAGGTAAACGCAGTCACTTTTCAGCTAAAACGAAGCAACATCGTTCAGGAAGCTCATACATTTCTCACTGTTAACTGAAAAGCATTGGATGTTAGAGGACCTGGGGTTTGTATCAATTTCAGAAGCAGAGTTGAACTAGATATGGTCCCTGTGTGTAGGAAACTCAGTTCTTTTGTTCTGAGCACACTTACGTTTCCCGCCTTATTAGAGACTCTAGAAAGTAAGAGCGTGCTTCTTACACTAAAGCAGAGTGTGGTTCATGGATGAGAATTGTGCTTTGTCTTTCCATTCAGAACCAGAATGAAATGCCAGGCTCTGTGCCTTCCTACAAGCAATACTTCTTTTCAGGTAAACGCAGTCACTTTTCAGCTCAAACGAAGCTACATCGTTCACGAAGCTCACACGTTTCTCACTCTTAACTGAAAAGCATTGGATGTTAGAGGACCTATGGTTTGTATCAGTTTCAGAAGCAGAGTTGAACTAGATATGGTGCATGTGTGCAGGAAACACAGTTCTTTTTTTCTGAGCACACTCACGTTTCCTGCATTATTAGAGACTCTAGAAAGCAAGAGCATGCTTCCTGCTCTAAAGCAGAGTGTGGTTCATGGAAGAGTACTGGGCTATTTGCTTCACTTCAGAAACAGAATGAAATGCCAGGCTCTGTGTCTTCTTACAAGCCAGACTTCGTTTCAGGTAAACGCAGTCACTTTTCAGCTAAAACGAAGCAACATCGTTCATGAAGCTCACATGTTTCTCACTCTTAACTGAAAAGCATTGGAGGTTAGAGGACCTGGTGTTTGTACCAGTTTAAGAAGCAGAGTTGAACTAGATATGGTACGTGTGTGTACGAAACACAGTTCTTTTGTTCTGAGCCCACTCACGTTTCCCACCTTATTAGAGACTCTAGAAAGCAAGAGCATGCTCTTGCTCTAAAGCAGATTGTACTTCATGGATGAGAACTGTGCTGTGTGTTTCCCTTCAGAAATGGAATGAAATGCCAGGCTCTGTGTCTTCCTACAAGCAAGACTTCGTTTCAGGTAAACGCCCACACTTTTCATCTCAAATGATGCTACATCGTTCACGAAGCTAAAGCATTTTTCACTCTTAACTGAAAAGCATTCGATGTTAGAGGACCTATGGTTTGTATCAGTTTCAGAAGCAGAGTTGAACTAGATATGGTGCATGTGTGTAGGAAACACAGTTCTTTTGTTCTGAGTACACTCACATTTCCCGCCTTAGTATAGACTCTAGAATGCAAAAGCATGCTTCTTGCTCTAAAGCAGAGTGTGGTTCATGGAAGAGTACTGGGCTATTTGTTTCACTTCAGAAACAGAGTGAAATGCCAGGCTCTGTGGCTTCTTACAAGCCAGACTTCGTTTCAGGTAAACGCAGTCACTTTGCAGCTAAAACGAAGCAACATCGTTCACGAAGCTCACACCTTTCTCACTGTTAACTGAAAAGCATTGGAGGTTAGAGGACCTGATGTTTGTATCAGTTTAAGAAGCAGAGTTGAACTAGATATGGTGCATGTGTGTAGGAAACACAGTTCTTTTGTTCTGAGCACACTCACGTTTCCCGCCTTATTAGAGAATCTAGAAAGCAAGAGCATGCTTCCTGCTCTAAAGCAGAGTGTGGTTCATGGAAGAGTACTGGGCTATTTGCTTCACTTCAGAAACAGAATGAAATGCCAGGCTCTGTGTCTTCTTACAAGCCAGACTTCGTTTCAGGTAAACGCAGTCACTTTTCAGCTAAAACGAAGCAACATCGTTCAGGAAGCTCACACGTTTCTCACTGTTAACTGAAAAGCATTGGATGTTAGAGGACCTGTGGTTTGTATCAATTTCAGAAGCAGAGTTGAACTAGATATGGTCCGTGTGTGTAGGAAACTCAGTTCATTTGTTCTGAGCACACTCACGTTTAGCGCCTTATTAGAGACTCTAGAAAGTAAGAGCGTGCTTCTTACACTAAAGCAGAGTGTGGTTCATGGATGAGAACTGTGCTTTGTCTTTCCATTCAGAACCGGAGTGAAATGCCAGGCTCTGTGCCTTCCTACAAGCAATACTTCTTTTCAGGTAAACGCAGTCACTTTTCAGCTAAAACGAAGCACCATCGTTCACGAAGCTCTCATGTTTCTCACTCTTAACTGAAAAGCATTGGAGGTTAGGGGTCCTGGTGTTTGTATCAGTTTAAGAAGCAGAGTTGAACTAGATATGGTACGTGTGTGTACGAAACACAGTTCTTTTGTTCTGAGCCCACTCACGTTTCCCACCTTATTAGAGACTGTAGAAAGCAAGAGCATGCTTCTTGCTCTAAAGCAGAGTGTGCTTCATGGATGAGAACTGTGCTGTGTGTTTCCCTTCAGAATCGGAATGAAATGCCAGGCTCTGTGTCTTCCTACAAGCAAGACTTCGTTTCAGGTAAACGCCCTCACTTTTCAGCTCAAACGATGCTACATCATTCACGAAGCTCACACGTTTCTCACTCTTAACTGAAAAGCATTGGATGTTAGAGGACCTATGGTTTGTATCAGTTTCAGAAGCAGAGTTGAAGTAGATATGGTGCGTGTGTGTAGGAAACACAGTTCTTTTTTCCGAGCACACTCACGTTTCCTGCATTATTAGAGACTCTAGAAAGCAAGAGCGTGCTTCTTGCTCTAAAGCAGAGTGTGGTTCATGGATGAGAACTGTGCTGTTTGTTTCCCTTCAGAAACGGAGTGAAATCTCAGGCTCTGTGTCTTCCTACAAGCAAGACTTCATTTCAGGTAAACGCAGTCATTTTTCAGCTAAAACGAAGCTACATCGTTCCCTAAGCTCACACGTTTCTCGCTCTGAACTGAAAAGCATTGGATGTTAGAGGACCTGTGGTTTGTATCAGTTTCAGAAGCAAAGTTTAACTAGATATGGTCCATGTGTGTAGGAAATACAGTTCTTTTGTTCTGAGTACACTCACATTTCCCGCCTTAGTAGAGACTCTACAATGCAAAAGCATGCTTCTTGCTCTAAAGCAGAGTGTGGTTCATGGAAGAGTACTGGGCTATTTGTTTCACTTCAGAAACAGAGTGCAATGCCAGGCTCTGTGGCTTCTTACAAGCCAGACTTCGTTTCAGGTAAACGCAGTCACTTTTCAGCTAAAACGAAGCAACATCGTTCAGGAAGCTCACACGTTTCTCACTGTTAACTGAAAAGCATTGGATGTTAGAGGACCTGTGGTTTGTATCAATTTCAGAAGCAGAGTTGAACTAGATATGGTCCGTGTGTGTAGCAAACTCAGTTCTTTTGTTCTGAGCACACTCACGTTTAGCGCCTTATTAGAGACTCTAGAAAGTAAGAGCGTGCTTCTTACACTAAAGCAGAGTGTGGTTCATGGATGAGAACTGTGCTTTGTCTTTCCATTCAGAACCGGAGTGAAATGCCAGGCTCTGTGCCTTCCTACAAGCAATACTTCTTTTCAGGTAAACGCAGTCACTTTTCAGCTAAAACGAAGCACCATCGTTCACGAAGCTCTCATGTTTCTCACTCTTAACTGAAAAGCATTGGAGGTTAGGGGTCCTGGTGTTTGTATCAGTTTAAGAAGCAGAGTTGAACTAGATATGGTACGTGTGTGTACGAAACACAGTTCTTTTGTTCTGAGCCCACTCACGTTTCCCACCTTATTAGAGACTGTAGAAAGCAAGAGCATGCTTCTTGCTCTAAAGCAGAGTATGCTTCATGGATGAGAACTGTGCTGTGTGTTTCCCTTCAGAATCGGAATGAAATGCCAGGCTCTGTGTCTTCCTACAAGCAAGACTTCGTTTCAGGTATACGCCCTCACTTTTCAGCTCAAACGATGCTACATCATTCACGAAGCTCACACGTTTCTCACTCTTAACTGAAAAGCATTGGATGTTAGAGGACCTATGGTTTGTATCAGTTTCAGAAGCAGAGTTGAAGTAGATATGGTGCGTGTGTGTAGGAAACACAGTTCTTTTTTCCGAGCACACTCACGTTTCCTGCATTATTAGAGACTCTAGAAAGCAAGAGCGTGCTTCTTGCTCTAAAGCAGAGTGTGGTTCATGGATGAGAACTGTGCTGTTTGTTTCCCTTCAGAAACGGAGTGAAATCTCAGGCTCTGTGTCTTCCTACAAGCAAGACTTCATTTCAGGTAAACGCAGTCATTTTTCAGCTAAAACGAAGCTACATCGTTCCCTAAGCTCACACGTTTCTCGCTCTGAACTGAAAAGCATTGGATGTTAGAGGACCTGTGGTTTGTATCAGTTTCAGAAGCAAAGTTTAACTAGATATGGTCCATGTGTGTAGGAAATACAGTTCTTTTGTTCTGAGTACACTCACATTTCCCGCCTTAGTAGAGACTCTACAATGCAAAAGCATGCTTCTTGCTCTAAAGCAGAGTGTGGTTCATGGAAGAGTACTGGGCTATTTGTTTCACTTCAGAAACAGAGTGCAATGCCAGGCTCTGTGGCTTCTTACAAGCCAGACTTCGTTTCAGGTAAACGCAGTCACTTTTCAGCTAAAACGAAGCAACATCGTTCAGGAAGCTCACACATTTCTCACTGTTAACTGAAAAGCATTGGATGTTAGAGGACCTGGGGTTTGTATCAATTTCAGAAGCAGAGTTGAACTAGATATGGTCCCTGTGTGTAGGAAACTCAGTTCTTTTGTTCTGAGCACACTTACGTTTCCCGCCTTATTAGAGACTCTAGAAAGTAAGAGCGTGCTTCTTACACTAAAGCAGAGTGTGGTTCATGGATGAGAATTGTGCTTTGTCTTTCCATTCAGAACCAGAATGAAATGCCAGGCTCTGTGCCTTCCTACAAGCAATACTTCTTTTCAGGTAAACGCAGTCACTTTTCAGCTCAAACGAAGCTACATCGTTCACGAAGCTCACACGTTTCTCACTCTTAACTGAAAAGCATTGGATGTTAGAGGACCTATGGTTTGTATCAGTTTCAGAAGCAGAGTTGAACTAGATATGGTGCATGTGTGCAGGAAACACAGTTCTTTTTTTCTGAGCACACTCACGTTTCCTGCATTATTAGAGACTCTAGAAAGCAAGAGCATGCTTCCTGCTCTAAAGCAGAGTGTGGTTCATGGAAGAGTACTGGGCTATTTGCTTCACTTCAGAAACAGAATGAAATGCCAGGCTCTGTGTCTTCTTACAAGCCAGACTTCGTTTCAGGTAAACGCAGTCACTTTTCAGCTAAAACGAAGCAACATCGTTCACGAAGCTCACATGTTTCTCACTCTTAACTGAAAAGCATTGGAGGTTAGAGGACCTGGTGTTTGTATCAGTTTAAGAAGCAGAGTTGAACTAGATATGGTACGTGTGTGTACGAAACACAGTTCTTTTGTTCTGAGCCCACTCACGTTTCCCACCTTATTAGAGACTGTAGAAAGCAAGAGCATGCTTCTTGCTCTAAAGCAGAGTGTGCTTCATGGATGAGAACTGTGCTGTGTGTTTCCCTTCAGAAACGGAATGAAATGCCAGGCTCTGTGTCTTCCTACAAGCAAGACTTCGTTTCAGGTAAACGCCCTCACTTTTCAGCTCAAACGATACTACATCGTTCACGAAGCTCACACGTTTCTCACTCTTAACTGAAAAGCATTGGATGTTAGAGGATCTATGGTTTGTATCAGTTTCAGAAGCAGAGTTGAAGTAGATATGGTGCGTGTGTATAGGAAACACAGTTCTTTTGTTCTGAGCACACTCTCGTTTCCTGCCTTTTTGGATAATCTAGAAAGCAAGAGCATGCTTCTTGCTCTAAAGCAGAGTGTGCTTCATGGAAGAGTACTGGGCTATTTGTTTCACTTCAGAAACAGAGTGAAATGCCAGGCTCTGTGGCTTCTTACAAGCCAGACTTCGTTTCGGGTAAACGCAGTCACTTTGCAGCTAAAACGAAGCAACATCGTTCACGAAGCTCACACCTTTCTCACTGTTAACTGAAAAGCATTGGAGGTTAGAGGACCTGATGTTTGTATCAGTTTAAGAAGCAGAGTTGAACTAGATATGGTACGTGTGTGTAGGAAACACAGTTCTTTTGTTCTGAGCACACTCACGTTTCCCGCCTTATTAGAGAATCTAGAAAGCAAGAGCATGCTTCTTGCTCTAAAGCAGAGTGTGGTTCATGGAAGAGTACTGGGCTATTTGTTTCACCTCAGAAACAGAGTGCAATGCCAGGCTCTGTGACTTCCTACAAGCAAGACTTCGTTTCAGGTAAACGCAGTCACTTTTCAGCTAAAACGAAGCAACATCGTTCAGGAAGCTCACACGTTTCTCACTGTTAACTGAAAAGCATTGGATGTTAGAGGACCTGGGGTTTGTATCAATTTCAGAAGCAGAGTTGAACTAGATATGGTCCCTGTGTGTAGGAAACTCAGTTCTTTTGTTCTGAGCACACTTACGTTTCCCGCCTTATTAGAGACTCTAGAAAGTAAGAGCGTGCTTCTTACACTAAAGCAGAGTGTGGTTCATGGATGAGAATTGTGCTTTGTCTTTCCATTCAGAACCAGAATGAAATGCCAGGCTCTGTGCCTTCCTACAAGCAATACTTCTTTTCAGGTAAACGCAGTCATTTTTCAGCTCAAACGAAGCTACATCGTTCACGAAGCTCACACGTTTCTCACTCTTAACTGAAAAGCATTGGATGTTAGAGGACCTATGGTTTGTATCAGTTTCAGAAGCAGAGTTGAACTAGATATGGTGCATGTGTGCAGGAAACACAGTTCTTTTTTTCTGAGCACACTCACGTTTCCTGCATTATTAGAGACTCTAGAAAGCAAGAGCATGCTTCCTGCTCTAAAGCAGAGTGTGGTTCATGGAAGAGTACTGGGCTATTTGCTTCACTTCAGAAACAGAATGAAATGCCAGGCTCTGTGTCTTCTTACAAGCCAGACTTCGTTTCAGGTAAACGCAGTCACTTTTCAGCTAAAACGAAGCAACATCGTTCACGAAGCTCACATGTTTCTCACTCTTAACTGAAAAGCATTGGAGGTTAGAGGACCTGGTGTTTGTATCAGTTTAAGAAGCAGAGTTGAACTAGATATGGTACGTGTGTGTATGAAACACAGTTCTTTTGTTCTGAGCCCACTCACGTTTCCCACCTTATTAGAGACTGTAGAAAGCAAGAGCATGCTTCTTGCTCTAAAGCAGAGTGTGCTTCATGGATGAGAACTGTGCTGTGTGTTTCCCTTCAGAAACGGAATGAAATGCCAGGCTCTGTGTCTTCCTACAAGCAAGACTTCGTTTCAGGTAAACGCCCTCACTTTTCAGCTCAAACGATACTACATCGTTCACGAAGCTCACACGTTTCTCACTCTTAACTGAAAAGCATTGGATGTTAGAGGATCTATGGTTTGTATCAGTTTCAGAAGCAGAGTTGAAGTAGATATGGTGCGTGTGTATAGGAAACACAGTTCTTTTGTTCTGAGCACACTCTCGTTTCCTGCCTTTTTGGATAATCTAGAAAGCAAGAGCATGCTTCTTGCTCTAAAGCAGAGTGTGCTTCATGGAAGAGTACTGGGCTATTTGTTTCACTTCAGAAACAGAGTGAAATGCCAGGCTCTGTGGCTTCTTACAAGCCAGACTTCGTTTCAGGTAAACGCAGTCACTTTGCAGCTAAAACGAAGCAACATCGTTCACGAAGCTCACACCTTTCTCACTGTTAACTGAAAAGCATTGGAGGTTAGAGGACCTGATGTTTGTATCAGTTTAAGAAGCAGAGTTGAACTAGATATGGTACGTGTGTGTAGGAAACACAGTTCTTTTGTTCTGAGCACACTCACGTTTCCCGCCTTATTAGAGAATCTAGAAAGCAAGAGCATGCTTCTTGCTCTAAAGCAGAGTGTGGTTCATGGAAGAGTTCTGGGCTATTTGTTTCACCTCAGAAACAGAGTGCAATGCCAGGCTCTGTGACTTCCTACAAGCAAGACTTCGTTTCAGGTAAACGCAGTCACTTTTCAGCTAAAACGAAGCAACATCGTTCAGGAAGCTCACACGTTTCTCACTGTTAACTGAAAAGCATTGGATGTTAGAGGACCTGGGGTTTGTATCAATTTCAGAAGCAGAGTTGAACTAGATATGGTCCCTGTGTGTAGGAAACTCAGTTCTTTTGTTCTGAGCACACTCACGTTTCCCGCCTTATTAGAGACTCTAGAAAGTAAGAGCGTGCTTCTTACACTAAAGCAGAGTGTGGTTCATGGATGAGAACTGTGCTTTGTCTTTCCATTCAGAACCGGAGTGAAATGCCAGGCTCTGTGCCTTCCTACAAGCAATACTTCTTTTCAGGTAAACGCAGTCACTTTTCAGCTAAAACGAAGCAACATCGTTCACGAAGCTCTCATGTTTCTCACTCTTAACTGAAAAGCATTGGAGGTTAGGGGACCTGGTGTTTGTATCAGTTTAAGAAGCAGAGTTGAACTAGATATGGTACGTGTGTGTACGAAACACAGTTCTTTTGTTCTGAGCCCACTCACGTTTCCCACCTTATTAGAGACTGTAGAAAGCAAGAGCATGCTTCTTGCTCTAAAGCAGAGTGTGCTTCATGGATGAGAACTGTGCTGTGTGTTTCCCTTCAGAATCGGAATGAAATGCCAGGCTCTGTGTCTTCCTACAAGCAAGACTTCGTTTCAGGTAAACGCCCTCACTTTTCAGCTCAAACGATGCTACATCATTCACGAAGCTCACACGTTTCTCACTCTTAACTGAAAAGCATTGGATGTTAGAGGACCTATGGTTTGTATCAGTTTCAGAAGCAGAGTTGAAGTAGATATGGTGCGTGTGTGTAGGAAACACAGTTCTTTTTTCCGAGCACACTCACGTTTCCTGCATTATTAGAGACTCTAGAAAGCAAGAGCGTGCTTCTTGCTCTAAAGCAGAGTGTGGTTCATGGATGAGAACTGTGCTGTTTGTTTCCCTTCAGAAACGGAGTGAAATCTCAGGCTCTGTGTCTTCCTACAAGCAAGACTTCATTTCAGGTAAACGCAGACATTTTTCAGCTCAAACGAAGCTACATCGTTCCCTAAACTCACACGTTTCTCGCTCTGAACTGAAAGCATTGGATGTTAGAGGACCTGTGGTTTGTATCAGTTTCAGAAGCAAAGTTTAACTAGATATGGTCCATGTGTGTAGGAAATACAGTTCTTTTGTTCTGAGTACACTCACATTTCCCGCCTTAGTAGAGACTCTACAATGCAAAAGCATGCTTCTTGCTCTAAAGCAGAGTGTGTTTCATGGAAGAGTACTGGGCTATTTGTTTCAGTTCAGAAACAGAGTGAAATGCCAGGCTCTGTGGCTTCTTACAAGCCAGACTTCGTTTCTGGTAAACACAGTCACTTTTCAGCTAAAACGAAGCAACATCGTTCACGAAGCTCACATGTTTCTCACTCTTAACTGAAAAGCATTGGAGGTTAGAGGACCTGATGTTTTTATCAGTTTAAGAAGCAGAGTTGAACTAGATATGTTACGTGTGTGTAGGAAACACAGTTCTTTTGTTCTGAACCCACTCACGTTTCCCACCTTATTAGAGACTCTAGAAAGCAAGAGCATGCTCTTGCTCTAAAGCAGATTGTACTTCATGGATGAGAACTGTGCTGTGTGTTTCCCTTCAGAAATGGAATGAAATGCCAGGCTCTGTGTCTTCCTACAAGCAAGACTTCGTTTCAGGTAAACGCCCTCACTTTTCAGCTCAAAGGATGCTACATCATTCACGAAGCTCACACGTTTCTCACTCTTAACTGAAAAGCATTGGATGTTAGAGGACCTATGGTTTGTATCAGTTTCAGAAGCAGAGTTGAAGTAGATATGGTGCGTGTGTGTAGGAAACACAGTTCTTTTTTCCGAGCACACTCACGTTTCCTGCATTATTAGAGACTCTATAAAGCAAGAGCGTGCTTCTTGCACTAAAGCAGATTGTGGTTCATGGATGAGAACTGTGCTGTTTGTTTCCCTTCAGAAACGGAGTGAAATCTCAGGCTCTGTGTCTTCCTACAAGCAAGACTTCATTTCAGGTAAACGCAGTCATTTTTCAGCTAAAACGAAGCTACATCGTTCCCTAAGCTCACACGTTTCTCGCTCTGAACTGAAAAGCATTGGATGTTAGAGGACCTGTGGTTTGTATCAGTTTCAGAAGCAAAGTTTAACTAGATATGGTCCATGTGTGTAGGAAATACAGTTCTTTTGTTCTGAGTACACTCACATTTCCCGCCTTAGTAGAGACTCTACAATGCAAAAGCATGCTTCTTGCTCTAAAGCAGAGTGTGGTTCATGGAAGAGTACTGGGCTATTTGTTTCACTTCAGAAACAGAGTGCAATGCCAGGCTCTGTGGCTTCTTACAAGCCAGACTTCGTTTCAGGTAAACGCCCACACTTTTCAGCTAAAACGAAGCAACATCGTTCAGGAAGCTCACACATTTCTCACTGTTAACTGAAAAGCATTGGATGTTAGAGGACCTGGGGTTTGTATCAATTTCAGAAGCAGAGTTGAACTAGATATGGTCCCTGTGTGTAGGAAACTCAGTTCTTTTGTTCTGAGCACACTTACGTTTCCCGCCTTATTAGAGACTCTAGAAAGTAAGAGCGTGCTTCTTACACTAAAGCAGAGTGTGGTTCATGGATGAGAACTGTGCTTTGTCTTTCCATTCAGAACCAGAATGAAATGCCAGGCTCTGTGCCTTCCTACAAGCAATACTTCTTTTCAGGTAAACGCAGTCACTTTTCAGCTCAAACGAAGCTACATCGTTCACGAAGCTCACACGTTTCTCACTCTTAACTGAAAAGCATTGGATGTTAGAGGACCTATGGTTTGTATCAGTTTCAGAAGCAGAGTTGAACTAGATATGGTGCATGTGTGCAGGAAACACAGTTCTTTTTTTCTGAGCACACTCACGTTTCCTGCATTATTAGAGACTCTAGAAAGCAAGAGCATGCTTCCTGCTCTAAAGCAGAGTGTGGTTCATGGAAGAGTACTGGGCTATTTGCTTCACTTCAGAAACAGAATGAAATGCCAGGCTCTGTGTCTTCTTACAAGCCAGACTTCGTTTCAGGTAAACGCAGTCACTTTTCAGCTAAAATGAAGCAACATCGTTCACGAAGCTCACATGTTTCTCACTCTTAACTGAAAAGCATTGGAGGTTAGAGGACCTGGTGTTTGTATCAGTTTAAGAAGCAGAGTTGAACTAGATATGGTACGTGTGTGTACGAAACACAGTTCTTTTGTTCTGAGCCCACTCACGTTTCCCACCTTATTAGAGACTGTAGAAAGCAAGAGCATGCTTCTTCCTCTAAAGCAGAGTGTGCTTCATGGATGAGAACTGTGCTGTGTGTTTCCCTTCAGAAACGGAATGAAATGCCAGGCTCTGTGTCTTCCTACAAGCAAGACTTCGTTTCAGGTAAACGCCCTCACTTTTCAGCTCAAACGATACTACATCGTTCACGAAGCTCACACGTTTCTCACTCTTAACTGAAAAGCATTGGATGTTAGAGGATCTATGGTTTGTATCAGTTTCAGAAGCAGAGTTGAAGTAGATATGGTGCGTGTGTATAGGAAACACAGTTCTTTTGTTCTGAGCACACTCTCGTTTCCTGCCTTTTTGGATAATCTAGAAAGCAAGAGCATGCTTCTTGCTCTAAAGCAGAGTGTGCTTCATGGAAGAGTACTGGGCTATTTGTTTCACTTCAGAAACAGAGTGAAATGCCAGGCTCTGTGGCTTCTTACAAGCCAGACTTCGTTTCAGGTAAACGCAGTCACTTTGCAGCTAAAACGAAGCAATATCGTTCACGAAGCTCACACCTTTCTCACTGTTAACTGAAAAGCATTGGAGGTTAGAGGACCTGATGTTTGTATCAGTTTAAGAAGCAGAGTTGAACTAGATATGGTACGTGTGTGTAGGAAACACAGTTCTTTTGTTCTGAGCACACTCACGTTTCCCGCCTTATTAGAGAATCTAGAAAGCAAGAGCATGCTTCTTGCTCTAAAGCAGAGTGTGGTTCATGGAAGAGTACTGGGCTATTTGTTTCACCTCAGAAACAGAGTGCAATGCCAGGCTCTGTGGCTTCTTACAAGCCAGACTTCGTTTCTGGTAAACACAGTCACTTTTCAGCTAAAACGAAGC
Organism: Onychomys arenicola; assembly: GCA_949786405.1. Taxonomy (NCBI): domain Eukaryota; kingdom Metazoa; phylum Chordata; class Mammalia; order Rodentia; family Cricetidae; genus Onychomys; species Onychomys arenicola. The sequence continues at coordinate 1,948,546 of CATKUM010000045.1, forward strand.
AACATCGTTCACGAAGCTCACACGTTTCTCACTCTTAACTGAAAAGCATTGGAGGTTAGAGGACCTGATGTTTTTATCAGTTTAAGAAGCAGTTTTGAACTAGATATGTTACGGGTGTGTAGGAAACACAGTTCTTTTGTTCTGAACCCACTCACGTTTCCCACCTTATTAGAGACTCTAGAAAGCAAGAGCATGCTCTTGCTCTAAAGCAGATTGTACTTCATGGATGAGAACTGTGCTGTGTGTTTCCCTTCAGAAATGGAATGAAATGCCAGGCTCTGTGTCTTCCTACAAGCAAGACATCGTTTCAGGTAAACGCCCACACTTTTCAGCTCAAATGATGCTACATCGTTCACGAAGCTAAAGCATTTTTCACTCTTAACTGAAAAGCATTGGATGTTAGAGGACCTATGGTTTGTATAAGTTTCAGAATCAGAGTTGAAGTAGATATGGTGCATGTGTGTAGGAAACACAGTTCTTTTTTCCGAGCACACTCACGTTTCCTGCATTATTAGAGACTCTAGAAAGCAAGAGCGTGCTTCTTGCTCTAAAGCAGAGTGTGGTTCATGGATGAGAACTGTGCTGTGTGTTTCCCTTCAGAAACGGAGTGAAATCTCAGGCTCTGTGTCTTCCTACAAGCAAGACTTCATTTCAGGTAAACGCAGACATTTTTCAGCTCAAACGAAGCTACATCGTTCCCTAAGCTCACACGTTTCTCGCTCTGAACTGAAAAGTATTGGATGTTAGAGGACCTGTGGTTTGTATCAGTTTCAGAAGCAAAGTTTAACTAGATATGGTCCATGTGTGTAGGAAACACAGTTCTTTTGTTCTGAGTACACTCACATTTCCCGCCTTAGTATAGACTCTAGAATGCAAAAGCATGCTTCTTGCTCTAAAGCAGAGTGTGGTTCATGGAAGAGTACTGGGCTATTTGTTTCACTTCAGAAACAGAGTGAAATGCCAGGCTCTGTGGCTTCTTACAAGCCAGACTTCGTTTCAGGTAAACGCAGTCACTTTGCAGCTAAAACGAAGCAATATAGTTCACGAAGCTCACACCTTTCTCACTGTTAACTGAAAAGCATTGGAGGTTAGAGGACCTGATGTTTGTATCAGTTTAAGAAGCAGAGTTGAACTAGATATGGTGCATGTGTGTAGGATACACAGTTCTTTTTTTCTGAGCACACTCACGTTTCCTGCATTATTAGAGACTCTAGAAAGCAAGAGCATGCTTCCTGCTCTAAAGCAGAGTGTGGTTCATGGAAGAGTACTGGGCTATTTGCTTCACTTCAGAAACAGAATGAAATGCCAGGCTCTGTGTCTTCTTACAAGCCAGACTTCGTTTCAGGTAAACGCAGTCACTTTTCAGCTAAAACGAAGCAACATCGTTCAGGAAGCTCACACGTTTCTCACTGTTAACTGAAAAGCATTGGATGTTAGAGGACCTGGGGTTTGTATCAATTTCAGAAGCAGAGTTGAACTAGATATGGTCCCTGTGTGTAGGAAACTCAGTTCTTTTGTTCTGAGCACACTCACGTTTCCCGCCTTATTAGAGACTCTAGAAAGTAAGAGCGTGCTTCTTACACTAAAGCAGAGTGTGGTTCATGGATGAGAACTGTGCTTTGTCTTTCCATTCAGAACCGGAGTGAAATGCCAGGCTCTGTGCCTTCCTACAAGCAATACTTCTTTTCAGGTAAACGCAGTCACTTTTCAGCTAAAACGAAGCAACATCGTTCACGAAGCTCACATGTTTCTCACTCTTACCTGAAAAGCATTGGATGTTAGGGGTCCTGGTGTTTGTATCAGTTTAAGAAGCAGAGTTGAACTAGATATGGTACGTGTGTGTAGGAAACACAGTTCTTTGTTCTGAGCACACTCACGTTTCCCGCCTTATTAGAGAATCGAGAAAGCAAGAGCATGCTTCTTGCTCTAAAGCAGAGTGTGGTTCATGGAAGAGTACTGGGCTATTTGTTTCACTTCAGAAACAGAGTGCAATGCCAGGCTCTGTGACTTCCTACAAGCAAGACTTCGTTTCAGGTAAACGCAGTTACTTTTCAGCTAAAACGAAGCAACATCGTTCAGGAAGCTCACACGTTTCTCACTGTTAACTGAAAAGCATTGGATGTTAGAGGACCTGGGGTTTGTATCAATTTCAGAAGCAGAGTTGAACTAGATATGGTCCCTGTGTGTAGGAAACTCAGTTCTTTTGTTCTGAGCACACTCACGTTTCCCGCCTTATTAGAGACTCTAGAAAGTAAGAGCGTGCTTCTTACACTAAAGCAGAGTGTGGTTCATGGATGAGAACTGTGCTGTGTGTTTCCCTTCAGAATCGGAATGAAATGCCAGGCTCTGTGTCTTCCTACAAGCAAGACTTCGTTTCAGGTAAAAGCCCTCACTTTTCAGCTCAAACGATGCTACATCATTCACGAAGCTCACACGTTTCTCACTCTTAACTGAAAAGCATAGGATGTTAGAGGACCTATGGTTTGTATCAGTTTCAGAAGCAGAGTTGAAGTAGATATGGTGCGTGTGTGTAGGAAACACAGTTCTTTTTTCCGAGCACACTCACTTTTCCTGCATTATTAGAGACTCTAGAAAGCAAGAGCGTGCTTCTTGCTCTAAAGCAGAGTGTGGTTCATGGATGAGAACTGTGCTGTTTGTTTCCCTTCAGAAACGGAGTGAAATCTCAGGCTCTGTGTCTTCCTACAAGCAAGACTTCATATCAGGTAAACGCAGTCATTTTTCAGCTCAAACGAAGCTACATCGTTCCCTAAGCTCACACGTTTCTCGCTCTGAACTGAAAAGCATTGGATGTTAGAGGACCTGTGGTTTGTATCAGTTTCAGAAGCAAAGTTTAACTAGATATGGTCCATGTGTGTAGGAAATACAGTTCTTTTGTTCTGAGTACACTCACATTTCCCGCCTTAGTAGAGACTCTACAATGCAAAAGCATGCTTCTTGCTCTAAAGCAGAGTGTGGTTCATGGAAGAGTACTGGGCTATTTGTTTCACTTCAGAAACAGAGTGCAATGCCAGGCTCTGTGGCTTCTTACAAGCCAGACTTCGTTTCAGGTAAACGCAGTCACTCTGCAGCTAAAACGAAGCAACATCGTTCACGAAGCTCACATGTTTCTCACTCTTAACTGAAAAGCATTGGAGGTTAGAGGACCTGGTGTTTGTATCAGTTTAAGAAGCAGAGTTGAACTAGATATGGTACGTGTGTGTACGAAACACAGTTCTTTTGTTCTGAGCCCACTCACGTTTCCCACCTTATTAGAGACTGTAGAAAGCAAGAGCATGCTTCTTGCTCTAAAGCAGAGTGTGCTTCATGGATGAGAACTGTGCTGTGTGTTTCCCTTCAGAAACGGAATGAAATGCCAGGCTCTGTGTCTTCCTACAAGCAAGACTTCGTTTCAGGTAAACGCCCTCACTTTTCAGCTCAAACGATGCTACATCGTTCACGAAGCTCACACGTTTCTCACTCTTAACTGAAAAGCATTGGATGTTAGAGGATCTATGGTTTGTATCAGTTTCAGAAGCAGAGTTGAAGTAGATATGGTGCGTGTGTATAGGAAACACAGTTCTTTTGTTCTGAGCACACTCTCGTTTCCTGCCTTTTTGGATAATCTAGAAAGCAAGAGCATGCTTCTTGCTCTAAAGCAGAGTGTGCTTCATGGAAGAGTACTGGGCTATTTGTTTCACTTCAGAAACAGAGTGAAATGCCAGGCTCTGTGGCTTCTTACAAGCCAGACTTCGTTTCAGGTAAACGCAGTCACTTTGCAGCTAAAACGAAGCAACATCGTTCACGAAGCTCACACCTTTCTCACTGTTAACTGAAAAGCATTGGAGGTTAGAGGACCTGATGTTTGTATCAGTTTAAGAAGCAGAGTTGAACTAGATATGGTACGTGTGTGTAGGAAACACAGTTCTTTTGTTCTGAGCACACTCACGTTTCCCGCCTTATTAGAGAATCTAGAAAGCAAGAGCATGCTTCTTGCTCTAAAGCAGAGTGTGGTTCATGGAAGAGTACTGGGCTATTTGTTTCACCTCAGAAACAGAGTGCAATGCCAGGCTCTGTGACTTCCTACAAGCAAGACTTCGTTTCAGGTAAACGCAGTCACTTTTCAGCTAAAACGAAGCAACATCGTTCAGGAAGCTCACACGTTTCTCACTGTTAACTGAAAAGCATTGGATGTTAGAGGACCTGGGGTTTGTATCAATTTCAGAAGCAGAGTTGAACTAGATATGGTCCCTGTGTGTAGGAAACTCAGTTCTTTTTTTCTGAGCACACTCACGTTTCCCGCCTTATTAGAGACTCTAGAAAGTAAGAACGTGCTTCTTACACTAAAGCAGAGTGTGGTTCATGGATGAGAACTGTGCTTTGTCTTTCCATTCAGAACCGGAGTGAAATGCCAGGCTCTGTGCCTTCCTACAAGCAATACTTCTTTTCAGGTAAACGCAGTTACTTTTCAGCTAAAACGAAGCAACATCGTTCACGAAGCTCTCATGTTTCTCACTCTTAACTGAAAAGCATTGGAGGTTAGGGGTCCTGGTGTTTGTATCAGTTTAAGAAGCAGAGTTGAACTAGATATGGTACGTGTGTGTACGAAACACAGTTCTTTTGTTCTGAGCCCACTCACGTTTCCCACCTTATTAGAGACTGTAGAAAGCAAGAGCATGCTTCTTGCTCTAAAGCAGAGTGTGCTTCATGGATGAGAACTGTGCTGTGTGTTTCCCTTCAGAATCGGAATGAAATGCCAGGCTCTGTGTCTTCCTACAAGCAAGACTTCGTTTCAGGTAAACGCCCTCACTTTTCAGCTCAAACGATGCTACATCATTCACGAAGCTCACATGTTTCTCACTCTTAACTGAAAAGCATTGGAGGTTAGAGGACCTATGGTTTGTATCAGTTTCAGAAGCAGAGTTGAACTAGATATGGTGCATGTGTGCAGGAAACACAGTTCTTTTTTTCTGAGCACACTCACGTTTCCTGCATTATTAGAGACTCTAGAAAGCAAGAGCATGCTTCCTGCTCTAAAGCAGAGTGTGGTTCATGGAAGAGTACTGGGCTATTTGCTTCACTTCAGAAACAGAATGAAATGCCAGGCTCTGTGTCTTCTTACAAGCCATATTTCGTTTCAGGTAAACGCAGTCACTTTTCAGCTAAAACGAAGCAACATCGTTCACGAAGCTCACATGTTTCTCACTCTTAACTGAAAAGCATTGGAGGTTAGAGGACCTGGTGTTTGTATCAGTTTAAGAAGCAGAGTTGAACTAGATATGGTACGTGTGTGTACGAAACACAGTTCTTTTGTTCTGACCCCACTCACGTTTCCCACCTTATTAGAGACTGTAGAAAGCAAGAGCATGCTTCTTGCTCTAAAGCAGAGTGTGCTTCATGGATGAGAACTGTGCTGTGTGTTTCCCTTCAGAAACGGAATGAAATGCCAGGCTCTGTGTCTTCCTACAAGCAAGACTTCGTTTCAGGTAAACGCCCTCACTTTTCAGCTCAAACGATGCTACATCGTTCACGAAGCTCACACGTTTCTCACTCTTAACTGAAAAGCATTGGATGTTAGAGGATCTATGGTTTGTATCAGTTTCAGAAGCAGAGTTGAAGTAGATATGGTGCGTGTGTATAGGAAACACAGTACTTTTGTTCTGAGCACACTCTCGTTTCCTGCCTTTTTGGATAATCTAGAAAGCAAGAGCATGCTTCTTGCTCTAAAGCAGAGTGTGCTTCATGGAAGAGTACTGGGCTATTTGTTTCACTTCAGAAAAAGAGTGAAATGCCAGGCTCTGTGGCTTCTTACAAGCCAGACTTCGTTTCAGGTAAACGCAGTCACTTTGCAGCTGAAACGAAGCAACATCGTTCACGAAACTCACACCTTTCTCACTGTTAACTGAAAAGCATTGGAGGTTAGAGGACCTGATGTTTGTATCAGTTTAAGAAGCAGAGTTGAACTAGATATGGTACGTGTGTGTAGGAAACACAGTTCTTTGTTCTGAGCACACTCACGTTTCCCGCCTTATTAGAGAATCTAGAAAGCAAGAGCATGCTTCTTGCTCTAAAGCAGAGTGTGGTTCATGGAAGAGTACTGGGCTATTTGTTTCACTTCAGAAACAGAGTGCAATGCCAGGCTCTGTGACTTCCTACAAGCAAGACTTCGTTTCAGGTAAACGCAGTTACTTTTCAGCTAAAACGAAGCAACATCGTTCAGGAAGCTCACACGTTTCTCACTGTTAACTGAAAAGCATTGGATGTTAGAGGACCTGGGGTTTGTATCAATTTCAGAAGCAGAGTTAAACTAGATATGGTCCCTGTGTGTAGGAAACTCGGTTCTTTTGTTCTGAGCACACTCACGTTTCCCGCCTTATTAGAGACTCTAGAAAGTAAGAGCGTGCTTCTTACACTAAAGCAGAGTGTGGTTCATGGATGAGAACTGTGCTTTGTCTTTCCATTCAGAACCGGAGTGAAATGCCAGGCTCTGTGCCTTCCTACAAGCAATACTTCTTTTCAGGTAAACGCAGTCACTTTTCAGCTAAAACGAAGCAACATCGTTCACGAAGCTCACACGTTTCTCACTCTTAACTGAAAAGCATTGGAGGTTAGAGGACCTGATGTTTTTATCAGTTTAAGAAGCAGTTTTGAACTAGATATGTTACGGGTGTGTAGGAAACACAGTTCTTTTGTTCTGAACCCACTCACGTTTCCCACCTTATTAGAGACTCTAGAAAGCAAGAGCATGCTCTTGCTCTAAAGCAGATTGTACTTCATGGATGAGAACTGTGCTGTGTGTTTCCCTTCAGAAATGGAATGAAATGCCAGGCTCTGTGTCTTCCTACAAGCAAGACATCGTTTCAGGTAAACGCCCACACTTTTCAGCTCAAATGATGCTACATCGTTCACGAAGCTAAAGCATTTTTCACTCTTAACTGAAAAGCATTGGATGTTAGAGGACCTATGGTTTGTATCAGTTTCAGAATCAGAGTTGAAGTAGATATGGTGCCTGTGTGTAGGAAACACAGTTCTTTTTTCCGAGCACACTCACGTTTCCTGCATTATTAGAGACTCTAGAAAGCAAGAGCGTGCTTCTTGCTCTAAAGCAGAGTGTGGTTCATGGATGAGAACTGTGCTGTGTGTTTCCCTTCAGAAACGGAGTGAAATCTCAGGCTCTGTGTCTTCCTACAAGCAAGACTTCATTTCAGGTAAACGCAGACATTTTTCAGCTCAAACGAAGCTACATCGTTCCCTAAGCTCACACGTTTCTCGCTCTGAACTGAAAAGCATTGGATGTTAGAGGACCTGTGGTTTGTATCAGTTTCAGAAGCAAAGTTTAACTAGATATGGTCCATGTGTGTAGGAAACACAGTTCTTTTGTTCTGAGTACACTCACATTTCCCGCCTTAGTATAGACTCTAGAATGCAAAAGCATGCTTCTTGCTCTAAAGCAGAGTGTGGTTCATGGAAGAGTACTGGGCTATTTGTTTCACTTCAGAAACAGAGTGAAATGCCAGGCTCTGTGGCTTCTTACAAGCCAGACTTCGTTTCAGGTAAACGCAGTCACTTTGCAGCTAAAACGAAGCAACATCGTTCACGAAGCTCACACCTTTCTCACTGTTAACTGAAAAGCATTGGAGGTTAGAGGACCTGATGTTTGTATCAGTTTAAGAAGCAGAGTTGAACTAGATATGGTGCATGTGTGTAGGATACACAGTTCTTTTTTTCTGAGCACACTCACGTTTCCTGCATTATTAGAGACTCTAGAAAGCAAGAGCATGCTTCCTGCTCTAAAGCAGAGTGTGGTTCATGGAAGAGTACTGGGCTATTTGCTTCACTTCAGAAACAGAATGAAATGCCAGGCTCTGTGTCTTCTTACAAGCCAGACTTCGTTTCAGGTAAACGCAGTCACTTTTCAGCTAAAACGAAGCAACATCGTTCAGGAAGCTCACACGATTCTCACTGTTAACTGAAAAGCATTGGATGTTAGAGGACCTGGGGTTTGTATCAATTTCAGAAGCAGAGTTGAACTAGATATGGTCCGTGTGTGTAGGAAACTCAGTTCTTTTGTTCTGAGCACACTCACGTTTAGCGCCTTATTAGAGACTCTAGAAAGTAAGAGCGTGCTTCTTACACTAAAGCAGATTGTGGTTCATGGATGAGAACTGTGCTTTGTCTTTCCATTCAGAACCGGAGTGAAATGCCAGGCTCTGTGCCTTCCTACAAGCAATACTTCTTTTCAGGTAAACGCAGTCACTTTTCAGCTAAAACGAAGCAACATCGTTCACAAAGCTCTCATGTTTCTCACTCTTAACTGAAAAGCATTGGAGGTTAGGGGTCCTGGTGTTTGTATCAGTTTAAGAAGCAGAGTTGAACTAGATATGGTACGTGTGTGTACGAAACACAGTTCTTTTGTTCTGAGCCCACTCACGTTTCCCACCTTATTAGAGACTGTAGAAAGCAAGAGCATGCTTCTTGCTCTAAAGCAGAGTGTGCTTCATGGATGAGAACTGTGCTGTGTGTTTCCCTTCAGAATCGGAATGAAATGCCAGGCTCTGTGTCTTCCTACAAGCAAGACTTCGTTTCAGGTAAACGCCCTCACTTTTCAGCTAAAACGAAGCAACATCGTTCACGAAGCTCACATGTTTCTCACTCTTAACTGAAAAGCATTGGAGGTTAGAGGACCTATGGTTTGTATCAGTTTCAGAAGCAGAGTTGAACTAGATATGGTGCATGTGTGCAGGAAACACAGTTCTTTTTTTCTGAGCACACTCACGTTTCCTGCATTATTAGAGACTCTAGAAAGCAAGAGCATGCTTCCTGCTCTAAAGCAGAGTGTGGTTCATGGAAGAGTACTGGGCTATTTGCTTCACTTCAGAAACAGAATGAAATGCCAGGCTCTGTGTCTTCTTACAAGCCATATTTCGTTTCAGGTAAACGCAGTCACTTTTCAGCTAAAACGAAGCAACATCGTTCACGAAGCTCACATGTTTCTCACTCTTAACTGAAAAGCATTGGAGGTTAGAGGACCTGGTGTTTGTATCAGTTTAAGAAGCAGAGTTGAACTAGATATGGTACGTGTGTGTACGAAACACAGTTCTTTTGTTCTGACCCCACTCACGTTTCCCACCTTATTAGAGACTGTAGAAAGCAAGAGCATGCTTCTTGCTCTAAAGCAGAGTGTGCTTCATGGATGAGAACTGTGCTGTGTGTTTCCCTTCAGAAACGGAATGAAATGCCAGGCTCTGTGTCTTCCTACAAGCAAGACTTCGTTTCAGGTAAACGCCCTCACTTTTCAGCTCAAACGATGCTACATCGTTCACGAAGCTCACACGTTTCTCACTCTTAACTGAAAAGCATTGGATGTTAGAGGATCTATGGTTTGTATCAGTTTCAGAAGCAGAGTTGAAGTAGATATGGTGCGTGTGTATAGGAAACACAGTACTTTTGTTCTGAGCACACTCTCGTTTCCTGCCTTTTTGGATAATCTAGAAAGCAAGAGCATGCTTCTTGCTCTAAAGCAGAGTGTGCTTCATGGAAGAGTACTGGGCTATTTGTTTCACTTCAGAAAAAGAGTGAAATGCCAGGCTCTGTGGCTTCTTACAAGCCACACTTCGTTTCAGGTAAACGCAGTCACTTTGCAGCTGAAACGAAGCAACATCGTTCACGAAACTCACACCTTTCTCACTGTTAACTGAAAAGCATTGGAGGTTAGAGGACCTGATGTTTGTATCAGTTTAAGAAGCAGAGTTGAACTAGATATGGTACGTGTGTGTAGGAAACACAGTTCTTTGTTCTGAGCACACTCACGTTTCCCGCCTTATTAGAGAATCTAGAAAGCAAGAGCATGCTTCTTGCTCTAAAGCAGAGTGTGGTTCATGGAAGAGTACTGGGCTATTTGTTTCACTTCAGAAACAGAGTGCAATGCCAGGCTCTGTGACTTCCTACAAGCAAGACTTCGTTTCAGGTAAACGCAGTTACTTTTCAGCTAAAACGAAGCAACATCGTTCAGGAAGCTCACACGTTTCTCACTGTTAACTGAAAAGCATTGGATGTTAGAGGACCTGGGGTTTGTATCAATTTCAGAAGCAGAGTTGAACTAGATATGGTCCCTGTGTGTAGGAAACTCAGTTCTTTTGTTCTGAGCACACTCACGTTTCCCGCCTTATTAGAGACTCTAGAAAGTAAGAGCGTGCTTCTTACACTAAAGCAGAGTGTGGTTCATGGATGAGAACTGTGCTTTGTCTTTCCATTCAGAACCGGAGTGAAATGCCAGGCTCTGTGCCTTCCTACAAGCAATACTTCTTTTCAGGTAAACGCAGTCACTTTTCAGCTAAAACGAAGCAACATCGTTCACGAAGCTCACACGTTTCTCACTCTTAACTGAAAAGCATTGGAGGTTAGAGGACCTGATGTTTTTATCAGTTTAAGAAGCAGTTTTGAACTAGATATGTTACGGGTGTGTAGGAAACACAGTTCTTTTGTTCTGAACCCACTCACGTTTCCCACCTTATTAGAGACTCTAGAAAGCAAGAGCATGCTCTTGCTCTAAAGCAGATTGTACTTCATGGATGAGAACTGTGCTGTGTGTTTCCCTTCAGAAATGGAATGAAATGCCAGGCTCTGTGTCTTCCTACAAGCAAGACATCGTTTCAGGTAAACGCCCACACTTTTCAGCTCAAATGATGCTACATCGTTCACGAAGCTAAAGCATTTTTCACTCTTAACTGAAAAGCATTGGATGTTAGAGGACCTATGGTTTGTATCAGTTTCAGAATCAGAGTTGAAGTAGATATGGTGCATGTGTGTAGGAAACACAGTTCTTTTTTCCGAGCACACTCACGTTTCCTGCATTATTAGAGACTCTAGAAAGCAAGAGCGTGCTTCTTGCTCTAAAGCAGAGTGTGGTTCATGGATGAGAACTGTGCTGTGTGTTTCCCTTCAGAAACGGAGTGAAATCTCAGGCTCTGTGTCTTCCTACAAGCAAGACTTCATTTCAGGTAAACGCAGACATTTTTCAGCTCAAACGAAGCTACATCGTTCCCTAAGCTCACACGTTTCTCGCTCTGAACTGAAAAGCATTGGATGTTAGAGGACCTGTGGTTTGTATCAGTTTCAGAAGCAAAGTTTAACTAGATATGGTCCATGTGTGTAGGAAACACAGTTCTTTTGTTCTGAGTACACTCACATTTCCCGCCTTAGTATAGACTCTAGAATGCAAAAGCATGCTTCTTGCTCTAAAGCAGAGTGTGGTTCATGGAAGAGTACTGGGCTATTTGTTTCACTTCAGAAACAGAGTGAAATGCCAGGCTCTGTGGCTTCTTACAAGCCAGACTTCGTTTCAGGTAAACGCAGTCACTTTGCAGCTAAAACGAAGCAACATCGTTCACGAAGCTCACACCTTTCTCACTGTTAACTGAAAAGCATTGGAGGTTAGAGGACCTGATGTTTGTATCAGTTTAAGAAGCAGAGTTGAACTAGATATGGTGCATGTGTGTAGGATACACAGTTCTTTTTTTCTGAGCACACTCACGTTTCCTGCATTATTAGAGACTCTAGAAAGCAAGAGCATGCTTCCTGCTCTAAAGCAGAGTGTGGTTCATGGAAGAGTACTGGGCTATTTGCTTCACTTCAGAAACAGAATGAAATGCCAGGCTCTGTGTCTTCTTACAAGCCAGACTTCGTTTCAGGTAAACGCAGTCACTTTTCAGCTAAAACGAAGCAACATCGTTCAGGAAGCTCACACGTTTCTCACTGTTAACTGAAAAGCATTGGATGTTAGAGGACCTGGGGTTTGTATCAATTTCAGAAGCAGAGTTGAACTAGATATGGTCCGTGTGTGTAGGAAACTCAGTTCTTTTGTTCTGAGCACACTCACGTTTAGCGCCTTATTAGAGACTCTAGAAATTAAGAGCGTGCTTCTTACACTAAAGCAGATTGTGGTTCATGGATGAGAACTGTGCTTTGTCTTTCCATTCAGAACCGGAGTGAAATGCCAGGCTCTGTGCCTTCCTACAAGCAATACTTCTTTTCAGGTAAACGCAGTCACTTTTCAGCTAAAACGAAGCAACATCGTTCACGAAGCTCTCATGTTTCTCACTCTTAACTGAAAAGCATTGGAGGTTAGGGGTCCTGGTGTTTGTATCAGTTTAAGAAGCAGAGTTGAACTAGATATGGTACGTGTGTGTACGAAACACAGTTCTTTTGTTCTGAGCCCACTCACGTTTCCCACCTTATTAGAGACTGTAGAAAGCAAGAGCATGCTTCTTGCTCTAAAGCAGAGTGTGCTTCATGGATGAGAACTGTGCTGTGTGTTTCCCTTCAGAATCGGAATGAAATGCCAGGCTCTGTGTCTTCCTACAAGCAAGACTTAGTTTCAGGTAAACGCCCTCACTTTTCAGCTAAAACGAAGCAACATCGTTCACGAAGCTCACATGTTTCTCACTCTTAACTGAAAAGCATTGGAGGTTAGAGGACCTATGGTTTGTATCAGTTTCAGAAGCAGAGTTGAACTAGATATGGTGCATGTGTGCAGGAAACACAGTTCTTTTTTTCTGAGCACACTCACGTTTCTTGCATTATTAGAGACTCTAGAAAGCAAGAGCATGCTTCCTGCTCTAAAGCAGAGTGTGGTTCATGGAAGAGTACTGGGCTATTTGCTTCACTTCAGAAACAGAATGAAATGCCAGGCTCTGTGTCTTCTTACAAGCCATACTTCGTTTCAGGTAAACGCAGTCACTTTTCAGCTAAAACGAAGCAACATCGTTCACGAAGCTCACATGTTTCTCACTCTTAACTGAAAAGCATTGGAGGTTAGAGGACCTGGTGTTTGTATCAGTTTAAGAAGCAGAGTTGAACTAGATATGGTACGTGTGTGTACGAAACACAGTTCTTTTGTTCTGACCCCACTCACGTTTCCCACCTTATTAGAGACTGTAGAAAGCAAGAGCATGCTTCTTGCTCTAAAGCAGAGTGTGCTTCATGGATGAGAACTGTGCTGTGTGTTTCCCTTCAGAAACGGAATGAAATGCCAGGCTCTGTGTCTTCCTACAAGCAAGACTTCGTTTCAGGTAAACGCCTTCACTTTTCAGCTCAAAGGATGCTACATCGTTCACGAAGCTCACACGTTTCTCACTCTTAACTGAAAAGCATTGGATGTTAGAGGATCTATGGTTTGTATCAGTTTCAGAAGCAGAGTTGAAGTAGATATGGTGCGTGTGTATAGGAAACACAGTACTTTTGTTCTGAGCACACTCTCGTTTCCTGCCTTTTTGGATAATCTAGAAAGCAAGAGCATGCTTCTTGCTCTAAAGCAGAGTGTGCTTCATGGAAGAGTACTGGGCTATTTGTTTCACTTCAGAAAAAGAGTGAAATGCCAGGCTCTGTGGCTTCTTACAAGCCAGACTTCGTTTCAGGTAAACGCAGTCACTTTGCAGCTGAAACGATGCAACATCGTTCACGAAACTCACACCTTTCTCACTGTTAACTGAAAAGCATTGGAGGTTAGAGGACCTGATGTTTGTATCAGTTTAAGAAGCAGAGTTGAACTAGATATGGTACGTGTGTGTAGGAAACACAGTTCTTTGTTCTGAGCACACTCACGTTTCCCGCCTTATTAGAGACTGTAGAAAGCAAGAGCATGCTTCTTGCTCTAAAGCAGAGTGTGCTTCATGGATGAGAACTGTGCTGTGTGTTTCCCTTCAGAAACGGAATGAAATGCCAGGCTCTGTGTCTTCCTACAAGCAAGACTTCGTTTCAGGTAAACGCCCTCACTTTTCAGCTCAAACGATGCTACATCGTTCACGAAGCTCACACGTTTCTCACTCTTAACTGAAAAGCATTGGATGTTAGAGGATCTATGGTTTGTATCAGTTTCAGAAGCAGAGTTGAAGTAGATATGGTGCGTGTGTATAGGAAACACAGTACTTTTGTTCTGAGCACACTCTCGTTTCCTGCCTTTTTGGATAATCTAGAAAGCAAGAGCATGCTTCTTGCTCTAAAGCAGAGTGTGCTTCATGGAAGAGTACTGGGCTATTTGTTTCACTTCAGAAAAAGAGTGAAATGCCAGGCTCTGTGGCTTCTTACAAGCCAGACTTCGTTTCAGGTAAACGCAGTCACTTTGCAGCTAAAACGAAGCAACATCGTTCACGAAGCTCACACCTTTCTCACTGTTAACTGAAAAGCATTGGAGGTTAGAGGACCTGATGTTTGTATCAGTTTAAGATGCAGAGTTGAACTAGATATGGTACGTGTGTGTAGGAAACACAGTTCTTTTGTTCTGAGCACACTCACGTTTCCCGCCTTATTAGAGAATCTAGAAAGCAAGAGCATGCTTCTTGCTCTAAAGCAGAGTGTGGTTCATGGAAGAGTACTGGGCTATTTGTTTCACTTCAGAAACAGAGTGCAATGCCAGGCTCTGTGACTTCCTACAAGCAAGACTTCGTTTCAGGTAAACGCAGTCAATTTTCAGCTAAAACGAAGCAACATCGTTCAGGAAGCTCACACGTTTCTCACTGTTAACTGAAAAGCATTGGATGTTAGAGGACCTGGGGTTTGTATCAATTTCAGAAGCAGAGTTGAACTAGATATGGTCCCTGTGTGTAGGAAACTCAGTTCTTTTGTTCTGAGCACACTCACGTTTCCCGCCTTATTAGAGACTCTAGAAAGTAAGAGCGTGCTTCTTACACTAAAGCAGAGTGTGGTTCATGGATGAGAACTGTGCTTTGTCTTTCCATTCAGAACCGGAGTGAAATGCCAGGCTCTGTGCCTTCGTACAAGCAATACTTCTTTTCAGGTAAACGCAGTCACTTTTCAGCTAAAACGAAGCAACATCGTTCACGAAGCTCACATGTTTCTCACTCTTACCTGAAAAGCATTGGATGTTAGGGGTCCTGGTGTTTGTATCAGTTTAAGAAGCAGAGTTGAACTAGATATGGTACGTGTGTGTAGGAAACACAGTTCTTTGTTCTGAGCACACTCACGTTTCCAGCCTTATTAGAGAATCTAGAAAGCAAGAGCATGCTTCTTGCTCTAAAGCAGAGTGTGGTTCATGGAAGAGTACTGGGCTATTTGTTTCACTTCAGAAACAGAGTGCAATGCCAGGCTCTGTGACTTCCTATAAGCAAGACTTCGTTTCAGGTAAACGCAGTTACTTTTCAGCTAAAACGAAGCAACATCGTTCAGGAAGCTCACACGTTTCTCACTGTTAACTGAAAAGCATTGGATGTTAGAGGACCTGGGGTTTGTATCAATTTCAGAAGCAGAGTTGAACTAGATATGGTACGTGTGTGTACGAAACACAGTTCTTTTGTTCTGAGCACACTCACGTTTCCCGCCTTATTAGAGACTCTAGAAAGTAAGAGCGTGCTTCTTACACTAAAGCAGAGTGTGGTTCATGGATGAGAACTGTGCTGTGTGTTTCCCTTCAGAATCGGAATGAAATGCCAGGCTCTGTGTCTTCCTACAAGCAAGACTTCGTTTCAGGTAAACGCCCTCACTTTTCAGCTCAAACGATGCTACATCATTCACGAAGCTCACACGTTTCTCACTCTTAACTGAAAAGCATAGGATGTTAGAGGACCTATGGTTTGTATCAGTTTCAGAAGCAGAGTTGAAGTAGATATGGTGCGTGTATGTAGGAAACACAGTTCTTTTTTCCGAGCACACTCACTTTTCCTGCATTATTAGAGACTCTAGAAATCAAGAGCGTGCTTCTTGCTCTAAAGCAGAGTGTGGTTCATGGATGAGAACTGTGCTGTTTGTTTCCCTTCAGAAACGGAGTGAAATCTCAGGCTCTGTGTCTTCCTACAAGCAAGACTTCATTTCAGGTAAACGCAGTCATTTTTCAGCTCAAACGAAGCTACATCGTTCCCTAAGCTCACACGTTTCTCGCTCTGAACTGAAAAGCATTGGATGTTAGAGGACCTGTGGTTTGTATCAGTTTCAGAAGCAAAGTTTAACTAGATATGGTCCATGTGTGTAGGAAATACAGTTCGTTTGTTCTGAGTACACTCACATTTCCCGCCTTAGTAGAGACTCTACAATGCAAAAGCATGCTTCTTGCTCTAAAGCAGAGTGTGGTTCATGGAAGAGTACTGGGCTATTTGTTTCACTTCAGAAACAGAGTGCAATGCCAGGCTCTGTGGCTTCTTACAAGCCAGACTTCGTTTCAGGTAAACACAATCACTCTGCAGCTAAAACGAAGCAACATCGTTCACGAAGCTCACATGTTTCTCACTCTTAACTGAAAAGCATTGGAGTTTAGAGGACCTGGTGTTTGTATCAGTTTAAGAAGCAGAGTTGAACTAGATATGGTACGTGTGTGTACGAAACACAGTTCTTTTGTTCTGAGCCCACTCACGTTTCCTACCTTATTAGAGACTGTAGAAAGCAAGAGCATGCTTCTTGCTCTAAAGCAGAGTGTGCTTCATGGATGAGAACTGTGCTGTGTGTTTCCCTTCAGAAACGGAATGAAATGCCAGGCTCTGTGTCTTCCTACAAGCAAGACTTCGTTTCAGGTAAACGCCCTCACTTTTCAGCTCAAAGGATGCTACATCGTTCACGAAGCTCACACGTTTCTCACTCTTAACTGAAAAGCATTGGATGTTAGAGGATCTATGGTTTGTATCAGTTTCAGAAGCAGAGTTGAAGTAGATATGGTGCGTGTGTATAGGAAACACAGTTCTTTTGTTCTGAGCACACTCTCGTTTCCTGCCTTTTTGGATAATCTAGAAAGCAAGAGCATGCTTCTTGCTCTAAAGCAGAGTGTGCTTCATGGAAGAGTACTGGGCTATTTGTTTCACTTCAGAAACAGAGTGAAATGCCAGGCTCTGTGGCTTCTTACAAGCCAGACTTCGTTTCAGGTAAACGCAGTCACTTTGCAGCTAAAACGAAGCAACATCGTTCACGAAGCTCACACCTTTCTCACTGTTAACTGAAAAGCATTGGAGGTTAGAGGACCTGATGTTTGTATCAGTTTAAGATGCAGAGTTGAACTAGATATGGTACGTGTGTGTAGGAAACACAGTTCTTTTGTTCTGAGCACACTCACGTTTCCCGCCTTATTAGAGAATCTAGAAAGCAAGAGCATGCTTCTTGCTCTAAAGCAGAGTGTGGTTCATGGAAGAGTACTGGGCTATTTGTTTCACCTCAGAAACAGAGTGCAATGCCAGGCTCTGTGACTTCCTACAAGCAAGACTTCGTTTCAGGTAAACGCAGTCACTTTTCAGCTAAAACGAAGCAACATCGTTCAGGAAGCTCACACGTTTCTCACTGTTAACTGAAAAGCATTGGATGTTAGAGGACCTGGGGTTTGTATCAATTTCAGAAGCAGAGTTGAACTAGATATGGTCCCTGTGTGTAGGAAACTCAGTTCTTTTGTTCTGAGCACACTCACGTTTCCCGCCTTATTAGAGACTCTAGAAAGTAAGAGCGTGCTTCTTACACTAAAGCAGAGTGTGGTTCATGGATGAGAACTGTGCTTTGTCTTTCCATTCAGAACCGGAGTGAAATGCCAGGCTCTGTGCCTTCCTACAAGCAATACTTCTTTTCAGGTAAACGCAGTCACTTTTCAGCTAAAACGAAGCAACATCGTTCACGAAGCTCTCATGTTTCTCACTCTTAACTGAAAAGCATTGGAGGTTAGGGGTCCTGGTGTTTGTATCAGTTTAAGAAGCAGAGTTGAACTAGATATGGTACGTGTGTGTACGAAACACAGTTCTTTTGTTCTGAGCCCACTCACGTTTCCCACCTTATTAGAGACTGTAGAAAGCAAGAGCATTCTTCTTGCTCTAAAGCAGAGTGTGCTTCATGGATGAGAACTGTGCTGTGTGTTTCCCTTCAGAATCGGAATGAAATGCCAGGCTCTGTGTCTTCCTACAAGCAAGACTTCGTTTCAGGTAAACGCCCTCACTTTTCAGCTCAAACGATGCTACATCATTCACGAAGCTCACACGTTTCTCACTCTTAACTGAAAAGCATTGGATGTTAGAGGACCTATGGTTTGTATCAGTTTCAGAAGCAGAGTTGAAGTAGATATGGTGCATGTGTGTAGGAAACACAGTTCTTTTTTCCGAGCACACTCACGTTTCCTGCATTATTAGAGACTCTAGAAAGCAAGAGCGTGCTTCTTGCTCTAAAGCAGAGTGTGGTTCATGGATGAGAACTGTGCTGTGTGTTTCCCTTCAGAAACGGAGTGAAATCTCAGGCTCTGTGTCTTCCTACAAGCAAGACTTCATTTCAGGTAAACGCAGACATTTTTCAGCTCAAACGAAGCTACATCGTTCCCTAAGCTCACACGTTTCTCGCTCTGAACTGAAAAGCATTGGATGTTAGAGGACCTGTGGTTTGTATCAGTTTCAGAAGCAAAGTTTAACTAGATATGGTCCATGTGTGTAGGAAACACAGTTCTTTTGTTCTGAGTACACTCACATTTCCCGCCTTAGTATAGACTCTAGAATGCAAAAGCATGCTTCTTGCTCTAAAGCAGAGTGTGGTTCATGGAAGAGTACTGGGCTATTTGTTTCACTTCAGAAACAGAGTGAAATGCCAGGCTCTGTGGCTTCTTACAAGCCAGACTTCGTTTCAGGTAAACGCAGTCACTTTGCAGCTAAAACGAAGCAACATCGTTCACGAAGCTCACACCTTTCTCACTGTTAACTGAAAAGCATTGGAGGTTAGAGGACCTGATGTTTGTATCAGTTTAAGAAGCAGAGTTGAACTAGATATGGTGCATGTGTGTAGGATACACAGTTCTTTTTTTCTGAGCACACTCACGTTTCCTGCATTATTAGAGACTCTAGAAAGCAAGAGCATGCTTCCTGCTCTAAAGCAGAGTGTGGTTCATGGAAGAGTACTGGGCTATTTGCTTCACTTCAGAAACAGAATGAAATGCCAGGCTCTGTGTCTTCTTACAAGCCAGACTTCGTTTCAGGTAAACGCAGTCACTTTTCAGCTAAAACGAAGCAACATCGTTCAGGAAGCTCACACGTTTCTCACTGTTAACTGAAAAGCATTGGATGTTAGAGGACCTGGGGTTTGTATCAATTTCAGAAGCAGAGTTGAACTAGATATGGTCCGTGTGTGTAGGAAACTCAGTTCTTTTGTTCTGAGCACACTCACGTTTAGCGCCTTATTAGAGACTCTAGAAAGTAAGAGCGTGCTTCTTACACTAAAGCAGATTGTGGTTCATGGATGAGAACTGTGCTTTGTCTTTCCATTCAGAACCGGAGTGAAATGCCAGGCTCTGTGCCT
Source organism: Onychomys arenicola (assembly GCA_949786405.1). Taxonomy (NCBI): domain Eukaryota; kingdom Metazoa; phylum Chordata; class Mammalia; order Rodentia; family Cricetidae; genus Onychomys; species Onychomys arenicola. Next base: position 1,967,794 of record CATKUM010000045.1, read on the forward strand.
TCCTACAAGCAATACTTCTTTTCAGGTAAACGCAGTCACTTTTCAGCTAAAACGAAGCAACATCGTTCACGAAGCTCTCATGTTTCTCACTCTTAACTGAAAAGCATTGGAGGTTAGGGGTCCTGGTGTTTGTATCAGTTTAAGAAGCAGAGTTGAACTAGATATGGTACGTGTGTGTACGAAACACAGTTCTTTTGTTCTGAGCCCACTCACGTTTCCCACCTTATTAGAGACTGTAGAAAGCAAGAGCATGCTTCTTGCTCTAAAGCAGAGTGTGCTTCATGGATGAGAACTGTGCTGTGTGTTTCCCTTCAGAATCGGAATGAAATGCCAGGCTCTGTGTCTTCCTACAAGCAAGACTTCGTTTCAGGTAAACGCCCTCACTTTTCAGCTAAAACGAAGCAACATCATTCACGAAGCTCACATGTTTCTCACTCTTAACTGAAAAGCATTGGAGGTTAGAGGACCTATGGTTTGTATCAGTTTCTGAAGCAGAGTTGAACTAGATATGGTGCATGTGTGCAGGAAACACAGTTCTTTTTTTCTGAGCACACTCACGTTTCCTGCATTATTAGAGACTCTAGAAAGCAAGAGCATGCTTCCTGCTCTAAAGCAGAGTGTGGTTCATGGAAGAGTACTGGGCTATTTGCTTCACTTCAGAAACGGAATGAAATGCCAGGCTCTGTGTCTTCCTACAAGCAAGACTTCGTTTCAGGTTAACGCCCTCACTTTTCAGCTCAAACGATGCTACATCGTTCATGAAGCTCACACGTTTCTCACTCTTAACTGAAAAGCATTGGATGTTAGAGGATCTATGGTTTGTATCAGTTTCAGAAGCAGAGTTGAAGTAGATATGGTGCGTGTGTATAGGAAACACAGTTCTTTTGTTCTGAGCACACTCTCGTTTCCTGCCTTTTTGGATAATCTAGAAAGCAAGAGCATGCTTCTTGCTCTAAAGCAGAGTGTGCTTCATGGAAGAGTACTGGGCTATTTGTTTCACTTCAGAAAAAGAGTGAAATGCCATGCTCTGTGGCTTCTTACAAGCCAGACTTCGTTTCAGGTAAACGCAGTCACTTTGCAGCTAAAACGAAGCAACATCGTTCACGAAACTCACACCTTTCTCACTGTTAACTGAAAAGCATTGGAGGTTAGAGGACCTGATGTTTGTATCAGTTTAAGAAGCAGAGTTGAACTAGATATGGTACGTGTGTGTAGGAAACACAGTTCTTTGTTCTGAGCACACTCACGTTTCCCGCCTTATTAGAGAATCTAGAAAGCAAGAGCATGCTTCTTGCTCTAAAGCAGAGTGTGGTTCATGGAAGAGTACTGGGCTATTTGTTTCACTTCAGAAACAGAGTGCAATGCCAGGCTCTGTGACTTCCTACAAGCAAGACTTCGTTTCAGGTAAACGCAGTTACTTTTCAGCTAAAACGAAGCAACATCGTTCAGGAAGCTCACACGTTTCTCACTGTTAACTGAAAAGCATTGGATGTTAGAGGACCTGGGGTTTGTATCAATTTCAGAAGCAGAGTTGAACTAGATATGGTCCCTGTGTGTAGGAAACTCAGTTCTTTTGTTCTGAGCACACTCACGTTTCCCGCCTTATTAGAGACTCTAGAAAGTAAGAGCGTGCTTCTTACACTAAAGCAGAGTGTGGTTCATGGATGAGAACTGTGCTGTGTGTTTCCCTTCAGAATCGGAATGAAATGCCAGGCTCTGTGTCTTCCTACAAGCAAGACTTCGTTTCAGGTAAACGCCCTCACTTTTCAGCTCAAACGATGCTACATCATTCACGAAGCTCACACGTTTCTCACTCTTAACTGAAAAGCATAGGATGTTAGAGGACCTATGGTTTGTATCAGTTTCAGAAGCAGAGTTGAAGTAGATATGGTGCGTGTATGTAGGAAACACAGTTCTTTTTTCCGAGCACACTCACTTTTCCTGCATTATTAGAGACTCTAGAAATCAAGAGCGTGCTTCTTGCTCTAAAGCAGAGTGTGGTTCATGGATGAGAACTGTGCTGTTTGTTTCCCTTCAGAAACGGAGTGAAATCTCAGGCTCTGTGTCTTCCTACAAGCAAGACTTCATTTCAGGTAAACGCAGTCATTTTTCAGCTCAAACGAAGCTACATCGTTCCCTAAGCTCACACGTTTCTCGCTCTGAACTGAAAAGCATTGGATGTTAGAGGACCTGTGGTTTGTATCAGTTTCAGAAGCAAAGTTTAACTAGATATGGTCCATGTGTGTAGGAAATACAGTTCGTTTGTTCTGAGTACACTCACATTTCCCGCCTTAGTAGAGACTCTACAATGCAAAAGCATGCTTCTTGCTCTAAAGCAGAGTGTGGTTCATGGAAGAGTACTGGGCTATTTGTTTCACTTCAGAAACAGAGTGCAATGCCAGGCTCTGTGGCTTCTTACAAGCCAGACTTCGTTTCAGGTAAACACAATCACTCTGCAGCTAAAACGAAGCAACATCGTTCACGAAGCTCACATGTTTCTCACTCTTAACTGAAAAGCATTGGAGTTTAGAGGACCTGGTGTTTGTATCAGTTTAAGAAGCAGAGTTGAACTAGATATGGTACGTGTGTGTACGAAACACAGTTCTTTTGTTCTGAGCCCACTCACGTTTCCCACCTTATTAGAGACTGTAGAAAGCAAGAGCATGCTTCTTGCTCTAAAGCAGAGTGTGCTTCATGGATGAGAACTGTGCTGTGTGTTTCCCTTCAGAAACGGAATGAAATGCCAGGCTCTGTGTCTTCCTACAAGCAAGACTTCGTTTCAGGTAAACGCCCTCACTTTTCAGCTCAAAGGATGCTACATCGTTCACGAAGCTCACACGTTTCTCACTCTTAACTGAAAAGCATTGGATGTTAGAGGATCTATGGTTTGTATCAGTTTCAGAAGCAGAGTTGAAGTAGATATGGTGCGTGTGTATAGGAAACACAGTTCTTTTGTTCTGAGCACACTCTCGTTTCCTGCCTTTTTGGATAATCTAGAAAGCAAGAGCATGCTTCTTGCTCTAAAGCAGAGTGTGCTTCATGGAAGAGTACTGGGCTATTTGTTTCACTTCAGAAACAGAGTGAAATGCCAGGCTCTGTGGCTTCTTACAAGCCAGACTTCGTTTCAGGTAAACGCAGTCACTTTGCAGCTAAAACGAAGCAACATCGTTCACGAAGCTCACACCTTTCTCACTGTTAACTGAAAAGCATTGGAGGTTAGAGGACCTGATGTTTGTATCAGTTTAAGAAGCAGAGTTGAACTAGATATGGTACGTGTGTGTAGGAAACACAGTTCTTTTGTTCTGAGCACACTCACGTTTCCCGCCTTATTAGAGAATCTAGAAAGCAAGAGCATGCTTCTTGCTCTAAAGCAGAGTGTGGTTCATGGAAGAGTACTGGGCTATTTGTTTCACCTCAGAAACAGAGTGCAATGCCAGGCTCTGTGACTTCCTACAAGCAAGACTTCGTTTCAGGTAAACGCAGTCACTTTTCAGCTAAAACGAAGCAACATCGTTCAGGAAGCTCACACGTTTCTCACTGTTAACTGAAAAGCATTGGATGTTAGAGGACCTGGGGTTTGTATCAATTTCAGAAGCAGAGTTGAACTAGATATGGTCCCTGTGTGTAGGAAACTCAGTTCTTTTGTTCTGAGCACACTCACGTTTCCCGCCTTATTAGAGACTCTAGAAAGTAAGAGCGTGCTTCTTACACTAAAGCAGAGTGTGGTTCATGGATGAGAACTGTGCTTTGTCTTTCCATTCAGAACCGGAGTGAAATGCCAGGCTCTGTGCCTTCCTACAAGCAATACTTCTTTTCAGGTAAACGCAGTCACTTTTCAGCTAAAACGAAGCAACATCGTTCACGAAGCTCTCATGTTTCTCACTCTTAACTGAAAAGCATTGGAGGTTAGGGGTCCTGGTGTTTGTATCAGTTTAAGAAGCAGAGTTGAACTAGATATGGTACGTGTGTGTACGAAACACAGTTCTTTTGTTCTGAGCCCACTCACGTTTCCCACCTTATTAGAGACTGTAGAAAGCAAGAGCATTCTTCTTGCTCTAAAGCAGAGTGTGCTTCATGGATGAGAACTGTGCTGTGTGTTTCCCTTCAGAATCGGAATGAAATGCCAGGCTCTGTGTCTTCCTACAAGCAAGACTTCGTTTCAGGTAAACGCCCTCACTTTTCAGCTCAAACGATGCTACATCATTCACGAAGCTCACACGTTTCTCACTCTTAACTGAAAAGCATTGGATGTTAGAGGACCTATGGTTTGTATCAGTTTCAGAAGCAGAGTTGAAGTAGATATGGTGCATGTGTGTAGGAAACACAGTTCTTTTTTCCGAGCACACTCACGTTTCCTGCATTATTAGAGACTCTAGAAAGCAAGAGCGTGCTTCTTGCTCTAAAGCAGAGTGTGGTTCATGGATGAGAACTGTGCTGTGTGTTTCCCTTCAGAAACGGAGTGAAATCTCAGGCTCTGTGTCTTCCTACAAGCAAGACTTCATTTCAGGTAAACGCAGACATTTTTCAGCTCAAACGAAGCTACATCGTTCCCTAAGCTCACACGTTTCTCGCTCTGAACTGAAAAGCATTGGATGTTAGAGGACCTGTGGTTTGTATCAGTTTCAGAAGCAAAGTTTAACTAGATATGGTCCATGTGTGTAGGAAACACAGTTCTTTTGTTCTGAGTACACTCACATTTCCCGCCTTAGTATAGACTCTAGAATGCAAAAGCATGCTTCTTGCTCTAAAGCAGAGTGTGGTTCATGGAAGAGTACTGGGCTATTTGTTTCACTTCAGAAACAGAGTGAAATGCCAGGCTCTGTGGCTTCTTACAAGCCAGACTTCGTTTCAGGTAAACGCAGTCACTTTGCAGCTAAAACGAAGCAACATCGTTCACGAAGCTCACACCTTTCTCACTGTTAACTGAAAAGCATTGGAGGTTAGAGGACCTGATGTTTGTATCAGTTTAAGAAGCAGAGTTGAACTAGATATGGTGCATGTGTGTAGGATACACAGTTCTTTTTTTCTGAGCACACTCACGTTTCCTGCATTATTAGAGACTCTAGAAAGCAAGAGCATGCTTCCTGCTCTAAAGCAGAGTGTGGTTCATGGAAGAGTACTGGGCTATTTGCTTCACTTCAGAAACAGAATGAAATGCCAGGCTCTGTGTCTTCTTACAAGCCAGACTTCGTTTCAGGTAAACGCAGTCACTTTTCAGCTAAAACGAAGCAACATCGTTCAGGAAGCTCACACGTTTCTCACTGTTAACTGAAAAGCATTGGATGTTAGAGGACCTGGGGTTTGTATCAATTTCAGAAGCAGAGTTGAACTAGATATGGTCCGTGTGTGTAGGAAACTCAGTTCTTTTGTTCTGAGCACACTCACGTTTAGCGCCTTATTAGAGACTCTAGAAAGTAAGAGCGTGCTTCTTACACTAAAGCAGATTGTGGTTCATGGATGAGAACTGTGCTTTGTCTTTCCATTCAGAACCGGAGTGAAATGCCAGGCTCTGTGCCTTCCTACAAGCAATACTTCTTTTCAGGTAAACGCAGTCACTTTTCAGCTAAAACGAAGCAACATCGTTCACGAAGCTCTCATGTTTCTCACTCTTAACTGAAAAGCATTGGAGGTTAGGGGTCCTGGTGTTTGTATCAGTTTAAGAAGCAGAGTTGAACTAGATATGGTACGTGTGTGTACGAAACACAGTTCTATTGTTCTGAGCCCACTCACGTTTCCCACCTTATTAGAGACTGTAGAAAGCAAGAGCATGCTTCTTGCTCTAAAGCAGAGTGTGCTTCATGGATGAGAACTGTGCTGTGTGTTTCCCTTCAGAATCGGAATGAAATGCCAGGCTCTGTGTCTTCCTACAAGCAAGACTTCGTTTCAGGTAAACGCCCTCACTTTTCAGCTAAAACGAAGCAACATCATTCACGAAGCTCACATGTTTCTCACTCTTAACTGAAAAGCATTGGAGGTTAGAGGACCTATGGTTTGTATCAGTTTCTGAAGCAGAGTTGAACTAGATATGGTGCATGTGTGCAGGAAACACAGTTCTTTTTTTCTGAGCACACTCACGTTTCCTGCATTATTAGAGACTCTAGAAAGCAAGAGCATGCTTCCTGCTCTAAAGCAGAGTGTGGTTCATGGAAGAGTACTGGGCTATTTGCTTCACTTCAGAAACGGAATGAAATGCCAGGCTCTGTGTCTTCCTACAAGCAAGACTTCGTTTCAGGTTAACGCCCTCACTTTTCAGCTCAAACGATGCTACATCGTTCATGAAGCTCACACGTTTCTCACTCTTAACTGAAAAGCATTGGATGTTAGAGGATCTATGGTTTGTATCAGTTTCAGAAGCAGAGTTGAAGTAGATATGGTGCGTGTGTATAGGAAACACAGTTCTTTTGTTCTGAGCACACTCTCGTTTCCTGCCTTTTTGGATAATCTAGAAAGCAAGAGCATGCTTCTTGCTCTAAAGCAGAGTGTGCTTCATGGAAGAGTACTGGGCTATTTGTTTCACTTCAGAAAAAGAGTGAAATGCCATGCTCTGTGGCTTCTTACAAGCCAGACTTCGTTTCAGGTAAACGCAGTCACTTTGCAGCTAAAACGAAGCAACATCGTTCACGAAACTCACACCTTTCTCACTGTTAACTGAAAAGCATTGGAGGTTAGAGGACCTGATGTTTGTATCAGTTTAAGAAGCAGAGTTGAACTAGATATGGTACGTGTGTGTAGGAAACACAGTTCTTTGTTCTGAGCACACTCACGTTTCCCGCCTTATTAGAGAATCTAGAAAGCAAGAGCATGCTTCTTGCTCTAAAGCAGAGTGTGGTTCATGGAAGAGTACTGGGCTATTTGTTTCACTTCAGAAACAGAGTGCAATGCCAGGCTCTGTGACTTCCTACAAGCAAGACTTCGTTTCAGGTAAACGCAGTTACTTTTCAGCTAAAACGAAGCAACATCGTTCAGGAAGCTCACACGTTTCTCACTGTTAACTGAAAAGCATTGGATGTTAGAGGACCTGGGGTTTGTATCAATTTCAGAAGCAGAGTTGAACTAGATATGGTCCCTGTGTGTAGGAAACTCAGTTCTTTTGTTCTGAGCACACTCACGTTTCCCGCCTTATTAGAGACTCTAGAAAGTAAGAGCGTGCTTCTTACACTAAAGCAGAGTGTGGTTCATGGATGAGAACTGTGCTTTGTCTTTCCATTCAGAACCGGAGTGAAATGCCAGGCTCTGTGCCTTCCTACAAGCAATACTTCTTTTCAGGTAAACGCAGTCAATTTTCAGCTAAAACGAAGCAACATCGTTCACGAAGCTCACATGTTTCTCACTCTTAACTGAAAAGCATTGGAGGTTAGAGGACCTGGTGTTTGTATCAGTTTAAGAAGCAGAGTTGAACTAGATATGGTACGTGTGTTGTGGAAACACAGTTCTTTGTTCTGAGCACACTCACGTTTCCCGCCTTATTAGAGAATCTAGAAAGCAAGAGCATGCTTCTTGCTCTAAAGCAGAGTGTGGTTCATGGAAGAGTACTGGGCTATTTGTTTCACTTCAGAAACAGAGTGCAATGCCAGGCTCTGTGACTTCCTACAAGCAAGACTTCGTTTCAGGTAAACGCAGTTACTTTTCAGCTAAAACGAAGCAACATCGTTCAGGAAGCTCACACGTTTCTCACTGTTAACTGAAAAGCATTGGATGTTAGAGGACCTGGGGTTTGTATCAATTTCAGAAGCAGAGTTGAACTAGATATGGTCCCTGTGTGTAGGAAACTCAGTTCTTTTGTTCTGAGCACACTCACGTTTCCCGCCTTATTAGCGACTCTAGAAAGTAAGAGCGTGCTTCTTACACTAAAGCAGAGTGTGGTTCATGGATGAGAACTGTGCTGTGTGTTTCCCTTCAGAATCGGAATGAAATGCCAGGCTCTGTGTCTTCCTACAAGCAAGACTTCGTTTCAGGTAAACGCCCTCACTTTTCAGCTCAAACGATGCTACATCATTCACGAAGCTCACACGTTTCTCACTCTTAACTGAAAAGCATAGGATGTTAGAGGACCTATGGTTTGTATCAGTTTCAGAAGCAGAGTTGAAGTAGATATGGTGCGTGTGTGTAGGAAACACAGTTCTTTTTTCCGAGCACACTCACTTTTCCTGCATTATTAGAGACTCTAGAAAGCAAGAGCGTGCTTCTTGCTCTAAAGCAGAGTGTGGTTCATGGATGAGAACTGTGCTGTTTGTTTCCCTTCAGAAACGGAGTGAAATCTCAGGCTCTGTGTCTTCCTACAAGCAAGACTTCATTTCAGGTAAACGCAGTCATTTTTCAGCTCAAACGAAGCTACATCGTTCCCTAAGCTCACACGTTTCTCGCTCTGAACTGAAAAGCATTGGATGTTAGAGGACCTGTGGTTTGTATCAGTTTCAGAAGCAAAGTTTAACTAGATATGGTCCATGTGTGTAGGAAATACAGTTCTTTTGTTCTGAGTACACTCACATTTCCCGCCTTAGTAGAGACTCTACAATGCAAAAGCATGCTTCTTGCTCTAAAGCAGAGTGTGGTTCATGGAAGAGTACTGGGCTATTTGTTTCACTTCAGAAACAGAGTGCAATGCCAGGCTCTGTGGCTTCTTACAAGCCAGACTTCGTTTCAGGTAAACGCAGTCACTTTGCAGCTAAAACGAAGCAACATCGTTCACGAAGCTCACACCTTTCTCACTGTTAACTGAAAAGCATTGGATGTTAGAGGACCTGGGGTTTGTATCAATTTCAGAAGCAGAGTTGAACTAGATATGGTACGTGTGTGTAGGAAACACAGTTCTTTTGTTCTGAGCACACTCACGTTTCCCGCCTTATTAGAGAATCTAGAAAGCAAGAGCATGCTTCTTGCTCTAAAGCAGAGTGTGTTTCATGGAAGAGTACTGGGCTATTTGTTTCACTTCAGAAACAGAGTGCAATGCCAGGCTCTGTGACTTCCTACAAGCAATACTTCGTTTCAGGTAAACGCAGTCACTTTTCAGCTAAAACGAAGCAACATCGTTCAGGAAGCTCACACGTTTCTCACTGTTAACTGAAAAGCATTGGATGTTAGAGGACCTGGGGTTTGTATCAATTTCAGAAGCAGAGTTGAACTAGATATGGTCCCTGTGTGTAGGAAACTCAGTTCTTTTGTTCTGAGCACACTCACGTTTCCCGCCTTATTAGAGACTCTAGAAAGTAAGAGCGTGCTTCTTACACTAAAGCAGAGTGTGGTTCATGGATGAGAACTGTGCTTTGTCTTTCCATTCAGAACCGGAGTGAAATGCCAGGCTCTGTGCCTTCCTACAAGCAAGACTTCTTTTCAGGTAAACGCAGTCACTTTTCAGCTCAAAGGAAGCAACATCGTTCACGAAGCTCACATGTTTCTCACTCTTAACTGAAAAGCATTGGAGGTTAGGGGTCCTGGTGTTTGTATCAGTTTAAGAAGCAGAGTTGAACTAGATATGGTACGTGTGTGTACGAAACACAGTTCTTTTGTTCTGAGCCCACTCACGTTTCCCACCTTATTAGAGACTGTAGAAAGCAAGAGCATGCTTCTTGCTCTAAAGCAGAGTGTGCTTCAAGGATGAGAACTGTGCTGTGTGTTTCCCTTCAGAATCGGAATGAAATGCCAGGCTCTGTGTCTTCCTACAAGCAAGACTTCGTTTCAGGTAAACGCCCTCACTTTTCAGCTCAAATGATGCTACATCATTCACGAAGCTCACACGTTTCTCACTCTTAACTGAAAAGCATTGGATGTTAGAGGACCTATGGTTTGTATCAGTTTCAGAAGCAGAGTTGAAGTAGATATGGTGCGTGTGTGTAGGAAACACAGTTCTTTTTTCCGAGCACACTCACCTTTCCTGCATTATTAGAGACTCTAGAAAGCAAGAGCGTGCTTCTTGCTCTAAAGCAGAGTGTGGTTCATGGATGAGAACTGTGCTGTTTGTTTCCCTTCAGAAACGGAGTGAAATCTCAGGCTCTGTGTCTTCCTACAAGCAAGACTTCATTTCAGGTAAACGCAGTCATTTTTCAGCTCAAACGAAGCTACATCGTTCCCTAAGCTCACACGTTTCTCGCTCTGAACTGAAAAGCATTGGATGTTAGAGGTCCTGTGGTTTGTATCAGTTTCAGAAGCAAAGTTTAACTAGATATGGTCCATGTGTGTAGGAAATACAGTTCTTTTGTTCTGAGTACACTCACATTTCCCGCCTTAGTAGAGACTCTACAATGCAAAAGCATGCTTCTTGCTCTAAAGCAGAGTGTGGTTCATGGAAGAGTACTGGGCTATTTGTTTCACTTCAGAAACAGAGTGCAATGCCAGGCTCTGTGGCTTCTTACAAGCCAGACTTCGTTTCAGGTAAGCGCAGTCACTTTTCAGCTAAAACGAAGCAACATCGTTCAGGAAGCTGACACATTTCTCACTGTTAACTGAAAAGCATTGGATGTTAGAGGACCTGGGGTTTGTATCAATTTCAGAAGCAGAGTTGAACTAGATATGGTCCCTGTGTGTAGGAAACTCAGTTCTTTTGTTCTGAGCACACTCACGTTTCCCGCCTTATTAGAGACTCTAGAAAGTAAGAGCGTGCTTCTTACACTAAAGCAGAGTGTGGTTCATGGATGAGAACTGTGCTTTGTCTTTCCATTCAGAACCAGAATGAAATGCCAGGCTCTGTGCCTTCCTACAAGCAATACTTCTTTTCAGGTAAACGCAGTCACTTTTCAGCTCAAACGAAGCTACATCGTTCACGAAGCTCACACGTTTCTCACTCTTAACTGAAAAGCATTGGATGTTAGAGGACCTATGGTTTGTATCAGTTTCAGAAGCAGAGTTGAACTAGATATGGTGCATGTGTGTAGGAAACACAGTTCTTTTTTTCTGAGAACACTCACGTTTCCTGCATTATTAGAGACTCTAGAAAGCAAGAGCATGCTTCCTGCTCTAAAGCAGAGTGTGGTTCATGGAAGAGTACTGGGCTATTTGCTTCACTTCAGAAACAGAATGAAATGCCAGGCTCTGTGTCTTCTTACAAGCCAGACTTCGTTTCAGGTAAACGCAGTCACTTTTCAGCTAAAACGAAGCAACATCGTTCAGGAAGCTCACACGTTTCTCACTGTTAACTGAAAAGCATTGGATGTTAGAGGACCTGGGGTTTGTATCAATTTCAGAAGCAGAGTTGAACTAGATATGGTACGTGTGTGTAGGAAACTCAGTTCTTTTGTTCTGACCCCACTCACGTTTCCCACCTTATTAGAGACTGTAGAAAGCAAGAGCATGCTTCTTGCTCTAAAGCAGAGTGTGCTTCATGGATGAGAACTGTGCTGTGTGTTTCCCTTCAGAAACGGAATGAAATGCCAGGCTCTGTGTCTTCCTACAAGCAAGACTTCGTTTCAGGTTAACGCCCTCACTTTTCAGCTCAAACGATGCTACATCGTTCACGAAGCTCACACGTTTCTCACTCTTAACTGAAAAGCATTGGATGTTAGAGGATCTATGGTTTGTATCAGTTTCAGAAGCAGAGTTGAAGTAGATATGGTGCGTGTGTATAGGAAACACAGTTCTTTTGTTCTGAGCACACTCTCGTTTCCTGCCTTTTTGGATAATCTAGAAAGCAAGAGCATGCTTCTTGCTCTAAAGCAGAGTGTGCTTCATGGAAGAGTACTGGGCTATTTGTTTCACTTCAGAAAAAGAGTGAAATGCCATGCTCTGTGGCTTCTTACAAGCCAGACTTCGTTTCAGGTAAACGCAGTCACTTTGCAGCTGAAACGAAGCAACATCGTTCACGAAACTCACACCTTTCTCACTGTTAACTGAAAAGCATTGGAGGTTAGAGGACCTGATGTTTGTATCAGTTTAAGAAGCAGAGTTGAACTAGATATGGTACGTGTGTGTAGGAAACACAGTTCTTTGTTCTGAGCACACTCACGTTTCCCGCCTTATTAGAGAATCTAGAAAGCAAGAGCATGCTTCTTGCTCTAAAGCAGAGTGTGGTTCATGGAAGAGTACTGGGCTATTTGTTTCACTTCAGAAACAGAGTGCAATGCCAGGCTCTGTGACTTCCTACAAGCAAGACTTCGTTTCAGGTAAACGCAGTTACTTTTCAGCTAAAACGAAGCAACATCGTTCAGGAAGCTCACACGTTTCTCACTGTTAACTGAAAAGCATTGGATGTTAGAGGACCTGGGGTTTGTATCAATTTCAGAAGCAGAGTTGAACTAGATATGGTCCCTGTGTGTAGGAAACTCAGTTCTTTTGTTCTGAGCACACTCACGTTTCCCGCCTTATTAGAGACTCTAGAAAGTAAGAGCGTGCTTCTTACACTAAAGCAGAGTGTGGTTCATGGATGAGAACTGTGCTTTGTCTTTCCATTCAGAACCGGAGTGAAATGCCAGGCTCTGTGCCTTCCTACAAGCAATACTTCTTTTCAGGTAAACGCAGTCAATTTTCAGCTAAAACGAAGCAACATCGTTCACGAAGCTCACATGTTTCTCACTCTTAACTGAAAAGCATTGGAGGTTAGAGGACCTGGTGTTTGTATCAGTTTAAGAAGCAGAGTTGAACTAGATATGGTACGTGTGTGTACGAAACACAGTTCTTTTGTTCTGACCCCACTCACGTTTCCCACCTTATTAGAGACTGTAGAAAGCAAGAGCATGCTTCTTGCTCTAAAGCAGAGTGTGCTTCATGGATGAGAACTGTGCTGTGTGTTTCCCTTCAGAAACGGAATGAAATGCCAGGCTCTGTGTCTTCCTACAAGCAAGACTTCGTTTCAGGTAAACGCCCTCACTTTTCAGCTCAAACGATGCTACATCGTTCACGAAGCTCACACGTTTCTCACTCTTAACTGAAAAGCATTGGATGTTAGAGGATCTATGGTTTGTATCAGTTGAAGTAGATATGGTGCGTGTGTATAGGAAACACAGTTCTTTTGTTCTGAGCACACTCTCGTTTCCTGCCTTTTTGGATAATCTAGAAAGCAAGAGCATGCTTCTTGCTCTAAAGCAGAGTGTGCTTCATGGAAGAGTACTGGGCTATTTGTTTCACTTCAGAAAAAGAGTGAAATGCCATGCTCTGTGTCTTCTTACAAGCCAGACTTCGTTTCAGGTAAACGCAGTCACTTTGCAGCTGAAACGAAGCAACATCGTTCACGAAACTCACACCTTTCTCACTGTTAACTGAAAAGCATTGGAGGTTAGAGGACCTGATGTTTGTATCAGTTTAAGAAGCAGAGTTGAACTAGATATGGTACGTGTGTGTAGGAAACACAGTTCTTTGTTCTGAGCACACTCACGTTTCCCGCCTTATTAGAGAATCTAGAAAGCAAGAGCATGCTTCTTGCTCTAAAGCAGAGTGTGGTTCATGGAAGAGTACTGGGCTATTTGTTTCACTTCAGAAACAGAGTGAAATGCCAGGCTCTGTGACTTCCTACAAGCAAGACTTCGTTTCAGGTAAACGCAGTTACTTTTCAGCTAAAACGAAGCAACATCGTTCAGGAAGCTCACACGTTTCTCACTGTTAACTGAAAAGCATTGGATGTTAGAGGACCTGGGGTTTGTATCAATTTCAGAAGCAGAGTTGAACTAGATATGGTCCCTGTGTGTAGGAAACTCAGTTCTTTTGTTCTGAGCACACTCACGTTTCCCGCCTTATTAGAGACTCTAGAAAGTAAGAGCGTGCTTCTTACACTAAAGCAGAGTGTGGTTCATGGATGAGAACTGTGCTTTGTCTTTCCATTCAGAACCGGAGTGAAATGCCAGGCTCTGTGCCTTCCTACAAGCAATACTTCTTTTCAGGTAAACGCAGTCACTTTTCAGCTAAAACGAAGCAACATCGTTCACGAAGCTCACATGTTTCTCACTCTTACCTGAAAAGCATTGGATGTTAGGGGTCCTGGTGTTTGTATCAGTTTAAGAAGCAGAGTTGAACTAGATATGGTACGTGTGTGTAGGAAACACAGTTCTTTGTTCTGAGCACACTCACGTTTCCCGCCTTATTAGAGAATCTAGAAAGCAAGAGCATGCTTCTTGCTCTAAAGCAGAGTGTGGTTCATGGAAGAGTACTGGGCTATTTGTTTCACTTCAGAAACAGAGTGCAATGCCAGGCTCTGTGACTTCCTACAAGCAAGACTTCGTTTCAGGTAAACGCAGTTACTTTTCAGCTAAAACGAAGCAACATCGTTCAGGAAGCTCACACGTTTCTCACTGTTAACTGAAAAGCATTGGATGTTAGAGGACCTGGGGTTTGTATCAATTTCAGAAGCAGAGTTGAACTAGATATGGTCCCTGTGTGTAGGAAACTCAGTTCTTTTGTTCTGAGCACACTCACGTTTCCCGCCTTATTAGAGACTCTAGAAAGTAAGAGCGTGCTTCTTACACTAAAGCAGAGTGTGGTTCATGGATGAGAACTGTGCTGTGTGTTTCCCTTCAGAATCGGAATGAAATGCCAGGCTCTGTGTCTTCCTACAAGCAAGACTTCGTTTCAGGTAAACGCCCTCACTTTTCAGCTCAAACGATGCTACATCATTCACGAAGCTCACACGTTTCTCACTCTTAACTGAAAAGCATAGGATGTTAGAGGACCTATGGTTTGTATCAGTTTCAGAAGCAGAGTTGAAGTAGATATGGTGCGTGTGTGTAGGAAACACAGTTCTTTTTTCCGAGCACACTCACTTTTCCTGCATTATTAGAGACTCTAGAAAGCAAGAGCGTGCTTCTTGCTCTAAAGCAGAGTGTGGTTCATGGATGAGAACTGTGCTGTTTGTTTCCCTTCAGAAACGGAGTGAAATCTCAGGCTCTGTGTCTTCCTACAAGCAAGACTTCATTTCAGGTAAACGCAGTCATTTTTCAGCTCAAACGAAGCTACATCGTTCCCTAAGCTCACACGTTTCTCGCTCTGAACTGAAAAGCATTGGATGTTAGAGGACCTGTGGTTTGTATCAGTTTCAGAAGCAAAGTTTAACTAGATATGGTCCATGTGTGTAGGAAATACAGTTCTTTTGTTCTGAGTACACTCACATTTCCCGCCTTAGTAGAGACTCTACAATGCAAAAGCATGCTTCTTGCTCTAAAGCAGAGTGTGGTTCATGGAAGAGTACTGGGCTATTTGTTTCACTTCAGAAACAGAGTGCAATGCCAGGCTCTGTGGCTTCTTACAAGCCAGACTTCGTTTCAGGTAAACGCAGTCACTTTGCAGCTAAAACGAAGCAACATCGTTCACGAAGCTCACACCTTTCTCACTGTTAACTGAAAAGCATTGGATGTTAGAGGACCTGGGGTTTGTATCAATTTCAGAAGCAGAGTTGAACTAGATATGGTACGTGTGTGTAGGAAACACAGTTCTTTTGTTCTGAGCACACTCACGTTTCCCGCCTTATTAGAGACTCTAGAAAGTAAGAGCGTGCTTCTTACACTAAAGCAGAGTGTGGTTCATGGATGAGAACTGTGCTTTGTCTTTCCATTCAGAACCAGAATGAAATGCCAGGCTCTGTGCCTTCCTACAAGCAATACTTCTTTTCAGGTAAACGCAGTCACTTTTCAGCTCAAACGAAGCTACATCGTTCACGAAGCTCACACGTTTCTCACTCTTAACTGAAAAGCATTGGATGTTAGAGGACCTATGGTTTGTATCAGTTTCAGAAGCAGAGTTGAACTAGATATGGTGCATGTGTGTAGGAAACACAGTTCTTTTTTTCTGAGAACACTCACGTTTCCTGCATTATTAGAGACTCTAGAAAGCAAGAGCATGCTTCCTGCTCTAAAGCAGAGTGTGGTTCATGGAAGAGTACTGGGCTATTTGCTTCACTTCAGAAACAGAATGAAATGCCAGGCTCTGTGTCTTCTTACAAGCCAGACTTCGTTTCAGGTAAACGCAGTCACTTTTCAGCTAAAACGAAGCAACATCGTTCAAGAAGCTCACATGTTTCTCACTCTTAACTGAAAAGCATTGGAGGTTAGAGGACCTGGTGTTTGTATCAGTTTAAGAAGCAGAGTTGAACTAGATATGGTACGTGTGTGTACGAAACACAGTTCTTTTGTTCTGAGCCCACTCACGTTTCCCACCTTATTAGAGACTGTAGAAAGCAAGAGCATGCTTCTTGCTCTAAAGCAGAGTGTGCTTCATGGATGAGAACTGTGCTGTGTGTTTCCCTTCAGAAACGAAATTAAATGACAGGCTCTGTGTCTTCCTACAAGCAAGACTTCGTTTCAGGTAAACGCCCTCACTTTTCAACTCAAACGATGCTACATCGTTCACGAAGCTCACACGTTTCTCACTCTTAACTGAAAAGCATTGGATGTTAGAGGATCTATGGTTTCTATCAGTTTCAGAAGCAGAGTTGAAGTAGATATGGTGCGTGTGTATAGGAAACACAGTTCTTTTGTTCTGATCACACTCTCGTTTCCTGCCTTTTTGGATAATCTAGAAAGCAAGAGCATGCTTCTTGCTCTAAAGCAGAGTGTGCTTCATGAAAGAGTACTGGGTTATTTGTTTCAGTTCAGAAACAGAGTGAAATGCCAGGCTCTGTGGCTTCTTACAAGCAAGACTTCGTTTCATCTAAACGCAGTCACTTTTTAGCTAAAACGAAGCAACATCGTTCACGAAGCTCACACGTTTCTCACTCTTAACTGAAAAGCATTGGAGGCTAGAGGACCTGATGTTTGTATTAGTTTATGAAGCAGAGTTGAACTAGATATGGTACGTGTGTGTAGGAAACACAGTTCTTTTTTTCTGAGCACACTCACGTTTCCTGCCTTATTAGAAACTCTAGAAAGCAAGAGCATGCTTCTTGCTCTAAAGCAGAGTGTGGTTCATCGAAGAGTACTGGGCTATTTGTTTCACTTCAGAAACAGAGTGAAATGCCAGGCTCTGTGACTTCCTACAAGCAAGACTTCGTTTCAGGTAAACGCAGTCACTTTTCAGCTAAAACGAAGCAACATCGTTCAGGAAGCTCACACGTTTCTCACTGTTAACTGAAAAGCATTGGATGTTAGAGGACATGGGGTTTGTATCAATTTCAGAAGCAGAGTTGAACTAGATATGGTGCGTGTGTGTAGGAAACACAGTTCTTTTTTTCTGAGCACACTCAGGTTTCCTGCATTATTAGAGAATCTAGAAAGAAAAGCATGCTTCTTGCTATAAAGCAGAGTGCGGTTCATGGAAGAGTACTGCGCTATTTGTTTCACTTCAGAAACAGAATGAAATGCCAGGCTCTGTGGCTTCTTACAAGCCAGACTTCGTTTCAGGTAAACGCAGTCACTTTTCAGCTAAAACGAAGCAACATCGTTCACGAAGCTCACATGTTTCTCACTCTTAACTGAAAAGCATTGGAGGTTAGAGGACCTGGTGTTTGTATCAGTTTAAGAAGCAGAGTTGAACTAGATATGGTACGTGTGTGTACGAATCACAGTTCTTTTGTTCTGAGCCCACTCACGTTTCCCACCTTATTAGAGACTGTAGAAAGCAAGAGCATGCTTCTTGCTCTAAAGCAGAGTGTGCTTCATGGAAGAGTACTGGGCTATTTGTTTCACTTCAGAAACAGAGTGAAATGCCAGGCTCTGTGGCTTCTTACAAGCAAGACTTCGTTTCATCTAAACGCAGTCACTTTTTAGCTAAAACGAAGCAACATCGTTCACGAAGCTCACACGTTTCTCACCCTTAACTGAAAAGCATTGGAGGTTAGAGGACCTGATGTTTGTATTAGTTTCAGAAGCAGAGTTGAACTAGATATGGTACGTGTGTGTAGGAATCACAGTTCTTTTTTTCTGAGCACACTCACGTTTCCTGCATTATTAGGGACTCTAGAAAGCAAAAGCATGCTTCTTGCTCTAAAGCAGAGTGTGGTTCATGGAAGAGTACTGGGCTACTTGTTTCACTTCAGAAACAGAGTGAAATGCCAGGCTCTGTGGCTTCTTACAAGCCAGACTTCGTTTCAGGTAAACACAGTCACTTTGCAGCTAAAACGAAGCAACATCGTTCACGAAGCTCACACGTTTCTCACTGATAACTGAAAAGCATTGGAGGTTAGAGGACCTGATGTTTGTATCAGTTTAAGAAGCAGAGTTGAACTAGATATGGTACATGTGTGTAGGAAACACAGTTCTTTTGTTCTGAGCACACTCACGTTTCCCGCCTTATTAGAGAATCTAGAAAGCAAGAGCATGCTTCTTGCTCTAAAGCAGAGTGTGGTTCATGGAAGTGTACTGGGCTATTTGTTTCACTTCAGAAACAGAGTGCAATGCCAGGCTCTGTGACTTCCTACAAGCAAGACTTCGTTTCAGGTAAACGCAGTCACTTTTCAGCTAAAACGAAGCAACAGCGTTCAGGAAGCTCACACGTTTCTCACTGTTAACTGAAAAGCATTGGATGTTAGTGGACCTGGGGTTTGTATCAATTTCAGAGCAGAGTTGAACTAGATATGGTCCGAGTGTGTAGGAAACTCAGTTCTTTTGTTCGGAGCACACTCACGTTTCCCGCCTTATTAGAGAATCTAGAAAGTAAGAGCGTGCTTCTTACACTAAAGCAGAGTGTGGTTCATGGATGAGAACTGTGCTTTGTCTTTCCATTCAGAACCGGAGTGAAATGCCAGGCTCTGTGCCTTCCTACAAGCAATACTTCTTTTCAGGTAAACGCAGTCACTTTTCAGCTCAAACGAAGCTACATCGTTCACGAAGCTCACACGTTTCTCACTCTTAACTGAAAAGCATTGGATGTTAGAGGACCTATGGTTTGTATCAGTTTCAGAAGCAGAGTTGAACTAGATATGGTGCATGTGTGTAGGAATCACAGTTCTTTTTTTCTGAGCACACTCACGTTTCCTTCATTATTAGAGACTCTAAAAGCAAAAGCATGCTTCCTGCTCTAAAGCAGAGTGTGGTTCATGGAAGAGTACTGGGCTATTTGTTTCACTTCAGAAACAGAATGAAATGCCAGGCTCTGTGGCTTCTTACAAGCCAGATTTCGTTTCAGGTAAACGCAGTCACTTTTCAGCTAAAACGAAGCAACATCGTTCACGAAGCTCACATGTTTCTCACTCTTAACTGAAAAGCATTGGAGTTTAGGGGACCTGGTGTTTGTATCAATTTCAGAAGCAGAGTTGAACTAGATATGGTACGTGTGTGTACGAAACACAGTTCTTTTGTTCTGAGCCCACTCACGTTTCCCACCTTATTAGAGACTGTAGAAAGCAAGAGCATGCTTCTTGCTCTAAAGCAGAGTGTGCTTCATGGATGAGAACTGTGCTGTGTGTTTCCCTTCAGAATCGGAATGAAATGCCAGGCTCTGTGTCTTCCTACAAGCAAGACTTCGTTTCAGGTAAACGCCCTCACTTTTCAGCTCAAACGATGCTACATCATTTACGAAGCTCACACGTTTCTCACTCTTAACTGAAAAGCATTGGATGTTAGAGGACCTATGGTTTGTATCAGTTTCAGAAGCAGAGTTGAAGTAGATATGGTGCGTGTGTGTAGGAAACACAGTTCTTTTTTCCGAGCACACTCATGTTTCCTGCATTATTAGAGACTCTAGAAAGCAATGAGCGTGCTTCTTGCTCTAAAGCAGAGTGTGGTTCATGGATGAGAACTGTGCTGTGTGTTTCCCTTCAGAAACGGAGTGAAATCTCAGGCTCTATGTCTTCCTACAAGCAAGACTTCATTTCAGGTAAACGCAGTCATTTTTCAGCACAAACGAAGCTACATCGTTCCCTAAGCTCACACGTTTCTCGCTCTGAACTGAAAAGCATTGGATGTTAGGGGACCTGTGGTTTGTATCTGTTTCAGAAGCAAAGTTTAACTAGATATGGTCCATGTGTGTAGGAAATACAGTTCTTTTGTTCTGAGTACACTCACATTTCCCGCCTTAGTAGAGACTCTACAATGCAAAAGCATTATTCTTGCTCTAAAGCAGAGTGTGGTTCATGGAAGAGTACTGGGCTATTTGTTTCACTTCAGAAACAGAGTGAAATGCCAGGCTCTGTGGCTTCTTACAAGCCAGACTTCGTTTCAGGTAAACACAGTCACTTTGCAGCTAAAACGAAGCAACATCGTTCACGAAGCTCACACGTTTCTCACTGATAACTGAAAAGCATTGGAGGTTAGAGGACCTGATGTTTGTATCAGTTTAAGAAGCAGAGTTGAACTAGATATGGTACATGTGTGTAGGAAACACAGTTCTTTTGTTCTGAGCACACTCACGTTTCCCGCCTTATTAGAGAATCTAGAAAGCAAGAGCATGCTTCTTGCTCTAAAGCAGAGTGTGGTTCATGGAAGTGTACTGGGCTATTTGTTTCACTTCAGAAACAGAGTGCAATGCCAGGCTCTGTGACTTCCTACAAGCAAGACTTCGTTTCAGGTAAACGCAGTCACTTTTCAGCTAAAACGAAGCAACATCGTTCAGGAAGCTCACACGTTTCTCACTGTTAACTGAAAAGCATTGGATGTTAGTGGACCTGGGGTTTGTATCAATTTCAGAGCAGAGTTGAACTAGATATGGTCCGAGTGTGTAGGAAACTCAGTTCTTTTGTTCGGAGCACACTCACGTTTCCCGCCTTATTAGAGAATCTAGAAAGTAAGAGCGTGCTTCTTACACTAAAGCAGAGTGTGGTTCATGGATGAGAACTGTGCTTTGTCTTTCCATTCAGAACCAGAATAAAATGCCAGGCTCTGTGCCTTCCTACAAGCAATACTTCTTTTCAGGTAAACGCAGTCACTTTTCAGCCTAAACGAAGCTACATCGTTCACGAAGCTCACACGTTTCTCACTCTTAACTGAAAAGCATTGGATGTTAGAGGACCTATGGTTTGTATCAGTTTCAGAAGCAGAGTTGAACTAGATATGGTGCATGTGTGTAGGAATCACAGTTCTTTTGTTCAGAGGACACTCATGTTTCTCGCATTATTATAGAATCTAGAAAGCATGAGCATGCTTCTTGCTCTAAAGCAGAGTGTGGTTCATGGAAGAGTACTGGGCTATTTGTTTCACTTCAGAAATAGAGTGCAATGCCAGGCTCTTTGACTTCCTACAAGCAAGACTTCATTTCAGGTAAATGCAGTCACTTTTCAGCTAAAACGAAGCAACATCGTTCAGGAAGCTCACACGTTTCTCAGTGTTAACTGAAAAGCATTGGATGTTAGAGGACCTGGGGTTTGTATCAATTTCAGAAGCAGAATTGAACTAGATATGGTCCGTGTGTGTAGGAAACTCAGTTCTTTTGTTCTGAGCACACTCACGTTTCCCGCCTTATTAGAGACTCTAGAAAGTAAGAGTGTGCTTCTTACACTAAAGCAGAGTGTGGTTCATGGATGAGAACTGTGCTTTGTCTTTCCATTCAGAACCGGAGTGAAATGCCAGGCTCTGTGCCTTCCTACAAGCAATACTTCTTTTCAGGTAAACGCAGTCACTTTTCAGCTCAAACGAAGCTACATCTTTCACGAAGCTCACACGTTTCTCACTCTTAACTGAAAAGCATTGGATGTTAGAGGACCTATGGTTTGTATCAGTTTCAGAAGCAGAGTTGAACTAGATATGGTGCATGTGTGTAGGAATCACAGTTCTTTTTTTCTGAGCACACTCACGTTTCCTTCATTATTAGAGACTCTAAAAGCAAAAGCATGCTTCCTGCTCTAAAGCAGAGTGTGGTTCATGGAAGAGTACTGGGCTATTTGTTTCACTTCAGAAACAGAATGAAATGCCAGGCTCTGTGGCTTCTTACAAGCCAGATTTCGTTTCAGGTAAACGCAGTCACTTTTCAGCTCAAATGAAGCAACATCGTTCACGAAGCTCACATGTTTCTCACTCTTAACTGAAAAGCATTGGAGTTTAGGGGACCTGGTGTTTGTATCAGTTTAAGAAGCAGAGTTGAACTAGATATGGTACGTGTGTGTACGAAACACAGTTCTTTTGTTCTGAGCCCACTCACGTTTCCCACCTTATTAGAGACTGTAGAAAGCAAGAGCATGCTTCTTGCTCTAAAGCAGAGTGTGCTTCATGGATGAGAACTGTGCTGTGTGTTTCCCTTCAGAATCGGAATGAAATGCCAGGCTCTGTGTCTTCCTACAAGCAAGACTTCGTTTCAGGTAAACGCCCTCACTTTTCAGCTCAAACGATGCTACATCATTTACGAAGCTCACACGTTTCTCACTCTTAACTGAAAAGCATTGGATGTTAGAGGACCTATGGTTTGTATCAGTTTCAGAAGCAGAGTTGAAGTAGATATGGTGCGTGTGTGTAGGAAACACAGTTCTTTTTTCCGAGCACACTCATGTTTCCTGCATTATTAGAGACTCTAGAAAGCAATGAGCGTGCTTCTTGCTCTAAAGCAGAGTGTGGTTCATGGATGAGAACTGTGCAATGTGTGTTTCCCTTCAGAAACGGAGTGAAATCTCAGGCTCTATGTCTTCCTACAAGCAAGACTTCATTTCAGGTAAACGCAGTCATTTTTCAGCACAAACGAAGCTACATCGTTCCCTAAGCTCACACGTTTCTCGCTCTGAACTGAAAAGCATTGGATGTTAGGGGACCTGTGGTTTGTATCTGTTTCAGAAGCAAAGTTTAACTAGATATGGTCCATGTGTGTAGGAAATACAGTTCTTTTGTTCTGAGTACACTCACATTTCCCGCCTTAGTAGAGACTCTACAATGCAAAAGCATTATTCTTGCTCTAAAGCAGAGTGTGGTTCATGGAAGAGTACTGGGCTATTTGTTTCACTTCAGAAACAGAGTGAAATGCCAGGCTCTGTGGCTTCTTACAAGCAAGACTTCGTTTCATCTAAACGCAGTCACTTTTTAGCTAAAACGAAGCAACATCGTTCACGAAGCTCACACGTTTCTCACCCTTAACTGAAAAGCATTGGAGGTTAGAGGACCTGATGTTTGTATTAGTTTCAGAAGCAGAGTTGAACTAGATATGGTACGTGTGTGTAGGAATCACAGTTCTTTTTTTCTGAGCACACTCACGTTTCCTGCATTATTAGGGACTCTAGAAAGCAAAAGCATGCTTCTTGCTCTAAAGCAGAGTGTGGTTCATGGAAGAGTACTGGGCTACTTGTTTCACTTCAGAAACAGAGTGAAATGCCAGGCTCTGTGGCTTCTTACAAGCCAGACTTCGTTTCAGGTAAACACAGTCACTTTGCAGCTAAAACGAAGCAACATCGTTCACGAAGCTCACACGTTTCTCACTGATAACTGAAAAGCATTGGAGGTTAGAGGACCTGATGTTTGTATCAGTTTAAGAAGCAGAGTTGAACTAGATATGGTACATGTGTGTAGGAAACACAGTTCTTTTGTTCTGAGCACACTCACGTTTCCCGCCTTATTAGAGAATCTAGAAAGCAAGAGCATGCTTCTTGCTCTAAAGCAGAGTGTGGTTCATGGAAGTGTACTGGGCTATTTGTTTCACTTCAGAAACAGAGTGCAATGCCAGGCTCTGTGACTTCCTACAAGCAAGACTTCGTTTCAGGTAAACGCAGTCACTTTTCAGCTAAAACGAAGCAACATCGTTCAGGAAGCTCACACGTTTCTCACTGTTAACTGAAAAGCATTGGATGTTAGTGGACCTGGGGTTTGTATCAATTTCAGAGCAGAGTTGAACTAGATATGGTCCGAGTGTGTAGGAAACTCAGTTCTTTTGTTCGGAGCACACTCACGTTTCCCGCCTTATTAGAGAATCTAGAAAGTAAGAGCGTGCTTCTTACACTAAAGCAGAGTGTGGTTCATGGATGAGAACTGTGCTTTGTCTTTCCATTCAGAACCAGAATAAAATGCCAGGCTCTGTGCCTTCCTACAAGCAATACTTCTTTTCAGGTAAACGCAGTCACTTTTCAGCCTAAACGAAGCTACATCGTTCACGAAGCTCACACGTTTCTCACTCTTAACTGAAAAGCATTGGATGTTAGAGGACCTATGGTTTGTATCAGTTTCAGAAGCAGAGTTGAACTAGATATGGTGCATGTGTGTAGGAATCACAGTTCTTTTGTTCAGAGGACACTCATGTTTCTCGCATTATTATAGAATCTAGAAAGCATGAGCATGCTTCTTGCTCTAAAGCAGAGTGTGGTTCATGGAAGAGTACTGGGCTATTTGTTTCACTTCAGAAATAGAGTGCAATGCCAGGCTCTTTGACTTCCTACAAGCAAGACTTCATTTCAGGTAAATGCAGTCACTTTTCAGCTAAAACGAAGCAACATCGTTCAGGAAGCTCACACGTTTCTCAGTGTTAACTGAAAAGCATTGGATGTTAGAGGACCTGGGGTTTGTATCAATTTCAGAAGCAGAATTGAACTAGATATGGTCCGTGTGTGTAGGAAACTCAGTTCTTTTGTTCTGAGCACACTCACGTTTCCCGCCTTATTAGAGACTCTAGAAAGTAAGAGTGTGCTTCTTACACTAAAGCAGAGTGTGGTTCATGGATGAGAACTGTGCTTTGTCTTTCCATTCAGAACCGGAGTGAAATGCCAGGCTCTGTGCCTTCCTACAAGCAATACTTCTTTTCAGGTAAACGCAGTCACTTTTCAGCTCAAACGAAGCTACATCGTTCACGAAGCTCACACGTTTCTCACTCTTAACTGAAAAGCATTGGATGTTAGAGGACCTATGGTTTGTATCAGTTTCAGAAGCAGAGTTGAACTAGATATGGTGCATGTGTGTAGGAATCACAGTTCTTTTTTTCTGAGCACACTCACGTTTCCTTCATTATTAGAGACTCTAAAAGCAAAAGCATGCTTCCTGCTCTAAAGCAGAGTGTGGTTCATGGAAGAGTACTGGGCTATTTGTTTCACTTCAGAAACAGAATGAAATGCCAGGCTCTGTGGCTTCTTACAAGCCAGATTTCGTTTCAGGTAAACGCAGTCACTTTTCAGCTAAAACGAAGCAACATCGTTCACGAAGCTCACATGTTTCTCACTCTTAACTGAAAAGCATTGGAGTTTAGGGGACCTGGTGTTTGTATCAGTTTAAGAAGCAGAGTTGAACTAGATATGGTACGTGTGTGTACGAAACACAGTTCTTTTGTTCTGAGCCCACTCACGTTTCCCACCTTATTAGAGACTGTAGAAAGCAAGAGCATGCTTCTTGCTCTAAAGCAGAGTGTGCTTCATGGATGAGAACTGTGCTGTGTGTTTCCCTTCAGAATCGGAATGAAATGCCAGGCTCTGTGTCTTCCTACAAGCAAGACTTCGTTTCAGGTAAACGCCCTCACTTTTCAGCTCAAACGATGCTACATCATTTACGAAGCTCACACGTTTCTCACTCTTAACTGAAAAGCATTGGATGTTAGAGGACCTATGGTTTGTATCAGTTTCAGAAGCAGAGTTGAAGTAGATATGGTGCGTGTGTGTAGGAAACACAGTTCTTTTTTCCGAGCACACTCATGTTTCCTGCATTATTAGAGACTCTAGAAAGCAATGAGCGTGCTTCTTGCTCTAAAGCAGAGTGTGGTTCATGGATGAGAACTGTGCTGTGTGTTTCCCTTCAGAAACGGAGTGAAATCTCAGGCTCTATGTCTTCCTACAAGCAAGACTTCATTTCAGGTAAACGCAGTCATTTTTCAGCACAAACGAAGCTACATCGTTCCCTAAGCTCACACGTTTCTCGCTCTGAACTGAAAAGCATTGGATGTTAGGGGACCTGTGGTTTGTATCTGTTTCAGAAGCAAAGTTTAACTAGATATGGTCCATGTGTGTAGGAAATACAGTTCTTTTGTTCTGAGTACACTCACATTTCCCGCCTTAGTAGAGACTCTACAATGCAAAAGCATTATTCTTGCTCTAAAGCAGAGTGTGGTTCATGGAAGAGTACTGGGCTATTTGTTTCACTTCAGAAACAGAGTGAAATGCCAGGCTCTGTGGATTCTTACAACCAAGACTTCGTTTCATCTAAACGCAGTCCCTTTTTAGCTAAAACGAAGCAACATCGTTCACGAAGCTCACATGTTTCTCACTGTTAACTGAAAAGCATTGGATGTTAGAGGACCTATGGTTTGTATCAGTTTCAGAAGCAGAGTTGAAGTAGATATGGTGCGTGTGTGTAGGAAACACAGTTCTTTTGTTCTGAGCACACTCTCATTTCATGCCTTATTGGATAATCTAGAAAGCAAGAGCATGCTTCTTGCTCTAAAGCAGATTGCGGTTCATGGAAAAGTACTGGGCTATTTGTTTCACTTCAGAAACAGAATGAAATGCCAGGCTCTGTGGCTTCTTACAAGCCAGACTTCGTTTCAGGTAAACGCAGTCACTTTTCAGCTAAAACGAAGCAACATCTTTCACGAAGCTCACATGTTTCTCACTCTTAACTGAAAAGCATTGGAGGTTAGAGGACCTGGTGTTTGTATCAGTTTAAGAAGCAGAGTTGAACTAGATATGGTACGTGTGTGTACGAAACACAGTTCTTTTGTTCTGAGCCCACTCACATTTCCCAACTTATTAGAGACTGTAGAAAGCAAGAGCATGCTTCTTGCTCTAAAGCAGAGTGTGCTTCATGGATGAGAACTGTGCTGTGTGTTTCCCTTCAGAATCGGAATGAAATGCCAGGCTCTGTGTCTTCCTACAAGCAAGACTTCGTTTCAGGTAAACGCCCTCACTTTTCAGCTCAAACTAAGCTACATCATTCAAGAAGCTCACACGTTTCTCACTCTTAACTGAAAAGCATTGGATGTTAGAGGATCTATGGTTTGTATCAGTTTCAGAAGCAGAGTTGAAGTAGATATGGTGCGTGTGTGTAGGAAACACAGTTCTTTTGTTCTGAGCACACACTCATTTCCTGCCTTATTGGATAATCTAGAAAGCAAGAGCATGCTTCTTGCTCTAAAGCAGAGTGTGCTTCATGGAAGAGTATTGGGCTATTTGTTTCACTTCAGAAACAGAGTGAAATTCCAGGCTCTGTGGCTTTTTACAAGCAAGACTTCGTTTCATCTAAACGCAGTCATTTTTAGCTAAAACGAAGCAACATCGTTCACGAAGCTCACACGTTTCTCACTCTTAACTGAAAAGCATTGGAGGTTAGAGGACCTGATGTTTGTATTAGTTTCAGAAGCAAAGTTGAACTAGTTATGGTACGTGTGTGTAGGAAACACAGTTCTTTTTTTCTGAGCACACTCACGTTTCCTGCATTATTAGGGACTCTAGAAAGCAAAAGCATGCTTCTTGCTCTAAAGCAGAGTGTGGTTCATGGAAGAGTACTGGGCTACTTGTTTCACTTCAGAAACAGAGTGAAATGCCAGGCTCTGTGGCTTCTTACAAGCCAGACTTCGTTTCAGGTAAACACAGTCACTTTGCAGCTAAAACGAAGCAACATCGTTCACGAAGCTCACACGTTTCTCACTGTTAACTGAAAAGCATTGGAGGTTAGAGGACCTGATGTTTGTATCAGTTTAAGAAGCAGAGTTGAACTAGATATGGTACGTGTGTGTACGAAACACAGTTCTTTTGTTCTGAGCCCACTCACGTTTCCCACCTTATTAGAGACTCTAGAAAGCAAGAGCATGCTTCTTGCTCTAAAGCAGAGTGTGCTTCATGGATGAGAACTGTGCTGTGTGTTTCCCTTCAGAATCGGAATGAAATGCCAGGCTCTGTGTCTTCCTACAAGCAAGACTTCGTTTCAGGTAAACGCCCTCACTTTTCAGCTCAAACGATGCTACATCATTTACGAAGCTCACACGTTTCTCGCTCTTAACTGAAAAGCATTGGATGTTAGAGGACCTATGGTTTGTATCAGTTTCAGAAGCAGAGTTGAAGTAGATATGGTGCGTGTGTGTAGGAAACACAGTTCTTTTTTCCGAGCACACTCATGTTTCCTGCATTATTAGAGACTCTAGAAAGCAATGAGCGTGCTTCTTGCTCTAAAGCAGAGTGTGGTTCATGGATGAGAACTGTGCTGTGTGTTTCCCTTCAGAAACGGAGTGAAATCTCAGGCTCTATGTCTTCCTACAAGCAAGACTTCATTTCAGGTAAACGCAGTCATTTTTCAGCACAAACGAAGCTACATCGTTCCCTAAGCTCACACGTTTCTCGCTCTGAACTGAAAAGCATTGGATGTTAGGGGACCTGTGGTTTGTATCTGTTTCAGAAGCAAAGTTTAACTAGATATGGTCCATGTGTGTAGGAAATACAGTTCTTTTGTTCTGAGTACACTCACATTTCCCGCCTTAGTAGAGACTCTACAATGCAAAAGCATTATTCTTGCTCTAAAGCAGAGTGTGGTTCATGGAAGAGTACTGGGCTATTTGTTTCACTTCAGAAACAGAGTGAAATGCCAGGCTCTGTGGCTTCTTACAAGCCAGACTTCGTTTCAGGTAAACACAGTCACTTTGCAGCTAAAACGAAGCAACATCGTTCACGAAGCTCACACGTTTCTCACTGATAACTGAAAAGCATTGGAGGTTAGAGGACCTGATGTTTGTATCAGTTTAAGAAGCAGAGTTGAACTAGATATGGTACATGTGTGTAGGAAACACAGTTCTTTTGTTCTGAGCACACTCACGTTTCCCGCCTTATTAGAGAATCTAGAAAGCAAGAGCATGCTTCTTGCTCTAAAGCAGAGTGTGGTTCATGGAAGTGTACTGGGCTATTTGTTTCACTTCAGAAACAGAGTGCAATGCCAGGCTCTGTGACTTCCTACAAGCAAGACTTCGTTTCAGGTAAACGCAGTCACTTTTCAGCTAAAACGAAGCAACATCGTTCAGGAAGCTCACACGTTTCTCACTGTTAACTGAAAAGCATTGGATGTTAGTGGACCTGGGGTTTGTATCAATTTCAGAGCAGAGTTGAACTAGATATGGTCCGAGTGTGTAGGAAACTCAGTTCTTTTGTTCGGAGCACACTCACGTTTCCCGCCTTATTAGAGAATCTAGAAAGTAAGAGCGTGCTTCTTACACTAAAGCAGAGTGTGGTTCATGGATGAGAACTGTGCTTTGTCTTTCCATTCAGAACCAGAATAAAATGCCAGGCTCTGTGCCTTCCTACAAGCAATACTTCTTTTCAGGTAAACGCAGTCACTTTTCAGCCTAAACGAAGCTACATCGTTCACGAAGCTCACACGTTTCTCACTCTTAACTGAAAAGCATTGGATGTTAGAGGACCTATGGTTTGTATCAGTTTCAGAAGCAGAGTTGAACTAGATATGGTGCATGTGTGTAGGAATCACAGTTCTTTTGTTCAGAGGACACTCATGTTTCTCGCATTATTATAGAATCTAGAAAGCATGAGCATGCTTCTTGCTCTAAAGCAGAGTGTGGTTCATGGAAGAGTACTGGGCTATTTGTTTCACTTCAGAAATAGAGTGCAATGCCAGGCTCTTTGACTTCCTACAAGCAAGACTTCATTTCAGGTAAATGCAGTCACTTTTCAGCTAAAACGAAGCAACATCGTTCAGGAAGCTCACACGTTTCTCAGTGTTAACTGAAAAGCATTGGATGTTAGAGGACCTGGGGTTTGTATCAATTTCAGAAGCAGAATTGAACTAGATATGGTCCGTGTGTGTAGGAAACTCAGTTCTTTTGTTCTGAGCACACTCACGTTTCCCGCCTTATTAGAGACTCTAGAAAGTAAGAGTGTGCTTCTTACACTAAAGCAGAGTGTGGTTCATGGATGAGAACTGTGCTTTGTCTTTCCATTCAGAACCGGAGTGAAATGCCAGGCTCTGTGCCTTCCTACAAGCAATACTTCTTTTCAGGTAAACGCAGTCACTTTTCAGCTCAAACGAAGCTACATCGTTCACGAAGCTCACACGTTTCTCACTCTTAACTGAAAAGCATTGGATGTTAGAGGACCTATGGTTTGTATCAGTTTCAGAAGCAGAGTTGAACTAGATATGGTGCATGTGTGTAGGAATCACAGTTCTTTTTTTCTGAGCACACTCACGTTTCCTTCATTATTAGAGACTCTAAAAGCAAAAGCATGCTTCCTGCTCTAAAGCAGAGTGTGGTTCATGGAAGAGTACTGGGCTATTTGTTTCACTTCAGAAACAGAATGAAATGCCAGGCTCTGTGGCTTCTTACAAGCCAGATTTCGTTTCAGGTAAACGCAGTCACTTTTCAGCTAAAACGAAGCAACATCGTTCACGAAGCTCACATGTTTCTCACTCTTAACTGAAAAGCATTGGAGTTTAGGGGACCTGGTGTTTGTATCAGTTTAAGAAGCAGAGTTGAACTAGATATGGTACGTGTGTGTACGAAACACAGTTCTTTTGTTCTGAGCCCACTCACGTTTCCCACCTTATTAGAGACTGTAGAAAGCAAGAGCATGCTTCTTGCTCTAAAGCAGAGTGTGCTTCATGGATGAGAACTGTGCTGTGTGTTTCCCTTCAGAATCGGAATGAAATGCCAGGCTCTGTGTCTTCCTACAAGCAAGACTTCGTTTCAGGTAAACGCCCTCACTTTTCAGCTCAAACGATGCTACATCATTTACGAAGCTCACACGTTTCTCACTCTTAACTGAAAAGCATTGGATGTTAGAGGACCTATGGTTTGTATCAGTTTCAGAAGCAGAGTTGAAGTAGATATGGTGCGTGTGTGTAGGAAACACAGTTCTTTTTTCCGAGCACACTCATGTTTCCTGCATTATTAGAGACTCTAGAAAGCAATGAGCGTGCTTCTTGCTCTAAAGCAGAGTGTGGTTCATGGATGAGAACTGTGCTGTGTGTTTCCCTTCAGAAACGGAGTGAAATCTCAGGCTCTATGTCTTCCTACAAGCAAGACTTCATTTCAGGTAAACGCAGTCATTTTTCAGCACAAACGAAGCTACATCGTTCCCTAAGCTCACACGTTTCTCGCTCTGAACTGAAAAGCATTGGATGTTAGGGGACCTGTGGTTTGTATCTGTTTCAGAAGCAAAGTTTAACTAGATATGGTCCATGTGTGTAGGAAATACAGTTCTTTTGTTCTGAGTACACTCACATTTCCCGCCTTAGTAGAGACTCTACAATGCAAAAGCATTATTCTTGCTCTAAAGCAGAGTGTGGTTCATGGAAGAGTACTGGGCTATTTGTTTCACTTCAGAAACAGAGTGAAATGCCAGGCTCTGTGGATTCTTACAACCAAGACTTCGTTTCATCTAAACGCAGTCCCTTTTTAGCTAAAACGAAGCAACATCGTTCACGAAGCTCACATGTTTCTCACTGTTAACTGAAAAGCATTGGATGTTAGAGGACCTATGGTTTGTATCAGTTTCAGAAGCAGAGTTGAAGTAGATATGGTGCGTGTGTGTAGGAAACACAGTTCTTTTGTTCTGAGCACACTCTCATTTCCTGCCTTATTGGATAATCTAGAAAGCAAGAGCATGCTTCTTGCTCTAAAGCAGATTGCGGTTCATGGAAAAGTACTGGGCTATTTGTTTCACTTCAGAAACAGAATGAAATGCCAGGCTCTGTGGCTTCTTACAAGCCAGACTTCGTTTCAGGTAAACGCAGTCACTTTTCAGCTAAAACGAAGCAACATCTTTCACGAAGCTCACATGTTTCTCACTCTTAACTGAAAAGCATTGGAGGTTAGAGGACCTGGTGTTTGTATCAGTTTAAGAAGCAGAGTTGAACTAGATATGGTACGTGTGTGTACGAAACACAGTTCTTTTGTTCTGAGCCCACTCACATTTCCCAACTTATTAGAGACTGTAGAAAGCAAGAGCATGCTTCTTGCTCTAAAGCAGAGTGTGCTTCATGGATGAGAACTGTGCTGTGTGTTTCCCTTCAGAATCGGAATGAAATGCCAGGCTCTGTGTCTTCCTACAAGCAAGACTTCGTTTCAGGTAAACGCCCTCACTTTTCAGCTCAAACTAAGCTACATCATTCAAGAAGCTCACACGTTTCTCACTCTTAACTGAAAAGCATTGGATGTTAGAGGATCTATGGTTTGTATCAGTTTCAGAAGCAGAGTTGAAGTAGATATGGTGCGTGTGTGTAGGAAACACAGTTCTTTTGTTCTGAGCACACACTCATTTCCTGCCTTATTGGATAATCTAGAAAGCAAGAGCATGCTTCTTGCTCTAAAGCAGAGTGTGCTTCATGGAAGAGTATTGGGCTATTTGTTTCACTTCAGAAACAGAGTGAAATTCCAGGCTCTGTGGCTTTTTACAAGCAAGACTTCGTTTCATCTAAACGCAGTCATTTTTAGCTAAAACGAAGCAACATCGTTCACGAAGCTCACACGTTTCTCACTCTTAACTGAAAAGCATTGGAGGTTAGAGGACCTGATGTTTGTATTAGTTTCAGAAGCAAAGTTGAACTAGTTATGGTACGTGTGTGTAGGAAACACAGTTCTTTTTTTCTGAGCACACTCACGTTTCCTGCATTATTAGGGACTCTAGAAAGCAAAAGCATGCTTCTTGCTCTAAAGCAGAGTGTGGTTCATGGAAGAGTACTGGGCTACTTGTTTCACTTCAGAAACAGAGTGAAATGCCAGGCTCTGTGGCTTCTTACAAGCCAGACTTCGTTTCAGGTAAACACAGTCACTTTGCAGCTAAAACGAAGCAACATCGTTCACGAAGCTCACACGTTTCTCACTGTTAACTGAAAAGCATTGGAGGTTAGAGGACCTGATGTTTGTATCAGTTTAAGAAGCAGAGTTGAACTAGATATGGTACGTGTGTGTAGGAAACACAGTACTATTGTTCTGAACCCACTCACGTTTCCCACCATATTAGAGACTCTAGAAAGCAAGAGCATGCTCTTGCTCTAAAGCAGATTGTACTTCATGGATGAGAACTGTGCTGTGTGTTTCCCTTCAGAAATGGAATGAAATGCCAGGCTCTGTGTCTTCCTACAAGCACGTCTTCGTTTCAGGTAAACGCCCACACTTTTCACCTCAAATGATGCTACATCGTTCACAAAGCTAAAGCATTTTTCACTCTTAACTGAAAAGCATTGGATGTTAGAGGACCTATGGTTTGTATCAGTTTCAGAAGCAGAGTTGAACTAGATATGGTGCATGTGTGTAGGAAACACAGTTCTTTTTTTCTGAGCACACTCACGTTTCCTACATTATTAGAGACTCTAGAAAGCAAAAGCATGCTTCCTGCTCTAAAGCAGAGTGTGGTTCATGGAAGAGTACTGAGCTATTTGTTTCACTTCAGAAACAGAATGAAATGCCAGGCTCTGTGGCTTCTTACATACCAGACTTCGTTTCAGGTAAACGCAGTCACTTTTCAGCTAAAATGAAGCAACATCGTTCAAGAAGCTCACATGTTTCTCACTCTTAACTGAAAAGCATTAGAGGTTAGAGGACCTGGTGTTTGTATCAGTTTAAGAAGCAGAGTTGAACTAGATATGGTCCGTGTGTGTAGGAAACTCAGTTCTTTTGTTCTGAGCACACTCACGTTTCCCGCCTTATTAGAGACTATAGAAAGTAAGAGCGAGCTTCTTACATTAAAGCAGAGTGTGCTTCATGGATGAGAACTGTGCTGTGTGTTTCCCTTCAGAATCGGAATGAAATGCCAGGCTCTGTGTCTTCCTACAAGCAAGACTTCGTTTCAGGTAAACGCCCTCACTTTTCAGCTCAAACGATGCTACATCATTCACGAAGCTCACACGTTTCTCACTCTTAACTGAAAAGCATTGGATGTTAGAGGACCTATGGTTTGTATCAGTTTCAGAAGCAGAGTTGAAGTAGATATGGTGCGTGTGTGTAGGAAACACAGTTCTTTTTTCCGAGCACACTCACGTTTCCTGCATTATTAGAGACTCTAGAAAGCAAGAGCGTGCTTCTTGCTCTAAAGCAGAGTGTGGTTCATGGATGAGAACTGTGCTGTGTGTTTCCCTTCAGAAACGGAGTGAAATCTCAGGCTCTGTGTCTTCCTACAAGCAAGACTTCATTTCAGGTAAACGCAGTCATTTTTCAGCTCAAAGGAAGCTACATCGTTCCCTAAGCTCACACGTTATTCGCAATGAACTGAAAAGCATTGGATGTTAGAGGACCTGTGGTTTGTATCAGTTTCAGAAGCAAAGTTTAACTAGATATGGTCCATGTGTGTAGGAAATACAGTTCTTTTGTTCTGAGTACACTCACATTTCCCGCCTTAGTAGAGACTCTACAATGCAAAAGCATGATTCTTGCTCTAAAGCAGAGTGTGGTTCATGGAAGAGTACTGGGCTATTTGTTTCACTTCAGAAATAGAGTGCAATGCCAGGCTCTTTGACTTCCTACAAGCAAGACTTCATTTCAGGTAAATGCAGTCACTTTTCAGCTAAAACGAAGCAACATCGTTCAGGAAGCTCACACGTTTCTCAGTGTTAACTGAAAAGCATTGGATGTTAGAGGACCTGGGGTTTGTATCAATTTCAGAAGCAGAATTGAACTAGATATGGTCCGTGTGTGTAGGAAACTCAGTTCTTTTGTTCTGAGCACACTCACGTTTCCCGCCTTATTAGAGACTCTAGAAAGTAAGAGTGTGCTTCTTACACTAAAGCAGAGTGTGGTTCATGGATGAGAACTGTGCTTTGTCTTTCCATTCAGAACCGGAGTGAAATGCCAGGCTCTGTGCCTTCCTACAAGCAATACTTCTTTTCAGGTAAACGCAGTCACTTTTCAGCTCAAACGAAGCTACATCGTTCACGAAGCTCACACGTTTCTCACTCTTAACTGAAAAGCATTGGATGTTAGAGGACCTATGGTTTGTATCAGTTTCAGAAGCAGAGTTGAACTAGATATGGTGCATGTGTGTAGGAATCACAGTTCTTTTTTTCTGAGCACACTCACGTTTCCTTCATTATTAGAGACTCTAAAAGCAAAAGCATGCTTCCTGCTCTAAAGCAGAGTGTGGTTCATGGAAGAGTACTGGGCTATTTGTTTCACTTCAGAAACAGAATGAAATGCCAGGCTCTGTGGCTTCTTACAAGCCAGATTTCGTTTCAGGTAAACGCAGTCACTTTTCAGCTAAAACGAAGCAACATCGTTCACGAAGCTCACATGTTTCTCACTCTTAACTGAAAAGCATTGGAGTTTAGGGGACCTGGTGTTTGTATCAGTTTAAGAAGCAGAGTTGAACTAGATATGGTACGTGTGTGTACGAAACACAGTTCTTTTGTTCTGAGCCCACTCACGTTTCCCACCTTATTAGAGACTGTAGAAAGCAAGAGCATGCTTCTTGCTCTAAAGCAGAGTGTGCTTCATGGATGAGAACTGTGCTGTGTGTTTCCCTTCAGAATCGGAATGAAATGCCAGGCTCTGTGTCTTCCTACAAGCAAGACTTCGTTTCAGGTAAACGCCCTCACTTTTCAGCTCAAACGATGCTACATCATTTACGAAGCTCACACGTTTCTCACTCTTAACTGAAAAGCATTGGATGTTAGAGGACCTATGGTTTGTATCAGTTTCAGAAGCAGAGTTGAAGTAGATATGGTGCGTGTGTGTAGGAAACACAGTTCTTTTTTCCGAGCACACTCATGTTTCCTGCATTATTAGAGACTCTAGAAAGCAATGAGCGTGCTTCTTGCTCTAAAGCAGAGTGTGGTTCATGGATGAGAACTGTGCTGTGTGTTTCCCTTCAGAAACGGAGTGAAATCTCAGGCTCTATGTCTTCCTACAAGCAAGACTTCATTTCAGGTAAACGCAGTCATTTTTCAGCACAAACGAAGCTACATCGTTCCCTAAGCTCACACGTTTCTCGCTCTGAACTGAAAAGCATTGGATGTTAGGGGACCTGTGGTTTGTATCTGTTTCAGAAGCAAAGTTTAACTAGATATGGTCCATGTGTGTAGGAAATACAGTTCTTTTGTTCTGAGTACACTCACATTTCCCGCCTTAGTAGAGACTCTACAATGCAAAAGCATTATTCTTGCTCTAAAGCAGAGTGTGGTTCATGGAAGAGTACTGGGCTATTTGTTTCACTTCAGAAACAGAGTGAAATGCCAGGCTCTGTGGATTCTTACAACCAAGACTTCGTTTCATCTAAACGCAGTCCCTTTTTAGCTAAAACGAAGCAACATCGTTCACGAAGCTCACATGTTTCTCACTCTTAACTGAAAAGCATTGGAGGTTAGAGGACCTGGTGTTTGTATCAGTTTAAGAAGCAGAGTTGAACTAGATATGGTACGTGTGTGTACGAAACACAGTTCTTTTGTTCTGAGCCCACTCACATTTCCCAACTTATTAGAGACTGTAGAAAGCAAGAGCATGCTTCTTGCTCTAAAGCAGAGTGTGCTTCATGGATGAGAACTGTGCTGTGTGTTTCCCTTCAGAATCGGAATGAAATGCCAGGCTCTGTGTCTTCCTACAAGCAAGACTTCGTTTCAGGTAAACGCCCTCACTTTTCAGCTCAAACTAAGCTACATCATTCAAGAAGCTCACACGTTTCTCACTCTTAACTGAAAAGCATTGGATGTTAGAGGATCTATGGTTTGTATCAGTTTCAGAAGCAGAGTTGAAGTAGATATGGTGCGTGTGTGTAGGAAACACAGTTCTTTTGTTCTGAGCACACACTCATTTCCTGCCTTATTGGATAATCTAGAAAGCAAGAGCATGCTTCTTGCTCTAAAGCAGAGTGTGCTTCATGGAAGAGTATTGGGCTATTTGTTTCACTTCAGAAACAGAGTGAAATTCCAGGCTCTGTGGCTTTTTACAAGCAAGACTTCGTTTCATCTAAACGCAGTCATTTTTAGCTAAAACGAAGCAACATCGTTCACGAAGCTCACACGTTTCTCACTCTTAACTGAAAAGCATTGGAGGTTAGAGGACCTGATGTTTGTATTAGTTTCAGAAGCAAAGTTGAACTAGTTATGGTACGTGTGTGTAGGAAACACAGTTCTTTTTTTCTGAGCACACTCACGTTTCCTGCATTATTAGGGACTCTAGAAAGCAAAAGCATGCTTCTTGCTCTAAAGCAGAGTGTGGTTCATGGAAGAGTACTGGGCTACTTGTTTCACTTCAGAAACAGAGTGAAATGCCAGGCT
Organism: Onychomys arenicola; assembly: GCA_949786405.1. Lineage (NCBI taxonomy): Eukaryota > Metazoa > Chordata > Mammalia > Rodentia > Cricetidae > Onychomys > Onychomys arenicola. Next base: position 2,004,663 of record CATKUM010000045.1, read on the forward strand.
CTGTGGCTTCTTACAAGCCAGACTTCGTTTCAGGTAAACACAGTCACTTTGCAGCTAAAACGAAGCAACATCGTTCACGAAGCTCACACGTTTCTCACTGTTAACTGAAAAGCATTGGAGGTTAGAGGACCTGATGTTTGTATCAGTTTAAGAAGCAGAGTTGAACTAGATATGGTACGTGTGTGTAGGAAACACAGTACTATTGTTCTGAACCCACTCACGTTTCCCACCATATTAGAGACTCTAGAAAGCAAGAGCATGCTCTTGCTCTAAAGCAGATTGTACTTCATGGATGAGAACTGTGCTGTGTGTTTCCCTTCAGAAATGGAATGAAATGCCAGGCTCTGTGTCTTCCTACAAGCACGTCTTCGTTTCAGGTAAACGCCCACACTTTTCACCTCAAATGATGCTACATCGTTCACAAAGCTAAAGCATTTTTCACTCTTAACTGAAAAGCATTGGATGTTAGAGGACCTATGGTTTGTATCAGTTTCAGAAGCAGAGTTGAACTAGATATGGTGCATGTGTGTAGGAAACACAGTTCTTTTTTTCTGAGCACACTCACGTTTCCTACATTATTAGAGACTCTAGAAAGCAAAAGCATGCTTCCTGCTCTAAAGCAGAGTGTGGTTCATGGAAGAGTACTGAGCTATTTGTTTCACTTCAGAAACAGAATGAAATGCCAGGCTCTGTGGCTTCTTACATACCAGACTTCGTTTCAGGTAAACGCAGTCACTTTTCAGCTAAAATGAAGCAACATCGTTCAAGAAGCTCACATGTTTCTCACTCTTAACTGAAAAGCATTAGAGGTTAGAGGACCTGGTGTTTGTATCAGTTTAAGAAGCAGAGTTGAACTAGATATGGTCCGTGTGTGTAGGAAACTCAGTTCTTTTGTTCTGAGCACACTCACGTTTCCCGCCTTATTAGAGACTATAGAAAGTAAGAGCGAGCTTCTTACATTAAAGCAGAGTGTGCTTCATGGATGAGAACTGTGCTGTGTGTTTCCCTTCAGAATCGGAATGAAATGCCAGGCTCTGTGTCTTCCTACAAGCAAGACTTCGTTTCAGGTAAACGCCCTCACTTTTCAGCTCAAACGATGCTACATCATTCACGAAGCTCACACGTTTCTCACTCTTAACTGAAAAGCATTGGATGTTAGAGGACCTATGGTTTGTATCAGTTTCAGAAGCAGAGTTGAAGTAGATATGGTGCGTGTGTGTAGGAAACACAGTTCTTTTTTCCGAGCACACTCACGTTTCCTGCATTATTAGAGACTCTAGAAAGCAAGAGCGTGCTTCTTGCTCTAAAGCAGAGTGTGGTTCATGGATGAGAACTGTGCTGTGTGTTTCCCTTCAGAAACGGAGTGAAATCTCAGGCTCTGTGTCTTCCTACAAGCAAGACTTCATTTCAGGTAAACGCAGTCATTTTTCAGCTCAAAGGAAGCTACATCGTTCCCTAAGCTCACACGTTATTCGCAATGAACTGAAAAGCATTGGATGTTAGAGGACCTGTGGTTTGTATCAGTTTCAGAAGCAAAGTTTAACTAGATATGGTCCATGTGTGTAGGAAATACAGTTCTTTTGTTCTGAGTACACTCACATTTCCCGCCTTAGTAGAGACTCTACAATGCAAAAGCATGATTCTTGCTCTAAAGCAGAGTGTGGTTCATGGAAGAGTACTGGGCTATTTGTTTCACTTCAGAAACAGAGTGCAATGCCAGGCTCTGTGGCTTCTTACAAGCCAGACTTCGTTTCAGGTAAACACAGTCACTTTTCAGCTAAAACGAAGCAACATTGTTCAGGAAGCTCACACGTTTCTCACTGTTAACTGAAAAGCATTGGATGTTAGAGGCCCTGGGGTTTGTATCAATTTCAGAAGCAGAGTTGAACTAGATATGATCCCTGTGTGTAGGAAACTCAGTTCTTTTGTTCTGAGCACACTCACGTTTCCCGCCTTATTAGAGACTCTAGAAAGTAAGAGCGTGCTTCTTACACTAAAGCAGAGTGTGGTTCATGGATGAGAACTGTGCTTTGTCTTTCCATTCAGAACCGGAATGAAATGCCAGGATCTGTGCCTTCCTACAAGCAATACTTATTTTCAGGTAAACGCAGTCACTTTTCAGCTCAAACGAAGCTACATCGTTCACGAAGCTCACACGTTTCTCACTCTTAACTGAAAAGCATTGGATGTTAGAGGACCTATGGTTTGTATCAGTTTCAGAAGCAGAGTTGAAGTAGATATGGTGCATGTGTGTAGCAAACACAGTTCTTTTTTTCTGAGCACACTCACGTTTCCTGCATTATTAGAGACTCTAGAAATTAAAAGCATGCTTCCTGCTCTAAAGCAGAGTGCGGTTCATGGAAGAGTACTGGGCTATTTGTTTCACTACAGAAACAGAATGAAATGCCAGGCTCTGTGGCTTCTTACAAGCCAGACTTCGTTTCAGGTAAACGCAGTCACTTTTCAGCTAAAACGAAGCAACATCGTTCACGAAGCTCACATGTTTCTCACTCTTAACTGAAAAGCATTGGAGGTTAGAGGACCTGGTGTTTGTATCAGTTTAAGAAGCAGAGTTGAACTAGATATGGTATGTGTGTGTACGAAACACAGTTCTTTTGTTCTGAGCCCACTCACGTTTCCCACCTTATTAGAGACTATAGAAAGCAAGAGCATGCTTCTTGCTCTAAAGCAGAGTGTGCTTCATGGATGAGAACTGTGCTGTGTGTTTCCCTTCAGAAACGGAATGAAATGCCAGGCTCTGTGTCTTCCTACAAGCAAGACTTCGTTTCAGGTAAACGCCCTCACTTTTCAGCTCAAACTAAGCTACATCGTTCAAGAAGCTCACACGTTTCTCACTCTTAACTGAAGAGCATTCGATGTTAGAGGACCTATGGTTTGTATCAGTTTCAGAAGCAGAGTTGAAGTAGATATGGTGCGTGTGTGTAGGAAACACAGTTCTTTTGTTCTGAGCACACTCTCATTTCCTGCCTTATTGGATAATATAGAAAGCAAGAACATGCTTCTTGCTCTAAAGCAGAGTGTGCTTCATGGAAGAGTACTGGGCTATTTGTTTCACTTCAGAAACAGAGTGAAATGCCAGGATCTGTGGCTTCTTACAAGCAAGACTTCGTTTCATCTAAACGCAGTCACTTTTTAGCTAAAACGAAGCAACATCGTTCACGAAGCTCACACGTTTCTCACTCTTAACTGAAAAGCATTCGAGGTTAGAGGACCTGATGTTTGTATTAGTTTCAGAAGCAGAGTTGAACTAGATATGGTACGTGTGTGTAGGAAACACAGTTCTTTTTTTCTGAGCACACTCACGTTTCCTGCATTATTAGGGACTCTAGAAAGCAAAAGCATGCTTCTTGCTCTAAAGCAGAGTGTGGTTCATGGAAGAGTACTGGGCTACTTGTTTCACTTCAGAAACAGAGTGAAATGCCAGGCTCTGTGGCTTCTTACAAGCCAGACTTCGTTTCAGGTAAACGCAGTCACTTTGCAGCTAAAACGAAGCAACATCGTTCACGAAGCTCACACGTTTCTCACTGATAACTGAAAAGCATTGGAGGTTAGAGAACCTGATGTTTGTATTAGTTTCAGAAGCAGAGTTGAACTAGATATGGTACGTGTGTGTAGGAAACACAGTTCTTTTTTTCTGAGCACACTCACGTTTCCTGCATTATTAGGGACTCTAGAAAGCAAAAGCATGCTTCTTGCTCTAAAGCAGAGTGTGGTTCATGGAAGAGTACTGGGCTACTTGTTTCACTTCAGAAACAGAGTGAAATGCCAGGTTCTGTGGCTTCTTACAAGTCAGACTTCGTTTCAGGTAAACACAGTCACTTTGCAGCTAAAACAAAGCAACATCGTTCACGAAGCTCACACGTTTCTCACTAATAACTGAAAAGCATTGGAGGTTAGAGGACCTGATGTTTGTATCAGTTTAAGAAGCAGAGTTGAACTAGATATGGTACGTGTGTGTAGGAAACACAGTTCTTGTGTTCTGAGAACACTCACGTTTCCCGCCTTATTAGAGAATCTAGAAAGCAAGAGCATGCTTCTTGCTCTAAAGCAGAGTGTGGTTCATGGAAGTGTACTGGGCTATTTGTTTCACTTCAGAAACAGAGTGCAATGCCAGGCTCTGTGACTTCCTACAAGCAAGACTTCGTTTCAGGTAAACGCAGTCACTTTTCAGCTAAAACGAAGCAACATCGTTCAGGAAGCTCACACGTTTCTCACTGTTAAATGAAAAGCATTGGATGTTAGTGGACCTGGGGTTTGTATCAATTTCAGAAGCAGAGTTGAACTAGATATGGTCCGAGTGTGTAGGAAACTCAGTTCTTTTGTTCGGAGCACACTCACGTTTCCCGCCTTATTAGAGAATCTAGAAAGTAAGAGCGTGCTTCTTACACTAAAGCAGAGTGTGGTTCATGGATGAGAACTGTGCTTTGTCTTTCCATTCAGAACCAGAATAAAATGCCAGGCTCTGTGCCTTCCTACAAGCAATACTTCTTTTCAGGTAAACGCAGTCACTTTTCAGCCTAAACGAAGCTACATCGTTCACGAAGCTCACACGTTTCTCACTCTTAATTGAAAAGCATTGGATGTTAGAGGACCTATGGTTTGTATCAGTTTCAGAAGCAGAGTTGAACTAGATATGGTGCATGTGTGTAGGAATCACAGTTCTTTTGTTCAGAGCACACTCACGTTTCCCGCCTTATTAGAGAATCTAGAAAGCGAGAGCATGCTTCTTGCTCTAAAGCAGAGTGTGGTTCATGGAAGAGTACTGGGCTATTTGTTTCACTTCAGAAATAGAGTGCATTGCCAGGCTGTTTGACTTCCTACAAGCAAGACTTCATTTCAGGTAAACGCAGTCACTTTTCAGCTAAAACGAAGCAACATCGTTCAGTAAGCTCACACGTTTCTCAGTGTTAACTGAAAACCATTGGATATTAGAGGACCTGGGGTTTGTATCAATTTCAGAAGCAGAGTTGAACTAGATATGGTCCGTGTGTGTAGGAAACTCAGTTCTTTTGTTCTGAGCACACTCACGTTTCCCGCCTTATTAGAGACTCTAGAACGTAAGAGTGTGCTTCTTACACTAAAGCAGAGTGTGGTTCATGGATGAGAACTGTGCTTTGTCTTTCCATTCAGAACCGGAGTGAAATGCCAGGCTCTGTGCCTTCCTACAAGCAATACTTCTTTTCAGGTAAACGCAGTCACTTTTCAGCTCAAACGAAGCTACATCGTTCACGAAGCTCACACGTTTCTCACTCTTAACTGAAAAGCATTGGATGTTAGAGGACCTATGGTTTGTATCAGTTTCAGAAGCAGAGTTGAACTAGATATGGTGCATGTGTGTAGGAATCACAGTTCTTTTTTTCTGAGCACACTCACGTTTCTTTCATTATTAGAGACTCTAAAGGCAAAAGCATGCTTCCTGCTCTAAAGCAGAGTGTGGTTCATGGAAGAGTACTGGGCTATTTGTTTCACTTCAGAAACAGAATGAAATGCCAGGCTCTGTGGCTTCTTACAAGCCAGATTTCGTTTCAGGTAAACACAGTCACTTTTCAGCTAAAACGAAGCAACATCGTTCACGAAGCTCACATGTTTCTCACTCTTAACTGAAAAGCATTGGAGGTTAGGGGACCTGGTGTTTGTATCAGTTTAAGAAGCAGAGTTGAACTAGATATGGTACGTGTGTGTACGAAACACAGTTCTTTTGTTCTGAGCCCACCCACGTTTCCCACCTTATTAGAGACTGTAGAAAGCAAGAGCATGCTTCTTGCTCTAAAGCAGAGTGTGCTTCATGGATGAGAACTGTGCTGTGTGTTTCCCTTCAGAATCAGAATGAAATGCCAGGCTCTGTGTCTTCCTACAAGCAAGACTTCGTTTCAGGTAAACGCCCTCACTTTTCAGCTCAAACGATGCTACATCATTTACGAAGCTCACACGTTTCTCACTCTTAACTGAAAAGCATTGGATGTTAGAGGACCTATGGTTTGTATCAGTTTCAGAAGCAGAGTTGAAGTAGATATGGTGCGTGTGTGTAGGAAACACAGTTCTTTTTTCCGAGCACACTCATGTTTCCTGCATTATTAGAGACTCTAGAAAGCAAGAGCGTGCTTCTTGCTCTAAAGCAGAGTGTGGTTCATGGATGAGAACTGTGCAATGTGTTTCCCTTCAGAAACGGAGTGAAATCTCAGGCTCTATGTCTTCCTACAAGCAAGACTTCATCTCAGGTAAACGCAGTCATTTTTCAGCACAAACGAAGCTACATCGTTCCCTAAGCTCACACGTTTCTCGCTCTGAACTGAAAAGCATTGGATGTTAGAGGACCTGTGGTTTGTATCCGTTTCAGAAGCAAAGTTTAACTAGATATGGTCCATGTGTGTAGGAAATACAGTTCTTTTGTTCTGAGTACACTCACATTTCCCCCCTTAGTAGAGACTCTACAATGCAAAAGCATTATTCTTGCTCTAAAGCAGAGTGTGGTTCATGGAAGAGTACTGGGCTATTTGTTTCATTCAGAAACAGAATGAAATGCCAGGCTCTGTGGCTTCTTACATGCCAGACTTCGTTTCAGGTAAACGCAGCCACTTTTCAGCTAAAACGAAGCAACATCGTTCAAGAAGCTCACATGTTTCTCACTCTTAACTGAAAAGCATTGGAGGTTAGAGGACCTGGTGTTTGTATCAGTTTAAGAAGCAGAGTTGAACTAGATATGGTACGTGTGTGTACGAAACACAGTTCATTTGTTCTGAGCCCACTCACGTTTCCCACCTTATTAGAGCCTGTAGAAGCAAGAGCATGCTTCTTGCTCTAAGGCAGAGTGTGCTTCATGGATGAGAACTGTGCTGTGTGTTTCCCTTCAGAAACGGAATGAAATGCCAGGCTCTGTGTCTTCCTACAAGCAAGACTTCGTTTCAGGTAAACGCCCTCACTTTTCAGCTCAAACGATGCTACATCATTCACGAAGCTCACACGTTTCTCACTCTTAACTGAAAAGCATTGGAGGTTAGAGGACCTGGTGTTTGTATCAGTTTCAGAAGCAGAGTTGAAGTAGATATGGTGCGTGTGTGTAGGAAACACAATTCTTTTTTCCGAGCACACTCACGTTTCCTGCATTATTAGAGACTCTAGAAAGCAAGAGCGTGCTTCTTGCTCTAAAGCAGAGTGTGGTTCATGGATGAGAACTGTGCTGTGTGTTTCCCTTCAGAAACGGAGTGAAATCTCAGGCTCTGTGTCTTCCTACAAGCAAGACTTCATTTCAGGTAAACGCAGTCATTTTTCAGCTGAAACGAAGCTACATCGTTCCCTAAGCTCACACGTTTCTCGCTCTGAACTGAAAAACATTGGATGTTAGAGGACCTGTGGTTTGTATCAGTTTCAGAAGCAAAGTTTAACTAGATATGGTCCATGTGTGTAGGAAACACAGTTCTTTTGTTCTGAGTACACTCACATTTCCCGCCTTAGTACAGACTCTAGAATGCAAAAGCATGCTTCTTGCTCTAAAGCAGAGTGTAGTTCATGGAAGAGTACTGGGCTATTTGTTTCACTTCAGAAACAGAGTGAAATGCCAGGCTCTGTGGCTTCTTACAAGCCAGACTTCGTTTCAGGTAAACGCAGTCACTTTTCAGCTAAAACGAAGCAACATCGTTCAGGAAGCTCACACGTTTCTCACTGTTAACTGAAAAGCATTGGATGTTAGAGGCCCTGGGATTTGTATCAATTTCAGAAGCAGAGTTGAACTAGATATGGTCCCTGTGTGTAGGAAACTCAGTTCTTTTGTTCTGAGCACACTCACGTTTCCCGCCTTATTAGAGATTCTAGAAAGTAAGAGCGTGCTTCTTACACTAAAGCAGAGTGTGGTTCATGGATGAGAACTGTGCTTTGTCTTTCCATTCAGAACCAGAATGAAATGCCAGGCTCTGTGCCTTCCTACAAGCAATACTTCTTTTCAGGTAAACGCAGTCACTTTTCAGCTCAAACGAAGCTACATCGTTCACGAAGCTCACACGTTTCTCACTCTTAACTGAAAAGCATTGGATGTTAGAGGACCTATGGTTTGTATCAGTTTCAGAAGTAGAGTTGAACTAGATATGGTGCATGTGTGTAGGTAACACAGTTCTTTTTTTCTGAGCACACTCACGTTTCCTGCATTATTAGAGACTCTAGAAAGCAAGAGCATGCTTCCTGCTCTAAAGCAGAGTGTGGTTCATGGAAGAGTACTGGGCTATTTGCTTCACTTCAGAAACAGAATGAAATGCCAGGCTCTGTGGCTTCTTACAAGCCAGACTTCGTTTCAGGTAAACGCAGTCACTTTTCAGCTAAAACGAAGCAACATCGTTCACGAAGCTCACATGTTTCTCACTCTTAACTGAAAAGCATTGGAGGTTAGAGGACCTGGTGTTTGTATCAGTTTAAGAAGCAGAGTTGAACTAGATATGATACGTGTGTGTACGAAACACAGTTCTTTTGTTCTGAGCCCACTCACGTTTCCCACCTTATTAGAGACTGTAGAAAGCAAGAGCATGCTTCTTGCTCTAAAGCAGAGTGTGCTTCATGGATGAGAACTGTGCTGTGTGTTTACCTTCAGAAACGGAATGAAATGCCAGGCTCTGTGTCTTCCTACAAGCAAGACTTCGTTTCAGGTAAACGCCCTCACTTTTCAGCTCAAAGGATGCTACATCGTTCAGGAAGCTCACACGTTTCTCACTCTTAACTGAAAAGCATTGGATGTTAGAGGATCTATGGTTTGTATCAGTTTCAGAAGCAGAGTTGAAGTAGATATGGTGCGTGTGTATAGGAAACACAGTTCTTTTGTTCTGAGCACACTCTCGTTTCCTGCCTTTTTGGATAATCTAGAAAGCAAGAGCATGCTTCTTGCTCTAAAGCAGAGTGTGCTTCATGGAAGAGTACTGGGCTATTTGTTTCAGTTCAGAAACAGAGTGAAATGCCAGGCTCTGTAGCTTCTTACAAGCAAGACTTCCTTTCATCTAAACGCAGTCACTTTTTAGCTAAAACGAAGCAACATCGTTCACGAAGCTCACACGTTTCTCACTCATAACTGAAAAGCATTGGAGGTTAGAGGACCTGATGTTTGTATTAGTTTATGAAGCAGAGTTGAACTAGATATGGTACGTGTGTGTAGGAAACACAGTTCTTTTTTTCTGAGCACACTCACGTTTCCTGCCTTATTAGAGACTCTAGAAAGCAAGAGCATGCTTCTTGCTCTAAAGCAGAGTGTGGTTCATCAAAGAGTACTGGGCTATTTGTATCACTTCAAAAACAGAGTGAAATGCCAGGCTCTGTGACTTCCTACAAGCCAGACTTCGTTTCAGGTAAACGCAGTCACTTTTCAGCTAAAACGAAGCAACATCGTTCAGGAAGCTCACACGTTTCTCACTGTTAACTGAAAAGCATTGGATGTTAGAGGACCTGGGGTTTGTATCAATTTCAGAAGCAGAGTTGAACTAGATATGGTCCGTGTGTGTAGGAAACTCAGTTCTTTTGTTCTGAGCACACTCACGTTTCCCGCCTTATTAGAGACACTAGAAAGTAAGAGCGTGCTTCTTACACTAAAGCAGAGTGTGGTTCATGGATGAGAACTGTGCTTTGTCTTTCCCTTCAGAACCGGAATGAAATGCCAGGCTCTGTGCCTTCTTACAAGCAAGACTTCTTTTCAGGTAAACGCAGTCACTTTTCAGCTCAAAGGAAGCTACATTGTTCACGAAGCTCACACGTTTCTCACTCTTAACTGAAAAGCATTGGATGTTAGAGGACCTATGGTTTGTATCAGTTTCAGAAGCAGAGTTGAACTAGATATGGTGCGTGTGTGTAGGAAACACAGTTCTTTATTTCTGAGCACACTCACGTTTCATGCATTATTAGAGAATCTAGAAAGAAATGCATGCTTCTTGTTATAAAGCAGAGTGTGGTTCATGGAAGAGTACTGCGCTATTTGTTTCACTTCAGAAACAGAATGAAATGCCAGGCTCTGTGGCTTCTTACAAGCAAGACTTCGTTTCAGGTAAACGCAGTCACTTTTCAGCTAAAACAAAGCAACATCGTTCAGGAAGCTCACACGTTTCTCACTGTTAACTGAAAAGCATTGGATGTTAGAGGCCCTGGGGTTTGTATCAATTTCAGAAGCAGAGTTGAACTAGATATGGTCCCTGTGTGTAGGAAACTCAGTTCTTTTGTTCTGAGCACACTCACGTTTCCCGCCTTATTAGAGACTCTAGAAAGTAAGAGCGTGCTTCTTACACTAAAGCAGAGTGTGGTTCATGGATGCGAACTGTGCTTTGTCTTTCCATTCAGAACCGGAATGAAATGCCAGGCTCTGTGCCTTCCTACAAGCAATACTTCTTTTCATGTAAACGCAGTCACTTTTCAGCTCAAACGAAGCTACATCGTTCACGAAGCTCACACGTTTCTCACTCTTAACTGAAAAGCATTGGATGTTAGAGGACCTATGGTTTGTATCAGTTTCAGAAGCAGAGTTGAACTAGATATGGTGCATGTGTGTAGGAAACACAGTTCATTTTTTCTGAGCACACTCACGTTTCCTGCATTATTAGAGACTCTAGAAAGCAAAAGCATACTTCCTGCTCTAAAGCAGAGTGTGGTTCATGGAAGAGTACTGGGCTATTTGTTTCACTTCAGAAACAGAATGAAATGCCAGGCTCTGTGGCTTCTTACAAGCCAGACTTCGTTTCAGGTAAACGCAGTCACTTTTCAGCTAAAAGGAAGCAACATCGTTCACGAAGCTCACATGTTTCTCACTCTTAACTGAAAAGCATTGGAGGTTAGAGGACCTGGTGTTTGTATCAGTTTAAGAAGCAGAGTTGAACTAGATATGGTACGTGTGTGTACAAAACTCAGTTCTTTTGTTCTGAGCCCACTCACGTTTCCCACCTTATTAGAGACTGTAGAAAGCAAGAGCATGCTTCTTGCTCTAAAGCAGAGTGTGCTTCATGGATGAGAACTGTGCTGTGTGTTTCCCTTCAGAAACGGAATGAAATGTCAGGCTCTGTGTCTTCCTACAAGCAAGACTTCGTTTCAGGTAAACGCCCTCACTTTTCAGCTCAAACTAAGCTACATCGTTCAAGAAGCTCACACGTTTCTCACTCTTAACTGAAAAGCATTGGATGTTAGAGGACCTATGGTTTGTATCAGTTTCAGAAGCAGAGGTGAACTAGATATGGTGCGTGTGTGTAGGAAACACAGTTCTTTTTTTCTGAGCACACTCACGTTTCCTGCATTATTAGAGAATCTAGAAAGAAATGCATGCTTCTTGCTATAAAGCAGAGTGTGGTTCATGGAAGAGTACTGCGCTATTTGTTTCACTTCAGAAACAGAATGAAATGCCAGGCTCTGTGGCTTCTCACAAGCCAGACTTCGTTTCAGGTAAACGCAGTCACTTTTCAGCTAAAACGAAGCAACATCGTTCAGGAAGCTCACACGTTTCTCACTGTTAACTGAAAAGCATTGGATGTTAGAGGCCCTGGGGTTTGTATCAATTTCAGAAGCAGAGTTGAACTAGATATGGTCCCTGTGTGTAGGAAACTCAGTTCTTTTGTTCTGAGCACACTCACGTTTCCCGCCTTATTAGAGACTCTAGAAAGTAAGAGCGTGCTTCTTACACTAAAGCAGAGTGTGGTTCATGGATGCGAACTGTGCTTTGTCTTTCCATTCAGAACCGGAATGAAATGCCAGGCTCTGTGCCTTCCTACAAGCAATACTTCTTTTCAGGTAACGCAGTCACTTTTCAGCTCAAACGAAGCTACATCGTTCACGAAGCTCACATGTTTCTCACTCTTAACTGAAAAGCATTGGATGTTAGAGGACCTATGGTTTGTATCAGTTTCAGAAGCAGAGTTGAACTAGATATGGTGCATGTGTGTAGGAATCACAGTTCTTTTGTTCTGAGCACACTCACGTTTCCCGCCTTATTAGAGAATCTAGAAAGCAAGAGCATACTTCTTGCTCTAAAGCAGAGTGTGGTTCATGGAAGAGTACTGGGCTATTCGTTTCATTTCAGAAATAGAGTGCAATGCCAGGCTCTTTGACTTCCTACAAGCAAGACTTCATTTCATGTAAACGCAGTCACTTTTCAGCTAAAACGAAGCAACATCGTTCAGGAAGCTCACACGTTTCTCAGTGTTAACTGAAAAGCATTGGATGTTAGAGGACCTGGGGTTTGTATCAATTTCAGAAGCAGAGTTGAACTAGATATGGTGCATGTGTGTAGGAAACACAGTTCATTTTTTCTGAGCACACTCACGTTTCCTGCATTATTAGAGACTCTAGAAAGCAAAAGCATACTTCCTGCTCTAAAGCAGAGTGTGGTTCATGGAAGAGTACTGGGCTATTTGTTTCACTTCAGAAACAGAATGAAATGCCAGGCTCTGTGGCTTCTTACAAGCCAGACTTCGTTTCAGGTAAACGCAGTCACTTTTCAGCTAAAACGAAGCAACATCGTTCACGAAGCTCACATGTTTCTCACTCTTAACTGAAAAGCATTGGAGGTTAGGGGACCTGGTGTTTGTATCAGTTTAAGAAGCAGAGTTGAACTAGATATGGTACGTGTGTGTACGAAACACAGTTCTTTTGTCTGAGCCCACTCACGTTTCCCACCTTATTAGAGACTGTAGAAAGCAAGAGCATGCTTCTTGCTCTAAAGCAGAGTGTGCTTCATGGATGAGAACTGTGCTGTGTGTTTCCCTTCAGAATCAGAATGAAATGCCAGGCTCTGTGTCTTCCTACAAGCAAGACTTCGTTTCAGGTAAACGCCCTCACTTTTCAGCTCAAACGATGCTACATCATTTACGAAGCTCACACGTTTCTCACTCTTAACTGAAAAGCATTGGATGTTAGAGGACCTATGGTTTGTATCAGTTTCAGAAGCAGAGTTGAAGTAGATATGGTGCGTGTGTGTAGGAAACACAGTTCTTTTTTCCGAGCACACTCACGTTTCCTGCATTATTAGAGACTCTAGAAAGCAAGAGCGTGCTTCTTGCTCTAAAGCAGAGTGTGGTTCATGCATGAGAACTGTGCTGTGTGTTTCCCTTCAGAAACGGAGTGAAATCTCAGGCTCTGTGTCTTCCTACAAGCAAGACTTCATTTCAGGTAAACGCAGTCATTTTTCAGCTCAAACGAAGTTACATCGTTCCCTAAGCTCACACGTTTCTCACTCTTAACTGAAAAGCATTGGATGTTAGAGGACCTATGGTTTGTATCAGTTTCAGAAGCAGAGTTGAACTAGATATGGTGCATGTGTGTAGGAAACACAATTCTTTTTTTCTGAGCACACTCACGTTTCCTACATTATTAGAGACTCTAGAAAGCAAGAGCATGCTTCCTGCTCTAAAGCAGAGTGTGGTTCATGGAAGAGTACTGGGCTATTTGTTTCACTTCAGAAACAGAATGAAATGCCAGGCTCTGTGGCTTCTTACAAGCCAGACTTCGTTTCAGGTAAACGCAGTCACTTTTCAGCTAAAACGAAGCAACATCGTTCACGAAGCTCACATGTTTCTCACTCTTAACTGAAAAGCATTGGAGGTTAGGGGACCTGGTGTTTGTATCAGTTTAAGAAGCAGAGTTGAACTAGATATGGTACGTGTGTGTACGAAACTCAGTTCTTTTGTTCTGAGCCCACTCAAGTTTCCCACCTTATTAGAGACTGTAGAAAGCAAGAGCATGCTTCTTGCTCTAAAGCAGAGTGTGCTTCATGGATGAGAACTGTGCTGTGTGTTTCCCTTCAGAATCAGAATGAAATGCCAGGCTCTGTGTCTTCCTACAAGCAAGACTTCATTTCAGGTAAACGCAGTCATTTTTCAGCTCAAACGAAGTTACATCGTTCCCTAAGATCACACGTTTCTCGCTCTGAACTGAAAAGCATTGGATGTTAGAGGACCTATTGTTTGTATCAGTTTCAGAAGCAGAGTTGAACTAGATATGGTGCATGTGTGTAGGAATCACAGTTCTTTTTTTCTGAGCACACTCATGTTTCCTACATTATTAGAGACTCTAGAAAGCAAAAGCATGCTTCCTGCTCTAAAGCAGAGTGTGGTTCATGGAAGAGTACTGGGCTATTTGTTTCACTTCAGAAACAGAATGAAATGACAGGCTCTGTGGCTTCTTACAAGCCAGACTTCGTTTCAGGTAAACGCAGTCACTTTTCAGCTAAAACGAAGCAACATCGTTCACGAAGCTCACATGTTTCTCACTTTAACTGAAAAGCATTGGAGGTTAGAGGACCTGGTGTTTGTATCAGTTTAAGAAGCAGAGTTGAACTAGACATGGTACGTGTGTGTATGAAACACAGTTCTTTAGTTCTGAGCCCACTCACGTTTCCCACCTTATTAGAGACTGTAGAAAGCAAGAGCATGCTTCTTGCTCTAAAGCAGAGTGTGCTTCATGGATGAGAACTGTGCTGTGTGTTTCCCTTCAGAAACGGAATGAAATGCCAGGCTCTGTGTATTCCTACAAGCAAGACTTCGTTTCAGGTAAACGCCCTCACTTTTCAGCTAAAATTAAGCTACATCGTTCAAGAAGCTCACACGTTTCTCACTCTTAACTGAAAAGCATTGGATGTTAGAGGACCTATGGTTTGTATCAGTTTCACAAGCAGAGTTGAAGTGGATATGGTTCGTGTGTGTAGGAAACACAGTTCTTTTTTCCGAGCACACTCACGTTTCCTGCATTATTAGAGACTCTAGAAAGCAAGAGCGTGCTTCTTTCTCTAAAGCAGAGTGTGGTTCATGGATGAGAACTGTGCTGTGTGTTTCCCTTCAGAAACGGAGTGAAATCTCAGGCTCTGTGTCTTCCTACAAGCAAGACTTCATTTGAGGTAAACGCAGTCATTTTTCAGCTGAAACGAAGCTACATCGTTCCCTAAGATCACACGTTTCTCGCTCTGAACTGAAAAGCATTGGATGTTAGAGGACCTGTGGTTTGTATCAGTTTCAGAAGCAAAGTTTAACTAGATATGGTCCATGTGTGTAGGAAACACAGTTCTTTTGTTCTGAGTACACTCACATTTCCCGCCTTAGTAGAGACTCTAGAATGCAAAAGCATGCTTCTTGCTCTAAAGCAGAGTGTGGTTCATGGAAGAGTACTGGGCTATTTGTTTCACTTCAGAAACAGAGTGAAATGCCAGGCTCTGTGGCTTCTTACAAGCCAGACTTCGTTTCAGGTAAACGCAGTCACTTTTCAGCTAAAACGAAGCAACATTGTTCAGGAAGTTCACACGTTTCTCACTCTTAACTGAAAAGCATTGTATGTTAGTGGACCTGGGGTTTGTATCAATTTCAGAAGCAGAGTTGAACTAGATATGGTCCGTGTGTGTAGGAAACTCAGTTCTTTTGTTCTGAGCACACTCATGTTTCCCACCTTATTAGAGACTCTAGAAAGTAAGAGCGTGCTTCTTACACTAAAGCAGAGTGTGGTTCATGGATGAGAACTGTGGTTTGTCTTTCCATTCAGAACCGGAATGAAATGCCAGGCTCTGTGCCTTCCTACAAGCTATACTTCTTTTCAGGTAAACGCAGTCACTTTTCAGCTCAAACGAAGCTACATCGTTCACGAAGCTCACACGTTTCTCACTCTTAACTGAAAAGCATTGGATGTTAGAGGACCTATGGTTTGTATCAGTTTCAGAAGCAGAGTTGAACTAGATATGGTGCGTGTGTGTAGGAAACACAGTTCTTTTGTTCTGAGCACACTCTCGTTTCTTGCCTTATTGGATAATATAGAAAGCAAGAGCATGCTTCTTGCTCTAAAGCAGAGTGTGCTTCATGGAAGAGTACTGGGCTTTTTGTTTCAGTTCAGAAACAGAATGAAATGCCAGGCTCTGTGGCTTCTTACAAGCAAGACTTCGTTTCATCTAAACGCAGTCACTTTTTAGCTAAAACGAAGCAACATCGTTCACGAAGCTCACACGTTTCTCACTCTTAACTGAAAAGCATTGGAGGTTACAGGACCAGATATTTGTATTAGTTTATGAAGCAGAGTTGAACTAGATATGGTACGTGTGTGTAGGAAACACAGTTCTGTTGTTCTGGACCCACTCACGTTTCCCACCTTATTAGAGACTCTAGAAAGCAAGAGCATGCTTCTTGCTCTAAAGCATAGTGTGCTTCATTGATGAGAACTGTGCTGTGTGTTTCCCTTCAGAAATGGAATGAAATGCCAGGCTCTGTGTCTTCCTACAAGCACGTCTTCGTTTCAGGTAAACGCCCACACTTTTCAGCTCAAATGATGCTACATCGTTCACGAAGCTAAAGCATTTTTCACTCTTAACTGAAAAGCATTGGATGTTAGAGGACCTATGGTTTGTATCAGTTTCAGAAGCAGAGTTGAACTAGATATGGTGCGTGTGTGTAGGAAACACAGTTCTTTTGTTCTGAGCACACTCACTTTTCCCGCCTTATTAGAGAATCTAGAAAGCAAGAGCATGCTTCTTGCTCTAAAGCAGAGTGTGGTTCATGGAAGAGTACTGGGCTATTTGTTTCACTTCAGAAACAGAGTGCAATGCCAGGCTCTGTGACTTCCTACAAGCAAGACTTCGTTTCAGGTAAACTCAGTCACTTTTCAGCTAAAACGAAGCAACATCGTTCAGGAAGCTCACACGTTTCTCACTGTTAACTGAAAAGCATTGGATGTTAGAGGACCTGGGGTTTGTATCAATTTCAGAAGCAGAGTTGAACTAGATATGGTCCGTGTGTGTAGGAAACTCAGTTCTTTGTTCTGAGCACACTCACGTTTCCCGCCTTATTAGAGACTCTAGAAAGTAAGAGCGTGCTTCTTACACTAAAGCAGAGTGTGGTTCATGGATGCGAACTGTGCTTTGTCTTTCCATTCAGAACCGGAATGAAATGCCAGGCTCTGTGCCTTCCTACAAGCAATACTTCTTTTCAGGTAAACGCAGTCACTTTTCAGCTCAAACGAAGCTACATCGTTCACGAAGCTCACACGTTTCTCACTCTTAACTGAAAAGCATTGGATGTTAGAGGACCTATGGTTTGTATCAGTTTCAGAAGCAGAGTTGAACTAGATATGGTGCATGTGTGTAGGAAACACAGTTCTTTTGTTCTGAGCACACTCACGTTTCCCGCCTTATTAGAGAATCTAGAAAGCAAGAGCATGCTTATTGCTCTAAAGCAGAGTGTGGTTCCTGGAAGAGTACAGGGCTATTTGTTTCACTTCAGAAAGAGAGTGCAATGCCAGGCTCTGTGACTTCCTACAAGCAAGTCTTCGTTTCAGGTAAACGCAGTCACTTTTCAGCTAAAACGAAGCAACATCGTTCAGGAAGCTCACACGTTTCTCAGTGTTAACTGAAAAGCATTGGATGTTAGAGGACCTGGGGTTTGTATCAATTTCAGAAGCCGAGTTGAACTAGATATGGTCCGTGTGTGTAGGAAACTCAGTACTTTTGTTCTGAGCACACTCACGTTTCCCGCCTTATTAGAGACTCTAGAAAGTAAGAGCGTGCTTCTTACACTAAAGCAGAGTGTGGTTCATGGATGAGAACTGTGCTTTGTCTTTCCATTCAGAACCGGAATGAAATGCCAGGCTCTGTGCCTTCCTACAAGCAATACTTCTTTTCAGGTAAACGCAGTCACTTTTCAGCTCAAACCAAGCTACATCGTTCACGAAGCTCACACGTTTCTCACTCTTAACTGAAAAGCATTGGATGTTAGAGGACCTATGGTTTGTATCAGTTTCAGAAGCAGAGTTGAACTAGATATGGTGAATGTGTGTAGGAAACACAGTTCTTTTGTTCTGAGCACACTCACGTTTCCCGCTTTATTAGAGAATCTAGAAAGCAAGAGCATGCTTCTTGCTCTAAAGCAGAGTGTGGTTCCTGGAAGAGTACAGCGCTATTTGTTTCACTTCAGAAAGAGAGTGCAATGCCAGGCTCTGTGACTTCCTACAAGCAAGACTTCGTTTCAGGTAAACGCAGTCACTTTTCAGCTAAAACGAAGCAACATCGTTCAGGAAGCTCACACGTTTCTCAGTGTTAACTGAAAAGCATTGGATGTTAGAGGACCTGGGGTTTGTATCAATTTCAGAAGCAGAGTTGAACTAGATATGGTCCGTGTGTGTAGGAAACTCAGTACTTTTGTTCTGAGCACACTCACGTTTCCCGCCTTATTAGAGACTCTAGAAAGTAAGAGCGTGCTTCTTACACTAAAGCAGAGTGTGGTTCATGGATGAGAACTGTGCTTTGTCTTTCCATTCAGAACCGGAATGAAATGCCAGGCTCTGTGCCTTCCTACAAGCAATAATTCTTTTGAGGTAAACGCAGTCAATTTTCAGCTCAAACGAAGCTACATCGTTCACGAAGCTCACACGTTTCTCACTCTTAACTGAAAAGCATTGGATTTTAGAGGACCTATGGTTTGTATCAGTTTCAGAAGCAGAGTTGAAGTAGATATGGTGCGTGTGTGTAGGAAACACAGTTCTTTTTTCCGAGCACACTCACGTTTCCTGCATTATTAGAGACTCTAGAAAGCAAGAGCGTGCTTCTTGCTCTAAAGCAGAGTGTGGTTCATGGATGAGAACTGTGCTGTGTGTTTCCCTTCAGAAACGGAGTGAAATCTCAGGCTCTGTGTCTTCCTACAAGCAAGACTTCATTTCAGGTAAACGCAGTCATTTTTCAGCGGAAACGAAGCTACATTGTTCAGGAAGCTCACACGTTTCTCACTGTTAACTGAAAAGCATTGGATGTTAGAGGACCTGGGGTTTGTATCAATTTCAGAAGCAGAGTTGAACTAGATATGGTCCGTGTGTGTAGGAAACTCAGTTCTTTTGTTCGGAGCACACTCACGTTTCCCGCCTTATTAGAGACACTAGAAAGTAAGAGCGTGCTTCTTACACTAAAGCAGAATGTGGTTCATGGATGAGAACTGTGCTTTGTCTTTCAATTCAGAACTAGAATGAAATGCCAGGCTCTGTGACTTCCTACAAGCAATACTTCTTTTCAGGTAAACGCAGTCACTTTTCAGCTCAAACGAAGCTACATCATTCACGAATCTCACACGTTTCTCACTCTTAACTGAAAAGCATTGGAAGTTAGAGGACCTATGGTTTGTATCAGTTTCAGAAGCAGAGTTGAACTAGATATGGTGCATGTGTGTAGGAAACACAATTCTTTTTTTCTGAGCACACTCACGTTTCCTGCATTATTAGAGACTCTAGAAAGCAAAAGCATGCTTCTTGCTCTAAAGCAGAGTGTGGTTCATGGAAGAGTACTGGGCTATTTGTTTCACTTCAGAAACAGAATGAAATGCAAGGCTCTGTGTCTTCCTACAAGCAAGACTTCGTTTCAGGTAAACGCCCTCACTTTTCAGCTCAAACGATGCTACATCGTTCACGAAGCTCACACGTTTCTCACTCTTAACTGAAAAGCATTGGATGTTAGGGGACCTATGGTTTAGATCAGTTTCAGAAGCAGAGTTGAAGTAGATATGGTGCGTTTGTGTAGGAAACACAGTTCTTTTGTTCTGAGCACACTCTCGTTTCCTGCCTTATTGGATAATCTAGAAAGCAAGAGCATGCTTCTTGCTCTAAAGCAGAGTGTGGTTCATGGAAGAGTACTGGGCTATTTGTTTCACTTCAGAAACAGAGTGCAATGCCAGGCTCTGTGACTTCCTACAAGCAAGACTTCGTTTCAGGTAAACGCCCTCACTTTTCAGCTCAAACGATGCTACATCATTCACGAAGCTCACACGTTTCTCACTCTTAACTGAAAAGCGTTTGATGTTAGAGGACCTACGGTTTGTATCAGTTTAAGAAGCAGAGTTGAACTAGATATGGTGCGTGTGTTTAGCAAACACAGTTCTTTTTTTCTGATCACACTCACGTTTCCAGCCTTATTAGAGACTTTAGAAAGCAAGAGCATCATGCTTCTTGCTCTAAAGCAGAGTGTGGTTCTTGGAAGAGTACTGGGCTATTTGTTTCACTTCAGAAACAGAGTGAAATGCCAGTCTCTGTGACTTCCTACAAGCAAGACTTCTTTTCAGGTAAACGCAGTCACTTTTCAGCTCAAACGAAGCTACATCGTTCACGAATCTCACACGTTTCTCACTCTTAACTGAAAAGCATTGGAAGTTAGAGGACCTATGGTTTGTATCAGTTTCAGAATCAGAGTTGAACTAGATATGGTGCATGTGTGTAGGAAACACAATTCTTTTTTTCTGAGCACACTCACGTTTCCTGCATTATTAGAGACTCTAGAAAGCAAAAGCATGCTTCCTGCTCTAAAGCAGAGTGTGGTTCATGGAAGAGTACTGGGCTATTTGTTTCACTTCAGAAACAGAATGAAATGCCAGGCTCTGTGTCTTCCTACGAGCAAGACTTCATTTCAGGTAAACGCAGTCATTTTTCAGCTGAAACGAAGCTACATCGTTCCCTAAGCTCACACGTTTCTCGCTCTGAACTGAAAAGCATTGGATGTTAGAAGACCTGTGGTTTGTATCAGTTTCAGAAGCAAAGTTTAACTAGATATGGTCCATGTGTGTAGGAAACACAGTTCTTTTTTTCTGAGTACACTCACATTTCCCGCCTTAGTAGAGACTCTAGAAAGTAAGAGCGTGCTTCTTACACTAAAGCAGAGTGTGGTTCATGGATGAGAACTGTGCTTTGTCTTTCCATTCAGAACCGGAATGAAATGCCAGGCTCTGTGCCTTCCTACAAGCAATACTTCTTTTCAGGTATACGCAGTCAATTTTCTGCTCAAACGAAGCTACATCGTTCACGAAGCTCACACGTTTCTCACTCTTAACTGAAAAGCATTGGATGTTAGAGGACCTATGGTTTGTATCAATTTCAGAAGCAGAGTTGAACTAGATATGGTGCATGTGTGTAGGAAACACAGTTCTTTTTTTCTGAGCACACTCACGTTTCCTGCATTATTAGAGACTCTAGAAAGCAAAAGCATGCTTCCTGCTCTAAAGCAGAGTGTGGTTCATGGAAGAGTACTGGGCTATTTGTTTCACTTCAGAAACAGAATGAAATGCCAGGCTCTGTGGCTTCTTACAAGCAAGACTTCGTTTCAGGTAAACGCAGTCACTTTTCAGCTAAAACGAAGCTACATCGTTCACGAAGCTCACATGTTTCTCACTCTTAACTGAAAAGCATTGGAGGTTAGAGGACCTGGTGTTTGTATCAGTTTAAGAAGCAGAGTTGAACTAGATATGGTACGTGTGTGTACGAAACACAGTTCTTTTGTTCTGAGCCCACTCACGTTTCCCACCTTATTAGAGACTGTAGAAAGCAAGAGCATGCTTCTTGCTCTAAAGCAGAGTGTGCTTCATGGATGAGAACTGTGCTGTGTGTTTCCCTTCAGAAACGGAATGTAATGCCAGGCTCTGTGTCTTCCTACAAGCAAGACTTCGTTTCAGGTAAACGCCCTCACTTTTCAGCTCAAACGATGCTACATCATTCACGAATCTCACACGTTTCTCACTCTTAACTGAAAAGCATTGGATGTTAGAGGACCTATGGTTTGTATCAGTTTCAGAAGCAGAGTTGAAGTAGATATGGTGCGTGTGTGTAGGAAACACAGTTCTTTTTTCCGAGCACACTCACGTTTCCTGCATTATTAGAGACTCTAGAAAGCAAGAGCGTGCTTCTTGCTCTAAAGCAGAGTGTGGTTCATGGATGAGAACTGTGCTGTTTGTTTCCCTTCAGAAACGGAGTGAAATCTCAGGCTCTGTGTCTTCCTACAAGCAAGACTTCATTTCAGGTAAACGCAGTCATTTTTCAGCTGAAACGAAGCTACATCGTTCCATAAGCTCACAAGTTTCTCGCTCTGAACTGAAAAGCATTGGATGTTAGAGGACCTATGGTTTGTATCAGTTTCAGAAGCAGAGTTGAACTAGATATGGTGCATGTGTGTAGGAAACACAGTTCTTTTGTTCTGAGCACACTCACGTTTCCCGCTTTATTAGAGAATCTAGAAAGCAAGAGCATGCTTCTTGCTCTAAAGCAGAGTGTGGTTCCTGGAAGAGTACAGGGCTATTTGTTTCACTTCAGAAAGAGAGTGCAATGCCAGGCTCTGTGTCTTCCTACAAGCAAGATTTCGTTTCAGGTAAACGCAGTCACTTTTCAGCTAAAACGAAGCAACATCGTTCAGGAAGCTCACACGTTTCTCAGTGTTAACTGAAAAGCATTGGATGTTAGAGGACCTGGGGTTTGTATCAATTTCAGAAGCCGAGTTGAACTAGATATGGTCCGTGTGTGTAGGAAACTCAGTACTTTTGTTCTGAGCTCACTCACGTTTCCCGCCTTATTAGAGACTCTAGAAAGTAAGAGCGTGCTTCTTACACTAAAGCAGAGTGTGGTTCATGGATGAGAACTGTGCTTTGTCTTTCCATTCAGAACCGGAATGAAATGCCAGGCTCTGTGCCTTCCTACAAGCAATACTTCTTTTCAGGTAAACGCAGTCAATTTTCTGCTCAAACGAAGCTACATCGTTCACGAAGCTCACACATTTCTCACTCTTAACTGAAAAGCATTGGATGTTAGAGGACCTATGGTTTGTATCAATTTCAGAAGCAGAGTTGAACTAGATATGGTGCGTGTGTGTAGGAAACACAGTTCTTTTTTCCGAGCACACTCACGTTTCCTGCATTATTAGAGACTCTAGAAAACAAGAGCGTGCTTCTTGCTCTAAAGCAGAGTGTGGTTCATGGATGAGAACTGTGCTGTGTGTTTCCCTTCAGAAACGGAGTGAAATCTCAGGCTCTGTATCTTCCTACAAGCAAGACTTCATTTCAGGTAAACGCAGTCATTTTTCAGCTGAAACGAAGCTACATCATTCCATAAGCTCACACGTTTCTCGCTCTGAACTGAAAAGCATTGGATGTTAGAGGACCTATGGTTTGTATCAGTTTCAGAAGCAGAGTTGAAGTAGATATGGTGCGTTTGTGTAGGAAACACAGTTCTTTTGTTCTGAGCACACTCTCGTTTCCTGCCTTATTGGATAATCTAGAAAGCAAGAGCATGCTTCTTGCTCTAAAGCAGAGTGTGGTTCCTGGAAGAGTACAGGGCTATTTGTTTCACTTCAGAAAGAGAGTGCAATGCCAGGCTCTGTGACTTCCTACAAGCAAGACTTCGTTTCAGGTAAACGCAGTCACTTTTCAGCTAAAACGAAGCAACATCGTTCAGGAAGCTCACACGTTTCTCAGTGTTAACTGAAAAGCATTGGATGTTAGAGGACCTGGGGTTTGTATCAATTTCAGAAGCAGAGTTGAACTAGATATGGTCCGTGTGTGTAGGAAACTCAGTACTTTTGTTCTGAGCACACTCACGTTTCCCGCCTTATTAGAGACTCTAGAAAGTAAGAGCGTGCTTCTTACACTAAAGCAGAGTGTGGTTCATGGATGAGAACTGCGCTTTGTCTTTCCATTCAGAACCAGAATGAAATTCCAGGCTCTGTGACTTCCTAAAAGCAATACTTCTTTTCAGGTAAACGCAGTCACTTTTCAGCTCAAACGAAGCTACATCGTTCACGAATCTCACACGTTTCTCACTCTTAACTGAAAAGCATTGGAAGTTAGAGGACCTATGGTTTGTATCAGTTTCAGAAGCAGAGTTGAAGTAGATATGGTGCGTTTGTGTAGGAAACACAGTTCTTTTGTTCTGAGCACACTCTCGTTTCCTGCCTTATTGGATAATCTAGAAAGCAAGAGCATGCTTCTTGCTCTAAAGCAGAGTGTGGTTCATGGAAGAGTACTGGGCTATTTGTTTCACTTCAGAAACAGAGTGCAATGCCAGGCTCTGTGACTTCCTACAAGCAAGACTTCTTTTCAGGTAAACGCCCTCACTTTTCAGCTCAAACGATGCTACATCTTTTACGAAGCTCACACGTTTCTCACTCTTAACTGAAAAGCGTGTGATGTTAGAGGACCTACGGTTTGTATCAGTTTAAGAAGCAGAGTTGAACTGGATATGGTGCGTGTGTTTAGCAAACACAGTTCTTTTTTTCTGAGCACACTCACGTTTCCTGCCTTATTAGAGACTTTAGAAAGCAAGAGCATCATGCTTCTTGCTCTAATGCAGAGTGTGGTTCATGGAAGAGTACTGGCCTATTTGTTTCACTTCAGAAACAGAGTGAAATGCCAGTCTCTGTGACTTCCTACAAGCAAGACTTCTTTTCAGGTAAACGCAGTCACTTTTCAGCTCAAACGAAGCTACATCGTTCACGAATCTCACACGTTTCTCACTCTTAACTGAAAAGCATTGGATGTTAGAGGACCTATGGTTTGTATCAGTTTCAGAAGCAGAGTTGAAGTAGATATGGTGCGTGTGTGTAGGAAACACAGTTCTTTTTTCCGAGCACACTCACGTTTCCTGCATTATTAGAGACTCTAGAAAGCAAGAGCGTGCTTCTTGCTCTAAAGCAGAGTGTGGTTCATGGATGAGAACTGTGCTGTGTGTTTCCCTTCAGAAACGGAGTGAAATCTCAGGCTCTGTGTCTTCCTACAAGCAAGACTTCATTTCAGGTAAACGCAGTCATTTTTCAGCTGAAACGAAGCTACATCGTTCCATAAGCTCACACGTTTCTCGCTCTGAACTGAAAAGCATTGGATGTTAGAGGACCTATGGTTTGTATCAGTTTCAGAAGCAGAGTTGAAGTAGATATGGTGCGTTTGTTTAGGAAACACAGTTCTTTTGTTCTGAGCACACTCTCGTTTCCTGCCTTATTGGATAATCTAGAAAGCAAGAGCATGCTTCTTGCTCTAAAGCAGAGTGTGGTTCCTGGAAGAGTACAGGGCTATTTGTTTCACTTCAGAAAGAGAGTGCAATGCCAGGCTCTATGACTTCCTACAAGGAAGACTTCGTTTCAGTTAAACGCAGTCACTTTTCAGCTAAAACGAAGCAACATTGTTCAGGAAGCTCACACGTTTCTCAGTGTTAACTGAAAAGCATTGGATGTTAGAGGACCTGGGGTTTGTATCAATTTCAGAAGCAGAGTTGAACTAGATATGGTCCGTGTGTGTAGGAAACTCAGTACTTTTGTTCTGAGCACACTCACGTTTCCCGCCTTATTAGAGACTCTAGAAAGTAAGAGCGTGCTTCTTACACTAAAGCAGAGTGTGGTTCATGGATGAGAACTGTGCTTTGTCTTTCCATTCAGAACCAGAATGAAATGCCAGGCTCTGTGACTTCCTAAAAGCAATACTTCTTTTCAGGTAAACGCAGTCACTTTTGAGCTCAAACGAAGCTACATCGTTCACGAATCTCACACGTTTCTCACTCTTAACTGAAAAGCATTGGAAGTTAGAGGACCTATGGTTTGTATCAGTTTCAGAAGCAGAGTTGAACTAGATATGGTGCATGTGTGTAGGAAACACAATTCTTTTTTTCTGAGCACACTCACGTTTCCTGCATTATTAGAGACTCTAGAAAGCAAAAGCATGCTTCCTGCTCTAAAGCAGAGTGTGGTTCATGGAAGTGTACTGGGCTATTTGTTTCACTTCAGAAACAGAATGAAATGCAAGGCTCTGTGTCTTCCTACAAGCAAGACTTCGTTTCAGGTAAACGCCCTCACTTTTCAGCTCAAACGATGCTACATCGTTCACGAAGCTCACACGTTTCTCACTCTTAACTGAAAAGCATTGGATGTTAGGGGACCTATGGTTTGTATCAGTTTCAGAAGCAGAGTTGAAGTAGATATGGTGCGTTTGTGTAGGAAACACAGTTCTTTTGTTCTGAGCACACTCCCGTTTCCTGCCTTATTGGATAATCTAGAAAGCAAGAGCATGCTTCTTGCTCTAAAGCAGAGTGTGGTTCATGGAAGAGTACTGGGCTATTTGTTTCACTTCAGAAACAGAGTGCAATGCCAGGCTCTGTGACTTCCTACAAGCAAGACTTCGTTTCAGGTAAACGCCCTCACTTTTCAGCTCAAACGATGCTACATCATTCACGAAGCTCACACGTTTCTCAGTGTTAACTGAAAAGCATTGGATGTTAGAGGACCTGGGGTTTGTATCAATTTCAGAAGCAGAGTTGAACTAGATATGGTCCGTGTGTGTAGGAAACTCAGTACTTTTGTTCTGAGCACACTCACGTTTCCCGCCTTAGTAGAGACTCTAGAAAGTAAGAGCGTGCTTCTTACACTAAAGCAGAGTGTGGTTCATGGATGAGAACTGTGCTTTGTCTTTCCATTCAGAACCGGAATGAAATGCCAGGCTCTGTGCCTTCCTACAAGCAATACTTCTTTTCAGGTAAACGCAGTCAATTTTCTGCTCAAACGAAGCTACATCGTTCACGAAGCTCACACGTTTCTCACTCTTAACTGAAAAGCATTGGATGTTAGAGGACCTACGGTTTGTATCAATTTCAGAAGCAGAGTTGAACTAGATATGGTGCATGTGTGTAGGAAACACAGTTCTTTTTTTCTGAGCACACTCACGTTTCCTGCATTATTAGAGACTCTAGAATGCAAAAGCATGCTTCCTGCTCTAAAGCAGAGTGTGGTTCATGGAAGAGTACTGGGCTATTTGATTCACTTCAGAAACAGAATGAAATGCCAGGCTCTGTGGCTTCTTACAAGCAAGACTTCGTTTCAGGTAAACGCAGTCACTTTTCAGCTAAAACGAAGCTACATCGTTCACGAAGCTCACGTTTCTCACTCTTAACTGAAAAGCATTGGAGGTTAGAGGACCTGGTTTTTGTATCAGTTTAAGAAGCAGAGTTGAACTAGATATGGTACGTGTGTGTACGAAACACAGTTCTTTTGTTCTGAGCCCACTCACGTTTCCCACCTTATTAGAGACTGTAGAAAGCAAGAGCATGCTTCTTGCTCTAAAGCAGAGTGTGCTTCATGGATGAGAACTGTGCTGTGTGTTTCCCTTCAGAAACGGAATGTAATGCCAGGCTCTGTGTCTTCCTACAAGCAAGACTTCGTTTCAGGTAAACGCCCTCACTTTTCAGCTCAAACGATGCTACATCATTCACGAATCTCACACGTTTCTCACTCTTAACTGAAAAGCATTGGATGTTAGAGGACCTATGGTTTGTATCAGTTTCAGAAGCAGAGTTGAAGTAGATATGGTGCGTGTGTGTAGGAAACACAGTTCTTTTTTCCGAGCACACTCACGTTTCCTGCATTATTAGAGACTCTAGAAAGCAAGAGCGTGCTTCTTGCTCTAAAGCAGAGTGTGGTTCATGGATGAGAACTGTGCTGTGTGTTTCCCTTCAGAAACGGAGTGAAATCTCAGGCTCTGTGTCTTCCTACAAGCAATACTTCATTTCAGGTAAACACAGTCACTTTTCAGCTCAAACGGAGCTACATCGTTCACGAAGCTCAAACGTTTCTCACTCTTAACTGAAAAGCATTGGATGTTAGAGGACCTGTGGTTTGTATCAGTTTCAGAAGCAGAGTTGAACTAGATATGGTGCGTGTGTGTAGGAAACACAGTTCTTTTTTTCTGAGCACTCTCACGTTTCCTGCATTATTAGAGACTCTAGACAGCAAAAGCATGCTTCTTGCTCTAAAGCAGAGTGTGGTTCATGGAAGAGTACTGGGCTATTTGTTTCAATTCAGAAACAGAATGAATTGCCAGGCTCTGTGGCTTCTTACAAGCCAGACTTCGTTTCAGGTAAACGCAGTCACTTTGCAGATAAAACGAAGCAACATCGTTCACGAAGCTCACATGTTTCTCACTCTTAACTGAAAAGCATTGGAGGTTAGAGGACTTGGTGTTTGTATCAGTTTAAGAAGCAGAGTTGAACTAGATATGGTACGTGTGTGTAGGAAACACAGTTCTTTTGTTCTGAGCCCACTCACGTTTCCCACCTTATTAGAGACTGTAGAAAGCAAGAGCATGCTTCTTGCACTAAAGCAGAGTGTGCTTCATGGATGAGAACTGTGCTGTGTGTTTCCCTTCAGAAACGGAATGAAATGCCAGGCTCTGTGTCTTCCTACAAGCAAGACTTCGTTTCAGGTAAACGCCCTCACTTTTCTGCTCAAACGATGCTACATCGTTCACGAAGCTCACACGTTTCTCACTCTTAACTGAAAAGCATTGGATGTTAGAGGACCTATGGTTTGTATCAGTTTCAGAAGCAGAGTTGAAGTAGATATGGTGCGTGTGTGTAGGAAACACAGTTCTTTTGTTCTGAGCACACTCTCGTTTCCTGCCTTATTGGATAATCTAGAAAGCAAGAGCATGCTTCTTGCTCTAAAGCAGAGTGTGGTTCATGGAAGAGTACTGGGCTATTTGTTTCACTTCAGAAACAGAGTGCAATGCCAGGCTCTGTGACTTCCTACAAGCAAGACTTCTTTTCAGGTAAACACAGTCACTTTTCAGCTATAACGAAGCAACATCGTTCACAAAGCTCACATGTTTTTCACTCTTAACTGAAAAGCATTGGAGGTTAGAGGACCTGATGTTTGTATCAGTTTAAGAAGCAGAGTTGAACTAGATATGGTACGTGTGTGTAGGAAACACAGTTCTTTTGTTCTGAGCCCACTCACGTTTCCCACCTTATTAGAGACTGTAGAAAGCAACAGCATGCTTCTTGCTCTAAAGCAGAGTGTGCTTCATGGATGAGAACTGTGCTGTGTGTTTCCCTTCAGAAACGGAATGAAATGCCAGGCTCTGTGTCTTCCTACAAGCAAGACTTCGTTTCAGGTAAACGCCCTCACTTTTCAGCTCAAACGATGCTACATCGTTCCCTAAGCTCACACGTTTCTCGCTCTGAACTGAAAAGCATTGGATGTTAGAGTACCTGTGGTTTGTATCAGTTTCAGAAGCAAAGTTGAACTAGATATGGTCCATGTGTGTAGGAAACACAGTTCTTTTTTTCTGAGTACACTCACATTTCCCGCCTGAGTAGAGTCTCTAGAATGCAAAAGCATGCTTCTTGCTCTAAAGCAGAGTGTGGTTCATGGAAGAGTACTGGGCTATTTGTTTCACTTCAGAAACAGAGTGAAATGCCAGGCTCTGTGGCTTCTTACAAGCCAGACTTCGTTTCAGGTAAACGCAGTCACTTTTCAGCTAAAACGAAGCAACATTGTTCAGGAAGCTCACACGTTTCTCACTGTTAACTGAAAAGCATTGGATGTTAGAGGACCTGGGGTTTGTATCAATTTCAGAAGCAGAGTTGAACTAGATAGGGTCCGTGTGTGTAGGAAACTCAGTTCTTTTGTTCGGAGCACACTCACGTTTCCCGCCTTATTAGAGACACTAGAAAGTAAGAGCGTGCTTCTTACACTAAAGCAGAGTGTGGTTCATGGATGAGAACTGTGCTTTGTCTTTCCATTCAGAACCAGAATGAAATGCCAGGCTCTGTGACTTCCTACAAGCAATACTTCTTTTCAGGTAAACGCAGTCACTTTTCAGCTCAAACGAAGCTACATCGTTCACGAATCTCACACGTTTCTCACTCTTAACTGAAAAGCATTGGAAGTTAGAGGACCTATGGTTTGTATCAGTTTCAGAAGCAGAGTTGAACTAGATATGGTGCATGTGTGTAGGAAACACAATTCTTTTTTTCTGAGCACACTCACGTTTCCTGCATTATTAGAGACTCTAGAAAGCAAAAGCATGCTTCCTGCTCAAAAGCAGAGTGTGGTTCATGGAAGAGTACTGGGCTATTTGTTTCACTTCAGAAACAGAATGAAATGCAAGGCTCTGTGTCTTCCTACAAGCAAGACTTCGTTTCAGGTAAACGCCCTCACTTTTCAGCTCAAACGATGCTACATCGTTCACGAAGCTCACACGTTTCTCACTCTTAACTGAAAAGCATTGGATGTTAGGGGACCTATGGTTTGTATCAGTTTCAGAAGCAGAGTTGAAGTAGATATGGTGCGTGTGTGTAGGAAACACAGTTCTTTTGTTCTGAGCACACTCTCGTTTCCTGCCTTATTGGATAATCTAGAAAGCAAGAGCATGCTTCTTGCTCTAAAGCAGAGTGTGGTTCATGGAAGAGTACTGGGCTATTTGTTTCACTTCAGAAACAGAGTGCAATGCCAGGCTCTGTGTCTTCCTACAAGCAAGACTTCGTTTCAGGTAAACGCCCTCACTTTTCAGCTCAAACGATGCTACATCATTCACGAAGCTCACACGTTTCTCACTCTTAACTGAAAAGCGTTTGATGTTAGAGGACCTACGGTTTGTATCAGTTTAAGAAGCAGAGTTGAACTAGATATGGTGCGTGTGTTTAGCAAACACAGTTCTTTTTTTCTGAGCACACTCACGTTTCCTGCCTTATTAGAGACTTTAGAAAGCAAGAGCATTATGCTTCTTGCTCTAAAGCAGAGTGTGGTTCATGGAAGAGTACTGGGCTATTTGTTTCACTTCAGAAACAGAGTGAAATGCCAGTCTCTGTGATTTCCTACAAGCAAGACTTCTTTTCAGGTAAACACAGTCACTTTTCAGCTATAACGAAGCAACATCGTTCACAAAGCTCACATGTTTTTCACTCTTAACTGAAAAGCATTGGAGGTTAGAGGACCTGATGTTTGTATCAGTTTAAGAAGCAGAGTTGAACTAGATATGGTACGTGTGTGTAGGAAACACAGTTCTTTTGTTCTGAGCCCACTCACGTTTCCCACCTTATTAGAGACTGTAGAAAGCAACAGCATGCTTCTTGCTCTAAAGCAGAGTGTGCTTCATGGATGAGAACTGTGCTGTGTGTTTCCCTTCAGAAACGGAATGAAATGCCAGGCTCTGTGTCTTCCTACAAGCAAGACTTCGTTTCAGGTAAACGCCCTCACTTTTCAGCTCAAACGATGCTACATCGTTCCCTAAGCTCACACGTTTCTCGCTCTGAACTGAAAAGCATTGGATGTTAGAGTACCTGTGGTTTGTATCAGTTTCAGAAGCAAAGTTGAACTAGATATGGTCCATGTGTGTAGGAAACACAGTTCTTTTTTTCTGAGTACACTCACATTTCCCGCCTTAGTAGAGTCTCTAGAATGCAAAAGCATGCTTCTTGCTCTAAAGCAGAGTGTGGTTCATGGAAGAGTACTGGGCTATTTGTTTCACTTCAGAAACAGAGTGAAATGCCAGGCTCTGTGGCTTCTTACAAGCCAGACTTCGTTTCAGGTAAACGCAGTCACTTTTCAGCTAAAACGAAGCAACATTGTTCAGGAAGCTCACACGTTTCTCACTGTTAACTGAAAAGCATTGGATGTTAGAGGACCTGGGGTTTGTATCAATTTCAGAAGCAGAGTTGAACTAGATAGGGTCCGTGTGTGTAGGAAACTCAGTTCTTTTGTTCGGAGCACACTCACGTTTCCCGCCTTATTAGAGACACTAGAAAGTAAGAGCGTGCTTCTTACACTAAAGCAGAGTGTGGTTCATGGATGAGAACTGTGCTTTGTCTTTCCATTCAGAACCAGAATGAAATGCCAGGCTCTGTGACTTCCTACAAGCAATACTTCTTTTCAGGTAAACGCAGTCACTTTTCAGCTCAAACGAAGCTACATCGTTCACGAATCTCACACGTTTCTCACTCTTAACTGAAAAGCATTGGAAGTTAGAGGACCTATGGTTTGTATCAGTTTCAGAAGCAGAGTTGAACTAGATATGGTGCATGTGTGTAGGAAACACAATTCTTTTTTTCTGAGCACACTCACGTTTCCTGCATTATTAGAGACTCTAGAAAGCAAAAGCATGCTTCCTGCTCAAAAGCAGAGTGTGGTTCATGGAAGAGTACTGGGCTATTTGTTTCACTTCAGAAACAGAATGAAATGCAAGGCTCTGTGTCTTCCTACAAGCAAGACTTCGTTTCAGGTAAACGCCCTCACTTTTCAGCTCAAACGATGCTACATCGTTCACGAAGCTCACACGTTTCTCACTCTTAACTGAAAAGCATTGGATGTTAGGGGACCTATGGTTTGTATCAGTTTCAGAAGCAGAGTTGAAGTAGATATGGTGCGTGTGTGTAGGAAACACAGTTCTTTTGTTCTGAGCACACTCTCGTTTCCTGCCTTATTGGATAATCTAGAAAGCAAGAGCATGCTTCTTGCTCTAAAGCAGAGTGTGGTTCATGGAAGAGTACTGGGCTATTTGTTTCACTTCAGAAACAGAGTGCAATGCCAGGCTCTGTGTCTTCCTACAAGCAAGACTTCGTTTCAGGTAAACGCCCTCACTTTTCAGCTCAAACGATGCTACATCATTCACGAAGCTCACACGTTTCTCACTCTTAACTGAAAAGCGTTTGATGTTAGAGGACCTACGGTTTGTATCAGTTTAAGAAGCAGAGTTGAACTAGATATGGTGCGTGTGTTTAGCAAACACAGTTCTTTTTTTCTGAGCACACTCACGTTTCCTGCCTTATTAGAGACTTTAGAAAGCAAGAGCATTATGCTTCTTGCTCTAAAGCAGAGTGTGGTTCATGGAAGAGTACTGGGCTATTTGTTTCACTTCAGAAACAGAGTGAAATGCCAGTCTCTGTGATTTCCTACAAGCAAGACTTCTTTTCAGGTAAACGCAGTCACTTTTCAGCTCAAACGTAGCT
This sequence comes from Onychomys arenicola, assembly GCA_949786405.1. Lineage (NCBI taxonomy): Eukaryota > Metazoa > Chordata > Mammalia > Rodentia > Cricetidae > Onychomys > Onychomys arenicola. The sequence continues at coordinate 2,037,150 of CATKUM010000045.1, forward strand.
ACATCGTTCACGAATCTCACACGTTTCTCACTCTTAACTGAAAAGCATTGGAAGTTAGAGGACCTATGGTTTGTATCAGTTTCAGAAGCAGAGTTGAACTAGATATGGTGCGTGTGTTTAGCAAACACAGTTCTTTTTTTCTGAGCACACTCACGTTTCCTGCCTTATTAGAGACTTTAGAAAGCAAGAGCATCATGCTTCTTGCTCTAAAGCAGAGTGTGGTTCATGGAAGAGTACTGGGCTATTTGTTTCACTTCAGAAACAGAGTGAAATGCCAGGCTCTGTGACTTCCTACAAGCAAGACTTCGTTTCAGGTAAACGCAGTCACTTTTCTGCTAAAACGAAGCAACATCTTTCAGGAAGTTCACACGTTTCTCACTGTTAACTGAATAGTATTGCATGTTAGAGGACCTGGGGTTTGTATCAATTTCAGAAGCAGAGTTGAACTAGATATGGTCCGTGTGTGTAGGAAACTCAGTTCTTTTGTTCTGAGCACACTCACGTTTCCCGCCTTATTAGAGACTCTAGAAAGTAAGAGCGTGCTTCTTACACTAAAGCAGAGTGTGGTTCATGGAAGAGTACTGGGCTATTTGTTTCAATTCAGAAACAGAATGAATTGCCAGGCTCTGTGGCTTCTTACAAGCCAGACTTCGTTTCAGGTAAACGCAGTCACTTTGCAGATAAAACGAAGCAACATCGTTCACGAAGCTCACATGTTTCTCACTCTTAACTGAAAAGCATTGGAGGTTAGAGGACTTGGTGTTTGTATCAGTTTAAGAAGCAGAGTTGAACTAGATATGGTACGTGTGTGTAGGAAACACAGTTCTTTTGTTCTGAGCCCACTCACGTTTCCCACCTTATTAGAGACTGTAGAAAGCAAGAGCATGCTTCTTGCTCTAAAGCAGAGTGTGGTTCATGGAAGAGTACTGGGCTATTTGTTTCACTTCAGAAACAGAGTGAAATGCCAGGCTCTGTGACTTCCTACAAGCAAGACTTCGTTTCAGGTAAACACAGTCACTTTTCAGCTAAAACGAAGCAACATCGTTCACAAAGCTCACATGTTTTTCACTCTTAACTGAAAAGCATTGGAGGTTAGAGGACCTGATGTTTGTATCAGTTTAAGAAGCAGAGTTGAACTAGATATGGTACGTGTGTGTAGGAAACACAGTTCTTTTGTTCTGAGCCCACTCACGTTTCCCACCTTATTAGAGACTGTAGAAAGCAAGAGCATGCTTCTTGCTCTAAAGCAGAGTGTGCTTCATGGATGAGAACTGTGCTGTGTGTTTCCCTTCAGAAACGGAATGAAATGCCAGGCTCTGTGTCTTCCTACAAGCAAGACTTCGTTTCAGGTAAACGCCCTCACTTTTCAGCTCAAACGATGCTACATCATTCACGAAGCTCACACGTTTCTCACTCTTAACTGAAAAGCGTTTGATGTTAGAGGACCTACGGTTTGTATCAGTTTAAGAAGCAGAGTTGAACTAGATATGGTGCGTGTGTTTAGCAAACACAGTTCTTTTTTTCTGAGCACACTCACGTTTCCTGCCTTATTAGAGACTTTAGAAAGCAAGAGCATTATGCTTCTTGCTCTAAAGCAGAGTGTGGTTCATGGATGAGAACTGTGCTGTGTGTTTCCCTTCAGAAACGGAGTGAAATCTCAGGCTCTGTGTCTTCCTACAAGCAAGACTTCATTTCAGGTAAACGCAGTCATTTTTCAGCTGAAACGAAGCTACATCGTTCCCTAAGCTCACACGTTTCTCGCTCTGAACTGAAAAGCATTGGATGTTAGGGTACCTGTGGTTTGTATCAGTTTCAGAAGCAAAGTTTAACTAGATATGGTCCATGTGTGTAGGAAACACAGTTCTTTTTTTCTGAGTACTCTCACATTTCCCGCCTTAGTAGAGACTATAGAATGCAAAAGCATGCTTCTTGCTCTAAAGCAGAGTGTGGTTCATGGAAGAGTACTGGGCTATTTGTTTCACTTCAGAAACAGAGTGAAATGCCAGGCTCTGTGGCTTCTTACAAGCCAGACTTCGTTTCAGGTAAACGCAGTCACTTTTCAGCTAAAACGAAGCAACATTGTTCAGGAAGCTCACACGTTTCTCACTGTTAACTGAAAAGCATTGGATGTTAGAGGACCTGGGGTTTGTATCAATTTCAGAAGCAGAGTTGAACTAGATATGGTCCGTGTGTGTAGGAAACTCAGTTCTTTTGTTCGGAGCACACTCACGTTTCCCGCCTTATTAGAGACACTAGAAAGTAAGAGCGTGCTTCTTACACTAAAGCAGAGTGTGGTTCATGGATGAGAACTGTGCTTTGTCTTTCCATTCAGAACCAGAATGAAATGCCAGGCTCTGTGACTTCCTACAAGCAATACTTCTTTTCAGGTAAACGCAGTCACTTTTCAGCTCAAACGAAGCTACATCGTTCACGAATCTCACACGTTTCTCACTCTTAACTGAAAAGCATTGGAAGTTAGAGGACCTATGGTTTGTATCAGTTTCAGAAGCAGAGTTGAACTAGATATGGTGCATGTGTGTAGGAAACACAATTCTTTTTTTCTGAGCACACTCACGTTTCCTGCATTATTAGAGACTCTAGAAAGCAAAAGCATGCTTCCTGCTCAAAAGCAGAGTGTGGTTCATGGAAGAGTACTGGGCTATTTGTTTCACTTCAGAAACAGAATGAAATGCAAGGATCTGTGTCTTCCTACAAGCAAGACTTCGTTTCAGGTAAACGCCCTCACTTTTCAGCTCAAACGATGCTACATCGTTCACGAAGCTCACACGTTTCTCACTCTTAACTGAAAAGCATTGGATGTTAGGGGACCTATGGTTTGTATCAGTTTCAGAAGCAGAGTTGAAGTAGATATGGTGCGTGTTTGTAGGAAACACAGTTCTTTTGTTCTGAGCACACTCTCGTTTCCTGCCTTATTGGATAATCTAGAAAGCAAGAGCATGCTTCTTGCTCTAAAGCAGAGTGTGGTTCATGGAAGAGTACTGGGCTATTTGTTTCACTTCAGAAACAGAGTGCAATGCCAGGCTCTGTGTCTTCCTACAAGCAAGACTTCGTTTCAGGTAAACGCCCTCACTTTTCAGCTCAAACGATGCTACATCATTCACGAAGCTCACACGTTTCTCACTCTTAACTGAAAAGCGTTTGATGTTAGAGGACCTACGGTTTGAATCAGTTTAAGAAGCAGAGTTGAACTAGATATGGTGCGTGTGTTTAGCAAACACAGTTCTTTTTTTCTGAGCACACTCACGTTTCCTGCCTTATTAGAGACTTTAGAAAGCAAGAGCATTATGCTTCTTGCTCTAAAGCAGAGTGTGGTTCATGGAAGAGTACTGGGCTATTTGTTTCACTTCAGAAACAGAGTGAAATGCCAGTCTCTGTGATTTCCTACAAGCAAGACTTCTTTTCAGGTAAACGCAGTCACTTTTCAGCTCAAACGTAGCTACATCGTTCACGAATCTCACACGTTTCTCACTCTTAACTGAAAAGCATTGGAAGTTAGAGGACCTATGGTTTGTATCAGTTTCAGAAGCAGAGTTGAACTAGATATGGTGCGTGTGTTTAGCAAACACAGTTCTTTTTTTCTGAGCACACTCACGTTTCCTGCCTTATTAGAGACTTTAGAAAGCAAGAGCATCATGCTTCTTGCTCTAAAGCAGAGTGTGGTTCATGGAAGAGTACTGGGCTATTTGTTTCACTTCAGAAACAGAGTGAAATGCCAGGCTCTGTGACTTCCTACAAGCAAGACTTCGTTTCAGGTAAACGCAGTCACTTTTCTGCTAAAACGAAGCAACATCTTTCAGGAAGTTCACACGTTTCTCACTGTTAACTGAATAGCATTGCATGTTAGAGGACCTGGGGTTTGTATCAATTTCAGAAGCAGAGTTGAACTAGATATGGTCCGTGTGTGTAGGAAACTCAGTTCTTTTGTTCTGAGCACACTCACGTTTCCCGCCTTATTAGAGACTCTAGAAAGTAAGAGCGTGCTTCTTACACTAAAGCAGAGTGTGGTTCATGGAAGAGTACTGGGCTATTTGTTTCAATTCAGAAACAGAATGAATTGCCAGGCTCTGTGGCTTCTTACAAGCCAGACTTCGTTTCAGGTAAACGCAGTCACTTTGCAGATAAAACGAAGCAACATCGTTCACGAAGCTCACATGTTTCTCACTCTTAACTGAAAAGCATTGGAGGTTAGAGGACTTGGTGTTTGTATCAGTTTAAGAAGCAGAGTTGAACTAGATATGGTACGTGTGTGTAGGAAACACAGTTCTTTTGTTCTGAGCCCACTCACGTTTCCCACCTTATTAGAGACTGTAGAAAGCAAGAGCATGCTTCTTGCTCTAAAGCAGAGTGTGGTTCATGGAAGAGTACTGGGCTATTTGTTTCAATTCAGAAACAGAGTGAAATGCCAGGCTCTGTGACTTCCTACAAGCAAGACTTCGTTTCAGGTAAACACAGTCACTTTTCAGCTAAAACGAAGCAACATCGTTCACAAAGCTCACATGTTTTTCACTCTTAACTGAAAAGCATTGGAGGTTAGAGGACCTGATGTTTGTATCAGTTTAAGAAGCAGAGTTGAACTAGATATGGTACGTGTGTGTAGGAAACACAGTTCTTTTGTTCTGAGCCCACTCACGTTTCCCACCTTATTAGAGACTGTAGAAAGCAAGAGCATGCTTCTTGCTCTAAAGCAGAGTGTGCTTCATGGATGAGAACTGTGCTGTGTGTTTCCCTTCAGAAACGGAATGAAATGCCAGGCTCTGTGTCTTCCTACAAGCAAGACTTCGTTTCAGGTAAACGCCCTCACTTTTCAGCTCAAACGATGCTACATCATTCACGAAGCTCACACGTTTCTCACTCTTAACTGAAAAGCGTTTGATGTTAGAGGACCTACGGTTTGTATCAGTTTAAGAAGCAGAGTTGAACTAGATATGGTGCGTGTGTTTAGCAAACACAGTTCTTTTTTTCTGAGCACACTCACGTTTCCTGCCTTATTAGAGACTTTAGAAAGCAAGAGCATTATGCTTCTTGCTCTAAAGCAGAGTGTGGTTCATGGAAGAGTACTGGGCTATTTGTTTCACTTCAGAAACAGAGTGAAATGCCAGTCTCTGTGATTTCCTACAAGCAAGACTTCTTTTCAGGTAAACGCAGTCACTTTTCAGCTCAAACGTAGCTACATCGTTCACGAATCTCACACGTTTCTCACTCTTAACTGAAAAGCATTGGAAGTTAGAGGACCTATGGTTTGTATCAGTTTCAGAAGCAGAGTTGAACTAGATATGGTGCGTGTGTTTAGCAAACACAGTTCTTTTTTTCTGAGCACACTCACGTTTCCTGCCTTATTAGAGACTTTAGAAAGCAAGAGCATCATGCTTCTTGCTCTAAAGCAGAGTGTGGTTCATGGAAGAGTACTGGGCTATTTGTTTCACTTCAGAAACAGAGTGAAATGCCAGGCTCTGTGACTTCCTACAAGCAAGACTTCGTTTCAGGTAAACGCAGTCACTTTTCTGCTAAAACGAAGCAACATCTTTCAGGAAGTTCACACGTTTCTCACTGTTAACTGAATAGCATTGCATGTTAGAGGACCTGGGGTTTGTATCAATTTCAGAAGCAGAGTTGAACTAGATATGGTCCGTGTGTGTAGGAAACTCAGTTCTTTTGTTCTGAGCACACTCACGTTTCCCGCCTTATTAGAGACTCTAGAAAGTAAGAGCGTGCTTCTTACACTAAAGCAGAGTGTGGTTCATGGAAGAGTACTGGGCTATTTGTTTCAATTCAGAAACAGAATGAATTGCCAGGCTCTGTGGCTTCTTACAAGCCAGACTTCGTTTCAGGTAAACGCAGTCACTTTGCAGATAAAACGAAGCAACATCGTTCACGAAGCTCACATGTTTCTCACTCTTAACTGAAAAGCATTGGAGGTTAGAGGACTTGGTGTTTGTATCAGTTTAAGAAGCAGAGTTGAACTAGATATGGTACGTGTGTGTAGGAAACACAGTTCTTTTGTTCTGAGCCCACTCACGTTTCCCACCTTATTATAGACTGTAGAAAGCAAGAGCATGCTTCTTGCTCTAAAGCAGAGTGTGGTTCATGGAAGAGTACTGGGCTATTTGTTTCACTTCAGAAACAGAGTGAAATGCCAGGCTCTGTGACTTCCTACAAGCAAGACTTCGTTTCAGGTAAACGCCCTCACTTTTCAGCTCAAACGATGCTACATCGTTCACGAAGCTCACACGTTTCTCACTCTTAACTGAAAAGCATTGGATTAGAGGACCTATGGTTTGTATCAGTTTCAGAAGCAGAGTTGAACTAGATATGGTGCATGTGTGTAGGAAACACATTTCTTTTTTTCTGAGCACACTCACGTTTCCTGCATTATTAGAGACTCTAGAAAGCAAAAGCATGCTTCCTGCTCTAAAGCAGAGTGTGGTTCATGGAAGAGTACTGGGCTATTTGTTTCACTTCAGAAACAGAATGAAATGCCAGGCTCTGTGTCTTCCTACAAGCAAGACTTCGTTTCAGGTAAACGCCCTCACTTTTCAGCTCAAACGATGCTACATCGTTCACGAAGCTCACACGTTTCTCACTCTTAACTGAAAAGCATTGGATGTTAGAGGACCTATGGTTTGTATCAGTTTCAGAAGCAGAGTTGAAGTAGATATGGTGCGTGTGTGTAGGAAACACAGTTCTTTTTTCCGAGCACACTCACGTTTCCTGCATTATTAGAGACTCTAGAAAGCAAGAGCGTGCTTCTTGCTCTAAAGCAGAGTGTGGTTCATGGATGAGAACTGTGCTGTGTGTTTCCCTTCAGAAACGGAGTGAAATCTCAGGCTCTGTGTCTTCCTACAAGCAAGACTTCATTTCAGGTAAACGCAGTCATTTTTCAGCTGAAACGAAGCTACATCGTTCCCTAAGCTCACACGTTTCTCGCTCTGAACTGAAAAGCATTGGATGTTAGGGTACCTGTGGTTTGTATCAGTTTCAGAAGCAAAGTTTAACTAGATATGGTCCATGTGTGTAGGAAACACAGTTCTTTTTTTCTGAGTACTCTCACATTTCCCGCCTTAGTAGAGACTATAGAATGCAAAAGCATGCTTCTTGCTCTAAAGCAGAGTGTGGTTCATGGAAGAGTACTGGGCTATTTGTTTCACTTCAGAAACAGAGTGAAATGCCAGGCTCTGTGGCTTCTTACAAGCCAGACTTCGTTTCAGGTAAACGCAGTCACTTTTCAGCTAAAACGAAGCAACATTGTTCAGGAAGCTCACACGTTTCTCACTGTTAACTGAAAAGCATTGGATGTTAGAGGACCTGGGGTTTGTATCAATTTCAGAAGCAGAGTTGAACTAGATATGGTCCGTGTGTGTAGGAAACTCAGTTCTTTTGTTCGGAGCACACTCACGTTTCCCGCCTTATTAGAGACACTAGAAAGTAAGAGCGTGCTTCTTACACTAAAGCAGAGTGTGGTTCATGGATGAGAACTGTGCTTTGTCTTTCCATTCAGAACCAGAATGAAATGCCAGGCTCTGTGACTTCCTACAAGCAATACTTCTTTTCAGGTAAACGCAGTCACTTTTATGCTCAAACGATGCTACATCGTTCACGAATCTCACACGTTTCTCACTCTTAACTGAAAAGCATTGGAAGTTAGAGGACCTATGGTTTGTATCAGTTTCAGAAGCAGAGTTGAACTAGATATGGTGCATGTGTGTAGGAAACACAATTCTTTTTTTCTGAGCACACTCACGTTTCCTGCATTATTAGAGACTCTAGAAAGCAAAAGCATGCTTCCTGCTCAAAAGCAGAGTGTGGTTCATGGAAGAGTACTGGGCTATTTGTTTCACTTCAGAAACAGAATGAAATGCAAGGCTCTGTGTCTTCCTACAAGCAAGACTTCGTTTCAGGTAAACGCCCTCACTTTTCAGCTCAAACGATGCTACATCGTTCACGAAGCTCACACGTTTCTCACTCTTAACTGAAAAGCATTGGATGTTAGGGGACCTATGGTTTGTATCTGTTTCAGAAGCAGAGTTGAAGTAGATATGGTGCAGTGTGTGTAGGAAACACAGTTCTTTTGTTCTGAGCACACTCTCGTTTCCTGCCTTATTGGATAATCTAGAAAGCAAGAGCATGCTTCTTGCTCTAAAGCAGAGTGTGGTTCATGGAAGAGTACTGGGCTATTTGTTTCACTTCAGAAACAGAGTGCAATGCCAGGCTCTGTGTCTTCCTACAAGCAAGACTTCGTTTCAGGTAAACGCCCTCACTTTTCAGCTCAAACGATGCTACATCATTCACGAAGCTCACACGTTTCTCACTCTTAACTGAAAAACGTTTGATGTTAGAGGACCTACGGTTTGTATCAGTTTAAGAAGCAGAGTTGAACTAGATATGGTGCGTGTGTTTAGCAAACACAGTTCTTTTTTTCTGAGCACACTCACGTTTCCTGCCTTATTAGAGACTTTAGAAAGCAAGAGCATTATGCTTCTTGCTCTAAAGCAGAGTGTGGTTCATGGAAGAGTACTGGGCTATTTGTTTCACTTCAGAAACAGAGTGAAATGCCAGTCTCTGTGATTTCCTACAAGCAAGACTTCTTTTCAGGTAAACGCAGTCACTTTTCAGCTCAAACGTAGCTACATCGTTCACGAATCTCACACGTTTCTCACTCTTAACTGAAAAGCATTGGAAGTTAGAGGACCTATGGTTTGTATCAGTTTCAGAAGCAGAGTTGAACTAGATATGGTGCGTGTGTTTAGCAAACACAGTTCTTTTTTTCTGAGCACACTCACGTTTCCTGCCTTATTAGAGACTTTAGAAAGCAAGAGCATCATGCTTCTTGCTCTAAAGCAGAGTGTGGTTCATGGAAGAGTACTGGGCTATTTGTTTCACTTCAGAAACAGAGTGAAATGCCAGGCTCTGTGACTTCCTACAAGCAAGACTTCGTTTCAGGTAAACGCAGTCACTTTTCTGCTAAAACGAAGCAACATCTTTCAGGAAGTTCACACGTTTCTCACTGTTAACTGAATAGCATTGCATGTTAGAGGACCTGGGGTTTGTATCAATTTCAGAAGCAGAGTTGAACTAGATATGGTCCGTGTGTGTAGGAAACTCAGTTCTTTTGTTCTGAGCACACTCACGTTTCCCGCCTTATTAGAGACTCTAGAAAGTAAGAGCGTGCTTCTTACACTAAAGCAGAGTGTGGTTCATGGAAGAGTACTGGGCTATTTGTTTCAATTCAGAAACAGAATGAATTGCCAGGCTCTGTGGCTTCTTACAAGCCAGACTTCGTTTCAGGTAAACGCAGTCACTTTGCAGATAAAACGAAGCAACATCGTTCACGAAGCTCACATGTTTCTCACTCTTAACTGAAAAGCATTGGAGGTTAGAGGACTTGGTGTTTGTATCAGTTTAAGAAGCAGAGTTGAACTAGATATGGTACGTGTGTGTAGGAAACACAGTTCTTTTGTTCTGAGCCCACTCACGTTTCCCACCTTATTAGAGACTGTAGAAAGCAAGAGCATGCTTCTTGCTCTAAAGCAGAGTGTGGTTCATGGAAGAGTACTGGGCTATTTGTTTCACTTCAGAAACAGAGTGAAATGCCAGGCTCTGTGACTTCCTACAAGCAAGACTTCGTTTCAGGTAAACACAGTCACTTTTCAGCTAAAACGAAGCAACATCGTTCACAAAGCTCACATGTTTTTCACTCTTAACTGAAAAGCATTGGAGGTTAGAGGACCTGATGTTTGTATCAGTTTAAGAAGCAGAGTTGAACTAGATATGGTACGTGTGTGTAGGAAACACAGTTCTTTTGTTCTGAGCCCACTCACGTTTCCCACCTTATTAGAGACTGTAGAAAGCAAGAGCATGCTTCTTGCTCTAAAGCAGAGTGTGCTTCATGGATGAGAACTGTGCTGTGTGTTTCCCTTCAGAAACGGAATGAAATGCCAGGCTCTGTGTCTTCCTACAAGCAAGACTTCGTTTCAGGTAAACGCCCTCACTTTTCAGCTCAAACGATGCTACATCATTCACGAAGCTCACACGTTTCTCACTCTTAACTGAAAAGCGTTTGATGTTAGAGGACCTACGGTTTGTATCAGTTTAAGAAGCAGAGTTGAACTAGATATGGTGCGTGTGTTTAGCAAACACAGTTCTTTTTTTCTGAGCACACTCACGTTTCCTGCCTTATTAGAGACTTTAGAAAGCAAGAGCATTATGCTTCTTGCTCTAAAGCAGAGTGTGGTTCATGGAAGAGTACTGGGCTATTTGTTTCACTTCAGAAACAGAGTGAAATGCCAGTCTCTGTGATTTCCTACAAGCAAGACTTCTTTTCAGGTAAACGCAGTCACTTTTCAGCTCAAACGTAGCTACATCGTTCACGAATCTCACACGTTTCTCACTCTTAACTGAAAAGCATTGGAAGTTAGAGGACCTATGGTTTGTATCAGTTTCAGAAGCAGAGTTGAACTAGATATGGTGCGTGTGTTTAGCAAACACAGTTCTTTTTTTCTGAGCACACTCACGTTTCCTGCCTTATTAGAGACTTTAGAAAGCAAGAGCATCATGCTTCTTGCTCTAAAGCAGAGTGTGGTTCATGGAAGAGTACTGGGCTATTTGTTTCACTTCAGAACCAGAATGAAATGCCAGGCTCTGTGACTTCCTACAAGCAAGACTTCGTTTCAGGTAAACGCAGTCACTTTTCTGCTAAAACGAAGCAACATCTTTCAGGAAGTTCACACGTTTCTCACTGTTAACTGAATAGCATTGCATGTTAGAGGACCTGGGGTTTGTATCAATTTCAGAAGCAGAGTTGAACTAGATATGGTCCGTGTGTGTAGGAAACTCAGTTCTTTTGTTCTGAGCACACTCACGTTTCCCGCCTTATTAGAGACTCTAGAAAGTAAGAGCGTGCTTCTTACACTAAAGCAGAGTGTGGTTCATGGAAGAGTACTGGGCTATTTGTTTCAATTCAGAAACAGAATGAATTGCCAGGCTCTGTGGCTTCTTACAAGCCAGACTTCGTTTCAGGTAAACGCAGTCACTTTGCAGATAAAACGAAGCAACATCGTTCACGAAGCTCACATGTTTCTCACTCTTAACTGAAAAGCATTGGAGGTTAGAGGACTTGGTGTTTGTATCAGTTTAAGAAGCAGAGTTGAACTAGATATGGTACGTGTGTGTAGGAAACACAGTTCTTTTTTTCTGAGCCCACTCACGTTTCCCACCTTATTAGAGACTGTAGAAAGCAAGAGCATGCTTCTTGCTCTAAAGCAGAGTGTGGTTCATGGAAGAGTACTGGGCTATTTGTTTCACTTCAGAAACAGAGTGAAATGCCAGGCTCTGTGACTTCCTACAAGCAAGACTTCGTTTCAGGTAAACGCCCTCACTTTTCAGCTCAAACGATGCTACATCGTTCACGAAGCTCACACGTTTCTCACTCTTAACTGAAAAGCATTGGATTAGAGGACCTATGGTTTGTATCAGTTTCAGAAGCAGAGTTGAACTAGATATGGTGCATGTGTGTAGGAAACACATTTCTTTTTTTCTGAGCACACTCACTTTTCCTGCATTATTAGAGACTCTAGAAAGCAAAAGCATGCTTCCTGCTCTAAAGCAGAGTGTGGTTCATGGAAGAGTACTGGGCTATTTGTTTCACTTCAGAAACAGAATGAAATGCCAGGCTCTGTGTCTTCCTACGAGCAAGACTTCGTTTCAGGTAAACGCCCTCACTTTTCAGCTCAAACGATGCTACATCGTTCACGAAGCTCACACGTTTCTCACTCTTAACTGAAAAGCATTGGATGTTAGAGGACCTATGGTTTGTATCAGTTTCAGAAGCAGAGTTGAAGTAGATATGGTGCGTGTGTGTAGGAAACACAGTTCTTTTTTCCGAGCACACTCACGTTTCCTGCATTATTAGAGACTCTAGAAAGCAAGAGCGTGCTTCTTGCTCTAAAGCAGAGTGTGGTTCATGGATGAGAACTGTGCTGTGTGTTTCCCTTCAGAAACGGAGTGAAATCTCAGGCTCTGTGTCTTCCTACAAGCAAGACTTCATTTCAGGTAAACGCAGTCATTTTTCAGCTGAAACGAAGCTACATCGTTCCCTAAGCTCACACGTTTCTCGCTCTGAACTGAAAAGCATTGGATGTTAGGGTACCTGTGGTTTGTATCAGTATCAGAAGCAAAGTTTAACTAGATATGGTCCATGTGTGTAGGAAACACAGTTCTTTTTTTCTGAGTACTCTCACATTTCCCGCCTTAGTAGAGACTATAGAATGCAAAAGCATGCTTCTTGCTCTAAAGCAGAGTGTGGTTCATGGAAGAGTACTGGGCTATTTGTTTCACTTCAGAAACAGAGTGAAATGCCAGGCTCTGTGGCTTCTTACAAGCCAGACTTCGTTTCAGGTAAACGCAGTCACTTTTCAGCTAAAACGAAGCAACATTGTTCAGGAAGCTCACACGTTTCTCACTGTTAACTGAAAAGCATTGGATGTTAGAGGACCTGGGGTTTGTATCAATTTCAGAAGCAGAGTTGAACTAGATATGGTCCGTGTGTGTAGGAAACTCAGTTCTTTTGTTCGGAGCACACTCACGTTTCCCGCCTTATTAGAGACACTAGAAAGTAAGAGCGTGCTTCTTACACTAAAGCAGAGTGTGGTTCATGGATGAGAACTGTGCTTTGTCTTTCCATTCAGAACCAGAATGAAATGCCAGGCTCTGTGACTTCCTACAAGCAATACTTCTTTTCAGGTAAACGCAGTCACTTTTATGCTCAAACGATGCTACATCGTTCACGAATCTCACACGTTTCTCACTCTTAACTGAAAAGCATTGGAAGTTAGAGGACCTATGGTTTGTATCAGTTTCAGAAGCAGAGTTGAACTAGATATGGTGCATGTGTGTAGGAAACACAATTCTTTTTTTCTGAGCACACTCACGTTTCCTGCATTATTAGAGACTCTAGAAAGCAAAAGCATGCTTCCTGCTCAAAAGCAGAGTGTGGTTCATGGAAGAGTACTGGGCTATTTGTTTCACTTCAGAAACAGAATGAAATGCAAGGCTCTGTGTCTTCCTACAAGCAAGACTTCGTTTCAGGTAAACGCCCTCACTTTTCAGCTCAAACGATGCTACATCGTTCACGAAGCTCACACGTTTCTCACTCTTAACTGAAAAGCATTGGATGTTAGGGGACCTATGGTTTGTATCTGTTTCAGAAGCAGAGTTGAAGTAGATATGGTGCAGTGTGTGTAGGAAACACAGTTCTTTTGTTCTGAGCACACTCTCGTTTCCTGCCTTATTGGATAATCTAGAAAGCAAGAGCATGCTTCTTGCTCTAAAGCAGAGTGTGGTTCATGGAAGAGTACTGGGCTATTTGTTTCACTTCAGAAACAGAGTGCAATGCCAGGCTCTGTGTCTTCCTACAAGCAAGACTTCGTTTCAGGTAAACGCCCTCACTTTTCAGCTCAAACGATGCTACATCATTCACGAAGCTCACACGTTTCTCACTCTTAACTGAAAAACGTTTGATGTTAGAGGACCTACGGTTTGTATCAGTTTAAGAAGCAGAGTTGAACTAGATATGGTGCGTGTGTTTAGCAAACACAGTTCTTTTTTTCTGAGCACACTCACGTTTCCTGCCTTATTAGAGACTTTAGAAAGCAAGAGCATTATGCTTCTTGCTCTAAAGCAGAGTGTGGTTCATGGAAGAGTACTGGGCTATTTGTTTCACTTCAGAAACAGAGTGAAATGCCAGTCTCTGTGATTTCCTACAAGCAAGACTTCTTTTCAGGTAAACGCAGTCACTTTTCAGCTCAAACGTAGCTACATCGTTCACGAATCTCACACGTTTCTCACTCTTAACTGAAAAGCATTGGAAGTTAGAGGACCTATGGTTTGTATCAGTTTCAGAAGCAGAGTTGAACTAGATATGGTGCGTGTGTTTAGCAAACACAGTTCTTTTTTTCTGAGCACACTCACGTTTCCTGCCTTATTAGAGACTTTAGAAAGCAAGAGCATCATGCTTCTTGCTCTAAAGCAGAGTGTGGTTCATGGAAGAGTACTGGGCTATTTGTTTCACTTCAGAAACAGAGTGAAATGCCAGGCTCTGTGACTTCCTACAAGCAAGACTTCGTTTCAGGTAAACGCAGTCACTTTTCTGCTAAAACGAAGCAACATCTTTCAGGAAGTTCACACGTTTCTCACTGTTAACTGAATAGCATTGCATGTTAGAGGACCTGGGGTTTGTATCAATTTCAGAAGCAGAGTTGAACTAGATATGGTCCGTGTGTGTAGGAAACTCAGTTCTTTTGTTCTGAGCACACTCACGTTTCCCGCCTTATTAGAGACTCTAGAAAGTAAGAGCGTGCTTCTTACACTAAAGCAGAGTGTGGTTCATGGAAGAGTACTGGGCTATTTGTTTCAATTCAGAAACAGAATGAATTGCCAGGCTCTGTGGCTTCTTACAAGCCAGACTTCGTTTCAGGTAAACGCAGTCACTTTGCAGATAAAACGAAGCAACATCGTTCACGAAGCTCACATGTTTCTCACTCTTAACTGAAAAGCATTGGAGGTTAGAGGACTTGGTGTTTGTATCAGTTTAAGAAGCAGAGTTGAACTAGATATGGTACGTGTGTGTAGGAAACACAGTTCTTTTGTTCTGAGCCCACTCACGTTTCCCACCTTATTAGAGACTGTAGAAAGCAAGAGCATGCTTCTTGCTCTAAAGCAGAGTGTGGTTCATGGAAGAGTACTGGGCTATTTGTTTCACTTCAGAAACAGAGTGAAATGCCAGGCTCTGTGACTTCCTACAAGCAAGACTTCGTTTCAGGTAAACACAGTCACTTTTCAGCTAAAACGAAGCAACATCGTTCACAAAGCTCACATGTTTTTCACTCTTAACTGAAAAGCATTGGAGGTTAGAGGACCTGATGTTTGTATCAGTTTAAGAAGCAGAGTTGAACTAGATATGGTACGTGTGTGTAGGAAACACAGTTCTTTTGTTCTGAGCCCACTCACGTTTCCCACCTTATTAGAGACTGTAGAAAGCAAGAGCATGCTTCTTGCTCTAAAGCAGAGTGTGCTTCATGGATGAGAACTGTGCTGTGTGTTTCCCTTCAGAAACGGAATGAAATGCCAGGCTCTGTGTCTTCCTACAAGCAAGACTTCGTTTCAGGTAAACGCCCTCACTTTTCAGCTCAAACGATGCTACATCATTCACGAAGCTCACACGTTTCTCACTCTTAACTGAAAAGCGTTTGATGTTAGAGGACCTACGGTTTGTATCAGTTTAAGAAGCAGAGTTGAACTAGATATGGTGCGTGTGTTTAGCAAACACAGTTCTTTTTTTCTGAGCACACTCACGTTTCCTGCCTTATTAGAGACTTTAGAAAGCAAGAGCATTATGCTTCTTGCTCTAAAGCAGAGTGTGGTTCATGGAAGAGTACTGGGCTATTTGTTTCACTTCAGAAACAGAGTGAAATGCCAGTCTCTGTGATTTCCTACAAGCAAGACTTCTTTTCAGGTAAACGCAGTCACTTTTCAGCTCAAACGTAGCTACATCGTTCACGAATCTCACACGTTTCTCACTCTTAACTGAAAAGCATTGGAAGTTAGAGGACCTATGGTTTGTATCAGTTTCAGAAGCAGAGTTGAACTAGATATGGTGCGTGTGTTTAGCAAACACAGTTCTTTTTTTCTGAGCACACTCACGTTTCCTGCCTTATTAGAGACTTTAGAAAGCAAGAGCATCATGCTTCTTGCTCTAAAGCAGAGTGTGGTTCATGGAAGAGTACTGGGCTATTTGTTTCACTTCAGAACCAGAATGAAATGCCAGGCTCTGTGACTTCCTACAAGCAAGACTTCGTTTCAGGTAAACGCAGTCACTTTTCTGCTAAAACGAAGCAACATCTTTCAGGAAGTTCACACGTTTCTCACTGTTAACTGAATAGCATTGCATGTTAGAGGACCTGGGGTTTGTATCAATTTCAGAAGCAGAGTTGAACTAGATATGGTCCGTGTGTGTAGGAAACTCAGTTCTTTTGTTCTGAGCACACTCACGTTTCCCGCCTTATTAGAGACTCTAGAAAGTAAGAGCGTGCTTCTTACACTAAAGCAGAGTGTGGTTCATGGAAGAGTACTGGGCTATTTGTTTCAATTCAGAAACAGAATGAATTGCCAGGCTCTGTGGCTTCTTACAAGCCAGACTTCGTTTCAGGTAAACGCAGTCACTTTGCAGATAAAACGAAGCAACATCGTTCACGAAGCTCACATGTTTCTCACTCTTAACTGAAAAGCATTGGAGGTTAGAGGACTTGGTGTTTGTATCAGTTTAAGAAGCAGAGTTGAACTAGATATGGTACGTGTGTGTAGGAAACACAGTTCTTTTTTTCTGAGCCCACTCACGTTTCCCACCTTATTAGAGACTGTAGAAAGCAAGAGCATGCTTCTTGCTCTAAAGCAGAGTGTGGTTCATGGAAGAGTACTGGGCTATTTGTTTCACTTCAGAAACAGAGTGAAATGCCAGGCTCTGTGACTTCCTACAAGCAAGACTTCGTTTCAGGTAAACGCCCTCACTTTTCAGCTCAAACGATGCTACATCGTTCACGAAGCTCACACGTTTCTCACTCTTAACTGAAAAGCATTGGATTAGAGGACCTATGGTTTGTATCAGTTTCAGAAGCAGAGTTGAACTAGATATGGTGCATGTGTGTAGGAAACACATTTCTTTTTTTCTGAGCACACTCACTTTTCCTGCATTATTAGAGACTCTAGAAAGCAAAAGCATGCTTCCTGCTCTAAAGCAGAGTGTGGTTCATGGAAGAGTACTGGGCTATTTGTTTCACTTCAGAAACAGAATGAAATGCCAGGCTCTGTGTCTTCCTACGAGCAAGACTTCGTTTCAGGTAAACGCCCTCACTTTTCAGCTCAAACGATGCTACATCGTTCACGAAGCTCACACGTTTCTCACTCTTAACTGAAAAGCATTGGATGTTAGAGGACCTATGGTTTGTATCAGTTTCAGAAGCAGAGTTGAAGTAGATATGGTGCGTGTGTGTAGGAAACACAGTTCTTTTTTCCGAGCACACTCACGTTTCCTGCATTATTAGAGACTCTAGAAAGCAAGAGCGTGCTTCTTGCTCTAAAGCAGAGTGTGGTTCATGGATGAGAACTGTGCTGTGTGTTTCCCTTCAGAAACGGAGTGAAATCTCAGGCTCTGTGTCTTCCTACAAGCAAGACTTCATTTCAGGTAAACGCAGTCATTTTTCAGCTGAAACGAAGCTACATCGTTCCCTAAGCTCACACGTTTCTCGCTCTGAACTGAAAAGCATTGGATGTTAGGGTACCTGTGGTTTGTATCAGTATCAGAAGCAAAGTTTAACTAGATATGGTCCATGTGTGTAGGAAACACAGTTCTTTTTTTCTGAGTACTCTCACATTTCCCGCCTTAGTAGAGACTATAGAATGCAAAAGCATGCTTCTTGCTCTAAAGCAGAGTGTGGTTCATGGAAGAGTACTGGGCTATTTGTTTCACTTCAGAAACAGAGTGAAATGCCAGGCTCTGTGGCTTCTTACAAGCCAGACTTCGTTTCAGGTAAACGCAGTCACTTTTCAGCTAAAACGAAGCAACATTGTTCAGGAAGCTCACACGTTTCTCACTGTTAACTGAAAAGCATTGGATGTTAGAGGACCTGGGGTTTGTATCAATTTCAGAAGCAGAGTTGAACTAGATATGGTCCGTGTGTGTAGGAAACTCAGTTCTTTTGTTCGGAGCACACTCACGTTTCCCGCCTTATTAGAGACACTAGAAAGTAAGAGCGTGCTTCTTACACTAAAGCAGAGTGTGGTTCATGGATGAGAACTGTGCTTTGTCTTTCCATTCAGAACCAGAATGAAATGCCAGGCTCTGTGTCTTCCTACAAGCAAGACTTCGTTTCAGGTAAACGCCCTCACTTTTCAGCTCAAACGATGCTACATCATTCACGAAGCTCACACGTTTCTCACTCTTAACTGAAAAGCGTTTGATGTTAGAGGACCTACGGTTTGTATCAGTTTAAGAAGCAGAGTTGAACTAGATATGGTGCGTGTGTTTAGCAAACACAGTTCTTTTTTTCTGAGCACACTCACGTTTCCTGCCTTATTAGAGACTTTAGAAAGCAAGAGCATTATGCTTCTTGCTCTAAAGCAGAGTGTGGTTCATGGAAGAGTACTGGGCTATTTGTTTCACTTCAGAAACAGAGTGAAATGCCAGTCTCTGTGATTTCCTACAAGCAAGACTTCTTTTCAGGTAAACGCAGTCACTTTTCAGCTCAAACGTAGCTACATCGTTCACGAATCTCACACGTTTCTCACTCTTAACTGAAAAGCATTGGAAGTTAGAGGACCTATGGTTTGTATCAGTTTCAGAAGCAGAGTTGAACTAGATATGGTGCGTGTGTTTAGCAAACACAGTTCTTTTTTTCTGAGCACACTCACGTTTCCTGCCTTATTAGAGACTTTAGAAAGCAAGAGCATCATGCTTCTTGCTCTAAAGCAGAGTGTGGTTCATGGAAGAGTACTGGGCTATTTGTTTCACTTCAGAAACAGAGTGAAATGCCAGGCTCTGTGACTTCCTACAAGCAAGACTTCGTTTCAGGTAAACGCAGTCACTTTTCTGCTAAAACGAAGCAACATCTTTCAGGAAGTTCACACGTTTCTCACTGTTAACTGAATAGCATTGCATGTTAGAGGACCTGGGGTTTGTATCAATTTCAGAAGCAGAGTTGAACTAGATATGGTCCGTGTGTGTAGGAAACTCAGTTCTTTTGTTCTGAGCACACTCACGTTTCCCGCCTTATTAGAGACTCTAGAAAGTAAGAGCGTGCTTCTTACACTAAAGCAGAGTGTGGTTCATGGAAGAGTACTGGGCTATTTGTTTCAATTCAGAAACAGAATGAATTGCCAGGCTCTGTGGCTTCTTACAAGCCAGACTTCGTTTCAGGTAAACGCAGTCACTTTGCAGATAAAACGAAGCAACATCGTTCACGAAGCTCACATGTTTCTCACTCTTAACTGAAAAGCATTGGAGGTTAGAGGACTTGGTGTTTGTATCAGTTTAAGAAGCAGAGTTGAACTAGATATGGTACGTGTGTGTAGGAAACACAGTTCTTTTGTTCTGAGCCCACTCACGTTTCCCACCTTATTATAGACTGTAGAAAGCAAGAGCATGCTTCTTGCTCTAAAGCAGAGTGTGGTTCATGGAAGAGTACTGGGCTATTTGTTTCACTTCAGAAACAGAGTGAAATGCCAGGCTCTGTGACTTCCTACAAGCAAGACTTCGTTTCAGGTAAACGCCCTCACTTTTCAGCTCAAACGATGCTACATCGTTCACGAAGCTCACACGTTTCTCACTCTTAACTGAAAAGCATTGGATTAGAGGACCTATGGTTTGTATCAGTTTCAGAAGCAGAGTTGAACTAGATATGGTGCATGTGTGTAGGAAACACATTTCTTTTTTTCTGAGCACACTCACGTTTCCTGCATTATTAGAGACTCTAGAAAGCAAAAGCATGCTTCCTGCTCTAAAGCAGAGTGTGGTTCATGGAAGAGTACTGGGCTATTTGTTTCACTTCAGAAACAGAATGAAATGCCAGGCTCTGTGTCTTCCTACGAGCAAGACTTCGTTTCAGGTAAACGCCCTCACTTTTCAGCTCAAACGATGCTACATCGTTCACGAAGCTCACACGTTTCTCACTCTTAACTGAAAAGCATTGGATGTTAGAGGACCTATGGTTTGTATCAGTTTCAGAAGCAGAGTTGAAGTAGATATGGTGCGTGTGTGTAGGAAACACAGTTCTTTTTTCCGAGCACACTCACGTTTCCTGCATTATTAGAGACTCTAGAAAGCAAGAGCGTGCTTCTTGCTCTAAAGCAGAGTGTGGTTCATGGATGAGAACTGTGCTGTGTGTTTCCCTTCAGAAACGGAGTGAAATCTCAGGCTCTGTGTCTTCCTACAAGCAAGACTTCATTTCAGGTAAACGCAGTCATTTTTCAGCTGAAACGAAGCTACATCGTTCCCTAAGCTCACACGTTTCTCGCTCTGAACTGAAAAGCATTGGATGTTAGGGTACCTGTGGTTTGTATCAGTTTCAGAAGCAAAGTTTAACTAGATATGGTCCATGTGTGTAGGAAACACAGTTCTTTTTTTCTGAGTACTCTCACATTTCCCGCCTTAGTAGAGACTATAGAATGCAAAAGCATGCTTCTTGCTCTAAAGCAGAGTGTGGTTCATGGAAGAGTACTGGGCTATTTGTTTCACTTCAGAAACAGAGTGAAATGCCAGGCTCTGTGGCTTCTTACAAGCCAGACTTCGTTTCAGGTAAACGCAGTCACTTTTCAGCTAAAACGAAGCAACATTGTTCAGGAAGCTCACACGTTTCTCACTGTTAACTGAAAAGCATTGGATGTTAGAGGACCTGGGGTTTGTATCAATTTCAGAAGCAGAGTTGAACTAGATATGGTCCGTGTGTGTAGGAAACTCAGTTCTTTTGTTCGGAGCACACTCACGTTTCCCGCCTTATTAGAGACACTAGAAAGTAAGAGCGTGCTTCTTACACTAAAGCAGAGTGTGGTTCATGGATGAGAACTGTGCTTTGTCTTTCCATTCAGAACCAGAATGAAATGCCAGGCTCTGTGACTTCCTACAAGCAATACTTCTTTTCAGGTAAACGCAGTCACTTTTATGCTCAAACGATGCTACATCGTTCACGAATCTCACACGTTTCTCACTCTTAACTGAAAAGCATTGGAAGTTATAGGACCTATGGTTTGTATCAGTTTCAGAAGCAGAGTTGAACTAGATATGGTGCATGTGTGTAGGAAACACAATTCTTTTTTTCTGAGCACACTCACGTTTCCTGCATTATTAGAGACTCTAGAAAGCAAAAGCATGCTTCCTGCTCAAAAGCAGAGTGTGGTTCATGGAAGAGTACTGGGCTATTTGTTTCACTTCAGAAACAGAATGAAATGCAAGGCTCTGTGTCTTCCTACAAGCAAGACTTCGTTTCAGGTAAACGCCCTCACTTTTCAGCTCAAACGATGCTACATCGTTCACGAAGCTCACACGTTTCTCACTCTTAACTGAAAAGCATTGGATGTTAGGGGACCTATGGTTTGTATCAGTTTCAGAAGCAGAGTTGAAGTAGATATGGTGCAGTGTGTGTAGGAAACACAGTTCTTTTGTTCTGAGCACACTCTCGTTTCCTGCCTTATTGGATAATCTAGAAAGCAAGAGCATGCTTCTTGCTCTAAAGCAGAGTGTGGTTCATGGAAGAGTACTGGGCTATTTGTTTCACTTCAGAAACAGAGTGCAATGCCAGGCTCTGTGTCTTCCTACAAGCAAGACTTCGTTTCAGGTAAACGCCCTCACTTTTCAGCTCAAACGATGCTACATCATTCACGAAGCTCACACGTTTCTCACTCTTAACTGAAAAACGTTTGATGTTAGAGGACCTACGGTTTGTATCAGTTTAAGAAGCAGAGTTGAACTAGATATGGTGCGTGTGTTTAGCAAACACAGTTCTTTTTTTCTGAGCACACTCACGTTTCCTGCCTTATTAGAGACTTTAGAAAGCAAGAGCATTATGCTTCTTGCTCTAAAGCAGAGTGTGGTTCATGGAAGAGTACTGGGCTATTTGTTTCACTTCAGAAACAGAGTGAAATGCCAGTCTCTGTGATTTCCTACAAGAAAGACTTCTTTTCAGGTAAACGCAGTCACTTTTCAGCTCAAACGTAGCTACATCGTTCACGAATCTCACACGTTTCTCACTCTTAACTGAAAAGCATTGGAAGTTAGAGGACCTATGGTTTGTATCAGTTTCAGAAGCAGAGTTGAACTAGATATGGTGCGTGTGTTTAGCAAACACAGTTCTTTTTTTCTGAGCACACTCACGTTTCCTGCCTTATTAGAGACTTTAGAAAGCAAGAGCATCATGCTTCTTGCTCTAAAGCAGAGTGTGGTTCATGGAAGAGTACTGGGCTATTTGTTTCACTTCAGAAACAGAGTGAAATGCCAGGCTCTGTGACTTCCTACAAGCAAGACTTCGTTTCAGGTAAACGCAGTCACTTTTCTGCTAAAACGAAGCAACATCTTTCAGGAAGTTCACACGTTTCTCACTGTTAACTGAATAGCATTGCATGTTAGAGGACCTGGGGTTTGTATCAATTTCAGAAGCAGAGTTGAACTAGATATGGTCCGTGTGTGTAGGAAACTCAGTTCTTTTGTTCTGAGCACACTCACGTTTCCCGCCTTATTAGAGACTCTAGAAAGTAAGAGCGTGCTTCTTACACTAAAGCAGAGTGTGGTTCATGGAAGAGTACTGGGCTATTTGTTTCAATTCAGAAACAGAATGAATTGCCAGGCTCTGTGGCTTCTTACAAGCCAGACTTCGTTTCAGGTAAACGCAGTCACTTTGCAGATAAAACGAAGCAACATCGTTCACGAAGCTCACATGTTTCTCACTCTTAACTGAAAAGCATTGGAGGTTAGAGGACTTGGTGTTTGTATCAGTTTAAGAAGCAGAGTTGAACTAGATATGGTACGTGTGTGTAGGAAACACAGTTCTTTTGTTCTGAGCCCACTCACGTTTCCCACCTTATTAGAGACTGTAGAAAGCAAGAGCATGCTTCTTGCTCTAAAGCAGAGTGTGGTTCATGGAAGAGTACTGGGCTATTTGTTTCACTTCAGAAACAGAGTGAAATGCCAGGCTCTGTGACTTCCTACAAGCAAGACTTCGTTTCAGGTAAACACAGTCACTTTTCAGCTAAAACGAAGCAACATCGTTCACAAAGCTCACATGTTTTTCACTCTTAACTGAAAAGCATTGGAGGTTAGAGGACCTGATGTTTGTATCAGTTTAAGAAGCAGAGTTGAACTAGATATGGTACGTGTGTGTAGGAAACACAGTTCTTTTGTTCTGAGCCCACTCACGTTTCCCACCTTATTAGAGACTGTAGAAAGCAAGAGCATGCTTCTTGCTCTAAAGCAGAGTGTGCTTCATGGATGAGAACTGTGCTGTGTGTTTCCCTTCAGAAACGGAATGAAATGCCAGGCTCTGTGTCTTCCTACAAGCAAGACTTCGTTTCAGGTAAACGCCCTCACTTTTCAGCTCAAACGATGCTACATCATTCACGAAGCTCACACGTTTCTCACTCTTAACTGAAAAGCGTTTGATGTTAGAGGACCTACGGTTTGTATCAGTTTAAGAAGCAGAGTTGAACTAGATATGGTGCGTGTGTTTAGCAAACACAGTTCTTTTTTTCTGAGCACACTCACGTTTCCTGCCTTATTAGAGACTTTAGAAAGCAAGAGCATTATGCTTCTTGCTCTAAAGCAGAGTGTGGTTCATGGAAGAGTACTGGGCTATTTGTTTCACTTCAGAAACAGAGTGAAATGCCAGTCTCTGTGATTTCCTACAAGCAAGACTTCTTTTCAGGTAAACGCAGTCACTTTTCAGCTCAAACGTAGCTACATCGTTCACGAATCTCACACGTTTCTCACTCTTAACTGAAAAGCATTGGAAGTTAGAGGACCTATGGTTTGTATCAGTTTCAGAAGCAGAGTTGAACTAGATATGGTGCGTGTGTTTAGCAAACACAGTTCTTTTTTTCTGAGCACACTCACGTTTCCTGCCTTATTAGAGACTTTAGAAAGCAAGAGCATCATGCTTCTTGCTCTAAAGCAGAGTGTGGTTCATGGAAGAGTACTGGGCTATTTGTTTCACTTCAGAACCAGAATGAAATGCCAGGCTCTGTGACTTCCTACAAGCAAGACTTCGTTTCAGGTAAACGCAGTCACTTTTCTGCTAAAACGAAGCAACATCTTTCAGGAAGTTCACACGTTTCTCACTGTTAACTGAATAGCATTGCATGTTAGAGGACCTGGGGTTTGTATCAATTTCAGAAGCAGAGTTGAACTAGATATGGTCCGTGTGTGTAGGAAACTCAGTTCTTTTGTTCTGAGCACACTCACGTTTCCCGCCTTATTAGAGACTCTAGAAAGTAAGAGCGTGCTTCTTACACTAAAGCAGAGTGTGGTTCATGGAAGAGTACTGGGCTATTTGTTTCAATTCAGAAACAGAATGAATTGCCAGGCTCTGTGGCTTCTTACAAGCCAGACTTCGTTTCAGGTAAACGCAGTCACTTTGCAGATAAAACGAAGCAACATCGTTCACGAAGCTCACATGTTTCTCACTCTTAACTGAAAAGCATTGGAGGTTAGAGGACTTGGTGTTTGTATCAGTTTAAGAAGCAGAGTTGAACTAGATATGGTACGTGTGTGTAGGAAACACAGTTCTTTTTTTCTGAGCCCACTCACGTTTCCCACCTTATTAGAGACTGTAGAAAGCAAGAGCATGCTTCTTGCTCTAAAGCAGAGTGTGGTTCATGGAAGAGTACTGGGCTATTTGTTTCACTTCAGAAACAGAGTGAAATGCCAGGCTCTGTGACTTCCTACAAGCAAGACTTCGTTTCAGGTAAACGCCCTCACTTTTCAGCTCAAACGATGCTACATCGTTCACGAAGCTCACACGTTTCTCACTCTTAACTGAAAAGCATTGGATTAGAGGACCTATGGTTTGTATCAGTTTCAGAAGCAGAGTTGAACTAGATATGGTGCATGTGTGTAGGAAACACATTTCTTTTTTTCTGAGCACACTCACTTTTCCTGCATTATTAGAGACTCTAGAAAGCAAAAGCATGCTTCCTGCTCTAAAGCAGAGTGTGGTTCATGGAAGAGTACTGGGCTATTTGTTTCACTTCAGAAACAGAATGAAATGCCAGGCTCTGTGTCTTCCTACGAGCAAGACTTCGTTTCAGGTAAACGCCCTCACTTTTCAGCTCAAACGATGCTACATCGTTCACGAAGCTCACACGTTTCTCACTCTTAACTGAAAAGCATTGGATGTTAGAGGACCTATGGTTTGTATCAGTTTCAGAAGCAGAGTTGAAGTAGATATGGTGCGTGTGTGTAGGAAACACAGTTCTTTTTTCCGAGCACACTCACGTTTCCTGCATTATTAGAGACTCTAGAAAGCAAGAGCGTGCTTCTTGCTCTAAAGCAGAGTGTGGTTCATGGATGAGAACTGTGCTGTGTGTTTCCCTTCAGAAACGGAGTGAAATCTCAGGCTCTGTGTCTTCCTACAAGCAAGACTTCATTTCAGGTAAACGCAGTCATTTTTCAGCTGAAACGAAGCTACATCGTTCCCTAAGCTCACACGTTTCTCGCTCTGAACTGAAAAGCATTGGATGTTAGGGTACCTGTGGTTTGTATCAGTATCAGAAGCAAAGTTTAACTAGATATGGTCCATGTGTGTAGGAAACACAGTTCTTTTTTTCTGAGTACTCTCACATTTCCCGCCTTAGTAGAGACTATAGAATGCAAAAGCATGCTTCTTGCTCTAAAGCAGAGTGTGGTTCATGGAAGAGTACTGGGCTATTTGTTTCACTTCAGAAACAGAGTGAAATGCCAGGCTCTGTGGCTTCTTACAAGCCAGACTTCGTTTCAGGTAAACGCAGTCACTTTTCAGCTAAAACGAAGCAACATTGTTCAGGAAGCTCACACGTTTCTCACTGTTAACTGAAAAGCATTGGATGTTAGAGGACCTGGGGTTTGTATCAATTTCAGAAGCAGAGTTGAACTAGATATGGTCCGTGTGTGTAGGAAACTCAGTTCTTTTGTTCGGAGCACACTCACGTTTCCCGCCTTATTAGAGACACTAGAAAGTAAGAGCGTGCTTCTTACACTAAAGCAGAGTGTGGTTCATGGATGAGAACTGTGCTTTGTCTTTCCATTCAGAACCAGAATGAAATGCCAGGCTCTGTGACTTCCTACAAGCAATACTTCTTTTCAGGTAAACGCAGTCACTTTTCAGCTCAAACGAAGCTACATCGTTCACGAATCTCACACGTTTCTCACTCTTAACTGAAAAGCATTGGAAGTTAGAGGACCTATGGTTTGTATCAGTTTCAGAAGCAGAGTTGAAGTAGATATGGTGCAGTGTGTGTAGGAAACACAGTTCTTTTGTTCTGAGCACACTCTCGTTTCCTGCCTTATTGGATAATCTAGAAAGCAAGAGCATGCTTCTTGCTCTAAAGCAGAGTGTGGTTCATGGAAGAGTACTGGGCTATTTGTTTCACTTCAGAAACAGAGTGCAATGCCAGGCTCTGTGTCTTCCTACAAGCAAGACTTCGTTTCAGGTAAACGCCCTCACTTTTCAGCTCAAAGGATGCTACATCATTCATGAAGCTCACACGTTTCTCACTCTTAACTGAAAAGCGTTTGATGTTAGAGGACCTACGGTTTGTATCAGTTTAAGAAGCAGAGTTGAACTAGATATGGTGCGTGTGTTTAGCAAACACAGTTCTTTTTTTCTGAGCACACTCACGTTTCCTGCCTTATTAGAGACTTTAGAAAGCAAGAGCATTATGCTTCTTGCTCTAAAGCAGAGTGTGGTTCATGGAAGAGTACTGGGCTATTTGTTTCACTTCAGAAACAGAGTGAAATGCCAGTCTCTGTGATTTCCTACAAGCAAGACTTCTTTTCAGGTAAACGCAGTCACTTTTCAGCTCAAACGTAGCTACATCGTTCACGAATCTCACACGTTTCTCACTCTTAACTGAAAAGCATTGGAAGTTAGAGGACCTATGGTTTGTATCAGTTTCAGAAGCAGAGTTGAACTAGATATGGTGCGTGTGTTTAGCAAACACAGTTCTTTTTTTCTGAGCACACTCACGTTTCCTGCCTTATTAGAGACTTTAGAAAGCAAGAGCATCATGCTTCTTGCTCTAAAGCAGAGTGTGGTTCATGGAAGAGTACTGGGCTATTTGTTTCACTTCAGAAACAGAGTGAAATGCCAGGCTCTGTGACTTCCTACAAGCAAGATTTCGTTTCAGGTAAACGCAGTCACTTTTCTGCTAAAACGAAGCAACATCTTTCAGGAAGTTCACACGTTTCTCACTGTTAACTGAATAGCATTGCATGTTAGAGGACCTGGGGTTTGTATCAATTTCAGAAGCAGAGTTGAACTAGATATGGTCCGTGTGTGTCGGAAACTCAGTTCTTTTGTTCTGAGCACACTCACGTTTCCCGCCTTATTAGAGACTCTAGAAAGTAAGAGCGTGCTTCTTACACTAAAGCAGAGTGTGGTTCATGGATGAGAACTGTGCTATGTCTTTCCCTCCAGAACCGATATGAAATGCCAGGCTCTGTGCCTTCCTACAAGCAAGACTTCTTTTCAGGTAAACGCAGTCACTTTTCAGCTCAAACGAAGCTACATCGTTCACGAAGCTCACATGTTTCTCACTCTTAACTGAAAAGCATTGGATGTTAGAGGACCTATGGTTTGTATCAGTTTCAGAAGCAGAGTTGAACTAGATATGGTGCGTGTGTGTAGGAAACACAGTTCTTTTGTTCTGAGCACACTCACGTTTCATGCATTATTAGAGACTCTAGACAGCAAAAGCATGCTTCTTGCTCTAAAGCAGAGTGTGGTTCATGGAAGAGTACTGGGCTATTTGTTTCACTTCAGAAACAGAATGAAATGCCAGGCTCTGTGGCTTCTTACAAGCCAGACTTCGTTTCAGGTAAACGCAGTCACTTTGCAGATAAAACGAAGCAACATCGTTCACGAAGCTCATATGTTTCTCACTCTTAACTGAAAAGCATTGGAGGTTAGAGGACTTGGTGTTTGTATCAGTTTAAGAAGCAGAGTTGAACTAGATATGGTACGTGTGTGTAGGAAACACAGTTCTTTTGTTCTGAGCCCACTCACGTTTCCCACCTTATTAGAGACTGTAGAAAGCAAGAGCATGCTTCTTGCTCTAAAGCAGAGTGTGCTTCATGGATGAGAACTGTGCTGTGTGTTTCCCTTCAGAAACGGAATGAAATGCCAGGCTCTGTGTCTTCCTACAAGCAAGACTTCGTTTCAGGTAAACGCCCTCACTTTTCAGCTCAAACGATGCTACATCGTTCACAAAGCTCACACGTTTCTCACTCTGAACTGAAAAGCATTAGATGTTAGAGGACCTATGGTTTGTATCAGTTTCAGAAGCAAAGTTTAACTAGATATGGTCCATGTGTGTAGGAAACACAGTTCTTTTGTTCTGAGTACACTCACATTTCCCGCCTTAGTAGAGACTCTAGAATGCAAAAGCATGCTTCTTGCTCTAAAGCAGAGTGTGGTTCATGGAATAGTACGGGGCTATTTGTTTCACTTCAGAAACAGAGTTAAATGCCAGGCTCTGTGGCTTCTTACAAGCCAGACTTCGTTTCAGGTAAACGCAGTCACTTTTCAGCTAAAACGAAGCAACATCGTTCAGGAAGCTCACACGTTTCTCACTCTTAACTGAAAAGCATTGGAAGTTAGAGGACCTATGGTTTGTATCAGTTTCAGAAGCAGAGTTGAACTAGATATGGTGCATGTGTGTAGGAAACACAATTCTTTTTTTCTGAGCACACTCACGTTTCCTGCATTATTAGAGACTCTAGAAAGCAAAAGCATGCTTCCTGCTCAAAAGCAGAGTGTGGTTCATGGAAGAGTACTGGGCTATTTGTTTCACTTCAGAAACAGAATGAAATGCAAGGCTCTGTGTCTTCCTACAAGCAAGACTTCGTTTCAGGTAAACGCCCTCACTTTTCAGCTCAAACGATGCTACATCGTTCACGAAGCTCACACGTTTCTCACTCTTAACTGAAAAGCATTGGATGTTAGGGGACCTATGGTTTGTATCAGTTTCAGAAGCAGAGTTGAAGTAGATATGGTGCAGTGTGTGTAGGAAACACAGTTCTTTTGTTCTGAGCACACTCTCGTTTCCTGCCTTATTGGATAATCTAGAAAGCAAGAGCATGCTTCTTGCTCTAAAGCAGAGTGTGGTTCATGGAAGAGTACTGGGCTATTTGTTTCACTTCAGAAACAGAGTGCAATGCCAGGCTCTGTGTCTTCCTACAAGCAAGACTTCGTTTCAGGTAAACGCCCTCACTTTTCAGCTCAAACGATGCTACATCATTCACGAAGCTCACACGTTTCTCACTCTTAACTGAAAAGCGTTTGATGTTAGAGGACCTACGGTTTGTATCAGTTTAAGAAGCAGAGTTGAACTAGATATGGTGCGTGTGTTTAGCAAACACAGTTCTTTTTTTCTGAGCACACTCACGTTTCCTGCCTTATTAGAGACTTTAGAAAGCAAGAGCATTATGCTTCTTGCTCTAAAGCAGAGTGTGGTTCATGGAAGAGTACTGGGCTATTTGTTTCACTTCAGAAACAGAGTGAAATGCCAGTCTCTGTGATTTCCTACAAGCAAGACTTCTTTTCAGGTAAACGCAGTCACTTTTCAGCTCAAACGTAGCTACATCGTTCACGAATCTCACACGTTTCTCACTCTTAACTGAAAAGCATTGGAAGTTAGAGGACCTATGGTTTGTATCAGTTTCAGAAGCAGAGTTGAACTAGATATGGTGCGTGTGTTTAGCAAACACAGTTCTTTTTTTCTGAGCACACTCACGTTTCCTGCCTTATTAGAGACTTTAGAAAGCAAGAGCATCATGCTTCTTGCTCTAAAGCAGAGTGTGGTTCATGGAAGAGTACTGGGCTATTTGTTTCACTTCAGAAACAGAGTGAAATGCCAGGCTCTGTGACTTCCTACAAGCAAGATTTCGTTTCAGGTAAACGCAGTCACTTTTCTGCTAAAACGAAGCAACATCTTTCAGGAAGTTCACACGTTTCTCACTGTTAACTGAATAGCATTGCATGTTAGAGGACCTGGGGTTTGTATCAATTTCAGAAGCAGAGTTGAACTAGATATGGTCCGTGTGTGTCGGAAACTCAGTTCTTTTGTTCTGAGCACACTCACGTTTCCCGCCTAATTAGAGACTCTAGAAAGTAAGAGCGTGCTTCTTACACTAAAGCAGAGTGTGGTTCATGGATGAGAACTGTGCTATGTCTTTCCCTCCAGAACCGATATGAAATGCCAGGCTCTGTGCCTTCCTACAAGCAAGACTTCTTTTCAGGTAAACACAGTCACTTTTCAGCTCAAACGAAGCTACATCGTTCACGAAGCTCACATGTTTCTCACTCTTAACTGAAAAGCATTGGATGTTAGAGGACCTATGGTTTGTATCAGTTTCAGAAGCAGAGTTGAACTAGATATGGTGCGTGTGTGTAGGAAACACAGTTCTTTTGTTCTGAGCACACTCACGTTTCATGCATTATTAGAGACTCTAGACAGCAAAAGCATGCTTCTTGCTCTAAAGCAGAGTGTGGTTCATGGAAGAGTACTGGGCTATTTGTTTCACTTCAGAAACAGAATGAAATGCCAGGCTCTGTGGCTTCTTACAAGCCAGACTTCGTTTCAGGTAAACGCAGTCACTTTGCAGATAAAACGAAGCAACATCGTTCACGAAGCTCATATGTTTCTCACTCTTAACTGAAAAGCATTGGAGGTTAGAGGACTTGGTGTTTGTATCAGTTTAAGAAGCAGAGTTGAACTAGATATGGTACGTGTGTGTAGGAAACACAGTTCTTTTGTTCTGAGCCCACTCACGTTTCCCACCTTATTAGAGACTGTAGAAAGCAAGAGCATGCTTCTTGCTCTAAAGCAGAGTGTGCTTCATGGATGAGAACTGTGCTGTGTGTTTCCCTTCAGAAACGGAATGAAATGCCAGGCTCTGTGTCTTCCTACAAGCAAGACTTCGTTTCAGGTAAACGCCCTCACTTTTCAGCTCAAACGATGCTACATCGTTCACAAAGCTCACACGTTTCTCACTCTGAACTGAAAAGCATTAGATGTTAGAGGACCTATGGTTTGTATCAGTTTCAGAAGCAAAGTTTAACTAGATATGGTCCATGTGTGTAGGAAACACAGTTCTTTTGTTCTGAGTACACTCACATTTCCCGCCTTAGTAGAGACTCTAGAATGCAAAAGCATGCTTCTTGCTCTAAAGCAGAGTGTGGTTCATGGAATAGTACGGGGCTATTTGTTTCACTTCAGAAACAGAGTTAAATGCCAGGCTCTGTGGCTTCTTACAAGCCAGACTTCGTTTCAGGTAAACGCAGTCACTTTTCAGCTAAAACGAAGCAACATCGTTCAGGAAGCTCACACGTTTCTCACTGTTAACTGAAAAGCATTGGATGTTAGAGGACCTGGGGTTTGTATCAATTTCAGAAGCAGAGTTGAACTAGATATGGTCCGTGTGTGTAGGAAACTCAGTTCTTTTGTTCTGAGCTCACTCACGTTTCCCGCCTTATTAGAGACTCTAGAAAGTAAGAGCGTACTTCTTACACTAAAGCAGAGTGTGGTTCATGGATGAGAACTGTGCTATGTCTTTCCATTCAGAACCAGAATGAAATGCCAGGCTCTGTGACTTCCTACAAGCAATACTTCTTTTCAGGTAAACGCAGTCACTTTTCACCTCAAACGAAGCTACATCGTTCACGAATCTCACACGTTTCTCACTCTTAACTGAAAAGCATTGGAAGTTAGAGGACCTATGGTTTGTATCAGTTTCAGAAGCAGAGTTGAACTAGATATGGTGCGTGTGTGTAGGAAACACAGTTCTTTTTTTCTGAGCACACACACCTTTCCTGCATTATTAGAGACTCTAGACAGCAAAAGCATGCTTCTTGCTCTAAAGCAGAGTGTGGTTCATGGAAGAGTACTGGGCTATTTGTTTCACTTCAGAAACAGAATGAAATGCCAGGCTCTGTGGCTTCTTACAAGCCAGACTTCGTTTCAGGTAAACGCATTCACTTTGCAGATAAAACGAAGCAACATCGTTCACGAAGCTCACATGTTTCTCACTCTTAACTGAAAAGCATTGGAGGTTAGAGGACTTGGTGTTTGTATCAGTTTAAGAAGCAGAGTTGAACTAGATATGGTACGTGTGTGTAGGAAACACAGTTCTTTTGTTCTGAGCCCACTCACGTTTCCCACCTTATTAGAGACTGTAGAAAGCAAGAGCATGCTTCTTGCTCTAAAGCAGAGTGTGCTTCATGGATGAGAACTGTGCTGTGTGTTTTCCTTCAGAAACGGAATGAAATGCCAGGCTCTGTGTCTTCCTACAAGCAAGACTTCATTTCAGGTAAACGCCCTCACTTTTCAGCTCAAACGATTCTACATCGTTCACAAAGCTCACACGTTTCTCACTCTGAACTGAAAAGCATTAGATGTTAGACGACCTATGGTTTTTATCAGTTTCAGAAGCAAAGTTTAACTAGATATGGTCCATGTGTGTAGGAAACTCAGTTCTTTTGTTCTCAGCTCACTCACGTTTCCTGCCTTATTAGAGACTCTAGAAAGTAACAGCGTGCTTCTTACACTAAAGCAGAGTGTAGTTCATGGATGAGAACTGTGCTTTGTCTTTCCATTCAGTACCAGAATGAAATGCCAGGCTCTGTGGCTTCTTACAAGCAATACTTCTTTTCAGGTAAACGCAGTCACTTTTCAGCTCAAACGAAGCTACATCGTTCACGAATCTCACACGTTTCTCACTCTTAACTGAAAAGCATTGGAAGTTAGAGGACCTATGGTTTGTATCAGTTTCAGAAGCAGAGTTGAACTAGATATGGTGCATGTGTGTAGGAAACACAGTTCTTTTTTTCTGAGCACACTCACGTTTCCTGCATTATTAGAGACTCTAGAAAGCAAAAGCATGCTTCCTGCTCTAAAGCAGAGTGTGGTTCATGGAAGAGTACTGGGCTATTTGTTTCACTTCAGAAACAGAATGAAATGCCAGGCTCTGTGTCTTCCTACAAGCAAGACTTCGTTTCAGGTAAACGCCCTCACTTTTCAGCTCAAACGATGCTACATTGTTCACGAAGCTCACACGTTTCTCACTCTTAACTGAAAAGCATTGGATGTTAGAGGACCTATGGTTTGTATCAGTTTCAGAAG
Source organism: Onychomys arenicola (assembly GCA_949786405.1). NCBI lineage: Eukaryota > Metazoa > Chordata > Mammalia > Rodentia > Cricetidae > Onychomys > Onychomys arenicola. The sequence goes on from CATKUM010000045.1 coordinate 2,070,075, forward strand.
CAGAGTTGAAGTAGATATGGTGCGTGTGTGTAAGAAACACAGTTCTTTTGTTCTGAGCACACTCTCGTTTCCTGCCTTATTGGATAATCTAGAAAGCAAGAGCATGCTTCTTGCTCTAAAGCAGAGTGTGGTTCATGGAAGAGTACTGGGCTATTTGTTTCACTTCAGAAACAGAGTGCAATGCCAGGCTCTGTGACTTCCTACAAGCAAGACTTCGTTTCAGGTTAACGCAGTCACTTTTCAGCTAAAACGAAGCAACATCGTTCACAAAGCTCACATGTTTCTCACTCTTAACTGAAAAGCATTGGAGGTTAGAGGACCTGATGTTTGTATCAGTTTAAGAAGCAGAGTTGAACTACATATGGTACGTGTGTGTAGGAAACACAGTTCTTTTGTTCTGAGCCCACTCACGTTTCCCACCTTATTAGAGACTGTAGAAAGCAAGAGCATGCTTCTTGCTCTAAAGCAGAGTGTGCTTCATGGATGAGAACTGTGCTGTGTGTTTCCCTTCAGAAACGGAATGAAATGCCAGGCTCTGTGTCTTCCTACAAGCAAGATTTCGTTTCAGGTAAACGCCCTCACTTTTCAGCTCAAACGATGCTACATCGTTCACGAAGCTCACACGTTTCTCACTCTTAACTGAAAAGCATTGGATTTTAGAGGACCTATGGTTTGTATCAGTTTCAGAAGCAGAGTTGAAGTAGATATGGTGCGTGTGTGTAGGAAACACAGTTCTTTTGTTCTGAGCACACTTTCGTTTCCTGCCTAATTGGATAATCTAGAAAGCAAGAGCATGCTTCTTGCTCTAAAGCAGAGTGTGCTTCATGGAAGAGTACTGGGCTATTTGTTTCAGTTCAGAAACAGAGTGAAATACCAGGCTCTATGGCTTCTTACAAGCAAGACTTCGTTTCATCTAAACGCAGTCACTTTTTGCTAAAACGAAGCAACATAGTTCACGAAGCTCACATGTTTCTCACTCTTAATTGAAAAGCATTGGATGTTAGTGGACCTGATGTTTGTATCAGTTTAAGAAGCAGAGTTGTACTAGATATGGTGCGTGTGTAGGAAACACAGTTCTTTTGTTCTGAGCACACTCACGTTTCCTACCTTATTAGAGACTCTAGAAAGCAAGAGCATGCTTCTTGCTCTAAAGCAGAGTGTGCTTCATGGATGAGAACTGTGCTGTGTGTTTCCCTTCAGAAACGGAATGAAATTCCAGGCTCTGTGTCTTCCTACAAGCAAGACTTCTTTTCAGGTAAACACAGTCACTTTTCAGCTCAAACGAAGCTACATCGTTCACGAAGCTCACACGTTTCTCACTCTTAACTGAAAAGCATTGGATGTTAGAGGACCTATGGTTTGTATCACTTTCAGAAGCAGAGTTGAACTAGATATTGTGCGTGTGTGTAGGAAACACTGTTCTTTTTTTCTGAGCACACTCACGTTTCCTGCATTATTAGAGACTCTAGACAGCAAAAGCATGCTTCTTGCTCTAAAGCAGAGTGTGGTTCATGGAAGAGTACTGGGCTATTTGTTTCACTTCAGAAACAGAATGAAATGCCAGGCTCTGTGGCTTCTTACAAGCCAGACTTCGTTTTAGGTAAACGCAGTCACTTTGCAGATAAAACGAAGCAACATCGTTCACGAAGCTCACATGTTTCTTACTCTTAACTGAAAAGCATTGGAGGTTAGAGGACTTGGTGTTTGTATCAGTTTAAGAAGCAGAGTTGAACTAGATATGGTACGTGTGTGTAGGAAACACAGTTCTTTTGTTCTGAGCCCACTCACGTTTCCCACCTTATTAGAGACTGTAGAAAGCAAGAGCATGCTTCTTGCTCTAAAGCAGAGTGTGCTTCATGGATGAGAACTGTGCTGTGTGTTTCCCTTCACAAACGGAATGAAATGCCAGGCTCTGTGTCTTCCTACAAGCAAGACTTCGTTTCAGGTAAACGCCCTCACTTTTCAGCTCAAACGATGCTACATCGTTCACAAAGCTCACACGTTTCTCACTCTGAACTGAAAAGCATTAGATGTTAGAGGACCTATGGTTTGTATCAGTTTCAGAAGCAAAGTTTAACTAGATATGGTCCATGTGTGTAGGAAACACAGTTCTTTTGTTCTGAGTACACTCACATTTCCCGCCTTAGTAGAGACTCTAGAATGCAAAAGCATGCTTCTTGCTCTAAAGCAGAGTGTGGTTCATGGAAGAGTACTGGGCTATTTGTTTCACTTCAGAAACAGAGTGAAATGCCAGGCTCTGTGGCTTCTTACAAGCCAGACTTCGTTTCAGGTAAACGCAGTCACTTTTCAGCTAAAACGAAGCAACATCGTTCAGGAAGCTCACACGTTTCTCACTGTTAACTGAAAAGCATTGGATGTTAGAGGACCTGGGGTTTGTATCAATTTCAGAAGCAGAGTTGAACTAGATATGGTCCGTGTGTGTAGGAAACTCAGTTCCTTTGTTCTGAGCACACTCACGTTTCCCGCCTTATTAGAGACTGTAGAAAGTAAGAGCGTGCTTCTTACACTAAAGCAGAGTGTGGTTCATGGATGAGAACTGTGCTTTGTCTTTCCATTCAGAACCAGAATGAAATGCCAGGCTCTGTGCCTTCCTACAAGCAATACTTCTTTTCAGGTAAACGCAGTCACTTTTCAGCTCAAACGAAGCTACATCGTTCACGAATCTCACACGTTTCTCACTCTTAACTGAAAAGCATTGGATGTTAGAGGACCTATGGTTTGTATCAGTTTCAGAAGCAGAGTTGAACTAGATATGGTGCATGTGTGTAGGAAACAAAGTTCTTTTTTTCTGAGCACACTCACGTTTCCTGCATTATTAGAGACTCTAGAAAGCAAAAGCATGCTTCCTGCTCTAAAGCAGAGTGTGGTTCATGGAAGAGTACTGGGCTATTTGTTTCACTTCAGAAACAGAATGAAATGCCAGGCTCTGTGTCTTCCTACAAGCAAGACTTCGTTTCAGGTAAACGCCCTCACTTTTCAGCTCAAACGATGCTACATCGTTCACGAAGCTCACACGTTTCTCACTCTTAACTGAAAAGCATTGGATGTTAGAGGACCTATGGTTTGTATCAGTTTCAGAAGCAGAGTTGAAGTAGATATGGTGCGTGTGTGTAGGAAACACAGTTCTTTTGTTCTGAGCACACTCTCGTTTCCTGCCTTATTGGATAATCTAGAAAGCAAGAGCATGCTTCTTGCTCTAAAGCAGAGTGTGGTTCATGGAAGAGTACTGGGCTATTTGTTTCACTTCAGAAACAGAGTGCAATGCCAGGATCTGTGACTTCCAACAAGCAAGACTTCGTTTCAGGTGAACGCCCTCACTTTTCAGCTCAAACGATGCTACATCATTCACGAAGCTCACACGTTTCTCACTCTTAACTGAAAAGCGTTTGATGTTAGAGGACCTACGGTTTGTATCAGTTTAAGAAGCAGAGTTGAACTAGATATGGTGCGTGTGTTTAGCAAACACAGTTCTTTTTTTCTGAGCACACTCAAGTTTCCTGCCTTATTAGAGACTTTAGAAAGCAAGAGCATCATGCTTCTTGCTCTAAAGCAGAGTGTGGTTCATGGAAGAGTACTGGGCTATTTGTTTCACTTCAGAAACAGAGTGAAATGCCAGGCTCTGTGACTTCCTACAAGCAAGACTTCGTTTCAGGTAAACGCAGTCACTTTTCTGCTAAAACGAAGCAACATCTTTCAGGAAGTTCACACGTTTCTCACTGTTAACTGAATAGCATTGCATGTTAGAGGACCTGGAGTTTGTATCAATTTCAGAAGCAGAGTTGAACTAGATATGGTCCGTGTGTGTAGGAAACTCAGTTCTTTTGTTCTGAGCACACTCACGTTTCCCGCCTTATTAGAGACTCTAGAAAGTAAGAGCGTGCTTCTTACACTAAAGCAGAGTGTGGTTCATGGATGAGAACTGTGCTATGTCTTTCCCTCCAGAACCGATATGAAATGCCAGGCTCTGTGCCTTCCTACAAGAAAGACTTCTTTTCAGGTAAACACAGTCACTTTTCAGCTCAAACGAAGCTACATCGTTCACGAAGCTCACATGTTTCTCACTCTTAACTGAAAAGCATTGGATGTTAGAGGACCTATGGTTTGTATCAGTTTCAGAAGCAGAGTTGAACTAGATATGGTGCGTGTGTGTAGGAAACACAGTTCTTTTGTTCTGAGCACACTCACGTTTCATGCATTATTAGAGACTCTAGACAGCAAAAGCATGCTTCTTGCTCTAAAGCAGAGTGTGGTTCATGGAAGAGTACTGGGCTATTTGTTTCACTTCAGAAACAGAATGAAATGCCAGGCTCTGTGGCTTCTTACAAGCCAGACTTCGTTTCAGGTAAACGCAGTCACTTTGCAGATAAAACGAAGCAACATCGTTCACGAAGCTCACATGTTTCTCACTCTTAACTGAAAAGCATTGGAGGTTAGAGGACTTGGTGTTTGTATCAGTTTAAGAAGCAGAGTTGAACTAGCTATGGTACGTGTGTGTAGGAAACACAGTTCTTTTGTTCTGAGCCCACTCACGTTTCCCACCTTATTAGAGACTGTAGAAAGCAAGAGCATGCTTCTTGCTCTAAAGCAGAGTGTGCCTCATGGATGAGAACTGTGCTGTGTGTTTCCCTTCAGAAACGGAATGAAATGCCAGGCTCTGTGTCTTCCTACAAGCAAGACTTCGTTTCAGGTAAACGCCCTCACTTTTCAGCTCAAACGAAGCTACATCGTTCACGAATCTCACACGTTTCTCACTCTTAAATGAATAGCATTGGAAGTTAGAGGACCTATGGTTTGTATCAGTTTCAGAAGCAGAGTTGAACTAGATATGGTGCATGTGTGTAGGCAACACAGTTCTTTTTTTCTGAGCACACTCACATTTCCTGCATTATTAGAGACTCTAGAAAGCAAAAGCATGCTTCCTGCTCTAAAGCAGAGTGTTGTTCATGGAAGAGTACTGGGCTATTTGTTTCACTTCAGAAACAGAATGAAATGCCAGGCTCTGTGTCTTCCTACAAGCAAGACTTCGTTTCAGGTAAACGCCCTCACTTTTCAGCTCAAACGATGCTACATCGTTCACGAAGCTCACACGTTTCTCACTCTTAACTGAAAAGCATTGGATGTTAGAGGACCTATGGTTTGTATCAGTTTCAGAAGCAGAGTTGAAGTAGATATGGTGCGTGTGTGTAGGAAACACAGTTCTTTTGTTCTGAGCACACTCTCGTTTCCTGCCTTATTGGATAATCTAGAAAGCAAGAGCATGCTTCTTGCTCTAAAGCAGAGTGTGGTTCATGGAAGAGTACTGGGCTACTTGTTTCACTTCAGAAACAGAGTGCAATGCCAGGCTCTGTGACTTCCTACAAGCAAGACTTCGTTTCAGGTATATGCCCTCACTTTTCAGCTCAAACGAAGCAACATCATTCACGAAGCTCACACGTTTCTCACTCTTAACTGAAAAGCGTTTGATGTTAGAGGACCTACGGTTTGTATCAGTTTAAGAAGCAGAGTTGAACTAGATATGGTGCGTGTGTTTAGCAAACACAGTTCTTGTTTTCTGAGCACACTCACGTTTCCTGCCTTATTAGAGACTTTAGAAAGCAAGAGCATCATGCTTCTTGCTCTAAAGCAGAGTGTGGTTCATGGAAGAGTACTGGGCTACTTGTTTCACTTCAGAAACAGAGTGAAATGCCAGGCTCTGTGACTTCCTACAAGCAAGACTTCGTTTCAGGTAAACGCAGTCCCTTTTCTGCTAAAACGAAGCAACATCTTTCAGGAAGCTCACACGTTTCTCAATGTTAACTGAATAGCATTGCATGTTAGAGGACCTGGGGTTTGTATCAATTTCAGAAGCAGAGTTGAACTAGATATGGTCCGTGTGTGTCGGAAACTCAGTTCTTTTGTTCTGAGCACACTCACGTTTCCCGCCTTATTAGAGACTCTAGAAAGTAAGAGCATGCTTCTTACACTAAAGCAGAGTGTGGTTCATGGATGAGAACTGTGCTATGTCTTTCCCTCCAGAACCGATATGAAATGCCAGGCTCTGTGCCTTCCTACAAGCAAGACTTCTTTTCAGGTAAACACAGTCACTTTTCAGCTCAAACGAAGCTACATCGTTCACGAAGCTCACACGTTTCTCACTCTTAACTGAAAAGCATTGGGTGTTAGAGGACCTATGGTTTGTATCAGTTTCAGAAGCAGAGTTGAACTAGATATGGTGCGTGTGTGTAGGAAACACAGTTCTTTTTTTCTGAGCACACTCACGTTTCCTGCATTATTAGAGACACTAGACAGCAAAAGCATGCTTCTTGCTGTAAAGCAGAGTGTGGTTCATGGAAGAGTACTGGGCTATTTGTTTCACTTCAGAAACAGAATGAAATGCCAGGCTCTGTGGCTTCTTACAAGCCAGACTTCGTTTCAGGTAAACGCAGTCACTTTGCAGATAAAACGAAGCAACATCGTTCACGAAGCTCACATGTTTCTCACTCTTAACTGAAAAGCATTGGAGGTTAGAGGACTTGGTGTTTGTATCAGTTTAAGAAGCAGAGTTGAACTAGATATGGTACGTGTGTGTAGGAAACACAGTTCTTTTGTTCTGAGCCCACTCACGTTTCCCACCTTATTAGAGACTGTAGAAAGCAAGAGCATGCTTCTTGCTCTAAAGCAGAGTGTGCTTCATGGATGAGAACTGTGCTGTGTGTTTCCCTTCAGAAACGGAATGAAATGCCAGGCTCTGTGTCTTCCTACAAGCAAGACTTCGTTTCAGGTAAACGCCCTCACTTTTCAGCTCAAATGATGCTACATCGTTCACAAAGCTCACACGTTTCTCACTCTGAACTGAAAAGCATTAGATGTTAGAGGACCTATGGTTTGTATCAGTTTCAGAAGCAAAGTTTAACTAGATATGGTCCATGTGTGTAGGAAACACAGTTCTTTTGTTCTGAGTACACTCACATTTCCCGCCTTAGTAGAGACTCTAGAATGCAAAAGCATGCTTCTTGCTCTAAAGCAGAGTGTGGTTCATGGAAGAGTACTGGGCTATTTGTTTCACTTCAGAAACAGAGTGAAATGCCAGGCTCTGTGGCTTCTTACAAGCCAGACTTCGTTTCATGTAAACGCAGTCACTTTTCAGCTAAAACGAAGCAACATCGTTCAGGAAGCTCACACGTTTCTCACTGTTAACTGAAAAGCATTGGATGTTAGAGGACCTGGGGTTTGTATCAATTTCAGAAGCAGAGTTGAACTAGATATGGTCCGTGTGTGTAGGAAACTCAGTTCTTTTGTTCTGAGCTCACTCACGTTTCCCGCCTTATTAGAGACTCTAGAAAGTAAGAGCGTGCTTCTTACACTAAAGCAGAGTGTGGTTCATGGATGAGAACTGTCCTTTGTCTTTCCATTCAGAACCAGAATGAAATGCCAGGCTCTGTGACTTCCTACAAGCAATACTTCTTTTCAAGTAAACGCAGTCACTTTTCAGCTCAAACGAAGCTACATCGTTCACGAATCTCACACGTTTCTCACTCTTAACTGAAAAGCATTGGAAGTTAGAGGACCTATGGTTTGTATCAGTTTCAGAAGCAGAGTTGAACTAGATATGGTGCGTGTGTGTAGGAAACACAGTTCTTTTTTTCTGAGCACACTCACGTTTCTTGCATTATTAGAGACTCTAGACAGCAAAAGCATGCTTCTTGCTCTAAAGCAGAGTGTGGTTCATGGAAGAGTACTGGGCTATTTGTTTCACTTCAGAAACAGAATGAAATGCCAGGCTCTGTGGCTTCTTACAAGCCAGACTTCGTTTCAGGTAAACGCAGTCACTTTGCAGATAAAACGAAGCAACATCGTTCACGAAGCTCACATGTTTCTCACTCTTAACTGAAAAGCATTGGAGGTTAGAGGACTTGGTGTTTGTATCCGTTTAAGAAGCAGAGTTGGACTAGATATGGTACGTGTGTGTAGGAAACACAGTTCTTTTGTTCTGAGCCCACTCACGTTTCCCACCTTATTAGAGACTGTAGAAAGCAAGAGCATGCTTCTTGCTCTAAAGCAGAGTGTGCTTCATGGATGAGAACTGTGCTGTGTGTTTTCCTTCAGAAACGGAATGAAATGCCAGGCTCTGTGTCTTCCTACAAGCAAGACTTCGTTTCAGGTAAACGCCCTCACTTTTCAGCTCAAACGATGCTACATCGTTCACGAAGCTCACACGTTTCTCACTCTTAACTGAAAAGCATTGGATGTTAGAGGACCTATGGTTTGTATCAGTTTCAGAAGCAGAGTTGAAGTAGATATGGTGCGTGTGTGTAGGAAACACAGTTCTTTTGTTCTGAGCACACTCTCGTTTCCTGCCTTATTGGATAATCTAGAAAGCAAGAGCATGCTTCTTGCTCTAAAGCAGAGTGTGGTTCATGGAAGAGTACTGGGCTATTTGTTTCACTTCAGAAACAGAGTGCAATGCCAGGATCTGTGACTTCCAACAAGCAAGACTTCGTTTCAGGTGAACGCCCTCACTTTTCAGCTCAAACGATGCTACATCATTCACGAAGCTCACACGTTTCTCACTCTTAACTGAAAAGCGTTTGATGTTAGAGGACCTACGGTTTGTATCAGTTTAAGAAGCAGAGTTGAACTAGATATGGTGCGTGTGTTTAGCAAACACAGTTCTTTTTTTCTGAGCACACTCAAGTTTCCTGCCTTATTAGAGACTTTAGAAAGCAAGAGCATCATGCTTCTTGCTCTAAAGCAGAGTGTGGTTCATGGAAGAGTACTGGGCTATTTGTTTCACTTCAGAAACAGAGTGAAATGCCAGGCTCTGTGACTTCCTACAAGCAAGACTTCGTTTCAGGTAAACGCAGTCACTTTTCTGCTAAAACGAAGCAACATCTTTCAGGAAGTTCACACGTTTCTCACTGTTAACTGAATAGCATTGCATGTTAGAGGACCTGGAGTTTGTATCAATTTCAGAAGCAGAGTTGAACTAGATATGGTCCGTGTGTGTAGGAAACTCAGTTCTTTTGTTCTGAGCACACTCACGTTTCCCGCCTTATTAGAGACTCTAGAAAGTAAGAGCGTGCTTCTTACACTAAAGCAGAGTGTGGTTCATGGATGAGAACTGTGCTATGTCTTTCCCTCCAGAACCGATATGAAATGCCAGGCTCTGTGCCTTCCTACAAGAAAGACTTCTTTTCAGGTAAACACAGTCACTTTTCAGCTCAAACGAAGCTACATCGTTCACGAAGCTCACATGTTTCTCACTCTTAACTGAAAAGCATTGGATGTTAGAGGACCTATGGTTTGTATCAGTTTCAGAAGCAGAGTTGAACTAGATATGGTGCGTGTGTGTAGGAAACACAGTTCTTTTGTTCTGAGCACACTCACGTTTCATGCATTATTAGAGACTCTAGACAGCAAAAGCATGCTTCTTGCTCTAAAGCAGAGTGTGGTTCATGGAAGAGTACTGGGCTATTTGTTTCACTTCAGAAACAGAATGAAATGCCAGGCTCTGTGGCTTCTTACAAGCCAGACTTCGTTTCAGGTAAACGCAGTCACTTTGCAGATAAAACGAAGCAACATCGTTCACGAAGCTCACATGTTTCTCACTCTTAACTGAAAAGCATTGGAGGTTAGAGGACTTGGTGTTTGTATCAGTTTAAGAAGCAGAGTTGAACTAGCTATGGTACGTGTGTGTAGGAAACACAGTTCTTTTGTTCTGAGCCCACTCACGTTTCCCACCTTATTAGAGACTGTAGAAAGCAAGAGCATGCTTCTTGCTCTAAAGCAGAGTGTGCCTCATGGATGAGAACTGTGCTGTGTGTTTCCCTTCAGAAACGGAATGAAATGCCAGGCTCTGTGTCTTCCTACAAGCAAGACTTCGTTTCAGGTAAACGCCCTCACTTTTCAGCTCAAACGAAGCTACATCGTTCACGAATCTCACACGTTTCTCACTCTTAAATGAATAGCATTGGAAGTTAGAGGACCTATGGTTTGTATCAGTTTCAGAAGCAGAGTTGAACTAGATATGGTGCATGTGTGTAGGCAACACAGTTCTTTTTTTCTGAGCACACTCACATTTCCTGCATTATTAGAGACTCTAGAAAGCAAAAGCATGCTTCCTGCTCTAAAGCAGAGTGTTGTTCATGGAAGAGTACTGGGCTATTTGTTTCACTTCAGAAACAGAATGAAATGCCAGGCTCTGTGTCTTCCTACAAGCAAGACTTCGTTTCAGGTAAACGCCCTCACTTTTCAGCTCAAACGATGCTACATCGTTCACGAAGCTCACACGTTTCTCACTCTTAACTGAAAAGCATTGGATGTTAGAGGACCTATGGTTTGTATCAGTTTCAGAAGCAGAGTTGAAGTAGATATGGTGCGTGTGTGTAGGAAACACAGTTCTTTTGTTCTGAGCACACTCTCGTTTCCTGCCTTATTGGATAATCTAGAAAGCAAGAGCATGCTTCTTGCTCTAAAGCAGAGTGTGGTTCATGGAAGAGTACTGGGCTACTTGTTTCACTTCAGAAACAGAGTGCAATGCCAGGCTCTGTGACTTCCTACAAGCAAGACTTCGTTTCAGGTATATGCCCTCACTTTTCAGCTCAAACGAAGCAACATCATTCACGAAGCTCACACGTTTCTCACTCTTAACTGAAAAGCGTTTGATGTTAGAGGACCTACGGTTTGTATCAGTTTAAGAAGCAGAGTTGAACTAGATATGGTGCGTGTGTTTAGCAAACACAGTTCTTGTTTTCTGAGCACACTCACGTTTCCTGCCTTATTAGAGACTTTAGAAAGCAAGAGCATCATGCTTCTTGCTCTAAAGCAGAGTGTGGTTCATGGAAGAGTACTGGGCTACTTGTTTCACTTCAGAAACAGAGTGAAATGCCAGGCTCTGTGACTTCCTACAAGCAAGACTTCGTTTCAGGTAAACGCAGTCCCTTTTCTGCTAAAACGAAGCAACATCTTTCAGGAAGCTCACACGTTTCTCAATGTTAACTGAATAGCATTGCATGTTAGAGGACCTGGGGTTTGTATCAATTTCAGAAGCAGAGTTGAACTAGATATGGTCCGTGTGTGTCGGAAACTCAGTTCTTTTGTTCTGAGCACACTCACGTTTCCCGCCTTATTAGAGACTCTAGAAAGTAAGAGCATGCTTCTTACACTAAAGCAGAGTGTGGTTCATGGATGAGAACTGTGCTATGTCTTTCCCTCCAGAACCGATATGAAATGCCAGGCTCTGTGCCTTCCTACAAGCAAGACTTCTTTTCAGGTAAACACAGTCACTTTTCAGCTCAAACGAAGCTACATCGTTCACGAAGCTCACACGTTTCTCACTCTTAACTGAAAAGCATTGGGTGTTAGAGGACCTATGGTTTGTATCAGTTTCAGAAGCAGAGTTGAACTAGATATGGTGCGTGTGTGTAGGAAACACAGTTCTTTTTTTCTGAGCACACTCACGTTTCCTGCATTATTAGAGACACTAGACAGCAAAAGCATGCTTCTTGCTGTAAAGCAGAGTGTGGTTCATGGAAGAGTACTGGGCTATTTGTTTCACTTCAGAAACAGAATGAAATGCCAGGCTCTGTGGCTTCTTACAAGCCAGACTTCGTTTCAGGTAAACGCAGTCACTTTGCAGATAAAACGAAGCAACATCGTTCACGAAGCTCACATGTTTCTCACTCTTAACTGAAAAGCATTGGAGGTTAGAGGACTTGGTGTTTGTATCAGTTTAAGAAGCAGAGTTGAACTAGATATGGTACGTGTGTGTAGGAAACACAGTTCTTTTGTTCTGAGCCCACTCACGTTTCCCACCTTATTAGAGACTGTAGAAAGCAAGAGCATGCTTCTTGCTCTAAAGCAGAGTGTGCTTCATGGATGAGAACTGTGCTGTGTGTTTCCCTTCAGAAACGGAATGAAATGCCAGGCTCTGTGTCTTCCTACAAGCAAGACTTCGTTTCAGGTAAACGCCCTCACTTTTCAGCTCAAATGATGCTACATCGTTCACAAAGCTCACACGTTTCTCACTCTGAACTGAAAAGCATTAGATGTTAGAGGACCTATGGTTTGTATCAGTTTCAGAAGCAAAGTTTAACTAGATATGGTCCATGTGTGTAGGAAACACAGTTCTTTTGTTCTGAGTACACTCACATTTCCCGCCTTAGTAGAGACTCTAGAATGCAAAAGCATGCTTCTTGCTCTAAAGCAGAGTGTGGTTCATGGAAGAGTACTGGGCTATTTGTTTCACTTCAGAAACAGAGTGAAATGCCAGGCTCTGTGGCTTCTTACAAGCCAGACTTCGTTTCATGTAAACGCAGTCACTTTTCAGCTAAAACGAAGCAACATCGTTCAGGAAGCTCACACGTTTCTCACTGTTAACTGAAAAGCATTGGATGTTAGAGGACCTGGGGTTTGTATCAATTTCAGAAGCAGAGTTGAACTAGATATGGTCCGTGTGTGTAGGAAACTCAGTTCTTTTGTTCTGAGCTCACTCACGTTTCCCGCCTTATTAGAGACTCTAGAAAGTAAGAGCGTGCTTCTTACACTAAAGCAGAGTGTGGTTCATGGATGAGAACTGTCCTTTGTCTTTCCATTCAGAACCAGAATGAAATGCCAGGCTCTGTGACTTCCTACAAGCAATACTTCTTTTCAAGTAAACGCAGTCACTTTTCAGCTCAAACGAAGCTACATCGTTCACGAATCTCACACGTTTCTCACTCTTAACTGAAAAGCATTGGAAGTTAGAGGACCTATGGTTTGTATCAGTTTCAGAAGCAGAGTTGAACTAGATATGGTGCGTGTGTGTAGGAAACACAGTTCTTTTTTTCTGAGCACACTCACGTTTCTTGCATTATTAGAGACTCTAGACAGCAAAAGCATGCTTCTTGCTCTAAAGCAGAGTGTGGTTCATGGAAGAGTACTGGGCTATTTGTTTCACTTCAGAAACAGAATGAAATGCCAGGCTCTGTGGCTTCTTACAAGCCAGACTTCGTTTCAGGTAAACGCAGTCACTTTGCAGATAAAACGAAGCAACATCGTTCACGAAGCTCACATGTTTCTCACTCTTAACTGAAAAGCATTGGAGGTTAGAGGACTTGGTGTTTGTATCAGTTTAAGAAGCAGAGTTGGACTAGATATGGTACGTGTGTGTAGGAAACACAGTTCTTTTGTTCTGAGCCCACTCACGTTTCCCACCTTATTAGAGACTGTAGAAAGCAAGAGCATGCTTCTTGCTCTAAAGCAGAGTGTGCTTCATGGATGAGAACTGTGCTGTGTGTTTTCCTTCAGAAACGGAATGAAATGCCAGGCTCTGTGTCTTCCTACAAGCAAGACTTCGTTTCAGGTAAACGCCCTCACTTTTCAGCTCAAACGATGCTACATCGTTCACAAAGCTCACACGTTTCTCACTCTGAACTGAAAAGCATTAGATGTTAGAGGACCTATGGTTTGTATCAGTTTCAGAAGCAAAGTTTAACTAGATATGGTCCATGTGTGTAGGAAACACAGTTCTTTTGTTCTGAGTACACTCACATTTCCCGCCTTAGTAGAGACTCTAGAATGCAAAAGCATGCTTCTTGCTCTAAAGCAGAGTGTGGTTCATGGAAGAGTACTGGGCTATTTGTTTCACTTCAGAAACAGAGTGAAATGCCAGGCTCTGTGGCTTCTTACAATCCAGACTTCGTTTCATGTAAACGCAGTCACTTTTCAGCTAAAACGAAGCAACATCGTTCAGGAAGCTCACACGTTTCTCACTGTTAACTGAAAAGCATTGGATGTTAGAGGACCTGGGGTTTGTATCAATTTCAGAAGCAGAGTTGAACTAGATATGGTCCGTGTGTGTAGGAAACTCAGTTCTTTTGTTCTGAGCTCACTCACGTTTCCCGCCTTATTAGAGACTCTAGAAAGTAAGAGCGTGCTTCTTACACTAAAGCAGAGTGTGGTTCATGGATGAGAACTGTCCTTTGTCTTTCCATTCAGAACCAGAATGAAATGCCAGGCTCTGTGACTTCCTACAAGCAATACTTCTTTTCAAGTAAACGCAGTCACTTTTCAGCTCAAACGAAGCTACATCGTTCACGAATCTCACACGTTTCTCACTCTTAACTGAAAAGCATTGGAAGTTAGAGGACCTATGGTTTGTATCAGTTTCAGAAGCAGAGTTGAACTAGATATGGTGCGTGTGTGTAGGAAACACAGTTCTTTTTTTCTGAGCACACTCACGTTTCTTGCATTATTAGAGACTCTAGACAGCAAAAGCATGCTTCTTGCTCTAAAGCAGAGTGTGGTTCATGGAAGAGTACTGGGCTATTTGTTTCACTTCAGAAACAGAATGAAATGCCAGGCTCTGTGGCTTCTTACAAGCCAGACTTCGTTTCAGGTAAACGCAGTCACTTTGCAGATAAAACGAAGCAACATCGTTCACGAAGCTCACATGTTTCTCACTCTTAACTGAAAAGCATTGGAGGTTAGAGGACTTGGTGTTTGTATCAGTTTAAGAAGCAGAGTTGGACTAGATATGGTACGTGTGTGTAGGAAACACAGTTCTTTTGTTCTGAGCCCACTCACGTTTCCCACCTTATTAGAGACTGTAGAAAGCAAGAGCATGCTTCTTGCTCTAAAGCAGAGTGTGCTTCATGGATGAGAACTGTGCTGTGTGTTTTCCTTCAGAAACGGAATGAAATGCCAGGCTCTGTGTCTTCCTACAAGCAAGACTTCGTTTCAGGTAAACGCCCTCACTTTTCAGCTCAAACGATGCTACATCGTTCACAAAGCTCACACGTTTCTCACTCTGAACTGAAAAGCATTAGATGTTAGAGGACCTATGGTTTGTATCAGTTTCAGAAGCAAAGTTTAACTAGATATGGTCCATGTGTGTAGGAAACACAGTTCTTTTGTTCTGAGTACACTCACATTACCCGCCTTAGTAGAGACTCTAGAATGCAAAAGCATGCTTCTTGCTCTAAAGCAGAGTGTGGTTCATGGAAGAGTACTGGGCTATTTGTTTCACTTCAGAAACAGAGTGAAATGCCAGGCTCTGTGGCTTCTTACAAGCCAGACATCGTTTCAGGTAAACGCAGTCACTTTTCAGCTAAAACGAAGCAACATCGTTCACGAAGCTCACACGTTTCTCACTGTTAACTGAAAAGCATTGGATGTTAGAGGACCTGGGGTTTGTATCAATTTCAGAAGCAGAGTTGAACTAGATATGGTCGGTGTGTGTGGGAAACTCAGTTCTTTTGTTCTGAGCTCACTCACGTTTCCCGCCTTATTAGAGACTCTAGAAAGTAAGAGCGTGCTTCTTACACTAAAGCAGAGTGTAGTTCACGGATGAGAACTGTGCTTTGTCTTTCCATTCAGAACCAGAATGAAATGCCAGGCTCTGTGACTTCCTACAAGCAATACTTCTTTTCAGGTAAACGCAGTCACTTTTCAGCTCAAACGAAGCTACATCGTTCACGAATCTCACACGTTTCTCACTCTTAACTGAAAAGCATTGGAAGTTAGAGGACCTATGGTTTGTATCAGTTTAAGAAGCAGAGTTGAACTACATATGGTGCGTGTGTGTAGGAAACAAAGTTCTTTTTTTCTGAGCACACTAACGTTTCCTGCCTTATTAGAGACATTAGAAAGCAAGAGCATGCTTCTTTCTCTAAAGCAGAGTGTGGTTCATGGACGAGTACTGGGCTATTTGTTTCACTTCAGAAACAGAGTGCAATGCCAGGCTCTGTGACTTCCTACAAGCAAGACTTCGTTTCAGGTAAACGCCCTCACTTTTCAGCTCAAACAATGCTACATCATTCACGAAGCTCACACGTTTCTCACTCTTAACTGAAAAGCGTTTGATGTTAGAGGACCTACGGTTTGTATCAGTTTAAGAAGCAGAGTTGAACTAGATATGGTGCGTGTGTTTAGCGAACACAGTTCTTTTTTTCTGAGCACACTCACGTTTCCTGCCTTATTAGAGACTTTAGAAAGCAAGAGCATCATGCTTCTTGCTCTAAAGCAGAGTGTGGTTCATGGAAGAGTACTGGGCTATTTGTTTCACTTCCGAAACAGAGTGAAATGCCAGGCTCTGTGACTTCCTATAAGCAAGACTTCGTTTCAGGTAAATGCAGTCACTTTTCTGCTAAAACGAAGCAACATCTTTCAGGAAGCTCACAAGTTTCTCAATGTTAACTGAATAGCATTGCATGTTAGAGGACCTGGGGTTTGTATCAATTTCAGAAGCAGAGTTGAACTAGATATGGTCCGTGTGTGTAGGAACCTCAGTTCTTTTGTTCTGAGTACACTCACGTTTCCCGCCTTATTAGAGACTCTCGAAAGTAAGAGCATGCTTCTTACACTAAAGCAGAGTGTGGTTCATGGATGAGAACTGTGCTATGTCTTTCCCTCCAGAACCGATATGAAATGCCAGGCTCTGTGCCTTCCTACAAGCAAGACTTCTTTTCAGGTAAACACAGTCACTTTTCAGCTCAAACGAAGCTACATCGTTCACGAAGCTCACACGTTTCTCACTCTTAACTGAAAAGCATTGGATGTTAGAGGACCTATGGTTTGTATCAGTTTCATAAGCAGAGTTGAACTAGATATGGTGCGTGTGTGTTGGAAACACTGTTCTTTTTTTCTGAGCACACTCACGTTTCCTGCATTATTAGAGACTCTAGACAGCAAAAGCATGCTTCTTGCTCTAAAGCAGAGTGTGGTTCATGGAAGAGTACTGGGCTATTTGTTTCACTTCAGAAACAGAATGAAATGCCAGGCTCTGTGGCTTCTTACAAGCCAGACTTCATTTCAGGTAAACGCAGTCACTTTGCAGATAAAACGAAGCAACATCGTTCACGAAGCTCACATGTTTCTTACTCTTAACTGAAAAGCATTGGAGGTTAGAGGACTTGGTGTTTGTATCAGTTTAAGAAGCAGAGTTGAACTAGATATGGTACGTGTGTGTAGGAAACACAGTTCTTTTGTTCTGAGCCCACTCACGTTTCCCACCTTATTAGAGACTGTAGAAAGCAAGAGCATGCTTCTTGCTCTAAAGCAGAGTGTGCTTCATGGATGAGAACTGTGCTGTGTGTTTCCCTTCAGAAACGGAATGAAATGCCAGGCTCTGTGTCTTCCTACAAGCAAGACTTCGTTTCAGGTAAACGCCCTCACTTTTCAGCTCAAACGATGCTACATCGTTCACGAAGCTCACACGTTTCTCACTCTTAACTGAAAAGCATTGGATGTTAGAGGACCTATGGTTTGTATCAGTTTCAGAAGCAGAGTTGAAGTAGATATGGTGCGTGTGTGTAGGAAACACAGTTCTTTTGTTCTGAGCACACTCTCATTTCCTGCCTTATTGGATAATCTAGAAAGCAAGAGCATGCTTCTTGCTCTAAAGCAGAGTGTGGTTCATGGAAGAGTACTGGGCTACTTGTTTCACTTCAGAAACAGAGTGCAATGCCAGGCTCTGTGCCTTCCTACAAGCAAGACTTCGTTTCAGGTAAACGCAGTCCCTTTTCTGCTAAAACGAAGCAACATCTTTCAGGAAGCTCACACGTTTCTCAATGTTAACTGAATAGCATTGCATGTTAGAGGACCTGGGGTTTGTATCAATTTCAGAAGCAGAGTTGAACTAGATATGGTCCGTGTGTGTAGGAAACTCAGTTCTTTTGTTCTGAGCACACTCACGTTTCCCGCCTTATTAGAGACTCTAGAAAGTAAGAGCATGCTTCTTGCACTAAAGCAGAGTGTGGTTCATGGAAGAGTACTGGGCTATTTGTTTCACTTCAGAAACAGAATGAAATGCCAGGCTCTGTGGCTTCTTACAAGCCAGACTTCGTTTCAGGTAAACGCAGTCACTTTGCAGATAAAACGAAGCAACATCGTTCACGAAGCTCACATGTTTCTCACTCTTAACTGAAAAGCATTGGAGGTTAGAGGACTTGGTGTTTGTATCAGTTTAAGAAGCAGAGTTGAACTAGATATGGTACGTGTGTGTAGGAAACACAGTTCTTTTGTTCTGAGCCCACTCACGTTTCCCACCTTATTAGAGACTGTAGAAAGCAAGAGCATGCTTCTTGCTCTAAAGCAGAGTGTGCTTCATGGATGAGAACTGTGCTGTGTGTTTCCTTTCAGAAACGGAATGAAATGCCAGTCTCTGTGTCTTCCTACAAGCAAGACTTCGTTTCAGGTAAACGCCCTCACTTTTCAGCTCAAACGATGCTACATCGTTCACAAAGCTCACACGTTTCTCACTCTGAACTGAAAAGCATTAGATGTTAGAGGACCTATGGTTTGTATCAGTTTCAGAAGCAAAGTTTAACTAGATATGGTCCATGTGTGTAGGAAACACAGTTCTTTTGTTCTGAGTACACTCACATTTCCCGCCTTATTAGAGACTCTAGAATGCAAAAGCATGCTTCTTGCTCTAAAGCAGAGTGTGGTTCATGGAAGAGTACTGGGCTATTTGTTTCACTTCAGAAACAGAGTGAAATGCCAGGCTCTGTGGCTTCTTACAAGCCAGACTTCGTTTCAGGTAAACGCAGTCACTTTTCAGCTAAAACGAAGCAACATCGTTCAGGAAGCTCACACGTTTCTCACTGTTAACTGAAAAGCATTGGATGTTAGAGGACCTGGGGTTTGTATCAATTTCAGAAGCAGAGTTGAACTAGATATGGTCCGTGTGTGTAGGAAACTCAGTTCTTTTGTTCTGAGCTCACTCACGTTTCCCGCCTTATTAGAGACTCTAGAAAGTAAGAGCGTGCTTCTTACACTAAAGCAGAGTGTGGTTCATGGATGAGAACTGTCCTTTGTCTTTCCATTCAGAACCAGAATGAAATGCCAGGCTCTGTGAATTCCTAGAAGAAATACTTCTTTTCAGGTAAACGCAGTCACTTTTCAGCTCAAACGAAGCAACATCGTTCACAAATCTCACACGTTTCTCACTCTTAACTGAAAAGCATTGGAAGTTAGAGGACCTATGGTTTGTATCAGTTTCAGAAGCAGAGTTGAACTAGATATGGTGCGTGTGTGTAGGAAACACAGTTCTTTTTTTCTGAGCACACTCACGTTTCCTGCATTATTAGAGACTCTAGAAAGCAAAAGCATGCTTCTTGCTCTAAAGCAGAGTGTGGTTCATGGAAGAGTACTGGGCTATTTGTTTCACTTCAGAAACAGAATGAAATGCCAGGCTCTGTGGCTTCTTACAAGCCAGACTTCGTTTCAGGTAAACGCAGTCACTTTGCAGATAAAACGAAGCAACATCGTTCACGAAGCTCACATGTTTCTCACTCTTAACTGAAAAGCATTGGAGGTTAGAGGACTTGGTGTTAGTATCAGTTTAAGAAGCAGAGTTGGACTAGATATGGTACGTGTGTGTAGGAAACACAGTTCTTTTGTTCTGAGCCCACTCACGTTTCCCACCTTATTAGAGACTGTAGAAAGCAAGAGCATGCTTCTTGCTCTAAAGCAGAGTGTGCTTCATGGATGAGAACTGTGCTGTGTGTTTTCCTTCAGAAACGGAATGAAATGCCAGGCTCTGTGTCTTCCTACAAGCAAGACTTCGTTTCAGGTAAACGCCCTCACTTTTCAGCTCAAACGATGCTACATCGTTCACAAAGCTCACACGTTTCTCACTCTGAACAGAAAAGCATTAGATGTTAGAGGACCTATGGTTTGTATCAGATTCAGAAGCAAAGTTTAACTAGATATGGTCCATGTGTGTAGGAAACACAGTTCTTTTGTTCTGAGTACACTCACCTTTCCCGCCTTAGTAGAGACTCTAGAATGCAAAAGCATGCTTCTTGCTCTAAAGCAGAGTGTGGTTCATGGAAGAGTACTGGGCTATTTGTTTCACTTCAGAAACAGAGTGAAATGCCAGGCTCTGTGGCTTCTTACAAGCCAGACTTCGTTTCAGGTAAACGCAGTCACTTTTCAGCTAAAACGAAGCAACGTCGTTCAGGAAGCTCACACGTTTCTCACTGTTAACTGAAAAGCATTGGATGTTAGAGGACCTGGGGTTTGTATCAATTTCAGAAGCAGAGTTGAACTAGATATGGTCCGTGTGTGTAGGAAACTCAGTTCTTTTGTTCTGAGCTCACTCACGTTTCCCGCCTTATTAGAGACTCTAGAAAGTAAGAGCGTGCTTCTTACACTAAAGCAGAGTGTAGTTCATGGATGAGAACTGTGCTTTGTCTTTCCATTCAGAACCAGAATGAAATGCCAGGCTCTGTGACTTCCTACAAGCAATACTTCTTTTCAGGTAAACGCAGTCACTTTTCAGCTCAAACGAAGCTACATCGTTCACGAATCTCACACGTTTCTCACTCTTAACTGAAAAGCATTGGAAGTTAGAGGACCTATGGTTTGTATCAGTTTAAGAAGCAGAGTTGAACTACATATGGTGCGTGTGTGTAGGAAACACAGTTCTTTTTTTCTGAGCACACTAACGTTTCCTGCCTTATTAGAGACATTAGAAAGCAAGAGCATGCTTCTTTCTCTAAAGCAGAGTGAGGTTCATGGACGAGTACTGGGCTATTTGTTTCACTTCAGAAACAGAGTGCAATGCCAGGCTCTGTGACTTCCTACAAGCAAGACTTCGTTTCAGGTAAACGCCCTCACTTTTCAGCTCAAACGATGCTACATCATTCACGAAGCTCACACGTTTCTCACTCTTAACTGAAAAGCGTTTGATGTTAGAGGACCTACGGTTTGTATCAGTTTAAGAAGCAGAGTTGAACTAGATATGGTGCGTGTGTTTAGCAAACACAGTTCTTTTTTTCTGAGCACACTCACGTTTCCTGCCTTATTAGAGACTTTAGAAAGCAAGAGCATCATGCTTCTTGCTCTAAAGCAGAGTGTGGTTCATGGAAGAGTACTGGGCTATTTGTTTCACTTCAGAAACAGAGTGAAATGCCAGGCTCTGTGACTTCCTACAAGCAAGACTTCGTTTCAGGTAAATGCAGTCACTTTTCTGCTAAAACGAAGCAACATCTTTCAGGAAGCTCACAAGTTTCTCAATGTTAACTGAATAGCATTGCATGTTAGAGGACCTGGGGTTTGTATCAATTTCAGAAGCAGAGTTGAACTAGATATGGTCCGTGTGTGTAGGAAACTCAGTTCTTTTGTTCTGAGCACACTCACGTTTCCCGCCTTATTAGAGACTCTCGAAAGTAAGAGCATGCTTCTTACACTAAAGCAGAGTGTGGTTCATGGATGAGAACTGTGCTATGTCTTTACCTCCAGAACCGATATGAAATGCCAGGCTCTGTGCCTTCCTACAAGTAAGACTTCTTTTCAGGTAAACGCAGTCACTTTTCAGCTCAAACGAAGCTACATCGTTCACGAAGCTCATACGTTTCTCACTCTTAACTGAAAAGCATTGGATGTTAGAGGACCTATGGTTTGTATCAGTTTCATAAGCAGAGTTGAACTAGATATGGTGCGTGTGTGTAGGAAACACTGTTCTTTTTTTCTGAGCACACTCACGTTTCCTGCATTATTAGAGACTCTAGACAGCAAAAGCATGCTTCTTGCTCTAAAGCAGAGTGTGGTTCATGGAAGAGTACTGGGCTATTTGTTTCACTTCAGAAACAGAATGAAATGCCAGGCTCTGTGGCTTCTTACAAGCCAGGCTTCATTTCAGGTAAACGCAGTCACTTTGCAGATAAAACGAAGCAACATCGTTCACGAAGCTCACATGTTTCTTACTCTTAACTGAAAAGCATTGGAGGTTAGAGGACTTGGTGTTTGTATCAGTTTAAGAAGCAGAGTTGAACTAGATATGGTACGTGTGTGTAGGAAACACAGTTCTTTTGTTCTGAGCCCACTCACGTTTCCCACCTTATTAGAGACTGTAGAAAGCAAGAGCATGCTTCTTGCTCTAAAGCAGAGTGTGCTTCATGGATGAGAACTGTGCTGTGTGTTTCCCTTCACAAACGGAATGAAATGCCAGGCTCTGTGTCTTCCTACAAGCAAGACTTCGTTTCAGGTAAACGCCCTCACTTTTCAGCTCAAACGATGCTACATCGTTCACAAAGCTCACACGTTTCTCATTCTGAACTGAAAAGCATTAGATGTTAGAGGACCTATGGTTTGTATCAGTTTCAGAAGCAAAGTTTAACTAGATATGGTCCATGTGTGTAGGAAACACAGTTCTTTTGTTCTGAGTACACTCACATTTCCCGCCTTAGTAGAGACTCTAGAATGCAAAAGCATGCTTCTTGCTCTAAAGCAGAGTGTGGTTCATGGAAGAGTACTGGGCTATTTGTTTCACTTCAGAAACAGAGTGAAATGCCAGGCTCTGTGGCTTCTTACAAGCCAGACTTCGTTTCAGGTAAACGCAGTCACTTTTCAGCTAAAACGAAGCAACATCGTTCAGGAAGCTCACACGTTTCTCACTGTTAACTGAAAAGCATTGGATGTTAGAGGACCTGGGGTTTGTATCAATTTCAGAAGCAGAGTTGAACTAGATATGGTCCGTGTGTGTAGGAAACTCAGTTCTTTTGTTCTGAGCTCACTCACATTTCCCGCCTTATTAGAGACTCTAGAAAGTAAGAGCGTGCTTCTTACACTAAAGCAGAGTGTGGTTCATGGATGAGAACTGTCCTTTGTCTTTCCATTCAGAACCAGAATGAAATGCCAGGCTCTGTGACTTCCTACAAGCAATACTTCTTTTCAGGTAAACGCAGTCACTTTTCAGCTCAAACGAAGCAACATCGTTCACGAATCTCACACGTTTCTCACTCTTAACTGAAAAGCATTGGAAGTTAGAGGACCTATGGTTTGTATCAGTTTCAGAAGCAGAGTTGAACTAGATATGGTGCGTTTGTGTAGGAAACACAGTTCTTTTTTTCTCAGCAAACTCACGTTTCCTGCATTATTAGAGACTCTAGACAGCAAAAGCATGCTTCTTGCTCTAAAGCAGAGTGTGGTTCATGGAAGAGTACTGGGCTATTTGTTTCACTTCAGAAACAGAATGAAATGCCAGGCTCTGTGGCTTCTTACAAGCCAGACTTCGTTTCAGGTAAACGCAGTCACTTTGCAGATAAAACGAAGCAACATCGTTCACGAAGCTCACATGTTTCTCACTCTTAACTGAAAAGCATTGGAGGTTAGAGGACTTGGTGTTAGTATCAGTTTAAGAAGCAGAGTTGGACTAGATATGGTACGTGTGTGTAGGAAACACAGTTCTTTTGTTCTGAGCCCACTCACGTTTCCCACCTTATTAGAGACTGTAGAAAGCAAGAGCATGCTTCTTGCTCTAAAGCAGAGTGTGCTTCATGGATGAGAACTGTGCTGTGTGTTTTCCTTCAGAAACGGAATGAAATGCCAGTCTCTGTGTCTTCCTACAAGCAAGACTTCGTTTCAGGTAAACGCCCTCACTTTTCAGCTCAAACGATGCTACATCGTTCACAAAGCTCACACGTTTCTCACTCTGAACAGAAAAGCATTAGATGTTAGAGGACCTATGGTTTGTATCAGTTTCAGAAGCAAAGTTTAACTAGATATGGTCCATGTGTGTAGGAAACACAGTTCTTTTGTTCTGAGTACACTCACATTTCCCGCCTTAGTAGAGACTCTAGAATGCAAAAGCATGCTTCTTGCTCTAAAGCAGAGTGTGGTTCATGGAAGAGTACTGGGCTATTTGTTTCACTTCAGAAACAGAGTGAAATGCCAGGCTCTGTGGCTTCTTACAAGCCAGACTTCGTTTCAGGTAAACGCAGTCACTTTTCAGCTAAAACGAAGCAACATCGTTCAGGAAGCTCACACGTTTCTCACTGTTAACTGAAAAGCATTGGATGTTAGAGGACCTGGGGTTTGTATCAATTTCAGAAGCAGAGTTGAACTAGATATGGTCCGTGTGTGTAGGAAACTCAGTTCTTTTGTTCTGAGCTCACTCACGTTTCCCGCCTTATTAGAGACTCTAGAAAGTAAGAGCGTGCTTCTTACACTAAAGCAGAGTGTAGTTCATGGATGAGAACTGTGCTTTGTCTTTCCATTCAGAACCAGAATGAAATGCCAGGCTCTGTGACTTCCTACAAGCAATACTTCTTTTCAGGTAAACGCAGTCACTTTTCAGCTCAAACGAAGCTACATCGTTCACGAATCTCACACGTTTCTCACTCTTAACTGAAAAGCATTGGAAGTGAGAGGACCTATGGTTTGTATCAGTTTAAGAAGCAGAGTTGAACTACATATGGTGCGTGTGTGTAGGAAACACAGTTCTTTTTTTCTGAGCACACTAACGTTTCCTGCCTTATTAGAGACATTAGAAAGCAAGAGCATGCTTCTTTCTCTAAAGCAGAGTGAGGTTCATGGACGAGTACTGGGCTATTTGTTTCACTTCAGAAACAGAGTGCAATGCCAGGCTCTGTGACTTCCTACAAGCAAGACTTCGTTTCAGGTAAACGCCCTCACTTTTCAGCTCAAACGATGCTACATCATTCACGAAGCTCACACGTTTCTCACTCTTAACTGAAAAGCGTTTGATGTTAGAGGACCTACGGTTTGTATCAGTTTAAGAAGCAGAGTTGAACTAGATATGGTGCGTGTGTTTAGCAAACACAGTTCTTTTTTTCTGAGCACACTCACGTTTCCTGCCTTATTAGAGACTTTAGAAAGCAAGAGCATCATGCTTCTTGCTCTAAAGCAGAGTGTGGTTCATGGAAGAGTACTGGGCTATTTGTTTCACTTCAGAAACAGAGTGAAATGCCAGGCTCTGTGACTTCCTACAAGCAAGACTTCGTTTCAGGTAAATGCAGTCACTTTTCTGCTAAAACGAAGCAACATCTTTCAGGAAGCTCACAAGTTTCTCAATGTTAACTGAATAGCATTGCATGTTAGAGGACCTGGGGTTTGTATCAATTTCAGAAGCAGAGTTGAACTAGATATGGTCCGTGTGTGTAGGAAACTCAGTTCTTTTGTTCTGAGCACACTCACGTTTCCCGCCTTATTAGAGACTCTCGAAAGTAAGAGCATGCTTCTTACACTAAAGCAGAGTGTGGTTCATGGATGAGAACTGTGCTATGTCTTTCCCTCCAGAACCGATATGAAATGCCAGGCTCTGTGCCTTCCTACAAGCAAGACTTCTTTTCAGGTAAACGCAGTCACTTTTCAGCTCAAACGAAGCTACATCGTTCACGAAGCTCATACGTTTCTCACTCTTAACTGAAAAGCATTGGATGTTAGAGGACCTATGGTTTGTATCAGTTTCATAAGCAGAGTTGAACTAGATATGGTGCGTGTGTGTAGGAAACACTGTTCTTTTTTTCTGAGCACACTCACGTTTCCTGCATTATTAGAGACTCTAGACAGCAAAAGCATGCTTCTTGCTCTAAAGCAGAGTGTGGTTCATGGAAGAGTACTGGGCTATTTGTTTCACTTCAGAAACAGAATGAAATGCCAGGCTCTGTGGCTTCTTACAAGCCAGACTTCATTTCAGGTAAACGCAGTCACTTTGCAGATAAAACGAAGCAACATCGTTCACGAAGCTCACATGTTTCTTACTCTTAACTGAAAAGCATTGGAGGTTAGAGGACTTGGTGTTTGTATCAGTTTAAGAAGCAGAGTTGAACTAGATATGGTACGTGTGTGTAGGAAACACAGTTCTTTTGTTCTGAGCCCACTCACGTTTCCCACCTTATTAGAGACTGTAGAAAGCAAGAGCATGCTTCTTGCTCTAAAGCAGAGTGTGCTTCATGGATGAGAACTGTGCTGTGTGTTTCCCTTCAGAAACGGAATGAAATGCCAGGCTCTGTGTCTTCCTACAAGCAAGACTTCGTTTCAGGTAAACGCCCTCACTTTTCAGCTCAAACGATGCTACATCGTTCACAAAGCTCACACGTTTCTCATTCTGAACTGAAAAGCATTAGATGTTAGAGGACCTATGGTTTGTATCAGTTTCAGAAGCAAAGTTTAACTAGATATGGTCCATGTGTGTAGGAAACTCAGTTCTTTTGTTCTGAGCACACTCACGTTTCCTGCCTTATTAGAGACTCTAGAAAGCAAAAGCATGCTTCTTGCTCTAAAGCAGAGTGTGGTTCATGGAAGAGTACTGGGCTATTTGTTTCACTTCAGAAACAGAGTGAAATGCCAGGCTCTTTGATTTCCTACAAGCAAGACTTCGTTTCAGGTAAACGCAGTCACTTTTCAGCTAAAACGAAGCAACATCGTTCAGGAAGCTCACACGTTTCTCACTGTTAACTGAAAAGCATTGGATGTTAGAGGACCTGGGGTTTGTATCAATTTCAGAAGCAGAGTTGAACTAGATATGGTCCGTGTGTGTAGGAAACTCAGTTCTTTTATTCTGAGCACACATACGTTTCCCGCCTTATTAGAGACTCTAGAAAGTAAGAGCGTGCTCCTTACACTAAAGCAGAGTGTGGTTCATGGAAGAGAACTGTGCTTTGTCTTTCCCTTCAGAACCGGAATGAAATGCCAGGCTCTGTGCCTTCGTACAAGCAAGACTTCGTTGCAGGTAAACGCAGTCACTTTTCAGCTCAAACGAAGCTACATCGTTCACGAAGCTCACACGTTTCTCACTCTTAACTGAAAAGCATTGGAGGTTAGAGGACCTGGTGTTTGTATCAGTTTCAGAAGCAGAGTTGAACTAGATATGGTGCGTGTGTGTAGGAAACACAGTTCTTTTTTTCTGAGCACACTCACGTTTCCTGCATTATTAGGGACTCTAGAAAGCAAAAGCATGCTTCTTGCTCTAAAGCAGAGTGTGGTTCATGGAAGAGTACTGGGCTATTTGTTTCACTTCAGAAACAGAATGAAATGCCAGGCTCTGTGGCTTCTTACAAGCCAGACTTCGTTTCAGGTAAACGCAGTCACTTTTCAGCTAAAACGAAGCAACATCGTTCACGAAGCTCACATGTTTCTCACTCTTAACGGAAAAGCATTGGAGGTTAGAGGACTTGTGGTTTGTATCAGTTTCAGAACCAAAGTTTAACTAGATATGGTCCATGTGTGTAGGAAACACAGTTCTTTTGTTCTGAGTACACTCACATTTCCCACCTTAGTAGAGACTCTAGAATGCAAAAGCATGCTTCTTGCTCTAAAGCAGAGTGTGGTTCATGGAAGAGTACTGGGCTATTTGTTTCACTTCAGAAACAGAGTGAATAGCCAGGCTCTGTGGCTCCTTACACTCCAGACTTCGTTTAAGGTAAACGCAGTCACTTTGCAGCTAAAACGAAGCAACATCGTTCACGAAGCTCATACGTTTCTCACTCTTAACTGAAAAGCATTGGAGGTTAGAGGACCTGATGTTTGTATCAGTTTAAGAAGCAGAGTTGAACTAGATATGGTACGTGTGTGTAGGAAACACAGTTCTTTTTTTCTGAGCTCTCTCACGTTTCCTGCCTTATTAGAGACTTTAGAAAGCAAGAGCATGCTTCTTGCTCTAAAGCACAGTGTGGTTCATGGAAGAGTACTGGGCTATTTGTTTCACTTAAGAAACAGAGTGAAATGCCAGGCTCTGTGACTTCCTACAAGCAAGACTTCGTTTCAGGTAAAGGCAGTCACTTTTCTGCTAAAAGGAAGCAACATCGTTCACGAAGCTCACACGTTTCTCACTGTTAACTGAATAGCATTGCATGTTAGAGGACCTGAGGTTTGTATCAATTTCAGAAGCAGAGATGAACTAGATATGGTCCGTGTGTGTAGGAAACTCAGTTCTTTTGTTCTGAGCACACTCACGTTTCCCGCCTTATTAGAGACTCTAGAAAGTAAGATCGTGCTTCTTACACTAAAGCAGAGTGTGGTTCATGGATGAGAACTGTGCTGTGTGTTTCCCTTCAGAAACGGCGTGAAATCTCAGGCTCTGTGTCTTGCTACAAGCAAGACTTCATTTCAGATAAACGCAGTCATTTTTCAGCTCAAACTAAGCTACATCGTTCCCTAAGCTCACACGTTTCTCGCTCTGAACTGAAAAGCATTGGATGTTAGAGGACCTGTGGTTTGTATCAGTTTCAGAAGCAAAGTTTAAGTAGATATGGTCCATGTGTGTAGGAAACACAGTTCTTTTGTTCTGAGTACACTCACATTTCCCGCCTTAGTAGAGACTCCAGAATGCAAAAGCATGCTTCTTGCTCTAAAGCAGAGTGTTGTTCATGGAAGAGTACTGGGCTATTTGTTTCACTTCAGAAACAGAATGAAATGCCAGGCTCTGTGTCTTCCTACAAGCAAGACTTCGTTTCAGGTAAACGCCCTCACTTTTCAGCTCAAACGATGCTACATCGTTCACGAAGCTCACACGTTTCTCACTCTTAACTGAAAAGCATTGGATGTTAGAGGACCTATGGTTTGTATCAGTTTCAGAAGCAGAGTTGAAGTAGATATGGTGCGTGTGTGTAGGAAACACAGTTCTTTTGTTCTAAGCACACTCTCGTTTCCTGCCTTATTGGATAATCTAGAAAGCAAGAGCATGCTTCTTGCTCTAAAGCAGAGTGTGCTTCATGGAAGAGTACTGGGGTATTTGTTTCAGTTCAGAAACAGAGTGAAATGCCAGGCTCTGTGGCTTCTTACAAGCCAGACTTCGTTTTAGGTAAACGCAGTCACTTTGCAGCTAAAACGAAGCAACATTTTTCACGAAGCTCACACGTATCTCGCTCTGAACTGAAAAGCATTGGAGGTTAGAGGACCTGATGTTTGTATCAGTTTAAGAAGCAGAGTTGAACTAGATATGGTCCGTGTGTGTAGGAAACTCAGTTCTTTTATTCTGAGCACACATACGTTTCCCGCCTTATTAGAGACTCTAGAAAGTAAGAGCGTGCTTCTTACACTAAAGCAGAGTGTGGTTCATGGATGAGAACTGTGCTTTGTCTTTCCCTTCAGAACCGGAATGAAATGCCAGGCTCTGTGGCTTCTTACAAGCCAGACTTCGTTTCAGGTAAACGCAGTCACTTTTCAGCTCAAACGAAGCTACATCGTTCACGAAGCTCACACGTTTCTCACTCTTAACTGAAAAGCATTGGAGGTTAGAGGACCTGGTGTTTGTATCAGTTTCAGAAGCAGAGTTGAACTAGATATGGTGCGTGTGTGTAGGAAACACAGTTCTTTTTTTCTGAGCACACTCACGTTTCCTGCATTATTAGGGACTCTAGAAAGCAAAAGCATGCTTCTTGCTCTAAAGCAGAGTGTGGTTCATGGAAGAGTACTGGGCTATTTGTTTCACTTCAGAAACAGAATGAAATGCCAGGCTCTGTGGCTTCTTACAAGCCAGACATCGTTTCAGGTAAACGCAGTCACTTTTCAGCTAAAACGAAGCAACATTGTTCACGAAGCTCACATGTTTCTCACTCTTAACGGAAAAGATTTGGAGGTTAGAGGACCTGTGGTTTGTATCAGTTTCAGAACCAAAGTTTAACTAGATATGGTCCATGTGTGTAGGAAACACAGTTCTTTTGTTCTGAGTACACTCACTTTTCCCACCTTAGTAGAGACTCTAGAATGCAAAAGCATGCTTCTTGCTCTAAAGCAGAGTGTGGTTCATGGAAGAGTACTGGGCTATTTGTTTCACTTCATAAACAGAGTGAAATGCCAGGCTCTGTGGCTTGTTACACTCCAGACTTCGTTTCAGGTAAACGCAGTCACTTTGCAGCTAAAACGAAGCAACATCGTTCACGAAGCTCACACGTTTCTCACTCTTAACTGAAAACCATTGGAGGTTAGAGGACCTGATGTTTGTATCAGTTTAAGAAGCAGAGTTGAACTAGATATGGTACGTGTGTGTAGGAAACACAGTTCTTTTGTTCTGAGCACACTCACGTTTCCTGCCTTATTAGAGAATCTAGAAAGCAAGAGCATGCTTCTTGCTGTAAAGCAGAGTGTGGTTCATGGAAGAGTACTGGGCTATTTGTTTCAATTCAGAAACAGAGTGCAATGCCAGGCTCTGTGACTTCCTACAAGGAAGACTTCGTTTCAGGTAAACGCAGTCACTTTTCAGCTAAAACGAAGCAACATCGTTCAGGAAGCTCACACGTTTCTCACTGTTAACTGAAAAGCATTGGATGTTAGAGGACCTGGGGTTTGTATCAATTTCAGAAGCAGAGTTGAACTAGATATGGTCCGTGTGTGTAGGAAACTCAGTTCTGTTGTTCTGAGCACACTCACGTTTCCCGCCTTATTAGAGACTCTGGAAGTAAGAGCGTGCTTCTTACACTAAAGCAGAGTATGGTTCATGGATGAGAACTGTGCTTTGTCTTTCCCTTCAGAACTGGAATGAAATGCCAGGCTCTGTGCCTTCCTACAAGCAAGACTTCGTTTCAGGTAAACGCAGTCACTTTTCAGCTCAAACGAAGCTACATAGTTCACGAAGTTCACACGTTTCTCACTCTTAACTGAAAAGCATTGGATGTTAGAAGACCTATGGTTTGTATCAGTTTCAGAAGCAGAGTTGAACTAGATATGGTGCGTGTGTGTAGGAAACACAGTTCTTTTTTTCTGAGCACACTCACGTTTCCTGCATTATTAGAGACTCTAGAAAGCAAAAGCATGCTTCTTGCTCTAAAGCAGAGTGTGGTTCATGGAAGAGTACTGGGCTATTTTTTTCACTTCAGAAACAGAATGAAATGCCAGGCTCTGTGGCTTCTTACAAGCCAGACATCGTTTCAGGTAAACGCAGTCACTTTTCAGCT
Organism: Onychomys arenicola; assembly: GCA_949786405.1. Classification (NCBI taxonomy): domain Eukaryota; kingdom Metazoa; phylum Chordata; class Mammalia; order Rodentia; family Cricetidae; genus Onychomys; species Onychomys arenicola. The sequence goes on from CATKUM010000045.1 coordinate 2,100,698, forward strand.
AAAATGAAGCAACATCATTCACGAAGCTCACATGTTTCTCACTCTTAACTGAAAAGCATTGGAGGTTAGAGGACCTGGTGTTTGTATCAGTTTAAGAAGCAGAGTTGAACTAGATATGGTACGTGTAGGTAGGAAACACAGTTCTTTTGTTCTGAGCCCACTCACGTTTCCCACCTTATTAGAGACTGTAGAAAGCAAGAGCATGCTTCTTGCTCTAACGCAGGGTGTGCTTCATGGATGAGAACTGTGCTGTGTGTTTCCCTTCAGAACCGGAATGAAATGCCAGGCTCTGTGCCTTCCTACAAGCAAGACTTCGTTTCAGGTAAACGCAGTCACTTTTCAGCTCAAACGAAGCTACATCGTTCACGAAACTCACACGTTTCTCACTCTTAACTGAAAAGCATTGGATGTTAGAAAACCTATGGTTTGTATCAGTTTCAGAAGCAGAGTTGAACTAGATATGGTGTGTGTGTGTAGGAAACACAGTTCTTTTTATCTGAGCTCTCTCACGTTTCCTGCCTTATTAGAGACTTTAGAAAGCAAGAGCATGCTTCTTGCTCTAAAGCACAGTGTGGTTCATGGAAGAGTACTGGGCTATTTGTTTCACTTAAGAAACAGAGTGAAATGCCAGGCTCTGTGACTTCCTACAAGCAAGACTTCGTTTCAGGTAAACGCAGTCACTTTTCTGCTACAACGAAGCAACATCGTTCACGAAGCTCACACGTTTCTCACTGTTAACTGAATAGCATTGCATGTTAGAGGACCTGAGGTTTGTATCAATTTCAGAAGCAGAGATGAACTAGATATGGTCCGTGTGTGTAGGAAACTCAGTTCTTTTGTTCTGAGCACACTCACGTTTCCCGCCTTATTAGAGACTCTAGAAAGTAAGAGCGTGCTTCTGACACTAAAGCAGAGTGTGGTTCATGGATGAGAACTGTGCTGTGTGTTTCCCTTCAGAAACGGAGTGAAATCTCAGGCTCTGTGTCTTCCTACAAGCAAGACTTCATTTCAGATAAACGCAGTCATTTTTCAGCTCAAACTAAGCTACATCGTTCCCTAAGCTCACACGTTTCTCGCTCTGAACTGAAAAGCATTGGATGTTAGAGGACCTGTGGTTTTTATCAGTTTCAGAAGAAAAGTTTAAGTAGATATGGTCCATGTGTGTAGGAAACACAGTTCTTTTGTTCTGAGTACACTCACATTTCCCGCCTTAGTAGAGACTCCAGAATGCAAAAGCATGCTTCTTGCTCTAAAGCAGAGTGTGGTTCATGGAAGAGTACTGGGCTATTTGTTTCACTTCAGAAACAGAGTGAAATGCCAGGCTCTGTGCCTTCCTACAAGCAAGACTTCGTTTCAGGTAAACGCAGTCACTTTTCAGCTCAAACGAAGCAACATCGTTCACGAAGCTCACATGTTTCTCACTCTTAACTGAAAAGCATTGGAGGTTAGAGGACCTGGTGTTTGTATCAGTTTAAGAAGCAGAGTTGAACTAGATATGGTACGTGTATGTAGGAAACACAGTTCTTTTGTTCTGAGCCCACTCATGTTTCCCACCTTATTAGAGACTGTAGAAAGCAAGAGCATGCTTCTTGCTCTAACGCAGGGTGTGCTTCATGGATGAGAACTGTGCTGTGTGTTTCCCTTCAGAAACGGAATGAAATGCCAGGCTCTGTGTCTTCCTACAAGCAAGACTTCGTTTCAGGTAAACGCCCTCACTTTTAAGCTCAAACGATGCTACATAGTTCACGAAGCTCACACGTTTCTCACTCTTAACTGAAAAGCATTGGATGTTAGAGGACCTATGGTTTGTATCAGTTTCAGAAGCAGAGTTGAAGTAGATATGGTGCGTGTGTGTAGGAAACACAGTTCTTTTGTTCTAAGCACACTCTCGTTTCCTGCCTTATTGGATAATCTAGAAAGCAAGAGCATGCTTCTTGCTCTAAAGCAGAGTGTGCTTCATGGAAGAGTACTGGGGTATTTGTTTCAGTTCAGAAACAGAGTGAAATGCCAGGCTCTGTGGCTTCTTACAAGCAAGACTTCGTTTCATCTAAACGCAGTCACTTTTTAGCTAAAACAAAGCAACATCGTTCACGAAGCTCACACGTGTCTCACTCTTAACTGAAAAGCATTGGATGTTAGAGGAACTGATGATTGTATCAGTTTAAGAAGCAGAGTGTACTAGATATGGTGCGTGTGTAGGAAACACAGTTCTTTTGTTCTGAGCACACTCACGTTTCCCATCTTATTAGAGACTCTAGAAAGCAAGAGCGTGCTTCTTGCTCTAAAGCAGAGTGTGCTTCATGGATGAGAACTGTACTGTGTGTTTCCCTTCAGAAACGGAATGAAATTGCAGGCTCTGTGTCTTCCTACAAGCAAGACTTCGTTTCAGGTAAACCCCCTCACTTTTCAGCTCAAACGATGCTACATCATTCACGAAGCTCACACGTTTCTCACTCTTAACTGAAAAGCATTGGATGTTAGAGGACCTACGGTTTGTATCAGTTTCAGAAGCAGAGTTGAAGTAGATATGGAGCGTGTGTGTAGGAAACACAGTTCTTTTTTTCTGAGCACATTCACGTTTCCTGCATAATTACAGACTCTAGAAAGTAAGAGCGTGCTTCTTGCTCTAAAGCATAGTGTGGTTCATGGATGAGAATTGTGCTGTGTGTTTCCCTTCAGAAACGGATTGAAATCTCAGGCTCTGTGTCTTCCTACAAGCAAGACTTCATTTCAGGTAAACGCAGTCATTTTTCAGCTCAAAGTAAGCTACATCGTTCCCTAAGCTCACACGTTTCTCGCTCTGAACTGAAACCCATTGGATGTTAGAGGACCTGTGGTTTGTATCAGTTTCAGAAGCAAAGTTTAACTAGATATGGTCCATGTGTGTAGGAAACACAGTTCTTTTGTTCTGAGTACACTCACATTTCCCGCCTTAGTAGAGACTCTAGAATGCAAAAGCATGCTTCTTGCTCTAAAGCAGAGTGTGGTTCATGGAAGAGTACTGGGCTATTTGTTTCACTTCAGAAACAGAGTGCAATGCCAGGCTCTGTGACTTCCTACAAGCAAGACTTTGTTTCAGGTAAACGCAGTCACTTTTCAGCTAAAACGAAGCAACATCGTTCAGGAAGCTCACACGTTTCTCACTGTTAACTGAAAAGCATTGGATGTTAGAGGACCTGGGGTTTGTATCAATTTCAGAAGCAGAGTTGAACTAGATATGGTCCGTGTGTGTAGGAAACTCAGTTCTTTTGTTCTGAGCACACTCACGTTTCCCGCCTTATTAGAGACTCTAGAAAGTAAGAGCGTGCTTCTTACACTAAAGCAGAGTGTGGTTCATGGATGAGAACTGTACTGTGTGTTTCCCTTCAGAAACGGAGTGAAATCTCAGGCTCTGTGTCTTCCTACAAGCAAGACTTCATTTCAGGTAAACGCAGTCATTTTTCAGCTCAAACTAAGCTACATCGTTCCCTTAACTCACACGTTTCATGCTCTGAACTGAAAAGCATTGGATGTTAGAGGACCTGTGGTTTGTATCAGTTTCAGAAGCAAAGTTTAACTAGATATGGTCCATGTGTGTAGGAAACACAGTTCTTTTGTTCTGAGTACACTCACATTTCCCGCCTTAGTAGAGACTCTAGAATGCAAAAGCATGCTTCTTGCTCTAAAGCAGAGTGTGGTTCATGGAAGAGTACTGGGCTATTTGTTTCACTTCAGAAACAGAGTGAAATGCCAGGCTCTGTGGCTTCTTACAAGCCAGACTTCGTTTCAGGTAAACGCAGTCACTTTGCAGCTAAAACGAAGCAACATCGTTCACGAAGCTCACACGTTTCTCACTCTTAACTGAAAAGCATTGGAGGTTAGAGGACCTGATGTTTGTATCAGTTTAAGAAGCAGAGTTGAACTTGATATGGTACGTGTGTGTAGGAAACACAGTTCTTTTGTTCTGAGCACACTCAAGTTTCACACCTTATTAGAGACTCTAGAAAGCAAGAGCATGCTTCTTGCTCTAAAGCAGAGTGTGCTTCATGGATGAGAACTGTGCTGTGTGTTTCCCTTGAGAAACGGAATGAAATTCCAGGCTCTGTATCTTCCTACAAGCAAGACTTCGTTTCAGGTAAATGCCCTCACTTTTCAGCTCAAACGATGCTACATCATTCACGAAGCTCACACGTTTCTCACTCTTAACTGAAAAGCATTGGATGTTAGAGGACCTACGGTTTGTATCAGTTTCAGAAGCAGAGTTGAACTAGATATGGTGTGTGTGTGTAGGAAACACAGTTCTTTTTTTCTGAGCTCTCTCACGTTTCCTGCCTTATTAGAGACTTTAGAAAGCAAGAGCATGCTTCTTGCTCTAAAGCAGAGTGTGGTTCATGGAAGAGTACTGGGCTATTTGTTTCACTTCAGAAACAGAGTGAAATGCCAGGCTCTGTGACTTCCTACAAGCAAGACTTCGTTTCAGGTAAACGCAGTCACTATTCTGCTAAAACGAAGCAACATCGTTCAGGAACCTCACACGTTTCTCACTCTTAACTGAATAGCATTGCATGTTAGAGGACCTGGGGTTTGTATCAATTTCAGAAGCAGAGATGAACTAGATATGGTCCGTGTGTGTAGGAAACTCAGTTCTTTTGTTCTGAGCACACTCACGTTTCCCGCCTTATTAGAGACTCTAGAAAGTAAGAGCGTGCTTCTTACACTAAAGCAGAGTGTGGTTCATGGAAGAGTACTGGGCTATTTGTTTCACTTCAGAAACAGAGTGCAATGCCAGGCTCTGTGACTTCCTACAAGCAAGACTTCGTTTCAGGTAAACGCAGTCACTTTTCAGCTAAAACGAAGCAACATCGTTCACAAAGCTCACATGTTTCTCACTCTTAACTGAAAAGCATTGGAGGTTAGAGGACCTCATGTTTGTATCAGTTTAAGAAGCAGAGTTGAACTAGATATGGTAAGTGTGTGTAGGAAACACAGTTCTTTTGTTCTGAGCCCACTCACGTTTCCCACCTTATTAGAGACTGTAGAAAGCAAGAGCATGCTTCTTGCTCTACAGCAGAGTGTGCTTCATGGATGAGAACTGTGCTGTGTGTTTCCCTTCAGAAACGGAATGAAATGCCAGGCTCTGTGTCTTCCTACAAGCAAGACTTCGTTTCAGGTAAACGCCCTCACTTTTCAGCTCAAACGATGCTACATCGTTCACAAAGCTCACACGTTTCTCACTCTGAACAGAAAAGCATTAGATGTTAGAGGACCTATGGTTTGTATCAGTTTCAGAAGCAAAGTTTAACTAGATATGGTCCATGTGTGTAGGAAACACAGTTCTTTTGTTCTGAGTACACTCACATTTCCCGCCTTAGTAGAGACTCTAGAATGCAAAAGCATGCTTCTTGCTCTAAAGCAGAGTGTGGTTCATGGAAGATTACTGGGCTATTTGTTTCACTTCAGAAACAGAGTGAAATGCCAGGCTCTGTGGCTTCTTACAAGCCAGACTTCGTTTCAGGTAAACGCAGTCACTTTTCAGCTAAAACGAAGCAACATCGTTCAGGAAGCTCACACGTTTCTCACTGTTAACTGAAAAGCATTGGATGTTAGAGGACCTGGGGTTTGTATCAATTTCAGAAGCAGAGTTGAACTAGATATGGTCCGTGTGTGTAGGAAACTCAGTTCTTTTGTTCTGAGCTCACTCACGTTTCCCGCCTTATTAGAGACTCTAGAAAGTAAGAGCGTGCTTCTTACACTAAAGCAGAGTGTAGTTCATGGATGAGAACTGTGCTTTGTCTTTCCATTCAGAACCAGAATGAAATGCCAGGCTCTGTGACTTCCTACAAGCAATACTTCTTTTCAGGTAAACGCAGTCACTTTTCAGCTCAAACGAAGCTACATCGTTCACGAATCTCACACGTTTCTCACTCTTAACTGAAAAGCATTGGAAGTTAGAGGACCTATGGTTTGTATCAGTTTAAGAAGCAGAGTTGAACTACATATGGTGCGTGTGTGTAGGAAACACAGTTCTTTTTTTCTGAGCACACTAACGTTTCCTGCCTTATTAGAGACATTAGAAAGCAAGAGCATGCTTCTTTCTCTAAAGCAGAGTGAGGTTCATGGACGAGTACTGGGCTATTTGTTTCACTTCAGAAACAGAGTGCAATGCCAGGCTCTGTGACTTCCTACAAGCAAGACTTCGTTTCAGGTAAACGCCCTCACTTTTCAGCTCAAACGATGCTACATCATTCACGAAGCTCACACGTTTCTCACTCTTAACTGAAAAGCGTTTGATGTTAGAGGACCTACGGTTTGTATCAGTTTAAGAAGCAGAGTTGAACTAGATATGGTGCGTGTGTTTAGCAAACATAGTTCTTTTTTTCTGAGCACACTCACGTTTCCTGCCTTATTAGAGACTTTAGAAAGCAAGAGCATCATGCTTCTTGCTCTAAAGCAGAGTGTGGTTCATGGAAGAGTACTGGGCTATTTGTTTCACTTCAGAAACAGAGTGCAATGCCAGGCTCTGTGACTTCCTACAAGCAAGACTTCGTTTCAGGTAAACGCAGTCACTTTTCAGCTAAAACGAAGCAACATCGTTCACAAAGCTCACATGTTTCTCACTCTTAACTGAAAAGCATTGGAGGTTAGAGGACCTGATGTTTGTATCAGTTTAAGAAGCAGAGTTGAACTAGATATGGTAAGTGTGTGTAGGAAACACAGTTCTTTTGTTCTGAGCCCACTCACGTTTCCCACCTTATTAGAGACTGTAGAAAGCAAGAGCATGCTTCTTGCTCTACAGCAGAGTGTGCTTCATGGATGAGAACTGTGCTGTGTGTTTCCCTTCAGAAACGGAATGAAATGCCAGGCTCTGTGTCTTCCTACAAGCAAGACTTCGTTTCAGGTAAACGCCCTCACTTTTCAGCTCAAACGATGCTACATCGTTCACGAAGCTCACACGTTTCTCACTCTTAACTGAAAAGCATTGGATTTTAGAGGACCTATGGTTTGTATCAGTTTCAGAAGCAGAGTTGAAGTAGATATGGTGCGTGTGTGTAGGAAACACAGTTCTTTTGTTCTGAGCACACTTTCGTTTCCTGCCTAATTGGATAATCTAGAAAGCAAGAGCATGCTTCTTGCTCTAAAGCAGAGTGTGCTTCATGGAAGAGTACTGAGCTATTTGTTTCAGTTCAGAAACAGTGTGAAATACCAGGCTCTGTGGCTTCTTACAAGCAAGACTTCGTTTCATCTAAACGCAGTCACTTTTTAGCTAAAACAAACAACATAGTTCACGAAGCTCACACGTTTCTCACTCTTAATTGAAAAGCATTGGATGTTAGTGGACCTGATGTTTGTATCAGTTTAAGAAGCAGAGTTGTACTAGATATGGTGCGTGTGTAGGAAACACAGTTCTTTTGTTCTGAGCACACTCACGTTTCCCACCTTATTAGAGACTCTAGAAAGCAAGAGCATGCTTCTTGCTCTAAAGCAGAGTGTGCTTCATGGATGAGAACTGTGCTGTGTGTTTCCCTTCAGAAACGGAATGACATTCCAGGCTCTGTGTCTTCCTACAAGCAAGACTTCGTTACAGGTAAAGGCAGTCACTTTTCAGCTCAAACGATGCTACATCATTCACGAAGCTCACACGTTTCTCACTCTTAACTGAAAAGCAATGGATGTTAGAGGACCTATGGTTTGTATCAGTTTCAGAAGCAGAGTTGAACTAGATATGGTGCGTGTGTGTAGGAAACACAGTTCTTTTTTTCTGAGCACAATTACGTTTCCTTCATTATCAGAGAATCTAGAAAGCAAGAGCGTGCTTCTTGCTCTAAAGCAGAGTGTGGTTCATGGATGAGAACTGTGCTGTGTGTTTCTCTTCAGAAACGGAGTGAAATCTCAGGCTCTGTGTCTTCCTACAAGCAAGACTTCATTTCAGGTAAACGCAGTCATTTTTCAGCTCAAACGAAGCTACATCGTTCCCTAAGCTCACACGTTTCTCGTTCTGAACTGAAAAGCATTGGATGTTAGAGGACCTGTGGTTTGTATCAGTTTCATAAGCAAAGTTTAACTAGATATGGCCCATGTGTGTAGTAAACACAGTTCTTTTGTTCTGAGTACACTCACATTTCCCGCCTTAGTAGAGACTCTAGAATGCAAAAGCATGCTTCTTGCTCTAAAGCAGAGTGTGGTTCATGGAAGAGTACTGGGCTATTTGTTTCACTTCAGAAACAGAGTGCAATGCCAGGCTCTGTGACTTCCCACAAGCAAGACTTCGTTTCAGGTAAATGCCCTCAATTTTCAGCTCAAACGATGCTACATCATTCACGAAGCTCACACGTTTCTCACTCTTAACTGAAAAGCGTTTGATGTTAGAGGACCTACGGTTTGTATCAGTTTAAGAAGCAGAGTTGAACTAGATATGGTGCGTGTGTTTAGCAAACACAGTTCTTTTTTTCTGAGCACACTCACGTTTCCTGCCTTATTAGAGACTTTAGAAAGCAAGAGCATCATGCTTCTTGCTCTAAAGCAGAGTGTGGTTCATGGAAGAGTACTGGGCTATTTGTTTCACTTCAGAAACAGAGTGAAATGCCAGGCTCTGTGACTTCCTACAAGCAAGACTTCGTTTCAGGTAAATGCAGTCACTTTTCAGCTAAAACGAAGCAACATCGTTCACAAAGCTCACATGTTTCTCACTCTTAACTGAAAAGCATTGGAGGTTAGAGGACCTCATGTTTGTATCAGTTTAAGAAGCAGAGTTGAACTAGATATGGTAAGTGTGTGTAGGAAACACAGTTCTTTTGTTCTGAGCCCACTCACGTTTCCCACCTTATTAGAGACTGTAGAAAGCAAGAGCATGCTTCTTGCTCTACAGCAGAGTGTGCTTCATGGATGAGAACTGTGCTGTGTGTTTCCCTTCAGAAACGGAATGAAATGCCAGGCTCTGTGTCTTCCTACAAGCAAGACTTCGTTTCAGGTAAACGCCCTCACTTTTCAGCTCAAACGATGCTACATCGTTCACAAAGCTCACACGTTTCTCACTCTGAACAGAAAAGCATTAGATGTTAGAGGACCTATGGTTTGTATCAGTTTCAGAAGCAAAGTTTAACTAGATATGGTCCATGTGTGTAGGAAACACAGTTCTTTTGTTCTGAGTACACTCACATTTCCCGCCTTAGTAGAGACTCTAGAATGCAAAAGCATGCTTCTTGCTCTAAAGCAGAGTGTGGTTCATGGAAGAGTACTGGGCTATTTGTTTCACTTCAGAAACAGAGTGAAATGCCAGGCTCTGTGGCTTCTTACAAGCCAGACTTCGTTTCAGGTAAACGCAGTCACTTTTCAGCTAAAACGAAGCAACATCGTTCAGGAAGCTCACACGTTTCTCACTGTTAACTGAAAAGCATTGGATGTTAGAGGACCTGGGGTTTGTATCAATTTCAGAAGCAGAGTTGAACTAGATATGGTCCGTGTGTGTAGGAAACTCAGTTCTTTTGTTCTGAGCTCACTCACGTTTCCCGCCTTATTAGAGACTCTAGAAAGTAAGAGCGTGCTTCTTACACTAAAGCAGAGTGTAGTTCATGGATGAGAACTGTGCTTTGTCTTTCCATTCAGAACCAGAATGAAATGCCAGGCTCTGTGACTTCCTACAAGCAATACTTCTTTTCAGGTAAACGCAGTCACTTTTCAGCTCAAACGAAGCTACATCGTTCACGAATCTCACACGTTTCTCACTCTTAACTGAAAAGCATTGGAAGTTAGAGGACCTATGGTTTGTATCAGTTTAAGAAGCAGAGTTGAACTACATATGGTGCGTGTGTGTAGGAAACACAGTTCTTTTTTTCTGAGCACACTAACGTTTCCTGCCTTATTAGAGACATTAGAAAGCAAGAGCATGCTTCTTTCTCTAAAGCAGAGTGAGGTTCATGGACGAGTACTGGGCTATTTGTTTCACTTCAGAAACAGAGTGCAATGCCAGGCTCTGTGACTTCCTACAAGCAAGACTTCGTTTCAGGTAAACGCCCTCACTTTTCAGCTCAAACGATGCTACATCATTCACGAAGCTCACACGTTTCTCACTCTTAACTGAAAAGCGTTTGATGTTAGAGGACCTACGGTTTGTATCAGTTTAAGAAGCAGAGTTGAACTAGATATGGTGCGTGTGTTTAGCAAACATAGTTCTTTTTTTCTGAGCACACTCACGTTTCCTGCCTTATTAGAGACTTTAGAAAGCAAGAGCATCATGCTTCTTGCTCTAAAGCAGAGTGTGGTTCATGGAAGAGTACTGGGCTATTTGTTTCACTTCAGAAACAGAGTGCAATGCCAGGCTCTGTGACTTCCTACAAGCAAGACTTCGTTTCAGGTAAACGCAGTCACTTTTCAGCTAAAACGAAGCAACATCGTTCACAAAGCTCACATGTTTCTCACTCTTAACTGAAAAGCATTGGAGGTTAGAGGACCTGATGTTTGTATCAGTTTAAGAAGCAGAGTTGAACTAGATATGGTAAGTGTGTGTAGGAAACACAGTTCTTTTGTTCTGAGCCCACTCACGTTTCCCACCTTATTAGAGACTGTAGAAAGCAAGAGCATGCTTCTTGCTCTACAGCAGAGTGTGCTTCATGGATGAGAACTGTGCTGTGTGTTTCCCTTCAGAAACGGAATGAAATGCCAGGCTCTGTGTCTTCCTACAAGCAAGACTTCGTTTCAGGTAAACGCCCTCACTTTTCAGCTCAAACGATGCTACATCGTTCACGAAGCTCACACGTTTCTCACTCTTAACTGAAAAGCATTGGATTTTAGAGGACCTATGGTTTGTATCAGTTTCAGAAGCAGAGTTGAAGTAGATATGGTGCGTGTGTGTAGGAAACACAGTTCTTTTGTTCTGAGCACACTTTCGTTTCCTGCCTAATTGGATAATCTAGAAAGCAAGAGCATGCTTCTTGCTCTAAAGCAGAGTGTGCTTCATGGAAGAGTACTGAGCTATTTGTTTCAGTTCAGAAACAGTGTGAAATACCAGGCTCTGTGGCTTCTTACAAGCAAGACTTCGTTTCATCTAAACGCAGTCACTTTTTAGCTAAAACAAACAACATAGTTCACGAAGCTCACACGTTTCTCACTCTTAATTGAAAAGCATTGGATGTTAGTGGACCTGATGTTTGTATCAGTTTAAGAAGCAGAGTTGTACTAGATATGGTGCGTGTGTAGGAAACACAGTTCTTTTGTTCTGAGCACACTCACGTTTCCCACCTTATTAGAGACTCTAGAAAGCAAGAGCATGCTTCTTGCTCTAAAGCAGAGTGTGCTTCATGGATGAGAACTGTGCTGTGTGTTTCCCTTCAGAAACGGAATGACATTCCAGGCTCTGTGTCTTCCTACAAGCAAGACTTCGTTACAGGTAAAGGCAGTCACTTTTCAGCTCAAACGATGCTACATCATTCACGAAGCTCACACGTTTCTCACTCTTAACTGAAAAGCAATGGATGTTAGAGGACCTATGGTTTGTATCAGTTTCAGAAGCAGAGTTGAACTAGATATGGTGCGTGTGTGTAGGAAACACAGTTCTTTTTTTCTGAGCACAATTACGTTTCCTTCATTATCAGAGAATCTAGAAAGCAAGAGCGTGCTTCTTGCTCTAAAGCAGAGTGTGGTTCATGGATGAGAACTGTGCTGTGTGTTTCTCTTCAGAAACGGAGTGAAATCTCAGGCTCTGTGTCTTCCTACAAGCAAGACTTCATTTCAGGTAAACGCAGTCATTTTTCAGCTCAAACGAAGCTACATCGTTCCCTAAGCTCACACGTTTCTCGTTCTGAACTGAAAAGCATTGGATGTTAGAGGACCTGTGGTTTGTATCAGTTTCATAAGCAAAGTTTAACTAGATATGGCCCATGTGTGTAGTAAACACAGTTCTTTTGTTCTGAGTACACTCACATTTCCCGCCTTAGTAGAGACTCTAGAATGCAAAAGCATGCTTCTTGCTCTAAAGCAGAGTGTGGTTCATGGAAGAGTACTGGGCTATTTGTTTCACTTCAGAAACAGAGTGCAATGCCAGGCTCTGTGACTTCCCACAAGCAAGACTTCGTTTCAGGTAAATGCCCTCAATTTTCAGCTCAAACGATGCTACATCATTCACGAAGCTCACACGTTTCTCACTCTTAACTGAAAAGCGTTTGATGTTAGAGGACCTACGGTTTGTATCAGTTTAAGAAGCAGAGTTGAACTAGATATGGTGCGTGTGTTTAGCAAACACAGTTCTTTTTTTCTGAGCACACTCACGTTTCCTGCCTTATTAGAGACTTTAGAAAGCAAGAGCATCATGCTTCTTGCTCTAAAGCAGAGTGTGGTTCATGGAAGAGTACTGGGCTATTTGTTTCACTTCAGAAACAGAGTGAAATGCCAGGCTCTGTGACTTCCTACAAGCAAGACTTCGTTTCAGGTAAATGCAGTCACTTTTCTGCTAAAACGAAGCAACATCTTTCAGGAAGCTCACAAGTTTCTCAATGTTAACTGAATAGCATTGCATGTTAGAGGACCTGGGGTTTGTATCAATTTCAGAAGCAGAGTTGAACTAGATATGGTCCGTGTGTGTAGGAAACTCAGTTCTTTTGTTCTGAGCACACTCACGTTTCCCGCCTTATTAGAGACTCTCGAAAGTAAGAGCATGCTTCTTACACTAAAGCAGAGTGTGGTTCATGGATGAGAACTGTGCTATGTCTTTCCCTCCAGAACCGATATGAAATGCCAGGCTCTGTGACTTCCTACAAGCAAGACTTCTTTTCAGGTAAACACAGTCACTTTTCAGCTCAAACGAAGCTACATCGTTCACGAAGCTCATACGTTTCTCACTCTTAACTGAAAAGCATTGGATGTTAGAGGACCTATGGTTTGTATCAGTTTCATAAGCAGAGTTGAACTAGATATGGTGCGTGTGTGTAGGAAACACTGTTCTTTTTTTCTGAGCACACTCACGTTTCTTGCATTATTAGAGACTCTAGACAGCGAAAGCATGCTTCTTGCTCTAAAGCAGAGTGTGGTTCATGGAAGAGTACTGGGCTATTTGTTTCACTTCAGAAACAGAATGAAATGCCAGGCTCTGTGGCTTCTTACAAGCCAGACTTCATTTCAGGTAAACGCAGTCACTTTGCAGATAAAACGAAGCAACATCGTTCACGAAGCTCACATGTTTCTTACTCTTAACTGAAAAGCATTGGAGGTTAGAGGACTTGGTGTTTGTATCAGTTTAAGAAGCAGAGTTGAACTAGATACGGTACGTGTGTGTAGGAAACACAGTTCTTTTGTTCTGAGCCCACTCACGTTTCCCACCTTATTAGAGACTGTAGAAAGCAAGAGCATGCTTCTTGCTCTAAAGCAGAGTGTGCTTCATGGATGAGAACTGTGCTGTGTGTTTCCCTTCAGAAACGGAATGAAATGCCAGGCTCTGTGTCTTCCTACAAGCAAGACTTCGTTTCAGGTAAACGCCCTCACTTTTCAGCTCAAACGATGCTACATCGTTCACAAAGCTCATACGTTTCTCATTCTGAACTGAAAAGCATTAGATGTTAGAGGACCTATGGTTTGTATCAGTTTCAGAAGCAAAGTATAACTAGATATGGTCCATGTGTGTAGGAAACACAGTTCTTTTGTTCTGAGTACACTCACATTTCCCGCCTTAGTAGAGACTCTAGAATGCAAAAGCATGCTTCTTGCTCTAAAGCAGAGTGTGGTTCATGGAAGAGTACTGGGCTATTTGTTTCACTTCAGAAACAGAGTGAAATGCCAGGCTCTGTGGCTTCTTACAAGCCAGACTTCGTTTCAGGTAAACGCAGTCACTTTTCAGCTAAAACGAAGCAACATCGTTCAGGAAGCTCACACGTTTCTCACTGTTAACTGAAAAGCATTGGATGTTAGAGGACCTGGGGTTTGTATCAATTTCAGAAGCAGAGTTGAACTAGATATGGTCCGTGTGTGTAGGAAACTCAGTTCTTTTGTTCTGAGCACACTCACGTTTCCCGCCTTATTAGAGACTCTAGAAAGTAAGAGCGTGCTTCTTACACTAAAGCAGAGTGTGCTTCATGGATGAGAACTGTGCTGTGTGTTTCCCTTCAGAAACGGAATGAAATGCCACGCTCTGTGTCTTCCTACAAGCAAGACTTCGTTTCAGGTAAACGCCCTCACTTTTCAGCTCAAACGATGCTACATCGTTCACGAAGCTCACACGTTTCTCACTCTTAACTGAAAAGCATTGGATGTTAGAGGACCTATGGTTTGTATCAGTTTCAGAAGCAAAGTATAACTAGATATGGTCCATGTGTGTAGGAAACACAGTTCTTTTGTTCTGAGTACACTCACATTTCCCGCCTTAGTAGAGACTCTAGAATGCAAAAGCATGCTTCTTGCTCTAAAGCAGAGTGTGGTTCATGGAAGAGTACTGGGCTATTTGTTTCACTTCAGAAACAGAGTGAAATGCCAGGCTCTGTGGCTTCTTACAAGCCAGACTTCGTTTCAGGTAAACGCAGTCACTTTTCAGCTAAAACGAAGCAACATCGTTCAGGAAGCTCACACGTTTCTCACTGTTAACTGAAAAGCATTGGATGTTAGAGGACCTGGGGTTTGTATCAATTTCAGAAGCAGAGTTGAACTAGATATGGTCCGTGTGTGTAGGAAACTCAGTTCTTTTGTTCTGAGCACACTCACGTTTCCCGCCTTATTAGAGACTCTAGAAAGTAAGAGCGTGCTTCTTACACTAAAGCAGAGTGTGCTTCATGGATGAGAACTGTGCTGTGTGTTTCCCTTCAGAAACGGAATGAAATGCCAGGCTCTGTGTCTTCCTACAAGCAAGACTTCGTTTCAGGTAAACGCCCTCACTTTTCAGCTCAAACGATGCTACATCGTTCACGAAGCTCACACGTTTCTCACTCTTAACTGAAAAGCATTGGATGTTAGAGGACCTATGGTTTGTATCAGTTTCAGAAGCAGAGTTGAAGTAGATATGGTGCGTGTGTGTAGGAAACACAGTTCTTTTGTTCTGAGCACACTCTCGTTTCCTGCCTTATTGGATAATCTAGAAAGCAAGAGCATGCTTCTTGCTCTAAAGCAGAGTGTGGTTCATGGAAGAGTACTGGGCTATTTGTTTCACTTCAGAAACAGAGTGCAATGCCAGGCTCTGTGACTTCCTACAAGCAAGACTTCGTTTCAGGTAAACGCAGTCACTTTTCAGCTAAAACGAAGCAACATCGTTCACAAAGCTCACATGTTTCTCACTCTTAACTGAAAAGCATTGGAGGTTAGAGGACCTGATGTTTGTATCAGTTTAAGAAGCAGAGTTGAACTAGATATGGTAAGTGTGTGTAG
The DNA here is from genome assembly GCA_949786405.1 of Onychomys arenicola. Taxonomy (NCBI): domain Eukaryota; kingdom Metazoa; phylum Chordata; class Mammalia; order Rodentia; family Cricetidae; genus Onychomys; species Onychomys arenicola. The sequence continues at coordinate 2,116,013 of CATKUM010000045.1, forward strand.
GAAACACAGTTCTTTTGTTCTGAGCCCACTCACGTTTCCCACCTTATTAGAGACTGTAGAAAGCAAGTGCATGCTTCTTGCTCTACAGCAGAGTGTGCTTCATGGATGAGAACTGTGCTGTGTGTTTCCCTTCAGAAACGGAATGAAATGCCAGGCTCTGTGTCTTCCTACAAGCAACACTTCGTTTCAGGTAAACGCCCTCACTTTTCAGCTCAAACGATGCTACATCGTTCACGAAGCTCACACGTTTCTCACTCTTAACTGAAAAGCATTGGATTTTAGAGGACCTATGGTTTGTATCAGTTTCAGAAGCAGAGTTGAAGTAGATATGGTGCGTGTGTGTAGGAAACACAGTTCTTTTGTTCTGAGCACACTTTCGTTTCCTGCCTAATTGGATAATCTAGAAAGCAAGAGCATGCTTCTTGCTCTAAAGCAGAGTGTGCTTCATGGAAGAGTACTGAGCTATTTGTTTCACTTCAGAAACAGAGTGAAATGCCAGGCTCTGTGGCTTCTTACAAGCAAGACTTCGATTCATCTAAACGCAGTCACTTTTTAGCTAAAACAAAGCAACATCGTTCACGAAGCTCACACGTGTCTCACTCTTAACTGAAAAGCATTGGATGTTAGAGGAACTGATGATTGTATCAGTTTAAGAAGCAGAGTGTACTAGATATGGTGCGTGTGTAGGAAACACAGTTCTTTTGTTCTGAGCACACTCACGTTTCCCATCTTATTAGAGACTCTAGAAAGCAAGAGCGTGCTTCTTGCTCTAAAGCAGAGTGTGCTTCATGGATGAGAACTGTACTGTGTGTTTCCCTTCAGAAACGGAATGAAATTGCAGGCTCTGTGTCTTCCTACAAGCAAGACTTCGTTTCAGGTAAACCCCCTCACTTTTCAGCTCAAACGATGCTACATCATTCACGAAGCTCACACGTTTCTCACTCTTAACTGAAAAGCATTGGATGTTAGAGGACCTACGGTTTGTATCAGTTTCAGAAGCAGAGTTGAAGTAGATATGGAGCGTGTGTGTAGGAAACACAGTTCTTTTTTTCTGAGCACATTCACGTTTCCTGCATAATTACAGACTCTAGAAAGTAAGAGCGTGCTTCTTGCTCTAAAGCATAGTGTGGTTCATGGATGAGAATTGTGCTGTGTGTTTCCCTTCAGAAACGGATTGAAATCTCAGGCTCTGTGTCTTCCTACAAGCAAGACTTCATTTCAGGTAAACGCAGTCATTTTTCAGCTCAAAGTAAGCTACATCGTTCCCTAAGCTCACACGTTTCTCGCTCTGAACTGAAACGCATTGGATGTTAGAGGACCTGTGGTTTGTATCAGTTTCAGAAGCAAAGTTTAACTAGATATGGTCCATGTGTGTAGGAAACACAGTTCTTTTGTTCTGAGTACACTCACATTTCCCGCCTTAGTGGAGACTCTAGAATGCAAAATCATGCTTCTTGCTCTAAAGCAGAATGTGGTTCATGGAAGAGTACTGGGCTATTTGTTTCACTTCAGAAACAGAGTGCAATGCCAGGCTCTGTGACTTCCTACAAGCAAGACTTTGTTTCAGGTAAACGCAGTCACTTTTCAGCTAAAACGAAGCAACATCGTTCAGGAAGCTCACACGTTTCTCACTGTTAACTGAAAAGCATTGGATGTTAGAGGACCTGGGGTTTGTATCAATTTCAGAAGCAGAGTTGAACTAGATATGGTCCGTGTGTGTAGGAAACTCAGTTCTTTTGTTCTGAGCACACTCACGTTTCCCGCCTTATTAGAGACTCTAGAAAGTAAGAGCGTGCTTCTTACACTAAAGCAGCGTGTGGTTCATGGATGAGAACTGTGCTGTGTGTTTCCCTTCAGAAACGGAGTGAAATCTCAGGCTCTGTGTCTTCCTACAAGCAAGACTTCATTTCAGGTAAACGCAGTCATTTTTCAGCTCAAACTAAGCTACATCGTTCCCTTAACTCACACGTTTCTTGCTCTGAACTGAAAAGCATTGGATGTTAGAGGACCTGTGGTTTGTATCAGTTTCAGAAGCAAAGTTTAACTAGATATGGTCCATGTGTGTAGGAAACACAGATCTTTTGTTCTGAGTACACTCACATTTCCCGCCTTAGTAGAGACTCTAGAATGCAAAAGCATGCTTCTTGCTCTAAAGCAGAGTGTGGTTCATGGAAGAGTACTGGGCTATTTGTTTCACTTCAGAAACAGAGTGAAATGCCAGGCTCTGTGGCTTCTTACAAGCCAGACTTCGTTTCAGGTAAACGCAGTCACTTTGCAGCTAAAACGAAGCAACATCGTTCACGAAGCTCACACGTTTCTCACTCTTAACTGAAAAGCATTGGAGGTTAGAGGACCTGATGTTTGTATCAGTTTAAGAAGCAGAGTTGAACTTGATATGGTACGTGTGTGTAGGAAACACAGTTCTTTTGTTCTGAGCACACTCACGTTTCACACCTTATTAGAGACTCTAGAAAGCAAGAGCATGCTTCTTGCTCTAAAGCAGAGTGTGCTTCATGGATGAGAACTGTGCTGTGTGTTTCCCTTGAGAAACGGAATGAAATTCCAGGCTCTGTATCTTCCTACAAGCAAGACTTCGTTTCAGGTAAATGCCCTCACTTTTCAGCTCAAACGATGCTACATCATTCACGAAGCTCACACGTTTCTCACTCTTAACTGAAAAGCATTGGATGTTAGAGGACCTACGGTTTGTATCAGTTTCAGAAGCAGAGTTGAACTAGATATGGTGTGTGTGTGTAGGAAACACAGTTCTTTTTTTCTGAGCTCTCTCACGTTTCCTGCCTTATTAGAGACTTTAGAAAGCAAGAGCATGCTTCTTGCTCTAAAGCAGAGTGTGGTTCATGGAAGAGTACTGGGCTATTTGTTTCACTTCAGAAACAGAGTGAAATGCCAGGCTCTGTGACTTCCTACAAGCAAGACTTCGTTTCAGGTAAACGCAGTCACTATTCTGCTAAAACGAAGCAACATCGTTCAGGAACCTCACACGTTTCTCACTCTTAACTGAATAGCATTGCATGTTAGAGGACCTGGGGTTTGTATCAATTTCAGAAGCAGAGATGAACTAGATATGGTCCGTGTGTGTAGGAAACTCAGTTCTTTTGTTTGAGCACACTCACGTTTCCCGCCTTATTAGAGACTCTAGAAAGTAAGACCGTGCTTCTAACACTAAAGCAGAGTGTGGTTCATGGATGGGAACTGTGCTTTGTCTTTCCCTTCAGAACCGGAATGAAATGCCAGGCTCTGTGCCTTCGTACAAGCAAGACTTCGTTTCAGGTAAACGCAGTCACTTTTCAGCTCAAACGAAGCTACATCGTTCACGAAGCTCACACGTTTCTCACTCTTAACTGAAAAGCATTGGATGTTAGAGGACCTATGTTTTGTATCAGTTTCAGAAGCAGAGTTGAACTAGATATGGTGCGTGTGTGTAGGAAACATAGTTCTTTTTTTCTGAGCACACTCACGTTTCCTGCATTATTAGGGTTGTAGAAAGCAAAAGCATGCTTCTTGCTCTAAAGCAGAGTGTGGTTCATGGAAGAGTACTGGGCTATTTGTTTCACTTCAGAAACAGAATGAAATGCCAGGCTCTGTGGCTTCTTACAAGCCAGACTTCGTTTCAGGTAAACGCAGTCACTTTGCAGCTAAAACGAAGCAACATCGTTCACGAAGCTCACACGTTTCTCACTCTTAACTGAAAAGCATTGGAGGTTAGAGGACCTGATGTTTGTATCAGTTTAAGAAGCAGAGTTGAACTAGATATGGTATGTGTGTGTAGGAAACACAGTTCTTTTGTTCTGAGCACACACAGGTTTCCCACCTTATTAGAGACTCTAGAAAGCAAGAGCATGCTTCTTGCTCTAAAGCAGAGTGTGCTTCATGGATGAGAACTGTGCTGTGTGTTTCCCTTCAGAAACGGAATGAAATTCCAGGCTCTGTGTCTTCCTACAAGCAAGACTTCGTTTCAGGTAAATGCCCTCACTTTTCAGCTCAAACGATGCTACATCATTCACGAAGCTCACACGTTTCTCACTCTTAACTGAAAAGCATTGGATGTTAGAGGACCTATGGTTTGTATCAGTTTCAGAAGGAGAGTTGAACTAGATATGGTGTGTGTGTGTGTAGGAAACACAGTTCTTTTTTTCTGAGCACACTCACGTTTCCCGCCTTATTAGAGACTCTAGAAAGTAAGAGCGTGCTTCTTACACTAAAGCAGAGTGTGGTTCATGGATGAGAACTGTGCTTTGTCTTTCCCTTCAGAACCGGAATGAAATGCCAGGCTCTGTGCCTTCCTACAAGCAAGACTTCGTTTCAGGTAAACGCAGTCACTTTTCAGCTCAAACGAAGCTACATCGTTCACGAAGCTCACACGTTTCCCACTCTTAACTGAAAAGCATTGGATGTTAGAGGACCTATGGTTTGTATCAGTTTCAGAAGCAGAGTTGAACTAGATATGGTGCGTGTGTGTAGGAAACACAGTTCTTTTTTTCTGAGCACACTCACGTTTCCTGCATTATTAGGGACTCTAGAAAGCAAAAGCATGCTTCTTGCTCTAAAGCAGAGTGTGGTTCATGGATGAGTACTGTGCTATTTGTTTCACTTCAGAAACAGAGTGCAATGCCAGGCTCTGTGACTTCCTACAAGCAAGACTTCGTTTCAGGTAAACGCAGTCACTTTTCAGCTCAAACGAAGCTACATTGTTCAGGAAGCTCACACGTTTCTCACTGTTAACTGAAAAGCATTGGATGTTAGAGGACCTGGGGTGTGTATCAATTTCAGAAGCAGAGTTGAACTAGATATGGTCCGTGTGTGTAGGAAACTCAGTTCTTTTGTTCTGAGCACACTCACGTTTCCCGCCTTATTAGAGACTCTAGAAAGTAAGAGCGTGCTTCTTACACTAAAGCAGAGTGTGGTTCTTGGATGAGAACTGTGCTTTGTCTTTCCCTTCAGAACCGGAATGAAATGCCAGGCTCAGTGCCTTCCTTCAAGCAAGACTTCTTTTCAGGTAAACGCAGTCACTTTTCAGCTCAAAGGAAGCTACATCTTTCACGAAGCTCACACGTTTCTCACTCTTAACTGAAAAGCATTGGATGTTAGAGGACCTATGGTTTGTATCAGTTTCAGAAGCAGAGTTGAACTAGATATGGTGCGTGTGTGTAGGAAACTCAGTTCTTTTGTTCTGAGCACACTCATGTTTCCCGCCTTATTAGAGACTCTAGAAAGAAAGAGCGTGCTTCTTACACTAAAGCAGATTGTGGTTCATGGATGAGAAGTGTGCTGTGTGTTTCCCTTCAGAAACGGAGTGAAATCTCAGGCTCTGTGTCTTCCTACAAGCAAGACTTCATTTCAGGTAAACGCAGTCATTTTTCAGCTCAAACTAAGCTACATCGTTCCCTAAGCTCACACGTTTCTCGCTCTGAACTGCAAAGCATTGGATGTTAGAGGACCTGTGGTTTGTATCAGTTTCAGAAGCAAAGTTTAACTAGATATGGTCCATGTGTGTAGGAAACACAGTTCTTTTGTTCTGAGTACACTCACATTTCCCGCCTTAGTAGAGACTCTAGAATGCAAAAGCATGCTTCTTGCTCTAAAGCAGAGTGTGGTTCATGGAAGAGTACTGGGCTATTTGTTTCACTTCAGAAACAGAGTGAAATGCCAGGCTCTGTGGCTTCTTACAAGCCAGACTTCGTTTCTGGTAAACGCAGTCACTTTGCAGCTAAAACGAAGCAACATCGTTCAGGAAGCTCACACGTTTCTCACTGTTAACTGAAAAGCATTGGATGTTAGAGGACCTGGGGTTTGTATCAATTTCAGAAGCAGAGCTGAACTAGATATGGTCCGTGTGTGTAGGAAACTCAGTTCTTTTTTTCTGAGCACACTCACGTTTCCCGCATTATTAGAGACTCTAGAAAGAAAGAGCGTGCTTCTTGCTCTAAAGCAGAGTGTGGTTCATGGATGAGAACTGTGCTGTGTGTTTCCCTTCAGAAACGGAGTGAAATCTCATGCTCCTTGTCTTCCTACATGCAAGACTTCATTTCACGTAAACGCAGTCATTTTTCAGCTAAAACGAAGCAACATCGTTCACGAAGCTCACAAGTTTCTCACTCTTAACTGAAAAGCATTGGAGGTTAGAGGACCTGGTGTTTGTATCAGTTTAAGAAGCAGAGTTGAACTAGATATGGTACGTGTTTGTAGGAAACACAGTTCTTTTGTTCTGAGCCCACTCACGTTTCCCACCCTATTAGAGACTGTAGAAAGCAAGAGCATGCTTCTTGCTCTAAAGCATAGTGTGCTTCATTGATGAGAACTGTGCTGTGTGTTTCCCTTCAGATATGGAATGAAATGCCAGGATCTGTGTCTTCCTACAAGCAAGACTTCGTTTCAGGTAAACGCCCTAACTTTTCAGCTCAAAAGATGCAACATCGTTCACGAAGCTCACACGTTTCTCACTCTTAACTGAAAAGCATTGGATGTTAGAGGACCTATGGTTTGTATCAGTTTCAGAAGCAGAGTTGAAGTAGATATGGTGCGTGTGTGTAGGAAACACAGTTCTTTTGTTCTAAGCACACTCTCGTTTCCTGCCTTATTGGATAATCTAGAAAGCAAGAGCATGCTTCTTGCTCTAAAGCAGAGTGTGCTTCATGGGAGAGTACTGGGCTATTTGTTTCAGTTCAGAAACAGAGTGAAATGCCAGGCTCTGTGGCTTCTTACAAGCAAGAATTCGTTTCATCTAAAGGCAGTCACTTTTTAGCTAAAACGAAGCAACATCGTTCACGAAGCTCACACGTGTCTCACTCTTAACTGAAAAGCATTGGATGTTAGAGGACCTGATGTTTGTATCAGTTTAAGAAGCAGAGTTGTACTAGATATGGTGCGTGTGTAGGAAACACAGTTCTTTTGTTCTGAGCACACTCACGTTTCCTGCATTATTAGAGACTCTAGAAAGTAAGAGCGTGCTACTTGCTCTAAAGCAGAGTGTGGTTCATGGATGAGAACTGTGCTGTGTGTTTCCCTTCAGAAACGGAGTGAAATCTCAGGCTCTGTGTCTTCCTACAAGCAAGACTTCGTTTCAGGTAAACGCAGTCATTTTTCAGCTCAAACTAAGCTACATCGTTCCCTAAGCTCACACGTATCTCGCTCTGAACTGAAAAGCATTGGATGTTAGAGGACCTGTGGTTTGTATCAGTTTCAGAAGCAAAGTTTATCTAGATATGGTCCATGTGTGTAGGAAACACAGTTCTTTTGTTCTGAGTACACTCACATTTCCTGCCTTAGTAAGGACTCTAGAATGCAAAAGCATGCTTCTTGCTCTAAAGCAGAGTGTGGTTCATGGAAGAGTACTGAGCTATTTGTTTCACTTCAGAAACAGAGTGAAATGCCAGGCTCTGTGGCTTCTTACAAGTCAGACGTCGTTTCAGGTAAACGCAGTCACTTTGCAGCTAAAACGAAGCAACATCGTTCACAAAAATCACACGTTTCTCACTCTTAACTGAAAAGCATTGGAGGTTAGAGGACCTGATGTTTGTATCAGTTTAAGAAGCAGAGTTGAACTAGATATGGTACGTGTGTGTAGGAAACACAGTTCATTTGTTCTGAGCACACTCACGTTTCCCGCCTTATTAGAGAATCTAGAAAGCAAGAGCATGCTTCTTGCACTAAAGCAGAGTGTGGTTCATGCAAGAGTACTGGGCTATTTGTTTCACTTCATAAACAGAGTACAATGCCAGGCTCTGTGACTTCCTACAAGCAAGACTTCGTTTCAGGTAAACGCAGTCACTTTTCAGCTAAAACGAAGCAACTTCGTTCAGGAAGCTCACACGTTTCTCACTGTTAACTGAAAAGCATTGCATGTTAGAGGACCTGGGGTTTGTATCAATTTCAGAAGCAGAGTTGAACTAGATATGGTCCGTGTTTGTAGGAAACTCAGTTCTTTTGTTCTGAGCACACTCACGTTTCCCACCTTATTAGAGACTCTAGAAAGCAAGAGCATGCTTCTTGACCTAAAGCAGAGTGTGGTTCATGGATGAGAACTGTGCTGTGTGTTTCCGTTCAGAAACGGAATAAAATTCCAGGCTCTGTGTCTTCCTATAAGCAAGACTTCGTTTCAGGTAAACGCCCTCACTTTTCAGCTCAAACGATGCTACATCATTCACGAAGCTCACACGTTTCTCACTCTTAACTGAAAAGCATTGGATTTTAGAGGACCTACGGTTTGTATCAGTTTCAGAAGCAGAGTTGAACTAGATATGGTGCGTGTGTGTAGGAAACACAGTTCTTTTTTTCTGAGCACACTCATGTTTCCTGCCTTATTAGAGACTTTAGAAAGCAAGAGCATGCTTCTTGCTCTAAAGCAGAGTGTGGTTCATGGAGGAGTACTGGGCGATTTGTTTCACTTCAGAAACAGAGTGAAATGCCAGGCTCTGTGACTTCCTACAAGCAAGACTTCGTTTCAGGTAAACGCAGTCACTTTTCAGCTAAAACGAAGCAACATCGTTCAGGAAGCACACACGTTTCTCACTGTTAACTGAATAGCATTGCATGTTAGAGGACCTGGGGTTTGTATCAGTTTCAGAAGCAAAGTTTAACTAGATATGGTCCATGTGTGTAGGAAACACAGTTCTTTTGTTCTGAGTACACTCAGATTTCCCGCCCTAGTAGAGACTCTAGAATGCAAAAGCATGCTTCTTGCTCTAAAGCAGAGTGTGGTTCATGGAAGAGTACTGGGCTATTTGTTTCACTTCAGAAACAGAGTGAAATGCCAGGCTCTGGGGCTTCTTACAAGCCAGACTTCGTTTCAGGTAAACGCAGTCACTTTGCAGCTAAAACGAAGCAACATCGTTCACGAAGCTCACACGTTTCTCACTCTTAACTGAAAAGCATTGGAGGTTAGAGGACCTGATGTTTGTATCAGTTTAAGAAGCAGAGTTGAACTAGATATGGTACGTGTGTGTAGGAAACACAGTTCTTTTTTTCTGAGCACACTAACGTTTCCCACCTTATTAGAGACTCAAGAAAGCAAGAGCGTGCTTCTTGCTCTAAAGCAGAGTGTGGTTCATGGATGAGAACTGTGCTGTGTGTTTCCCTTCAGAAACGGAGTGAAATCTCAGGGTCTGTGTCTTCCTACAAGCAAGACTTCGTTTCAGGTAAACGCAGTCATTTTTCAGCTCAAACTAAGCTACATCGTTCCTTAAGCTCACAGGTTTCTCGCTCTGAACTGAAAAGCATTGGATTTTAGAGGACCTGTGGTTTGTATCATTTTCAGAAGCAGAGTTGAAATAGATATGGTGCGTCTGTGTAGGAAACACAGTTCTTTTGTTCTGAGCACACTCTCGTTTCCTGCCTTATTGGATAATCTAGAAAGCAAGGGCATGCTTCTTGCTCTAAAGCAGAGTGTGGTTCATGGAAGAGTATTGGGCTATTTGTTTCAGTTCGGAAACAGAGTGAAATGCCAGGATCTGTGGCTTCTTATAATCAAGACTTCGTTTCATCTAAATGCAGTCACTTTTTAGCTAAAACGAAGCAACATCGTTCACGAAGCTCACACGCTTCTCACTCTTACCTGAAAAGCATTGGATGTTAGAGGACCTGATGTTTGTATCAGTTTAAGAAGGAGACTTGTACTAGATATGGTGCGCGTGTAGGACACAGTTCTTTTGTTCTGAGCACACTCATGTTTCCTGCCTTATTAGAGACTCTAGAAAGCAAGAGCGTGCTTCTTGCTCTAAAGCAGAGTGTGGTTCATGGATGAGAACTGTGCTGTGTGTTTCCCTTCAGAAACGGAAAGAAATTCCAGGCTCTGTGTCTACCTACAAGCAAGACTTTGTTTCAGGTAAACGCCCTCACTTTTCAGCTCAAACGATGCTACATCATTCACGAAGCTCACACGTTTCTCACTCTTAACTGAAAAGCATTGGATGTTAGAGGACCTACGGTTTGTATCAGTTTCAGAAGCAGAGTTGAACTAGATATGGTGCGTGTGTGTAGGAAACACAGTTCTTTTTTTCCGAGCACACTCACGTTTCCTGCCTTATTAGAGACTTTAGAAAGCAAGAGCATGCTTCTTGCTCTAAAGCAGAGTGTGGTTCATGGAAGAGTACTGGGCGATTTGTTTCACTTCAGAAACAGAGTGAAATGCCAGGCTCTGTGTCTTCCTACAAGCAACACTTCGTTTCAGGTAAAAGCAGTCATTTTTCAGCTCAAACTAAGCTACATCGTTCCCTAAGCTCACAGGTTTCTCGCTCTGAAATGAAAAGCAATGGATGTTAGAGGACCTATGGTTTGTATCATTTTCAGAAGCAGAGTTGAAATAGATATGGTGCGTCTGTGTAGGAAACACAGTTCTTTTGTTCTGAGCACACTCTCGTTTCCTGCCTTAGTAGAGACTCTAGAAAGCAAACGCATGCTTCTTGCTCTAAAGCCGAGTGTAGTTCATGGAAGAGTACTGTGCTATTTGTTTCACTTCAGAAACAGAGTGAAATGCCAGGCTCTGTGGCTTCTTACAAGCAATTCTTCGTTTCATCTAAACGCAGTCACTTTTTAGCTAAAATGAAGCAACATCGTTCACGAAGCTCACACGTTTCTCACTCTTAACTGAAAAGCATTGGATGTTAGAGGACCTGATGTTTCTATCAGTTTAAGAAGCACAGTTGTACTAGATATAGTGCGTGTGTAGGAAACACAGTTCTTTTGTTCTGAGCACACTCACGTTTCCCAACTTATTGGAGACTCTTGAAAGAAAGAGCATGCTTCTTGCTATAAAGCAGAGTGTGCTTCATGGATGAGAACTGTGCTGTGTGTTTCCCTTCAGAAACGGAATGAAATGTCAGGCTCTGTGTCTTCCTACAAGCAAGACTTCTTTTCAGGTAAACGCAGTCACTTTTCAGCTCAAACGAAGCAACATCGTTCACAAAGCTCACACGTTTCTCACTCTTAACTGAAAAGCAGTGGATGTTAGAGGACCTATGGTTTGTATCAGTTTCAGAAGCAGAGTTGAACTAGATATGGTGCGTGTGTGTTGGAAACACAGTTCTTTTAATCTGAGCACACTCACGTTTCCTGCATTATTAGAGACTCTAGAAAGCAAGAGCGTGCTTCTTGCTCTAAAGCAGAGTGTGGTTCATGGATGAGAACTGTGCTGTGTGTTTCCCTTCAGAAACGAAGTGAAATCTCAGGCTCTGTGTCTTCCTACAAGCAAGACTTCGTTTCAGGTAAACGCAGTCATTTTTCAGCTCAAACTAAGCTACATCGTTCCCTAAGCTCACAAGTTTCTCGCTATGACCTGAAAAGCATTGGATGTTAGAGGACCTGTGGTTTGTATCAGTTTCAGAAGCAAAGTTGAACTAGATATGGTCCATGTGTGTAGGAAACACAGTTCTTTTGTTCTGAGTACACTCACATTTCCCGCCTTAGTAGAGACTCTAGAATGCAAAAGCATGCTTCTTGCTCTAAAGCAGAGTGTGGTTCATGGAAGAGTACTGGGCTATTTGTTTCACTTCAGAAACAGAGTGAAATGCCAGGCTCTGTGGCTTCTTACAAGCCAGACTTCGTTTCAGGTAAACGCAGTCACTTTGCAGCTAAAACGAAGCAACATCGTTCACGAAGCTCACACGTTTCTCACTCTTAACTGAAAAGCATTGGTAGTTAGAGGACCTGATGTTTGTATCAGTTTAAGAAGCAGAGTGGAACTAGATATGGCCCGTGTGTGTAGGAAACTCAGTTCTTTTGTTCTGAGCACACTCACGTTTCCCGCCTTATTAGAGACTCTAGAAAGTAAGAGCGTGCTTCTTACACTAAAGCAGAGTGTGTTTCATGGATGAAAACTGTGCCGTGTCTTTCCCTTCAGAAACGGAGTGAAATTCCAAGCTCTGTGTCTTCTTACAAGCAAGACATCTTTTCAGGTAAACGCAGTCACTTTTCAGCTCAAAGGAAGCTACATCGTTCACGAAGCTCACAGGTTTCTCACTCTTAACTGAAAAGCATTGGATGTTAGAGGACCTACGGTTTGTATCAGTTTCAGAAGCAGAGTTGAACTAGATATGGTGCGTGTGTGTAGGAAACACAGTTCTTTTTTTCTGAGCACACTCACGTTTCCTGCATTCTTAGAGACTCAAGAAAGCAAGAGCGTGCTTCTTGCTCTAAAGCAGAGTGTGGTTCATGGATGAGAACTGTGCAATGTGTTTCCCTTCAGAAACGGAGTGAAATCTCAGGGTCTGTGTCTTCCTACAAGCAACACTTCGTTTCAGGTAAAAGCAGTCATTTTTCAGCTCAACCAAAGCTACATCGTTCCCTAAGCTCACAGGTTTCTCGCTCTGAACTGAAAAGCAATGGTTGTTAGAGGACCTGTGGTTTGTATCATTTTCAGAAGCAGAGTTGAAATAGATATGGTGCGTCTGTGTAGGAAACACAGTTCTTTTGTTCTGAGCACACTCTCGTTTCCTGCCTTATTGGAAAATCTAGAAAGGAAAAGCATGCTTCTTGCTCTAAAGCAGAGTGTGGTTCATGGAAGAGTACTGGGCTATTTGTTTCACTTCAGAAACAGAGTGCAATGCCAGGCTCTGTGACTTCCTACAAGCAAGACTTCGTTTCAGGTAAACACAGTCACTTTTCAGCTAAAACGAAGCAACATCGTTCAGGAAGCTCACACGTTTCTCACTGTTAACTGAAAAGCATTGGATGTTAGAGGACCTGGGGTTTGTATCAATTTCAGAAGCAGAGTTGAACTAGATATGGACCGTGTGTGTAGGAAACTCAGTTCCTTTGTTCTGAGCACACTGATGTTTCCCACCTTATTAGAGACTCTAGAAAGCAAGAGCATGCTTCTTGACCTAAAGCAGAGTGTGGTTCATGGATGAGAACTGTGCTGTGTGTTTCCCTTCAGAAACGGAAAGAAATTCCAGGCTCTGTGTCTACCTACAAGCAAGGCTTTGTTTCAGGTAAACGCCCTCACTTTTCAGCTCAAACGATGCTACATCATTCACGAAGCTCACACGTTTCTCACTCTTAACTGAAAAGCATTGGATGTTAGAGGACCTACGGTTTGTATCAGTTTCAGAAGCAGAGTTGAACTAGATATGGTGCGTGTGTGTAGGAAACACAGTTCTTTTTTTCTGAGCACACTCACGTTTCCTGCCTTATTAGAGACTTTAGAAAGCAAGAGCATGCTTCTTGCTCTAAAGCAGAGTGTGGTTCATGGAAGAGTACTGGGCGATTTGTTTCACTTCAGAAACAGAGTGAAATGCCAGGCTCTGTGTCTTCCTACAAGCAACACTTCGTTTCAGGTAAAAGCAGTCATTTTTCAGCTCAAACTAAGCTACATCGTTCCCTAAGCTCACAGGTTACTCGCTCTGAACTGAAAAGCAATGGATGTTAGAGGACCTGTGGTTTGTATCATTTTCAGAAGCAGAGTTGAAATAGATATGGTGCGTCTGTGTAGGAAACACAGTTCTTTTGTTCTGAGCACACTCTCGTTACTGCCTTATTGGATAATCTAGAAAGCAAGGGCATGCTTCTTGCTCTAAAGCAGAATGTGGTTCATGGAAGAGTACTGGGCTATTTGTTTCACTTCAGAAACAGAGTGCAATGCCAGGCTCTGTCACTTCCTACAAGCAAGACTTCGTTTCAGGTAAACGCAGTCACTTTTCAGCTAAAACGAAGCAACATCGTTCATGAAGCTCACACGTTTCTCACTGTTAACTGAAAAGCATTGGATGTTAGAGGACCTGGGGTTTGTATCAATTTCAGAAGCAGAGTTGAACTAGATATGGACCGTTTGTGTAGGAAACTCAGTTCTTTTGTTCTGAGCACACTCACGTTTCCCACCTTATTAGAGACTCTAGAAAGCAAGAGCATGCTTCTTGCTCTAAAGCAGAGTGTGGTTCATGGATGAGAACTGTGCTGTGTGTTTCCCTTCAGAAACGGAAAGAAATTCCAGGCTCTGTGTCTACGTACAAGCAAGACTTTGTTTCAGGTAAACGCCCTCACTTTTCAGCTCAAACGATGCTACATCTTTCACGAAGCTCACACGTTTCTCACTCTTAACTGAAAAGCATTGGATGTTAGAGGACCTACGGTTTGTATCAGTTTCAGAAGAAGAGTTGAACTAGATATGGTGCGTGTGTGTAGGAAACACAGTTCTTTTTTTCTGAGCACACTCACGTTTCCTGCCTTATTAGAGACTTTAGAAAGCAAGAGCATGCTTCTTGCTCTAAAGCAGAGTGTGGTTCATGGAAGAGTACTGGGCGATTTGTTTCACTTCAGAAACAGAGTGAAATGCCAGGCTCTCTGACTTCCTACAAGCAAGACTTCGTTTCAGGTAAACGCAGTCACTTTTCAGCTAAAACGAAGCAACATCGTTCAGGAAGCTCACACGTTTCTCACTGTTAACTGAATAGCATTGCATGTTAGAGGACCTGGGGTTTGTATCAGTTTCAGAAGCAGAGTTGAACTAGATATGGTCCATGTGTGTAGGAAACTCAGTTCTTTTGTTCTGAGCACACTCATGTTTCCTGCCTTATTAGAGACCCCAGAAAGCAAGAGCGTGCTTCTTGCTCTAAAGCAGAGTGTGGTTCATGGATGAGAACTGTGCTGTGTGTTTCCCTTAAGAAACGGAATGAATTCCCAGGCTCTGTGTCTTCCTACAAGCAAGACTTCGTTTCAGGTAAACATAGTCACTTTTCAGCTCAAACTAAGCTACATCGTTCACGAAGCTCACACGTTTCTCACTCTTAACTGAAAAGCAGTGGATGTTAGAGGACCTATGGTTTGTATCAGTTTCAGAAGCAGAATTGAACTAGATATGGTGCGTGTGTGTAGGAAACAGAGTTCTTTTAATCTGAGCACACTCACGTTTCCTGCATTATTAGAGACTCTAGAAAGCAAGAGCGTGCTTCTTGCTCTAAAGCAGAGTGTGGTTCATGGATGAGAACTGTGCTGTGTGTTTCCCTTCAGAAACGGAGTGAAATCTCAGGCTCTGTGTCTTCCTACAAGCAAGAATTCGTTTCAGGTAAACGCAGTCATTTTTCAGCTCAAACTAAGAAACATCGTTCCCTAAGCTCACAAGTTTCTCGCTATGACCTGAAAAGCATTGGATGTTAGAGGACCTGTGGTTTGTGTCAGTTTCAGAAGCAAAGTTGAACTAGATATGGTCCATGTGTGTAGGAAACACAGTTCTTTTGTTCTGAGTACACTCACATTTCCTGCCTTAGTAGAGACTCTAGAATGCAAAAGCATGCTTCTTGCTCTAAAGCAGAGTGTGGTTCATGGAAGAGTACTGGGCTATTTGTTTCACTTCAGAAACAGAGTGAAATGCCAGGCTCTGTGGCTTCTTACAAGCCAGACTTCGTTTCAGGTAAACGCAGTCACTTTGCAGCTAAAACGAAGCAACATCGTTCACGAAGCTCACACGTTTCTCACTCTTAACTGAAAAGCAGTTGATGTTAGAGGACCTGATGTTTGTATCAGTTTAAGAAGCAGAGTTGAACTAGATATGGCCCGTGTGTGTAGGAAACTCAGTTCTTTTGTTCTGAACACACTCACGTTTCCTGCATTCTTAGAGACTCAAGAAAGCAAGAGCGTGCTTCTTGCTCTAAAGCAGAGTGTGGTTCATGGATGAGAACTGTGCTGTGTGTTTCCCTTCAGAAACGGAGTGAAATCTCAGGGTCTGTGTCTTCCTACAAGCAAGACTTCGTTTCAGGTAAACGCAGTCATTTATCAGCTCAAACTAAGCTACATCGTTCCTTAAGCTCACAGGTTTCTCGTTCTGAACTGAAAAGCATTGGATTTTAGAGGACCTGTGGTTTGTATCAGTTTCAGAAGCAGAGTTGAAATAGATATGGTGCGTCTGTGTAGGAAACACAGTTCTTTTGTTCTGAGCACACTCTCGTTTCCTGCCTTATTGGATAATCTGGAAAGCAAGGGCATGCTTCTTGCTCTAAAGCAGAGTGTGGTTCATGGAAGAGTATTGGGCTATTTGTTTCAGTTCGGAAACAGAGTGAAATGCCAGGATCTGTGGCTTCTTATAATCAAGACTTCGTTTCATCTAAACGCAGTCACTTTTTAGCTAAAACGAAGCAACATCGTTCACGAAGCTCACACGCTTCTCACTCTTACCTGAAAAGCATTGGATGTTAGAGGACCTGATGTTTGTATCAGTTTAAGAAGCAGACTTGTACTAGATATGGTGCGCGTGTAAGACACAGTTCTTTTGTTCTGAGCACACTCATGTTTCCTGCCTTATTAGAGACTCTAGAAAGGAAGAGCGTGCTTCTTGCTCTAAAGCAGAGTGAGGTTCATGGATGAGAACTGTGCTGTGTGTTTCCCTTCAGAAACGGAATGAAATCCCAGGCTCTGTGTCTTCCTACAAGCAAGACTTCTTTTCAGGTAAACGCAGTCACTTTTCAGCTCAAACGAAGCTACATCGTTCACAAAGCTCACACGTTTCTCACTCTTAACTGAAAAGCAGTGGATGTTAGAGGACCTATGGTTTGTATCAGTTTCAGAAACAGAGTTGAACTAGATATGGTGCGTGTGTGTAGGAAACACAGTTCCTTTAATCTGAGCACACTCTCGTTTCCTGCCTTATTGGAAAATCTAGAAAGGAAAAGCATGCTTCTTGCTCTAAAGCAGAGTGTGGTTCATGGAAGAGTACTGGGCTCTTTGTTTCACTTCAGAAACAGAGTGCAATGCCAGGCTCTGTGACTTCCTACAAGCAAGACTTCGTTTCAGGTAAACGCAGTCACTTTTCAGCTAAAACGAAGCAACATCGTTCAGGAAGCTCACACGTTTCTCACTGTTAACTGAAAAGCATTGGATGTTAGAGGACCTGGGGTTTGTATCAATTTCAGAAGCAGAGTTGAACTAGATATGGACCGTGTGTGTAGGAAACTCAGTTCTTTTGTTCTGAGCACACTCACGTTTCCCACCTTATTAGAGACTCTAGAAAGCAAGAGCATGCTTCTTGACCTAAAGCAGAGTGTGGTTCATGGATGAGAACTGTGCTGTGTGTTTCCCTTCAGAAACGGAAAGAAATTCCAGGCTCTGTGTCTACCTACAAGCAAGACTTTATTTCAGGTAAACGCAGTCACTTTTCAGCTCAAACGATGCTACATCATTCACGAAGCTCACACGTTTCTCACTCTTAACTGAAAAGCATTGGATGTTAGAGGACCTACGGTTTGTATCAGTTTCAGAAGCAGAGTTGAACTAGATATGGTGCGTGTGTGTAGGAAACACAGTTCTTTTAATCTGAGCACACTCACGTTTCCTGCATTATTAGAGACTCTAGAAAGCAAGAGCGTGCTTCTTGCTCTAAAGCAGAGTGTGGTTCATGGATGAGAACTGTGCTGTGTGTTTCCCTTCAGAAACGGAGTGAAATCTCAGGCTCTGTGTCTTCCTACAAGCAAGAATTCGTTTCAGGTAAACGCAGTCATTTTTCAGCTCAAACTAAGCTACATCATTCCCTAAGCTCACAAGTTTCTCGCTATGACCTGAAAAGCATTGGATGTTAGAGGACCTGTGGTTTGTGTCAATTTCAGAAGCAAAGTTGAACTAGATATGGTCCATGTGTGTAGGAAACACAGTTCTTTTGTTCTGAGTACACTCACATTTCCTGCCTTAGTAGAGACTCTAGAATGCAAAAGCATGCTTCTTGCTCTAAAGCAGGGTGTGGTTCATGGAAGAGTACTGGGCTATTTGTTTCACTTCAGAAACAGAGTGAAATGCCAGGCTCTGTGGCTTCTTACAAGCCAGACTTCATTTCAGGTAAACGCAGTCACTTTGCAGCTAAAACGAAGCAACATCGTTCACGAAGCTCACACGTTTCTCACTCTTAACTGAAAAGCAGTTGATGTTAGAGGACCTGGTGTTTGTATCAGTTTAAGAAGCAGAGTGGAACTAGATATGGCCCGTGTGTGTAGGAAACTCAGTTCTTTTGTTCTGAACACACTCACGTTTCCTGCATTCTTAGAGACTCAAGAAAGCAAGAGCGTGCTTCTTGCTCTAAAGCAGAGTGTGGTTCATGGATGAGAACTGTGCTGTGTGTTTCCCTTCAGAAACGGAGTGAAATCTCAGGGTCTGTGTCTTCCTACAAGCAAGACTTCGTTTCAGGTAAACGCAGTCATTTTTCAGCTCAAACTAAGCTACATCGTTCCTTAAGCTCACAGGTTTCTCGCTCTGAACTGAAAAGCATTGGATTTTAGAGGACCTGTGGTTTGTATCAGTTTCAGAAGCAGAGTTGAAATAGATATGGTGCGTCTGTGTAGGAAACACAGTTCTTTTGTTCTGAGCACACTCTCGTTTCCTGCCTTATTGGATAATCTGGAAAGCAAGGGCATGATTCTTGCTCTAAAGCAGAGTGTGGTTCATGGAAGAGTATTGAGCTATTTATTTCAGTTCGGAAACAGAGTGAAATGCCAGGATCTGTGGCTTCTTATAATCAAGATTTCGTTTCATCTAAACGCAGTCACTTTTTAGCTAAAACGAAGCAACATCGTTCACGAAGCTCACACGCTTCTCACTCTTACCTGAAAAGCATTGGATGTTAGAGGACCTGATGTTTGTATCAGTTTAAGAAGCAGACTTGTACTAGATATGGTGCGCGTGTAAGACACAGTTCTTTTGTTCTGAGCACACTCATGTTTCCTGCCTTATTAGAGACTCTAGAAAGCAAGAGCGTGCTTCTTGCTCTAAAGCAGAGTGTGGTTCATGGATGAGAACTGTGCTGTGTGTTTCCCTTCAGAAACGGAATGAAATCCCAGGCTCTGTGTCTTCCTACAAGCAAGACTTCTTTTCAGGTAAACGCAGTCACTTTTCAGCTCAAACGAAGCTACATCGTTCACAAAGCTCACACGTTTCTCACTCTTAACTGAAAAGCAGTGGATGTTAGAGGACCTATGGTTTGTATCAGTTTCAGAAGCAGAGTTGAACTAGATATGGTGCGTGTGTGTAGGAAACACAGTTCTTTTAATCTGAGCACACTCACGTTTCCTGCATTATTAGAGACTCTAGAAAGCAAGAGCGTGCTTCTTGCTCTAAAGCAGAGTGTGGTTCATGGATGAGAACTGTGCTGTGTGTTTCCCTGCAGAAACGGAGTGAAATCTCAGGCTCTGTGTCTTCCTACAAGCAAGACTTCGTTTCAGGTAAACGCAGTCATTTTTCAGCTCAAACTAAGCTACATCGTTCCCTAAGCTCACAAGTTTCTCGCTATGACCTGAAAAGCATTGGATGTTAGAGGACCTGTGGTTTGTATCAGTTTCAGAAGCAAAGTTGAACTAGATATGGTCCATGTGTGTAGGAAACACAGTTCTTTTGTTCTGAGTACACTCACATTTCCCGCCTTAGTAGAGACTCTAGAATGCAAAAGCATGCTTCTTGCTCTAAAGCAGAGTGTGGTTCATGGAAGAGTACTGGGCTATTTGTTTCACTTCAGAAACAGAGTGAAATGCCAGGCTCTGTGGCTTCTTACAAGCCAGACTTCGTTTCAGGTAAACGCAGTCACTTTGCAGCTAAAACGAAGCAACATCGTTCACGAAGCTCACACGTTTCTCACTCTTAACTGAAAAGCATTGGTAGTTAGAGGACCTGATGTTTGTATCAGTTTAAGAAGCAGAGTGGAACTAGATATGGCCCGTGTGTGTAGGAAACTCAGTTCTTTTGTTCTGAGCACACTCACGTTTCCCGCCTTATTAGAGACTCTAGAAAGTAAGAGCGTGCTTCTTACACTAAAGCAGAGTGTGTTTCATGGATGAGAACTGTGCCGTGTCTTTCCCTTCAGAAACGGAATGAAATTCCAGGCTCTGTGTCTTCTTACAAGCAAGACATCTTTTCAGGTAAACGCAGTCACTTTTCAGCTAAAACGAAGCAACATTGTTCAGGAAGCTCACACGTGTCTCACTGTTAACTGAAAAGCATTGGATGTTAGAGGAACTGTGGTTTGTTTCAGTTTCTGAAGCAGAGTTGAACTAGATATTGTCCGTGTGTGTAGGAAACTCAGTTCTTTTGTTCTGAGCACACTCACATTTCCCACCTTATTAGAGACTCTAGAAAGCAAGAGCATGCTTCTTGCTCTAAAGCAGAGTGTGGTTCATGGATGAAAACTGTGCTGTGTGTTTCCCTTCAGAAACGGAAAGAAATTCCAGGCTCTGTGTCTACGTACAAGCAAGACTTTGTTTCAGGTAAACGCCCTCACTTTTCAGCTCAAACGATGCTACATCATTCACGAAGCTCACACGTTTCTCACTCTTAACTGAAAAGCATTGGATGTTAGAGGACCTACGGTTTGTATCAGTTTCAGAAGAAGAGTTGAACTAGATATGGTGCGTGTGTGTAGGAAACACAGTTCTTTTTTTCTGAGCACACTCACGTTTCCTGCCTTATTAGAGACTTTAGAAAGCAAGAGCATGCTTCTTGCTCTAAAGCAGAGTGTGGTTCATGGAAGAGTACTGGGCGATTTGTTTCACTTCAGAAACAGAGTGAAATGCCAGGCTCTGTGACTTCCTACAAGCAAGACATCGTTTCAGGTAAACGCAGTCACTTATCAGCTAAAACGAAGCAACATCGTTCAGGAAGCTCACACGATTCTCACTGTTAACTGAATAGCATTGCATGTTAGAGGACCTGGGGTTTGTATCTGTTTCAGAAGCAGAGTTGAACTAGATATGGTGTGTGTGTGTAGGAAACCCAGTTCTTTTTTTCTGAGCACACTCACGTTTCCTGCCTTATTAGAGACTCTAGAAAGCAAGGGCATGCTTCTTGCTCTAAAGCAGAGTGTGCTTCATGGATGAGAACTGTGCTGTGTGTTTCCCTTCAGAAACGGAATGAAATGTCAGGCTCTGTGTCTTCCTACAAGCAAGACTTCTTTTCAGGTAAACACAGACACTTTTCAGCTAAAATGAAGCAACATCTTTCAGGGAGCTCAAAGGTTTCTCGCTTTGAACTGAAAAGCATTCGATGTTAGAGGACCTGTGGTTTATATCAGTTTGAGAAACGGAGTTGAACTAGATATGGTCAGTGTGTGTATGAAACTCAGTTCTTTTGTTCTGAGCACACTCACGTTTCCCACCTTATAAGAGACTCTAGAAAGCAAGAGCGTGCTTCTTGCTCTAAAGCAGAGTGTGCTTCATGGATGAGAACTGTGCTGTGTGTTTCCCTTCAGAAACGGAATGAAATGCCAGGCTCTGTGTCTTCCTACAAGCAAGACTTCGTTTCAGGTAAACGCCCTCACTTTTCAGCTCAAATGATGCTACATCGTTCACGAAGATCACACGTTTCTCATTATTAACTGAAAAGCATTGGATGTTAGAGGAACTATGGTTTGTATCAGTTTCAGAAGCAGACATGAAGTAGATATGGTGCGTGTGTGTAGGAAACACAGTTCTTTTGTTCTGAGCACACTCTCGTTTCCTGCCTTATAGGATAATCTAGAAAGCAAGAGCATGCTTCTTGCTCTAAAGCAGAGTGTGCTTCATGGAAGAGTACTGGGCTATTTGTTTCACTTCAGAAACAGAGTGAAATGCCAGGCTCTGTGGCTTCTTACAAGCAAGACTTCGTTTCATCTAAACGCAGTCACTTTTTAGCTAAAACGAAGCAACATCGTTCACGAAGCTCACACGTTTCTCACTCTTAACTGAAAAGCATTGAATGTTAGAGACCTGATGTTTGTATCAGTTTAAGAAGCAGAGTTGTACTAGATATGGTGTGTGTGTGTAGGAAACACAGTTATTTTTTTCTGAGCACACTCACGTTTCCTGCATTATTAGAGACTCTAGAAAGCAAAAGCATGCTTCTTGCTCTAAAGCAGAGTGTGCTTCATGGATGAGAACTGTGCTGTGTGTTTCCCTTCAGAAACGGAATGAAATGCCAGGCTCTGTGTCTTCCTACAAGCAAGACTTCGTTTCAGGTAAACGCCCTCACTTTTCAGCTCAAACGATGCTACATCGTTCACGAAGCTCACACATTTCTCACTCTTAAATGAAAAGCATTGGATGTTAGAGGACCTATGGTTTGTATCTGTTTCAGAAGCAGAGTTGAAGTACATATGGTGCGTGTTGTAGGAAACACACTTCTTTTGTTCTGAGTACACTCACATTTCCCGCCTTAGAAGAGACTCTAGAATGCAAAAGCATCCTTCTTGCTCTAAAGCTGAGTGTGGTTCATGGAAGAGTACTGGGCTATTTGTTTCACTTCAGAAACAGAGTGAAATGCCAGACTCTGTGGCTTCTTACAAGCAAGACTTCGTTTCATCTAAATGCAGTCACTTTTTAGCTAAAACGAAGCAACATCGTTCACGAAGCTCACACGTTTCTCACTCTTAACTGAAAAGCATTGGATGTTAGAGGACCTGATGTTTGTATCAGTTTAAGAAGCACAGTTGTACTAGATATGGTGCGTGTGTAGGAAACACAGTTCTTTTGTTCTGAGCACACTCACGTTTCCCACCTTATTAGAGACTCTAGAAAGCAAGAGCATGCTTCTTGCTCTAAAGCAGAGTGTGCTTCATGGATGAGAACTGTGCTGTGTGTTTCCCTTCAGAAACGGAATGACATGTCAGGCTCTGTGTCTTCCTACAAGCAAGACTTCTTTTCAGGAAAACGCAGTCACTTTTCAGCTCAAACAAAGCTACATCGTTCACGAAGCTCACACGTTACTCACTCTTAACCTAAAAGCAGTGGATATTAGAGGACCTATGGTTTGTATCAGTTTCAGAAGCAGAGTTGAACTAGATATGGTGCGTGTGTGTAGGAAACACAGTTCTTTTGTTCTGAGTACACTCACATTTCCCGCCTTATTAGAGACTCTAGAATGCAAAAGCATGCTTCTTGCTCTAAAGCAGAGTGTGGTTCATGGAAGAGTACTGGGCTATTTGTTTTACTTCAGAAATAGAGTGAAATGCTAGGCTCTGTGGCTTCTTGCAAGCCAGACTTCGTTTCAGGTAAACGCAGTCACTTTTCAGCTCAAACGAAGCAACGTCGTTCACGAAGCTCACACGTTTCTCACTCTTAACTGAAAAGCAGTGGATGTTAGAGGACCTATGGTTTGTATCAGTTTCAGAAGCAGAGTTGAACTAGATATGGTCCGTGTGTGTAGGAAACTCAGTTCTTTTGTTCTGAGCACATTCACGTTTCCCGACTTATTAGAGATTCTAGAAAGCAAGAGCGTGCTTCTTGCTCTAAAGCAGAGTGTGCTTCATGGATGAGAACTGTGCCGTGTGTTTCCCTTCAGAAATGGAATGAAATGCCAGGCTCTGTGTCTTCCTACAAGCAAGACTTCATTTCAGGTAACCGCAGTCACTTTGCAGCTAAAACGAAGCAACATCTTTCACGAAGCTCACACGTTTCTCACTCTTAACTGAAAAGCATTGCAGGTTAGAGGACCTGATGTTTGTATCAGTTTAAGAAGCAGAGTTGAATTAGATATGGTACGTGAGTGTAGGAAACACAGTTCTTTTGTTCTGAGCACACTCACATTTCCCGGCTTATTGGAGACTCTAGAAAGTAAGAGTGTGCTTCTTACAGTAAAGTGGAGTGTGGTTCATGGATGAGAACTGTGCTTTGTCTTTCCCTTCAGAACCGGAATGAAATGCCAGGCTCTGTGCCTTCCTACAAGCAAGACTTCTTTTCAGATAAACGCAGTCACTTTTCAGCTCAAACGAAGCTACATCGTTCACGAAGCTCACACGTTTCTCACTCTTAACTGAAAACCATTTGATGTTAGAGGACCTATGGTTTGTATCAGTTTCAGAAGCAGAGGTGAACTAGATATGGTGCGTGTGTGTAGGAAACACAGTTCTTTTATTCTGAGCACACTCACGTTTCCTGCATTATTAGAGACTCTAGAAAGCAAAAGCATGCTTCTTGCTCTAAAGCAGAGTGTGCTTCATGGATGAGAACTGTGCTGTGTGTTTCCCTTCAGAAACGGAATGAAATGCCAGGCTCTGTGTCTTCCTACATGCAAGACTTCGTTTCAGGTAAACGCCCTCACTTTTCAGCTCAAACGATGCTACATCGTTCACGAAGCTCACACATTTCTCACTCTTAAATGAAAAGCATTGGATGTTAGAGGACCTATGGTTTGTATCTGTTTCAGAAGCAGAGTTGAAGTACATATGGTGCGTGTTGTAGGAAACACACTTCTTTTGTTCTGAGTACACTCACATTTCCCGCCTTAGAAGAGACTCTAGAATGCAAAAGCATCCTTCTTGCTCTAAAGCTGAGTGTGGTTCATGGAAGAGTACTGGGCTATTTGTTTCACTTCAGAAACAGAGTGAAATGCCAGGCTCTGTGGCTTCTTACAAGCAAGACTTCGTTTCATCTAAATGCAGTCACTTTTTAGCTAAAACGAAGCAACATCGTTCACGAAGCTCACACGTTTCTTACTCTTAACTGAAAAGCATTGGATGTTAGAGGACCTGATGTTTGTATCAGTTTAAGAAGCACAGTTGTACTAGATATGGTGCGTGTGTAGGAAACACAGTTCTTTTGTTCTGAGCACACTCACGTTTCCCACCTTATTAGAGACTCTAGAAAGCAAGAGCATGCTTCTTGCTCTAAAGCAGAGTGTGCTTCATGGATGAGAACTGTGCTGTGTGTTTCCCTTCAGAAACGGAATGACATGTCAGGCTCTGTGTCTTCCTACAAGCAAGACTTCTTTTCAGGTAAATGCAGTCACTTTTCAGCTCAAACAAAGCTACATCGTTCACGAAGCTCACACGTTACTCACTCTTAACCTAAAAGCAGTGGATATTAGAGGACCTATGGTTTGTATCAGTTTCAGAAGCAGAGTTGAACTAGATATGGTGCGTGTGTGTAGGAAACACAGTTCTTTTATTCTGAGCACACTCACGTTTCCTGCATTATTAGAGACTCTAGAAAGCAATAGCGTGCTTCTTGCTCTAAAGCAGAGTGTGGTTCATGGATGAGAACTGTGCTGTGTGTTTCCCTTCAGAAACGGAGTGAAATCTCAGGCTCTGTGTCTTCCTAAAAGCAAGACTTCGTTTCAGGTAAACGCAGTCATTTTTCAGCTCAAACTAAGCTACATTGTTCCCTAAGCTCACAAGTTTCTCGCTATGAACTGAAAAGCATTGGATGTTAGAGGAACTGTGGTTTGTATCAGTTTCAGAAGCAAAGTTGAACTAGATATGGTCCATGTGTGTAGGAAACACACTTCTTTTGTTCTGAGTACACTCACATTTCCCGCCTTATTAGAGACTCTAGAATGCAAAAGCATGCTTCTTGCTCTAAAGCAGAGTGTGGTTCATGGAAGAGTACTGGGCTATTTGTTTCACTTCAGAAATAGAGTGAAATGCTAGGCTCTGTGGCTTCTTGCAAGCCAGACTTCGTTTCAGGTAAACGCAGTCACTTTTCAGCTCAAACGAAGCAACGTCGTTCACGAAGCTCACACGTTTCTCACTCTTAACTGAAAAGCAGTGGATGTTAGAGGACCTATGGTTTGTATCAGTTTCAGAAGCAGAGTTGAACTAGATATGGTCCGTGTGTGTAGGAAACTCAGTTCTTTTGTTCTGAGCACACTCACGTTTCCCGACTTATTAGAGATTCTAGAAAGCAAGAGCGTGCTTCTTGCTCTAAAGCAGAGTGTGCTTCATGGATGAGAACTGTGCTGTGTGTTTCCCTTCAGAAATGGAATGAAATGCCAGGCTCTGTGTCTTCCTAAAAGCAAGACTTCATTTCAGGTAACCGCAGTCACTTTGCAGCTAAAACGAAGCAACATCGTTCACGAAGCTCACACGTTTCTCACTCTTAACTGAAAAGCATTGGAGGTTAGAGGACCTGATGTTTGTATCAGTTTAAGAAGCAGAGTTGAATTAGATATGGTACGTGAGTGTAGGAAACACAGTTCTTTTGTTCTGAGCACACTCACGTTTCCCGGCTTATTGGAGACTCTAGAAAGTAAGAGTGTGCTTCTTACAGTAAAGCGGAGTGTGGTTCATGGATGAGAACTGTGCTTTGTCTTTCCCTTCAGAACCGGAATGAAATGCCAGGCTCTGTGCCTTCCTACAAGCAAGACTTCTTTTCAGATAAACGCAGTCACTTTTCAGCTCAAACGAAGCTACATCGTTCACGAAGCTCACACGTTTCTCACTCTTAACTGAAAACCATTTGATGTTAGAGGACCTATGGTTTGTATCAGTTTCAGAAGCAGAGGTGAACTAGATATGGTGCGTGTGTGTAGGAAACACAGTTCTTTTTTTCTGAGCACACTCACGTTTCCTGCATTATTAGAGACTCTAGAAAGCAAAAGCATGCCTCTTGCTCTAAAGCAGAGTGTGGTTCATGGAAGAGTAATGGGCGATTTGTTTCACTTCAGAAACAGAGTGAAATGCCAGGCTCTGTGACTTCCTACAAGCAAGACTTCGTTTCAGGTAAACACAGTCACTTTTCAGCTAAAACGAAGCAACATCGTTCAGGAAGCTCACACGTTTCTCACTGTTAACTGAATAGCATTGGATGTTAGAGGACCTGGGGTTTGTATCAATTTCAGAAGCAGAGTTGAACTAGATATGGTCCGTGTGTGTAGGAAACTCAGTTCTTTTGTTCGGAGCACACTCACGTTTCCCGACTTATTAGAGACTCTAGAAAGTAAGAGCGTGCTTCTTACACTAAAGCAGAGTGTGGTTCATGGATGAGAACTGTGCTATGTCTTTCCCTCCAGAACCGGAATGAAATGCCGGGCTCTGTGCCTTCCTACAAGCAAGACTTCTTTTCAGATAAACGCAGTCACTTTTCAGCTCAAACGAAGCTACATCGTTCACAAAGCTCACACGTTTCTCACTCTTACATGAAAAGCATTGGATGTTAGAGGACCTGTGGTTTGTATCAGTTTCAGAAGCAAAGTTGAACTAGATATGTTCCATGTGTGTAGGAAATACAGTTCTTTTGTTCTGAGTACACTCACATTTTCCGCCTTAGTAGAGACTCTAGAATGCAAAAGCATGGTTTTTGCTCTAAAGCAGAATGTGGTTCATGGAAGAGTACTGGGCTATTTGTTTCACTTCAGAAACAGAGTGAAATGCCAGGCTCTGTGGCTTCTTACAAGCCAGACTTCGTTTCAGGTAAACGCAGTCACTTTGCAGCAAAAACGAAGCAACATCGTTCACGAACCTCACACGTTTCTCACTCTTAACTGAAAAGCATTGGAGGTTAGAGGACCTGATGTTTGTATCAGTTTAAGAAGCAGAGTTGAACTAGATATGGTACGTGTGTGTAGGAAACACAGTTCATTTGTTCTGAGCACACTCACGTTTCCCGCCTTATTAGAGAATCTAGAAAGCAAGAGCATGCTTCTTGCTCTAAAGCAGAGTGTGGTTCATGGAAGAGTACTGGGCTATTTGTTTCACTTCAGAAACACAGTGCAATGCCAGGCTCTGTGACTTCCTACAAGCAAGACTTCGTTTCAGGTAAACGCAGTCACTTTTCAGCTAAAACGAAGCAACATCGTTCAGGAAGCTCAGACGTTTCTCACTGTTAACTGAAAAGCATTGGATTTTAGAGGACCTGGGGTTTGTATCAATTTCAGAAGCAGAGTTGAACTAGATATGGTCCGTGTGTGTAGGAAACTCAGTTCTTTTGTTCTGAGCACACTCACGTTTCCCACCTTATTAGAGACTCTAGAAAGCAAGAGCATGCTTCTTGCTCTAAAGCAGAGTGTGCTTCATGGATGAGAACTGTGCTGTGTCTTTCCGTTCAGAAACGGAATGAAATTCCAGGCTCTGTGTCTTCCTACAAGCAAGACTTCGTTTCAGGTAAACGCCCTCACTTTTCAGCTCAAACGATCCTACCTCTTTCACGAAGCTCACACATTTCTCACTCTTAACTGAAAAGCATTGGATGTTAGAGGACCTACGGTTTGTATCAGTTTGAGAAGCAGAGTTGAACTAGATATGGTGCTTGTGTGTAGGAAACACAGTTCTTTTTTTTCTGAGCACACTCACGTTTCCTTCCTTATTAGAGACTTTAGAAAGCAAGAGCATGCTTCTTGCTCTAAAGCAGAGTGTGGTTCATGGAAGAGTACTGGGCGATTTGTTTCACTTCAGAAACAGAGTGAAATGCCAGGCTCTGTGACTTCCTACAAGCAAAACTTCGTTTCAGGTAAACGCAGTCACTTTTCAGCTAAAATGAAGCAACATCGTTCAGGAAGCTTACATGTTTCTCACTGTTAACTGAATAGCATTGCATGTTAGAGGACCTGGGGTTTGTATCAATTTCAGAAGCAGAGTTGAACTAGATATGGTCCGTGTGTGTAGGAAACTCAGTTCTTTTGTTCTGAGCACACTCACGTTTCCCGCCTTATTAGAGACTCTAGAATGCAAAAGCATGCTTCTTGCTCTAAAGCAGACTGTGGTTCATGGAAGAGTACTGGGCTATTTGTTTCACTTGAGAAATAGAGTGAAATGCCAGGCTCTGTGGCTTCTTGCAAGCCAGCTTTCGTTTCAGGTAAACGCAGACACTTTTCAGCTAAAACGGAGCAACATCATTCACGAAGCTCACACGTTTCTCGCTTTGAACTGAAAAGCATTGGATGTTAGAGGACCTGTGGTATAAATCAGTTTCAGAAGCGGAGTTGAACTAGATATGGTCAGTGTGTGTAGGAAACTCAGTTCTTTTGTTCTGAGCACACTCACTTTTCCCAACTTATAAGAGACTCTAGAAAGCAAGAGCGTGCTTCTTGCTCTAAAGCAGAGTGTAGTTCATGGATGAGAACTGTGCTGTGTGTTTCCCTTCAGAAACGGAGTGAAATCCCAGGCTCTGTGTCTTCATACAAGCAAGACTTCGTTTCAGGTAAACACAGGCACTTATCAGCTCAAACTAAGCTTCATCGTTCACTAAGCTCACAAGTTTCTCGCTCTTAACTGAAAAACATTGGAGGTTAGAGGACCTGATGTTTGTATCAGTTTAAGAAGCAGAGTTGAACTAGATATGGTACGTGTGTGTAGGAAACACAGTTCTTGTGTTCTGAGCACACTCACGTTTCCCAACTTATTAGAGACTCAAGAAAGCAAGAGCGTGCTACTTGCTCTAAAGCAGAGTGTGGTTAGTGGATGAGAACTTTGCTGTGTGTTTCCCTTCAGAAACGGAGTGAAATCTCAGGCTCTGTGTCTTCATACAAGCAAGACTTCGTTTCAGGTAAACACAGGCACTTATCAGCTCAAACTAAGCTTCATCGTTCACTAAGCTCACACGTTTTTCGCTCTGAACTGAAAAGCATTGGGTGTTAGAGGACCTGTGGTTTGTATCAATATCAGAAGCAAAGTTGAACTAGATAGTGTCCATGTGTGTAGGAAACGCAGTTCTTTTGTTCTGAGTACACTCACATTTCCCGCCATTGTAGAGACTCTAGAAAGCAAGAGCATGCTTCTTGCTCTAAAGCAGAGTGTGGTTCATGGAAGAGTACTGGGCTATTTGTTTCAGTTCGGAAACAGAGTGAAATGCCAGGCTCTGTGGCTTCTTGCAAGCCAGACTTCGTTTCAGGTAAACGCAGTCACTTTTCAGCTAAAACGAAGCAACATCGTTCACGAAGCTCACACATATCTCACTCTTAAGTGAAAAGCATTGGATGTTAGATGACCTGTGGTTTTTATCAGTTTCAGAAGCAGAGTTGAACTAGATATGGTACGTGTGTGTACGAAACACAGTTCATTTGTTCTGAGCACACTCACGTTTCCCACCTTATTAGAGATTCTGGAAAGCAAGTGCGTGCTTCTTGCTCTAAAGCAGAGTGTGGTTCATGGATGAAAACTGTGCTGTGTGTTTTCCTTCAGAAACGGAATGAAATGCCAGGCTCTGTGGCTTCTTGCAATCCAGACTTCGTTTCAGGTAAACGCAGACACTTTTCAGCTAAAACCAAGCAACATCGTTCACGAAGCTCACACGTTTCTCACTCTTAACTGAAAAGCATTGGAGGTTAGAAGACCTGATGTTTGTATCAGTTTAAGAAGCAGAGTTGAACTAGATATGGTGCTTGCGTGTAGGAAACACGTTTAAGGTAAACACAGTCACTTTTCAGATAAAACGAAGCAATATCGTTCAGGAAGCTCACAAGTTTCTCGCTTTGAACTGAAAAGCATTGGATGTTAGAGGACCTGTGGTATAAATCAGTTTCAGAAGAGGAGTTGAACTAGATATGGTCAGTGTGTGTAGGAAACTCAGTTCTTTTGTTCTGAGCACACTCACGTTTCCTGCCTTATTAGAGACTCTAGAAAGCAAGAGCGAGCTTCTTGCTCTAAAGCAGAGTGTAGTTCATGGATGAGAACTGTGCTGTGTGTTTCCCTTCAGAAACGGAATGAAAACCCAGGCTCTGTCTCTTCCTACAAGCAAGACTTCGTTTCCGGTAAACATAGTCACTTTTCATCTCATACTAAGGTACATTGTTCACTAAGCTCACACGTTTCTCGCTCTGATCTGAAAAGCATTGGATGTTCGAGGACCTGTGGTTTGTATCAGTTTCAGAAGCAAAGTTGAACTAGATATGGTCCATGTGTATAGGAAACACAGTTCTTTTGTTCTGAGTACACTCACGTTTCCTGCCTTATTAGAGACTCTAGAATGCAAGAGCATGCTTCTTGCTGTAAAGCAGAGTGTGGTTCATGGAAGAGTACTGGGCTATTTGTTTCACTTCAGAAACAGAGTGAAATGCCAGGCTCTGTGACTTCCTACAAGCAAGACTTCGTTTAAGGTAAACACAGGCACTTATCAGCTCAAACTAAGCTTCACCGTTCACTAAGCTCACACGTTTCTCGCTCTGAACTGAAAAGCATTGGATGTTAGAGGACCTGTGGTTTGTATCAATATCAGAAGCAAAGTTGAACTAGATAGTGTCCATGTGTGTAGGAAACGCAGTTCATTGGTCTGAGTACACTCACATTTCCCGCCTTTGTAGAGACTCTAGAAAGCAAGAGCATGCTTCTTGCTCTAAAGCAGATTGTGGTTCATGGAAGAGTACTGGGCTATTTGTTTCACTTCAGAAACAGAGTGAAATGCCAGGCTCTGTGGCTTCTTACAAGCCACATTTCGTTTCAGGTAAACGCAGTCACTTTTCAGCTAAAACGAAGCAACATCTTTCACGAAGCTCACACGTTTCTCACTCTTAACTGAAAAACATTGGAGGATAGAGGACCTGATGTTTGTTTCAGTTTAAGAAGCAGAGTTGAACTAGATATGGTACGTGTGTGTAGGAAACACAGTCCTTGTGTTCTGAGCACACTCACGTTTCCCAACTTATTTGAGACTCAAGAAAGCAAGAGCGTGCTACTTGCTCTAAAGCAGAGTGTGGTTCATGGATGAGAACTGTGCTGTGTGTTTCCCTTCAGAAACGGAGTGAAATCCCAGGCTCTGTGTCTTCATACAAGCGTGACTTCGTTTCAGGTAAACACAGGCACTTATCAGCTCAAACTAAGCTTCGTTGTTCACTAAGCTCACACGTTTCTCGCTCTGAACTGAAAAGCATTGGATGTTAGAGGACCTGTGGTTTGTATCAATATCAGAAGCAAAGTTGAACAAGATAGTGTCCATGTGTGTAGGAAACGCAGTTCTTTTGTTCTGAGTACACTCACATTTCCCGCCTTTGTAGAGACTCTAGAAAGCAAGAGCATGCTTCTTGCTCTAAAGCAGAGTGTGGTTCATGGAAGAGTACTGGGCTATTTGTTTCAGTTCGGTAACAGAGTGAAATGCCAGGATCTGTGGCTTCTTACAATCAAGACTTCGTTTAAGGTAAACACAGTCAGTTTTCAGATAAAACAAAGCAATATCGTTCAGGAAGCTCACACGTTTCTCGCTTTGAACTGAAAAGCATTGGATGTTAGAGGACCTGTGGTATAAATCAGTTTCAGAAGCGGAGTTGAACTAGATATGGTCAGTGTGTGTAGGAAACTCAGTTCTTTTGTTCTGAGCACACTCACATTTCCCACCTTATAAGAGACTCTAGAAAGCAAGAGCGTGCTTCTTGCTCTAAAGCTGAGCGTGGTTCATGGATGAGAACTGGGCTGTGTGTTTCCCTTCAGAAACGGAGTGAAATCTCAGGCTCTGTGTCTGCCTACAAGCAAGACTTCGTTTCAGGTAAACGCAGGCATTTTTCATCTCAAACTAAGCTACATCGTTCCCTAAGCTCACAAGTTTCTCCCTATGAACTGAAAAGCATTGGATGTTAGAGGACCTGTGGTTTGTATCAGTTTCAGAAGCAAAGTTGAACTAGATATGGTCCATGTGTGTAGGAAACACACTTCTTTTGTTCTGAGTACACTTACATTTCCCGCCTTAGTAGAGACTCTAGAATGCAAAAGCATGCTTCTTGCTCTAAAGCAGAGTGTGGTTCATGGAAGAGTACTGGGCTATATGTTTCACTTCAGAAATAGAGTGAAATGCCAGGCTCTGTGGCTTCTTGCAAGCCACACTTCGTTTCAGGTAAACGCAGTCACTTTTCAGCTAAAACGAAGCAACATCGTTCACGAAGCTCACACGTTTCTCACTCTTAACTGAAAAGCATTGGATGTTAGAGGACCTGATGTTTGTATCAGTTTAAGAAGCACAGTTGTACTAGATATGGTGCGTGTATAGGAAACACAGTTCTTTTGTTCTGAGCACACTTACTTTTCCCAAATTATTAGAGACTCTAGAAAGCAAGGGCATGCTTCTTGCTCTAAAGCAGAGTGTGGTTCATGGATGAGAACTGTGCTATGTCTTTCCCTTCAGAAACAGAGTGAAATGCCAGGTTCTGTGTCTTCCGCCAAGCAAGACTTCGTTTCAGGTAAACGCAGTCACTTTTCAGCTCAAACGAAGCTACATCGTTCACGAAGCTCACACGTTTCTCACTCTTAACTGAAAAGCATTAGATGTTAGATGACCTGTGGTTTTTATCAGTTTCAGAAGCAGAGTTGAACTAGATATGGTACGTGTGTGTAGGAAACACAGTTCATTTGTTCTGAGCACACTCACGTTTCCCACCTTATTAGAGACTCTAGAAAGCAAGTGCGTGCTTCTTGCTCTAAAGCAGAGTGTGGTTCATGGATGAGAACTGTGCTGTGTGTTTCCCTTCAGGAACGGAATGAAATGCCAGGTTCTGTGTCTTCCTACAAGCAAGACTTCGTTTCAGGTAAACGCAGTCACTTTTCAGCTCAAACGAAGCTACATCGTTCACGAAGCTCACACGTTTCTCACTCTTAACTGAAAAGCATTGGATGTTAGAGGACCTATGGTTGTATCAGTTTCAGAAGCAGAGTTGAACTAGATATGGTGCGTGTGTGTAGGAAACACAGTTATTTTTTTCTGAGCACACTCATGTTTCCTGCCTTATTAGAGACACTAGAAAGCAAGAGCATGCTTCTTGCTCTAAAGCAGAGTGTGGTTCATGGAAGAGTACTCGGCTATTTTTTCACTTCAGAAACAGAGTGAAATGCCAGGCCCTGTGACTTCCTACAAGCAAGACCTCGTTTCAGGTAAACGCAGTCACTTTTCAGCTAAAACGAAGCAACATTGTTCAGGAAGCTCACACGTTTCTCACTGTTAACTGAAAAGCATTGGACGTTAGATGACCTGTGGTTTGTATCAATTTCAGAAGCAGAGTTGAACTAGATATGGTCCGTGTGTGTAGGAAAGTCAGTTCTTTTGTTCTGAGCACACTCACGTTTCCCACCTTATTAGAGACTCTAGAAAGCAAGAGCGTGCTTCTTGCTCTAAAGCAGAGTGTGGTTCATGGATGTGAACTGTGCTATGTCTTTCCCTTCAGAAATGGAGTGAAATGCCAGGCTCTGTGTCTTCCTACAAGCAAGACTTCTTTTCAGGTAAACGCAGTCACATTTCAGTTCAAAGGAAACTACCTCATTCACGAAGCTCACACGTTTCTCACTCTTAACTGAAAAGCATTAGATGTTAGATGACCTGTGGTTTTTATCAGTTTCAGAAGCAGAGTTGAACTAGATATGGTACGTGTGTGTAGGAAACACAGTTCATTTGTTCTGAGCACACTCACGTTTCCCACCTTATTAGAGACTCTAGAAAGCAAGTGCGTGCTTCTTGCTCTAAAGCAGAGTGTGGTTCATGGATGAGAACTGTGCTGTGTGTTTCCCTTCAGAAACGGAGTGAAATGCCAGGTTCTGTGTCTTCCTACAAGCAAAACTTCGTTTCAGGTAAACGCAGTCACTTTTCAGCTCAAACGAAGCTACATCGTTCATGAAGCTCACACGTTTCTGACTCTTAACTGAAAAGCATTGGATGCTAGAGGACCTATGGTTGTATCAGTTTAAGAAGCAGAGTTGTACTAGTATGGTGCGTGTGTAGGACACAGTTCTTTTGTTCTGAGTACACTCACGTTTCCTGCCTTATTAGAGACTCTAGAAAGCAAGAGCGTGCTTCTTGCTCTAAAGCAGAGTGTAGTTCATGGATGAGAACTGGGCTGTGTGTTTCCCTTCAGAAACGGAATGAAATCCCAGGCTCCGTGTCTTCCTACAAGAAAGACTTCGTTTCAGGTAAACATAGTCACTTTCCAGCTCAAACTAAGGTACATCGTTCACTAAGCTCACACGTTTCTCGCTCTGATCTGAAAAGCATTGGATGTTAGAGGACCTGTGGTTTGTATCAGTTTCAGAAGCAAAGTTGAACTAGATATGGTCCATGTGTATAGGAAACACAGTTCATTTGTTCTGAGTACACTCACATTTCCCGCCTTAGTAGAGACTCTAGAAAGCAAAAGCATGCTTCTTGCTGTAAAGCAGAGTGTGGTTCATGGAAGAGTACTGGGCTATTTGTTTCACTTCAGAAACAGAGTGAAATGCCAGGCTCTGTGGCTTCTTACAAGCAAGACTTCGTTTCATCTAAATGCAGTCACTTTTTAGCTAAAACGAAGCAACATCGTTCACGAAGCTCACACGTTTCTCACTCTTAACTGAAAAGCATTGGATGTTAGAGGACCTGATGTTTGTATCAGTTTAAGAAACACAGTTGTACTAGATATGGTGCGTGTATAGGAAACACAGTTCTTTTGTTCTGAGCACACTCACTTTTCCCAATTATTAGAGACTCTAGAAAGCAAGAGCATGCTTCTTGCTCTAAAGCA
Source organism: Onychomys arenicola (assembly GCA_949786405.1). NCBI lineage: Eukaryota > Metazoa > Chordata > Mammalia > Rodentia > Cricetidae > Onychomys > Onychomys arenicola. The sequence goes on from CATKUM010000045.1 coordinate 2,151,077, forward strand.
GAGTGTGGTTCATGGATGAGAACTGTGCTATTTGTTTCACTTCAGAAACGGAGTGAAATGCCAGGTTCTGTGTCTTCCGCCAAGCAAGATTTCGTTTCAGGTAAACGCAGTCACTTTTCAGCTAAAACGAAGCAACATAGTTCAGGAAGCTCACACGTTTCTCACTGTTAACTGAAAAGCATTGGATGTTAGATGACCTGTGGTTTGTATCAATTTCAGAAGCAGAGTTGAACTAATATGGTCCGTGTGTGTAGGAAACTCAGTTCTTTTGTTCTGAGCACACTCACGTTTCCCACCTTATTAGAGACTCTAGAAAGCAAGAGCGTGCTTCTTGCTCTAAAGCAGAGTGTGGTTCATGGATGTGAACTGTGCTATGTCCTTCCCTTCAGAAACGAAGTGAAATGCCATGCTCTGTGTCTTCCTACAAGCAAGACTTCTTTTGAGGTAAACGCAGTCACTTTTCAGCTCAAACGAAGCTACATCGTTCACGAAGCTCACACGTTTCTCACTCTTAACTGAAAAGCATTGCATGTTAGAGGACCTATGGTTGTATCAGTTTCAGAAGCAGAGTTGAACTAGATATGGTGCGTGTGTGTAGGAAACACAGTTCTTTTTTTCTGAGCACACTCATGTTTCCTGCCTTATTAGAGACACTAGAAAGCAAGAGCATGCTTCTTGCTCTAAAGCAGAGTGTGGTTCATGGAAGAGTACTCGGCTATTTTTTCACTTCAGAAACAGAGTGAAATGCCAGGCCCTGTGACTTCCTACAAGCAAGACATCGTTTCAGGTAAACGCAGTCACTTTTCAGCTAAAACGAAGCAACATAGTTCAGGAAGCTCACATGTTTCTCACTGTTAACTGAAAAGCATTGGACGTTAGATGACCTGTGGTTTTTATCAGTTTCAGAAGCAGAGTTGAACTAGATATGGTACGTGTGTGTAGGAAACACAGTTCATTTGTTCTGAGCACACTCACGTTTCCCACCTTATTAGAGACTCTAGAAAGCAAGTGCGTGCTTCTTGCTCTAAAGCAGAGTGTGGTTCATGGATGAGAACTGTGCTGTGTGTTTCCCTTCAGGAACGGAATGAAATGCCAGGCTCTGTGTCTTCCTACAAGCAAGACTTCTTTTGAGGTAAACGCAGTCACTTTTCAGCTCAAACGAAGCTACATCGTTCACGAAGCTCACAAGTTTCTCACTCTTAACTGAAAAGCATTGGATGTTAGAGGACCTAAGGTTTGTATCAGTTTCAGAAGAAGAGTTGAACTAGATATTGTGCGTGTGTGTAGGAAACACAGTTCTTTTATTCTGAGCACACTCACGTTTCCTGCCTTATTAGAGACACTAGAAAGCAAGAGCATGCTTCCTGCTCTAAAGCAGAGTATGGTTCATGGATGAGAACTGTGCTGTGTGTTTCCCATCAGAAACGGAATGAAATGCCACGCTCTGTGTCTTCCTACAAGCAAGACTTCTTTTCAGGTAAAGGTAGTCACTTTTCAGCTCAAACGAAGCTACATCGTTCACGAAGCTCACACGTTTCTCACTCTTAACTGAAAAGCATTGCATGTTAGAGGACCTATGGTTTGTATCAGTTTCAGTAGCAGAGTTGAACTAGATATGGTGCGTGTGTGTAGGAAACACAGTTCTTTTGTTCTGAGCACACTCACTTTTCCCGAATAATTAGAGAATCTAGACTACTAGAACGTGCTTCTTACACTAAAGCAGAGTGTGGTTCATGGATGAGAACTGTGCTATGTCTTTCCCTTCAGAAACGGAGTGAAATGCCAGGTTCTGTGTCTTCCTACAAGCAAGACTTCTTTTCAGGTAAACGCAGTCACTTTTCAGCTCAAACGAAGCTACATCGTTCACGAAGCTCACACGTTTCTCACTCTTAACTGAAAAGCATTGGATGCTAGAGGACCTATGGTTGTATCAGTTTCAGAAGCAGAGTTGAACTAGATATGGTGCGTGTGTGTAGGAAACACACTTCTTTTGTTCTGAGTACACTCACATTTCCCGCCTTAGTAGAGACTCTAGAATGCAAAAGCATGCTTCTTGCTCTAAAGCAGAGTGTGGTTCATGGAAGAGTACTGGGCTATATGTTTCACTTCAGAAATAGAGTGAAATGCCAGGCTCTGTGGCTTCTTGCAAGCCAGACTTCGTTTCAGGTAAACGCAGTCACTTTTCAGCTAAAACGAAGTAACATCGTTCACGAAGCTCACACATTTCTCACTCTTAACTGAAAAGCATTGGATGTTAGATGACCTGTGGTTTTTATCAGTTTCAGAAGCAGAGTTGAACAAGATATGGTACGTGTGTGTAGGAAACACAGTTCATTTGTTCTGAGCACACTCACGTTTCCCGCCTTATTAGAGATTCTATAAAGCAAGAGCGTGCTTCTTTGTCTAAAGCAGAGTGTGTTACATGTATGAGAACTGGGCTGTGTGTTTCCCTTCAGAAACGAAATGAAATCCCAGGCTCTGTGTCTTCCTACAAGAAAGACTACGTTTCAGGTGAACATAGTCACTTTCCAGCTCAAACTAAGGTACATCGTTCACTAAGCTCACATGTTTCTCGCTCTGATCTGAAAAGCATTGGATGTTAGAGGACCTGTGGTTTGTATCAGTTTCAGAAGCAAAGTTGAACTAGATATGGTCCATGTGTATAGGAAACACAGTTCATTTGTTCTGAGTACACTCACATTTCCCGCCTTAGTAGAGACTCTAGAAAGCAAAAGCATGCTTCTTGCTGTAAAGCAGAGTGTGGTTCATGGAAGAGTACTGGGCTATTTGTTTCACTTCAGAAACAGAGTGAAATGCCAGGCTCTGTGGCTTCTTACAAGCAAGACTTCGTTTCATCTAAATGCAGTCACTTTTTAGCTAAAACGAAGCAACATCGTTCACGAAGCTCACACGTTTCTCACTCTTAACTGAAAAGCATTGGATGTTAGAGGACCTGATGTTTGTATCAGTTTAAGAAACACAGTTGTACTAGATATGGTGCGTGTATAGGAAACACAGTTCTTTTGTTCTGAGCACACTCACTTTTCCCAAATTATTAGAGACTCTAGAAAGCAAGAGCATGCTTCTTGCTCTAAAGCAGAGTGTGGTTCATGGATGAGAACTGTGCTATGTCTTTCCCTTCAGAAACGGAGTGAAATGCCAGGTTCTGTGTCTTCCGCCAAGCAAGACTTCGTTTCAGGTAAACGCAGTCACTTTTCAGCTCAAACGAAGCTACATCGTTCACGAAGCTCACACGTTTCTCACTCTTAACTGAAAAGCATTGGATGTTAGAGGACCTATGGTTGTATCAGTTTCAGAAGCAGAGTTGAACTAGATATGGTGCGTGTGTGTAGGAAACACAGTTCTTTTTTTCTGAGCACACTCATGTCCCCTGACTTATTAGAGACACTAGAAAGCAAGAGCATGCTTCTTGCTCTAAAGCAGAGTGTGGTTCATGGAAGAGTACTGGGCTATTTGTTTCACTTCAGAAACAGAGTGAAATGCCAGGCTCTGTGACTTCCTACAAGCAAGACTTCGTTTCAGGTAAACGCAGTCACTTTTCAGCTAAAACGAAGCAACATAGTTCAGGAAGCTCACACGTTTCTCACTGTTAACTGAAAAGCATTGGATGTTAGATGACCTGTGGTTTGTATCAATTTCAGAAGCAGAGTTGAACTAATATGGTCCGTGTGTGTAGGAAACTCAGTTCTTTTGTTCTGAGCACACTCACGTTTCCCACCTTATTAGAGACTCTAGAAAGCAAGAGCGTGCTTCTTGCTCTAAAGCAGAGTGTGGTTCATGGATGAGAACTGTGCTGGGTGTTTCCCTTCAGGAATGGAATGAAATGCCAGGCTCTGTGTCTTCCTACAAGCAAGACTTCTTTTCAGGTAAACGCAGTCACTTTTCAGCTCAAACGATGCAACATCGTTCACGAAGCTCACACGTTTCTCACTCTTAACTGAAAAGCATTGGATGTTAGAGGACCTATGGTTTGTATCAGTTTCAGAAGCAGAGTTGAACTAGATATTGTGCGTGTGTGTAGGAAACACAGTTCTTTTATTCTGAGCACACTCACGTTTCCTGCCTTATTAGAGATACTAGAAAGCAAGAGCATGCTTCCTGCTCTAAAGCAGAGTGTAGTTCATGGATGAGAACTGTGCTGTGTGTTTCCCATCAGAAACAGAATGAAATGCCAGGCTCTGTGTATTCCTACAAGCAAGACTTCTTTTGAGGTAAACGCAGTCACTTTTCAGCTCAAACGAAGCTACATCGTTCACGAAGCTCACACGTTTCTCACTCTTAACTGAAAAGCATTGGATGTTAGAGGACCTAAGGTTTGTATCAGTTTCAGAAGAAGAGTTGAACTAGATATTGTGCGTGTGTGTAGGAAACACAGTTCTTTTATTCTGAGCACACTCACGTTTCCTGCCTTATTAGAGACACTAGAAAGCAAGAGCATGCTTCCTGCTCTAAAGCAGAGTATGGTTCATGGATGAGAACTGTGCTGTGTGTTTCCCGTCAGAAACGGAATGAATTGCCACGCTCTGTGTCTTCCTACAAGCAAGACTTCTTTTCAGGTAAAGGTAGTCACTTTTCAGCTCAAACGAAGCTACATCGTTCACGAAGCTCACACGTTTCTCACTCTTAACTGAAAAGCATTGCATGTTAGAGGACCTATGGTTTGTATCAGTTTCAGTAGCAGAGTTGAACTAGATATGGTGCGTGTGTGTAGGAAACACAGTTCTTTTGTTCTGAGCACACTCACGTTTCCCACCTTATTAGAGACTCTAGAAAGCAAGAGCGTGCTTCTTGCTCTAAAGCAGAGTGTGGTTCATGGATGAGAACTGTGCTGGGTGTTTCCCTTCAGGAATGGAATGAAATGCCAGGCTCTGTGTCTTCCTACAAGCAAGACTTCTTTTCAGGTAAACGCAGTCACTTTTCAGCTCAAACGATGCAACATCGTTCACGAAGCTCACACGTTTCTCACTCTTAACTGAAAAGCATTGGATGTTAGAGGACCTATGGTTTGTATCAGTTTCAGAAGCAGAGTTGAACTAGATATTGTGCGTGTGTGTAGGAAACACAGTTCTTTTATTCTGAGCACACTCACGTTTCCTGCCTTATTAGAGATACTAGAAAGCAAGAGCATGCTTCCTGCTCTAAAGCAGAGTGTAGTTCATGGATGAGAACTGTGCTGTGTGTTTCCCATCAGAAACGGAATGAAATGCCAGGCTCTGTGTATTCCTACAAGCAAGACTTCTTTTGAGGTAAACGCAGTCACTTTTCAGCTCAAACGAATCTACATCGTTCACGAAGCTCACACGTTTCTCACTCTTAACTGAAAAGCATTGGATGTTAGAGGACCTAAGGTTTGTATCAGTTTCAGAAGAAGAGTTGAACTAGATATTGTGCGTGTGTGTAGGAAACACAGTTCTTTTATTCTGAGCACACTCACGTTTCCTGCCTTATTAGAGACACTAGAAAGCAAGAGCATGCTTCCTGCTCTAAAGCAGAGTATGGTTCATGGATGAGAACTGTGCTGTGTGTTTCCCGTCAGAAACGGAATGAATTGCCACGCTCTGTGTCTTCCTACAAGCAAGACTTCTTTTCAGGTAAAGGTAGTCACTTTTCAGCTCAAACGAAGCTACATCGTTCACGAAGCTCACACGTTTCTCACTCTTAACTGAAAAGCATTGCATGTTAGAGGACCTATGGTTTGTATCAGTTTCAGTAGCAGAGTTGAACTAGATATGGTGCGTGTGTGTAGGAAACACAGTTCTTTTGTTCTGAGCACACTCACTTTTCCCGAATAATTAGAGAATCTAGACTACTAGAACGTGCTTCTTACACTAAAGCAGAGTGTCGTTCATGGATGAGAACTGTGCTATGTCTTTCCCTTCAGAAACGGAGTGAAATGCCAGGTTCTGTGTCTTCCTACAAGCAAGACTTCGTTTCAGGTAAACGCAGTCACTTTTCAGCTCAAACGAAGCTACATCGTTCACGAAGCTCACACGTTTCTCACTCTTAACTGAAAAGCATTGGATGTTAGATGACCTGTGGTTTGTATCAATTTCAGAAGCAGAGTTGAACTAGATATGGTCCGTGTGTGTAGGAAACTCAGTTCTTTTGTTCTGAGCACACTCACGTTTCCCCCCTTATTAGAGAATCTAGAATGTAAGAGCGCGCTTCTTACGCTAAAGCAGAGTGTGGTTCATGGATGTGAACTGTGCTATGTCTTTCCCTTCAGAAACGGAATGAAATCCCAGGCTCTGTGTCTTTCTGCAAGCAAGACTTCTTTTCAGGTAAACGCAGTCACTTTTCAGCTCAAACGAAGCTACATCATTCACGAAGCTCACACGTTTCTCACTCTTAACTGAAAAGCATTAGATGTTAGATGACCTGTGGTTTTTATCAGTTTCAGAAGCAGAGTTGAACTAGATATGGTACGTGTGTGTAGGAAACACAGTTCATTTGTTCTGAGCACACTCACGTTTCCCACCTTATTAGAGACTCTAGAAAGCAAGTGCGTGCTTCTTGCTCTAAAGCAGAGTGTGGTTCATGGATGAGAACTGTGCTGTGTGTTTCCCTTCAGGAACGGAATGAAATGCCAGGCTCTGTGTATTCCTACAAGCAAGACTTCTTTTGAGGTAAACGCAGTCACTTTTCAGCTCAAACGAAGCTACATCGTTCACGAAGCTCACACGTTTCTCACTCTTAACTGAAAAGCATTGGATGTTAGAGGACCTAAGGTTTGTATCAGTTTCAGAAGAAGAGTTGAACTAGATATTGTGCGTGTGTGTAGGAAACACAGTTCTTTTATTCTGAGCACACTCACGTTTCCTGCCTTATTAGAGACACTAGAAAGCAAGAGCATGCTTCCTGCTCTAAAGCAGAGTATGGTTCATGGATGAGAACTGTGCTGTGTGTTTCCCGTCAGAAACGGAATGAATTGCCACGCTCTGTGTCTTCCTACAAGTAAGACTTCTTTTCAGGTAAAGGTAGTCACTTTTCAGCTCAAACGAAGCTACATCGTTCACGAAGCTCACACGTTTCTCACTCTTAACTGAAAAGCATTGCATGTTAGAGGACCTATGGTTTGTATCAGTTTCAGTAGCAGAGTTGAACTAGATATGGTGCGTGTGTGTAGGAAACACAGTTCTTTTGTTCTGAGCACACTCACTTTTCCCGAATAATTAGAGAATCTAGACTACTAGAACGTGCTTCTTACACTAAAGCAGAGTGTCGTTCATGGATGAGAACTGTGCTATGTCTTTCCCTTCAGAAACGGAGTGAAATGCCAGGTTCTGTGTCTTCCTACAAGCAAGACTTCGTTTCAGGTAAACGCAGTCACTTTTCAGCTCAAACGAAGCTACATCGTTCACGAAGCTCACACGTTTCTCACTCTTAACTGAAAAGCATTGGATGTTAGATGACCTGTGGTTTGTATCAATTTCAGAAGCAGAGTTGAACTAGATATGGTCCGTGTGTGTAGGAAACTCAGTTCTTTTGTTCTGAGCACACTCACGTTTCCCCCCTTATTAGAGAATCTAGAATGTAAGAGCGCGCTTCTTACGCTAAAGCAGAGTGTGGTTCATGGATGTGAACTGTGCTATGTCTTTCCCTTCAGAAACGGAATGAAATCCCAGGCTCTGTGTCTTTCTGCAAGCAAGACTTCTTTTCAGGTAAACGCAGTCACTTTTCAGCTCAAACGAAGCTACATCATTCACGAAGCTCACACGTTTCTCACTCTTAACTGAAAAGCATTGGATGTTAGAGGACCTATGGTTTGTATCAGTTTCAGAAGCAGAATTGAACTACATATGGTACGTGTGTGTAGGAAACACAGTACTTTTGTTCTGAGCACACTCTTGTTTCCTGCCTTATTGGATAATCTAGAAAGTAAGAGCATGCTTCTTGCTCTAAAGCAGAGTGTGGTTCATGGAAGAGTACTGGGCTATTTGTTTTATTTCAGAAACAGAGTGAAATGTCAGGTTTTGTGGCTTCTTAGAAGCAAGACTTCGTTTCAGCTAAACGCAGTCACTTTTCAGCTAAAACGAAGCAACATCGTTCAGGGAGCTCAAACGTTTCTCGCTTTGAACTGAAAAGCATTCGATGTTAGACGTCCTGTGGTTTATATCAGTTTGAGAAGCGGAGTTGAACTAGATATGGTCAGTGTGTGTAGGAAACTCAGTTCTTTTGTTCTGAGCACACTCACGTTTCCCAACTTATAAGAGAATCTAGAAAGCAAGAGCGTGCTTCTTGCTCTAAAGCAGAGTGTGGTTCATGGATGAGAACTGTGCTGTGTGTTTCCCGTCAGAAATGGAGTGAAATCCCAGGCTCTGTGTCTTCCTACAAGAAAGACTTCGTTTCAGGTAAATGCACTCACTTTTCAGCTGAAACGAAGCTACATTGTTCACGAAGCTCACACGTTTCTCGCTCTTAACTGAAACGCATTGGATGTTAGAGGACCTGTGGTTTGTATCCGTTTGAGAAGCAGAGTTGAACTCGATATGGTACGTGTGTGTAGGAAACACAGTTCATTTGTTCTGAGCACAATCACATTTCCCACCTCATTAGAGACTCTAGAAAGCAAGAGCGTGCTTCTTGCTCTAAAGCAGAGTGTGGTTCATGGATGAGAACTGTGCTGTGGGTTTCCCTTCAGGAACGGAATGAAATGCCAGTCTCTGTGTCTTCCTACAAGCAAGACTTCGTTTCAGGTAAACACAGTCACTTTTCAGCTCAAACTAAGCTACATCATTCACTAAGCTCACACGTTTCTTGCTCTGAACGAAAAGCATTGGATGTTACAGGACCTGTGGTTTGTATCAGTTTCAGAAGCAAAGTTGAACTAGATAGGGTCCATGTGTGTAGGAAACACAGTTCTTTTGTTCGGAGTACACTCACATATCCCGCCTTAGTAGAGACTCTAGAAAGCAAAAGCATGCTTCTTGCTCTAAAGCAGAGTGTGGTTCTTGGAAGAGTACTAGGCTATTTGGTTCACTTCAGAAACAGAGTGAAATGCCAGGCTCTGTGACTTCCTACAAGCAAGACTTCGTTTCAGGTAAACGTAGTCACTTTTCAGCTAAAACGAACCAACATCGTTCAGGGAGCTCAAACGTTTCTCGCTTTGCACTGAAAAGCATTCGATGTTAGAGGACCTGTCGTTTATATCAGTTTGAGAAGCAGAGTTGAACTAGATATGGTCAGTGTGTGTAGGAAACTCAGTTCTTTTGTTCTGAGCACACTCACGTTTCCCACCTTATAAGAGACTCTAGAAAGCAAGAGCGTGCTTCTTGCTCTAAAGCAGAGTGTGGTTCATGGATGAGAACTGTGCTGTGTGTTTCCCGTCAGAAATGGAGTGAAATCCCAGGCTCTGTGTCTTCCTACAAGAAAGACTTCGTTTCAGGTAAACGCAGGTCACGTATCAGCTCAAACTAAGCTTCATAGTTCACTAAGCTCACACGTTTCTCGCTCTGAACTGAAAAGCATTGGATATTAGAGGACCTGTGGTTTGTATCAATTTCAGAAGCAAAGTTGAACTAGATATTGTCCATGTGTGTAGGAAACACAGTTCTTTTGTTCTGAGTACACTCACATTTCCCGCCTTTGTAGAGACTCTAGAAAGCAAGAGGATGCTTCTTGCTCTAAAGCAGAGTTTGGTTCATGGAAGAGTACTGGGCTATTTGTTTCACTTCAGAAACAGAGTGAAATGCCAGGATCTGTGGGTTCTTACAAGCCAGACTTATTTTCAGGTAAACGCAGTCACTTTACAGCTAAAACGAAGCAACATCGTTCAGGAAGCACACACGTTTCTCGCTTTGAACTGAAAAGCATTGGATGTTAGATGACCTGTGGTTTGTATCAATTTCAGAAGCAGAGTTGAACTAGATATGGTCCGTGTGTGTAGGAAACTCAGTTCTTTTGTTCTGAGCACACTCACGTTTCCCACCTTATTAGAGACTCTGGAAAGCAAGAGCGTGCTTCTTGCTCTAAAGCAGAGTGTGGTTCATGGATGAGAACTGTGCTGTGGGTTTCCCTTCAGGAACGGAATGAAATGCCAGGCTCTGTGTCTTCCTACAAGCAAGACTTCGTTTCAGGTAAACGCAGTCACTTTTCAGCTCAAACTAAGCTACATCATTCACTAAGCTCACACGTTTCTTGCTCTGAACGAAAAGCATTAGATGTTACAGGACCTGTGGTTTGTAACAGTTTCAGAAGCAAAGTTGAACTAGATAGGGTCCATGTGTGTAGGAAACACAGTTCTTTTGTTCTGAGTACACTCACATATCCCGCCTTAGTAGAAACTCTAGAAAGCAAAAGCATGCTTCTTGCTCTAAAGCAGAGTGTGGTTCATGGAAGAGTACTAGGCTATTTGTTTCACTTCAGAAACAGAGTGAAATGCCAGGCTCTGTGACTTCCTACAAGCAAGACTTCGTTTCAGGTAAACGTAGTCACTTTTCAGCTAAAACGAACCAACATCGTTCAGGGAGCTCAAACGTTTCTCGCTTTGAACTGAAAAGCATTCGATGTTAGAGGACTTGTGGTTTATATCAGTTTCAGAAGCGGAGTTCAACTGGGTATGGTCAGTGTGTGTACGAAACTCAGTCTTTTCTTCTGAGCACACTCACTTTTCCCAAATTATTAGAGACTCCAGAAAGCAAGAGCGTGCTTCTTGCTCTAAACCAGAGTGTGGTTCATGGATGAGAACTGTGCTGTGTGTTTCCCTTCAGAAACGGAGTGAAATCCCAGGCTCTGTGTCTACCTACAAGCAAGACTTCGTATCAGGTAAACGCAGTCAAATATCAGCCCAAAGGAAACTACATCATTCACGAAGCTCACACGTTTCTCACTCTTACCTGAAAAGCATTGGATGTTAGATGACCTGTGGTTTTTATCAGTTTCAGAAGCAGAGTTGAACTCGATATGGTACGTGTGTGTAGGAAACACAGTTCATTTGTTCTGAGCACACTCACGTTTCCCACCTTATTAGAGACTCTAGAAAGCAAGTGCGTGCTTCTTGCTCTAAAGCAGAATGTGGTTCATGGATGAGAACTGTGCTGTGTGTTTCCCTTCAGAAACGGAATGAAATGCCAGCCTCTGTTTCTTCCTGCAAGCAAGACTTCTTTTCAGGTAAACGCAGTCACTTTTCAGCTCAAACGAAGCTAGATCGTTCACAAAGCTCACACGTTTCTCACTCTTATCTGAAACGCATTGGATGTTAGAGGACCTGTGGTTTGTATCCGTTTGAGAAGCAGAGTTGAACTCGATATGGTACGTGTGTGTAGGAAACACAGTTCATTTGTTCTGAGCACACTCACGTTTCCCACCTCATTAGAGACTCTAGAAAGCAAGAGCGTGCTTCTTGCTCTAAAGCAGAGTGTGGTTCATGGATGAGAACTGTGCTGTGGGTTTCCCTTCAGGAACGGAATGAAATGCCAGGCTCTGTGTCTTCCTACAAGCAAGACTTCGTTTCAGGTAAACGCAGTCACTTTTCAGCTCAAACTAAGCTACATCATTCACTAAGCTCACACGTTTCTTGCTCTGAACGAAAAGCATTAGATGTTACAGGACCTGTGGTTTGTATCAGTTTCAGAAGCAAAGTTGAACTAGATAGGGTCCATGTGTGTAGGAAACACAGTTCTTTGTTCTGAGTACACTCACATATCCCGCCTTAGTAGAAACTCTAGAAAGCAAAAGCATGCTTCTTGCTCTAAAGCAGAGTGTGGTTCATGGAAGAGTACTAGGCTATTTGTTTCACTTCAGAAACAGAGTGAAATGCCAGGCTCTGTGACTTCCTACAAGCAAGACTTCGTTTCAGGTAAACGTAGTCACTTTTCAGCTAAAACGAACCAACATCGTTCAGGGAGCTCAAACGTTTCTCGCTTTGAACTGAAAAGCATTCGATGTTAGAGGACCTGTGGTTTATATCAGTTTGAGAAGCAGAGTTGAACTAGATATGGTCAGTGTGTGTAGGAAACTCAGTTCTTTTGATCTGAGCACACTCACGTTTCCCACCTTATAAGAGACTCTAGAAAGCAAGAGCATGCTTCTTGCTCTAAAGCAGAGTGTGGTTCATGGATGAGAACTGTGCTGTGTGTTTCCCTTCAGAAACGGAATGAAATGCCAGGCTCTGTGTCTTCCTACATGCAAGACTTCTTTTCAGGTAAACGAAGTCAATTTTCAGCTCAAACGAAGCTACATCGTTCAAGAAGCTCACACGTTTCTCATTCTTAATTGAAAAGCAGTGGATGTTAGATGACCTGTGGTTTGTATCAATTTCAGAAGCAGAGTTGAACTAGATATGGTCCGTGTGTGTAGGAAACTCAGTTCTTTTGTTCTGAGCACACTCACGTTTCCCACCTTATTAGAGACTCTAGAAAGCAAGAGCGTGCTTCTTGCTCTAAAGCAGAGTGTGGTTCATGGATGAGAACTGTGCTGTGTGTTTCCCGTCAGAAATGGAGTGAAATCCCAGGCTCTGTGTCTTCCTACAAGAAAGACTTCGTTTCAGGTAAATGCACTCACTTTTCAGCTGAAACGAAGCTACATTGTTCACGAAGCTCACACGTTTCTCGCTCTTAACTGAAACGCATTGGATGTTAGAGGACCTGTGGTTTGTATCCGTTTGAGAAGCAGAGTTGAACTCGATATGGTACGTGTGTGTAGGAAACACAGTTCATTTGTTCTGAGCACAATCACATTTCCCACCTCATTAGAGACTCTAGAAAGCAAGAGCGTGCTTCTTGCTCTAAAGCAGAGTGTGGTTCATGGATGAGAACTGTGCTGTGGGTTTCCCTTCAGGAACGGAATGAAATGCCAGTCTCTGTGTCTTCCTACAAGCAAGACTTCGTTTCAGGTAAACACAGTCACTTTTCAGCTCAAACTAAGCTACATCATTCACTAAGCTCACACGTTTCTTGCTCTGAACGAAAAGCATTGGATGTTACAGGACCTGTGGTTTGTATCAGTTTCAGAAGCAAAGTTGAACTAGATAGGGTCCATGTGTGTAGGAAACACAGTTCTTTTGTTCGGAGTACACTCACATATCCCGCCTTAGTAGAGACTCTAGAAAGCAAAAGCATGCTTCTTGCTCTAAAGCAGAGTGTGGTTCTTGGAAGAGTACTAGGCTATTTGGTTCACTTCAGAAACAGAGTGAAATGCCAGGCTCTGTGACTTCCTACAAGCAAGACTTCGTTTCAGGTAAACGTAGTCACTTTTCAGCTAAAACGAACCAACATCGTTCAGGGAGCTCAAACGTTTCTCGCTTTGCACTGAAAAGCATTCGATGTTAGAGGACCTGTCGTTTATATCAGTTTGAGAAGCAGAGTTGAACTAGATATGGTCAGTGTGTGTAGGAAACTCAGTTCTTTTGTTCTGAGCACACTCACGTTTCCCACCTTATAAGAGACTCTAGAAAGCAAGAGCGTGCTTCTTGCTCTAAAGCAGAGTGTGGTTCATGGATGAGAACTGTGCTGTGTGTTTCCCGTCAGAAATGGAGTGAAATCCCAGGCTCTGTGTCTTCCTACAAGAAAGACTTCGTTTCAGGTAAACGCAGGTCACGTATCAGCTCAAACTAAGCTTCATAGTTCACTAAGCTCACACGTTTCTCGCTCTGAACTGAAAAGCATTGGATATTAGAGGACCTGTGGTTTGTATCAATTTCAGAAGCAAAGTTGAACTAGATATTGTCCATGTGTGTAGGAAACACAGTTCTTTTGTTCTGAGTACACTCACATTTCCCGCCTTTGTAGAGACTCTAGAAAGCAAGAGGATGCTTCTTGCTCTAAAGCAGAGTTTGGTTCATGGAAGAGTACTGGGCTATTTGTTTCACTTCAGAAACAGAGTGAAATGCCAGGATCTGTGGGTTCTTACAAGCCAGACTTATTTTCAGGTAAACGCAGTCACTTTACAGCTAAAACGAAGCAACATCGTTCAGGAAGCACACACGTTTCTCGCTTTGAACTGAAAAGCATTGGATGTTAGATGACCTGTGGTTTGTATCAATTTCAGAAGCAGAGTTGAACTAGATATGGTCCGTGTGTGTAGGAAACTCAGTTCTTTTGTTCTGAGCACACTCACGTTTCCCACCTTATTAGAGACTCTAGAAAGCAAGAGCGTGCTTCTTGCTCTAAAGCAGAGTGTGGTTCATGGATGAGAACTGTGCTGTGGGTTTCCCTTCAGGAACGGAATGAAATGCCAGGCTCTGTGTCTTCCTACAAGCAAGACTTCGTTTCAGGTAAACGCAGTCACTTTTCAGCTCAAACTAAGCTACATCATTCACTAAGCTCACACGTTTCTTGCTCTGAACGAAAAGCATTAGATGTTACAGGACCTGTGGTTTGTAACAGTTTCAGAAGCAAAGTTGAACTAGATAGGGTCCATGTGTGTAGGAAACACAGTTCTTTTGTTCTGAGTACACTCACATATCCCGCCTTAGTAGAAACTCTAGAAAGCAAAAGCATGCTTCTTGCTCTAAAGCAGAGTGTGGTTCATGGAAGAGTACTAGGCTATTTGTTTCACTTCAGAAACAGAGTGAAATGCCAGGCTCTGTGACTTCCTACAAGCAAGACTTCGTTTCAGGTAAACGTAGTCACTTTTCAGCTAAAACGAACCAACATCGTTCAGGGAGCTCAAACGTTTCTCGCTTTGAACTGAAAAGCATTCGATGTTAGAGGACTTGTGGTTTATATCAGTTTCAGAAGCGGAGTTCAACTGGGTATGGTCAGTGTGTGTACGAAACTCAGTCTTTTCTTCTGAGCACACTCACTTTTCCCAAATTATTAGAGACTCCAGAAAGCAAGAGCGTGCTTCTTGCTCTAAACCAGAGTGTGGTTCATGGATGAGAACTGTGCTGTGTGTTTCCCTTCAGAAACGGAGTGAAATCCCAGGCTCTGTGTCTACCTACAAGCAAGACTTCGTATCAGGTAAACGCAGTCAAATATCAGCCCAAAGGAAACTACATCATTCACGAAGCTCACACGTTTCTCACTCTTACCTGAAAAGCATTGGATGTTAGATGACCTGTGGTTTTTATCAGTTTCAGAAGCAGAGTTGAACTCGATATGGTACGTGTGTGTAGGAAACACAGTTCATTTGTTCTGAGCACACTCACGTTTCCCACCTTATTAGAGACTCTAGAAAGCAAGTGCGTGCTTCTTGCTCTAAAGCAGAATGTGGTTCATGGATGAGAACTGTGCTGTGTGTTTCCCTTCAGAAACGGAATGAAATGCCAGCCTCTGTTTCTTCCTGCAAGCAAGACTTCTTTTCAGGTAAACGCAGTCACTTTTCAGCTCAAACGAAGCTAGATCGTTCACAAAGCTCACACGTTTCTCACTCTTATCTGAAACGCATTGGATGTTAGAGGACCTGTGGTTTGTATCCGTTTGAGAAGCAGAGTTGAACTCGATATGGTACGTGTGTGTAGGAAACACAGTTCATTTGTTCTGAGCACACTCACGTTTCCCACCTCATTAGAGACTCTAGAAAGCAAGAGCGTGCTTCTTGCTCTAAAGCAGAGTGTGGTTCATGGATGAGAACTGTGCTGTGGGTTTCCCTTCAGGAACGGAATGAAATGCCAGGCTCTGTGTCTTCCTACAAGCAAGACTTCGTTTCAGGTAAACGCAGTCACTTTTCAGCTCAAACTAAGCTACATCATTCACTAAGCTCACACGTTTCTTGCTCTGAACGAAAAGCATTAGATGTTACAGGACCTGTGGTTTGTATCAGTTTCAGAAGCAAAGTTGAACTAGATAGGGTCCATGTGTGTAGGAAACACAGTTCTTTGTTCTGAGTACACTCACATATCCCGCCTTAGTAGAAACTCTAGAAAGCAAAAGCATGCTTCTTGCTCTAAAGCAGAGTGTGGTTCATGGAAGAGTACTAGGCTATTTGTTTCACTTCAGAAACAGAGTGAAATGCCAGGCTCTGTGACTTCCTACAAGCAAGACTTCGTTTCAGGTAAACGTAGTCACTTTTCAGCTAAAACGAACCAACATCGTTCAGGGAGCTCAAACGTTTCTCGCTTTGAACTGAAAAGCATTCGATGTTAGAGGACCTGTGGTTTATATCAGTTTGAGAAGCAGAGTTGAACTAGATATGGTCAGTGTGTGTAGGAAACTCAGTTCTTTTGATCTGAGCACACTCACGTTTCCCACCTTATAAGAGACTCTAGAAAGCAAGAGCATGCTTCTTGCTCTAAAGCAGAGTGTGGTTCATGGATGAGAACTGTGCTGTGTGTTTCCCTTCAGAAACGGAATGAAATGCCAGGCTCTGTGTCTTCCTACATGCAAGACTTCTTTTCAGGTAAACGAAGTCAATTTTCAGCTCAAACGAAGCTACATCGTTCAAGAAGCTCACACGTTTCTCATTCTTAATTGAAAAGCAGTGGATGTTAGATGACCTGTGGTTTGTATCAATTTCAGAAGCAGAGTTGAACTAGATATGGTCCGTGTGTGTAGGAAACTCAGTTCTTTTGTTCTGAGCACACTCACGTTTCCCACCTTATTAGAGACTCTAGAAAGCAAGAGCGTGCTTCTTGCTCTAAAGCAGAGTGTGGTTCATGGATGAGAACTGTGCTGTGTGTTTCCCGTCAGAAATGGAGTGAAATCCCAGGCTCTGTGTCTTCCTACAAGAAAGACTTCGTTTCAGGTAAATGCACTCACTTTTCAGCTGAAACGAAGCTACATTGTTCACGAAGCTCACACGTTTCTCGCTCTTAACTGAAACGCATTGGATGTTAGAGGACCTGTGGTTTGTATCCGTTTGAGAAGCAGAGTTGAACTCGATATGGTACGTGTGTGTAGGAAACACAGTTCATTTGTTCTGAGCACAATCACATTTCCCACCTCATTAGAGACTCTAGAAAGCAAGAGCGTGCTTCTTGCTCTAAAGCAGAGTGTGGTTCATGGATGAGAACTGTGCTGTGGGTTTCCCTTCAGGAACGGAATGAAATGCCAGTCTCTGTGTCTTCCTACAAGCAAGACTTCGTTTCAGGTAAACACAGTCACTTTTCAGCTCAAACTAAGCTACATCATTCACTAAGCTCACACGTTTCTTGCTCTGAACGAAAAGCATTGGATGTTACAGGACCTGTGGTTTGTATCAGTTTCAGAAGCAAAGTTGAACTAGATAGGGTCCATGTGTGTAGGAAACACAGTTCTTTTGTTCGGAGTACACTCACATATCCCGCCTTAGTAGAGACTCTAGAAAGCAAAAGCATGCTTCTTGCTCTAAAGCAGAGTGTGGTTCTTGGAAGAGTACTAGGCTATTTGGTTCACTTCAGAAACAGAGTGAAATGCCAGGCTCTGTGACTTCCTACAAGCAAGACTTCGTTTCAGGTAAACGTAGTCACTTTTCAGCTAAAACGAACCAACATCGTTCAGGGAGCTCAAACGTTTCTCGCTTTGCACTGAAAAGCATTCGATGTTAGAGGACCTGTCGTTTATATCAGTTTGAGAAGCAGAGTTGAACTAGATATGGTCAGTGTGTGTAGGAAACTCAGTTCTTTTGTTCTGAGCACACTCACGTTTCCCACCTTATAAGAGACTCTAGAAAGCAAGAGCGTGCTTCTTGCTCTAAAGCAGAGTGTGGTTCATGGATGAGAACTGTGCTGTGTGTTTCCCGTCAGAAATGGAGTGAAATCCCAGGCTCTGTGTCTTCCTACAAGAAAGACTTCGTTTCAGGTAAACGCAGGTCACGTATCAGCTCAAACTAAGCTTCATAGTTCACTAAGCTCACACGTTTCTCGCTCTGAACTGAAAAGCATTGGATATTAGAGGACCTGTGGTTTGTATCAATTTCAGAAGCAAAGTTGAACTAGATATTGTCCATGTGTGTAGGAAACACAGTTCTTTTGTTCTGAGTACACTCACATTTCCCGCCTTTGTAGAGACTCTAGAAAGCAAGAGGATGCTTCTTGCTCTAAAGCAGAGTTTGGTTCATGGAAGAGTACTGGGCTATTTGTTTCACTTCAGAAACAGAGTGAAATGCCAGGATCTGTGGGTTCTTACAAGCCAGACTTATTTTCAGGTAAACGCAGTCACTTTACAGCTAAAACGAAGCAACATCGTTCAGGAAGCACACACGTTTCTCGCTTTGAACTGAAAAGCATTGGATGTTAGATGACCTGTGGTTTGTATCAATTTCAGAAGCAGAGTTGAACTAGATATGGTCCGTGTGTGTAGGAAACTCAGTTCTTTTGTTCTGAGCACACTCACGTTTCCCACCTTATTAGAGACTCTGGAAAGCAAGAGCGTGCTTCTTGCTCTAAAGCAGAGTGTGGTTCATGGATGAGAACTGTGCTGTGGGTTTCCCTTCAGGAACGGAATGAAATGCCAGGCTCTGTGTCTTCCTACAAGCAAGACTTCGTTTCAGG
This sequence comes from Onychomys arenicola, assembly GCA_949786405.1. Lineage (NCBI taxonomy): Eukaryota > Metazoa > Chordata > Mammalia > Rodentia > Cricetidae > Onychomys > Onychomys arenicola. Next base: position 2,169,447 of record CATKUM010000045.1, read on the forward strand.
TAAACGCAGTCACTTTTCAGCTCAAACTAAGCTACATCATTCACTAAGCTCACACGTTTCTTGCTCTGAACGAAAAGCATTAGATGTTACAGGACCTGTGGTTTGTAACAGTTTCAGAAGCAAAGTTGAACTAGATAGGGTCCATGTGTGTAGGAAACACAGTTCTTTTGTTCTGAGTACACTCACATATCCCGCCTTAGTAGAAACTCTAGAAAGCAAAAGCATGCTTCTTGCTCTAAAGCAGAGTGTGGTTCATGGAAGAGTACTAGGCTATTTGTTTCACTTCAGAAACAGAGTGAAATGCCAGGCTCTGTGACTTCCTACAAGCAAGACTTCGTTTCAGGTAAACGTAGTCACTTTTCAGCTAAAACGAACCAACATCGTTCAGGGAGCTCAAACGTTTCTCGCTTTGAACTGAAAAGCATTCGATGTTAGAGGACTTGTGGTTTATATCAGTTTCAGAAGCGGAGTTCAACTGGGTATGGTCAGTGTGTGTACGAAACTCAGTCTTTTCTTCTGAGCACACTCACTTTTCCCAAATTATTAGAGACTCCAGAAAGCAAGAGCGTGCTTCTTGCTCTAAACCAGAGTGTGGTTCATGGATGAGAACTGTGCTGTGTGTTTCCCTTCAGAAACGGAGTGAAATCCCAGGCTCTGTGTCTACCTACAAGCAAGACTTCGTATCAGGTAAACGCAGTCAAATATCAGCCCAAAGGAAACTACATCATTCACGAAGCTCACACGTTTCTCACTCTTACCTGAAAAGCATTGGATGTTAGATGACCTGTGGTTTTTATCAGTTTCAGAAGCAGAGTTGAACTCGATATGGTACGTGTGTGTAGGAAACACAGTTCATTTGTTCTGAGCACACTCACGTTTCCCACCTTATTAGAGACTCTAGAAAGCAAGTGCGTGCTTCTTGCTCTAAAGCAGAATGTGGTTCATGGATGAGAACTGTGCTGTGTGTTTCCCTTCAGAAACGGAATGAAATGCCAGCCTCTGTTTCTTCCTGCAAGCAAGACTTCTTTTCAGGTAAACGCAGTCACTTTTCAGCTCAAACGAAGCTAGATCGTTCACAAAGCTCACACGTTTCTCACTCTTATCTGAAACGCATTGGATGTTAGAGGACCTGTGGTTTGTATCCGTTTGAGAAGCAGAGTTGAACTCGATATGGTACGTGTGTGTAGGAAACACAGTTCATTTGTTCTGAGCACACTCACGTTTCCCACCTCATTAGAGACTCTAGAAAGCAAGAGCGTGCTTCTTGCTCTAAAGCAGAGTGTGGTTCATGGATGAGAACTGTGCTGTGGGTTTCCCTTCAGGAACGGAATGAAATGCCAGGCTCTGTGTCTTCCTACAAGCAAGACTTCGTTTCAGGTAAACGCAGTCACTTTTCAGCTCAAACTAAGCTACATCATTCACTAAGCTCACACGTTTCTTGCTCTGAACGAAAAGCATTAGATGTTACAGGACCTGTGGTTTGTATCAGTTTCAGAAGCAAAGTTGAACTAGATAGGGTCCATGTGTGTAGGAAACACAGTTCTTTGTTCTGAGTACACTCACATATCCCGCCTTAGTAGAAACTCTAGAAAGCAAAAGCATGCTTCTTGCTCTAAAGCAGAGTGTGGTTCATGGAAGAGTACTAGGCTATTTGTTTCACTTCAGAAACAGAGTGAAATGCCAGGCTCTGTGACTTCCTACAAGCAAGACTTCGTTTCAGGTAAACGTAGTCACTTTTCAGCTAAAACGAACCAACATCGTTCAGGGAGCTCAAACGTTTCTCGCTTTGAACTGAAAAGCATTCGATGTTAGAGGACCTGTGGTTTATATCAGTTTGAGAAGCAGAGTTGAACTAGATATGGTCAGTGTGTGTAGGAAACTCAGTTCTTTTGATCTGAGCACACTCACGTTTCCCACCTTATAAGAGACTCTAGAAAGCAAGAGCATGCTTCTTGCTCTAAAGCAGAGTGTGGTTCATGGATGAGAACTGTGCTGTGTGTTTCCCTTCAGAAACGGAATGAAATGCCAGGCTCTGTGTCTTCCTACATGCAAGACTTCTTTTCAGGTAAACGAAGTCAATTTTCAGCTCAAACGAAGCTACATCGTTCAAGAAGCTCACACGTTTCTCATTCTTAATTGAAAAGCAGTGGATGTTAGATGACCTGTGGTTTGTATCAATTTCAGAAGCAGAGTTGAACTAGATATGGTCCGTGTGTGTAGGAAACTCAGTTCTTTTGTTCTGAGCACACTCACGTTTCCCACCTTATTAGAGACTCTAGAAAGCAAGAGCGTGCTTCTTGCTCTAAAGCAGAGTGTGGTTCATGGATGAGAACTGTGCTGTGTGTTTCCCGTCAGAAATGGAGTGAAATCCCAGGCTCTGTGTCTTCCTACAAGAAAGACTTCGTTTCAGGTAAATGCACTCACTTTTCAGCTGAAACGAAGCTACATTGTTCACGAAGCTCACACGTTTCTCGCTCTTAACTGAAACGCATTGGATGTTAGAGGACCTGTGGTTTGTATCCGTTTGAGAAGCAGAGTTGAACTCGATATGGTACGTGTGTGTAGGAAACACAGTTCATTTGTTCTGAGCACAATCACATTTCCCACCTCATTAGAGACTCTAGAAAGCAAGAGCGTGCTTCTTGCTCTAAAGCAGAGTGTGGTTCATGGATGAGAACTGTGCTGTGGGTTTCCCTTCAGGAACGGAATGAAATGCCAGTCTCTGTGTCTTCCTACAAGCAAGACTTCGTTTCAGGTAAACACAGTCACTTTTCAGCTCAAACTAAGCTACATCATTCACTAAGCTCACACGTTTCTTGCTCTGAACGAAAAGCATTGGATGTTACAGGACCTGTGGTTTGTATCAGTTTCAGAAGCAAAGTTGAACTAGATAGGGTCCATGTGTGTAGGAAACACAGTTCTTTTGTTCGGAGTACACTCACATATCCCGCCTTAGTAGAGACTCTAGAAAGCAAAAGCATGCTTCTTGCTCTAAAGCAGAGTGTGGTTCTTGGAAGAGTACTAGGCTATTTGGTTCACTTCAGAAACAGAGTGAAATGCCAGGCTCTGTGACTTCCTACAAGCAAGACTTCGTTTCAGGTAAACGTAGTCACTTTTCAGCTAAAACGAACCAACATCGTTCAGGGAGCTCAAACGTTTCTCGCTTTGCACTGAAAAGCATTCGATGTTAGAGGACCTGTCGTTTATATCAGTTTGAGAAGCAGAGTTGAACTAGATATGGTCAGTGTGTGTAGGAAACTCAGTTCTTTTGTTCTGAGCACACTCACGTTTCCCACCTTATAAGAGACTCTAGAAAGCAAGAGCGTGCTTCTTGCTCTAAAGCAGAGTGTGGTTCATGGATGAGAACTGTGCTGTGTGTTTCCCGTCAGAAATGGAGTGAAATCCCAGGCTCTGTGTCTTCCTACAAGAAAGACTTCGTTTCAGGTAAACGCAGGTCACGTATCAGCTCAAACTAAGCTTCATAGTTCACTAAGCTCACACGTTTCTCGCTCTGAACTGAAAAGCATTGGATATTAGAGGACCTGTGGTTTGTATCAATTTCAGAAGCAAAGTTGAACTAGATATTGTCCATGTGTGTAGGAAACACAGTTCTTTTGTTCTGAGTACACTCACATTTCCCGCCTTTGTAGAGACTCTAGAAAGCAAGAGGATGCTTCTTGCTCTAAAGCAGAGTTTGGTTCATGGAAGAGTACTGGGCTATTTGTTTCACTTCAGAAACAGAGTGAAATGCCAGGATCTGTGGGTTCTTACAAGCCAGACTTATTTTCAGGTAAACGCAGTCACTTTACAGCTAAAACGAAGCAACATCGTTCAGGAAGCACACACGTTTCTCGCTTTGAACTGAAAAGCATTGGATGTTAGATGACCTGTGGTTTGTATCAATTTCAGAAGCAGAGTTGAACTAGATATGGTCCGTGTGTGTAGGAAACTCAGTTCTTTTGTTCTGAGCACACTCACGTTTCCCACCTTATTAGAGTCTCTGGAAAGCAAGTGCGTGCTTCTTGCTCTAAAGCAGAGTGTGGTTCATGGATGTGAACTGTGCTATGTCTTTCCCTTCAGAAACTGAGTGAAATGCCAGGCTCTGTGTCTTCCTACAAGCAAGACTTCTTTTCAGGTATATGCAGTCACATTTCAGTTCAAAGGAAACTACATCATTCATGAAGCTCACACGTTTCTCACTCTTAACTGAAAAGCATTGGATGTTAGATGACCTGTGGTTTTTATCAGTTTCAGAAGCAGAGTTGATCTAGATATGGTACGTGTGTAGGAAATACAGTTCATTTGTTCTGAGCACACTCACGTTTCCCACCTTATTAAGACTCTAGATAGCAAGAGCGTGCTTCTTGCTCTAAAGGAGAGTGTGGTTCATGGATGAGAACTGTGCTGTGTATTTCCCTTCAGGAACGGAATGAAATGCCAGGCTCTGTGTCTTCCTACAAGCAAGACTTCGTTTCAGGTAAACGCAGTCACTTTTCAGCTCAAACGAAGCTACATCGTTCACGAAGCTCACACGTTTCTCACTCTTAACTGAAAAGCATTGTATGTTAGAGGACCTATGGTTTGTATCAGTTTCAGAAGCAGAGTTGAACTACATATGGTACGTGTGTGTAGGAAACACAGTTCTTTTGTTCTGAGCACACTCATGTTTCTTGCCTTATTAGAGACACTAGAAAGCAAGAGCATGCTTCTTGCTCTAAAGCAGAGTGTGGTTCATGGAAGAGTACTGGGCTATTTGTTTCACTTCAGAAACAGAGTGAAATGCCAGGCCCTGTGACTTCCTACAAGCAAGACTTCGTTTCAGGTAAACGCAGTCACTTTTCAGCTAAAACGAAGCAACATAGTTCAGGAAGCTCACACGTTTCTCACTGTTAACTGAAAAGCATTGGATGTTAGATGACCTGTGGTGTGTATCAATTTCAGAAGCAGAGTTGAACTAGATATGGTCCGTCTGTGTAGGAAACTCAGTTCTTTTTTTCTGAGCACACTCACGTTTCCCACCTTATTAGAGACTCTAGAAAGCAAGAGCGTGCTTCTTGCTCTAAAGCAGAGTGTGGTTCATGGATGTGAACTGTGCTATGTCTTTCCCTTCAAAAACGGAGTGAAATGCCAGGCTCTGTGTCTTCCTACAGGCAAGACTTCTTTTCAGGTAAACGCAGTCACTTTTCAGTTCAAAGGAAACTACATCATTCACGAAGCTCACACGTTTCTCACTCTTAACTTATAAGCATTGGATGTTAGAGGACCTTTGGTTTGTATCAGTTTCAGAAGCAGAGTTGAAGTAGATATGGTGCGTGTGTGTAGGAAACACAGTTCTTTTGTTCTGAGCACACCCTCTTTTCCTGCCTTATTGGATAATCTAGAAAGCAAGAGCATGCTTCTTGCTCTAAAGCAGAGTGTGCTTCATGGAAGAGTACTGGGTTATTTGTTTCAGGTCAGAAACAGAGTGAAATTCCAGGCTCTGTGGCTTCTTACAAGCAAGATTTCGTTTCATCTAACCACAGTCACTTTTTAGCTAAAACGAAGCAACATCGTTCACGAAGCTCACACGTTTCTCACTCTTAACTGGAAATCATTGGATGTTAGAGGACCTGATGTTTGTATCAGTTTAAGAAGCAGAGTTGTACTAGATATGGTGCGTGTGTAGGAAACACAGTTCTTTTGTTCTGAGCACACTCACGTTTCCTGCCTTTTTAGAGACTCTAGAAAGCAAGAGCGTGCTTCTTGCTCTAAAGCAGAGTGTGGTTCATGGATGAGAACTGTGCTGGGTGTTTCCCTTCAGAAACGGAGTGAAATCCCAGGCTCTGTGTCTTCCTACAAGCAAGACTTCGTTTCAGGTAAACGCAGTCACTTTTCCGCTAAAATGAAGCAACATCGTTCACGAAGCTCACACGTTTCTCACTCTTAACTGAAAAGCATTGAAGGTTAGAGGACCTGATGTTTGTATCAGTTTAAGAAGCAGAGTTGAACTCGATATGGTACGTGTGTGTAGGAAACACAGTTCTTTTTTTCTGAGCCCACTCACGTTTCCCACCTTATTAGAGACTCTAGAAAGCAAGAGCGTGCTTTTTGCTCTAAAGCAGAGTGTGGTTCATGGATGAGAACTGTGCTGTGTGTTTCCATTCATGAACGGAATGAAATGCCAGGCTCTGTGTCTTCCTACAAGCAAGACTTCGTTTCAGGTAAACGCAGTCACTTTTCAGCTCAAACTAAGCTACATCGTTCAAGAAGCTCACACGTTTCTCACTCTTAACTGAAAAGCATTGGATATTAGAGGACCTATGGTTTGTATCAGTTTCAGAAGCAGAGTTGAACTAGATATGGTACGTGTGTGTAGGAAACACAGTTCTTTTATTCTGAGCACACTCACGTTTCCTGCCTTATTAAAGACTCTAGAAAGCAAGAGCATGCTTCTTGCTCTACAGCAGAGTGTGCTTCATGGGAGAGTACTGGGCTATGTGTTTCACTTCAGAAACAGAGTGAAATTCCAGGCTCTGTGACTTCCTAAAAGCAAGATTTCATTTCAGGTAAATGCAGTCACTTTTCAGCTAAAATGAAGCAACATCGTTCAGGAAGCTCACACGTTTCTCACTTTTAACTGAAAAGCATTGGATATTAGAGGAACTATGGTTTGTGTCAGTTTCAGAAGTAGAGTTGAACTAGATATGGTGCATTTGTGTAGGAAACACAGTTATTTTTTTTTGAACACACTCACGTTTCCTGCCTTATTAGCGACCCTAGAAATCAAGAGCGTGCTTCTTGCTCTAAAGCAGAGTGTGGTTCATGGAAGAGTACTGGGCTATTTGTTTCACTTCAGAAACAGAGTGAAATGCCAGGCTCTGTGGCTTCTTACAAGCCAGACTTCGTTTCAGGTAAACGCAGTCACTTTGCAAATAAAACGAAGCAACATCGTTCACGAAGCTCACATATTTCTCACTCTTTACTGAAAAGCATTGGATGTTAGAGCACCTGTGGTTTTTATCAGTTTCAGAAGCAGAGTTGATCTAGATATGGTCCGTGTGTGTAGGAAACACAGTTCATTTGTTTTGAGCACACTCACGTTTCCCGCATTATTAGAGAATCTAGAATGTAAGAGCGAGCTTCTTACGCTAAAGCAGAGTGTGGTTCATGGATGAGAACTGTGCTATGTCTTTCCCTTCAGAAACGGAGTGAAATGCCAGGCTCTGTGTCTTCCTACAAGCAAGAATTCTTTTCAGGTAAACGCAGTCACATTTCAGTTCAAAGGAAACTACATCATTCACGAAGCTCACACGTTTCTCACTCTTAACTGATAAGCATTGGATGTTAGATGACCTGTGGTTTTTATCAGTTTCAGAAGCAGAGTTGAACTCGATATGGTACATGTGTGTAGGAAACACAGTTCTTTTGTTCTGAGCACACTCATGTTTCCCACCTTATTAGAGACTCTAGAAAGCAAGAGCATGCTTCTTGCTCTAAAGCAGAGTGTGGTTCATGGAAGAGTACTGGGCTATTTGTTTCACTTCAGAAACAGAGTGAAATGCCAGGCCCTGTGACTTCCTACAAGCAAGACTTCGTTTCAGGTAAACGCAGTCACTTTTCAGCTAAAACGAAGCAACATAGTTCAGGAAGCTCACACGTTTCTCACTGTTAACTGAAAAGCATTGGATGTTAGATGACCTGTGGTGTGTATCAATTTCAGAAGCAGAGTTGAACTAGATATGGTCCGTCTGTGTAGGAAACTCAGTTCTTTTTTTCTGAGCACACTCACGTTTCCCACCTTATTAGAGACTCTAGAAAGCAAGAGCGTGCTTCTTGCTCTAAAGCAGAGTGTGGTTCATGGATGTGAACTGTGCTATGTCTTTCCCTTCAAAAACGGAGTGAAATGCCAGGCTCTGTGTCTTCCTACAGGCAAGACTTCTTTTCAGGTAAACGCAGTCACTTTTCAGTTCAAAGGAAACTACATCATTCACGAAGCTCACACGTTTCTCACTCTTAACTTATAAGCATTGGATGTTAGAGGACCTTTGGTTTGTATCAGTTTCAGAAGCAGAGTTGAAGTAGATATGGTGCGTGTGTGTAGGAAACACAGTTCTTTTGTTCTGAGCACACCCTCTTTTCCTGCCTTATTGGATAATCTAGAAAGCAAGAGCATGCTTCTTGCTCTAAAGCAGAGTGTGCTTCATGGAAGAGTACTGGGTTATTTGTTTCAGGTCAGAAACAGAGTGAAATTCCAGGCTCTGTGGCTTCTTACAAGCAAGATTTCGTTTCATCTAACCACAGTCACTTTTTAGCTAAAACGAAGCAACATCGTTCACGAAGCTCACACGTTTCTCACTCTTAACTGGAAATCATTGGATGTTAGAGGACCTGATGTTTGTATCAGTTTAAGAAGCAGAGTTGTACTAGATATGGTGCGTGTGTAGGAAACACAGTTCTTTTGTTCTGAGCACACTCACGTTTCCTGCCTTTTTAGAGACTCTAGAAAGCAAGAGCGTGCTTCTTGCTCTAAAGCAGAGTGTGGTTCATGGATGAGAACTGTGCTGGGTGTTTCCCTTCAGAAACGGAGTGAAATCCCAGGCTCTGTGTCTTCCTACAAGCAAGACTTCGTTTCAGGTAAACGCAGTCACTTTTCCGCTAAAATGAAGCAACATCGTTCACGAAGCTCACACGTTTCTCACTCTTAACTGAAAAGCATTGAAGGTTAGAGGACCTGATGTTTGTATCAGTTTAAGAAGCAGAGTTGAACTCGATATGGTACGTGTGTGTAGGAAACACAGTTCTTTTTTTCTGAGCCCACTCACGTTTCCCACCTTATTAGAGACTCTAGAAAGCAAGAGCGTGCTTTTTGCTCTAAAGCAGAGTGTGGTTCATGGATGAGAACTGTGCTGTGTGTTTCCATTCATGAACGGAATGAAATGCCAGGCTCTGTGTCTTCCTACAAGCAAGACTTCGTTTCAGGTAAACGCAGTCACTTTTCAGCTCAAACTAAGCTACATCGTTCAAGAAGCTCACACGTTTCTCACTCTTAACTGAAAAGCATTGGATATTAGAGGACCTATGGTTTGTATCAGTTTCAGAAGCAGAGTTGAACTAGATATGGTACGTGTGTGTAGGAAACACAGTTCTTTTATTCTGAGCACACTCACGTTTCCTGCCTTATTAAAGACTCTAGAAAGCAAGAGCATGCTTCTTGCTCTACAGCAGAGTGTGCTTCATGGGAGAGTACTGGGCTATGTGTTTCACTTCAGAAACAGAGTGAAATTCCAGGCTCTGTGACTTCCTAAAAGCAAGATTTCATTTCAGGTAAATGCAGTCACTTTTCAGCTAAAATGAAGCAACATCGTTCAGGAAGCTCACACGTTTCTCACTTTTAACTGAAAAGCATTGGATATTAGAGGAACTATGGTTTGTGTCAGTTTCAGAAGTAGAGTTGAACTAGATATGGTGCATTTGTGTAGGAAACACAGTTATTTTTTTTTGAACACACTCACGTTTCCTGCCTTATTAGCGACCCTAGAAATCAAGAGCGTGCTTCTTGCTCTAAAGCAGAGTGTGGTTCATGGAAGAGTACTGGGCTATTTGTTTCACTTCAGAAACAGAGTGAAATGCCAGGCTCTGTGGCTTCTTACAAGCCAGACTTCGTTTCAGGTAAACGCAGTCACTTTGCAAATAAAACGAAGCAACATCGTTCACGAAGCTCACATATTTCTCACTCTTTACTGAAAAGCATTGGATGTTAGAGCACCTGTGGTTTTTATCAGTTTCAGAAGCAGAGTTGATCTAGATATGGTCCGTGTGTGTAGGAAACACAGTTCATTTGTTTTGAGCACACTCACGTTTCCCGCATTATTAGAGAATCTAGAATGTAAGAGCGAGCTTCTTACGCTAAAGCAGAGTGTGGTTCATGGATGAGAACTGTGCTATGTCTTTCCCTTCAGAAACGGAGTGAAATGCCAGGCTCTGTGTCTTCCTACAAGCAAGAATTCTTTTCAGGTAAACGCAGTCACATTTCAGTTCAAAGGAAACTACATCATTCACGAAGCTCACACGTTTCTCACTCTTAACTGATAAGCATTGGATGTTAGATGACCTGTGGTTTTTATCAGTTTCAGAAGCAGAGTTGAACTCGATATGGTACATGTGTGTAGGAAACACAGTTCTTTTGTTCTGAGCACACTCATGTTTCCCACCTTATTAGAGACTCTAGAAAGCAAGAGCATGCTTCTTGCTCTAAAGCAGAGTGTGGTTCATGGAAGAGTACTGGGCTATTTGTTTCACTTCAGAAACAGAGTGAAATGCCAGGCCCTGTGACTTCCTACAAGCAAGACTTCGTTTCAGGTAAACGCAGTCACTTTTCAGCTAAAACGAAGCAACATAGTTCAGGAAGCTCACACGTTTCTCACTGTTAACTGAAAAGCATTGGATGTTAGATGACCTGTGGTGTGTATCAATTTCAGAAGCAGAGTTGAACTAGATATGGTCCGTCTGTGTAGGAAACTCAGTTCTTTTTTTCTGAGCACACTCACGTTTCCCACCTTATTAGAGACTCTAGAAAGCAAGAGCGTGCTTCTTGCTCTAAAGCAGAGTGTGGTTCATGGATGTGAACTGTGCTATGTCTTTCCCTTCAAAAACGGAGTGAAATGCCAGGCTCTGTGTCTTCCTACAGGCAAGACTTCTTTTCAGGTAAACGCAGTCACTTTTCAGTTCAAAGGAAACTACATCATTCACGAAGCTCACACGTTTCTCACTCTTAACTTATAAGCATTGGATGTTAGAGGACCTTTGGTTTGTATCAGTTTCAGAAGCAGAGTTGAAGTAGATATGGTGCGTGTGTGTAGGAAACACAGTTCTTTTGTTCTGAGCACACCCTCTTTTCCTGCCTTATTGGATAATCTAGAAAGCAAGAGCATGCTTCTTGCTCTAAAGCAGAGTGTGCTTCATGGAAGAGTACTGGGTTATTTGTTTCAGGTCAGAAACAGAGTGAAATTCCAGGCTCTGTGGCTTCTTACAAGCAAGATTTCGTTTCATCTAACCACAGTCACTTTTTAGCTAAAACGAAGCAACATCGTTCACGAAGCTCACACGTTTCTCACTCTTAACTGGAAATCATTGGATGTTAGAGGACCTGATGTTTGTATCAGTTTAAGAAGCAGAGTTGTACTAGATATGGTGCGTGTGTAGGAAACACAGTTCTTTTGTTCTGAGCACACTCACGTTTCCTGCCTTTTTAGAGACTCTAGAAAGCAAGAGCGTGCTTCTTGCTCTAAAGCAGAGTGTGGTTCATGGATGAGAACTGTGCTGGGTGTTTCCCTTCAGAAACGGAGTGAAATCCCAGGCTCTGTGTCTTCCTACAAGCAAGACTTCGTTTCAGGTAAACGCAGTCACTTTTCCGCTAAAATGAAGCAACATCGTTCACGAAGCTCACACGTTTCTCACTCTTAACTGAAAAGCATTGAAGGTTAGAGGACCTGATGTTTGTATCAGTTTAAGAAGCAGAGTTGAACTCGATATGGTACGTGTGTGTAGGAAACACAGTTCTTTTTTTCTGAGCCCACTCACGTTTCCCACCTTATTAGAGACTCTAGAAAGCAAGAGCGTGCTTTTTGCTCTAAAGCAGAGTGTGGTTCATGGATGAGAACTGTGCTGTGTGTTTCCATTCATGAACGGAATGAAATGCCAGGCTCTGTGTCTTCCTACAAGCAAGACTTCGTTTCAGGTAAACGCAGTCACTTTTCAGCTCAAACTAAGCTACATCGTTCAAGAAGCTCACACGTTTCTCACTCTTAACTGAAAAGCATTGGATATTAGAGGACCTATGGTTTGTATCAGTTTCAGAAGCAGAGTTGAACTAGATATGGTACGTGTGTGTAGGAAACACAGTTCTTTTATTCTGAGCACACTCACGTTTCCTGCCTTATTAAAGACTCTAGAAAGCAAGAGCATGCTTCTTGCTCTACAGCAGAGTGTGCTTCATGGGAGAGTACTGGGCTATGTGTTTCACTTCAGAAACAGAGTGAAATTCCAGGCTCTGTGACTTCCTAAAAGCAAGATTTCATTTCAGGTAAATGCAGTCACTTTTCAGCTAAAATGAAGCAACATCGTTCAGGAAGCTCACACGTTTCTCACTTTTAACTGAAAAGCATTGGATATTAGAGGAACTATGGTTTGTGTCAGTTTCAGAAGTAGAGTTGAACTAGATATGGTGCATTTGTGTAGGAAACACAGTTATTTTTTTTTGAACACACTCACGTTTCCTGCCTTATTAGCGACCCTAGAAATCAAGAGCGTGCTTCTTGCTCTAAAGCAGAGTGTGGTTCATGGAAGAGTACTGGGCTATTTGTTTCACTTCAGAAACAGAGTGAAATGCCAGGCTCTGTGGCTTCTTACAAGCCAGACTTCGTTTCAGGTAAACGCAGTCACTTTGCAAATAAAACGAAGCAACATCGTTCACGAAGCTCACATATTTCTCACTCTTTACTGAAAAGCATTGGATGTTAGAGCACCTGTGGTTTTTATCAGTTTCAGAAGCAGAGTTGATCTAGATATGGTCCGTGTGTGTAGGAAACACAGTTCATTTGTTTTGAGCACACTCACGTTTCCCGCATTATTAGAGAATCTAGAATGTAAGAGCGAGCTTCTTACGCTAAAGCAGAGTGTGGTTCATGGATGAGAACTGTGCTATGTCTTTCCCTTCAGAAACGGAGTGAAATGCCAGGCTCTGTGTCTTCCTACAAGCAAGAATTCTTTTCAGGTAAACGCAGTCACATTTCAGTTCAAAGGAAACTACATCATTCACGAAGCTCACACGTTTCTCACTCTTAACTGATAAGCATTGGATGTTAGATGACCTGTGGTTTTTATCAGTTTCAGAAGCAGAGTTGAACTCGATATGGTACATGTGTGTAGGAAACACAGTTCTTTTGTTCTGAGCACACTCATGTTTCCCACCTTATTAGAGACTCTAGAAAGCAAGAGCGTGTGGTTCTTGGATGAGAACTGTGCTGTGTGTTTCCCTTCAGGAACGGAATGAAATGCCAGGCTCTGTGTCTTCCTACAAGCAAGACTTCGTTTCAGGTAAAAGCAGTCACTTTTCAGCTCAAACGAAGCTACATCGTTCATGAAGCTCACACGTTGCTCACTCTTAACTGAAAAGCATTGGATGTTAGAGGACCTATGGTTGTATCAGTTTCAGAAGCAGAGTTGAACTAGATATGGTGCGTGTGTGTAGGAAACACAGTTCTTTTTTTCTGAGCACACTCATGTTTCTTGCCTTATTAGAGACACTAGAAAGCAAGAGCATGCTTCTTGCTCTAAAGCAGAGTGTGGTTCATGGAAGAGTACTGGGCTATTTGTTTCACTTCAGAAACAGAGTGAAATGCCAGGCTCTGTGACTTCCTACAAGCAGGACTTCGTTTCTGGTAAACGCAGTCAGTTTTCAGCTAAAACGAAGCACCATCGTTCACGAAGCTCACACCTTTCTCACTGTTAACTGAAAAGCATTGGATGTTAGATGACCTGTGGGTTTTATCAGTTTCCGAAGCAGAGTTGAACTAGATATGGTACGTGTGTGTAGGAAACACAGTTCATTTGTTCTGAGCACACTCACTTTTCCTACCTTATTAGAGATTCTGGAAAGCAAGTGTGTGCTTCTTGCTCTAAAGCAGATTGTGGTTCATGGATGAGAACTGTGCTGTGTGTTTCCCTTCAGAAACGGAATGAAATGCCAGGATCTGTGTCTTCCTACAAGCAAGACTTCTTTTCAGGTAAACGCAGTCACTTTTCAGCTCAAAGGAAGCTACATCGTTCACGAAGCTCACACGTTTCTCACTCTTAACTGAAAAGCATTGGATGTTAGAGGACCTATGGTTTGTATCAGTTTCAGAAGCAGAGTTGAAGTAGATATGGTGCGTGTGTGTAGGAAACACAGTTCTTTTGTTCTGAGCACACCCTCTTTTCCTGCCTTATTGGATAATCTAGAAAGCAAGAGCATGCTTCTTGCTCTAAAGCAGAGTGTGCTTCATGGAAGAGTACTGGGTTATTTGTTTCAGGTCAGAAACAGAGTGAAATTCCAGGCTCTGTGGCTTCTTACAAGCAAGATTTCGTTTCATCTAACCACAGTCACTTTTTAGCTAAAACGAAGCAACATCGTTCACGAAGCTCACACGTTTCTCACTCTTAACTGGAAATCATTGGATGTTAGAGGACCTGATGTTTGTATCAGTTTAAGAAGCAGAGTTGTACTAGATATGGTGCGTGTGTAGGAAACACAGTTCTTTTGTTCTGAGCACACTCACGTTTCCTGCCTTTTTAGAGACTCTAGAAAGCAAGAGCGTGCTTCTTGCTCTAAAGCAGAGTGTGGTTCATGGATGAGAACTGTGCTGGGTGTTTCCCTTCAGAAACGGAGTGAAATCCCAGGCTCTGTGTCTTCCTACAAGCAAGACTTCGTTTCAGGTAAACGCAGTCACTTTTCCGCTAAAATGAAGCAACATCGTTCACGAAGCTCACACGTTTCTCACTCTTAACTGAAAAGCATTGAAGGTTAGAGGACCTGATGTTTGTATCAGTTTAAGAAGCAGAGTTGAACTAGATATGGTACGTGTGTGTAGGAAACACAGTTCTTTTTTTCTGAGCCCACTCACGTTTCCCACCTTATTAGAGACTCTAGAAAGCAAGAGCGTGCTTTTTGCTCTAAAGCAGAGTGTGGTTCATGGATGAGAACTGTCCTGTGTGTTTCCATTCATGAACGGAATGAAATGCCAGGCTCTGTGTCTTCCTACAAGCAAGACTTCGTTTCAGGTAAACGCAGTCACTTTTCAGCTCAAACTAAGCTACATCGTTCAAGAAGCTCACACGTTTCTCACTCTTAACTGAAAAGCATTGGATATTAGAGGACCTATGGTTTGTATCAGTTTCAGAAGCAGAGTTGAACTAGATATGGTACGTGTGTGTAGGAAACACAGTTCTTTTATTCTGAGCACACTCACGTTTCCTGCCTTATTAAAGACTCTAGAAAGCAAGAGCATGCTTCTTGCTCTACAGCAGAGTGTGCTTCATGGGAGAGTACTGGGCTATTTGTTTCACTTCAGAAACAGAGTGAAATTCCAGGCTCTGTGACTTCCTAAAAGCAAGATTTCATTTCAGGTAAATGCAGTCACTTTTCAGCTAAAATGAAGCAACATCGTTCAGGAAGCTCACACGTTTCTCACTTTTAACTGAAAAGCATTGGATATTAGAGGAACTATGGTTTGTGTCAGTTTCAGAAGTAGAGTTGAACTAGATATGGTGCATTTGTGTAGGAAACACAGTTATTTTTTTTTGAACACACTCACGTTTCCTGCCTTATTAGCGACCCTAGAAATCAAGAGCGTGCTTCTTGCTCTAAAGCAGAGTGTGGTTCATGGAAGAGTACTGGGCTATTTGTTTCACTTCAGAAACAGAGTGAAATGCCAGGCTCTGTGGCTTCTTACAAGCCAGACTTCGTTTCAGGTAAACGCAGTCACTTTGCAAATAAAACGAAGCAACATCGTTCACGAAGCTCACATATTTCTCACTCTTTACTGAAAAGCATTGGATGTTAGAGCACCTGTGGTTTTTATCAGTTTCAGAAGCAGAGTTGATCTAGATATGGTCCGTGTGTGTAGGAAACACAGTTCATTTGTTTTGAGCACACTCACGTTTCCCGCATTATTAGAGAATCTAGAATGTAAGAGCGAGCTTCTTACGCTAAAGCAGAGTGTGGTTCATGGATGAGAACTGTGCTATGTCTTTCCCTTCAGAAACGGAGTGAAATGCCAGGCTCTGTGTCTTCCTACAAGCAAGAATTCTTTTCAGGTAAACGCAGTCACATTTCAGTTCAAAGGAAACTACATCATTCACGAAGCTCACACGTTTCTCACTCTTAACTGATAAGCATTGGATGTTAGATGACCTGTGGTTTTTATCAGTTTCAGAAGCAGAGTTGAACTCGATATGGTACATGTGTGTAGGAAACACAGTTCTTTTGTTCTGAGCACACTCACGTTTCCCAACTTATTAGAGATTCTAGAAAGCAAGAGCGTGCTTCTTGCTCTAAAGCAGATTGTGGTTCATGGATGAGAACTGTGCTGTGTGTTTCCCTTCAGAAACGGAATGAAATGCCAGGATCTGTGTCTTCCTACAAGCAAGACTTCTTTTCAGGTAAACGCAGTCACTTTTCAGCTCAAAGGAAGCTACATCGTTCACGAAGCTCACACGTTTCTCACTCTTAACTGAAAAGCATTGGATGTTAGAGGACCTATGGTTTGTATCAGTTTCAGAAGCAGAGTTGAAGTAGAAATGGTGCGTGTGTGTAGGAAACACAGTTCTTTTGTTCTGAGCACACCCTCTTTTCCTGCCTTATTGGATAATCTAGAAAGCAAGAGCATGCTTCTTGCTCTAAAGCAGAGTGTGCTTCATGGAAGAGTACTGGGTTATTTGTTTCAGGTCAGAAACAGAGTGAAATTCCAGGCTCTGTGGCTTCTTACAAGCAAGATTTCGTTTCATCTAACCACAGTCACTTTTTAGCTAAAACGAAGCAACATCGTTCACGAAGCTCACACGTTTCTCACTCTTAACTGGAAATCATTGGATGTTAGAGGACCTGATGTTTGTATCAGTTTAAGAAGCAGAGTTGTACTAGATATGGTGCGTGTGTAGGAAACACAGTTCTTTTGTTCTGAGCACACTCACGTTTCCTGCCTTTTTAGAGACTCTAGAAAGCAAGAGCGTGCTTCTTGCTCTAAAGCAGAGTGTGGTTCATGGATGAGAACTGTGCTGGGTGTTTCCCTTCAGAAACGGAGTGAAATCCCAGGCTCTGTGTCTTCCTACAAGCAAGACTTCGTTTCAGGTAAACGCAGTCACTTTTCCGCTAAAATGAAGCAACATCGTTCACGAAGCTCACACGTTTCTCACTCTTAACTGAAAAGCATTGAAGGTTAGAGGACCTGATGTTTGTATCAGTTTAAGAAGCAGAGTTGAACTAGATATGGTACGTGTGTGTAGGAAACACAGTTCTTTTTTTCTGAGCCCACTCACGTTTCCCACCTTATTAGAGACTCTAGAAAGCAAGAGCGTGCTTTTTGCTCTAAAGCAGAGTGTGGTTCATGGATGAGAACTGTGCTGTGTGTTTCCATTCATGAACGGAATGAAATGCCAGGCTCTGTGTCTTCCTACAAGCAAGACTTCGTTTCAGGTAAACGCAGTCACTTTTCAGCTCAAACTAAGCTACATCGTTCAAGAAGCTCACACGTTTCTCACTCTTAACTGAAAAGCATTGGATATTAGAGGACCTATGGTTTGTATCAGTTTCAGAAGCAGAGTTGAACTAGATATGGTACGTGTGTGTAGGAAACACAGTTCTTTTATTCTGAGCACACTCACGTTTCCTGCCTTATTAAAGACTCTAGAAAGCAAGAGCATGCTTCTTGCTCTACAGCAGAGTGTGCTTCATGGGAGAGTACTGGGCTATGTGTTTCACTTCAGAAACAGAGTGAAATTCCAGGCTCTGTGACTTCCTAAAAGCAAGATTTCATTTCAGGTAAATGCAGTCACTTTTCAGCTAAAATGAAGCAACATCGTTCAGGAAGCTCACACGTTTCTCACTTTTAACTGAAAAGCATTGGATATTAGAGGAACTATGGTTTGTGTCAGTTTCAGAAGTAGAGTTGAACTAGATATGGTGCATTTGTGTAGGAAACACAGTTATTTTTTTTTTGAACACACTCACGTTTCCTGCCTTATTAGCGACCCTAGAAATCAAGAGCGTGCTTCTTGCTCTAAAGCAGAGTGTGGTTCATGGAAGAGTACTGGGCTATTTGTTTCACTTCAGAAACAGAGTGAAATGCCAGGCTCTGTGGCTTCTTACAAGCCAGACTTCGTTTCAGGTAAACGCAGTCACTTTGCAGCTAAAACGAAGCAACATCGTTCACGAAGCTCACATATTTCTCACTCTTTACTGAAAAGCATTGGATGTTAGAGCACCTGTGGTTTTTATCAGTTTCAGAAGCAGAGTTGATCTAGATATGGTCCGTGTGTGTAGGAAACACAGTTCATTTGTTTTGAGCACACTCACGTTTCCCGCATTATTAGAGAATCTAGAATGTAAGAGCGAGCTTCTTACGCTAAAGCAGAGTGTGGTTCATGGATGAGAACTGTGCTATGTCTTTCCCTTAAGAAACAGAGTGAAATGCCAGGCTCTGTGTCTTCCTACAAGCAAGAATTCTTTTCAGGTAAACGCAGTCACATTTCAGTTCAAAGGAAACTACATCATTCACGAAGCTCACACGTTTCTCACTCTTAACTGATAAGCATTGGATGTTAGATGACCTGTGGTTTTTATCAGTTTCAGAAGCAGAGTTGAACTCGATATGGTACATGTGTGTAGGAAACACAGTTCTTTTGTTCTGAGCACACTCATGTTTCCCACCTTATTAGAGACTCTAGAAAGCAAGAGCGTGTGGTTCTTGGATGAGAACTGTGCTGTGTGTTTCCCTTCAGGAACGGAATGAAATGCCAGGCTCTGTGTCTTCCTACAAGCAAGACTTCGTTTCAGGTAAAAGCAGTCACTTTTCAGCTCAAACGAAGCTACATCGTTCATGAAGCTCACACGTTGCTCACTCTTAACTGAAAAGCATTGGATGTTAGAGGACCTATGGTTGTATCAGTTTCAGAAGCAGAGTTGAACTAGATATGGTGCGTGTGTGTAGGAAACACAGTTCTTTTTTTCTGAGCACACTCATGTTTCTTGCCTTATTAGAGACACTAGAAAGCAAGAGCATGCTTCTTGCTCTAAAGATGAGTGTGGTTCATGGAAGAGTACTGGGCTATTTGTTTCACTTCAGAAACAGAGTGAAATGCCAGGCCCTGTGACTTCCTACAAGCAAGACTTCGTTTCAGGTAAACGCAGTCACTTTTCAACTAAAACGAAGCAACATAGTTCAGGAAGCTCACACGTTTCTCACTGTTAACTGAAAAGCATTGGATGTTAGATGACCTGTGGTGTGTATCAATTTCAGAAGCAGAGTTGAACTAGATATGGTCCGTGTGTGTAGGAAACTCAGTTCTTTTTTTCTGAGCACACTCACGTTTCCCCCCTTATTAGAGACTCTAGAAAGCAAGAGCGTGCTTCTTGCTCTAAAGCAGAGTGTGGTTCATGGATGTGAACTATGCTATGTCTTTCCCTTCAGAAACGGAGTGAAATGCCAGGCTCTGTGTCTTCCTACAAGCAAGACTTCTTTTCAGGTAAACGCAGTCACTTTTCAGTTCAAAGGAAACTACATCATTCACGAAGCTCACACGTTTCTCACTCTTAACTTATAAGCATTGGATGTTAGATGACCTGTGGGTTTCATCAGTTTCCGAAGCAGAGTTGAACTAGATATGGTACGTGTGTGTAGGAAACACAGTTCATTTGTTCTGAGCACACTCACTTTTCCTACCTTATTAGAGATTCTGGAAAGCAAGTGTGTGCTTCTTGCTCTAAAGCAGATTGTGGTTCATGGATGAGAACTGGGTTATTTGTTTCAGGTCAGAAACAGAGTGAAATTCCAGGCTCTGTGGCTTCTTACAAGCAAGATTTCGTTTCATCTAACCACAGTCACTTTTTAGCTAAAACGAAGCAACATCGTTCACGAAGCTCACACGTTTCTCACTCTTAACTGGAAATCATTGGATGTTAGAGGACCTGATGTTTGTATCAGTTTAAGAAGCAGAGTTGAACTAGATATGGTACGTGTGTGTAGGAAACACAGTTCTTTTTTTCTGAGCCCACTCACGTTTCCCACCTTATTAGAGACTCTAGAAAGCAAGAGCGTGCTTTTTGCTCTAAAGCAGAGTGTGGTTCATGGATGAGAACTGTGCTGTGTGTTTCCATTCATGAACGGAATGAAATGCCAGGCTCTGTGTCTTCCTACAAGCAAGACTTCGTTTCAGGTAAACGCAGTCACTTTTCAGCTCAAACTAAGCTACATCGTTCAAGAAGCTCACACGTTTCTCACTCTTAACTGAAAAGCATTGGATATTAGAGGACCTATGGTTTGTATCAGTTTCAGAAGCAGAGTTGAACTAGATATGGTACGTGTGTGTAGGAAACACAGTTCTTTTATTCTGAGCACACTCACGTTTCCTGCCTTATTAAAGACTCTAGAAAGCAAGAGCATGCTTCTTGCTCTACAGCAGAGTGTGCTTCATGGGAGAGTACTGGGCTATGTGTTTCACTTCAGAAACAGAGTGAAATTCCAGGCTCTGTGACTTCCTAAAAGCAAGATTTCATTTCAGGTAAATGCAGTCACTTTTCAGCTAAAATGAAGCAACATCGTTCAGGAAGCTCACACGTTTCTCACTTTTAACTGAAAAGCATTGGATATTAGAGGAACTATGGTTTGTGTCAGTTTCAGAAGTAGAGTTGAACTAGATATGGTGCATTTGTGTAGGAAACACAGTTATTTTTTTTTGAACACACTCACGTTTCCTGCCTTATTAGCGACCCTAGAAATCAAGAGCGTGCTTCTTGCTCTAAAGCAGAGTGTGGTTCATGGAAGAGTACTGGGCTATTTGTTTCACTTCAGAAACAGAGTGAAATGCCAGGCTCTGTGGCTTCTTACAAGCCAGACTTCGTTTCAGGTAAACGCAGTCACTTTGCAAATAAAACGAAGCAACATCGTTCACGAAGCTCACATATTTCTCACTCTTTACTGAAAAGCATTGGATGTTAGAGCACCTGTGGTTTTTATCAGTTTCAGAAGCAGAGTTGATCTAGATATGGTCCGTGTGTGTAGGAAACACAGTTCATTTGTTTTGAGCACACTCACGTTTCCCGCATTATTAGAGAATCTAGAATGTAAGAGCGAGCTTCTTACGCTAAAGCAGAGTGTGGTTCATGGATGAGAACTGTGCTATGTCTTTCCCTTCAGAAACGGAGTGAAATGCCAGGCTCTGTGTCTTCCTACAAGCAAGAATTCTTTTCAGGTAAACGCAGTCACATTTCAGTTCAAAGGAAACTACATCATTCACGAAGCTCACACGTTTCTCACTCTTAACTGATAAGCATTGGATGTTAGATGACCTGTGGTTTTTATCAGTTTCAGAAGCAGAGTTGAACTCGATATGGTACATGTGTGTAGGAAACACAGTTCTTTTGTTCTGAGAACACTCACGTTTCCCAACTTATTAGAGACTCTAGAAAGCAAGAGAGATGGTACGTGTGTTTAGGAAACACAGTACTTTTGTTCTGAGCACACTCTCGTTTCCTGCCCTATTGGATAATCTAGAAAGCAAGAGCATGCTTCTTGCTCTAAAGCAGAGTGTGGTTCATGGAAGAGTACTGGGCTATTTGTTTCAGATCAGAAACAGAGTGAAATGCCAGGCTCTGTGGCTTCTTACAAGCAAGACTTCGTTTCATCTAAACGCAGTCACTTTTTAGCTAAAACGAAGCAACATCATTCACGAAGCTCACACGTTTCTCACTCTTAACTGAAAAGCATTGGATGTTAGAGGACCTGATGTTTGTATCAGTTTCAGAAGCAGAGTTGTACTAGATATGGTGCGTGTGTAGGTAACACAGTTCTTTTGTTCTGAGCACACTCACGTTTCCTGCCTTATGAGAGACTCTAGAAAGCAAGAGCGTGCTTCTTGCTCTAAAGCAGAGTGTGGTTCATGGATGAGAACTGTGCTGTGTGTTTCCCTTCAGAAACGGAGTGAAATCCCAGGCTCTGTGTCTTCCTACAAGCAAGACTTCGTTTCTGGTAAACGTAGTCACTTTTCAGCTCATACTACGCTACATCATTCACTAAGTTCACACGTTTCTCGCTCTGAACTGAAAAGCATTGGATGTTAGAGGACCTGGGGTTTGTATCAATTTCAGAAGCAGAGTTGAACAGATATGGTCCGTGTGGGTAGAAAACTCAGTTCTTTTGGTCTGAGCACACTCATGTTTCCCGCCTTATTAGAGACTCTTCAAAGAAAGAGCGTGCTTCTTACACTAAACCAGAGTGTGGTTCATGGATGAGAACTGTGTTATGTCTTTCCCTTCAGAAACGGAGTGAAATGCCAGGCTTGTGTCTTCCTACAAGCAATACTTCTTTTCAGGTAAACACAGTCACATTTCAGTTCAAAGGAAACTACATCATTCACAAAGCTCACACGTTTCTCACTCTTAACTGAAAAGAATTGGATGTTAGAGGACCTGATGTTTGTATCAGTTTAAGAAGAGAGTTGTACTAGATATGGTGCGTGTGTAGGAAACACAGTTCTTTTTTACTGAGCACACTCACGTTTCCTGCCTTATTAGAGATTCTAGAAAGCAAGAGCGTGCTTCTTGCTCTAAAGCAGAGTGTGGTTCATGGATGAAAACTGTGCTGTGTGTTTCCCTTCAGAAACGGAGTGAAATCCCAGGCTCTGTGTCTTCCTACAACCAAGACTTCGTTTCAGGTAAACACAGTCACTTTTCAGCTCAAACTAAGCTACATCGTTCACTAAGCTCACACGTTTCTTGCTCTGAACTGAAAAGCATTGGATGTTAGAGGACCTGTGGTTTGTATCAGTTTCAGAAGCAAAGTTGAACTAGATATGGTCCATGTGTATAGGAAACACAGTTCTTTTGTTCTGAGTACACTCACATTTCACGCCTTAGTAGAGACTCTAGAAAGCAAAAGCATGCTTCTTGCTCTAAAGCAGAGTGTGGTTCACGGAAGAGTACTGGGCTATTTGTTTCACTTCAGAAACAGAGTGAAATGCCAGGTTCTGTGGCTTCTTACAAGCCAGACTTCGTTTCAGGTAAACGCACTCACTTTTCAGCTAAAACGAAGCAACATCGTTCAGGAAGCTCACACGTTTCTCACTGTTAACTGAAAAGCATTGGATGTTAGAGGACCTGGGGTTTGTATCAATTTCAGAAGCAGAGTTGAACAGATATGGTCTGTGTGTGTAGAAAACACGGTTCTTTTGTTCTGAGCACAATCACGTTTCCCGCCTTATTAGAGACTCTAGAAATCAACAGCGTACTTCTGGCTCTAAAGCAGAGTGTGTTTCATGGATGAGAACTGTGCTGTGTATTTCCCTTCAGAAACGGAGTTCAATGCCAGGCTCTGAGTCTTCCTCCAAGCAAGAGTTCGTTTCGGGTAAACGCACTCAGTTTCAGCTCAAAGGAAGCTACATCTTTCACGAAGCTCACACGTTTTTCTCTCTTAACTGAGAAGCATTGGATGTTAGAGGACCTGTGGTTTGTATCAGTTTCAGAAGCAGAGTTGAACTAGCTATGGTCAATGTATGTCGGAAACACGGTTCTTTTGTTCTGAGCTCACACACGTTTCCTGCCTTATTAGAGACTCTGGAAAGCAAGAGCGTGCTTCTTGCTTTAAAGAAGAGTGTTTTTCATGGAAGAGAACCGTGTTGTGTGTTTCCCTTCATAAACGGAGTTAAATGCCAGGCTCTGTGGCTTCCTACAAGAAATACTTCGTTTCAGGTAAACACACTCACTTTTTAGATCAAAAGAAGCAACATCGTACACAAAGCTCACACGTTTCTCGCTCTTAACTGAAAAGCATTGGATGTTAGAGGACCTGTGGTTTGTATCAGTTTCAGAACCAGAGTTGAACTAGATATGGTCCGTGTGTGTAGGAAACACAGTTCTTTTGTTCTGAGCACACTCACGTTTCCCGCCTTATTAGTGACTCTAGAAAGCAAGAGCGTGCTTATTGCTCTAAAGCAGAGTGTGTTTCATGGATGAGAACTGTGCTGTGTTTTTCCATTCAGAAAAGGAGTTAAATGCCAGGCTCTGTGTCTTTTACAATCAAGACTCGTTTCGGTTATAAGAACTCACTTTCAGCTCAAACGAAGCTTCATTGTTGACGAAGCTCACACGTTTTTCTCTCTTAACTGAAAAGCATTGGATGTTAGAGGACCTGTGGTTTGTATCAGTTTCAGAAGCAGAGTTGAACTAGATATGGTCAATGTATGTAGGAAACATGGTTATTTTGTTCTGAGCTCACTCACGTTTCCTGCCTTATTAGAGACTCTATAAAGCAAGAGCGTGCTTCTTGCTCTAAAGCAGAGTGTGTTTCATGGATGAGAACTGTGCTGTGTGTTTCCCTTCAGAAACGGAGTTAAATGCCAGGCTCTGTGTCTTTTACAATCAAGACTTCGTTTCGGGTATAAGAACTAACTTTCAGCTCAAACGAAGCTACATCTTTCACGAAGCTCACACGTTTTTCTCTCTTAACTGAGAAGCATTGGATGTTAGAGGACCTGTGGTTTGTATCAGTTTCAGAAGCAGAGTTGAACTAGCTATGGTCAATGTGCGTAGGAAACACGGTTCTTTTGTTCTGAGCTCACTCACGTTTCCAGCCTAATTAGAGACTCTGGAAAGCAAGAGCGTGCTTCTTGCTTTAAAGAAGAGTGTTTTTCATGGAAGAGAACCGTGCTGTGTGTTTCCCTTCAGAAACGGATTTAAATGCCAAGCTCTTTGTCTTTTTCAATCAAGACTTCGTTTCGGGTAAACACACTCACTATCATCTCAAACGAAGCTACATCGTTTACGAAGCTCACACGTTTCTCGCCCTTAACTGAAAAGCATTGGATGTTAGAGGACCTGTGGTTTGTATCAGTTTCAGAAGCAGAGTTGAACTAGGTATCGTCCGTGAGTGTAGGAAACACGTTTCTTTTGTTCTGAGCCCACTCACGTTTCCCGCCTTATTAGAGACTCTAG
Source organism: Onychomys arenicola (assembly GCA_949786405.1). NCBI lineage: Eukaryota > Metazoa > Chordata > Mammalia > Rodentia > Cricetidae > Onychomys > Onychomys arenicola. The sequence goes on from CATKUM010000045.1 coordinate 2,194,165, forward strand.
AAAGCAAGAGCATGATTCTTGCTCTAAAGCAGAGTGTGTTTCATGGATGAGAACTTTGCTGTGTATTTCCCTTCAGAAACGGAGTTAAATGCCAGGCTCTGAGTCTTCCTCCAAGCAAGAGTCCGTTTCGGGTAAACGCACTCAGTTTCAGCTCAAACAATGCTACATCTTTCACGAAGCTCACACGTTTTTCTCTCTTAACTGAGAAGCATTGGATGTTAGAGGACCTGTGGTTTGTATCAGTTTCAGAAGCAGAGTTGAACTAGCTATGGTCAATGTATGTAGGAAACACGGTTCTTTTGTTCTGAGCTCACTCACTTTTCCTGCCTTATTAGAGACTCTGGAAAGCAAGAGCGTGCTTCTTGCTTTAAAGAAGAGTGTTTTTCATGGAAGAGAACCGTGTTGTGTGTTTCCCTTCATAAACGGAGTTAAATGCCAGGCTCTGTGTCTTCCTACAAGCAAGACTTCGTTTCAGGTAAACACACTCACTTTTTAGATCAAAAGAAGCAACATCGTACACGAAGCTCACACGTTTCTCGCTCTTAACTGAAAAGCATTGGATGTTAGAGGACCTGTGGTTTGTATCAGTTTCAGAAGCAGAGTTGAACTAGATATGGTCCGTGTGTGTAGGAAACTAAGTTCTTTTGTTCTGAGCACAGTCACGTTTCCCGCCTTATTAGTGACTCTAGAAAGCAAGAGCGTGCTTATTGCTCTAAAGCACTGTGTGTTTCATGGATGAGAAATGTGCTGTGTTTTTCCCTTCAGAAACGGAGTTAAATGCCAGGCTCTGTGTCTTTTACAATCAAGACTTCGTTTCGGTTATAAGAACTCACTTTCAGCTCAAAGGAAGCTTCATTGTTGACGAAGCCCACACGTTTTTCTCTCTTAACTGAGAAGCATTGGATGTTGGAGGACCTGTGGTTTGTATCAGTTTCAGAAGCAGAGTTGAACTAGATATGGTCAATGTGTGTAGGAAACACGGTTCTTTTTTCTGAGCTCACTCACGTTTCCTGCCTTATTAGAGACTCTATAAAGCAAGAGCATGCTTCTTGCTTTAAAGAAGAGTGTGTTTCATGGATGAGCACTGTGCTGTGTGTTTCCCTTCAGAAACGGAGTTAAATGCCAGGCTCTGCGTCTTCCTACTAGCAAGACTTCGTTTCAGGTAAACGCACTCACTTTTCAGATCAAAGGAAGCTACATCGCTCACGAAGCTCACACGTTTCTCGCTCTTAACTGAAAAGCATTGGATGTTAGAGGACCTGTGGTTTGTATCAGTTTCAGAAGCAGAGTTGAACTAGATATGGTCCGTGTGTGTAGGAAACACGGTTCTTTTGTTCTGAGCACAGTCATGTTTCCTGCCTTATTAGAGACTCTAGAATGCAAGAGCATGCTTCTTGCTCTAAAGCAGAGTGTGGTTCATGGAAGAGTACTGGGCTATTTGTTTCACTTCAGAAACAGAGTGAAATGCCAGGCTCTGTGACTTCCTACAAGCAAGACTTCGTTTCAGGTAAACGCAGTCAGTTTTCAGCTAAAACGAAGCAACATCGTTCAGGAAGCTCACACGTTTCTCACTGTTCACTGAAAAGCATTGGATGTTAGATTACCTGTGGTTTTTATCAGTTTCAGAAGCAGAGTTGAACTAGATATGGTGCGTGTGTGTAGGAAACACAGTTCTTTTGTTCTGAGCCCACTCTCGTTTCCTGCCTTATTGGATAATCTAGAAAGCAAGAGCATGCTTCTTGCTCTAAAGCAGAGTGTGGTTCATGGAAGAGTACTGGGCTATTTGTTTCACTTCAGAAACAGAGTGAAATGCCAGGCTCTGTGGCTTCTTACAAGCCAGACTTCGTTTCAGGTAAACGCAGTCACTTTGCAAATAAAACGAAGCAACATCGTTCACGAAGCTCACATATTTCTCACTCTTTACTGAAAAGCATTGGATGTTAGAGCACCTGTGGTTTTTATCAGTTTCAGAAGCAGAGTTGATCTAGATATGGTCCGTGTGTGTAGGAAACACAGTTCATTTGTTTTGAGCACACTCACGTTTCCCGCATTATTAGAGAATCTAGAATGTAAGAGCGAGCTTCTTACGCTAAAGCAGAGTGTGGTTCATGGATGAGAACTGTGCTATGTCTTTCCCTTCAGAAACGGAGTGAAATGCCAGGCTCTGTGTCTTCCTACAAGCAAGAATTCTTTTCAGGTAAACGCAGTCACATTTCAGTTCAAAGGAAACTACATCATTCACGAAGCTCACACGTTTCTCACTCTTAACTGATAAGCATTGGATGTTAGATGACCTGTGGTTTTTATCAGTTTCAGAAGCAGAGTTGAACTCGATATGGTACATGTGTGTAGGAAACACAGTTCTTTTGTTCTGAGAACACTCACGTTTCCCAACTTATTAGAGACTCTAGAAAGCAAGAGAGATGGTACGTGTGTTTAGGAAACACAGTACTTTTGTTCTGAGCACACTCTCGTTTCCTGCCCTATTGGATAATCTAGAAAGCAAGAGCATGCTTCTTGCTCTAAAGCAGAGTGTGGTTCATGGAAGAGTACTGGGCTATTTGTTTCAGATCAGAAACAGAGTGAAATGCCAGGCTCTGTGGCTTCTTACAAGCAAGACTTCGTTTCATCTAAACGCAGTCACTTTTTAGCTAAAACGAAGCAACATCATTCACGAAGCTCACACGTTTCTCACTCTTAACTGAAAAGCATTGGATGTTAGAGGACCTGATGTTTGTATCAGTTTCAGAAGCAGAGTTGTACTAGATATGGTGCGTGTGTAGGTAACACAGTTCTTTTGTTCTGAGCACACTCACGTTTCCTGCCTTATGAGAGACTCTAGAAAGCAAGAGCGTGCTTCTTGCTCTAAAGCAGAGTGTGGTTCATGGATGAGAACTGTGCTGTGTGTTTCCCTTCAGAAACGGAGTGAAATCCCAGGCTCTGTGTCTTCCTACAAGCAAGACTTCGTTTCTGGTAAACGTAGTCACTTTTCAGCTCATACTACGCTACATCATTCACTAAGTTCACACGTTTCTCGCTCTGAACTGAAAAGCATTGGATGTTAGAGGACCTGGGGTTTGTATCAATTTCAGAAGCAGAGTTGAACAGATATGGTCCGTGTGGGTAGAAAACTCAGTTCTTTTGGTCTGAGCACACTCATGTTTCCCGCCTTATTAGAGACTCTTCAAAGAAAGAGCGTGCTTCTTACACTAAACCAGAGTGTGGTTCATGGATGAGAACTGTGTTATGTCTTTCCCTTCAGAAACGGAGTGAAATGCCAGGCTTGTGTCTTCCTACAAGCAATACTTCTTTTCAGGTAAACACAGTCACATTTCAGTTCAAAGGAAACTACATCATTCACAAAGCTCACACGTTTCTCACTCTTAACTGAAAAGAATTGGATGTTAGAGGACCTGATGTTTGTATCAGTTTAAGAAGAGAGTTGTACTAGATATGGTGCGTGTGTAGGAAACACAGTTCTTTTTTACTGAGCACACTCACATTTCCTGCCTTATTAGAGATTCTAGAAAGCAAGAGCGTGCTTCTTGCTCTAAAGCAGAGTGTGGTTCATGGATGAAAACTGTGCTGTGTGTTTCCCTTCAGAAACGGAGTGAAATCCCAGGCTCTGTGTCTTCCTACAACCAAGACTTCGTTTCAGGTAAACACAGTCACTTTTCAGCTCAAACTAAGCTACATCGTTCACTAAGCTCACACGTTTCTTGCTCTGAACTGAAAAGCATTGGATGTTAGAGGACCTGTGGTTTGTATCAGTTTCAGAAGCAAAGTTGAACTAGATATGGTCCATGTGTATAGGAAACACAGTTCTTTTGTTCTGAGTACACTCACATTTCACGCCTTAGTAGAGACTCTAGAAAGCAAAAGCATGCTTCTTGCTCTAAAGCAGAGTGTGGTTCACGGAAGAGTACTGGGCTATTTGTTTCACTTCAGAAACAGAGTGAAATGCCAGGTTCTGTGGCTTCTTACAAGCCAGACTTCGTTTCAGGTAAACGCACTCACTTTTCAGCTAAAACGAAGCAACATCGTTCAGGAAGCTCACACGTTTCTCACTGTTAACTGAAAAGCATTGGATGTTAGAGGACCTGGGGTTTGTATCAATTTCAGAAGCAGAGTTGAACAGATATGGTCTGTGTGTGTAGAAAACACGGTTCTTTTGTTCTGAGCACAATCACGTTTCCCGCCTTATTAGAGACTCTAGAAATCAACAGCGTACTTCTGGCTCTAAAGCAGAGTGTGTTTCATGGATGAGAACTGTGCTGTGTATTTCCCTTCAGAAACGGAGTTCAATGCCAGGCTCTGAGTCTTCCTCCAAGCAAGAGTCCGTTTCGGGTAAACGCACTCAGTTTCAGCTCAAACAATGCTACATCTTTCACGAAGCTCACACGTTTTTCTCTCTTAACTGAGAAGCATTGGATGTTAGAGGACCTGTGGTTTGTATCAGTTTCAGAAGCAGAGTTGAACTAGCTATGGTCAATGTATGTAGGAAACACGGTTCTTTTGTTCTGAGCTCACTCACTTTTCCTGCCTTATTAGAGACTCTGGAAAGCAAGAGCGTGCTTCTTGCTTTAAAGAAGAGTGTTTTTCATGGAAGAGAACCGTGTTGTGTGTTTCCCTTCATAAACGGAGTTAAATGCCAGGCTCTGTGTCTTCCTACAAGCAAGACTTCGTTTCAGGTAAACACACTCACTTTTTAGATCAAAAGAAGCAACATCGTACACGAAGCTCACACGTTTCTCGCTCTTAACTGAAAAGCATTGGATGTTAGAGGACCTGTGGTTTGTATCAGTTTCAGAACCAGAGTTGAACTAGATATGGTCCGTGTGTGTAGGAAACTAAGTTCTTTTGTTCTGAGCACAGTCACGTTTCCCGCCTTATTAGTGACTCTAGAAAGCAAGAGCGTGCTTATTGCTCTAAAGCACTGTGTGTTTCATGGATGAGAAATGTGCTGTGTTTTTCCCTTCAGAAACGGAGTTAAATGCCAGGCTCTGTGTCTTTTACAATCAAGACTTCGTTTCGGTTATAAGAACTCACTTTCAGCTCAAAGGATGCTTCATTGTTGACGAAGCCCACACGTTTTTCTCTCTTAACTGAGAAGCATTGGATGTTGGAGGACCTGTGGTTTGTATCAGTTTCAGAAGCAGAGTTGAACTAGATATGGTCAATGGGTGTAGGAAACACGGTTCTTTTTTCTGAGCTCACTCACGTTTCCTGCCTTATTAGAGACTCTATAAAGCAAGAGCATGCTTCTTGCTTTAAAGAAGAGTGTGTTTCATGGACGAGCACTGTGCTGTGTATTTCCCTTCAGAAACGGAGTTAAATGCCAGGCTCTGCGTCTTCCTACTAGCAAGACTTCGTTTCAGGTAAACGCACTCACTTTTCAGATCAAAGGAAGCTACATCGCTCACGAAGCTCACACATTTCTCGCTCTTAACTGAAAAGCATTGGATGTTAGAGGACCTGTGGTTTGTATCAGTTTCAGAAGCAGAGTTGAACTAGATATGGTCCGTGTGTGTAGGAAACACGGTTCTTTTGTTCTGAGCACAGTCATGTTTGCCGCCTTATTAGAGAATCTAGAAAGCACGAGCGTGCTTCTTGCTCTAAAGCAGAGTGTGTTTCATGGATGAGAACTGTGCTGTGTATTTCCCTTCAGAAACGGAGTTAAATGCCAGGCTCTGTGTCTTCCTACACACAAGACTTCGTTTCAGGTAAACGCACTCACTTTTCAGCTCAAAGGAAGCTACATCGTTCACGAAGCTCACACGTTTCTCGCTCTTAACTGAAAAGCATTGGATGTTAGGGGCCCTGTGGTTTGTTTCACTTTCAGAAGCAGAGTTGAACTAGATATGGTCTGTATGTGAAGGAAACACGGTTCTTTTGTTCTGAGCACACTCACGTTTCCCGCCTTATTGGAGATTCTAGAAAGCAAGAGCGTGCATATTGCTCTAAATGAGAGTGTGTTTCATGGATGAGAACTGTGCTGTGTGTTTCCCTTCAGAAACGGAGTTAAATGCCAGGCTCTGTGTCTTTTACAATCAAGACTTCGTTTCGGTTATAAGAACTCACTTTCAGCTCAAACGAAGCTTCATTGTTGACGAAGCTCACACGTTTTTCTCTCTTAACTGAGAAGCATTGGATGTTAGAGGACCTGTGGTTTGTATCAGTTTCAGAAGCAGAGTTGAACTAGCTATGGTCAATGTATGTCGGAAACACGGTTCTTTTGTTCTGAGCTCACACACGTTTCCTGCCTTATTAGAGACTCTGGAAAGCAAGAGCGTGCTTCTTGCTTTAAAGAAGAGTGTTTTTCATGGAAGACAACCGTGTTGTGTGTTTCCCTTCATAAACGGAGTTAAATGCCAGGCTCTGTGGCTTCCTACAAGAAATACTTCGTTTCAGGTAAACACACTCACTTTTTAGATCAAAAGAAGCAACATCGTACACGAAGCTCACACGTTTCTCGCTCTTAACTGAAAAGCATTGGATGTTAGAGGACCTGTGGTTTGTATCAGTTTCAGAACCAGAGTTGAACTAGATATGGTCCGTGTGTGTAGGAAACACAGTTCTTTTGTTCTGAGCACACTCACGTTTCCCGCCTTATTAGTGACTCTAGAAAGCAAGAGCGTGCTTATTGCTCTAAAGCAGAGTGTGTTTCATGGATGAGAAATGTGCTGTGTTTTTCCCTTCAGAAAAGGAGTTAAATGCCAGGCTCTGTGTCTTTTACAATCAAGACTCGTTTCGGTTATAAGAACTCACTTTCAGCTCAAACGAAGCTTCATTGTTGACGAAGCTCACACGTTTTTCTCTCTTAAATGAAAAGCATTGGATGTTAGAGGACCTGTGGTTTGTATCAGTTTCAGAAGCAGAGTTGAACTAGATATGGTCAATGTGTGTAGGAAACATGGTTATTTTGTTCTGAGCTCACTCACGTTTCCTGCCTTATTAGAGACTCTATAAAGCAAGAGCGTGCTTCTTGCTTTAAAGAAGAGTGTGTTTCATGGATGAGCACTGTGCTGTGTGTTTCCCTTCAGAAACTTAGTTAAATGCCAGGCTTTGTGTCTTCCTACAAGCACCACTTCGTTTCAGGTAAACGCACTCACTTTTTCGATCAAAGGAAGCTACATCGTTCACGAAGCTCACACGTTTCTCGCTCTTAACTGAAAAGCATTGGATGTTAGGGGCCCTGTGGTTTGTTTCAGTTTCAGAAGCAGAGTTGAACTAGATATGGTCCGTGTGTGTAGGAAACTAAGTTCTTTTGTTCTGAGCACACTCACGTTTCCCGCATTATTAGTGACTCTAGAAAGCAAGAGCGTGCTTATTGCTCTAAAGCACAGTGTGTTTCATGGATGAGAAATGTGCTGTGTTTTTCCCTTCAGAAACGGAGTTAAATGCCAGGCTCTGTGTCTTTTACAATCAAGACTTCGTTTCGGTTATAAGAACTCACTTTCAGCTCAAACGAAGCTTCATTGTTGACGAAGCCCACACGTTTTTCTCTCTTAACTGAGAAGCATTGGATGTTGGAGGACCTGTGGTTTGTATCAGTTTCAGAAGCAGAGTTGAACTAGATATGGTCAATGTGTGTAGGAAACACGGTTCTTTTTTCTGAGCTCACTCACGTTTCCTGCCTTATTAGAGACTCTATAAAGCAAGAGCATGCTTCTTGCTTTAAAGAAGAGTGTGTTTCATGGATGAGCACTGTGCTGTGTGTTTCCCTTCAGAAACGGAGTTAAATGCCAGGCTCTGCGTCTTCCTACTAGCAAGACTTCATTTCAGGTAAACGCACTCACTTTTCAGATCAAAGGAAGCTACATCGCTCCCGAAGCTCACACGTTTCTCGCTCTTAACTGAAAAGCATTGGATGTTAGAGGACCTGTGGTTTGTATCAGTTTCAGAAGCAGAGTTGAACTAGGTATGGTCCGTGTGTGTAGGAAACACTGTTCTTTTGTCTGAGCACACTCACGTTTCCCGCCTTATTAGAGACTCTAGAAAGCAAGAGCGTCCCTCTGGCTCTAAAGCAGAGTGTGTTTCATGGAGGAGAACTGTGCTGTGTGTTTCCCTTAAGAATCGGAGTTAAATGCCAGGCTCTGTGTCTTCCTACAAGCAAGACTTCGTTTCAGGTAAACGCACTCACTTTTCAGCTCAAAGGAAGCTACATCGTTCACGAAGCTCACACGTTTCTCGCTCTTAACCTAAAAGCATTGGATGTTAGGGGCCCTGTGGTTTGTTTCAGTTTCAAAAGCAGAGTTGAACTAGATATGGTCCGTATGTGAAGGAAACACGGTTCTTTTGTTCTGAGCACAGTCATGTTTGCCGCCTTATTAGAGAATCTAGAAAGCACGAGCGTGCTTCTTGCTCTAAAGCAGAGTGTGTTTCATGGATGAGAACTGTGCTGTGTATTTCCCTTCAGAAACGGAGTTAAATGCCAGGCTCTGTGTCTTCCTACACACAAGACTTCGTTTCAGGTAAACGCACTCACTTTTCAGCTCAAAGGAAGCTACATCGTTCACGAAGCTCACACGTTTCTCGCTCTTAACTGAAAAGCATTGGATGTTAGGGGCCCTGTGGTTTGTTTCACTTTCAGAAGCAGAGTTGAACTAGATATGGTCTGTTTGTGAAGGAAACACGGTTCTTTTGTTCTGAGCACACTCACGTTTCCCGCCTTATTGGAGATTCTAGAAAGCAAGAGCGTGCATATTGCTCTAAATGAGAGTGTGTTTCATGGATGAGAACTGTGCTGTGTGTTTCCCTTCAGAAACGGAGTTAAATGCCAGGCTCTGTGTCTTTTACAATCAAGACTTCGTTTCGGTTATAAGAACTCACTTTCAGCTCAAACGAAGCTTCATTGTTGACGAAGCTCACACGTTTTTCTCTCTTAACTGAGAAGCATTGGATGTTAGAGGACCTGTGGTTTGTATCAGTTTCAGAAGCAGAGTTGAACTAGCTATGGTCAATGTATGTCGGAAACACGGTTCTTTTGTTCTGAGCTCACACACGTTTCCTGCCTTATTAGAGACTCTGGAAAGCAAGAGCGTGCTTCTTGCTTTAAAGAAGAGTGTTTTTCATGGAAGACAACCGTGTTGTGTGTTTCCCTTCATAAACGGAGTTAAATGCCAGGCTCTGTGGCTTCCTACAAGAAATACTTCGTTTCAGGTAAACACACTCACTTTTTAGATCAAAAGAAGCAACATCGTACACGAAGCTCACACGTTTCTCGCTCTTAACTGAAAAGCATTGGATGTTAGAGGACCTGTGGTTTGTATCAGTTTCAGAACCAGAGTTGAACTAGATATGGTCCGTGTGTGTAGGAAACACAGTTCTTTTGTTCTGAGCACACTCACGTTTCCCGCCTTATTAGTGACTCTAGAAAGCAAGAGCGTGCTTATTGCTCTAAAGCAGAGTGTGTTTCATGGATGAGAAATGTGCTGTGTTTTTCCCTTCAGAAAAGGAGTTAAATGCCAGGCTCTGTGTCTTTTACAATCAAGACTCGTTTCGGTTATAAGAACTCACTTTCAGCTCAAACGAAGCTTCATTGTTGACGAAGCTCACACGTTTTTCTCTCTTAAATGAAAAGCATTGGATGTTAGAGGACCTGTGGTTTGTATCAGTTTCAGAAGCAGAGTTGAACTAGATATGGTCAATGTGTGTAGGAAACATGGTTATTTTGTTCTGAGCTCACTCGCGTTTCCTGCCTTATTAGAGACTCTATAAAGCAAGAGCGTGCTTCTTGCTTTAAAGAAGAGTGTGTTTCATGGATGAGCACTGTGCTGTGTGTTTCCCTTCAGAAACTTAGTTAAATGCCAGGCTTTGTGTCTTCCTACAAGCACCACTTCGTTTCAGGTAAACGCACTCACTTTTTCGATCAAAGGAAGCTACATCGTTCACGAAGCTCACACGTTTCTCGCTCTTAACTGAAAAGCATTGGATGTTAGAGGACCTGGGGTTTGTATCAATTTCAGAAGCAGAGTTGAACAGATATGGTCTGTGTGTGTAGAAAACACGGTTCTTTTGTTCTGAGCACAATCACGTTTCCCGCCTTATTAGAGACTCTAGAAATCAACAGCGTACTTCTGGCTCTAAAGCAGAGTGTGTTTCATGGATGAGAACTGTGCTGTGTATTTCCCTTCAGAAACGGAGTTCAATGCCAGGCTCTGAGTCTTCCTCCAAGCAAGAGTTCGTTTCGGGTAAACGCACTCAGTTTCAGCTCAAAGGAAGCTACATCTTTCACCAAGCTCACACGTTTTTCTCTCTTAACTGAGAAGCATTGGATGTTAGAGGACCTGTGGTTTGTATCAGTTTCAGAAGCAGAGTTGAACTAGCTATGGTCAATGTATGTCGGAAACACGGTTCTTTTGTTCTGAGCTCACACACGTTTCCTGCCTTATTAGAGACTCTGGAAAGCAAGAGCGTGCTTCTTGCTTTAAAGAAGAGTGTTTTTCATGGAAGAGAACCGTGTTGTGTGTTTCCCTTCATAAACGGAGTTAAATGCCAGGCTCTGTGGCTTCCTACAAGAAATACTTCGTTTCAGGTAAACACACTCACTTTTTAGATCAAAAGAAGCAACATCGTACACAAAGCTCACACGTTTCTCGCTCTTAACTGAAAAGCATTGGATGTTAGAGGACCTGTGGTTTGTATCAGTTTCAGAACCAGAGTTGAACTAGATATGGTCCGTGTGTGTAGGAAACACAGTTCTTTTGTTCTGAGCACACTCACGTTTCCCGCCTTATTAGTGACTCTAGAAAGCAAGAGCGTGCTTATTGCTCTAAAGCAGAGTGTGTTTCATGGATGAGAACTGTGCTGTGTTTTTCCATTCAGAAAAGGAGTTAAATGCCAGGCTCTGTGTCTTTTACAATCAAGACTCGTTTCGGTTATAAGAACTCACTTTCAGCTCAAACGAAGCTTCATTGTTGACGAAGCTCACACGTTTTTCTCTCTTAACTGAAAAGCATTGGATGTTAGAGGACCTGTGGTTTGTATCAGTTTCAGAAGCAGAGTTGAACTAGATATGGTCAATGTATGTAGGAAACATGGTTATTTTGTTCTGAGCTCACTCACGTTTCCTGCCTTATTAGAGACTCTATAAAGCAAGAGCGTGCTTCTTGCTCTAAAGCAGAGTGTGTTTCATGGATGAGAACTGTGCTGTGTGTTTCCCTTCAGAAACGGAGTTAAATGCCAGGCTCTGTGTCTTTTACAATCAAGACTTCGTTTCGGGTATAAGAACTAACTTTCAGCTCAAACGAAGCTACATCTTTCACGAAGCTCACACGTTTTTCTCTCTTAACTGAGAAGCATTGGATGTTAGAGGACCTGTGGTTTGTATCAGTTTCAGAAGCAGAGTTGAACTAGCTATGGTCAATGTGCGTAGGAAACACGGTTCTTTTGTTCTGAGCTCACTCACGTTTCCAGCCTAATTAGAGACTCTGGAAAGCAAGAGCGTGCTTCTTGCTTTAAAGAAGAGTGTTTTTCATGGAAGAGAACCGTGCTGTGTGTTTCCCTTCAGAAACGGATTTAAATGCCAAGCTCTTTGTCTTTTTCAATCAAGACTTCGTTTCGGGTAAACACACTCACTATCATCTCAAACGAAGCTACATCGTTTACGAAGCTCACACGTTTCTCGCCCTTAACTGAAAAGCATTGGATGTTAGAGGACCTGTGGTTTGTATCAGTTTCAGAAGCAGAGTTGAACTAGGTATCGTCCGTGAGTGTAGGAAACACGTTTCTTTTGTTCTGAGCCCACTCACGTTTCCCGCCTTATTAGAGACTCTAGAAAGCAAGAGCATGATTCTTGCTCTAAAGCAGAGTGTGTTTCATGGATGAGAACTTTGCTGTGTATTTCCCTTCAGAAACGGAGTTAAATGCCAGGCTCTGAGTCTTCCTCCAAGCAAGAGTCCGTTTCGGGTAAACGCACTCAGTTTCAGCTCAAACAATGCTACATCTTTCACGAAGCTCACACGTTTTTCTCTCTTAACTGAGAAGCATTGGATGTTAGAGGACCTGTGGTTTGTATCAGTTTCAGAAGCAGAGTTGAACTAGCTATGGTCAATGTATGTAGGAAACACGGTTCTTTTGTTCTGAGCTCACTCACTTTTCCTGCCTTATTAGAGACTCTGGAAAGCAAGAGCGTGCTTCTTGCTTTAAAGAAGAGTGTTTTTCATGGAAGAGAACCGTGTTGTGTGTTTCCCTTCATAAACGGAGTTAAATGCCAGGCTCTGTGTCTTCCTACAAGCAAGACTTCGTTTCAGGTAAACACACTCACTTTTTAGATCAAAAGAAGCAACATCGTACACGAAGCTCACACGTTTCTCGCTCTTAACTGAAAAGCATTGGATGTTAGAGGACCTGTGGTTTGTATCAGTTTCAGAAGCAGAGTTGAACTAGATATGGTCCGTGTGTGTAGGAAACTAAGTTCTTTTGTTCTGAGCACAGTCACGTTTCCCGCCTTATTAGTGACTCTAGAAAGCAAGAGCGTGCTTATTGCTCTAAAGCACTGTGTGTTTCATGGATGAGAAATGTGCTGTGTTTTTCCCTTCAGAAACGGAGTTAAATGCCAGGCTCTGTGTCTTTTACAATCAAGACTTCGTTTCGGTTATAAGAACTCACTTTCAGCTCAAAGGAAGCTTCATTGTTGACGAAGCCCACACGTTTTTCTCTCTTAACTGAGAAGCATTGGATGTTGGAGGACCTGTGGTTTGTATCAGTTTCAGAAGCAGAGTTGAACTAGATATGGTCAATGTGTGTAGGAAACACGGTTCTTTTTTCTGAGCTCACTCACGTTTCCTGCCTTATTAGAGACTCTATAAAGCAAGAGCATGCTTCTTGCTTTAAAGAAGAGTGTGTTTCATGGATGAGCACTGTGCTGTGTGTTTCCCTTCAGAAACGGAGTTAAATGCCAGGCTCTGCGTCTTCCTACTAGCAAGACTTCGTTTCAGGTAAACGCACTCACTTTTCAGATCAAAGGAAGCTACATCGCTCACGAAGCTCACACGTTTCTCGCTCTTAACTGAAAAGCATTGGATGTTAGAGGACCTGTGGTTTGTATCAGTTTCAGAAGCAGAGTTGAACTAGATATGGTCCGTGTGTGTAGGAAACACGGTTCTTTTGTTCTGAGCACAGTCATGTTTCCTGCCTTATTAGAGACTCTAGAATGCAAGAGCATGCTTCTTGCTCTAAAGCAGAGTGTGGTTCATGGAAGAGTACTGGGCTATTTGTTTCACTTCAGAAACAGAGTGAAATGCCAGGCTCTGTGACTTCCTACAAGCAAGACTTCGTTTCAGGTAAACGCAGTCAGTTTTCAGCTAAAACGAAGCAACATCGTTCAGGAAGCTCACACGTTTCTCACTGTTCACTGAAAAGCATTGGATGTTAGATTACCTGTGGTTTTTATCAGTTTCAGAAGCAGAGTTGAACTAGATATGGTGCGTGTGTGTAGGAAACACAGTTCTTTTGTTCTGAGCCCACTCTCGTTTCCTGCCTTATTGGATAATCTAGAAAGCAAGAGCATGCTTCTTGCTCTAAAGCAGAGTGTGGTTCATGGAAGAGTACTGGGCTATTTGTTTCAGATCAGAAACAGAGTGAAATGCCAGGCTCTGTGGCTTCTTACAAGCAAGACTTCGTTTCATCTAAACGCAGTCACTTTTTAGCTAAAACGAAGCAACATCATTCACGAAGCTCACACGTTTCTCACTCTTAACTGAAAAGCATTGGATGTTAGAGGACCTGATGTTTGTATCAGTTTCAGAAGCAGAGTTGTACTAGATATGGTGCGTGTGTAGGTAACACAGTTCTTTTGTTCTGAGCACACTCACGTTTCCTGCCTTATGAGAGACTCTAGAAAGCAAGAGCGTGCTTCTTGCTCTAAAGCAGAGTGTGGTTCATGGATGAGAACTGTGCTGTGTGTTTCCCTTCAGAAACGGAGTGAAATCCCAGGCTCTGTGTCTTCCTACAAGCAAGACTTCGTTTCTGGTAAACGTAGTCACTTTTCAGCTCATACTACGCTACATCATTCACTAAGTTCACACGTTTCTCGCTCTGAACTGAAAAGCATTGGATGTTAGAGGACCTGGGGTTTGTATCAATTTCAGAAGCAGAGTTGAACAGATATGGTCCGTGTGGGTAGAAAACTCAGTTCTTTTGGTCTGAGCACACTCATGTTTCCCGCCTTATTAGAGACTCTTCAAAGAAAGAGCGTGCTTCTTACACTAAACCAGAGTGTGGTTCATGGATGAGAACTGTGTTATGTCTTTCCCTTCAGAAACGGAGTGAAATGCCAGGCTTGTGTCTTCCTACAAGCAATACTTCTTTTCAGGTAAACACAGTCACATTTCAGTTCAAAGGAAACTACATCATTCACAAAGCTCACACGTTTCTCACTCTTAACTGAAAAGAATTGGATGTTAGAGGACCTGATGTTTGTATCAGTTTAAGAAGAGAGTTGTACTAGATATGGTGCGTGTGTAGGAAACACAGTTCTTTTTTACTGAGCACACTCACGTTTCCTGCCTTATTAGAGATTCTAGAAAGCAAGAGCGTGCTTCTTGCTCTAAAGCAGAGTGTGGTTCATGGATGAAAACTGTGCTGTGTGTTTCCCTTCAGAAACGGAGTGAAATCCCAGGCTCTGTGTCTTCCTACAACCAAGACTTCGTTTCAGGTAAACACAGTCACTTTTCAGCTCAAACTAAGCTACATCGTTCACTAAGCTCACACGTTTCTTGCTCTGAACTGAAAAGCATTGGATGTTAGAGGACCTGTGGTTTGTATCAGTTTCAGAAGCAAAGTTGAACTAGATATGGTCCATGTGTATAGGAAACACAGTTCTTTTGTTCTGAGTACACTCACATTTCACGCCTTAGTAGAGACTCTAGAAAGCAAAAGCATGCTTCTTGCTCTAAAGCAGAGTGTGGTTCACGGAAGAGTACTGGGCTATTTGTGTCACTTCAGAAACAGAGTGAAATGCCAGGTTCTGTGGCTTCTTACAAGCCAGACTTCGTTTCAGGTAAACGCACTCACTTTTCAGCTAAAACGAAGCAACATCGTTCAGGAAGCTCACACGTTTCTCACTGTTAACTGAAAAGCATTGGATGTTAGAGGACCTGGGGTTTGTATCAATTTCAGAAGCAGAGTTGAACAGATATGGTCTGTGTGTGTAGAAAACACGGTTCTTTTGTTCTGAGCACAATCACGTTTCCCGCCTTATTAGAGACTCTAGAAATCAACAGCGTACTTCTGGCTCTAAAGCAGAGTGTGTTTCATGGATGAGAACTGTGCTGTGTATTTCCCTTCAGAAACGGAGTTCAATGCCAGGCTCTGAGTCTTCCTCCAAGCAAGAGTTCGTTTCGGGTAAACGCACTCAGTTTCAGCTCAAAGGAAGCTACATCTTTCACGAAGCTCACACGTTTTTCTCTCTTAACTGAGAAGCATTGGATGTTAGAGGACCTGTGGTTTGTATCAGTTTCAGAAGCAGAGTTGAACTAGCTATGGTCAATGTATGTCGGAAACACGGTTCTTTTGTTCTGAGCTCACACACGTTTCCTGCCTTATTAGAGACTCTGGAAAGCAAGAGCGTGCTTCTTGCTTTAAAGAAGAGTGTTTTTCATGGAAGAGAACCGTGTTGTGTGTTTCCCTTCATAAACGGAGTTAAATGCCAGGCTCTGTGGCTTCCTACAAGAAATACTTCGTTTCAGGTAAACACACTCACTTTTTAGATCAAAAGAAGCAACATCGTACACAAAGCTCACACGTTTCTCGCTCTTAACTGAAAAGCATTGGATGTTAGAGGACCTGTGGTTTGTATCAGTTTCAGAACCAGAGTTGAACTAGATATGGTCCGTGTGTGTAGGAAACACAGTTCTTTTGTTCTGAGCACACTCACGTTTCCCGCCTTATTAGTGACTCTAGAAAGCAAGAGCGTGCTTATTGCTCTAAAGCAGAGTGTGTTTCATGGATGAGAAATGTGCTGTGTTTTTCCCTTCAGAAAAGGAGTTAAATGCCAGGCTCTGTGTCTTTTACAATCAAGACTCGTTTCGGTTATAAGAACTCACTTTCAGCTCAAACGAAGCTTCATTGTTGACGAAGCTCACACGTTTTTCTCTCTTAACTGAAAAGCATTGGATGTTAGAGGACCTGTGGTTTGTATCAGTTTCAGAAGCAGAGTTGAACTAGATATGGTCAATGTATGTAGGAAACATGGTTATTTTGTTCTGAGCTCACTCACGTTTCCTGCCTTATTAGAGACTCTATAAAGCAAGAGCGTGCTTCTTGCTCTAAAGCAGAGTGTGTTTCATGGATGAGAACTGTGCTGTGTGTTTCCCTTCAGAAACGGAGTTAAATGCCAGGCTCTGTGTCTTTTACAATCAAGACTTCGTTTCGGGTATAAGAACTAACTTTCAGCTCAAACGAAGCTACATCTTTCACGAAGCTCACACGTTTTTCTCTCTTAACTGAGAAGCATTGGATGTTAGAGGACCTGTGGTTTGTATCAGTTTCAGAAGCAGAGTTGAACTAGCTATGGTCAATGTGCGTAGGAAAAACGGTTCTTTTGTTCTGAGCTCACTCACGTTTCCAGCCTAATTAGAGACTCTGGAAAGCAAGAGCGTGCTTCTTGCTTTAAAGAAGAGTGTTTTTCATGGAAGAGAACCGTGCTGTGTGTTTCCCTTCAGAAACGGATTTAAATGCCAAGCTCTTTGTCTTTTTCAATCAAGACTTCGTTTCGGGTAAACACACTCACTATCATCTCAAACGAAGCTACATCGTTTACGAAGCTCACACGTTTCTCGCCCTTAACTGAAAAGCATTGGATGTTAGAGGACCTGTGGTTTGTATCAGTTTCAGAAGCAGAGTTGAACTAGGTATCGTCCGTGAGTGTAGGAAACACGTTTCTTTTGTTCTGAGCCCACTCACGTTTCCCGCCTTATTAGAGACTCTAGAAAGCAAGAGCATGATTCTTGCTCTAAAGCAGAGTGTGTTTCATGGATGAGAACTTTGCTGTGTATTTCCCTTCAGAAACGGAGTTAAATGCCAGGCTCTGAGTCTTCCTCCAAGCAAGAGTCCGTTTCGGGTAAACGCACTCAGTTTCAGCTCAAACAATGCTACATCTTTCACGAAGCTCACACGTTTTTCTCTCTTAACTGAGAAGCATTGGATGTTAGAGGACCTGTGGTTTGTATCAGTTTCAGAAGCAGAGTTGAACTAGCTATGGTCAATGTATGTAGGAAACACGGTTCTTTTGTTCTGAGCTCACTCACTTTTCCTGCCTTATTAGAGACTCTGGAAAGCAAGAGCGTGCTTCTTGCTTTAAAGAAGAGTGTTTTTCATGGAAGAGAACCGTGTTGTGTGTTTCCCTTCATAAACGGAGTTAAATGCCAGGCTCTGTGTCTTCCTACAAGCAAGACTTCGTTTCAGGTAAACACACTCACTTTTTAGATCAAAAGAAGCAACATCGTACACGAAGCTCACACGTTTCTCGCTCTTAACTGAAAAGCATTGGATGTTAGAGGACCTGTGGTTTGTATCAGTTTCAGAAGCAGAGTTGAACTAGATATGGTCCGTGTGTGTAGGAAACTAAGTTCTTTTGTTCTGAGCACAGTCACGTTTCCCGCCTTATTAGTGACTCTAGAAAGCAAGAGCGTGCTTATTGCTCTAAAGCACTGTGTGTTTCATGGATGAGAAATGTGCTGTGTTTTTCCCTTCAGAAACGGAGTTAAATGCCAGGCTCTGTGTCTTTTACAATCAAGACTTCGTTTCGGTTATAAGAACTCACTTTCAGCTCAAAGGAAGCTTCATTGTTGACGAAGCCCACACGTTTTTCTCTCTTAACTGAGAAGCATTGGATGTTGGAGGACCTGTGGTTTGTATCAGTTTCAGAAGCAGAGTTGAACTAGATATGGTCAATGTGTGTAGGAAACACGGTTCTTTTTTCTGAGCTCACTCACGTTTCCTGCCTTATTAGAGACTCTATAAAGCAAGAGCATGCTTCTTGCTTTAAAGAAGAGTGTGTTTCATGGATGAGCACTGTGCTGTGTGTTTCCCTTCAGAAACGGAGTTAAATGCCAGGCTCTGCGTCTTCCTACTAGCAAGACTTCGTTTCAGGTAAACGCACTCACTTTTCAGATCAAAGGAAGCTACATCGCTCACGAAGCTCACACGTTTCTCGCTCTTAACTGAAAAGCATTGGATGTTAGAGGACCTGTGGTTTGTATCAGTTTCAGAAGCAGAGTTGAACTAGATATGGTCCGTGTGTGTAGGAAACACGGTTCTTTTGTTCTGAGCACAGTCATGTTTGCCGCCTTATTAGAGAATCTAGAAAGCACGAGCGTGCTTCTTGCTCTAAAGCAGAGTGTGTTTCATGGATGAGAACTGTGCTGTGTATTTCCCTTCAGAAACGGAGTTAAATGCCAGGCTCTGTGTCTTCCTACACACAAGACTTCGTTTCAGGTAAACGCACTCACTTTTCAGCTCAAAGGAAGCTACATCGTTCACGAAGCTCACACGTTTCTCGCTCTTAACTGAAAAGCATTGGATGTTAGGGGCCCTGTGGTTTGTTTCACTTTCAGAAGCAGAGTTGAACTAGATATGGTCTGTATGTGAAGGAAACACGGTTCTTTTGTTCTGAGCACACTCACGTTTCCCGCCTTATTGGAGATTCTAGAAAGCAAGAGCGTGCATATTGCTCTAAATGAGAGTGTGTTTCATGGATGAGAACGGTGCTGTGTGTTTCCCTTCAGAAACGGAGTTAAATGCCAGGCTCTGTGTCTTTTACAATCAAGACTTCGTTTCGGTTATAAGAACTCACTTTCAGCTCAAACGAAGCTTCATTGTTGACGAAGCTCACACGTTTTTCTCTCTTAACTGAGAAGCATTGGATGTTAGAGGACCTGTGGTTTGTATCAGTTTCAGAAGCAGAGTTGAACTAGCTATGGTCAATGTATGTCGGAAACACGGTTCTTTTGTTCTGAGCTCACACACGTTTCCTGCCTTATTAGAGACTCTGGAAAGCAAGAGCGTGCTTCTTGCTTTAAAGAAGAGTGTTTTTCATGGAAGACAACCGTGTTGTGTGTTTCCCTTCATAAACGGAGTTAAATGCCAGGCTCTGTGGCTTCCTACAAGAAATACTTCGTTTCAGGTAAACACACTCACTTTTTAGATCAAAAGAAGCAACATCGTACACGAAGCTCACACGTTTCTCGCTCTTAACTGAAAAGCATTGGATGTTAGAGGACCTGTGGTTTGTATCAGTTTCAGAACCAGAGTTGAACTAGATATGGTCCGTGTGTGTAGGAAACACAGTTCTTTTGTTCTGAGCACACTCACGTTTCCCGCCTTATTAGTGACTCTAGAAAGCAAGAGCGTGCTTATTGCTCTAAAGCAGAGTGTGTTTCATGGATGAGAAATGTGCTGTGTTTTTCCCTTCAGAAAAGGAGTTAAATGCCAGGCTCTGTGTCTTTTACAATCAAGACTCGTTTCGGTTATAAGAACTCACTTTCAGCTCAAACGAAGCTTCATTGTTGACGAAGCTCACACGTTTTTCTCTCTTAAATGAAAAGCATTGGATGTTAGAGGACCTGTGGTTTGTATCAGTTTCAGAAGCAGAGTTGAACTAGATATGGTCAATGTGTGTAGGAAACATGGTTATTTTGTTCTGAGCTCACTCACGTTTCCTGCCTTATTAGAGACTCTATAAAGCAAGAGCGTGCTTCTTGCTTTAAAGAAGAGTGTGTTTCATGGATGAGCACTGTGCTGTGTGTTTCCCTTCAGAAACTTAGTTAAATGCCAGGCTTTGTGTCTTCCTACAAGCACCACTTCGTTTCAGGTAAACGCACTCACTTTTTCGATCAAAGGAAGCTACATCGTTCACGAAGCTCACACGTTTCTCGCTCTTAACTGAAAAGCATTGGATGTTAGGGGCCCTGTGGTTTGTTTCAGTTTCAGAAGCAGAGTTGAACTAGATATGGTCCGTGTGTGTAGGAAACTAAGTTCTTTTGTTCTGAGCACACTCACGTTTCCCGCATTATTAGTGACTCTAGAAAGCAAGAGCGTGCTTATTGCTCTAAAGCACAGTGTGTTTCATGGATGAGAAATGTGCTGTGTTTTTCCCTTCAGAAACGGAGTTAAATGCCAGGCTCTGTGTCTTTTACAATCAAGACTTCGTTTCGGTTATAAGAACTCACTTTCAGCTCAAACGAAGCTTCATTGTTGACGAAGCCCACACGTTTTTCTCTCTTAACTGAGAAGCATTGGATGTTGGAGGACCTGTGGTTTGTATCAGTTTCAGAAGCAGAGTTGAACTAGATATGGTCAATGTGTGTAGGAAACACGGTTCTTTTTTCTGAGCTCACTCACGTTTCCTGCCTTATTAGAGACTCTATAAAGCAAGAGCATGCTTCTTGCTTTAAAGAAGAGTGTGTTTCATGGATGAGCACTGTGCTGTGTGTTTCCCTTCAGAAACGGAGTTAAATGCCAGGCTCTGCGTCTTCCTACTAGCAAGACTTCATTTCAGGTAAACGCACTCACTTTTCAGATCAAAGGAAGCTACATCGCTCCCGAAGCTCACACGTTTCTCGCTCTTAACTGAAAAGCATTGGATGTTAGAGGACCTGTGGTTTGTATCAGTTTCAGAAGCAGAGTTGAACTAGGTATGGTCCGTGTGTGTAGGAAACACTGTTCTTTTGTCTGAGCACACTCACGTTTCCCGCCTTATTAGAGACTCTAGAAAGCAAGAGCGTCCCTCTGGCTCTAAAGCAGAGTGTGTTTCATGGAGGAGAACTGTGCTGTGTGTTTCCCTTAAGAATCGGAGTTAAATGCCAGGCTCTGTGTCTTCCTACAAGCAAGACTTCGTTTCAGGTAAACGCACTCACTTTTCAGCTCAAAGGAAGCTACATCGTTCACGAAGCTCACACGTTTCTCGCTCTTAACCTAAAAGCATTGGATGTTAGGGGCCCTGTGGTTTGTTTCAGTTTCAAAAGCAGAGTTGAACTAGATATGGTCCGTATGTGAAGGAAACACGGTTCTTTTGTTCTGAGCACAGTCATGTTTGCCGCCTTATTAGAGAATCTAGAAAGCACGAGCGTGCTTCTTGCTCTAAAGCAGAGTGTGTTTCATGGATGAGAACTGTGCTGTGTATTTCCCTTCAGAAACGGAGTTAAATGCCAGGCTCTGTGTCTTCCTACACACAAGACTTCGTTTCAGGTAATCGCACTCACTTTTCAGCTCAAAGGAAGCTACATCGTTCACGAAGCTCACACGTTTCTCGCTCTTAACTGAAAAGCATTGGATGTTAGGGGCCCTGTGGTTTGTTTCACTTTCAGAAGCAGAGTTGAACTAGATATGGTCTGTATGTGAAGGAAACACGGTTCTTTTGTTCTGAGCACACTCACGTTTCCCGCCTTATTGGAGATTCTAGAAAGCAAGAGCGTGCATATTGCTCTAAATGAGAGTGTGTTTCATGGATGAGAACGGTGCTGTGTGTTTCCCTTCAGAAACGGAGTTAAATGCCAGGCTCTGTGTCTTTTACAATCAAGACTTCGTTTCGGTTATAAGAACTCACTTTCAGCTCAAACGAAGCTTCATTGTTGACGAAGCTCACACGTTTTTCTCTCTTAACTGAGAAGCATTGGATGTTAGAGGACCTGTGGTTTGTATCAGTTTCAGAAGCAGAGTTGAACTAGCTATGGTCAATGTATGTCGGAAACACGGTTCTTTTGTTCTGAGCTCACACACGTTTCCTGCCTTATTAGAGACTCTGGAAAGCAAGAGCGTGCTTCTTGCTTTAAAGAAGAGTGTTTTTCATGGAAGACAACCGTGTTGTGTGTTTCCCTTCATAAACGGAGTTAAATGCCAGGCTCTGTGGCTTCCTACAAGAAATACTTCGTTTCAGGTAAACACACTCACTTTTTAGATCAAAAGAAGCAACATCGTACACGAAGCTCACACGTTTCTCGCTCTTAACTGAAAAGCATTGGATGTTAGAGGACCTGTGGTTTGTATCAGTTTCAGAACCAGAGTTGAACTAGATATGGTCCGTGTGTGTAGGAAACACAGTTCTTTTGTTCTGAGCACACTCACGTTTCCCGCCTTATTAGTGACTCTAGAAAGCAAGAGCGTGCTTATTGCTCTAAAGCAGAGTGTGTTTCATGGATGAGAAATGTGCTGTGTTTTTCCCTTCAGAAAAGGAGTTAAATGCCAGGCTCTGTGTCTTTTACAATCAAGACTCGTTTCGGTTATAAGAACTCACTTTCAGCTCAAACGAAGCTTCATTGTTGACGAAGCTCACACGTTTTTCTCTCTTAAATGAAAAGCATTGGATGTTAGAGGACCTGTGGTTTGTATCAGTTTCAGAAGCAGAGTTGAACTAGATATGGTCAATGTGTGTAGGAAACATGGTTATTTTGTTCTGAGCTCACTCACGTTTCCTGCCTTATTAGAGACTCTATAAAGCAAGAGCGTGCTTCTTGCTTTAAAGAAGAGTGTGTTTCATGGATGAGCACTGTGCTGTGTGTTTCCCTTCAGAAACTTAGTTAAATGCCAGGCTTTGTGTCTTCCTACAAGCACCACTTCGTTTCAGGTAAACGCACTCACTTTTTCGATCAAAGGAAGCTACATCGTTCACGAAGCTCACACGTTTCTCGCTCTTAACTGAAAAGCATTGGATGTTAGGGGCCCTGTGGTTTGTTTCAGTTTCAGAAGCAGAGTTGAACTAGATATGGTCCGTGTGTGTAGGAAACTAAGTTCTTTTGTTCTGAGCACACTCACGTTTCCCGCATTATTAGTGACTCTAGAAAGCAAGAGCGTGCTTATTGCTCTAAAGCACAGTGTGTTTCATGGATGAGAAATGTGCTGTGTTTTTCCCTTCAGAAACGGAGTTAAATGCCAGGCTCTGTGTCTTTTACAATCAAGACTTCGTTTCGGTTATAAGAACTCACTTTCAGCTCAAACGAAGCTTCATTGTTGACGAAGCCCACACGTTTTTCTCTCTTAACTGAGAAGCATTGGATGTTGGAGGACCTGTGGTTTGTATCAGTTTCAGAAGCAGAGTTGAACTAGATATGGTCAATGTGTGTAGGAAACACGGTTCTTTTTTCTGAGCTCACTCACGTTTCCTGCCTTATTAGAGACTCTATAAAGCAAGAGCATGCTTCTTGCTTTAAAGAAGAGTGTGTTTCATGGATGAGCACTGTGCTGTGTGTTTCCCTTCAGAAACGGAGTTAAATGCCAGGCTCTGCGTCTTCCTACTAGCAAGACTTCATTTCAGGTAAACGCACTCACTTTTCAGATCAAAGGAAGCTACATCGCTCCCGAAGCTCACACGTTTCTCGCTCTTAACTGAAAAGCATTGGATGTTAGAGGACCTGTGGTTTGTATCAGTTTCAGAAGCAGAGTTGAACTAGGTATGGTCCGTGTGTGTAGGAAACACTGTTCTTTTGTCTGAGCACACTCACGTTTCCCGCCTTATTAGAGACTCTAGAAAGCAAGAGCGTCCCTCTGGCTCTAAAGCAGAGTGTGTTTCATGGAGGAGAACTGTGCTGTGTGTTTCCCTTAAGAATCGGAGTTAAATGCCAGGCTCTGTGTCTTCCTACAAGCAAGACTTCGTTTCAGGTAAACGCACTCACTTTTCAGCTCAAAGGAAGCTACATCGTTCACGAAGCTCACACGTTTCTCGCTCTTAACCTAAAAGCATTGGATGTTAGGGGCCCTGTGGTTTGTTTCAGTTTCAAAAGCAGAGTTGAACTAGATATGGTCCGTATGTGAAGGAAACACGGTTCTTTTGTTCTGAGCACACTCACGTTTCCCGCCTTATTAGAGATTCTAGAAAGCAAGAGCGTGCATATTGCTCTAAATGAGAGTGTGTTTCATGGATGAGAACTGTGCTGTGTGTTTCCCTTCAGAAACGGAGTTAAATGCCAGGCTCTGTGTCTTTTACAATCAAGACTCGTTTCGGTTATAAGAACTCACTTTCAGCTCAAACGAAGCTTCATTGTTGACGAAACTCACACGTTTTTCTCTCTTAACTGAAAAGCATTGGATGTTAGAGGACCTGTGGTTTGTATCAGTTTCAGAAGCAGAGTTGAACTAGATATGGTCAATGTGTGTAGAAAACATGGTTCTTTTGTTCTGAGCTCACTCACGTTTCTTGCCTTATTAGAGACTCTATAAAGCAAGAGCGTGCTTCTTGCTTTAAAGAAGAGTGTGTTTCATGGATGAGAACTGTGCTGTGTGTTTCCCTTCAGAAACGGAGTTAAATGCCAGGCTCTGCGTCTTCCTACTAGCAAGACTTCGTTTCAGGTAAACGCACTCACTTTTCAGATCAAAGGAAGCTACATCGCTCACGAAGCTCACACGTTTCTCGCTCTTAACTGAAAAGCATTGGATGTTAGAGGACCTGTGGTTTGTATCAGTTTCAGAAGCAGAGTTGAACTAGGTATGGTCCTTGTGTGTAGGAAACACTGTTCTTTTGACTGAGCACACTCACGATTCCCGCCTTATTAGAGACTCTAGAAAGCAAGAGCGTCCTTCTGGCTCTAAAGCAGAGTGTGTTTCATGGATGAGAACTGTGCTGTGTATTTCCCTTCAGAAACGGAGTTCAATGCCAGGCTCTGAGTCTTCCTCCAAGCAAGAGTTCGTTTCGGGTAAACGCACTCAGTTTCAGCTCAAAGGAAGCTACATCTTTCACGAAGCTCACACGTTTTTCTCTCTTAACTGAGAAGCATTGGATGTTAGAGGACCTGTGGTTTGTATCAGTTTCAGAAGCAGAGTTGAACTAGCTATGGTCAATGTATGTCGGAAACACGGTTCTTTTGTTCTGAGCTCACACACGTTTCCTGCCTTATTAGAGACTCTGGAAAGCAAGAGCGTGCTTCTTGCTTTAAAGAAGAGTGTTTTTCATGGAAGAGAACCGTGTTGTGTGTTTCCCTTCATAAACGGAGTTAAATGCCAGGCTCTGTGGCTTCCTACAAGAAATACTTCGTTTCAGGTAAACACACTCACTTTTTAGATCAAAAGAAGCAACATCGTACACGAAGCTCACACGTTTCTCGCTCTTAACTGAAAAGCATTGGATGTTAGAGGACCTGTGGTTTGTATCAGTTTCAGAACCAGAGTTGAACTAGATATGGTCCGTGTGTGTAGGAAACACAGTTCTTTTGTTCTGAGCACACTCACGTTTCCCGCCTTATTAGTGACTCTAGAAAGCAAGAGCGTGCTTATTGCTCTAAAGCAGAGTGTGTTTCATGGATGAGAAATGTGCTGTGTTTTTCCCTTCAGAAAAGGAGTTAAATGCCAGGCTCTGTGTCTTTTACAATCAAGACTCGTTTCGGTTATAAGAACTCACTTTCAGCTCAAACGAAGCTTCATTGTTGACGAAGCTCACACGTTTTTCTCTCTTAACTGAAAAGCATTGGATGTTAGAGGACCTGTGGTTTGTATCAGTTTCAGAAGCAGAGTTGAACTAGATATGGTCAATGTATGTAGGAAACATGGTTATTTTGTTCTGAGCTGACTCACGTTTCCTGCCTTATTAGAGACTCTATAAAGCAAGAGCGTGCTTCTTGCTCTAAAGCAGAGTGTGTTTCATGGATGAGAACTGTGCTGTGTGTTTCCCTTCAGAAACGGAGTTAAATGCCAGGCTCTGTGTCTTTTACAATCAAGACTTCGTTTCGGGTATAAGAACTAACTTTCAGCTCAAACGAAGCTACATCTTTCACGAAGCTCACACGTTTTTCTCTCTTAACTGAGAAGCATTGGATGTTAGAGGACCTGTGGTTTGTATCAGTTTCAGAAGCAGAGTTGAACTAGCTATGGTCAATGTGCGTAGGAAACACGGTTCTTTTGTTCTGAGCTCACTCACGTTTCCAGCCTAATTAGAGACTCTGGAAAGCAAGAGCGTGCTTCTTGCTTTAAAGAAGAGTGTTTTTCATGGAAGAGAACCGTGCTGTGTGTTTCCCTTCAGAAACGGATTTAAATGCCAAGCTCTTTGTCTTTTTCAATCAAGACTTCGTTTCGGGTAAACACACTCACTATCATCTCAAACGAAGCTACATCGTTTACGAAGCTCACACGTTTCTCGCCCTTAACTGAAAAGCATTGGATGTTAGAGGACCTGTGGTTTGTATCAGTTTCAGAAGCAGAGTTGAACTAGGTATCGTCCGTGAGTGTAGGAAACACGTTTCTTTTGTTCTGAGCCCACTCACGTTTCCCGCCTTATTAGAGACTCTAGAAAGCAAGAGCATGATTCTTGCTCTAAAGCAGAGTGTGTTTCATGGATGAGAACTTTGCTGTGTATTTCCCTTCAGAAACAGAGTTAAATGCCAGGCTCTGAGTCTTCCTCCAAGCAAGAGTCCGTTTCGGGTAAACGCACTCAGTTTCAGCTCAAACAATGCTACATCTTTCACGAAGCTCACACGTTTTTCTCTCTTAACTGAGAAGCATTGGATGTTAGAGGACCTGTGGTTTGTATCAGTTTCAGAAGCAGAGTTGAACTAGCTATGGTCAATGTATGTAGGAAACACGGTTCTTTTGTTCTGAGCTCACTCACTTTTCCTGCCTTATTAGAGACTCTGGAAAGCAAGAGCGTGCTTCTTGCTTTAAAGAAGAGTGTTTTTCATGGAAGACAACCGTGTTGTGTGTTTCCCTTCATAAACGGAGTTAAATGCCAGGCTCTGTGTCTTCCTACAAGCAAGACTTCGTTTCAGGTAAACACACTCACTTTTTAGATCAAAAGAAGCAACATCGTACACGAAGCTCACACGTTTCTCGCTCTTAACTGAAAAGCATTGGATGTTAGAGGACCTGTGGTTTTTATCACTTTCAGAAGCAGAGTTGAACTAGATATGGTCCGTGTGTGTAGGAAACTAAGTTCTTTTGTTCTGAGCACAGTCACGTTTCCCGCCTTATTAGTGACTCTAGAAAGCAAGAGCGTGCTTATTGCTCTAAAGCACTGTGTGTTTCATGGATGAGAAATGTGCTGTGTTTTTCCCTTCAGAAACGGAGTTAAATGCCAGGCTCTGTGTCTTTTACAATCAAGACTTCGTTTCGGTTATAAGAACTCACTTTCAGCTCAAAGGAAGCTTCATTGTTGACGAAGCCCACACGTTTTTCTCTCTTAACTGAGAAGCATTGGATGTTGGAGGACCTGTGGTTTGTATCAGTTTCAGAAGCAGAGTTGAACTAGATATGGTCAATGTGTGTAGGAAACACGGTTCTTTTTTCTGAGCTCACTCACGTTTCCTGCCTTATTAGAGACTCTATAAAGCAAGAGCATGCTTCTTGCTTTAAAGAAGAGTGTGTTTCATGGATGAGCACTGTGCTGTGTGTTTCCCTTCAGAAACGGAGTTAAATGCCAGGCTCTGCGTCTTCCTACTAGCAAGACTTCATTTCAGGTAAACGCACTCACTTTTCAGATCAAAGGAAGCTACATCGCTCACGAAGCTCACACGTTTCTCGCTCTTAACTGAAAAGCATTGGATGTTAGAGGACCTGTGGTTTGTATCAGTTTCAGAAGCAGAGTTGAACTAGATATGGTCCGTGTGTGTAGGAAACACGGTTCTTTTGTTCTGAGCACAGTCATGTTTGCCGCCTTATTAGAGAATCTAGAAAGCACGAGCGTGCTTCTTGCTCTAAAGCAGAGTGTGTTTCATGGATGAGAACTATGCTGTGTATTTCCCTTCAGAAACGGAGTTAAATGCCAGGCTCTGTGTCTTCCTACACACAAGACTTCGTTTCAGGTAAACGCACTCACTTTTCAGCTCAAAGGAAGCTACATCGTTCACGAAGCTCACACGTTTCTCGCTCTTAACTGAAAAGCATTGGATGTTAGGGGCCCTGTGGTTTGTTTCACTTTCAGAAGCAGAGTTGAACTAGATATGGTCTGTATGTGAAGGAAACACGGTTCTTTTGTTCTGAGCACACTCACGTTTCCCGCCTTATTGGAGATTCTAGAAAGCAAGAGCGTGCATATTGCTCTAAATGAGAGTGTGTTTCATGGATGAGAACGGTGCTGTGTGTTTCCCTTCAGAAACGGAGTTAAATGCCAGGCTCTGTGTCTTTTACAATCAAGACTTCGTTTCGGTTATAAGAACTCACTTTCAGCTCAAACGAAGCTTCATTGTTGACGAAGCTCACACGTTTTTCTCTCTTAACTGAGAAGCATTGGATGTTAGAGGACCTGTGGTTTGTATCAGTTTCAGAAGCAGAGTTGAACTAGCTATGGTCAATGTATGTAGGAAACACGGTTCTTTTGTTCTGAGCTCACTCACTTTTCCTGCCTTATTAGAGACTCTGGAAAGCAAGAGCGTGCTTCTTGCTTTAAAGAAGAGTGTTTTTCATGGAAGACAACCGTGTTGTGTGTTTCCCTTCATAAACGGAGTTAAATGCCAGGCTCTGTGTCTTCCTACAAGCAAGACTTCGTTTCAGGTAAACACACTCACTTTTTAGATCAAAAGAAGCAACATCGTACACGAAGCTCACACGTTTCTCGCTCTTAACTGAAAAGCATTGGATGTTAGAGGACCTGTGGTTTTTATCACTTTCAGAAGCAGAGTTGAACTAGATATGGTCCGTGTGTGTAGGAAACTAAGTTCTTTTGTTCTGAGCACAGTCACGTTTCCCGCCTTATTAGTGACTCTAGAAAGCAAGAGCGTGCTTATTGCTCTAAAGCACTGTGTGTTTCATGGATGAGAAATGTGCTGTGTTTTTCCCTTCAGAAACGGAGTTAAATGCCAGGCTCTGTGTCTTTTACAATCAAGACTTCGTTTCGGTTATAAGAACTCACTTTCAGCTCAAAGGAAGCTTCATTGTTGACGAAGCCCACACGTTTTTCTCTCTTAACTGAGAAGCATTGGATGTTGGAGGACCTGTGGTTTGTATCAGTTTCAGAAGCAGAGTTGAACTAGATATGGTCAATGTGTGTAGGAAACACGGTTCTTTTTTCTGAGCTCACTCACGTTTCCTGCCTTATTAGAGACTCTATAAAGCAAGAGCATGCTTCTTGCTTTAAAGAAGAGTGTGTTTCATGGATGAGCACTGTGCTGTGTGTTTCCCTTCAGAAACGGAGTTAAATGCCAGGCTCTGCGTCTTCCTACTAGCAAGACTTCATTTCAGGTAAACGCACTCACTTTTCAGATCAAAGGAAGCTACATCGCTCACGAAGCTCACACGTTTCTCGCTCTTAACTGAAAAGCATTGGATGTTAGAGGACCTGTGGTTTGTATCAGTTTCAGAAGCAGAGTTGAACTAGATATGGTCCGTGTGTGTAGGAAACACGGTTCTTTTGTTCTGAGCACAGTCATGTTTGCCGCCTTATTAGAGAATCTAGAAAGCACGAGCGTGCTTCTTGCTCTAAAGCAGAGTGTGTTTCATGGATGAGAACTGTGCTGTGTATTTCCCTTCAGAAACGGAGTTAAATGCCAGGCTCTGTGTCTTCCTACACACAAGACTTCGTTTCAGGTAAACGCACTCACTTTTCAGCTCAAAGGAAGCTACATCGTTCACGAAGCTCACACGTTTCTCGCTCTTAACTGAAAAGCATTGGATGTTAGGGGCCCTGTGGTTTGTTTCACTTTCAGAAGCAGAGTTGAACTAGATATGGTCTGTATGTGAAGGAAACACGGTTCTTTTGTTCTGAGCACACTCACGTTTCCCGCCTTATTGGAGATTCTAGAAAGCAAGAGCGTGCATATTGCTCTAAATGAGAGTGTGTTTCATGGATGAGAACGGTGCTGTGTGTTTCCCTTCAGAAACGGAGTTAAATGCCAGGCTCTGTGTCTTTTACAATCAAGACTTCGTTTCGGTTATAAGAACTCACTTTCAGCTCAAACGAAGCTTCATTGTTGACGAAGCTCACACGTTTTTCTCTCTTAACTGAGAAGCATTGGATGTTAGAGGACCTGTGGTTTGTATCAGTTTCAGAAGCAGAGTTGAACTAGCTATGGTCAATGTATGTCGGAAACACGGTTCTTTTGTTCTGAGCTCACACACGTTTCCTGCCTTATTAGAGACTCTGGAAAGCAAGAGCGTGCTTCTTGCTTTAAAGAAGAGTGTTTTTCATGGAAGACAACCGTGTTGTGTGTTTCCCTTCATAAACGGAGTTAAATGCCAGGCTCTGTGGCTTCCTACAAGAAATACTTCGTTTCAGGTAAACACACTCACTTTTTAGATCAAAAGAAGCAACATCGTACACGAAGCTCACACGTTTCTCGCTCTTAACTGAAAAGCATTGGATGTTAGAGGACCTGTGGTTTGTATCAGTTTCAGAACCAGAGTTGAACTAGATATGGTCCGTGTGTGTAGGAAACACAGTTCTTTTGTTCTGAGCACACTCACGTTTCCCGCCTTATTAGTGACTCTAGAAAGCAAGAGCGTGCTTATTGCTCTAAAGCAGAGTGTGTTTCATGGATGAGAAATGTGCTGTGTTTTTCCCTTCAGAAAAGGAGTTAAATGCCAGGCTCTGTGTCTTTTACAATCAAGACTCGTTTCGGTTATAAGAACTCACTTTCAGCTCAAACGAAGCTTCATTGTTGACGAAGCTCACACGTTTTTCTCTCTTAAATGAAAAGCATTGGATGTTAGAGGACCTGTGGTTTGTATCAGTTTCAGAAGCAGAGTTGAACTAGATATGGTCAATGTGTGTAGGAAACATGGTTATTTTGTTCTGAGCTCACTCACGTTTCCTGCCTTATTAGAGACTCTATAAAGCAAGAGCGTGCTTCTTGCTTTAAAGAAGAGTGTGTTTCATGGATGAGCACTGTGCTGTGTGTTTCCCTTCAGAAACTTAGTTAAATGCCAGGCTTTGTGTCTTCCTACAAGCACCACTTCGTTTCAGGTAAACGCACTCACTTTTTCGATCAAAGGAAGCTACATCGTTCACGAAGCTCACACGTTTCTCGCTCTTAACTGAAAAGCATTGGATGTTAGGGGCCCTGTGGTTTGTTTCAGTTTCAGAAGCAGAGTTGAACTAGATATGGTCCGTGTGTGTAGGAAACTAAGTTCTTTTGTTCTGAGCACACTCACGTTTCCCGCATTATTAGTGACTCTAGAAAGCAAGAGCGTGCTTATTGCTCTAAAGCACAGTGTGTTTCATGGATGAGAAATGTGCTGTGTTTTTCCCTTCAGAAACGGAGTTAAATGCCAGGCTCTGTGTCTTTTACAATCAAGACTTCGTTTCGGTTATAAGAACTCACTTTCAGCTCAAACGAAGCTTCATTGTTGACGAAGCCCACACGTTTTTCTCTCTTAACTGAGAAGCATTGGATGTTGGAGGACCTGTGGTTTGTATCAGTTTCAGAAGCAGAGTTGAACTAGATATGGTCAATGTGTGTAGGAAACACGGTTCTTTTTTCTGAGCTCACTCACGTTTCCTGCCTTATTAGAGACTCTATAAAGCAAGAGCATGCTTCTTGCTTTAAAGAAGAGTGTGTTTCATGGATGAGCACTGTGCTGTGTGTTTCCCTTCAGAAACGGAGTTAAATGCCAGGCTCTGCGTCTTCCTACTAGCAAGACTTCATTTCAGGTAAACGCACTCACTTTTCAGATCAAAGGAAGCTACATCGCTCCCGAAGCTCACACGTTTCTCGCTCTTAACTGAAAAGCATTGGATGTTAGAGGACCTGTGGTTTGTATCAGTTTCAGAAGCAGAGTTGAACTAGGTATGGTCCGTGTGTGTAGGAAACACTGTTCTTTTGTCTGAGCACACTCACGTTTCCCGCCTTATTAGAGACTCTAGAAAGCAAGAGCGTCCCTCTGGCTCTAAAGCAGAGTGTGTTTCATGGAGGAGAACTGTGCTGTGTGTTTCCCTTAAGAATCGGAGTTAAATGCCAGGCTCTGTGTCTTCCTACAAGCAAGACTTCGTTTCAGGTAAACGCACTCACTTTTCAGCTCAAAGGAAGCTACATCGTTCACGAAGATCACACGTTTCTCGCTCTTAACCTAAAAGCATTGGATGTTAGGGGCCCTGTGGTTTGTTTCAGTTTCAAAAGCAGAGTTGAACTAGATATGGTCCGTATGTGAAGGAAACACGGTTCTTTTGTTCTGAGCACAGTCATGTTTGCCGCCTTATTAGAGAATCTAGAAAGCACGAGCGTGCTTCTTGCTCTAAAGCAGAGTGTGTTTCATGGATGAGAACTGTGCTGTGTATTTCCCTTCAGAAACGGAGTTAAATGCCAGGCTCTGTGTCTTCCTACACACAAGACTTCGTTTCAGGTAAACGCACTCACTTTTCAGCTCAAAGGAAGCTACATCGTTCACGAAGCTCACACGTTTCTCGCTCTTAACTGAAAAGCATTGGATGTTAGGGGCCCTGTGGTTTGTTTCACTTTCAGAAGCAGAGTTGAACTAGATATGGTCTGTATGTGAAGGAAACACGGTTCTTTTGTTCTGAGCACACTCACGTTTCCCGCCTTATTGGAGATTCTAGAAAGCAAGAGCGTGCATATTGCTCTAAATGAGAGTGTGTTTCATGGATGAGAACGGTGCTGTGTGTTTCCCTTCAGAAACGGAGTTAAATGCCAGGCTCTGTGTCTTTTACAATCAAGACTTCGTTTCGGTTATAAGAACTCACTTTCAGCTCAAACGAAGCTTCATTGTTGACGAAGCTCACACGTTTTTCTCTCTTAACTGAGAAGCATTGGATGTTAGAGGACCTGTGGTTTGTATCAGTTTCAGAAGCAGAGTTGAACTAGCTATGGTCAATGTATGTCGGAAACACGGTTCTTTTGTTCTGAGCTCACACACGTTTCCTGCCTTATTAGAGACTCTGGAAAGCAAGAGCGTGCTTCTTGCTTTAAAGAAGAGTGTTTTTCATGGAAGACAACCGTGTTGTGTGTTTCCCTTCATAAACGGAGTTAAATGCCAGGCTCTGTGGCTTCCTACAAGAAATACTTCGTTTCAGGTAAACACACTCACTTTTTAGATCAAAAGAAGCAACATCGTACACGAAGCTCACACGTTTCTCGCTCTTAACTGAAAAGCATTGGATGTTAGAGGACCTGTGGTTTGTATCAGTTTCAGAACCAGAGTTGAACTAGATATGGTCCGTGTGTGTAGGAAACACAGTTCTTTTGTTCTGAGCACACTCACGTTTCCCGCCTTATTAGTGACTCTAGAAAGCAAGAGCGTGCTTATTGCTCTAAAGCAGAGTGTGTTTCATGGATGAGAAATGTGCTGTGTTTTTCCCTTCAGAAAAGGAGTTAAATGCCAGGCTCTGTGTCTTTTACAATCAAGACTCGTTTCGGTTATAAGAACTCACTTTCAGCTCAAACGAAGCTTCATTGTTGACGAAGCTCACACGTTTTTCTCTCTTAAATGAAAAGCATTGGATGTTAGAGGACCTGTGGTTTGTATCAGTTTCAGAAGCAGAGTTGAACTAGATATGGTCAATGTGTGTAGGAAACATGGTTATTTTGTTCTGAGCTCACTCACGTTTCCTGCCTTATTAGAGACTCTATAAAGCAAGAGCGTGCTTCTTGCTTTAAAGAAGAGTGTGTTTCATGGATGAGCACTGTGCTGTGTGTTTCCCTTCAGAAACTTAGTTAAATGCCAGGCTTTGTGTCTTCCTACAAGCACCACTTCGTTTCAGGTAAACGCACTCACTTTTTCGATCAAAGGAAGCTACATCGTTCATGAAGCTCACACGTTTCTCGCTCTTAACTGAAAAGCATTGGATGTTAGGGGCCCTGTGGTTTGTTTCAGTTTCAGAAGCAGAGTTGAACTAGATATGGTCCGTGTGTGTAGGAAACTAAGTTCTTTTGTTCTGAGCACACTCACGTTTCCCGCATTATTAGTGACTCTAGAAAGCAAGAGCGTGCTTATTGCTCTAAAGCACAGTGTGTTTCATGGATGAGAAATGTGCTGTGTTTTTCCCTTCAGAAACAGAGTTAAATGCCAGGCTCTGCGTCTTCCTACTAGCAAGACTTCATTTCAGGTAAACGCACTCACTTTTCAGATCAAAGGAAGCTACATCGCTCCCGAAGCTCACACGTTTCTCGCTCTTAACTGAAAAGCATTGGATGTTAGAGGACCTGTGGTTTGTATCAGTTTCAGAAGCAGAGTTGAACTAGGTATGGTCCGTGTGTGTAGGAAACACTGTTCTTTTGTCTGAGCACACTCACGTTTCCCGCCTTATTAGAGACTCTAGAAAGCAAGAGCGTCCCTCTGGCTCTAAAGCAGAGTGTGTTTCATGGAGGAGAACTGTGCTGTGTGTTTCCCTTAAGAATCGGAGTTAAATGCCAGGCTCTGTGTCTTCCTACAAGCAAGACTTCGTTTCAGGTAAACGCACTCACTTTTCAGCTCAAAGGAAGCTACATCGTTCACGAAGCTCACACGTTTCTCGCTCTTAACCTAAAAGCATTGGATGTTAGGGGCCCTGTGGTTTGTTTCAGTTTCAAAAGCAGAGTTGAACTAGATATGGTCCGTATGTGAAGGAAACACGGTTCTTTTGTTCTGAGCACACTCACGTTTCCCGCCTTATTAGAGATTCTAGAAAGCAAGAGCGTGCATATTGCTCTAAATGAGAGTGTGTTTCATGGATGAGAACTGTGCTGTGTGTTTCCCTTCAGAAACGGAGTTAAATGCCAGGCTCTGTGTCTTTTACAATCAAGACTCGTTTCGGTTATAAGAACTCACTTTCAGCTCAAACGAAGCTTCATTGTTGACGAAACTCACACGTTTTTCTCTCTTAACTGAAAAGCATTGGATGTTAGAGGACCTGTGGTTTGTATCAGTTTCAGAAGCAGAGTTGAACTAGATATGGTCAATGTCTGTAGGAAACATGGTTATTTTGTTCTGAGCTCACTCACGTTTCCTGCCTTATTAGAGACTCTATAAAGCAAGAGCGTGCTTCTTGCTTTAAAGAAGAGTGTGTTTCATGGATGAGCACTGTGCTGTGTGTTTCCCTTCAGAAACTTAGTTAAATGCCAGGCTTTGTGTCTTCCTACAAGCACCACTTCGTTTCAGGTAAACGCACTCACTTTTTCGATCAAAGGAAGCTACATCGTTCACGAAGCTCACACGTTTCTCGCTCTTAACTGAAAAGCATTGGATGTTAGGGGCCCTGTGGTTTGTTTCAGTTTCAGAAGCAGAGTTGAACTAGATATGGTCCGTGTGTGTAGGAAACTAAGTTCTTTTGTTCTGAGCACACTCACGTTTCCCGCCTTATTAGTGACTCTAGAAAGCAAGAGCGTGCTTATTGCTCTAAAGCACAGTGTGTTTCATGGATGAGAAATGTGCTGTGTTTTTCCCTTCAGAAACGGAGTTAAATGCCAGGCTCTGTGTCTTTTACAATCAAGACTTCGTTTCGGTTATAAGAACTCACTTTCAGCTCAAACGAAGCTTCATTGTTGACGAAGCCCACACGTTTTTCTCTCTTAACTGAGAAGCATTGGATGTTGGAGGACCTGTGGTTTGTATCAGTTTCAGAAGCAGAGTTGAACTAGATATGGTCAATGTGTGTAGGAAACACGGTTCTTTTGTTCTGAGCTCACTCACGTTTCCTGCCTTATTAGAGACTCTATAAAGCAAGAGCGTGCTTCTTGCTTTAAAGAAGAGTGTGTTTCATGGATGAGCACTGTGCTGTGTGTTTCCCTTCAGAAACGGAGTTAAATGCCAGGCTCTGCGTCTTCCTACTAGCAAGACTTCATTTCAGGTAAACGCACTCACTTTTCAGATCAAAGGAAGCTACATCGCTCCCGAAGCTCACACGTTTCTCGCTCTTAACTGAAAAGCATTGGATGTTAGAGGACCTGTGGTTTGTATCAGTTTCAGAAGCAGAGTTGAACTAGGTATGGTCGTTGTGTGTAGGAAACACTGTTCTTTTGACTGAGCACACTCACGATTCCCGCCTTATTAGAGACTCTAGAAAGCAAGAGCGTCCTTCTGGCTCTAAAGCAGAGGGTGTTTCATGGAGGAGAACTGTGCTGTGTGTTTCCCTTCAGAATCAGAGTTAAATGCCAGGCTCTGTGTCTTCCTACAAGCAAGACTTCTTTTCAGGTAATCGCACTCACTTTTCAGCTCAAAGGAAGCTACATTGTTCACGAAGCTCACACGTTTCTCGCTCTTAACTGAAAAGCATTGGATGTTAGGGGCCCTGTGGTTTGTTTCAGTTTCAGTAGCAGAGTTGAACTAGATATGGTCCGTGTGTGTAGGAAACACGGTTCTTTTGTTCTGAGCCCACTCACGTTTCCCGCCTTATTAGAGAATCTAGAAAGCAAGAGCATGCTTCTTGCTCTAAAGCAGAGTATGTTTCATGGATGAGAACTGTGCTGTGTGTTTCCCTTCAGAAACGGAGTTAAATGCCAGGCTCTGCGTCTTCCTACTAGAAAGACTTCGTTTCAGGTAAACGCACTCACTTTTCAGATCAAAGGAAGCTACATCGCTCCCGAAGCTCACACGTTTCTCGCTCTTAACTGAAAAGCATTGGATGTTAGAGGACCTGTGGTTTGTATCAGTTTCAGAAGCAGAGTTGAACTAGATATGGTCCGTGTGTGTAGGAATCACGGTTCTTTTGTTCTGAGCACAGTCATGTTTGCCGCCTTATTAGAGAATCTAGAAAGCACGAGCGTGCTTCTTGCTCTAAAGCAGAGTGTGTTTCATGGAGGAGAACTGTGCTGTGTGTTTCCCTTCCGAAACGGAGTTAAATGCCAGGCTCTGTGTCTTTTACAATCAAGACTTCGTTTCGGGTATAAGAACTCACTTTCAGCTCAAACGAAGCTACATCGTTCACGAAGCTCACACGTTTTTCTCTCTTAACTGAGAAGCATTGGATGTTAGAGGACCTGTGGTTTGTATCAGTTTCAGAAGCAGAGTTGAACTAGCTATGGTCAATGTGTGTAGGAAACACGGTTCTTTTGTTCTGAGCCCACTCACGTTTCCCGCCTTATTAGAGACTCTAGAAAGCAAGAGCATGCTTCTTGCTCTAAAGCAGAGTGTGTTTCATGGATGAGAACTTTGCTGTGTATTTCCCTTCAGAAACGGAGTTCAATGCCAGGCTCTGAGTCTTCCTCCAAGCAAGAGTTCGTTTCAGGTAAACGCACTCAGTTTCAGCTCAAAGGAAGCTACATCTTTCACGAAGCTCACACGTTTCTCGCTCTTAACTGAAAAGCATTGGATGTTAGGTGCCCTGTGGTTTGTTTCAGTTTCAGAAGCAGAGTTGAACTAGATATGGTCCGTGTGTGTAGGAAACTAAGTTCTTTTGTTCTGAGCACACTCACGTTTCCCGCATTATTAGTGACTCTAGAAAGCAAGAGCGTGCTTATTGCTCTAAAGCACAGTGTGTTTCATGGATGAGAAATGTGCTGTGTTTTTCCCTTCAGAAACAGAGTTAAATGCCAGGCTCTGCGTCTTCCTACTAGCAAGACTTCATTTCAGGTAAACGCACTCACTTTTCAGATCAAAGGAAGCTACATCGCTCCCGAAGCTCACACGTTTCTCGCTCTTAACTGAAAAGCATTGGATGTTAGAGGACCTGTGGTTTGTATCAGTTTCAGAAGCAGAGTTGAACTAGGTATGGTCCGTGTGTGTAGGAAACACTGTTCTTTTGTCTGAGCACACTCACGTTTCCCGCCTTATTAGAGACTCTAGAAAGCAAGAGCGTCCCTCTGGCTCTAAAGCAGAGTGTGTTTCATGGAGGAGAACTGTGCTGTGTGTTTCCCTTAAGAATCGGAGTTAAATGCCAGGCTCTGTGTCTTCCTACAAGCAAGACTTCGTTTCAGGTAAACGCACTCACTTTTCAGCTCAAAGGAAGCTACATCGTTCACGAAGCTCACACGTTTCTCGCTCTTAACCTAAAAGCATTGGATGTTAGGGGCCCTGTGGTTTGTTTCAGTTTCAAAAGCAGAGTTGAACTAGATATGGTCCGTATGTGAAGGAAACACGGTTCTTTTGTTCTGAGCACACTCACGTTTCCCGCCTTATTAGAGATTCTAGAAAGCAAGAGCGTGCATATTGCTCTAAATGAGAGTGTGTTTCATGGATGAGAACTGTGCTGTGTGTTTCCCTTCAGAAACGGAGTTAAATGCCAGGCTCTGTGTCTTTTACAATCAAGACTCGTTTCGGTTATAAGAACTCACTTTCAGCTCAAACGAAGCTTCATTGTTGACGAAACTCACACGTTTTTCTCTCTTAACTGAAAAGCATTGGATGTTAGAGGACCTGTGGTTTGTATCAGTTTCAGAAGCAGAGTTGAACTAGATATGGTCAATGTCTGTAGGAAACATGGTTATTTTGTTCTGAGCTCACTCACGTTTCCTGCCTTATTAGAGACTCTATAAAGCAAGAGCGTGCTTCTTGCTTTAAAGAAGAGTGTGTTTCATGGATGAGCACTGTGCTGTGTGTTTCCCTTCAGAAACTTAGTTAAATGCCAGGCTTTGTGTCTTCCTACAAGCACCACTTCGTTTCAGGTAAACGCACTCACTTTTTCGATCAAAGGAAGCTACATCGTTCACGAAGCTCACACGTTTCTCGCTCTTAACTGAAAAGCATTGGATGTTAGGGGCCCTGTGGTTTGTTTCAGTTTCAGAAGCAGAGTTGAACTAGATATGGTCCGTGTGTGTAGGAAACTAAGTTCTTTTGTTCTGAGCACACTCACGTTTCCCGCCTTATTAGTGACTCTAGAAAGCAAGAGCGTGCTTATTGCTCTAAAGCACAGTGTGTTTCATGGATGAGAAATGTGCTGTGTTTTTCCCTTCAGAAACGGAGTTAAATGCCAGGCTCTGTGTCTTTTACAATCAAGACTTCGTTTCGGTTATAAGAACTCACTTTCAGCTCAAACGAAGCTTCATTGTTGACGAAGCCCACACGTTTTTCTCTCTTAACTGAGAAGCATTGGATGTTGGAGGACCTGTGGTTTGTATCAGTTTCAGAAGCAGAGTTGAACTAGATATGGTCAATGTGTGTAGGAAACACGGTTCTTTTGTTCTGAGCTCACTCACGTTTCCTGCCTTATTAGAGACTCTATAAAGCAAGAGCGTGCTTCTTGCTTTAAAGAAGAGTGTGTTTCATGGATGAGCACTGTGCTGTGTGTTTCCCTTCAGAAACGGAGTTAAATGCCAGGCTCTGCGTCTTCCTACTAGCAAGACTTCATTTCAGGTAAACGCACTCACTTTTCAGATCAAAGGAAGCTACATCGCTCCCGAAGCTCACACGTTTCTCGCTCTTAACTGAAAAGCATTGGATGTTAGAGGACCTGTGGTTTGTATCAGTTTCAGAAGCAGAG
Organism: Onychomys arenicola; assembly: GCA_949786405.1. Classification (NCBI taxonomy): domain Eukaryota; kingdom Metazoa; phylum Chordata; class Mammalia; order Rodentia; family Cricetidae; genus Onychomys; species Onychomys arenicola. The sequence goes on from CATKUM010000045.1 coordinate 2,233,364, forward strand.
TTGAACTAGGTATGGTCGTTGTGTGTAGGAAACACTGTTCTTTTGACTGAGCACACTCACGATTCCCGCCTTATTAGAGACTCTAGAAAGCAAGAGCGTCCTTCTGGCTCTAAAGCAGAGGGTGTTTCATGGAGGAGAACTGTGCTGTGTGTTTCCCTTCAGAATCAGAGTTAAATGCCAGGCTCTGTGTCTTCCTACAAGCAAGACTTCTTTTCAGGTAATCGCACTCACTTTTCAGCTCAAAGGAAGCTACATTGTTCACGAAGCTCACACGTTTCTCGCTCTTAACTGAAAAGCATTGGATGTTAGGGGCCCTGTGGTTTGTTTCAGTTTCAGTAGCAGAGTTGAACTAGATATGGTCCGTGTGTGTAGGAAACACGGTTCTTTTGTTCTGAGCCCACTCACGTTTCCCGCCTTATTAGAGAATCTAGAAAGCAAGAGCATGCTTCTTGCTCTAAAGCAGAGTATGTTTCATGGATGAGAACTGTGCTGTGTGTTTCCCTTCAGAAACGGAGTTAAATGCCAGGCTCTGCGTCTTCCTACTAGAAAGACTTCGTTTCAGGTAAACGCACTCACTTTTCAGATCAAAGGAAGCTACATCGCTCCCGAAGCTCACACGTTTCTCGCTCTTAACTGAAAAGCATTGGATGTTAGAGGACCTGTGGTTTGTATCAGTTTCAGAAGCAGAGTTGAACTAGATATGGTCCGTGTGTGTAGGAATCACGGTTCTTTTGTTCTGAGCACAGTCATGTTTGCCGCCTTATTAGAGAATCTAGAAAGCACGAGCGTGCTTCTTGCTCTAAAGCAGAGTGTGTTTCATGGAGGAGAACTGTGTTGTGTGTTTCCCTTCAGAAACGGAGTTAAATGCCAGGCTCTGTGTCTTTTACAATCAAGACTTCGTTTCGGGTATAAGAACTCACTTTCAGCTCAAACGAAGCTACATCGTTCACGAAGCTCACACGTTTTTCTCTCTTAACTGAGAAGCATTGGATGTTAGAGGACCTGTGGTTTGTATCAGTTTCAGAAGCAGAGTTGAACTAGCTATGGTCAATGTGTGTAGGAAACACGGTTCTTTTGTTCTGAGCCCACTCACGTTTCCCGCCTTATTAGAGACTCTAGAAAGCAAGAGCATGCTTCTTGCTCTAAAGCAGAGTGTGTTTCATGGATGAGAACTTTGCTGTGTATTTCCCTTCAGAAACGGAGTTCAATGCCAGGCTCTGAGTCTTCCTCCAAGCAAGAGTTCGTTTCGGGTAAACGCACTCAGTTTCAGCTCAAAGGAAGCTACATCTTTCACGAAGCTCACACGTTTCTCGCTCTTAACTGAAAAGCATTGGATGTTAGGTGCCCTGTGGTTTGTTTCAGTTTCAGAAGCAGAGTTGAACTAGATATGGTCCGTGTGTGTAGGAAACTAAGTTCTTTTGTTCTGAGCACACTCACGTTTCCCGCCTTATTAGTGACTCTAGAAAGCAAGAGCGTGCTTATTGCTCTAAAGCACAGTGTGTTTCATGGATGAGAAATGTGCTGTGTTTTTCCCTTCAGAAACGGAGTTAAATGCCAGGCTCTGTGTCTTTTACAATCAAGACTTCGTTTCGGTTATAAGAACTCACTTTCAGCTCAAACGAATCTTCATTGTTGACGAAGCCCACACGTTTTTCTCTCTTAACTGAGAAGCATTGGATGTTGGAGGACCTGTGGTTTGTATCAGTTTCAGAAGCAGAGTTGAACTAGATATGGTCAATGTGTGTAGGAAACACGGTTCTTTTGTTCTGAGCTCACTCACGTTTCCTGCCTTATTAGAGACTCCATAAAGCAAGAGCGTGCTTCTTGCTTTAAAGAAGAGTGTGTTTCATGGATGAGCACTGTGCTGTGTGTTTCCCTTCAGAAACGGAGTTAAATGCCAGGCTCTGCGTCTTCCTACTAGCAAGACTTCATTTCAGGTAAACGCACTCACTTTTCAGATCAAAGGAAGCTACATCGCTCCCGAAGCTCACACGTTTCTCGCTCTTAACTGAAAAGCATTGGATGTTAGAGGACCTGTGGTTTGTATCAGTTTCAGAAGCAGAGTTGAACTAGATATGGTCCCTGTGTGTAGGAAACACGGTTCTTTTGTTCTGAGCACAGTCATGTTTGCCGCCTTATTAGAGAATCTAGAAAGCACGAGCGTGCTTCTTGCTCTAAAGCAGAGTGTGTTTCATGGATGAGAACTGTGCTGTGTGTTTCCCTTCAGAAACGGAGTTAAATGCCAGGCTCTTTGTCTTTTACAATCAAGACTTCGTTTCGGGTATAAGAACTAACTTTCAGCTCAAACGAAGCTACATCTTTCACGAAGCTCACACGTTTTTCTCTCCTAACTGAGAAGCATTGGATGTTAGAGGACCTGTGGTTTGTATCAGTTTCAGAAGCAGAGTTGAACTAGCTATGGTCAATGTGCGTAGGAAACACGGTTCTTTTGTTCTGAGCTCACTCACGTTTCCAGCCTAATTAGAGACTCTGGAAAGCAAGAGCGTGCTTCTTGCTTTAAAGAAGAGTGTTTTTCATGGAAGAGAACCGTGCTGTGTGTTTCCCTTCAGAAACGGATTTAAATGCCAAGCTCTTTGTCTTTTTCAATCAAGACTTCGTTTCTGGTAAACACACTCACTATCATCTCAAAGGAAGATACATCGTTTATCGAAGCTCACACGTTTCTCGCCCTTAACTGAATAGCATTGGATGTTAGAGGACCTGTGGTTTGTATCAGTTTCAGAAGCAGAGTTGAACTAGGTATCGTCCGTGAGTGTAGGAAACACGTTTCTTTTGTTCTGAGCCCACTCACGTTTCCCGCCTTATTAGAGACTCTAGAAAGCAAGAGCATGATTCTTGCTCTAAAGCAGAGTGTGTTTCATGGATGAGAACTTTGCTGTGTATTGCCCTTCAGAAACGGAGTTAAATGCCAGGCTCTGAGTGTTCCTCCAAGCAAGAGTCCGTTTCGGGTAAACGCACTCAGTTTCAGCTCAAACAATGCTACATCTTTCACGAAGCTCACACGTTTTTCTCTCTTAACTGAGAAGCATTGGATGTTAGAGGACCTGTGGTTTGTATCAGTTTCAGAAGCAGAGTTGAACTAGCTATGGTCAATGTATGTAGGAAACACGGTTCTTTTGTTCTGAGCTCACTCACGTTTCCTGCCTTATTAGAGACTCTGGAAAGCAAGAGCGTGCTTCTTGCTTTGAAGAAGAGTGTTTTTCATGGAAGAGAACCGTGTTGTGTGTTTCCCTTCATAAACGGAGTAAAATGCCAGGCTCTGTGTCTTCCTACAAGCAAGACTTCGTTTAAGGTAAACACACTCACTTTTTAGATCAAAAGAAGCAACATCGTACACGAAGCTCACACGTTTCTCGCTCTTAACTGAAAAGCATTGGATGTTAGAGGACCTGTAGTTTGTATCAGTTTCAGAAGCAGAGTTGAACTAGATATGGTCCGTGTGTGTAGGAAACTAAGTTCTTTTGTTCTGAGCACACTCACGTTTCCCGCCTTATTAGTGACTCTAGAAAGCAAGAGCGTGCTTATTGCTCTAAAGCACTGTGTGTTTCATGGATGAGAAATGTGCTGTGTTTTTCCCTTCAGAAACGGAGTTAAATGCCAGGCTCTGTGTCTTTTACAATCAAGACTTCGTTTCGGTTATAAGAACTCACTTTCAGCTCAAACGAAGCTTCATTGTTGACGAAGCCCACACGTTTTTCTCTCTTAACTGAGAAGCATTGGATGTTGGAGGACCTGTGGTTTGTATCAGTTTCAGAAGCAGAGTTGAACTAGATATGGTCAATGTGTGTAGGAAACACGGTTCTTTTTTCTGAGATCACTCACGTTTCCTGCCTTTTTAGAGACTCTATAAAGCAAGAGCGTGATTCTTGCTTTAAAGAAGAGTGTGTTTCATGGATGAGCACTGTGCTGTGTGTTTCCCTTCAGAAACGGAGTTAAATGCCAGGCTCTGTGTCTTCCTACACACAAGACTTCGTTTCAGGTAAACGCACTCACTTTTCAGCTCAAAGGAAGCTACATCGTTCACGAAGCTCACACGTTTCTCGCTCTTAACTGAAAAGCATTGGATGTTAGGGGCCCTGTGGTTTGTTTCACTTTCAGAAGCAGAGTTGAACTAGATATGGTCCGTATGTGAAGGAAACACGGTTCTTTTGTTCTGAGCACACTCACGTTTCCCGCCTTATTGGAGATTCTAGAAAGCAAGAGCGTGCATATTGCTCTAAATGAGAGTGTGTTTCATGGATGAGAACTGTGCTGTGTGTTTCCCTTCAGAAACGGAGTTAAATGCCAGGCTCTGTGTCTTTTACAATCAAGACTTCGTTTCGGGTATAAGAACTCACTTTCAGCTCAAACGAAGCTACATCTTTCACGAAGCTCACACGGTTTTCGCTCTTAACTGAAAAGCATAGGATGTTAGAAGACCTGTGGTTTGTATCAGTTTCAGAAGCAGAGTTGAACTAGATATGGTCAATGTGTGTAGGAAACACGGTTCTTTTGTTCTGAGCTCACTCACGTTTCCTGCCTTTTTAGAGACTCTAGAAAGCAAGAGCGTGCTTCTGGCTCTAAACAGAGTGTGTTTAATGGATGAGAACTGTGCTGTGTGTTTCCCTTCAGAAACGGAGTTAAATGCCAGGCTCTGTGTCTTCGTACAAGCAAGACTTCGTTTCAGGTAAACGCACTCACTTTTTAGATCAAAAGAAGCAACATCGTTCACGAAGCTCACACGTTTCTCGCTCTTAACTGAAAAGCAGTGGATGTTAGAGGACCTGTGGTTTGTATCAGTTTCAGAAGCAGAGTTGAACTAGATATGGTCCGTGTGTGTAGGAAGCACAGTTCTATTGTTCTGAGCACACTCACGTTTCCTGCCTTATTAGTGACTCTAGAAAGCAAGAGCGTGCTTATTGCTCTAAAGCACAGTGTGTTTCATGGATGAGAAATGTGCTGTGTTTTTCCCTTCAGAAACGGAGTTAAATGCCAGGCTCTGTGTCTTTTACAATCAAGACTCGTTTCGGTTATAAGAACTCACTTTCAGCTCAAACGAAGCTTCATTGTTGACGAAGCCCACACGTTTTTCTCTCTTAACTGAGAAGCATTGGATGTTGGAGGACCTGTGGTTTGTATCAGTTTCAGAAGCAGAGTTGAACTAGATATGGTCCGTGTGTGTAGGAAACACGGTTCTTTTGTTCTGAGCACAGTCATGTTTGCCGCCTTATTAGAGAATCTAGAAAGCACGAGCGTGCTTCTTGCTCTAAAGCAGAGTGTGTTTTCAATGGATGAGAACTGTGCTGTGTGTTTCCCTTCAGAAACGGAGTTAAATGCCAGGCTCTGTGTCTTTTACAATCAAGACTTCGTTTCGGGTAAACACACTCACTATCATCTCAAACGAAGCTACATAAATCAAGAAGTTCTCATGTTTTTCGCTCTTAACTGAAAAGCATTGGATGTTAGAGGACTTTTGGTTTGTATCAGTTTCAGAAGCAGAGTTGAACTAGATATTCTCTATGTGTGTAGGAAACACGGTTCTTTTGTTCTGAGCACACTCACGTTTACCGCCTTATTAGAGACTGTAGAATGCAAGAGAGTGAATCTTGCTCTAAACAGAGTGTGTTTCATGGATGAGCACTGTGCTGTGTGTTTTCCTTGAGATACGGAGTTCATTGCCAGGCTCTATGTCTTGGTACAAGCAAGACTTCTTTTCAGGTAAACGCACTCACTTTTCAGCTCAAAGGAAGCTACATTGTTCACGAAGCTCACACGTTTCTCGCTCTTAAATGAAAAGCATTGAATGTTAGAGGCCCTGTGGTTTGTATCAGTTTCAGAAGCAGAGTTGAACTAGATATGGTCCGTGTGTGTAGGAAACATAGATCCTTTGTTTTGAGCCCACTCACGTTTCCAGCCTTATTAGAGACTCTAAAAAGCAAGAGTGTGCTTCTTGCTTTAAAGCAGAGTGAGTTTCATGGAAGAGAACCGTGTTGTGTGATTCCCTTCAGAAACGGAGTTAAATGCCAGGCTCTGTGTCTTCCTACAAGCAAGAATGCTTTTCAGGTAAACGCACTCACTTTTCAGGTCATAGGAAGCTACATCATTCACGAAGCTCACACGTTTCAGCCCTTAACTGAAAAGCATTGGATGTTAGAGGCCCTGTGGTTTGTATCAGTTTCAGAAGCAGAGTTGAACTAGATATGATCCGAGTGTGTAGGAAACAAGTTTCTTTTGTTCTGAGCCCACTCATGTTTCCTGCCTTATTAGAGACTCTAAAAAGCAAGAGCATGCTTCTTGCTCTAAAGCAGAGTGTGTTTCATGGATGAGAACTTTGCTGTGTATTTCCCTTCAGAAACAGAGATAAATGCCAGGCTCTGTGTCTCCCTACAAGCAAGAGTTCGTTTCAGGTAAACGCACTCACTTTCAGCTCAAACGAAGCTACATCTTTCAGGAAGCTCACACGTTTTTTTATCTTAACTGAGAATCATTGGATGTTAGAGGACCTGTGGTTTGTATCAGTTTCAGAAGCTGAGTTGAACTAGATATGGTCCATGTGTGCAGGAAATATGGTTCTTTTCTTCTGAGCACACTCATGTTTCGCGCCTTATTAGAGATTCTACAAAGCAATAGCTTGCTTCTGGCTCTAAAGCAGAGTGTGTTTCATGGATGAGCACTGTGCTGTGTGTTTCCCTTCAGAAACCGACTTAAATGCCAGGCTCTGTGTCTTCCTACAAGCAAGACATCCTTTCAGGTGAACGCACTCACTTTTCAGCTCAAAGGAAGCTACATCATTCACGAAGCTCACACGTTTCTCGCCCTTAACTGAAAAGCATTGGATGTTAGAAGACCTGTGGTTTGTATCAGTTTCAGAAGCAGAGTTGAACTAGATATGGTCCGTGTGTGTAGGAATCACGGATTTTTTGTTATGAGCCCACTCACGTTTCCCGCCTTATTAGAGACTCTAGAAAGCAAGAGTGTGCTTCTTGCTTTAAAGGAGAGTGTGTTTCATAGATGAGAACAGTGCTGTGTGTTTCCCTCAGAAACGGAGTTAAATGCCAGGCTCTGTGTCTTTTACAATGAAGTCTTCGTTTCGGGTATAAGAACTCACTTTCAGCTCAAACGAAGCTACATCGTTCACGAAGCTCACACGTTTTTCTCTCTTAACTGTGAAGCATTGGATGTTAGAGGACCTGTGATTTGCATCAGTTTCAGAAGCTGAGTTGAACTAGATATGGTCCGTGTGTGTAGGAAACACGGTTCTTTGGTCGGAGCACACTCACGTTTCCCGCCTTATTTGAGACTCTAGAAAGCAAGAGCATGATTCTTGCTCTATATCAGAGTGTGTTTCATGGATGAGAACTGTGCTGTGTGTTTCCCTTCAGAAACAGAGTTCAATGCGAGGATCTGTGTCGTCCTACAAGCAGGACTTAGTTTCAGGTAAACGCCTTCCCTTTTCAGCTCAAAGGAAGCTACATCATTCACGAAGCTCACACGTTTCTCGCTCTTAACTGAAAAGCATTGGATGTTGGAGGACCTGTGGTTTGTATCAGTTTCAGAAGCAGAGTTGACCTAGATATGGTCAATGTGTGTAGGAAACACGGTTCATTTGTTCTGAGCCCACTCACGTTACCTGCCTTATTAGAGACTCTAGAAAGCAAGAGCATGCTTCTTGCTCTAAAGAAGAGTGTGTTTCATGGATGAGAACGTTGCTGTGTATTTCCCTTCAGAAACGGAGTTAAATGCCAGGTCCATTGTCTTTTACAATCAAGACTTCGTTTCGGGTAAACGCACTCACTATCATCTCAAAGGAAGCTGCATTGTTCACGAAGCTCTCACGTATTTTGCTCTTAACAGAAAAGCATTGTACGTTACAGGACCTGTGATTTGTATCAGTTTCAGAAGCAGAGTTGAACTAGATATGGTCAATGTGTGTAGGTAACACGGTTGTTTTGTTCTGAGCACACTCACGTTTCCCGCCTTATTAGAGACTCTAGAAAGCAAGAGCATGCTTCTTGCTCTAAATCAGGGTGAGTTTCATGGATGAGAACTGTGCTGTGTGTTTCCCTTCAGAAATGGAGTTGAATGCGAGGCTCTGTGTGGTCCTACAAGCAAGAGTTCTTTTCAGGTAAACGCCCTCAGTTTTCAGATCAAAGGAAGCTACATCGTTCACGAAGCTCACACGTTTCTCGCTCTTAACTGTAAAGCATTGGATGTTAGAGGACCTGTGGTTTGTATCAGTTTCAGAAGCAGAGTTGACCTAGATATGGACCGTGTGTGTAGGAAACACGGTTCTTTTGTTATGAGCCCACTGACGTTACCTGACTTATTAGAGACTCTAGAAAGCAAGAGCATGTTTCTTGCTCTAAAGCAGAGTGTGTTTCATGGATGAGAACTTTGCTGTGTATTTCCCTTCAGAAACGGAGTTAAATGCCAGGCTCTGTGTCTTCCTACATTCAAGACTTCGTTTCAGGTAAACGCACTCACTTTTCTTCTCAAAGGAAGCTACATCGTTCACGAAGCTCACACGTTTCTCGCTCTTAACTGAAAAGCAGTGGATGTTAGAGGAACTGTGGTTTGTATCAGTTTCAGAAGCAGAGTTGAACTAGATATGATCCGTGTGTGTAGGAAATATGGATCTTTTGTTCTGAGCACACTCATGTTTCCCGCCTTATTAGAGAATCTAGAAAGCAATAGCGTGCTTCTGGCTCTAAAGCAGAGTGTGTTTCATGGATGAGCACTGTGCTGTGTGTTTCCCTTTAGAAACGGACTTAAATGCCAGGCTCTGTGTCTTCCTACAAGCAAGACTTCCTTTCAGGTAAATGCACTCACTTTTCAGCTCAAAGGAAGCTACATCGTTCACGAAGCTCACACGTTTCTCGCTCTTAACTCAAAACCATTGGATGTTAGAGGACCTGTGGTTTGTATCAGTTTCAGAAGCAGAGTTGAACTAGATATGTTCTGTTTGTGTAGGAAACACGGTTCTTTTGTTCTGAGCGCAGTCATGTTTCCCGCCTTATTAGAGAATCTAGAAAGCAAGAGCGTGCTTCTTGCTCTAAAGCAGAGTTTGTTTCATGGATGAGAACTGTGATGTGTGTTTCCCTTCAGAAACGGAGTTAAATGACAGGCTCTGTGTCTTTTACAATCAGGACTTCGTTTCGGGTATAAGAACTCACTTTCAGCTCAAACGAAGCTACATTGTTCATGAAGCTCAACGTTTCTCGCTCTTAACTGAAAAGCATTGGATGTTAGAGGACCTGTGGTTTGTATCAGTTTCAGAAACAGAGTTGAACTAGATATGGTCAATGTGTGTAGGAAACACGGTTCTTTTGTTCTGAGATCTCTCACTTTTCCTGCCTATTAGAGACTCTATAAAGCAAGAGCGTGCTTCTTGCTTTAAAGAAGAGTGTGTTTCATGGATGAGCACTGTGCTGTGTGTTTCCCTTCAGAAACGGAGTCTAATGTCAGGCTCTGTGTCTTCCTACAAGCAAGACTTCGTTTCAGGTAAACGCACGCACTTTTCATCTCAAAGGAAGCTACATCGTTCACAAAGCTCACACAATTCTCTCTCTTAACTGAAAAGCATTGGATGTTAGAGGACCTGTGATTTGCATCAGTTTCAGAAGCTGAATTGAACTAGATATGATCCTTGTGTGTAGGAAACACGGTTCTTTTGTTCTGAGCACACTCATGGTTCCCTCCTTATTAGAGACTATAGAAAGCAAGAGCCTGTTTCTTGCTCTAAAGCAGAGTGTGTTTCATGGATGAGAACTGTGCTGTGTGTTTCCCTTCAGAAACTGAGTTAAATGCCAGGCTCTGTGTCTTTTACAATCAAGACTTCGTTTCGGGTATAAGGACTCACTTTCAGCTCAAACGAAGCTAAATCGTTCACGAAACTCACACGTTTCTTGCTCTTAACTGAAAAGCATTGGATGTTAGAGGCCCTGTGGTTTGTATCAGTTTCAGAAGCAGAGTTGAACTAGATATGGTCCGTGTGTTAAGTAAACATGGTTCTTTGTTCTTTGCACACTCACGTTTCCCGCCTTATTAGAGACTCTAGAAAGCAAGAGCGTGCATCTTGCGCTAAATGAGAGTGTGTTTCATGGATGAGCAGTGTGCTGTATGTTTCCCTTCAGATACGGTGTTCAATGCCAGGCTCTGTGTCTTCCTACAAGCAAGACTTCTTTTCAGGTTAACGCCCTCACTTTTCAGCTCAAACGAAGCTAAATCGTTCACAAAGCTCACACGTTTCTGGCTCTTAACTGAAAAGCATTGGATGTTAGAGGACCTGTGGTTTGTATCAGTTTCAGAAGCAGAGTTGAACTAGATATGGTCCGTGTGTGTAGGAAACACGGTTCTTTTGTTCTGAGCACAGTCATGTTTCCCGCCTTATTAGAGAATCTAGAAAGCAAGAGCGTGCTTCTTGCTCTAAAGCAGATTGTGTTTCATGGATGAGAACTGTGCTCTGTGTTTCCCTTCAGAAACGGAGTTAAATGCCAGGCTCTGTGTCTTTTACAATCAAGATTTCGTTTCGGGTATAAAAACTCACTTTCAGCTCAAACAAATCTACATTGTTCACGAAGCTCACAGGTTTCACGCTCTTAACTGAAAAGCATTGGATGTTAGAGGACCTGTGGTTTGTATCAGTTTCAGAAGCAGAGTTGAACTAGATATGGTCAATGTGTGTAGGAAACACGTTTCTTTTGTTCTGAGATCACTCACTTTTCCTGCCTTATTAGAGACTCTATAAAGCAAGAGCATGCTTCTTGCTTTAAAGAAGAGTGTGTTTCATGGATGAGCACTGTGCTGTGTGTTTCCCTTCAGAAACGGAGTTAAATGCCAGGCTCTGTGTCTTCCTACATTCAAGACTTCGTTTCAGGTAAACGCACTCACTTTTCTTCTCAAAGGAAGCTACATCGTTCACGAAGCTCACACGTTTCTCGCTCTTAACTGAAAAGCAGTGGATGTTAGAGGAACTGTGGTTTGTATCAGTTTCAGAAGCAGAGTTGAACTAGATATGATCCGTGTGTGTAGGAAATATGGATCATTTGTTCTGAGCACACTCATGTTTCCCGCCTTATTAGAGAATCTAGAAAGCAATAGCGTGCTTCTGGCTCTAAAGCAGAGTGTGTTTCATGGATGAGCACTGTGCTGTGTGTTTCCCTTTAGAAACGGACTTAAATGCCAGGCTCTGTGTCTTCCTACAAGCAAGACTTCCTTTCAGGTAAATGCACTCACTTTTCAGCTCAAAGGAAGCTACATCGTTCACGAAGCTCACACGTTTCTCGCTCTTAACTCAAAACCATTGGATGTTAGAGGACCTGTGGTTTGTATCAGTTTCAGAAGCAGAGTTGAACTAGATATGTTCTGTTTGTGTAGGAAACACGGTTCTTTTGTTCTGAGCGCAGTCATGTTTCCCGCCTTATTAGAGAATCTAGAAAGCAAGAGCGTGCTTCTTGCTCTAAAGCAGAGTTTGTTTCATGGATGAGAACTGTGATGTGTGTTTCCCTTCAGAAACGGAGTTAAATGACAGGCTCTGTGTCTTTTACAATCAGGACTTCGTTTCGGGTATAAGAACTCACTTTCAGCTCAAACGAAGCTACATTGTTCATGAAGCTCAACGTTTCTCGCTCTTAACTGAAAAGCATTGGATGTTAGAGGACCTGTGGTTTGTATCAGTTTCAGAAACAGAGTTGAACTAGATATGGTCAATGTGTGTAGGAAACACGGTTCTTTTGTTCTGAGATCTCTCACTTTTCCTGCCTATTAGAGACTCTATAAAGCAAGAGCGTGCTTCTTGCTTTAAAGAAGAGTGTGTTTCATGGATGAGCACTGTGCTGTGTGTTTCCCTTCAGAAACGGAGTCTAATGTCAGGCTCTGTGTCTTCCTACAAGCAAGACTTCGTTTCAGGTAAACGGACGCACTTTTCATCTCAAAGGAAGCTACATCGTTCACAAAGCTCACACAATTCTCTCTCTTAACTGAAAAGCATTGGATGTTAGAGGACCTGTGATTTGCATCAGTTTCAGAAGCTGAATTGAACTAGATATGATCCTTGTGTGTAGGAAACACGGTTCTTTTGTTCTGAGCACACTCATGGTTCCCTCCTTATTAGAGACTATAGAAAGCAAGAGCCTGTTTCTTGCTCTAAAGCAGAGTGTGTTTCATGGATGAGAACTGTGCTGTGTGTTTCCCTTCAGAAACTGAGTTAAATGCCAGGCTCTGTGTCTTTTACAATCAAGACTTCGTTTCGGGTATAAGGACTCACTTTCAGCTCAAACGAAGCTAAATCGTTCACGAAACTCACACGTTTCTTGCTCTTAACTGAAAAGCATTGGATGTTAGAGGCCCTGTGGTTTGTATCAGTTTCAGAAGCAGAGTTGAACTAGATATGGTCCGTGTGTTAAGTAAACATGATTCTTTGTTCTTTGCACACTCACGTTTCCCGCCTTATTAGAGACTCTAGAAAGCAAGAGCGTGCATCTTGCGCTAAATGAGAGTGTGTTTCATGGATGAGCAGTGTGCTGTATGTTTCCCTTCAGATACGGTGTTCAATGCCAGGCTCTGTGTCTTCCTACAAGCAAGACTTCTTTTCAGGTTAACGCCCTCACTTTTCAGCTCAAACGAAGCTAAATCGTTCACAAAGCTCACACGTTTCTCGCTCTTAACTGAAAAGCATTGGATGTTAGAGGACCTGTGGTTTGTATCAGTTTCAGAAGCAGAGTTGAACTAGATATGGTCCGTGTGTGTAGGAAACACGGTTCTTTTGTTCTGAGCACAGTCATGTTTCCCGCCTTATTAGAGAATCTAGAAAGCAAGAGCGTGCTTCTTGCTCTAAAGCAGATTGTGTTTCATGGATGAGAACTGTGCTGTGTGTTTCCCTTCAGAAACGGAGTTAAATGCCAGGCTCTGTGTCTTTTACAATCAAGATTTCGTTTCGGGTATAAAAACTCACTTTCAGCTCAAACAAATCTACATTGTTCACGAAGCTCACAGGTTTCACGCTCTTAACTGAAAAGCATTGGATGTTAGAGGACCTGTGGTTTGTATCAGTTTCAGAAGCAGAGTTGAACTAGATATGGTCAATGTGTGTAGGAAACACGTTTCTTTTGTTCTGAGATCACTCACTTTTCCTGCCTTATTAGAGACTCTATAAAGCAAGAGCATGCTTCTTGCTTTAAAGAAGAGTGTGTTTCATGGATGAGCACTGTGCTGTGTGTTTCCCTTCAGAAACGGAGTTAAATGCCAGGCTCTTTGTCTTTTACAATCAAGACTTCGTTTCGGGTAAACACACTCACTATCATCTCAAACGAAGCTACATAAATCAAGAAGTTCTCATGTTTTTCGCTCTTAACTGAAAAGCATTGGATGTTAGAGGACTTGTGGTTTGTATCAGTTTCAGAAGCAGAGTTGAACTAGATATTCTCTATGTGTGTAGGAAACACGGTTCTTTTGTTCTGAGCACACTCACGTTTCCCGCCTTATTAGAGACTGTAGAATGCAAGAGAGTGCATCTTGCTCTAAACAGAGTGTGTTTCATGGATGAGCACTGTGCTGTGTGTTTCCCTTGAGATACGGAGTTCATTGCCAGGCTCTATGTCTTCCTACAAGCAAGACGTCTTTTCAGGTAAACGCACTCACTTTTCAGCCCAAAGGAAGCTACATTGTTCACGAAGCTCACACGTTACTCGCTCTTAAATGAAAAGCATTGAATGTTAGAGGCCCTGTGGTTTGTATCAGTTTCAGTAGCAGAGTTGAACTACATATGGTCCGTGTGTGTAGGAAACATAGATCCTTTGTTTTGAGCCCACTCACGTTTCCAGCCTTATTAGAGACTCTAGAAAGCAAGAGTGTGCTTCTTGCTTTAAAGCAGAGTGTGTTTCATGGAAGAGAACCGTGTTGTGTGATTCCCTTCAGAAACGGAGTTAAATGCCAGGCTCTCTGTCTTCCTACAAGCAAGACTGCTTTTCAGGTAAACGCACTCACTTTTCAGGTCATAGGAAGCTACATCATTCACGAAGCTCACACGTTTCAGCCCTTAACTGAAAAGCATTGGATGTTAGAGGCCCTGTGGTTTGTATCAGTTTCAGAAGCAGAGTTGAACTAGATATGATCCGAGTGTGTAGGAAACAAGTTTCTTTTGTTCTGAGCCCACTCATGTTTCCTGCCTTATTAGAGACTCTAAAAAGCAAGAGCATGCTTCTTGCTCTAAAGCAGAGTGTGTTTCATGGATGAGAACTTTGCTGTGTATTTCCCTTCAGAAACAGAGATAAATGCCAGGCTCTGTGTCTCCCTACAAGCAAGAGTTCGTTTCGGGTAAACACACTCACTTTCAGCTCAAACGAAGCTACATCTTTCAGGAAGCTCACACGTTTTTTTATCTTAACTGAGAAGCATTGGATGTTAGAGGACCTGTGGTTTGTATCAGTTTCAGAAGCTGAGTTGAACTAGATATGGTCCATGTGTGCAGGAAATATGGTTCTTTTCTTCTGAGCACAATCATGTTTCCCGCCTTATTAGAGATTCTAGAAAGCAATAGCTTGCTTCTGGCTCTAAAGCAGAGTGTGTTTCATGGATGAGCACTGTGCTGTGTGTTTCCCTTCAGAAACCGACTTAAATGCCAGGCTCTGTGTCTTCCTACAAGCAAGACATCCTTTCAGGTGAACGCACTCACTTTTCAGCTCAAAGGAAGCTACATCATTCACGAAGCTCACACGTTTCTCGCCCTTAACTGAAAAGCATTGGATGTTAGAAGACCTGTGGTTTGTATCAGTTTCAGAAGCAGAGTTGAACTAGATATGGTCCGTGTGTGTAGGAATCACGGATTTTTTGTTCTGAGCCCACTCACGTTTCCCGCCTTATTAGAGACTCTAGAAAGCAAGAGTGTGCTTCTTGCTTTAAAGGAGAGTGTGTTTCATAGATGAGAACAGTGCTGTGTGTTTCCCTCAGAAACGGAGTTAAATGCCAGGCTCTGTGTCTTTTACAATGAAGTCTTCGTTTTGGGTATAAGAACTCACTTTCAGCTCAAACGAAGCTACATCGTTCACGAAGCTCACACGTTTTTCTCTCTTAAATGTGAAGCATTGGATGTTAGAGGACCTGTGATTTGCATCAGTTTCAGAAGCTGAGTTGAACTAGATATGGTCCGTGTGTGTAGGAAACACGGTTCTTTGGTGGGAGCACACTCACGTTTCCCGCCTTATTTGAGACTCTAGAAAGCAAGAGCATGATTCTTGCTCTAAATCAGAGTGTGTTTCATGGATGAGAACTGTGCTGTGTGTTTCCCTTCAGAAACAGAGTTCAATGCGAGGCTCTGTGTCGTCCTACAAGCAGGACTTAGTTTCAGGTAAACGCCTGCCCTTTTCAGCTCACAGGAAGCTACATCGTTCACGAAGCTCACACGTTTCTCGCTCTTAACTGAAAAGCATTGGATGTTGGAGGACCTGTGGTTTGTATCAGTTTCAGAAGGAGAGTTGACCTAGATATGGTCCGTGTGTGTAGGATACACGGTTCATTTGTTCTGAGCCCACTCACGTTACCTGCCTTATTAGAGACTCTAGAAAGCAAGAGCATGCTTCTTGCTCTAAAGAAGAGTGTGTTTCATGGATGAGAACTTTGCTGTGTATTTCCCTTCAGAAACGGAGTTAAATGCCAGGTCCATTGTCTTTTATAATCAAGACTTCGTTTCGGGTAAACGCACTCACTATCATCTCAAAGGAAGCTACATTGTTCACGAAGCTCTCACGTATTTCGCTCTTAACAGAAAAGCATTGTACGTTACAGGACCTGTGATTTGTATCAGTTTCAGAAGCAGAGTTGAACTAGATATGGTCAATGTGTGTAGGTAACACGGTTGTTTTGTTCTGAGCACACTCACGTTTCCCGCCTTATTATAGACTCTAGAAAGTAAGAGCATGCTTCTTGCTCTAAATCAGAGTGAGTTTCATGGATGAGAACTGTGCTGTGTGTTTCCCTTCAGAAATGGAGTTGAATGCGAGGCTCTGTGTCGTCCTACAAGCAAGAGTTCTTTTCAGGTAAACGCCCTCACTTTTCAGCTCAAAGGAAGCTACATCATTCACGAAGCTCACACGTTTCTCGCTCTTAACTGTAAAGCATTGGATGTTAGAGGACCTGTGGTTTGTATCAGTTTCAGAAGCAGAGTTGACCTAGATATGGACCGTGTGTGTAGGAAACACGGTTCTTTTGTTCTGAGCCCACTCACGTTACCTGCCTTATTAGAGACTCTAGAAAGCAAGAGCATGTTTCTTGCTCTAAAGCAGAGTGTGTTTCATGGAAGAGTACTTTGCTGTGTATTTCCCTTCAGAAACGGAGTTAAATGCCAGGCTCTGTGTCTTCCTACATTCAAGACTTCGTTTCAGGTAAACGCACTCACTTTTCTGCTCAAAGGAAGCTACATCGTTCACGAAGCTCACACGTTTCTCGCTGTTAACTGAAAAACATTGGATGTTAGAGGACCTGTGGTTTGTATCAGTTTCAGAAGCAGAGTTGAACTAGATATGGTCCGTGTGTAAGAAACACGGATGTTTTGTTCTGAGCCCACTCACGTTTCCCGCCTTATTAGAGACTCTAGAAAGCAAGAGCGTGCTTCTTGCTCTAAAGCAGAGTGTTTTTCATGGAGGAGAACTGTGATGTGTGTTTCCCTTCAGAAACGGAGTTAAAAGCCAGGTCCTTTGTCTTTTACAATCCACACTTCGTTTCGGGTAAACGCACTCACTATCATCTCAAAGGAAGCTACATGGTTCACGAAGCTCTCACGTATTTTGCTCTTAACAGAAATGCATTGGATGTTAGAGGACCTGTGATTTGTATCAGTTTCAGAAGCAGAGTTGAACTAGATATGGTCAATGTGTGTAGGTTCACGGTTCTTTTGTTCTGAGCACAGTCACGTTTCCCGCCTTATTAGAGACTCTAGTAAGCAAGAGCATGCTTCTTGCTCTAAATCAGAGGGAGTTTCATGGATGAGAACTGTGCTGTGTGTATCCCTTCAGAAATGGAGTTCAATGCGAGGTCTGTGTCTTCCTACATGCAAGACTTCGTTTCAGGTAAACGCCCTCACTTTTCAGCTCAAAGGAAGCTACATCGTTCACGAAGCTCACACGTTTCTCGCTCTTAACTGAAAAGCATTGGATGATACAGGACCTGTGGTTTGTATCAGTTTCAGAAGCAGAGTTGACCTAGATATGGACCGTGTGTGTAAGAAACACGGTTCTTTTGTTCTGAGCCCACTCACGTTACCTGCCTTATTAGAGACTCTAGAAAGCAAGAGCATGGTTCTTACTCTAAAGCAGAGTGTGTTTCATGGATGAGAACTTTGCTGTGTATTTCCCTTCAGAAACGGAGTTTAATGCCAGGCTCTTTGTCTTTTACAATCAAGACTTCGTTTCTGGTAAACGCACTCACTATCATCACAAAGGAAGCTACATGGTTCACGAAGCTCTCACGTATTTCACTCTCAACAGAAAAGCATTGGATGTTAGAGGACCTGTGGTTTGTATCAGTTTCAGAAGCACAGTTGAACTAGATATGTTCAATGTGTGTAGGTAGCACGGTTCTTTTGTTCTGAGCACACTCACGTTTCCTGCCTTATTAGAGACTCTAGAAAGCAAGAGTGTGCTTCTTGCTTTAAAGCAGAGTGTGTTTCATGGATGAGAACTGTGCTGTGTGTTTCCATTCAGAATCGGAGTTCAATGCCAGGCTCTGTGTCTTCCTACAAGCAAGACTTCGTTACAGGTAAACGCACTCAATTTTCAGCTCAAAGGAAGCTACATCGTTCACGAAACTCACACAATTCTCGCTCTTACCTGAAAAGCATTGGATGTTAGAGGACCTGTGATTTGCAGAAGTTTCAGAAGCTGAGTTGAACTAGATAAGTTCCTTGTGTGTAGGAAACACGGTTCTTTGGTCGGAGCACACTCACGTTTCCCGCCTTATTAGAGACTCTAGAAAGCAAGAGCATGCTTCTTGCTCCAAAGCAGAGTGTGTTTCATGGAAGAGAACTTTGCTCTGTATTTCCCTTCAGAAACGGATTTAAATGACAGGCTCTGTGTCTTCCTAAAAGCAAGACTTCGTTTCAGGTAAACGCCCTCACTTTTCAGCTCAAAAGAAGCTACATCGTTCATGAAGCTCACACGTTTCTCGCTCTGAACTGAAAAGCATTGGATGTTAGAGGACCTGTGGTTTGTATCAGTTTCAGAATCAGAGTTGAACTAGATATGGTCCGTGTGTGTAGGAAACACGGATCTTTTGTTCTGAGCCCACTCACGTTTCCCGCCTTATTAGAGACTCTAGAAAGCAAGAGCGTGCTTCTTGCTCTAAAGCAGAGTGTTTTTCTTGGGCGAGAACGGTGATGTGTGTTTCCCTTCAGAAACGGAGTTAAATGCCAGGCGCTTTGTCTTTTACAATCAAGACTTCGTTTCGGGTAAACGCACTCACTATCATCTCAAAGGAAGCTACATGGCTCACGAAGCTCTCATGTATTTCGCTCTTAACAGAAAAGCATTGGATGTTAGAGGACCTGTGGTTTTTATCAGTTTCAGAAGCAGAGTTGACCTAGATATGGACCGTGTGTGTAGGAAACACGGTTCTTTTGTTCTGAGCCCACTCACGTTACCTGCCTTATTAGAGACTCTAGAAAGCAAGAGCATGCTTCTTGCTATAAAGCAGAGTGTGTTTCATGGATGAGAACTTTGCTGTGTATTTCCCTTCAGAAATGGAGTTAAATGCCAGGCTCTGTGTCTTCCTACATGCAAGACTTCGTTTCAGGTAAACGCACTCACTTTTCTGCTCACAGGAAGCTACATCGTTCACGAAGCTCACACGTTTCTCGCTCTTAATTCAAATGCATTGGATGTTAGAGGACCTGTGGTTTGTATCAGTTTCAGAAGCAGAGTTGAACTAGATATGGTCAATGTGTGTAGGAAACACGGTTCTTTTGTTCTGAGCTCACTCACGTTTCCTGCCTTATTAGAGACTATAGAAAGCAAGAGCGTGCTTCTTGCTTTAAAAAAAGAGTGTTTTTCATGGAAGAGAAGCATGTTTTGTGTTTCCCTTGAGAAACGGAGTTAAATGCATGGCTCTGTGTCTTCCTACAAGCAAGACTTCGTTTCACGTAAACGCACTCACTTTTCCGCTCAAAGGAAGCTACAATGTTCATGAAGCTCACACCTTTCTCGCTCTTAACTGAAAAGCATTGGATGTTAGAGGACCTGTGGTTTGTATCAGTTTCAGAAGCAGAGTTGAACTAGATATGGTCCGTGTGTGTAGGAAACATGGATCTTTTGTTCTGTGCCCACTCACGTTTCCCGCCTTATTAGAGACTCTAGAAAGCAAGAGCGTACTTCTGGCTCTAAAGCAGAGTGTGTTTCATGGATGAGAACTGTGCTGTGTTTTTCCCTTCAGAACCGGAGTTCAATGCCACGCTCTGTGTCTTCCTACAAGCAAGACTTCGATTCAGGTAAACGCACTCACTTTTCAGCTCAAAGGAAGCTACATCGTTCACGAAGCTCAAACATTTCTTGCTCTTAACTGAAAAGCATTGGATGTTAGAGGACCAGTGGTGTGTATCAGTTTCAGAAGCAGAGTTGAACTAGGTATGGTCCTTGTGTGTAGGAAACACGGTTCTTTTGTTCTGAGCCCACTCACGTTTCCCGACTTATTAGAGTCTCTAGAAAGCAAGTGCGTGCATCTTGCTCTAAAGCAGAGTGTGTTTCATGGATGAGAACTGTGCTGTGTGTTTCCCTTCAGAACCGGAGTTAAATGCCAGGCTCTGTGTCTTTTACAATCAAGACTTCGTTTCGGGTAAACGCACTCACTATCATCTCAAAGGAAGCTACCTGGTTCACGAAGCTGTCACGTATTTCGCTCTTAACAGAAAAGCATTGGATGTTAGAGGACCTGTGGTTTGTATGAGTTTCAGAAGCAGAGTTGAACTAGATATGGTCCGTTTGTGTAGGAAACACGGTTCATTTGTTCTGAGCACACTCACCTTCCCTGCCTTATTAGAGACTCTAGAAAGCAAGAGCATGCTTCTTGCTCTAAAGAAGAGTGTGTTTCATGGCTGAGACCTTTGCTGTGTATTTCCCTTCAGAAACGGAGTTAAATGCCAGGCTCTGTGTCTTCCTACATGCAAGACTTCGTTTCAGGTAAACGCACTCACTTTTCAACTCAAAGGAAGCTACATTGTTCACGAAGCTCACACGTTTCTCGCTCTTAACTGAAAAGCATTGGATGTTAGAGGACTTGTGGTTTGCATCACTTTCAGAAGCAGAGTTGAACTAGATATGATCCGTGTGTGTAGTAAACACGGATCTTTTGTTCTGTGCCCACTCACGTTTCCCGCCTTATTAGAGACTCTAGAAAACATAAGCATGCTTCTTGCTCTAAAGCAGAGTGTTTTTCATGGATGAGCACTGTGCTGTGTGTTTCCCTTCAGAAACGGAGTTAAATGCCAGGCTCTGTGTCTTCCTACAAGCAAGACTTCGTGTCTGGTAAACGCACTGACTTTTCAGGTCCAAGGAAGCTACATCATTCACGAAGCTCACATGTTTCTCGCTCTTAACTGAAAAGCATTGGATGTTAGAGGACCTATGGTTTGTATCAGTTTCAGAAGCAGAGTTGAACTACGTATGGTCCGTGTGTGTAGGAAACATGGTTGTTTTGTTCTGAGCACACTCACGTTTCCCGCCTTATTAGAGACTCTAGAAAGCTAGAGCGTGCTTCTGGCTCTAAAGCAGAGTATGTTTAATGGATGAGCACTGTGCTGTGTGTTTCCCTTCAGAAACGGAGTTCAATGCGAGGCTCTGTGTCGTCCTACAAGCAAGACTTCGTTTCATGTAAACGCCCTCTCTTTTCAGCTCAAAGGAAGCTACATCGTTCACGAAGCTCACACGTTTCGCGCTCTTAACTGAAAAGCATTGGATGTTAGAGGACCTGTGGTTTGTATCAGTTTCAGAAGCAGAGTTGACCTAGATATGGACCGTGTGTGTAGGAAAAACGGTTCTTTTGTTCTGAGCCCACTCACGTTACCTGCCTTATTAGAGACTCTAGAAAGCAAGAGCATCCTTCTTGCTCTAAAGCAGAGTGTGTTTCATGGATGAGAACTTTGCTGTGTATTTCCCTTCAGAAACGGAGTTAAATGCCAGGCTCTGTGTCTTCCTACATGCAAGACCTCGTTTCAGGTAAACGCACTCACTTTTCTGCTCACAGGAAGCTACATCGTTCACGAAGCTCACACGTTTCTCGCTCTTAATTCAAAAGCATTGGATGTTAGAGGACCTGTGGTTTGTATCAGTTTCAGAAGCAGAGTTGAACTAGATATGGTCCGTGTGTGTAGGAAACACAGATCTTTTGTTCTGAGCACACTCACGTTTCCCGACTTATTAGAGACACTAGAAAGCAAGAGCGTGCTTCTTGCTCTAAAGCAGAGGGTGTTTCATGGATGAGCACTGTGCTGTGTGTTTCCCTTCAGAAACAGAGTTAAATGCCAGGCTCTATGTCTTTTACAATCAAGACTTCGTTTCGGGTATAAGAACTCAATTTCAGCTCAAAGAAGCTATATCGTTCACGAAGCTCACACGTTTTTCTCTCTTAACTGAGAAGCATTGGATGTTAGAGGACCTGTGGTTTGTATCAGTTTCAGAAGCAGAGTTGAACTAGATATGGTCAATGTGTTTAGGAAACACGGTTCTTTTGTTCTGAGCTCACTCACGTTTCCTGCCTTATTAGAGGCTGTAGAAAGCAAGAGCGTGCTTCTTGCTTTAAAAAAGAGTGTTTTTCATGGAAGAGAACCGTGTTGTGTGTTTTCCTTCAGAAACGGAGTTAAATGCCTGGCTCTGTGTCTTCCTATAAGCAAGACTTCGTTTCAGGTAAATGCACTCACTTTTCAGCTCAAAGGAAGCTACAATGTTCACGAAGCTCACACCTTTCTCGCTCTTAACTGAAAAGCATTGGATGTTAGAGGACCTGTGGTTTGTATCAGTTTCAGAAGCAGAGTTGAACTAGATATGGTCCGTGAGTGTAGGAAACACGGATCTTTTGTACTGAGCCCACTCACGTTTCCTGCCTTATTAGAGACTCTAGAAAGCAAGAGCGTACTTCTGGCTCTAAAGCAGAGTGTTTTTCATGGACGAGAACTGTGAAGTATGTTTCCCTTCAGAAACGGAGTTAAATGCCAGGCTCTTTGTCTTTTACAATCAAGACATCGTTTCGGGTAAACGCACTCACTATCATCTCAAAGGAAGCTACATGGTTCACGAAGCTCTCACGTATTTCACTCTTAACAGAAAAGCATTGGGTGTTAGAGGACCGGTGGTTTGTGTCAGTTTCAGAAGCAGAGTTGAAATAGATATAGTCAATGTGTGTAGGTAACACGGTTCTTTTTTTTCTGAGCACACTCACGTTTCCCGCCTTATTAGAGACTCTAGAAAGCAAGAGTGTGCTTCTTGCTTTAAGGCAGAGTGTGTTTCATGGATGAGAACTGTGCTGTGTGTTTCACTTCAGAAACGGAGTTAAATGCCAGGCTCTGTGTCTTTTACAAGCAAGACTTCGTTTCGGGTATAAGAACTCACTTTCAGCTCAAACGAAGCTATATCGTTCACGAAGCTCACACGTTTTTCTCTCTTAACTGAGAAGCATTGGATGTTAGAGGACCTGTGGTTTGTATCAGTTTCAGAAGCAGAGTTGAACTAGATATGGTCAATGTGTTTAGGAAACACGGTTCTTTTGTTCTGAGCTCACTCACGTTTCCTGCCTTATTAGAGGCTGTAGAAAGCAAGAGCGTGCTTCTTGCTTTAAAAAAGAGTGTTTTTCATGGAAGAGAACCGTGTTGTGTGTTTCCCTTCAGAAACGGAGTTAAATGCCTGGCTCTGTGTCTTCCTACAAGCAAGACTTCGTTTCAGGTAAATGCACTCACTTTTCAGCTCAAAGGAAGCTACAATGTTCACGAAGCTCACACCTTTCTCGCTCTTAACTGAAAAGCATTGGATGTTAGAGGACCTGTGGTTTGTATCAGTTTCAGAAGCAGAGTTGAACTAGATATTGTCCGTGAGTGTAGGAAACACGGATCTTTTGTACTGAGCTCACTCACGTTTCCGGCCTTATTAGAGATTCTAGAAAGCAAGAGCGTACTTCTGGCTCTAAAGCAGAGTGTTTTTCATGGACGAGAACTGTGAAGTATGTTTCCCTTCAGAAACGGAGTTAAATGCCAGGCTCTTGTCTTTTACAATCAAGACATCGTTTCGGGTAAACGCACTCACTATCACCTCAAAGGAAGCTACATGGTTCACGAAGCTCTCACGTATTTGACTCTTAACAGAAAAGCATTGGGTGTTAGAGGACCGGTGGTTTGTGTCAGTTTCAGAAGCAGAGTTGAAATAGATATGGTCAATGTGTGTAGGTAACACGGTTCTTTTTTTCTGAGCACACTCACGTTTCCCGCCTTATTAGAGACTCTAGAAAGCAAGAGTGTGCTTCTTGCTTTAAGGCAGAGTGTGTTTCATGGATGAGAACTGTGCTGTGTGTTTCCCTTCAGAAACGGAGTTAAATGCCTGGCTCTGTGTCTTCGTACAAGCAAGACTTCGTTTCAGGTAAACGCACTCACTTTTCAGCTCCAAGTAAGCTACATCATTCATGAAGCTCACACGTTTCTCGCCCTTAAGTGAAAAGCATTGGATGTTAGAAGACCTGTGGTTTGTATCAGTTTCAGAAGCAGAGTTGAACTAGATATGGTCAATGTGTGTAGGAAACACGGTTCTTTTGTTCTGAGCACACTCACGTTTCCCGCCTTATTAGAGACTCTAGAAAGCAAGAGCATGCTTCTTGCTCTAAAGCAGAGTGTGTTTCATGGATGAGAACTGTGCTGTGTGTTTCCCATCTGAAACGGAGTTCAATGCCAGGATCTGTGTCTTCCTACAAGCAAGATTTCGTTTCAGGTAAACACACTCAATTTTCTGCTCAAAGGAAGCTACATTGTTCACATAGCTCACACGATTCTCGCTCTTAACTGAATAGCATTGGATGTTAGAGGACCTGTGATTTGCATCAGTTTCAGAAGCTGAGTTGAACTAGTTATGGTCCGTGTGTGTAGGAAACACGGTTCTTTTCTTCTGAGCACACTCACGTTTCCCGCATTATTAAGACTATAGAAAGCTAGAGCGTGCTTCTGGCTCTAAAGCAGAGTGTGTTTCATGGATGAGAACTGTGCTGTGTGTTTCCATTCAGAAACGAATTTAAATGCCATGTTCTTTGTCTTTTACAATCAAGACTTCGTTTCGGGTAAACGCACTCACTATCATCTCAAACGAAGCTACATAGTTCACAAAGCTCTCAAGTTTTTCGCTCTTAACTGAAAAGCATTGGATGTTAGAGGCCCTGTGGTTTGTATCAGTTTCAGAAGCAGAGTTGAACTAGATATGGTCAATGTGTGTAGGAAACACGGTTCTTTTGTTCTGAGCACACTCACGTTTCCCGCCTTATTAGAGACTCTAGAAAGCAAGGGCATGCTTCTTGCTCTAAAGCAGAGTGTGTTTCATGGATGAGAACTGTGCTGTGTGTTTCCCTTGAGAAACGGTTTTAAATGCCAGGTTCTTTGTCTTTTACAATCAAGACTTCGTTTCGGGTAAACGCTCTCACTATCATCTCAAACTAAGCTACATTGTTCACGAAGCTCACACGTTTCTCGCTCTTAACTGAAAAGCATTGGATGTTAGAGGCCCTGTGGTTTGTATCAGTTTCTGAAGCAGAGTTGAACTAGATATGGTCCGTGTGTGTAGGAAACACGGTTCTTTTGTTCTGAGCACACTCACGTTTCCCGCCTTATTAGAGACTCTAGAAATCAACAGCGTGCTTCTGGCTCTAAAGCAGAGTGTGTTTCATGGATGAGTACTGTGCTTTGTGTTTCCCTTCAGAAACGGAGTTCAATGCCAGGCTCTGTGTCTTCCTACAAGCAAGACTTCGTTTCAGGTAAACACACTCACTTTTAGGCTCAAAGGAAGCTACATCATTCACAAAGCTCACACGATTCTTGCTCTTAACTGAAAAGCATTGGATGTTAGAGGACCTGTGATTTGCATCAGTTTCAGAAGCTGAGTTGAACTAGATATGGTCCGTGTGTGTAGGAAACACGGTTCTTTTCTTCTGAGCACATCACTTTTCCCGCTTATTAACTCTAGAAAGCAAGAGCGTGCATCTTGCTCTAAACAGAGTGTGTTTCATGGATGAGAACTGTGCTGTGTGTTTCCCTTCAGAAACGGAGTTAAATGCCAGGTTCTTTGTCTTTTACAATCAAGACTTCGTTTTGGGTAAACGCTCTCACTATCATCTCAAACTAAGCTACATCGTTCACGAAGCTCACACGTTTCTCACTCTTAACTGAAAAGCATTGGATGTTAGAGGCCCTGTGGTTTGTATCAGTTTCTGAAGCAGAGTTGAACTAGATATGGTCCGTGTGTGTAGGAAACACGGTTCTTTTGTTCTGAGCCCACTCACGTTTCCCGCCTTATTAGAGACTCTAGAAAGCAAGAGTGTGCTTCTTGCTTTAAAGCAGAGTGTGTTTCATGGATGAGAACTGTGCTGTGTGTTTCCCATCTGAAACGGAGTTCAATGCCAGGATCTGTGTCTTCCTACAAGCAAGACTTCGTTTCAGGTAAACGCCCTCACTTTTCAGCTCAAAGGAAGCTACATCGTTCACATAGCTCACACGATTCTCGCTCTTAACTGAATAGCATTGGATGTTAGAGGACCTGTGATTTGCATCAGTTTCAGAAGCTGAGTTGAACTAGATATGGTCCGTGTGTGTAGGAAACACGGTTCTTTTCTTCTGAGCACACTCACGTTTCCCGCCTTATTAACTCTAGAAAGCAAGAGCATGCATCTTGCTCTAAACAGAGTGTGTTTCATGGATGAGAACTGTGCTGTGTTTTTCCCTTCAGAACCGGAGTTCAATGCCACGCTCCGTGTCTTCCTACAAGCAAGACTTCGTTTCAGGTAAACGCCCTCACTTTTCTTCTCAAACGAAGCTACATCGTTCACGAAGCTCACACGTTTCTTGCTCTTAACTGAAAAGCATTGGATGTTAGAGGAACTGTGGTTTGTATCAGTTTCTGAAGCAGAGTTGAACTAGATATGGTCTGTGTGTGTAGGAAACACGGTTCTTTTGTTCTGAGCACACTCACGTTTCCCACCTTATTAGAGACTCTAGAAATCAACAGCGTGCTTCTGGCTCTAAAGCAGAGTGTGTTTCATGGATGAGTACTGTGCTTTGTGTTTCCCTTCAGAAACGGAGTTCAATGCCAGGCTCTGTGTCTTCCTACAAACAAGACTTGGTTTCAGGTAAACACACTCACTTTTAGGCTCAAAGGAAGCTACATCGTTCACAAAGCTCACACGATTCTTGCTCTTAACTGAAAAGAATTGGATGTTAGAGGACCTGTGATTTGCATCAATTTCAGAAGCAGAGTTGAACTAGATATGGTCCGTGTGTGTAGGAAACACGGTTCTTTTCTTCTGAGCACATCACGTTTCCCGCCTTATTAACTCTAGAAAGCAAGAGCATGCATCTTGCTCTATAGCAGAGTGTGTTTCATGGATGAGAACTGTGCTGTGTGTTTCCCTTCAGATACGAAGTCAATGCCGGGCTCTGTGTCTTCCTACAAGAAAGACTTCTTTTCAGGTAAACGCCCTCACTTTTCAGCTCAAAAGAAGCTACATCGTTCATGAAGCTCACACGTTTCTTGCTCTTAACTGAAAAGCATTGGATGTTAGAGGACCTGTGATTTGCATCAGTTTCAGAAGCTGAGTTGAACTAGAGATGGTCCGTGTGTGAGGAAACATGGTTCTTTTCTTCTGAGCACACTCACGTTTCCCGCCTTATTAAGAATCTAGAAAGCAAGAGCGTGCTTTTTGCTCTAAAGCAGAGTGTGTTTCATGGATGAGAACTGTGCTGTGTTTTTCCCTTCAGAAACGGAGTTAAATGCCACGCTCCGTGTCTTCCTACAAGCAAGACTTCGTTTCAGGTAAACTCACTCACTTTTCAGCTCAAAGGAAGCTACATCGTTCACGAAGCTCACACGTTTCTTGCTCTTAACTGAAAAGCATTGGATGTTAGAGGACCAGTGGTTTGTATCAGTTTCAGAAGCAGAGCTGAACTAGGTAAGGACCTTGTGTGTAGGAAACACGGTTCTTTTGTTCTGAACCCACTCACGTTTCCCGACTTATTAGAGAATCTAGAAAGCAAGAGCGTGCATCTTGCTCTAAAGCAGAGTGTGTTTCATGGATGAGAACTGTGCTGTGTGTTTCCCTTCAGAAACAGAGTTAAATGCCAGGCTATGTGTCTTTTACAATCAAGACTTCGTTTCGGGTATAAGAACTCATTTTCAGCTCAAACGAAGCTACATCGTTCACCAAGCTCACACGTTTCTCGCTCTTAACTGAAAAGCATTGGATGTTAGAGGCCCTGTGTTTTGTATCAGTTTCTGAAGCAGAGTTGAACTAGATATGGTCAATGTGTGTAGGAAACACGGTTCTTTTGTTCTGAGCACACTCACGTTTCCCGCCTTATTAGAGACTCTAGAAAGCAAGAGCATGCTTCTTGCTCTAAAGCAGAGTGTGTTTCATGGATGAGAACTGTGCTGTGTGTTTCCCTTCTGAAACGGAGTTAAATGCTAGGTTCTTTGTCTTTTACAATCAAGACTTCGTTTCGGGTAAACGCTCTCACTATCATCTCAAATTAAGCTACATCGTTCACGAAGCTCACACGTTTCTCGCTCTTAACTGAAAAGCATTGGATGTTAGAGGCCCTGTGGTTTGTATCAGTTTCTGAAGAAGAGTTGAACTAGATATGGTCCGTGTGTGTAGGAAACACGGTTCTTTTGTTCTGAGCACACTCACGTTACCCGCCTTATTAGAGAATCTAGAAATCAACAGCGTGCTTCTGGCTCTAAAGCAGAGTGTGTTTCATGGATGAGAACTGTGCTGTGTGTTTCCCTTCAGAAACGGAGTTAAATGCCAGGCTGTGTGTCTTTTACAATCAAGACTTCGTTTCGTGTATAAGAACTCACTTTCAGCTCAAACGAAGCTACATCGTTCATGAAGCTCACACGTTTCTTGCTCTTAACTGAAAAGCATTGGATGTTAGTGGAACTGTGGTTTGTTTCAGTTTCTGAAGCAGAGTTGAACTAGATATTGTCCGTGTGTGTAGGAAACACGGTTCTTTTGTTCTGAGCACACTCACGTTTCCCACCTTATTAGAGACTCTAGAAATCAATAGCGTTTTTCTGGCTCTAAAGCAGAGTGTGTTTCATGGATGAGTACTGTGCTTTGTGTTTCCCTTCAGAAACGGAGTTCAATGCCAGGCTCTGTGTCTTCCTACAAGCAAGACTTCGTTTCAGGTAAACGCCCTCACTTTTCAGCTCAAAAGAAGCTACATCGTTCATGAAGCTCACACGTTTCTTGCTGTTAACTGAAAAGCAATGGATGTTAGAGGACCTGTGATTTGCATCAGTTTCAGAAGCTGAGTTGAACTAGATATGGTCCGTGTGTGTAGGAAACATGGATCGTTTGTTCTGAGCCCACTCACGTTTCCCGCCTTATTAGAGACTCTAGAAAGCAAGAGCGTGCTTCTGGCTCTAAAGCAGAGTATGTTTCATGGATGAGCACTGTGCTGTGTGTTTCCCTTCAGAAACGGAGTTCAATGCCAGGCTCTGTGTCTTCCTACAAGCAAGACTTCGTTTCAGGTAAACGCCATCACTTTTCAGCTCAAAAGAAGCTACATCGTTCATGAAGCTCACACGTTTCTTGCTGTTAACTGAAAAGCAATGGATGTTAGAGGACCTGTGATTTGCATCAGTTTCAGAAGCTGAGTTGAACTAGATATGGTCCGTGTGTGTAGGAAACATGGATCGTTTGTTCTGAGCCCACTCACGTTTCCCGCCTTATTAGAGACTCTAGAAAGCAAGAGCGTGCTTCTGGCTCTAAAGCAGAGTATGTTTCATGGATGAGCACTGTGCTGTGTGTTTCCCTTCAGAAACGGAGTTCAATGCCATGCTCTGTGTCTTCCTACAAGCAAGACTTCGTTTCGGGTATAAGAATTCACTTTCAGCTCAAACGAAGCTACATCATTCACGAAGCTCACACGTTTCTCGCTCTTAACTGAAAAGCATTGGATGTTAGAGGCCCTTTGTTTTGTATCAGTTTCTGAAGCAGAGTTGAACTAGATATGGTCAATGTGTGTAGGAAACACGGTTCTTTTGTTCTGAGCACACTCACGTTTCCCGCCTTATTAGAGACTCTAGAAAGCAAGAGCATGCTTCTTGCTCTAAAGCAGAGTGTGTTTCATGGATGAGAACTGTGCTGTGTGTTTCCCTTCAGAAACGGAGTTAAATGCCAGGTTCTTTGTCTTTTACAATCAAGACTTCGTTTCGGGTAAACGCTCTCACTATCATCTCAAACTAAGCTACATCGTTCACGAAGCTCACACGTTTCTCGCTCTTAACTGAAAAGCATTGGATGTTAGAGGCCCTGTGGTTTGTATCAGTTTCTGAAGCAGAGTTGAACTAGATATGGTCCGTGAGTGTAGGAAACACGGTTCTTTTGTTCTGAGCACACTCACGTTTCCTGCCTTATTAGAGACTCTAGAAATCAACAGCGTGCTTCTGGCTCTAAAGCAGAGTGTGTTTCATGGATGAGTACTGTGCTTTGTGTTTCCCTTCAGAAACGGAGTTCAATGCCAGGCTCTGTGTCTTCCTACAAGCAAGACTTCGTTTCAGGTAAACACACTCACTTTTAGGCTCAAAGGAAGCTATATCATTCACAAAGCTCACACGATTCTAGCTCTTAACTGAAAAGCATTGGATGTTAGAGGACCTGTGATTTGCATCAGTTTCAGAAGCTGAGTTGAACTAGATATGGTCCCTGTGTAGGAAACACGGTTCTTTTCTTCTGAGCACATCACGTTTCCCGCCTTATTAACTCTAGAAAGCAAGAGCGTGCATCTTGCTCTAAACAGAGTGTGTTTCATGGATGAGAACTGTGCTGTGTGTTTCCCTTCAGATACGGAGTTCAATGCCAGGCTCTGTGTCTTCCTACAAGAAAGACTTCTTTTCAGGTAAACGCCCTCACTTTTCAGCTCAAAGGAAGCTACATCGTTCACGAAGCTCACACGTTTCTCGCTCTTAACTGTAAAGCATTGGATGTTAGAGGACCTGTGGTTTGTATCAGTTTCAGAAGCAGAGTTGACCTAGATATGGACCGTGTGTGTAGGAAACACGGTTCTTTTGTTCTGAGCCCACTCACGTTACCTGCCTTATTAGAGACTCTAGAAAGCAAGAGCATGTTTCTTGCTCTAAAGCAGAGTGTGTTTCATGGATGAGAACTTTGCTGTGTATTTCCCTTCAGAAACGGAGTTAAATGCCAGGCTCTGTGTCTTCCTACATTCAAGACTTCGTTTCAGGTAAACGCACTCACTTTTCTGCTCAAAGGAAGCTACATCGTTCACGAAGCTCACACGTTTCTCGCTGTTAACTGAAAAACATTGGATGTTAGAGGACCTGTGGTTTGTATCAGTTTCAGAAGCAGAGTTTAACTAGATATGGTCAATGTGTGTAGGTTCACGGTTCTTTTGTTCTGAGCACAGTCACGTTTCCCGCCTTATTAGAGACTCTAGAAAGCAAGAGCATGCTTCTTGCTCTAAATCAGAGTGAGTTTCATGGATGAGAACTGTGCTGTGTGTATCCCTTCAGAAATGGAGTTCAATGCGAGGTCTGTGTCGTCCTACAAGCAAGACTTCGTTTCAGGTAAACGCCCTCACTTTTCAGCTCAAAGGAAGCTACATCGTTCACGAAGCTCACACGTTTCTCGCTCTTAACTGAAAAGCATTGGATGATACAGGACCTGTGGTTTGTATCAGTTTCAGAAGCGGAGTTGACCTAGATATGGACCGTGTGTGTAAGAAACACGGTTCTTTTGTTCTGAGCCCACTCACGTTACCTGCCTTATTAGAGACTCTAGAAAGCAAGAGCATGGTTCTTGCTCTAAAGCAGAGTGTGTTTCATGGATGAGAACTTTGCTGTGTATTTCCCTTCAGAAACGGAGTTTAATGCCAGGCTCTTTGTCTTTTACAATCCAGACTTCGTTTCTGGTAAACGCACTCACTATCATCACAAAGGAAGCTACATGGTTCACGAAGCTCTCACGTATTTCGCTCTCAACAGAAAAGCATTGGATGTTAGAGGACTTGTGGTTTGTATCAGTTTCAGAAGCACAGTTGAACTAGATATGTTCAATGTCTGTAGGTAGCTCGGTTCTTTTGTTCTGAGCACACTCACGTTTCCTGCCTTATTAGAGACTCTAGAAAGCAAGAGTGTGCTTCTTGCTTTAAAGCAGAGTGTGTTTCATGGATGAGAACTGTGCTGTGTGTTTCCATTCAGAAACGGAGTTCAATGCCAGGCTCTGTGTCTTCCTACAAGCAAGACTTCGTTACAGGTAAACGCACTCAATTTTCAGCTCAAAGGAAGCTACATCGTTCACGAAACTCACACGATTCTCGCTCTTAACTACAAAGCATTGGATGTTAGAGGACCTGTGATTTGCAGAAGTTTCAGAAGCTGAGTTGAACTAGATAAGTTCCTTGTGTGTAGGAAACACGGTTCTTTGGTCGGAGCACACTCACGTTTCCCGCCTTATTAGAGACTCTAGAAAGCAAGAGCATGCTTCTTGCTCCAAAGCAGAGTGTGTTTCATGGAAGAGAACTTTGCTCTGTATTTCCCTTCAGAAACGGATTTAAATGCCAGGCTCTGTGTCTTCCTAAAAGCAAGACTTCGTTTCAGGTAAACGCCCTCACTTTTCCGCTCAAAAGAAGCTACATCGTTCATGAAGCTCACACGTTTCTCGCTCTGAACTGAAAAGCATTGGATGTTAGAGGACCTGTGGTTTGTATCAGTTTCAGAATCAGAGTTGAACTAGATATGGTCCGTGTGTGGAGGAAACACGGATCTTTTGTTCTGAGCCCACTCACGTTTCCCGCCTTATTAGAGACTCTAGAAAGCAAGAGCGTGCTTCTTGCTCTAAAGCAGAGTGTTTTTCATGGGCGAGAACTGTGATGTGTGTTTCCCTTCAGAAACGGAGTTAAATGCCAGGCGCTTTGTCTTTTACAATCAAGACTTCGTTTCGGGTAAACGCACACACTATCATCTCAAAGGAAGCTACATGGTTCAAGAAGCTCTCATGTATTTCGCTCTTAACAGAAAAGCATTGGATGTTAGAGGACCTGTGGTTTTTATCAGTTTCAGAAGCAGAGATGACCTAGATATGGACCGTGTGTGTAGGAAACACGGTTCTTTTGTTCTGAGCCCACTCACGTTTCCTGCCTTATTAGAGACTCTAGAAAGCAAGAGCATGCTTCTTGCTATAAAGCAGAGTGTGTTTCATGGATGAGAACTTTGCTGTGTATTTCCCTTCAGAAATGGAGTTAAATGCCAGGCTCTGTGTCTTCCTACATGCAAGACTTCGTTTCAGGTAAACGCACTCACTTTTCTGCTCACAGGAAGCTACATCGTTCACGAAGCTCACAAGTTTCTCGCTCTTAATTCAAAAGCATTGGATGTTAGAGGACCTGTGGTTTGTATCAGTTTCAGAAGCAGAGTTGAACTAGATATGGTCCGTGTGTGTAGGAAACACGGATCTTTTGTTCT
Source organism: Onychomys arenicola (assembly GCA_949786405.1). Taxonomy (NCBI): domain Eukaryota; kingdom Metazoa; phylum Chordata; class Mammalia; order Rodentia; family Cricetidae; genus Onychomys; species Onychomys arenicola. The sequence goes on from CATKUM010000045.1 coordinate 2,266,063, forward strand.
GAGCACACTCACGTTTCCCGACTTATTAGAGACTCTAGAAAGCAAGAGCCTGCTTCTTGCTCTAAAGCAGAGTGTGTTTCATGGATGAGCACTGTGCTGTGTGTTTCCCTTCAGAAACGGAGTTAAATGCCAGGGTCTGTGTCTTTTACAATCAAGACTTCGTTTCTGGTATAAGAACTCCCTTTCAGATCAAACGAAGCTACATCGTTCACGAAGCTCACACGTTTTTCTCTCTTAACTGAGAAGCATTGGATGTTAGAGGACCTGTGGTTTGTATCAGTTTCAGAAGCAGAGTTGAACTAGATATGGTCAATGTGTGTAGGAAACACGGTTCTTTTGTTCTGAGCTCACTCACGTTTCCTGCCTTATTAGAGACTATAGAAAGCAAGAGCGTGCTTCTTGCTTTAAAAAAGAGTGTTTTTCATGGAAGAGAACCATGTTGTGTGTTTCCCTTGAGAAACGGAGTTAAATGCCTGGCTCTGTGTCTTCCTACAAGCAAGACTTCGTTTCACGTAAACGCACTCACTTTTCCGCTCAAAGGAAGCTACAATGTTCATGAAGCTCACACCTTTCTCGCTCATAACTGAAAAACATTGGATGTTATAGGACCTGTGGTTTGTATCAGTTTCAGAAGCAGAGTTGAACTAGATATGGTCCGTGTGTGTAGGAAACATGGATCTTTTGTTCTGTGCCCACTCACGTTTCCAGCCTTATTAGAGATTCTAGAAAGCAAGAGCGTACTTCTGGCTCTAAAGCAGAGTGTGTTTCGTGGATGAGAACTGTGCTATGTGTTTCACTTCAGAAACGGAGTTAAATGCCAGGCTCTGTGTCTTTTACAATCAAGACTTCGTTTCGGGTATAAGAACTCACTTTCAGCTCAAACGAAGCTACATCGTTCACAAAGCTCACACGATTCTCGCTCTTAACTTAAAAGCATTGGATGTTAGAGGACCTGTAATTTGCATCAGTTTCACAAGCTGAGTTGAACTAGATATGGTCCGTGTGTGTGGAAACACGGTTCTTTTCTTCTGAGCACACTCACGTTTCCCCCCTTATTAAGAATCTAGAAAGCAAGAGCGTGCTTCTTGCTCTAAAGCAGAGTGTGTTTCATGGATGAGAACTGTGCTGTGTTTTTCCCTTCAGAACCGGAGTTCAATGCCACGCTCTGTGTCTTCCTACAAGCAAGACTTCGATTCAGGTAAACGCACTCACTTTTCAGCTCAAAGGAAGCTACATCGTTCACGAAGCTCAAACATTTCTTGCTCTTAACTGAAAAGCATTGGATGTTAGAGGACCAGTGGTGTGTATCAGTTTCAGAAGCAGAGTTGAACTAGGTATGGTCCTTGTGTGTAGGAAACACGGTTCTTTTGTTCTGAGCCCACTCACGTTTCCCGACTTATTAGAGTCTCTAGAAAGCAAGTGCGTGCATCTTGCTCTAAAGCAGAGTGTGTTTCCTGGATGAGAACTGTGCTGTGTGTTTCCCTTCAGAACCGGAGTTAAATGCCAGGCTCTGTGTCTTTTACAATCAAGACTTCGTTTCGGGTAAACGCACTCACTATCATCTCAAAGGAAGCTACCTGGTTCACGAAGCTGTCACGTATTTCGCTCTTAACAGAAAAGCATTGGATGTTAGAGGACCTGTGGTTTGTATGAGTTTCAGAAGCAGAGTTGAACTAGATATGGTCCGTTTGTGTAGGAAACACGGTTCATTTGTTCTGAGCACACTCACCTTCCCTGCCTTATTAGAGACTCTAGAAAGCAAGAGCATGCTTCTTGCTCTAAAGAAGAGTGTGTTTCATGGCTGAGAACTTTGCTGTGTATTTCCCTTCAGAAACGGAGTAAAATGCCAGGCTCTGTGTCTTCCTACATGCAAGACTTTGTTTCAGGTAAACGCACTCACTTTTCAGCTCAAAGGAAGCTACATTGTTCACGAAGCTAACACGTTTCTCGCTCTTAACTGAAAAGCATTGGATGTTAGAGGACTTGTGGTTTGCATCACTTTGAGAAGCAGAGTTGAACTAGATATGATCCGTGTGTGTAGGAAACACGGATCTTTTGTTCTGTGCCCACTCACGTTTCCCGCCTTATTAGAGACTCTAGAAAACATAAGCATGCTTCTTGCTCTAAAGCAGAGTGTTTTTCATGGAGGAGACTGTGATGTGTGTTTCCCTTCAGAAACGGAGTTAAATGCCAGGTGCTTTGTCTTTTACAATCAAGACTTCGTTTCGGGTAAACGCACTCACTATCATCTCAAAGGAAGCTACATGGTTCAAGAAGCTCTCACGTGTTTCGCTCTTAACAGAAAAGCATTGGATGTTAGAGGACCTGTGATTTGTATCAGTTTCAGAAGCAGAGTTGAACTAGATATGGTCAATGTGTGTAGGTAACACGGTTCATTTGTTCTGAGCACACTCACGTTTCCTGCCTTATTAGAGACTCTAGAAAGCAAGAGTGTGCTTCTTGCTTTAAAGCAGAGTGTGTTTCATGGATGAGAACTGTGCTGTGTGTTTTCATTCAGAAACGGAGTTAAATGCCAGGCTCTGTGTCTTCCTACAAGCAAGACTTCGTGTCTGGTAAACGCACTGACTTTTCAGGTCAAAGGAAGCTACACCATTCACGAAGCTCACATGTTTCTCACTCTTAACTGAAAAGCATTGGATGTTAGAGGACCTATGGTTTGTATCAGTTTCAGAAGCAGAGTTGAACTACATATGGTCCGTGTGTGTAGGAAACATGGTTGTTTTGTTCTGAGCACACTCACGTTTCCCGCCTTATTAGAGACTCTAGAAAGCTAGAGCGTGCTTCTGGCTCTAAAGCAGAGTATGTTTAATGGATGAGCACTGTGCTGTGTGTTGCCCTTCAGAAACGGAGTTCAATGCGAGGCTCTGTTTCGTCCTACAAGCAAGACTTCGTTTCATGTAAACGCCCTCTCTTTTCAGCTCAAAGGAAGCTACATCGTTCATGAAGCTCACACGATTCGCGCTCTTAACTGAAAAGCATTGGATGTTAGAGGACCTGTGGTTTGTATCAGTTTCAGAAGCAGAGTTGACCTAGATATGGACCGTGTGTGTAGGAAACACGGTTCTTTTGTTCTGAGCCCACTCACGTTACCTGCCTTATTAGAGACTCTAGAAAGCAAGAGCATCCTTCTTGCTCTAAAGCAGAGTGTGTTTCATGGATGAGAACTTTGCTGTGTATTTCCCTTCAGAAACGGAGTTAAATGCCAGGCTCTGTGTCTTCCTACATGCAAGACCTCGTTTCAGGTAAACGCACTCACTTTTCTGCTCACAGGAAGCTACATCGTTCACGAAGCTCACACGTTTCTCGCTCTTAATTCAAAAGCATTGGATGTTAGAGGACCTGTGGTTTGTATCAGTTTCAGAAGCAGAGTTGAACTAGATATGGTCCGTGTGTGTAGGAAACACAGATCTTTTGTTCTGAGCACACTCACGTTTCCCGACTTATTAGAGACTCTAGAAAGCAAGAGCGTGCTTCTTGCTCTAAAGCAGAGTGTGTTTCATGGATGAGCACTGTGCTGTGTGTTTCCCTTCAGAAACGGAGTTAAATGCCAGGCTCTGTGTCTTTTACAATCAAGACTTCGTTTCGGGTATAAGAACTCACTTTCAGCTCAAACGAAGCTACATCGTTCACGAATCTCACACGTTTTTCTCTCTTAACTAAGAAGCATTGGATGTTAGAGGACCTGTGGTTTGTATCAGTTTCAGAAGCAGAGTTGAACTAGATATGGTCAATGTGTTTAGGAAACACGGTTCTTTTGTTCTGAGCTCACTCACGTTTCCTGCCTTATTAGAGGCTGTAGAAAGCAAGAGCGTGCTTCTTGCTTTAAAAAAGAGTGTTTTTCATGGAAGAGAACCGTGTTGTGTGTTTCCCTTCAGAAACGGAGTTAAATGCCTGGCTCTGTGTCTTCCTACATGCAAGACTTCGTTTCAGGTAAACGCACTCACTTTTCTGCTCACAGGAAGCTACATCGTTCAAGAAGCTCACACGTTTCTCGCTCTTAATTCAAATGCATTGGATGTTAGAGGACCTGTGGTTTGTATCAGTTTCAGAAGCAGAGTTTAACTAGATATGGTCCGTGTGTGTAGGAAACACGGATCTTTTGTTCTGAGCACACTCACGTTTCCCGACTTATTAGAGACACTAGAAAGCAAGAGCGTGCTTCTTGCTCTAAAGCAGAGGGTGTTTCATGGATGAGCACTGTGCTGTGTGTTTCCCTTCAGAAACGGAGTTAAATGCCATTTTCTTTGTCTTTTACAATCAAGACTTCGTTTCAGGAAAACACACTCACTATCATCTCAAACGAAGCTACATAGTTCACGAAGCTCACACGTTTCTTGCTCTTAACTGAAAAGCATTGGATGTTAGAGGAACTGTGGTTTGTATCAGTTTCAGAAGCAGAGTTGAACTGGATATGGTCGGTGTGTGTAGGAAACATGGATCGTTTGTTCTGAGCCCACTCACGTTTCCTGCCTTATTAGAGACTCTAGAAAGCAAGAGCGTGCATCTTGCTCTAAAGCAGAGTGTGTTTCATGGATGAGAACTGTGCTGTGTGTTTCCCTTCAGAAACGGAGTTAAATACCAGGCTATGTGTCTTTTACAACCAAGACTTCGTTTCGGGTATAAGAACTCACTTTCAGCTCAAACAAAGCTACATCGTTCACGAAGCTCACACGTTTCTCGCTCTTAACTGAAAAGCATTGGATGTTAGAGGCCCTGTGGTTTGTATCAGTTTCAGAAGCTGAGTTGAACTAGTTATTGTCCGTGAGTGTAGGAAACACGGTTCTTTTCTTCTGAGCACACTCACGTTTCCCGCCTTATTAGAGACTCTAGAAATCAACAGCGTGCTTCTGGCTCTAAAGCAGAGTGTGTTTCATGGATGAGTACTGTGCTTTGTGTTTCCCTTCAGAAACGGAGTTCAATGCCAGGCTCTGTGTTTTCCTACAAGCAAGACTTCGTTTCAGGTAAACACACTCAATTTAGGCTCAAAGGAAGCTACATCATTCACAAAGCTCACACGATTCTTGCTCTTAACTGAAAAGCATTGGATGTTAGAGGACCTGTGATTTGCATCAGTTTCAGAAGCTGAGTTGAACTAGATATGGTCCGTGTGTGTAGGAAACACGGTTCTTTTCTTCTGAGCACATCACGTTTCCCGCCTTATTAACTCTAGAAAGCAAGAGCATGCATCTTGCTCTAAACAGAGTGTGTTTCATGGATGAGAACTGTGCTGTGTGTTTCCCTTCAGAAACGGAGTTAAATGCCAGGTTCTTTGTCTTTTACAATCAAGACTTCGTTTCGGGTAAACGCTCTCACTATCATCTCAAACTAAGCTACATCGTTCACGAAGCTCACACGTTTCTCACTCTTAACTGAAAAGCATTGGATGTTAGAGGCCCTGTGGTTTGTATCAGTTTCTGAAGCAGAGTTGAACTAGATATGGTCCGTGTGTGTAGGAAACACGGTTCTTTTGTTCTGAGCCCACTCACGTTTCCCGCTTTATTAGAGACTCTAGAAAGCAAGAGTGTGCTTCTTGCTTTAAAGCAGAGTGTGTTTCATGGATGAGAACTGTGCTGTGTGTTTCCCATCTGAAACGGAGTTCAATGCCAGGATCTGTGTCTTCCTACAAGCAAGACTTCGTTTCAGGTAAACGCCCTCACTTTTCAGCTCAAAGGAAGCTACATCGTTCACATAGCTCACACGATTCTCGCTCTTAACTGAATAGCATTGGATGTTAGAGGACCTATGATTTGCATCAGTTTCAGAAGCTGAGTTGAACTAGATATGGTCCGTGTGTGTAGGAAACACGGTTCTTTTCTTCTGAGCACACTCACGTTTCCCGCCTTATTAACTCTAGAAAGCAAGAGCATGCATCTTGCTCTAAACAGAGTGTGTTTCATGGATGAGAACTGTGCTGTGTTTTTCCCTTCACAACCGGAGTTCAATGCCACGCTCCGTGTCTTCCTACAAGCAAGACTTCGTTTCTGTTAAACGCCCTCACTTTTCTTCTCAAACGAAGCTACATCGTTCACGAAGCTCACACGTTTCTTGCTCTTAACTGAAAAGCATTGGATGTTAGAGGAACTGTGGTTTGTTTCAGTTTCTGAAGCAGAGTTGAACTAGATATGGTCCGTGTGTGTAGGAAACACGGTTCTTTTGTTCTGAGCACACTCACGTTTCCCACCTTATTAGAGACTCTAGAAATCAACAGCGTGCTTCTATCTCTAAAGCAGAGTGTGTTTCATGGATGAGTACTGTGCTTTGTGTTTCCCTTCAGAAACGGAGTTCAATGCCAGTCTCTGTGTCTTCCTACAAGCAAGACTTGGTTTCAGGTAAACACACTCACTTTTAGGCTCAAAGGAAGCTACATCGTTCACAAAGCTCACACGATTCTTGCTCTTAACTGAAAAGAATTGGATGTTAGAGGACCTGTGATTTGCATCAATTTCAGAAGCTGAGTTGAACTAGATATGGTCCGTGTGTGTAGGAAACACAGTTCTTTTCTTCTGAGCACATCACGTTTCCCGCCTTATTAACTCTAGAAAGCAAGAGCATGCATCTTGCTCTATAGCAGAGTGTGTTTCATGGATGAGAACTGTGCTGTGTGTTTCCCTTCAGATAAGAAGTCAATGCCGGGCTCTGTGTCTTCCTACAAGAAAAACTTCTTTTCAGGTAAACGCCCTCACTTTTCAGCTCAAAAGAAGCTACATCGTTCATGAAGCTCACACGTTTCTTGCTCTTAACTGAAAAGCATTGGATGTTAGAGGACCTGTGATTTGCATCAATTTCAGAAGCTGAGTTGAACTAGATATGGTCCGTGTGTGTAGGAAACACGGTTCTTTTCTTCTGAGCACACTCACGTTACCCGCCTTATTAGAGAATCTAGAAATCAACAGCGTGCTTCTGGCTCTAAAGCAGAGTGTGTTTCATGGATGAGAACTGTGCTGTGTGTTTACCTTCAGAAACGGAGTTAAATGCCAGGCTATGTGTCTTTTACAATCAAGACTTCGTTTCGTGTATAAGAACTCACTTTCAGCTCAAACGAAGCTACATCGTTCACGAAGCTCACACGTTTCTTGCTCTTAACTGAAAAGCATTGGATGTTAGAGGAACTGTGGTTTGTTTCAGTTTCTGAAGCAGAGTTGAACTAGATATTGTCCGTGTGTGTAGGAAACACGGTTCTTTTGTTCTGAGCACACTCATGTTTCCCACCTTATTAGAGACTCTAGAAATTAACAGCGTGCTTCTGGCTCTAAAGCAGAGTGTGTTTCATGGATGATTACTGTGCTTTGTGTTTCCCTTCAGAAACGGAGTTCAATGCCAGGCTCTGTGTCTTTCTACAAGCAAGACTTCGTTTCAGGTAAACGCCCTCACTTTTCAGCTCAAAAGAAGCTACATCGTTCATGAAGCTCACACGTTTCTTGCTCTTAACTGAAAAGCATTGGATGTTAGAGGACCTGTGATTTGCATCAGTTTCAGAAGCTGAGTTGAACTAGATATGGTCCGTGTGTGTAGGAAACCTGGATCGTTTGTTCTGAGCCCACTCACGTTTCCCGCCTTATTAGAGACTCTAGAAAGCAAGAGCGTGCTTCTGGCTCTAAAGCAGAGTATGTTTCATGGATGAGCACTGTGCAGTGTGTTTCCCGTCAGAAACGGAGTTAAATGCCAGGTTCTTTGTCTTTTACAATCAAGACTTCGTTTCGGGTATAAAAACTCACTTTCAGCTCAAAGGAAGCTACATCGTTCACATAGCTCACACGATTCTCGCTCTTAACTGAAAAGCATTGGATGTTAGAGGACCTGTGATTTGCATCAGTTTCAGAGGCTGATTTGAACTAGATATGGTCCGTGTGTTTAGGAAACACGGTTCTTTTCTTCTGAGCACACTCACGTTTCCCGCCTTATTAAGACTCTAGAAAGCAAGAGCGTGCTTCAGGCACAAAAGCAGAGTGTGTTTCATGGATGAGAACTGTGCTGTGTTTTTCCCTTCAGAACCGGAGTTCAATGCCACGCTCCGTCTCTTCCTACAAGCAAGACTTCATTTCAGGTAAACGCCCTCACTTTTCTTCTCAAACGAAGCTACATCGTTCACGAAGCTCACACGTTTCTTGCTCTTAAATGAAAAGCATTGGATGTTAGAGGAACTGTGGTTTGTATCAGTTTCAGAAGCAGAGTTGAACTGGATATGGTCCATGTGTGTAGGAAACATGGATCGTTTGTTCTGAGCCCACTCACGTTTCCCGCCTTATTAGAGACTCTAGAAAGCAAGAGCATGCTTCTTGCTCTAAAGTAGAGTGTGTTTCATGGATGAGAACTGTGCTGTGTGTTTCCATTCAGAAACGGAGTTAAATGCCAGGTTCTTTGTCTTTTACAATCAAGACTTCGTTTCGGGTAAATGCACTCACTATCATCTCAAACGAATCTACATAGTTCACGAAGCTCTCACGTTTTTCGCTCTTAACTGAAAAGCATTGGATGTTAGAGGCCCGGTGGTTTGTATCAGTTTCTGAAGCAGAGTTGAACTAGATATGGTCCGTGTGTGTAGGAAACACGGTTCTTTTGTTCTGAGCACACTCACGTTTCCCGCCTTTTTAGAGACTCTAGTAAGCAAGAGCGTGCTTCTGGCTCTAAAGCAGAGTGTGTTTCATGGATGAGAACTGTGCTGTGTTTTTCCCTTCACAACCGGAGTTCAATGCCACGCTCCGTGTCTTCCTACAAGCAAGACTTCGTTTCAGGTAAACGCACTCAATTTTCAGCTCAAAGGAAGCTACATCGTTCACAAAGCTCACACGATTCTAGCTCTTAACTGAAAAGCATTGGATGTTAGAGGACCTGTGATTTGCATCAGTTTCAGAAGCTGAGTTGAACTAGATATGGTCCCTGTGTAGGAAACACGGTTCTTTTCTTCTGAGCACATCACGTTTCCCGCCTTATTAACTCTAGAAAGCAAGAGCGTGCATCTTTCTCTAAACAGAGTGTGTTTCATGGATGAGAACTGTGCTGTGTGTTTCCCTTCAGATACGGAGTTCAATGCCAGGCTCTGTGTCTTCCTACAAGAAAGACTTCTTTTCAGGTAAACGCTCTCACTTTTCAGCTCAAAAGAAGCTACATCGTTCATGAAGCTCACACGTTTCTTGCTCTTAACTGAAAAGCATTGGATGTTATAGGAACTGTGGTTTGTATCAGTTTAAGAAGCAGAGTTGAACTAGATATGGTCCGTGTTTGTAGGAAACATGGATCGTTCGTTCTGAGCCCACTCACGTTTCCCGCCTTATTAGAGACTCTAGAAAGCAAGAGTGTACTTCTTGCTTTAAAGCAGAGTGTGTTTCATGGAAGAGAACCGTGTTGTGTGTTTCCCATTCAGAAACGGAGTTCAATGCCAGGCTCTGTGTCTTCCTACAAGGAAGACTTCGTTTCAGGTAAACGCTGTCACTTTTCGGCTCAAACAAAGCTACATCGTTCAGGAAGCTCACACGTTTCTCGCTCTCAACTGAAAAGCATTGGATGTTAGAGGACCTGTGGTTTGTATCAGTTTCAGAAGCAGAGTTGAACTAGGTATGGTCCGTGTGTGTAGAAAACACGGATGTTTTGTTCTGAGCACACTCACATTTCCTGCCTTATTAGAGACTCTAGAAAGCAAGAGCGTGCTTCTTGCTCTAAAGCAGAGTGTGTTTCATGGATGAGAACTGTGCTGTGTGTTTCCCTTCAGAAACGGAGTTATATGACAGGCTCTGAGTCTTTTACAATCAAGACTTCGTTTCGGGTATAAAAACTCACTTTCAGCTCAAAGGAAGCTACATCGTTCACATAGCTCACACGATTCTCGCTCTTAACTGAAAAGCATTGGATGTTAGAGGACCTGTGATTTGCATCAGTTTCAGAAGCTGATTTGAACTAGATATGGTCCGTGTGTTTAGGAAACACGGTTCATTTCTTCTGAGCACACTCACGTTTCCCGCCTTATTAAGACTCTAGAAAGCAAGAGCGTGCTTCAGGCACTAAAGCAGAGTGTGTTTCATGGATGAGAACTGTGCTGTGTTTTTCCCTTCAGAACCGGAGTTCAATGCCACGCTCCGTGTCTTCCTACAAGCAAGACTTCGTTTCAGGTAAACGCCCTCACTTTTCTTCTCAAACGAAGCTACATCGTTCAAGAAGCTCACACGTTTCTTGCTCTTAAATGAAAAGCATTGGATGTTAGAGGAACTGTGGTTTGTATCAGTTTCAGAAGCAGAGTTGAACTGGATATGGTCCGTGTGTGTAGGAAACATGGATCGTTTGTTCTGAGCCCACTCACGTTTCCCGCCTTATTAGAGACTCTAGAAAGCAAGAGCATGCTTCTTGCTCTAAAGAAGAGTGTGTTTCATGGATGAGAACTGTGCTGTGTGTTTCCATTCAGAAACGGAGTTAAATGCCATGTTCTTTGTCTTTTACAATCAAGACTTCGTTTCGGGTAAACGCACTCACTATCATCTCAAACGAAGCTACATAGTTCACGAAGCTCTCACGTTTTTCGCTCTTAACTGAAAAGCATTGGATGTTAGAGGCCCGGTCCTTTGTATCAGTTTCTGAAGCAGAGTTGAACTAGATATGGTCCGTGTGTGTAGGAAACACGGTTCTTTTGTTCTGAGCACACTCACGTTTCCCGCCTTTTTAGAGACTCTAGAAAGCAAGAGCGTGCTTCTGGCTCTAAAGCAGAGTGTGTTTCATGGATGAGCACTGTGCTGTGTTTTTCCCTTCACAACCGGAGTTCAATGCCGCGCTCCGTGTCTTCCTACAAGCAAGACTTCTTTTCAGGTAAACACACTCACTTTTCAGCTCAAAAGAAGCTACATGGTTCATGAAGCTCACACGTTTCTTGCTCTTAACTGAAAAGCATTGGATGTTAGAGGAACTGTGGTTTGTATCAGTTTCAGAAGCAGAGTTGAACTAGATATGGTCCGTGTGTGTAGGAAACATGGATCGTTCGTTCTGAGCCCACTCACGTTTCCCGCCTTATTAGAGACTCTAGAAAGCAAGAGTGTACTTCTTGCTTTAAAGCAGAGTGTGTTTCATGGAAGAGAACCGTGTTGTGTGTTTCCCATTCAGAAACGGAGTTCAATGCCAGGCTCTGTGTCTTCCTACAAGCAAGACTTAGTTTCAGGTAAACGCACTCACTTTTCAGCTCCAAGGAAGCTACATCATTCACGAAGCTCACACGTTTCTCGCCCTTAACTGAAAAGCATTGGATGTTAGAAGACCTGTGGTTTGTATCAGTTTCAGAAGCAGAGTTGAACTAGATATGGTCAATGTGTGTAAGAAACACGGTTCTTTTGTTCTGAGCACACTCACGTTTACCGCCTTATTAGAGACTCTAGAAAGCAAGAGTGTGCTTCTTGCTTTAAAGCAGAGTGTGTTTCATGGATGAGAATTGTACTGTGTGTTTCCCTTCAGAAACGGAGTTCAATGCCAGGCTCTGTGTCTTCCTACAAGGAAGACTTCGTTTCAGGTAAACGCTGTCACTTTTCGGCTCAAACAAAGCTACATCGTTCAGGAAGCTCACATGTTTCTCGCTCTTAAATGAAAAGCATTGGATGTTAGGGGACCTGTGGTTTGTATCAGTTTCAGAAGCAGAGTTGAACTAGATATGGTCCGTGTGTGTAGAAAACACGGATCTTTTGTTCTGAGCACACTCACATTTCCCGCCTTATTAGAGACTCTAGAAAGCAAGAGCGTGCTTCTTGCTCTAAAGCAGAGTGTGTTTCATGGATGAGAACTGTGCTGTGTGTTTCCCTTCAGAAACGGAGTTAAATGACAGGCTCTGAGTCTTTTACAATCAAGACTTCGTTTCGGGTATCAAAACTCACTTTCAGCTCAAAGGAAGCTACATCATTCACATAGCTCACACGATTCTCGCTCTTAACTGAAAAGCATTGGATGTTAGAGGACCTGTGATTTGCATCAGTTTCAGAGGCTGATTTGAACTAGATATGGTCCGTGTGTTTAGGAAACACGGTTCTTTTCTTCTGAGCACACTCACGTTTCCCGCCTTATTAAGACTCTAGAAAGCAAGAGCGTGCTTCAGGCACTAAAGCAGATTGTGTTTCATGGATGAGAACTGTGCTGTGTTTTTCCCTTCACAACCGGAGTTCAATGCCACGCTCTGTGTCTTCCTACAAGCAAGACTTAGTTTCAGGTAAACGCAATCAATTTTCAGCTCAAAGGAAGCTACATCGTTCACGAAGCTCACACGTTTCTTGCTCTTAACTGAAAAGCATTGGATGTTAGAGGAACTGTGGTTTGTATCAGTTTCAGAAGCAGAGTTGAACTAGGTATGGTCCGTGTGTGTAGGTAACACGGTTCTTTTGTTCTGAGCCCACTCACGTTTCCCGACTTATTAGAGACTCTAGAAAGCAAGAGCATGCATATTGCTCTAAACAGAGTGTGTTTCATGGATGAGAACTGTGCTGTGTATTTCCCTTCAGATACGGAGTTCAATGCCAGGCTCTGTGTCTTCCTACAAGGAAGACTTAGTTTCAGGTAAACGCTGTCACTTTTCAGCTCAAACAAAGCTACATCCTTCAGGAAGATCACACGTTTCTTGCTCTTAACTGAAAAGCATTGGATGTTAGAGGCCCTGTGGTTTGTATCAGTTTCTGAATCAGAGTTGAAATAGATATGGTCCCTGTGTGTAGGAAACACGGTTCTTTTGTTCTGAGCACACTCACGTTTGCCGCCTTATTAGAGACACTAGAAAGCAAAAGCATGCTTCTGGCCCTAAAGCAGCGTGTGTTTCATGGATGAGCACTGTGCTTTGTGTTTTTCGCATCAGAAACGGAGTTCAATGCCAGGCTCTGTGTCTTCCTACAAGCAAGACTTCGTTTCAGGTAAACACACTCACTTTTCAGCTCAAAGGAAGCTACATCGTTCTCAAAGCTCACACGATTCTTGCTCTTATCTGAAAAGCATTGGATGTTAGAGGAACTGTGGTTTGTATCAGTTTAGGAAGCAGAGTTGAACTAGATATGGTCCTTGTGTGTAGGAAACATGGATCGTTTGTTCTGAGCCCACTCACGTTTCCCGCCTTATTATAGACTCTAGAAAGCAAGAGCATGCTTCTTGCTCTACAGCAGAGTGTGTTTCATGGATGAGAACAGTGCTGTGTGTTTCCCTTCAGAAACGGAGTTAAATGCCATTTTCTTTGTCTTTTACAATCAAGACTTCGTTTCGGGAAAACACACTCACTATCATCTCAAACGAAGCTACATAGTTCACGAAGCTCTCACGTTTTTCGATCTTAACTGAAAAGCATTGGATGTTAGAGGCCCTGTGGTTTGTATCAGTTTCAGAAGCAGAGTTGAACTAGATATGGTCAATGTGTGTAGGAAACACGGTTCTTTTGTTCTGAGCACACTCACGTTTCCTGCCTTATTAGAGACTCTGGAAAGCAAGAGCGTGCTTATTGCTCTAAAGCAGAGTGTGTTTCATGGATGAGAACTGTGCTGTGTGTTTCCCTTCAGAAATGCAGTTAAATGCCAGGCTCTGTGTCTTTTACAATCAAGACTTCGTTTGGGGTATAAGAACTCACTTTCAGCTCAAACGAAGCTACATTGTTCACGAAGCTCACACGTTTCTCGCTCTTAACTGAAAAGCATTGGATGTCAGAGGCCCTGTGGTTTGTATCAGTTTCTGAAGCAGAGTTGAACTAGATATGGTCCCTGTGTGTAGGAAACACGGTTATTTTGTTCTGAGCACACTCACGTTTCCCGCCTTATTAGAGACATTAGAAAGCAAGAGCGTGCTTCTGGCTCTAAAGCAGCGTGTGTTTCATGGATTAGCACTGTGCTTTGTGTTTCCCATCAGAAACGGAGTTCAATGCCACGCTCCGTGTCTTCCTACAAGCAAGACTTCGTTTCAGGTAAACACACTCACTTTTCCGCTCAAAGGCAGCTACATCGTTCACAAAGCTCACACGATTCTCGCTCTTAACTGAAAAGCATTGGATGTTAGAGGACCTGTACTCTGTATCAGTTTCAGAAGCAGAGTTGAACTAGATATGGTGAGTGTGTGTAGGAAACACGGTTCTTTTGTTCTGAGCACACTCACGTTTCCTGCCTTATTAGAGACTCTGGAAAGCAAGAGCGTGCTTATTGCTCTAAAGCAGAGTGTGTTTCATGGATGAGAACTGTGCTGTGTGTTTCCCTTCAGAAATGCAGTTAAATGCCAGGCTCTGTGTCTTTTACAATCAAGACTTCGTTTCGGGTAAACGCTCTCACTATCATCTCAAACTAAGCTACATCGTTCACGAAGCTCTCACGTTCCTCGCTCTTAACTGAAAAGCATTGGATATTAGAGGTCCTGTGGTTTGTATCGATTTATGAAGCAGAGTTGAACTAGATATGGTCCGTGTGTGTAGGAAACACGGTTCTTTTGTTCTGAGCACACTCACGTTTCCCGCCTTATTAGAGACTCTAGAAATCAACAGCGTGCCTCTGGCTCTAAAGCAGAGTGTGTTTCATGGATGAGTACTGTGCTTTGTGTTTCCCTTCAGAAACGGAGTTAAATGACAGGCTCTGTGTCTGTAACAATCAAGACTTCGTTTCGGGTATAAGAACTCACTTACAGCTCAAAAGAAGCTACATCGTTCACGAAGCTCACACGTTTTTCTCTCGTAACTGAGAAGCATTGTATGTTAGAGGACCTGTGGTTTGTGTCAGTTTCAGAAGGAGAGTTGAACTAGATATGGTCAATGTGTGTAGGAAACACGGTTCTTTTGTTCTGAGCACACTAACGTTTCCCTCCTTATTAGAGAATCTAGAAAGCAACAGCATGCTTCTGGCTCTAAAGCAGTTCGTGATTCATGGATATGCACTGTGGTGTGTGTTTCCCATCTGAAACGGAGTTCAAGGCCAGGATCTGTGTCTTCCTACAAGCAAGACTTCATTTCAGGTAAACGCACTCACTTTTCAGCTCAAAGGAAGCTACATCGTTCACATAGCTCACACGATTCTCGCTCTTAACTGAATAGCATTGGATGTTAGAGGACCTGTGATTTGCATCAGTTTCAGAAGCTGAGTTGAACTAGATATGGTCCGTGTGTGTAGGAAACACGGTTCCTTTCTTCTGAGCACACTCACGTTTCCCGCCTTATTAGAGAATCTAGAAAGCAAGAGTGTGCTTCTTGCATTAAGGCAGAGTGTGTTTTATGGATGAGAACTGTGCTGTGTTTTTCCCTTCAGAACCGGAGTTCAATGCCAAGCTCCGTGTCTTCCTACAAGCAAGACTTCGTTTCAGGTAAACGCCCTCACTTTTCTTCTCAAACAAAGCTACATCGTTCACGAAGCTCACACGTTTCTTGCTCTTAACTGAAAAGCATTGGATGTTAGAGGCCCTGTAGTTTGTTTCAGTTTCAGAAGCAGAGTTGAACTAGATATGGTCCGTGTGTGTAGGAAACATGGATCGTTTGTTCTGAGCCCACTCACGTTTCCCGCCTTATTATAGACTCTAGAAAGCAAGAGCATGCTTCTTGCTCTAAGGCAGAGTGTGTTTCATGGATGAGAACTGTGCTGTGTGTTTCCATTCAGAAACGGAGTTAAATGCCAGGTTCTTTGTCTTTTACAATCAAGACTTCGTTTCTGGTAAACGCACTCGCTATCATCTAAAACGAAGCTACATAGTTCACGAAGCTCTCACGTTTTTCGCTCTTAACTTAAAAGCATAGGAAGTTAGAGGCCCTGTGGTTTGTATCAGTTTCAGAAGCAGAGTTGAACTAGATATGGTCAATGTGTGTAGGAAACTCGGTTCTTTTGTTCTGAGCACACTCACGTTTCCCGCCTTATTAGAGACTCTAGAAAGCAAGAGTGTGCTTCTTGCATTAAGGCAGAGTGTGTTTCATGGATGAGAACTGTGCTGTGTGTTTCCCTTCAGAAACGGAGTTAAATGCCAGGCTCTGTGTCTTCGTACAAGTAAGACTTCGTTTCAGGTAAACGCTGTCACTTTTCACCTCAAACAAAGCTACATCATTCAGGAAGATCACACGATTCTTACTCTTAACTGAAAAGCATTGGATGTTAGAGGACCTGTGGTTTGTATCAGTTTCAGAAGCAGAGTTGAACTAGATATGGTCCGTGTGTATAGGAAACACGGATCTATTGTTCTGAGCACACTCACGTTTCCCGCCTTATTAGAGACTCTGGAAAGCAAGAGCGTGCTTATTGCTCTAAAGCAGAGTGTGTTTCATGGATGAGAACTGTGCTGTGTGTTTCCCTTCAGAAATGGAGTTAAATGCCAGGCTCTGTGTCTTTTACAATCAAGACTTCGTTTCGGGTATAAGAACTCACTTTCAGCTCTAACGAACCTACATCGTTCACGAAGCTCACACGTTTCTCGCTCTTAACTGAAAAGCATTGGATGTTAGAGGACCTGTGGTTTGTATCAGTTTCAGAAGCAAAGTTGAACTAGATATGGTCCGTGTGTGTAGGGAACACGGTTCTTTTGTTCTGAGCACACTCACGTTTCCCGCCTTATTAGAGACTCTTGAAAGCAAGAGCGTGCTTCTGGCTCTAAAGCAGAGTATGTTTCATGGATGAGCTCTGTGCTGTGTGTTTCCCTTCAGAAACGGAGTTCAATGCCAGGTTCTGTGTCTTCCTACAAGCAAGACTTCGTTTCAGGTAAACACACTCACTTTTCCGCTCAAAGGAAGCTACATCCTTCACAAAGCTCACACGATTCTCGCTCTTAACTGAAAAGCATTGGATGTTAGAGGACCTGTGATTTGCATCAGTTTCAGAAGCTGAGTTGAATTAGATATGGTCCGTGTGTGTGGAAACACGGTTCTTTTCTTCTGAGCACACTCACGTTTCCGGCCTTATTAAGAATCTAGAAAGCAAGCGCGTGCTTTTTGCTCTAAAGCAGAGTGTGTTTCATGGATGAGAACTGTGCTGTGTTTTTCCCTTCAGAACCGGAGTTCAATGCCACGCTCCGTGTCTTCCTACAAGCAAGACTTGGTTTCAGGTAAACTCACTCACTTTTCAGCTCAAAGGAAGCTACATCGTTCACGAAGTTCTCACGTTTCTTGCTCTTAACTGAAAAGCACTGGATGTTAGAGGACCAGTGGTTTGTATCAGTTTCAGAAGCAGAGTTGAACTAGGTAAGGTCCTTGTGTGTAGGAAACACGGTTCTTTTGTTCTGAGCCCACTCACGTTTCACGACTTATTAGAGAGTCTAGAAAGCAAGAGCGTGCATCTTGCTCTAAAGCAGAGTGTGTTTCATGGATGAGAACTGTGCTGTGTGTTTCCCTTCAGAAACGGAGTTAAATGCCAGATTCTTTGTCTTTTACAATCAAGACTTCGTTTCGGGTAAACGCTCTCACTATCATCTCAAACTAAGCTACATCGTTCACGAAGCTCACACGTTTCTCGCTCTTAACTGAAAAGCATTGGATGTTAGAGGCCCTGTGGTTTGTATCAGTTTCAGAAGCAGAGTTGAACTAGATATGGTCAATGTGTGTAGGAAACACGGTTCTTTTGTTCTGAGTACACTCACGTTTCCCCCCTTATTAGAGACTGTAGAAAGCAAGAGCATGCTTCTTGCTCTAAAGCAGAGTGTGTTTCATGGTTGAGAACTGTGCTGTGTGTTTCCCTTCAGAAACGGAGTTAAATGTCATGTTCTTTGTCTTTTACAATCAAGACTTCGTTTCAGGTAAACGCTCTCACTATCATCTCAAACTAAGCTACATCATACATGAAGCTCACACGTTTCTCGCTCTTAACTGAAAAGCATTGGATGTTAGAGGTCCTGTGGTTTGTATCGATTTCTGAAGCAGAGTTGAACTAGATATGGTCCGTGTGTGTAGGAAACACGGTTCTTTTGTTCTGAGCACACTCACTTTTCCCGCCTTATTAGAGACTCTAGAAATCAACAGCGTGCTTCTGGCTCTAAAGCAGAGTGTGTTTCATGGATGAGTACTGTGCTTTGTGTTTCCCTTCAGAAATGGAGTTAAATGACAGGCTCTGTGTCTTTAACAATCAAGACTTCGTTTCGGGTATAAGAAATCACTTTCAGCTCAAAGGAAGCTACATCGTTCACGAAGCTCACAAGTTTTTCTCTCGTAACTGAGAAGCATTGTATGTTAGAGGACCTGTGGTTTGTATCAGTTTCAGAAGGAGAGTTGAACTAGATATGGTCAATGTGTGTAGGAAACACGGTTCTTTTGTTCTGAGCACACTAACGTTTCCCTCCTTATTAGAGAATCTAGAAAGTAACAGCATGCTTCCGGCTCTAAAGCAGATCGTGTTTCATGGATATGCACTGTGCTGTGTGTTTCCCATCTGAAACGGAGTTCAATGCCAGTATCTGTGTCTTCCTACAAGCAAGACTTCTTTTCAGGTAAACGCAGTCACTTTTCAGCTCAAAGGAAGCTACATCGTTCACGAAGCTCACAAGTTTCTCGCTCTTAACTGAAAAGCATTGGATTTTAGAGGCCCTGTGGTTTGTATCAGTTTCTGAAGCAGAGTTGAACTAGATATGGTCCGTGTGTGTAGGAAACACGATTCTTTTGTTCTGAGCACACTCACGTCTCCCGCCTTATTAGAGACTCTAGAAATCAACAGCGTGCTTCTGGCTCTAAAGCAGAGTGTGTTTCATGGATGAGTACTGTGCTTTGTGTTTCCCTTCAGAAACGGAGTTCAATGCCAGGCTCTGTGTCCTCCTACAAGCAAGACTTCGTTTCAGGTAAACACACTCACTTTTCAGCTCAAAGGAAGCTACATCGTTCACAAAGCTCACATGATTCTTGCTCTTAACTGAAAAGCATTGGATGTTAGAGGAACTGTGGTTTGTATCAGTTTCAGAAGCAGAGTTGAACTAGATATGGTCCGTGTGTGTAGGAAACATGGATCGTTTGTTCTGAGCCCACTCACGTTTCCCGCCTTATTATAGACTCTAGAAAGCAAGAGCATGCTTCTTGCTCTAAAGCAGAGTGTGTTTCATGGATGAGAACTGTGCTGTGTGTTTCCCTTCAGAAACGGAGTTAAATGCCATGTTCTTTGTCTTTTACAATCAAGACTTCGTTTCGGGTAAACACACTCACTATCATCTCAAAGGAAGCTACATAGTTCACGAAGCTCTCACGTTTTTCCCTCTTAACTGAAAAGCATTGGATGTTAGAGGCCCTGTGGTTTGTATCAGGTTCAGAAGCAGAGTTGAACTAGATATGGTCAATGTGTGTAGGAAACACGGTTCTTTTGTTCTGAGCACACTCACGTTTCCCCCCTTATTAGAGACTCTAGAAAGCAAGAGCATGCTTCTTGCTCTAAAGCAGAGTGTGTTTCATGGATGAGAACTGTGCAGTGTGTTTCCCTTCAGAAACGGAGTTAAATGTCAGGTTCTTTGTCCTTTACAATCAAGACTTCGTTGCAGGTAAACGCTCTCACTATCATCTCAAACTAAGCTACATCGTTCACGAAGCTCACACGTTTCTCGCTCTTAACTGAAAAGCATTGGATGTTAGAGGTCCTGTGGTTTGTATCGATTTCTGAAGCAGAGTTGAACTAGATATGGTCCGTGTGTGTAGGAAACACGGTTCTGTTGTTCTGAGCACACTCACGTTTCCCGCCTTATAAGAGACTCTAGAAATCAACAGCGTGCTTTTGACTCTAAAGCAGAGTGTGTTTCATGGATGAGTACTGTGCTTTGTGTTTCCCTTCAGAAACGGAGTTCAATGCCAGGCTCTGTGTCTTCCTACAAGCAAGACTTCGTTTCAGGTAAACACACTCACTTTTAGGCTCAAAGGAAGCTACATCGTTCACAAAGCTCACTCGATTCTTGCTCTTAACTGAAAAGCATTGGATGTTAGAGGCCCTGTGGTTTGTATCAGGTTCAGAAGCAGAGTTGAACTAGATATGGTCAATGTGTGTAGGAAACACGGTTCTTTTGTTCTGAGCACACTCACGTTTCCCCCCTTATTAGAGACTCTAGAAAGCAAGAGCATGCTTCTTGCTCTAAAGCAGAGTGTGTTTCATGGATGAGAACTGTGCAGTGTGTTTCCCTTCAGAAACGGAGTTAAATGTCAGGTTCTTTGTCCTTTACAATCAAGACTTCGTTGCGGGTAAACGCTCTCACTATCATCTCAAACTAAGCTACATCGTTCACGAAGCTCACACGTTTCTCGCTCTTAACTGAAAAGCATTGGATGTTAGAGGTCCTGTGGTTTGTATCGATTTCTGAAGCAGAGTTGAACTAGATATGGTCCGTGTGTGTAGGAAACACGGTTCTTTTGTTCTGAGCACACTCACGTTACCCGCCTTATTAGAGATTCTAGAAATCAACAGCGTGCTTCTGGCTCTAAAGCAGAGTGTGTTTCATGGATGAGTACTGTGCTTTGTGTTTCCCTTCAGAAACGGAGTTCAATGCCAGGCTCTGTGTCTTCCTACAAGCAAGACTTCGTTTCAGGTAAACACACTCACTTTTAGGCTCAAAGGAAGCTACATCGTTCACAAAGCTCACACGATTCTTGCTCTTAACTGAAAAGCATTGGATGTTAGAGGACCTGTGATTTGCATCAGTTTCAGAAGCTGAGTTGAACTAGATATGGTCCGTGTGTGTAGGAAACACGGTTCTTTTCTTCTGAGCACACTCACTTTTCCCGCCTTATTAAGACTCTAGAAAGCAAGAGCGTGCTTCTGGCTCTAAAGCAGAGTGTGTTTTATGGATGAGAACTGTGCTGTGTTTTTCCCTTCAGAACCGGAGTTCAATGCCAAGCTCCGTGTCTTCCTACAAGCAAGAATTCGTTTCAGGTAAACGCCCTCACTTTTCTTCTCAAAGGAAGCTACATCGTTCACGAAGCTCACACATTTCTTGCTCTTAACTGAAAAGCATTGGATGTTAGAGGAACTGTGGTTTGTATCAGTTTCAGAAGCAGAGTTGAACTAGATATGGTCCGTGTGTGTAGGAAACATGGATCCTTTGTTCTGAGCCCACTCACGTTTCCCGCCTTATTAGAGACTCTAGAAAGCAAGAGCATGCTTCTTGCTCTAAGGCAGAGTGTGTTTCATGGATGAGAACTGTGCTGTGTGTTTCCATTCAGAAACGGAGTTAAATGCCAGGTTCTTTGTCTTTTACAATCAAGACTTCGTTTCGGGTAAACGCACTCACTATCATCTCAAACGAAGCTACATAGTTCACGAAGCTCTCAAGTTTTTCGCTCTTAACTTAAAAGCATTGGATGTTAGAGGCCCTGTGGTTTGTATCAGTTTCAGAAGCAGAGTTGAACTAGATATGGTCAATGTGTGTAGGAAACTCGGTTCTTTTGTTCTGAGCACACTCACGTTTCCCGCCTTATTAGAGACTCTAGAAAGCAAGAGCGTGCTTCTGGCTCTAAAGCAGAGTATGTTTCATGGATGAGCACTGTGCTGTGTGTTTCCCTTCAGAAACGGAGTTCAATGCCAGGTTCTGTGTCTTCCTACAAGCAAGACTTCGTTTCAGGTAAACACACTCACTTTTCCGCTCAAAGGAAGCTACATCATTCACAAAGCTCACACGATTCTCGCTCTTAACTGAAAAGCATTGGATGTTAGAGGACCTGTGATTTGAATCAGTTTCAGAATCTGAGTTGAATTAGATATGGTCCGTGTGTGTGGAAACACGGTTCTTTTCTTCTGAGCACACTCACGTTTCCCGCCTTATTAAGAATCTGGAAAGCAAGAGCGTGCTTTTTGCTCTAAAGCAGAGTGTGTTTCATGGATGAGAACTGTGCTGTGTTTTTCCCTTCAGAACCGGAGTTCAAGCCATGCTCCGTGTCTTCCTACAAGCAAGACTTCGTTTCAGGTAAACTCACTCACTTTTCAGCTCAAAGGAAGCTACATCGTTCACGAAGCTCTCACGTTTCTTGCTCTTAACTGAAAAGCATTGGATGTTAGAGGACCAGTGGTTTGTATCAGTTTCAGAAGCAGAGTTGAACTAGGTAAGTTCCTTGTGTGTAGGAAACACGGTTCTTTTGTTCTGAGCCCACTCACGTTTCACGACTTATTAGAGACTCTAGAAAGCAAGAGCGTGCATCTTGCTCTATAGCAGAGTGTGTTTCATGGATGAGAACTGTGCTGTGTGTTTCCCTTCAGAAACGGAGTTAAATGCCAGGCTCTGTGTCTTTTACAATTAAGACTTCGTTTCGGGTATAAGAACTTACTTTCAGCTCAAACGAAGCTACATCGTTCACGAAGCTCACAAGTTTCTCGCTCTTAACAGAAAAGCATTGGATGTTAGAGGCCCTGTGGTTTGTATCAGTTTCTGAAGCAGAGTTGAACTAGATATGGTCCGTGTGTGTAGGAAACACGGTTCTTTTGTTCTGAGCACACTCACGTTTCCCGCCTTATTAGAGACTCTAGAAATCAACAGCGTGCTTCTGGCTCTAAAGCAGAGTGTGTTTCATGGATGAGTACTGTGCTTTGTGTTTCCCTTCAGAAACGGAGTTCAATGCCAGGCTCTTTGTCCTCCTACAAGCAAGACTTCGTTTCAGGTAAACACACTCACTTTTCAGCTCAAAGGAAGCTACATCGTTCACAAAGCTCACACGATTCTTGCTCTTAACTGAAAAGCATTGGATGTTAGAGGAACTGTGGTTTGTATCAGTTTCAGAAGCAGAGTTGAACTAGATATGGTCCGTGTGTGTAGGAAACATGGATCGTTTGTTCTGAGCCCACTCATGTTTCCCGCCTTATTATAGACACTAGAAAGCAAGAGCATGTTTCTTGCTCTAAAGCAGAGTGTGTTTCATGGAGGAGAACTGTGCTGTGTGTTTCCCTTCAGAAACGGAGTTAAATGCCATGTTCTTTGTCTTTTACAATCAAGACTTCGTTTCGGGTAAACACACTCACTATCATCTCAAAGGAAGCTACATAGTTCACGAAGCTCTCACGTTTTTCGCTCTTAACTGAAAAGCATTGGATGTTAGAGGCCCTGTGGTTTGTATCAGGTTCAGAAGCAGAGTTGAACTAGATATGGTCAATGTGTGTAGGAAACACGGTTCTTTTGTTCTGAGCACACTCACGTTTCCCCCCTTATTAGAGACTCTAGAAAGCAAGAGCATGCTTCTTGCTCTAAAGCAGAGTGTGTTTCATGGATGAGAACTGTGCAGTGTGTTTCCCTTCAGAAACGGAGTTAAATGTCAGGTTCTTTGTCCTTTACAATCAAGACTTCGTTGCAGGTAAACGCTCTCACTATCATCTCAAACTAAGCTACATCGTTCACGAAGCTCACACGTTTCTCGCTCTTAACTGAAAAGCATTGGATGTTAGAGGTCCTGTGGTTTGTATCGATTTCTGAAGCAGAGTTGAACTAGATATGGTCCGTGTGTGTAGGAAACACGGTTGTTTTGTTCTGAGCACACTCAAGTTTCCCGCCTTATAAGAGACTCTAGAAATCAACAGCGTGCTTTTGACTCTAAAGCAGAGTGTGTTTCATGGATGAGTACTGTGCTTTGTGTTTCCCTTCAGAAACGGAGTTCAATGCCAGGCTCTGTGTCTTCCTACAAGCAAGACTTCGTTTCAGGTAAACACACTCACTTTTAGGCTCAAAGGAAGCTACATCGTTCACAAAGCTCACACGATTCTTGCTCTTAACTGAAAAGCATTGGATGTTAGAGGACCTGTGATTTGCATCAGTTTCAGAAGCTGAGTTGAACTAGATATGGTCCGTGTGTGTAGGAAACACGGTTCTTTTGTTCTGATCACATCACGTTTCCCGCCTTATTAACTCTAGAAAGCAAGAGCGTGCATCTTGCTCTAAACAGAGTGTGTTTCATGGATGAGAACTGTGCTGTGTGTTTCCCTTTAGAAACGGAGTTAAATGCCAGGCTCTGTGTCTTTTACAATCTAGACTTCCTTTCGGGTATAAGAACTCACTTTCAGCTCTAACGAAGCCACATCGTTCACGAAGCTCACACGTTTCTCGCTCTTAACTGAAAAGCATTGGATGTTAGAGGACCTGTGGTTGGTATCAGTTTCAGAAGCAAAGTTGAACTAGATATGGTCCGTGTGTGTAGGAAACACGGTTCTTTTGTTCTGAGCACACTCACGTTTCCCGCCTTATTAGAGACTCTAGAAAGCAAGAGCGTGCTTCTGGCTCTAAAGCAGAGTATGTTTCTTGGATGAGTACTGTGCTTTGTGTTTCCCTTCAGAAACAGAGTTCAATGCCAGGCTCTGTGTCTTCCTACAAGCAAGACTCGTTTCAGGTAAACGCACTCAATTTTCAGCTCAAAGGAAGCTACATCGTTCACGAAGCTCACACGTTTCTTGCTCTTAACTGAAAAGCATTGGATGTTAGAGGACCAGTAGTTTGTATCAGTTTCAGAAGCAGAGTTGAAATAGGTATGGTCCGTGTGTGTAGGAAACATGGATCGTTTGTTCTGAGCCCACTCACGTTTCAAGACTTATTAGAGACTCTAGAAAGCAAGAGCGTGCATCATGCTCTAAACAGAGTGTGTTTCATGGATGAGAACTGTGCTGTGTATTTCCCATCAGATACGGAGTTCAATGCCAGGCTCTGCGTCTTCCTACAAGGAAGACTTGGATTCAGGTAAACGCTGTCACTTTTCAGCTCAAACAAAGCTACATCGTTCAGGAAGATCACACGTTTCTTGCTCTTAACTGAAAAGCATTGGATGTTAGAGGCCCTGTGGTTTGTATCACTTTCTGAAGCAGAGTTGAACTAGATATGGTCCGTGTGTGTAGGAAACACGGTTCTTTTGTTCTGAGCACACTCACGTTTCCCGCCTTATTAGAGACTCTAGAAAGCAAAAGCGTGCTTCTGGCCCTAAAGCAGCGTGTGTTTCATGGATGAGCACTGTGCTGTGTGTTTCCCTTCAGAAACGGAGTTCAATGCCAGGCTCTGTGTCTTCCTACAAGCAAGACTTCGTTTCAGGTAAACACACTCACTTTTCAGCTCAAAGGAAGCTACATCATTCACAAAGCTCACACGATTCTCGCTCTTAACTGAAAAGCATTGGATGTTAGAGGACCTGTGATTTGCATCAGTTTCAGAATCTGAGTTGAACTAGATATGGTCCGTGTGTGTGGAAACACGGTTCTTTCATCTGAGCACACTCACGTTTCCCGCCTTATTAAGAATCTAGAAAGCAAGAGCGTGCTTCTTGCTCTAAAGCAGAGTGTGTTTCATGGATGAGAACTGTGCTGTGTTTTTCCCTTCAGAACCAGAGTTCAATGCCATGCTCCGTGTCTTCCTACAAGCAAGACTTCGATTCAGGTAAACTCACTCACTTTTCAGCTCAAAGGAAGCTACATCGTTCACGAAGCTCACACGTTTCTTGCTCTTAACTGAAAAGCATTGGATGTTAGACGACCAGTGGTTTGTATCAGTTTCAGAAGCAGAGTTGAACTAGGTATGGTCCTTGAATGTAGGAAAAACGGTTCTTTCGTTCTGAGCCCACTCACGTTTCCAGACTTATTAGAGTCTCTAGAAAGCAAGAGCATGCATCTTGCTCTAAAGCAGAGTGTGTTTCATGGATGAGAACTGTGCTGTGTGTTTACCTTCAGAAACGGAGTTAAATGCCAGGCTCTGTGTCTTTTACAATCAAGACTTCGTTTCGGGTATAAGAACTCACTTTCAGCTCAAAGGAAGCTACATCGTTCACGAAGCTCACACGTTTCTCGCTCTTAACTGAAAAGCATTGGATGTTAGAGGCCCTGTGGTTTGTATCAGTTTCAGAAGCAGAGTTGAACTATGTATGGTCCGTGTGTGTAGGAAACACGGTTCTTTTGTTCTGAGCCCACTCACGTTTCTCGACTTATTAGAGACTCTAGAAAGCAAGAGCGTGCATCTTGCTCTAAACAGAGTGTGTTTCATGGATGAGAACTGTGCTGTGTATTTCCCTTCAGATACGGAGTTCAATGCCAGGCTCTGTGTCTTCCTACAAGGCAGACTTTGTTTCAGGTAAACGCTGTCACATTTCAGCTCAAACAAAGCTACATCGTTCAGGAAGATCACACGTTTCTTGCTCTTAACTGAAAAGCATTGGATGTTAGAGGCCCTGTGGTTTGTATCAGTTTCTGAAGCAGAGTTGAACTAGATATGGTCCGTGTGTGTAGGAAACACGGTTCTTTTGTTCTGAGCACAATCACGTTTCCCGCCTAATTAGAGACTCTAGAAAGCAAAAGCGTGCTTCTGGCCCTAAAGCAGCGTGTGTTTCATGGATGAGCACTGTGCTTTGTGTTTCCCATCAGAAACGGAGTTCAATGCCAGGCTCTGTGTCTTCCTACAAGCAAGACTTCGTTTCAGGTAAACACACTCACTTTTCAGCTCAAAGGAAGCTACATCGTTCACAAAGCTCACACGATTCTTGCTCTTATCTGAAAAGCATTGGATGTTAGAGGAACTGTGGTTTGTATCAGTTTCAGAAGCAGAGTTGAACTAGATATGGTCCGTGTGTGTAGGAAACATGGATCGTTTGTTCTGAGCCCACTCACGTTTCCCGACTTATTAGAGACTCTAGAAAGCAAGAGCGTGCATCTTGCTCTAAACAGAGTGTGTTTCATGGATGAGAACTGTGCTGTGTATTTCCCTTCAGATACGGAGTTCGATGCCAGGCTCTCTGTCTTCCTACAAGGAAGACTTCGTTTCAGGTAAACGCTGTCACTTTTCAGCTCAAACAAAGCTACATCGTTCAGGAAGATCACACGTTTCTTGCTCTTAACTGAAAAGCATTGGATGTTAGAGGCCCTGTGGTTTGTATCAGTTTCTGAAGCAGAGTTGAACTAGATATGGTCCGTGTGTGTAGGAAACACGGTTCTTTTGTTCTGAGCACACTCACGTTTCCCGCCTTATTAGAGACTCTAGAAAGCAAAAGCGTGCTTCTGGCCCTAAAGCAGCGTGTGTTTCATGGATGAGCACTGTGCTTTGTGTTTCCCTTCAGAAACGGAGTTCAATGCCAGGCTCTGTGTCTTCCTACAAGCAAGACTTCGTTTCAGGTAAACACACTCACTTTTAGGCTCAAAGGAAGCTACTTCGTTCACAAAGCTCACACGATTCTCGCTCTTAACTGAAAAGCATTGGATGTTAGAGGCCCTGTGATTTGCATCAGTTTCAGAAGCTGAGTTGAACTAGATATGGTCCGTGTGTGTGGGAAACACGGTTCTTTTCTTCTGAGCACATCACGTTTCCCGCCTTATTAACTCTAGAAAGCAAGAGCGTGCATCTTGCTCTAAACAGAGTGTGTTTCATGGATGAGAACTGTGCTGTGTGTTTTCCTTCAGATACGGAGTTCAATGCCAGGCTCTGTGTCTTCCTACAAGCAAGAATTCTTTTCAGGTAAACGCCCTCACTTTTCAGCTCAAAAGAAGCTACATTGTTCATGAAGCTCACACGTTTCTTGCTCTTAAGTGAAAAGCATTGGATGTTATAGGAACTGTGGTTTGTATCAGTTTCAGAAACAGAGTTGAACTAGATATGGTCCGTGTGTGTAGGAAACACGGATCTTTTTTTCTGAGCCCACTCACATATCCCAACTTTTTAGAGACTCTAGAAAACAAGAGCATGCTTCTTGCTCTAAAGCATAGTGTGTTTCATGGAGGAGAACTGTGCTGTGTGTTTCCCTTCAGAAACGGTGTTAAATGACAGGCTTGTGTCTTTTACAATAAAGAATTCGTTTCGGGTATAAGAACTCACTTTCAGCTCAAACGAAGCTACATGGTTCACTAAGCTCACACGTTAATCTCTCTTAACTGAGAAGCATAGGATGTTAGAGGACCTGTGGTTTGTATCAGTTTCAGAAGGAGAGTTGAACTAGATATGGTCAATGTGTGTAGGAAACACGGTTCTTTGTTCTGAGCACACTCACGTTTCCCTCCTTTTTAGAGAATCTAGAAAGCAACAGCATGCTTCTGGCTCTAAAGCAGATCGCGTTTCATGGATATGCACTGTGCTGTGTGTTTCCCATCTGAAACGGAGTTCAATGCCAGGATCTGTGTCTTCCTACAAGCAAGATTTCGTTTCAGGTAAACGCACTCACTTTTCAGCTCAAAGGAAGCTACATCGTTCCCATAGCTCACACTATTCTCGCTCTTAACTGAATAGCATTGGATGTTAGAGGACCTGTGATTTGCATCAGTTTCAGAAGCAGAGTTGAACTAGATATGGTCCGTGTGTGTAGGAAACACGGTTCTTTTGTTCTGAGCACACTCACATTTCCCGCCTTATTAGAGACTCTAGAAAGCAAAAGCGTGCTTCTGGCCCTAAAGCAGCGTGTGTTTCATGGATGAGCACTGTGCTTTGTGTTTCCCTTCAGAAACGGAGTTCAATGCCAGGCTCTGTGTCTTCCTACAAGCAAGACTTCGTTTCAGGTAAACACACTCACTTTTCAGCTCAAAGGAAGCTACATCGTTCACAAAGCTCACACGATTCTTGCTCTTATCTGAAAAGCATTGGATGTTAGAGGAACTGTGGTTTGTATCAGTTTCAGAAGCAGAGTTGAACTAGATATGGTCCCTGTGTGTAGGAAACATGGATCGTTTGTTCTGAGCCCACTCACGTTTCCCGCCTTATTATAGACTCTAGAAAGCAAGAGCATGCTTCTTGCTCTACAGCAGAGTGTGTTTCATGGATGAGAACAGTGCTGTGTGTTTCCCTTCAGAAACGGAGTTAAATGCCATGTTCTTTGTCTTTTACAATCAAGACTTCGTTTCGGGTAAACACACTCACTATCATCTCAAACGAAGCTACATAGTTCACGAAACTCTCACGTTTTTCGCTATTAACTGAAAAGCATTGGATGTTAGAGGCCCTGTGGTTTGTATCAGTTTCAGAAGCAGAGTTGAACTAGATATGGTCAATGTGTGTAGGAAACACGGTTCTTTTGTTCTGAGCACACTCATGTTTCCCGCCTTATTAGAGACTCTAGAAAGCAAGAGCATGCTTCTTGCTCTAAAGCAGAGTGTGTTTCATGGATGAGAACTGTGCTGTGTGTTTTCCTTCAGATACGGAGTTCAATGCCAGGCTCTGTGTCTTCCTACAAGCAAGAATTCTTTTCAGGTAAACGCCCTCACTTTTCAGCTCAAAAGAAGCTACATTGTTCATGAAGCTCACACGTTTCTTGCTCTTAAGTGAAAAGCATTGGATGTTATAGGAACTGTGGTTTGTATCAGTTTCAGAAACAGAGTTGAACTAGATATGGTCCGTGTGTGTAGGAAACACGGATCTTTTTTTCTGAGCCCACTCACATATCCCAACTTTTTAGAGACTCTAGAAAACAAGAGCATGCTTCTTGCTCTAAAGCATAGTGTGTTTCATGGAGGAGAACTGTGCTGTGTGTTTCCCTTCAGAAACGGTGTTAAATGACAGGCTTGTGTCTTTTACAATAAAGAATTCGTTTCGGGTATAAGAACTCACTTTCAGCTCAAACGAAGCTACATGGTTCACTAAGCTCACACGTTAATCTCTCTTAACTGAGAAGCATAGGATGTTAGAGGACCTGTGGTTTGTATCAGTTTCAGAAGGAGAGTTGAACTAGATATGGTCAATGTGTGTAGGAAACACGGTTCTTTGTTCTGAGCACACTCACGTTTCCCTCCTTTTTAGAGAATCTAGAAAGCAACAGCATGCTTCTGGCTCTAAAGCAGATCGCGTTTCATGGATATGCACTGTGCTGTGTGTTTCCCATCTGAAACGGAGTTCAATGCCAGGATCTGTGTCTTCCTACAAGCAAGATTTCGTTTCAGGTAAACGCACTCACTTTTCAGCTCAAAGGAAGCTACATCGTTCCCATAGCTCACACTATTCTCGCTCTTAACTGAATAGCATTGGATGTTAGAGGACCTGTGATTTGCATCAGTTTCAGAAGCAGAGTTGAACTAGATATGGTCCGTGTGTGTAGGAAACACGGTTCTTTTGTTCTGAGCACACTCACATTTCCCGCCTTATTAGAGACTCTAGAAAGCAAAAGCGTGCTTCTGGCCCTAAAGCAGCGTGTGTTTCATGGATGAGCACTGTGCTTTGTGTTTCCCTTCAGAAACGGAGTTCAATGCCAGGCTCTGTGTCTTCCTACAAGCAAGACTTCGTTTCAGGTAAACACACTCACTTTTCAGCTCAAAGGAAGCTACATCGTTCACAAAGCTCACACGATTCTTGCTCTTATCTGAAAAGCATTGGATGTTAGAGGAACTGTGGTTTGTATCAGTTTCAGAAGCAGAGTTGAACTAGATATGGTCCCTGTGTGTAGGAAACATGGATCGTTTGTTCTGAGCCCACTCACGTTTCCCGCCTTATTATAGACTCTAGAAAGCAAGAGCATGCTTCTTGCTCTACAGCAGAGTGTGTTTCATGGATGAGAACAGTGCTGTGTGTTTCCCTTCAGAAACGGAGTTAAATGCCATGTTCTTTGTCTTTTACAATCAAGACTTCGTTTCGGGTAAACACACTCACTATCATCTCAAACGAAGCTACATAGTTCACGAAACTCTCACGTTTTTCGCTATTAACTGAAAAGCATTGGATGTTAGAGGCCCTGTGGTTTGTATCAGTTTCAGAAGCAGAGTTGAACTAGATATGGTCAATGTGTGTAGGAAACACGGTTCTTTTGTTCTGAGCACACTCATGTTTCCCGCCTTATTAGAGACTCTAGAAAGCAAGAGCATGCTTCTTGCTCTAAAGCAGAGTGTGTTTCATGGATGAGAACTGTGCTGTGTGTTTCCCTTCAGAAACGGAGTTAAATGCCAGGTTCTTTGTCTTTTACAATCAAGACTTCGTTTCGGGTAAACGCTATCACTATCATCTTAAACGAAGCTACATCGTTCACGAAGCTCACACGTTTCTCGCTCTTAACTGAAAAGCATTGGATGTTAGAGGCCCTGTGGTTTGTATCAGTTTCTGAAGCAGAGTTGAACTAGATATGGTCCGTGTGTGTAGGAAACACGGTTCTTTTGTTCTGAGCACTCTCACGTTTCCCGCCTTATTAGAGACTCTAGAAATCAACAGCGTGCTTCTGGCTCTAAAGCAGAGTGTGTTTCATGGATGAGTACTGTGCGTTGTGTTTCCCTTCAGAAACGGAGTTCAATGCCAGGCTCTGTGTCTTCCTACAAGCAAGACTTCGTTTCAGGTAAACGCACTCAATTTTCAGCTCAAAGGAAGCTACATCGTTCACGAAGCTCACAAGTTTCTTGCTCTTAACTGAAAAGCATTGGATGTTAGAGGACCAGTAGTTTGTATCAGTTTCAGAAGCAGAGTTGAACTAGGTATGGTCCGTGTGTGTAGGAAACACGGTTCTTTTGTTCTGAGCCCACTCACGTTTCCCGACTTATTAGAGACTCTAGATAGCAAGAGCGTGCATCTTGCTCTAAACAGAGTGTGTTTCATGGATGAGAACTATGCTGTGTATTTCCCTTCAGATACGGAGTTCAATTCCAGGCTCTGTGTCTTCCTACAAGGAAGACTTCGTTTCAGGTAAACGCTGTCACTTTTCAGCTCAAACAAAGCTACATCGTTCAGGAAGATCACACGTTTCTCGCTCTTAACTGAAAAGCATTGGATGTTAGAGGCCCTGTGGTTTGTATCAGTTTCTGAAGCAGAGTTGAACTAGATATGGTCCGTGTGTGTAGGAAACACGGTTCTTTTTTTCTGAGCACACTCACGTTTCCCGCCTTATTAGAGACTCTAGAAAGCAAAAGCGTGCTTCTGGCCCTAAAGCAGCGTGTGTTTCATGGATGAGCACTGTGCTGTGTGTTTCCCTTCAGAAACGGAGTTCAATGCCAGGCTCTGTGTCTTCCTACAAGAAAGACTTCGTTTCAGGTAAAAACACTCACTTTTCAGCTCAAAGGAAGCTACATCGTTCACAAAGCTCACACAATTCTCGCTCTTAAATGAAAAGCATTGGATGTTAGAGGACCTGTGATTTGCATCAGTTTCAGAAGCTGAGTTGAACTAGATATGGTCCGTGTGTGTGGAAACACGGTTCTTTTCATCTGAGCACACTCACATTTCCCGCCTTATTAAGAATCTAGAAAGCAAGAGCGTGCTTCTTGCTCTAAAGCAGAGTGTGTTTCATGGATGAGAACTGTGCTGTGTTTTTCCCTTCATAACCGGAGTTCAATGCCACGCTCCGTGTCTTCCTACAAGCAAGACTTCGTTTCAGGTATACTCACTCACTTTTCAGCTCAAACAAAGCTACATCGTTCACGAAGCTCACACGTTTCTTGCTCTTAACTGAAGAGCATTGGATGTTAGAGGACCAGTGGTTTGTATCAGTTTCAGAAGCAGAGTTGAACTAGGTATGGTCCGTGTGTGTAGGAAACACGGTTCTTTTGTTCTGAGCCCACTCACGTTTCCCGACTTATTAGAGACTCTAGAAAGCAAGAGCGTGCATCTTGCTCTAAACAGAGTGTGTTTCATGGATGAGAACTGTGCTGTGTTTTTCCCTTCAGATACGGAGTTCAATGCCAGGCTCTGTGTCTTCCTACAAGCAAGACTTCGTTTCAGGTAAACACACTCACTTTTAGGCTCAAAGGAAGCTACATCGTTCACAAAGCTCACACGATTCTCACTCTTAACTGAAAAGCATTGGATGTTAGAGGCCCTGTGATTTGCATCAGTTTCAGAAGCTGAGTTGAACTAGATATGGTCCGTGTGTGTAGGAAACACGGTTCTTTTGTTCTGAGCACACTCACATTTCCCGCCTTATTAGAGACTCTAGAAAGCAAAAGCGTGCTTCTGGCCCTAAAGCAGCGTGTGTTTCATGGATGAGCACTGTGCTTTGTGTTTCCCTTCAGAAACGGAGTTCAATGCCAGGCTCTGTGTCTTCCTACAAGCAAGACTTCGTTTCAGGTAAACACACTCACTTTTCAGCTCAAAGGAAGCTTCATCGTTCACAAAGCTCACACGATTCTTGCTCTTATCTGAAAAGCATTGGATGTTAGAGGAACTGTGGTTTGTATCAGTTTCAGAAGCAGAGTTGAACTAGATATGGTCCGTGTGTGTAGGAAACATGGATCGTTTGTTCTGAGCCCACTCACGTTTCCCGCCTTATTATAGACTCTAGAAAGCAAGAGCATGCTTCTTGCTCTACAGCAGAGTGTGTTTCATGGATGAGAACAGTGCTGTGTGTTTCCCTTCAGAAACGGAGTTAAATGCCATGTTCTTTGTCTTTTACAATCAAGACTTCGTTTCGGGTAAACACACTCACTATCATCTCAAACGAAGCTACATAGTTCACGAAACTCTCACGTTTTTCGCTATTAACTGAAAAGCATTGGATGTTAGAGGCCCTGTGGTTTGTATCAGTTTCAGAAGCAGAGTTGAACTAGATATGGTCAATGTGTGTAGGAAACACGGTTCTTTTGTTCTGAGCACACTCATGTTTCCCGCCTTATTAGAGACTCTAGAAAGCAAGAGCATGCTTCTTGCTCTAAAGCAGAGTGTGTTTCATGGATGAGAACTGTGCTGTGTGTTTCCCTTCAGAAACGGAGTTAAATGCCAGGTTCTTTGTCTTTTACAATCAAGACTTCGTTTCGGGTAAACGCTCTCACTATCATCTTAAACGAAGCTACATCGTTCACGAAGCTCACACGTTTCTCGCTCTTAACTGAAAAGCATTGGATGTTAGAGGCCCTGTGGTTTGTATCAGTTTCTGAAGCAGAGTTGAACTAGATATGGTCCGTGTGTGTAGGAAACACGGTTCTTTTGTTCTGAGCACTCTCACGTTTCCCGCCTTATTAGAGACTCTAGAAATCAACAGCGTGCTTAAGGCTCTAAAGCAGAGTGTGTTTCATGGATGAGTACTGTGCGTTGTGTTTCCCTTCAGAAACGGAGTTCAATGCCAGGCTCTGTGTCTTCCTACAAGCAAGACTTCGTTTCAGGTAAACGCACTCAATTTTCAGCTCAAAGGAAGCTACATCGTTCACGAAGCTCACAAGTTTCTTGCTCTTAACTGAAAAGCATTGGATGTTAGAGGACCAGTAGTTTGTATCAGTTTCAGAAGCAGAGTTGAACTAGGTATGGTCCGTGTGTGTAGGAAACACGGTTCTTTTGTTCTGAGCCCACTCACGTTTCCCGACTTATTAGAGACTCTAGATAGCAAGAGCGTGCATCTTGCTCTAAACAGAGTGTGTTTCATGGATGAGAACTATGCTGTGTATTTCCCTTCAGATACGGAGTTCAATTCCAGGCTCTGTGTCTTCCTACAAGCAAGACTTCGTTTCAGGTAAACGCTGTCACTTTTCAGCTCAAACAAAGCTACATCATTCAGGAAGATCACACGTTTCTCGCTCTTAACTGAAAAGCATTGGATGTTAGAGGCCCTGTGGTTTGTATCAGTTTCTGAAGCAGAGTTGAACTAGATATGGTCCGTGTGTGTAGGAAACACGGTTCTTTTTTTCTGAGCACACTCACGTTTCCCGCCTTATTAGAGACTCTAGAAAGCAAAAGCGTGCTTCTGGCCCTAACGCAGCGTGTGTTTCATGGATGAGCACTGTGCTGTGTGTTTCCCTTCAGAAACGGAGTTCAATGCCAGGCTCTGTGTCTTCCTACAAGAAAGACTTCGTTTCAGGTAAAAACACTCACTTTTCAGCTCAAAGGAAGCTACATCGTTCACAAAGCTCACACGATTCTCGCTCTTAAATGAAAAGCATTGGATGTTAGAGGACCTGTGATTTGCATCAGTTTCAGAAGCTGAGTTGAACTAGATATGGTCCGTGTGTGTGGAAACACGGTTCTTTTCATCTGAGCACACTCACATTTCCCGCCTTATTAAGAATCTAGAAAGCAAGAGCGTGCTTCTTGCTCTAAAGCAGAGTGTGTTTCATGGATGAGAACTGTGCTGTGTTTTTCCCTTCATAACCGGAGTTCAATGCCACGCTCCGTGTCTTCCTACAAGCAAGACTTCGTTTCAGGTATACTCACTCACTTTTCAGCTCAAACAAAGCTACATCGTTCACGAAGCTCACACGTTTCTTGCTCTTAACTGAAGAGCATTGGATGTTAGAGGACCAGTGGTTTGTATCAGTTTCAGAAGCAGAGTTGAACTAGGTATGGTCCGTGTGTGTAGGAAACACGGTTCTTTTGTTCTGAGCCCACTCACGTTTCCCGACTTATTAGAGACTCTAGAAAGCAAGAGCGTGCATCTTGCTCTAAACAGAGTGTGTTTCATGGATGAGAACTGTGCTGTGTTTTTCCCTTCAGATACGGAGTTCAATGCCAGGCTCTGTGTCTTCCTACAAGCAAGACTTCGTTTCAGGTAAACACACTCACTTTTAGGCTCAAAGGAAGCTACATCGTTCACAAAGCTCACACGATTCTCACTCTTAACTGAAAAGCATTGGATGTTAGAGGCCCTGTGATTTGCATCAGTTTCAGAAGCTGAGTTGAACTAGATATGGTCCGTGTGTGTAGGAAACACGGTTCTTTTGTTCTGAGCACACTCACATTTCCCGCCTTATTAGAGACTCTAGAAAGCAAAAGCGTGCTTCTGGCCCTAAAGCAGCGTGTGTTTCATGGATGAGCACTGTGCTTTGTGTTTCCCTTCAGAAACGGAGTTCAATGCCAGGCTCTGTGTCTTCCTACAAGCAAGACTTCGTTTCAGGTAAACACACTCACTTTTCAGCTCAAAGGAAGCTTCATCGTTCACAAAGCTCACACGATTCTTGCTCTTATCTGAAAAGCATTGGATGTTAGAGGAACTGTGGTTTGTATCAGTTTCAGAAGCAGAGTTGAACTAGATATGGTCCGTGTGTGTAGGAAACATGGATCGTTTGTTCTGAGCCCACTCACGTTTCCCGCCTTATTATAGACTCTAGAAAGCAAGAGCATGCTTCTTGCTCTACAGCAGAGTGTGTTTCATGGATGAGAACAGTGCTGTGTGTTTCCCTTCAGAAACGGAGTTAAATGCCATGTTCTTTGTCTTTTACAATCAAGACTTCGTTTCGGGTAAACACACTCACTATCATCTCAAACGAAGCTACATAGTTCACGAAACTCTCACGTTTTTCGCTATTAACTGAAAAGCATTGGATGTTAGAGGCCCTGTGGTTTGTATCAGTTTCAGAAGCAGAGTTGAACTAGATATGGTCAATGTGTGTAGGAAACACGGTTCTTTTGTTCTGAGCACACTCATGTTTCCCGCCTTATTAGAGACTCTAGAAAGCAAGAGCATGCTTCTTGCTCTAAAGCAGAGTGTGTTTCATGGATGAGAACTGTGCTGTGTCTTTCCCTTCAGAAACGGAGTTAAATGCCAGGTTCTTTGTCTTTTACAATCAAGACTTCGTTTCGGGTAAACGCTCTCACTATCATCTTAAACGAAGCTACATCGTTCACGAAGCTCACACGTTTCTCGCTCTTAACTGAAAAGCATTGGATGTTAGAGGCCCTGTGGTTTGTATCAGTTTCTGAAGCAGAGTTGAACTAGATATGGTCCGTGTGTGTAGGAAACACGGTTCTTTTGTTCTGAGCACTCTCACGTTTCCCGCCTTATTAGAGACTCTAGAAATCAACAGCGTGCTTAAGGCTCTAAAGCAGAGTGTGTTTCATGGATGAGTACTGTGCGTTGTGTTTCCCTTCAGAAACGGAGTTCAATGCCAGGCTCTGTGTCTTCCTACAAGCAAGACTTCGTTTCAGGTAAACGCACTCAATTTTCAGCTCAAAGGAAGCTACATCGTTCACGAAGCTCACAAGTTTCTTGCTCTTAACTGAAAAGCATTGGATGTTAGAGGACCAGTAGTTTGTATCAGTTTCAGAAGCAGAGTTGAACTAGGTATGGTCCGTGTGTGTAGGAAACACGGTTCTTTTGTTCTGAGCCCACTCACGTTTCCCGACTTATTAGAGACTCTAGATAGCAAGAGCGTGCATCTTGCTCTAAACAGAGTGTGTTTCATGGATGAGAACTATGCTGTGTATTTCCCTTCAGATACGGAGTTCAATTCCAGGCTCTGTGTCTTCCTACAAGCAAGACTTCGTTTCAGGTAAACGCTGTCACTTTTCAGCTCAAACAAAGCTACATCATTCAGGAAGATCACACGTTTCTCGCTCTTAACTGAAAAGCATTGGATGTTAGAGGCCCTGTGGTTTGTATCAGTTTCTGAAGCAGAGTTGAACTAGATATGGTCCGTGTGTGTAGGAAACACGGTTCTTTTTTTCTGAGCACACTCACGTTTCCCGCCTTATTAGAGACTCTAGAAAGCAAAAGCGTGCTTCTGGCCCTAACGCAGCGTGTGTTTCATGGATGAGCACTGTGCTGTGTGTTTCCCTTCAGAAACGGAGTTCAATGCCAGGCTCTGTGTCTTCCTACAAGAAAGACTTCGTTTCAGGTAAAAACACTCACTTTTCAGCTCAAAGGAAGCTACATCGTTCACAAAGCTCACACGATTCTCGCTCTTAAATGAAAAGCATTGGATGTTAGAGGACCTGTGATTTGCATCAGTTTCAGAAGCTGAGTTGAACTAGATATGGTCCGTGTGTGTGGAAACACGGTTCTTTTCATCTGAGCACACTCACATTTCCCGCCTTATTAAGAATCTAGAAAGCAAGAGCGTGCTTCTTGCTCTAAAGCAGAGTGTGTTTCATGGATGAGAACTGTGCTGTGTTTTTCCCTTCATAACCGGAGTTCAATGCCACGCTCCGTGTCTTCCTACAAGCAAGACTTCGTTTCAGGTATACTCACTCACTTTTCAGCTCAAACAAAGCTACATCGTTCACGAAGCTCACACGTTTCTTGCTCTTAACTGAAGAGCATTGGATGTTAGAGGACCAGTGGTTTGTATCAGTTTCAGAAGCAGAGTTGAACTAGGTATGGTCCGTGTGTGTAGGAAACACGGTTCTTTTGTTCTGAGCCCACTCACGTTTCCCGACTTATTAGAGACTCTAGAAAGCAAGAGCGTGCATCTTGCTCTAAACAGAGTGTGTTTCATGGATGAGAACTGTGCTGTGTTTTTCCCTTCAGATACGGAGTTCAATGCCAGGCTCTGTGTCTTCCTACAAGCAAGACTTCGTTTCAGGTAAACACACTCACTTTTAGGCTCAAAGGAAGCTACATCGTTCACAAAGCTCACACGATTCTCACTCTTAACTGAAAAGCATTGGATGTTAGAGGCCCTGTGATTTGCATCAGTTTCAGAAGCTGAGTTGAACTAGATATGGTCCGTGTGTGTAGGAAACACGGTTCTTTTCTTCTGAGCACATCACGTTTCCCGCCTTATTAACTCTAGAAAGCAAGAGTGTGCATCTTGCTCTAAACAGAGTGTATTTCATGGATGAGAACTGTGCTGTGTATTTCCCTTCAGATACGGAGTTCAATGCCAGGCTCTGTGTCTTCCTACAAGGAAGACTTCGTTTCAGGTAAACGCTGTCACTTTTCAGCTCAAACAAAGCTACATCGTTCAGGAAGATCACACGTTTCTTGCTCTTAACTGAAAAGCATTGGATGTTAGAAGCCCTGTGGTTTGTATCAGTTTCTGAAGCAGAGTTGAACTAGATATGGTCCGTGTGTGTAGGAAACACGGTTCTTTTGTTCTGAGCACACTCACGTTTCCCGCCTTATTAGAGACTCTAGAAAGCAAAAGCGTGCTTCTGGCCCTAAAGCAGCGTGTGTTTCATGGAAGAGCACTGTGCTGTGTGTTTCCCTTCAGAAACGGAGTTCAATGCCAGGCTCTGTGTCTTCCTACAAGCAAGACTTCGTTTCAGGTAAACACACTCACTTTTCAGCTCAAAGGAAGCTACATCGTTCACAAAACTCACACGATTCTCGCTCTTAACTGAAAAGCATTGGATGTTAGAGGACCTGTGATTTGCATCAGTTTCAGAAGCTGAGTTGAACTAGATATGGTCCGTGTGTGTGGAAACACGGTTATTTTCATCTGAGCACACTCACGTTTCCCGCCTTATTAAGAATCTAGAAAGCAAGAGCGTGCTTCTTGCTCTAAAGCAGAGTGTGTTTCATGGATGAGAACTGTGCTGTGTTTTTCCCTTCAGAACCGGAGTTCAATGCCACGCTCCGTGTCTTCCTACAAGCAAGACTTCGTTTCAGGTAAACTCACTCACTCTACAGCTCAAAGGAAGCTACATCGTTCACGAAGCTCACACGTTTCTTGCTCTTAACTGAAGAGCATTGGATGTTAGAGGACCAGTGGTTTGTATCAGTTTCAGAAGCAGTGTTGAACTAGGTATGGTCCTTGTGTGTAGGAAAAACGGTTCTTTCGTTCTGAGCCCACTCACGTTTCCCGACTTATTAGAGACTCTAGAAAGCAAGAGCATGCATCTTGCTCTAAAGCAGAGTGTGTTTCATGGATGAGAACTG
Source organism: Onychomys arenicola (assembly GCA_949786405.1). Lineage (NCBI taxonomy): Eukaryota > Metazoa > Chordata > Mammalia > Rodentia > Cricetidae > Onychomys > Onychomys arenicola. The sequence goes on from CATKUM010000045.1 coordinate 2,305,334, forward strand.
TGCTGTGTGTTTCCCTTCAGAAACCGAGTTAAATGCCAGGCTCTGTGTCTTTTACAATCAAGACTTCGTTTCGGGTATAAGAACTCACTTTCAGCTCAAAGGAAGCTACATCGTTCACGAAGCTCACACGTTTCTCGCTCTTAACTGAAAAGCATTGGATGTTAGAGGCCCTGTGGTTTGTATCAGTTTCTGAAGCAGAGTTGAACTAGATATGGTCCGTGTGTGTAGGAAACACAGTTCTTTTGTTCTGAGCACAATCACGTTTCCCGCCTTTTTAGAGATTCTAGAAAGCAAGAGCGTGCTTCTGGCTCTAAAGCAGAGTGTGTTTCATGGATGAGAACTGTGCTGTGTGTTTCCCTTCAGAACCGGAGTTCAATGCCACGCTCCGTGTATTCCTACAAGCAAGACTTCGTTTCAGGTCAACGCACTCAATTTTCAGCTCAAAGGAAGCTACATCATTCACGAAGCTCACACGTTTCTTGCTCTTAACTGAAAAGCATTGGATGTTAGAGGAGAAGTAGTTTGTATCAGTTTCAGAAGCAGAGTTGAACTAGGTACGGTCCGTGTGTGTAGGAAACACGGTTCTTTTGTTCTGAGCCCACTCACGTTTCCCGACTTATTAGAGACTCTAGAAAGCAAGAGCGTGCATCTTGCTCTAAACAGAGTGTGTTTCATGGATGAGAACTGTGCTGTGTATTTCCCTTCAGATACGGAGTTCAATGCCAGGCTCTCTGTCTTCCTACAAGAAAGACTTCGTTTCAGGTAAACACACTCACTTTTAGGCTCAAAGGAAGCTACATCGTTCACAAAGCTCACACGATTCTCGCTCTTAACTGAAAAGCATTGGATGTTAGAGGACCTGTGATTTCCATCAGTTTCAGAAGCTGAGTTGAACTAGATATGGTCCGTGTGTGTAGGAAACACGGTTCTTTTCTTCTGAGCACATCACGTTTCCCGCCTTATTAACTCTAGAAAGCAAGAGCATGCATCTTGCTCTAAACAGAGTGTGTTTCATGGTTGAGAACTGTGCTGTGTGTTTCCCTTCAGATACGGAGTTCAATGCCAGGCTCTGTGTCTTCCTACAAGCAAGAATTCTTTTCAGGTAAACGCCCTCACTTTTCAGCTCAAAAGAAGCTACATCGTTCATGAAGCTCACACGTTTCTTGTTCTTAATTGAAAAGCATTGGATGTTATAGGAACTGTGGTTTGTATCAGTTTCAGAAGCAGAGTTGAACTAGATATGGTCCGTGTGTGTAGGAAACACGGATCTTTTTTTCTGAGCACACTCACATTTCCCACCTTTTTAGAGACTCTAGAAAGCAAGAGCATGCTTCTTGCTCTAAAGCATAGTGTGTTTCATGGATGAGAACTGTGCTGGGTGTTTCCCTTCAGAAACGGTGTTAAATGACAGGCTTGTGTCTTTTACAATAAAGACTTCGTTTCGGGTATAAGAACTCACTTTCAGCTCAAACGAAGCTACATCTTTCACGAAGCTCACACGTTAATCTCTCTTAACTGAGAAGCATAGGATGTTAGAGGACCTGTGGTTTGTATCAGTTTCAGAAGGAGAGTTGAACTAGATATGGTCAATGTGTGTAGGAAACACGGTTCTTTGTTCTGAGCACACTCACGTTTCCCTCCTTTTTAGAGAATCTAGAAAGCAACAGCATGCTTCTGGCTCTAAAGCAGATCGTCTTTCATGGATATGCACTGTGCTGTGTGTTTCCCATCTGAAACGGAGTTCAATGCCAGGATCTGTGTCTTCCTACAAGCAAGACTTCGTTTCAGGTAAACGCACTCAATTTTCAGCTCAAAGGAAGCTACATCGTTCCCATAGCTCACACTATTCTCGCTCTTAACTGAATAGCATTGGATGTTAGAGGACCTGTGATTTGCATCAGTTTCAGAAGCTGAGGTGAACTAGATATGGTCCGTGTGTGTAGGAAACACGGTTCTTTTCTTCTGAGTACACTCACGTTTCCCGCCTTATTAAGACTCCAGAAAGCTAGAGCGTGCTTCTGGCTCTAAAGCAGAGTGTGTTTCATGGATGAGAACTGTGCTGTGTTTTTCTCTTCAGAACCGGAGTTCAATGCCACGCTCCTTGTCTTCCTACAAGCAAGACTTCGTTTCAGGTAAACGCCCTCACTTTTCTTCTCAAACGAAGCTACATCGTTCACGAAGCTCACACGTTTCTTGCTCTTAACTGAAAAGCATTGGATGTTAGAGGATCTGTGGTTTGTATCAGTTTCAGAAGCAGAGTTGAACTAGATATGGTCCGTGTGCGTAGGAAACATGGATCGATTGTTCAGAGCCCACTCACGTTTCCCGCCGTATTAGAGACTCTAGAATGCAAGAGCATGCTTCTTGCTCTAAAGCAGAGTGTGTTTCTTGGATGAGAACTATGCTGTGTGTTTCCATTCAGAAACGGAGTTAAATGCCATGCTCTGTGTCTTCCTACAAGCAAGACTTCGTTTCAGGTAAACGCACTCACTTTTCAGCTCCTAGGAAGCTACATCATTCACGAAGCTCACACGTTTCTCGCCCTTAACTGAAAAGCATTGGATGTTAGAGGACCTGTGGTTTGTATCAGTTTCAGAAGCAGAGTTGAACTAGATATGGTCCGTGAGTGTAGGAAACACGGTTCTTTTGTTCTGAGCACACTCACGTTACCTTCCTTATTAGAGAATCTAGAAAGAAAGAGTGTGCTTCTTGCTTTAAAGCAGAGTGTGTTTCATGGATGAGAACTGTGCTTTGTGTTTCCCTTCAGAAACGGAGTTCAATGCCAGGCTCTGTGTCTTCCTACAAGCAAGACTTCGTTTCAGGTAAACACACTCACTTTTCAGCTCAAAGGAAGCTACATCGTTCACAAAGCTCACACGATTCTCGCTCTTACCTGAAAAGCATTGGATGTTAGAGGACCTGTGATTTGCATCAGTTTCAGAAGCTGAGTTGAACTAGATATGGTCCGTGTGTGTAGGAAACACGGTTCTTTTCTTCTGAGCACATCACTTTTCCCGCCTTATTAAGACTCTAGAAAGCAAGAGCGTGCATCTTGCTCTAAACAGAGTGTGTTTCATGAATGAGAACTGTGCTGTGTGTTTCCCTTCAGATACGGAGTTCAATGCCAGGCTCTGTGTCTTCCTACAAGCAAGACTTCTTTTCAGGTAAACGCCCTCACTTTTCAGCTCATACGAAGCTACATCGTTCATGAAGCTCACACGTTTCTTGCTCTTATCTGAAAAGCATTGGATGTTAGAGGCCCTGTGGTTTGTATCAGTTTCAGAAGCAGAGTTGAACTAGATATGGTCCGTGTGTGTAGGAAACATGGATCGTTTGTTCTGAACCCACTCACGTTTCCCGCCATATTATAGACTCTTGAAAGCAAGAGCATGCTTCTTGCTCTACTGCAGAGTGTGTTTCATGGATGAGAACTGTGCTGTGTGTTTCCCTTCAGAAATGGAGTTAAAAGCCAGGTTCTTTTTCTTTTACAATCAAGACTTCTTCTCAGGTAAACGCACTCACTATCATCTCAAAAGAATCTACATCGTTCACGAAGCTCACACGTTTCTCACTCTTAACTGAAAAGCATTGGATGTTAGAGGCCCTGTGGTTTGTAGCAGTTTCTGAAGCAGAGTTGAACTAGATATGGTCCGTGTGTGTAGGAAACACGGTTCTTTTGTTCTGCGCACACTCATGTTTCCCGCCTTATTAGAGAATCTAGAAAGCAAGAGCGTGCTTCTGGCTCTAAAGCAGAGTGTGTTTCATGGATCAGCACTGTGCTTTGTGTTTCCCTTCAGAAACGGAGTACAATGCCAGGCTCTGCGTCTTCCTACAAGGAAGACTTCGATTCAGGTAAACGCTGTCACTTTTCAGCTCAAACAAAGCTACATCGTTCAGGAAGATCACACGTTTCTTGCTCTTAACTGAAAAGCATTGGATGTTAGAGGCCCTGTGGTTTGTATCACTTTCTGAAGCAGAGTTGAACTAGATATGGTCCCTGTGTGTAGGAAACACGGTTCTTTTGTTCTGAGCACACTCACGTTTCCCGCCTTATTAGAGACTCTAGAAAGCAAAAGCGTGCTTCTGGCCCTAAAGCAGCGTGTGTTTCATGGATGAGCACTGTGCTGTGTGTTTCCCTTCAGAAACGGAGTTCAATGCCAGGCTCTGTGTCTTCCTACAAGCAAGACTTCGTTTCAGGTAAACACACTCACTTTTCAGCTCAAAGGAAGCTACATCATTCACAAAGCTCACACGATTCTCGCTCTTAACTGAAAAGCATTGGATGTTAGAGGACCTGTGATTTGCATCAGTTTCAGAATCTGAGTTGAACTAGATATGGTCCGTGTGTGTGGAAACACGGTTCTTTCATCTGAGCACACTCACGTTTCCCGCCTTATTAAGAATCTAGAAAGCAAGAGCGTGCTTCTTGCTCTAAAGCAGAGTGTGTTTCATGGATGAGAACTGTGCTGTGTTTTTCCCTTCAGAACCAGAGTTCAATGCCACGCTCCGTGTCTTCCTACAAGCAAGACTTCGATTCAGGTAAACTCACTCACTTTTCAGCTCAAAGGAAGCTACATCGTTCACGAAGCTCACACGTTTCTTGCTCTTAACTGAAAAGCATTGGATGTTAGAGGACCAGTGGTTTGTATCAGTTTCAGAAGCAGAGTTGAACTAGGTATGGTCCTTGAATGTAGGAAAAACGGTTCTTTCGTTCTGAGCCCACTCACGTTTCCCGACTTATTAGAGACTCTAGAAAGCAAGAGCATGCATCTTGCTCTAAAGCAGAGTGTGTTTCATGGATGAGAACTGTGCTGTGTGTTTACCTTCAGAAACGGAGTTAAATGCCAGGCTCTGTGTCTTTTACAATCAAGACTTCGTTTCGGGTATAAGAACTCACTTTCAGCTCAAAGGAAGCTACATCGTTCACGAAGCTCACACGTTTCTCGCTCTTAACTGAAAAGCATTGGATGTTAGAGGCCCTGTGGTTTGTATCAGTTTCAGAAGCAGAGTTGAACTATGTATGGTCCGTGTGTGTAGGAAACACGGTTCTTTTGTTCTGAGCCCACTCACGTTTCTCGACTTATTAGAGACTCTAGAAAGCAAGAGCGTGCATCTTGCTCTAAACAGAGTGTGTTTCATGGATGAGAACTGTGCTGTGTATTTCCCTTCAGATACGGAGTTCAATGCCAGGCTCTGTGTCTTCCTACAAGGCAGACTTTGTTTCAGGTAAACGCTGTCACATTTCAGCTCAAACAAAGCTACATCGTTCAGGAAGATCACACGTTTCTTGCTCTTAACTGAAAAGCATTGGATGTTAGAGGCCCTGTGGTTTGTATCAGTTTCTGAAGCAGAGTTGAACTAGATATGGTCCGTGTGTGTAGGAAACACGGTTCTTTTGTTCTGAGCACAATCACGTTTCCCGCCTTATTAGAGACTCTAGAAAGCAAAAGCGTGCTTCTGGCCCTAAAGCAGCGTGTGTTTCATGGATGAGCACTGTGCTTTGTGTTTCCCATCAGAAACGGAGTTCAATGCCAGGCTCTGTGTCTTCCTACAAGCAAGACTTCGTTTCAGGTAAACACACTCACTTTTCAGCTCAAAGGAAGCTACATCGTTCACAAAGCTCACACGATTCTTGCTCTTATCTGAAAAGCATTGGATGTTAGAGGAACTGTGGTTTGTATCAGTTTCAGAAGCAGAGTTGAACTAGATATGGTCCGTGTGTGTAGGAAACATGGATCGTTTGTTCTGAGCCCACTCACGTTTCCCGAATTATTAGAGACTCTAGAAAGCAAGAGCGTGCATCTTGCTCTAAACAGAGTGTGTTTCATGGATGAGAACTGTGCTGTGTATTTCCCTTCAGATACGGAGTTCGATGCCAGGCTCTCTGTCTTCCTACAAGGAAGACTTCGTTTCAGGTAAACGCTGTCACTTTTCAGCTCAAACAAAGCTACATCGTTCAGGAAGATCACACGTTTCTTGCTCTTAACTGAAAAGCATTGGATGTTAGAGGCCCTGTGGTTTGTATCAGTTTCTGAAGCAGAGTTGAACTAGATATGGTCCGTGTGTGTAGGAAACACGGTTCTTTTGTTCTGAGCACACTCACGTTTCCCGCCTTATTAGAGACTCTAGAAAGCAAAAGCGTGCTTCTGGCCCTAAAGCAGCGTGTGTTTCATGGATGAGCACTGTGCTTTGTGTTTCCCTTCAGAAACGGAGTTCAATGCCAGGCTCTGTGTCTTCCTACAAGCAAGACTTCGTTTCAGGTAAACACACTCACTTTTAGGCTCAAAGGAAGCTACTTCGTTCACAAAGCTCACACGATTCTCGCTCTTAACTGAAAAGCATTGGATGTTAGAGGCCCTGTGATTTGCATCAGTTTCAGAAGCTGAGTTGAACTAGATATGGTCCGTGTGTGTGGGAAACACGGTTCTTTTCTTCTGAGCACATCACGTTTCCCGCCTTATTAACTCTAGAAAGCAAGAGCGTGCATCTTGCTCTAAACAGAGTGTGTTTCATGGATGAGAACTGTGCTGTGTGTTTCCCTTCAGATACGGAGTTCAATGCCAGGCTCTGTGTCTTCCTACAAGCAAGAATTCTTTTCAGGTAAACGCCCTCACTTTTCAGCTCAAAAGAAGCTACATTGTTCATGAAGCTCACACGTTTCTTGCTCTTAAGTGAAAAGCATTGGATGTTATAGGAACTGTGGTTTGTATCAGTTTCAGAAGCAGAGTTGAACTAGATATGGTCCGTGTGTGTAGGAAACACGGATCTTTTTTTCTGAGCCCACTCACATATCCCAACTTTTTAGAGACTCTAGAAAACAAGAGCATGCTTCTTGCTCTAAAGCATAGTGTGTTTCATGGAGGAGAACTGTGCTGTGTGTTTCCCTTCAGAAACGGTGTTAAATGACAGGCTTGTGTCTTTTACAATAAAGAATTCGTTTCGGGTATAAGAACTCACTTTCAGCTCAAACGAAGCTACATGGTTCACTAAGCTCACACGTTAATCTCCCTTAACTGAGAAGCATAGGATGTTAGAGGACCTGTGGTTTGTATCAGTTTCAGAAGGAGAGTTGAACTAGATATGGTCAATGTGTGTAGGAAACACGGTTCTTTGTTCTGAGCACACTCACGTTTCCCTCCTTTTTAGAGAATCTAGAAAGCAACAGCATGCTTCTGGCTCTAAAGCAGATCGCGTTTCATGGATATGCACTGTGCTGTGTGTTTCCCATCTGAAACGGAGTTCAATGCCAGGATCTGTGTCTTCCTACAAGCAAGATTTCGTTTCAGGTAAACGCACTCACTTTTCAGCTCAAAGGAAGCTACATCGTTCCCATAGCTCACACTATTCTCGCTCTTAACTGAATAGCATTGGATGTTAGAGGACCTGTGATTTGCATCAGTTTCAGAAGCAGAGTTGAACTAGATATGGTCCGTGTGTGTAGGAAACACGGTTCTTTTGTTCTGAGCACACTCACGTTTCCCGCCTTATTAGAGACTCTAGAAAGCAAAAGCGTGCTTCTGGCCCTAAAGCAGCGTGTGTTTCATGGATGAGCACTGTGCTTTGTGTTTCCCTTCAGAAACGGAGTTCAATGCCAGGCTCTGTGTCTTCCTACAAGCAAGACTTCGTTTCAGGTAAACACACTCACTTTTCAGCTCAAAGGAAGCTACATCGTTCACAAAGCTCACACGAATCTTGCTCTTATCTGAAAAGCATTGGATGTTAGAGGAACTGTGGTTTGTATCAGTTTCAGAAGCAGAGTTGAACTAGATATGGTCCGTGTGTGTAGGAAACATGGATCGTTTGTTCTGAGCCCACTCACGTTTCCCGCCTTTTTATAGACTCTAGAAAGCAAGAGCATGCTTCTTGCTCTACAGCAGAGTGTGTTTCATGGATGAGAACAGTGCTGTGTGTTTCCCTTCAGAAACGGAGTTAAATGCCATGTTCTTTGTCTTTTACAATCAAGACTTCGTTTCGGGTAAACACACTCACTATCATCTCAAACGAAGCTACATAGTTCACGAAACTCTCACGTTTTTCGCTATTAACTGAAAAGCATTGGATGTTAGAGGCCCTGTGGTTTGTATCAGTTTCAGAAGCAGAGTTGAACTAGATATGGTCAATGTGTGTAGGAAACACGGTTCTTTTGTTCTGAGCACACTCATGTTTCCCGCCTTATTAGAGACTCTAGAAAGCAAGAGCATGCTTCTTGCTCTAAAGCAGAGTGTGTTTCATGGATGAGAACTGTGCTGTGTGTTTCCCTTCAGAAACGGAGTTAAATGCCAGGTTCTTTGTCTTTTACAATCAAGACTTCGTTTCGGGTAAACGCTCTCACTATCATCTTAAACGAAGCTACATCGTTCGCGAAGCTCACACGTTTCTCGCTCTTAACTGAAAAGCATTGGATGTTAGAGGCCCTGTGGTTTGTATCAGTTTCTGAAGCAGAGTTGAACTAGATATGGTCCGTGTGTGTAGGAAACACGGTTCTTTTGTTCTGAGCACTCTCACGTTTCCCGCCTTATTAGAGACTCTAGAAATCAACAGCGTGCTTCTGGCTCTAAAGCAGAGTGTGTTTCATGGATGAGTACTGTGCGTTGTGTTTCCCTTCAGAAACGGAGTTCAATGCCAGGCTCTGTGTCTTCCTACAAGCAAGACTTCGTTTCAGGTAAACGCACTCAATTTTCAGCTCAAAGGAAGCTACATCGTTCACGAAGCTCACAAGTTTCTTGCTCTTAACTGAAAAGCATTGGATGTTAGAGGACGAGTAGTTTGTATCAGTTTCAGAAGCAGAGTTGAACTAGGTATGGTCCGTGTGTGTAGGAAACACGGTTCTTTTGTTCTGAGCCCACTCACGTTTCCCGACTTATTAGAGACTCTAGATAGCAAGAGCGTGCATCTTGCTCTAAACAGAGTGTGTTTCATGGATGAGAACTATGCTGTGTATTTCCCTTCAGATACGGAGTTCAATTCCAGGCTCTGTGTCTTCCTACAAGGAAGACTTCGTTTCAGGTAAACGCTGTCACTTTTCAGCTCAAACAAAGCTACATCGTTCAGGAAGATCACACGTTTCTCGCTCTTAACTGAAAAGCATTGGATGTTAGAGGCCCTGTGGTTTGTATCAGTTTCTGAAGCAGAGTTGAACTAGATATGGTCCGTGTGTGTAGGAAACACGGTTCTTTTTTTCTGAGCACACTCACGTTTCCCGCCTTATTAGAGACTCTAGAAAGCAAAAGCGTGCTTCTGGCCCTAAAGCAGCGTGTGTTTCATGGATGAGCACTGTGCTGTGTGTTTCCCTTCAGAAACGGAGTTCAATGCCAGGCTCTGTGTCTTCCTACAAGAAAGACTTCGTTTCAGGTAAAAACACTCACTTTTCAGCTCAAAGGAAGCTACATCGTTCACAAAGCTCACACGATTCTCGCTCTTAAATGAAAAGCATTGGATGTTAGAGGACCTGTGATTTGCATCAGTTTCAGAAGCTGAGTTGAACTAGATATGGTCCGTGTGTGTGGAAACACGGTTCTTTTCATCTGAGCACACTCACATTTCCCGCCTTATTAAGAATCTAGAAAGCAAGAGCGTGCTTCTTGCTCTAAAGCAGAGTGTGTTTCATGGATGAGAACTGTGCTGTGTTTTTCCCTTCATAACCGGAGTTCAATGCCACGCTCCGTGTCTTCCTACAAGCAAGACTTCGTTTCAGGTATACTCACTCACTTTTCAGCTCAAACAAAGCTACATCGTTCACGAAGCTCACACGTTTCTTGCTCTTAACTGAAGAGCATTGGATGTTAGAGGACCAGTGGTTTGTATCAGTTTCAGAAGCAGAGTTGAACTAGGTATGGTCCGTGTGTAGGAAACACGGTTCTTTTGTTCTGAGCCCACTCACGTTTCCCGACTTATTAGAGACTCTAGAAAGCAAGAGCGTGCATCTTGCTCTAAACAGAGTGTGTTTCATGGATGAGAACTGTGCTGTGTTTTTCCCTTCAGATACGGAGTTCAATGCCAGGCTCTGTGTCTTCCTACAAGCAAGACTTCGTTTCAGGTAAACACACTCACTTTTAGGCTCAAAGGAAGCTACATCGTTCACAAAGCTCACACGATTCTCACTCTTAACTGAAAAGCATTGGATGTTAGAGGCCCTGTGATTTGCATCAGTTTCAGAAGCTGAGTTGAACAAGATATGGTCCGTGTGTGTAGGAAACACGGTTCTTTTCTTCTGAGCACATCACGTTTCCCGCCTTATTAACTCTAGAAAGCAAGAGTGTGCATCTTGCTCTAAACAGAGTGTGTTTCATGGATGAGAACTGTGCTGTGTGTTTCCCTTCAGATACGGAGTTCAATGATAGGCTCTGAGTCTTCCTACAAGCAAAAATTCTTTTCAGGTAAACGCCCTCACTTATCAGCTCAAAAGAAGCTACATCGTTCATGAAGCTCACACGTTTCTTGCTCTTAAGTGAAAAGCATTGGATGTTATAAGAACTGTGGTTTGTATCAGTTTCAGAAGCAGAGTTGAACTAGATATGGTCCGTGTGTGTAGGAAACACGGATCGTTTTTTCTGAGCACACTCACATATCCCACCTTTTTAGAGACTCTAGAAAGCAAGAGCGTGCATCTTGCTCTAAACAGAGTGTATTTCATGGATGAGAACTGTGCTGTGTATTTCCCTTCAGATACGGAGTTCAATGCCAGGCTCTGTGTCTTCCTACAAGGAAGACTTCGTTTCAGGTAAACGCTGTCACTTTTCAGCTCAAACAAAGCTACATCGTTCAGGAAGATCACACGTTTCTTGCTCTTAACTGAAAAGCATTGGATGTTAGAAGCCCTGTGGTTTGTATCAGTTTCTGAAGCAGAGTTGAACTAGATATGGTCCGTGTGTGTAGGAAACACGGTTCTTTTGTTCTGAGCACACTCACGTTTCCCGCCTTATTAGAGACTCTAGAAAGCAAAAGCGTGCTTCTGGCCCTAAAGCAGCGTGTGTTTCATGGAAGAGCACTGTGCTGTGTGTTTCCCTTCAGAAACGGAGTTCAATGCCAGGCTCTGTGTCTTCCTACAAGCAAGACTTCATTTCAGGTAAACACACTCACTTTTCAGCTCAAAGGAAGCTACATCGTTCACAAAACTCACACGATTCTCGCTCTTAACTGAAAAGCATTGGATGTTAGAGGACCTGTGATTTGCATCAGTTTCAGAAGCTGAGTTGAACTAGATATGGTCCGTGTGTGTGGAAACACGGTTATTTTCATCTGAGCACACTCACGTTTCCCGCCTTATTAAGAATCTAGAAAGCAAGAGCGTGCTTCTTGCTCTAAAGCAGAGTGTGTTTCATGGATGAGAACTGTGCTGTGTTTTTCCCTTCAGAACCGGAGTTCAATGCCACGCTCCGTGTCTTCCTACAAGCAAGACTTCGTTTCAGGTAAACTCACTCACTCTACAGCTCAAAGGAAGCTACATCGTTCACGAAGCTCACACGTTTCTTGCTCTTAACTGAAAAGCATTGGATGTTAGAGGACCAGTGGTTTGTATCAGTTTCAGAAGCAGTGTTGAACTAGGTATGGTCCTTGTGTGTAGGAAAAACGGTTCTTTCGTTCTGAGCCCACTCACGTTTCCCGACTTATTAGAGACTCTAGAAAGCAAGAGCATGCATCTTGCTCTAAAGCAGAGTGTGTTTCATGGATGAGAACTGTGCTGTGTGTTTCCCTTCAGAAACCGAGTTAAATGCCAGGCTCTGTGTCTTTTACAATCAAGACTTCGTTTCGGGTATAAGAACTCACTTTCAGCTCAAAGGAAGCTACATCGTTCACGAAGCTCACACGTTTCTCGCTCTTAACTGAAAAGCATTGGATGTTAGAGGCCCTGTGGTTTGTATCAGTTTCTGAAGCAGAGTTGAACTAGATATGGTCCGTGTGTGTAGGAAACACAGTTCTTTTGTTCTGAGCACAATCACGTTTCCCGCCTTTTTAGAGATTCTAGAAAGCAAGAGCGTGCTTCTGGCTCTAAAGCAGAGTGTGTTTCATGGATGAGAACTGTGCTGTGTTTTTCCCTTCAGAACCGGAGTTCAATGCCACGCTCCGTGTCTTCCTACAAGCAAGACTTCGTTTCAGGTCAACGCACTCAATTTTCAGCTCAAAGGAAGCTACATCATTCACGAAGCTCACACGTTTCTTGCTCTTAACTGAAAAGCATTGGATGTTAGAGGAGCAGTAGTTTGTATCAGTTTCAGTAGCAGAGTTGAACTAGGTACGGTCCGTGTGTGTAGGAAACACGGTTCTTTTGTTCTGAGCCCACTCACGTTTCCCGACTTATTAGAGACTCTAGAAAGCAAGAGCGTGCATCTTGCTCTAAACAGAGTGTGTTTCATGGATGAGAACTGTGCTGTGTATTTCCCTTCAGATACGGAGTTCAATGCCAGGCTCTGTGTCTTCCTACAAGAAAGACTTCGTTTCAGGTAAACACACTCACTTTTAGGCTCAAAGGAAGCTACATCGTTCACAAAGCTCACACGATTCTCGCTCTTAACTGAAAAGCATTGGATGTTAGAGGACCTGTGATTTCCATCAGTTTCAGAAGCTGAGTTGAACTAGATATGGTCCGTGTGTGTAGGAAACACGGTTCTTTTCTTCTGAGCACATCACGTTTCCCGCCTTATTAACTCTAGAAAGCAAGAGCATGCATCTTGCTCTAAACAGAGTGTGTTTCATGGTTGAGAACTGTGCTGTGTGTTTCCCTTCAGATACGGAGTTCAATGCCAGGCTCTGTGTCTTCCTACAAGCAAGAATTCTTTTCAGGTAAACGCCCTCACTTTTCAGCTCAAAAGAAGCTACATCGTTCATGAAGCTCACACGTTTCTTGCTCTTAAGTGAAAAGCATTGGATGTTATAGGAACTGTGGTTTGTATCAGTTTCAGAAGCAGAGTTGAACTAGATATGGTCCGTGTGTGTAGGAAACACGGATCTTTTTTTCTGAGCACACTCACATTTCCCACCTTTTTAGAGACTCTAGAAAGCAAGAGCATGCTTCTTGCTCTAAAGCATAGTGTGTTTCATGGATGAGAACTGTGCTTTGTGTTTCCCTTCAGAAACGGAGTTCAATGCCAGGCTCTGTGTCTTCCTACAAGCAAGACTTCGTTTCAGGTAAACACACTCACTTTTCAGCTCAAAGGAAGCTACATCGTTCACAAAGCTCACACGATTCTCGCTCTTACCTGAAAAGCATTGGATGTTAGAAGACCTGTGATTTGCATCAGTTTCAGAAGCTGAGTTGAACTAGATATGGTCCGGGTGTGTAGGAAACACGGTTCTTTTCTTCTGAGCACATCACTTTTCCCGCCTTATTAAGACTCTAGAAAGCAAGAGCGTGCATCTTGCTCTAAACAGAGTGTGTTTCATGAATGAGAACTGTGCTGTGTGTTTCCCTTCAGATACGGAGTTCAATGCCAGGCTCTGTGTCTTCCTACAAGCAAGACTTCGTTTCAGGTAAACGCCCTCACTTTTCAGCTCATACGAAGCTACATCGTTCATGAAGCTCACACGTTTCTTGCTCTTATCTGAAAAGCATTGGATGTTAGAGGCCCTGTGGTTTGTATCAGTTTCAGAAGCAGAGTTGAACTAGATATGGTCCGTGTGTGTAGGAAACATGGATCGTTTGTTCTGAACCCACTCACGTTTCCCGCCATATTATAGACTCTTGAAAGCAAGAGCATGCTTCTTGCTCTACAGCAGAGTGTGTTTCATGGATGAGAACTGTGCTGTGTGTTTCCCTTCAGAAATGGAGTTAAAAGCCAGGTTCTTTTTCTTTTACAATCAAGACTTCTTCTCAGGTAAACGCACTCACTATCATCTCAAAAGAATCTACATCGTTCACGAAGCTCACACGTTTCTCACTCTTAACTGAAAAGCATTGGATGTTAGAGGCCCTGTGGTTTGTAGCAGTTTCTGAAGCAGAGTTGAACTAGATATGGTCCGTGTGTGTAGGAAACACGGTTCTTTTGTTCTGCGCACACTCATGTTTCCCGCCTTATTAGAGAATCTAGAAAGCAAGAGCGTGCTTCTGGCTCTAAAGCACAGTGTGTTTCATGGATGAGCACTGTGCTTTGTGTTTCCCTTCAGAAACGGAGTACAATGCCAGGCTCTGTGTCTTCCTACAAGCAAGACTTCTTTTCAGGTAAACACACTCACTTTTCAGCTCAAAGGAAGCTACATCGTTCACAAAGCTCACACGTTTCTCGCTCTTAACTGAAGAGCATTGGATGTTAGAGTACCTGTGATTTGCATCAGTTTCAGGAGGTGAATTGAACTAGATATGGTCTGTGTGTGTAGGAAACACGGTTCTTTTCTTCTTAGCACATCACGTTTCCCGCCTTATTAACACTAGAAAGCAAGAGCGTGCATCTTGCTCTAAACAGAGTGTGTTTCATGGATGAGAACTGTGCTGTGTGTTTCCCTTCAGAAACCGAGTTAAATGCCAGGCTCTGTGTCTTTTACAATCAAGACTTCGTTTCGGGTATAAGAACTCACTTACAGCTCAAAGGAAGCTACATCGTTCACGAAGCTCACACGTTTCTCGCTCTTAACTGAAAAGCATTGGATGTTAGAGGCCCTGTGGTTTGTATCAGTTTCTGAAGCAGAGTTGAACTAGATATGGTCCGTGTGTGTAGGAAACTCGGTTCTTTTGTTCTGAGCACAATCACGTTTCCCGCCTTTTTAGAGGTTCTAGAAAGCAAGAGCGTGCTTCTGGCTCTAAAGCAGAGTGTGTTTCATGGATGAGAACTGTGCTGTGTTTTTCCCTTCAGAACCGGAGTTCAATGCCACGCTCCGTGTCTTCCTACAAGCAAGACTTCGTTTCAGGTAAACGCACTCAATTTTCAGCTCAAAGGAAGCTACATCGTTCACGAAGCTCACACGTTTCTTGCTCTTAACTGAAAAGCATTGGATGTTAGAGGAGCAGTAGTTTGTATCAGTTTCAGAAGCAGAGTTGAACTAGGTATGGTCCGTGTGTGTAGGAAACACGGTTCTTTTGTTCTGAGCCCACTCACGTTTTCCGACTTATTAGAGACTCTAGAAAGCAAGTGCGTGCATCTTGCTCTAAACAGAGTGTGTTTCATGGATGAGAACTGTGCTGTGTATTTCCCTTCAGATACGGAGTTCAATGCCAGGCTCTGTGTCTTCCTACAAGGAAGACTTCGTTTCAGGAAAACGCTGTCACTTTTCAGCTCAAACAAAGCTACATCGTTCAGGAAGATCACACGTTTCTTGCTCTTAACTGAAAAGCATTGGATGTTAGAGGCCCTGTGGTTTGAATCAGTTTCTGAAGCAGAGTTGAACTAGATATGGTCCGTTGGTGTAGGAAACACGGTTCTTTTGTTCTGAGCACACTCACGTTTCCCGCCTTATTAGAGACTCTAGAAAGCAAAAGCGTGCTTCTGGCCCTAAAGCAGCGTGTGTTTCATGGATGAGCACTGTGCCTTGTGTTTCCCATCAGAAACGGAGTTCAATGCCAGGCTCTGTGTCTTCCTACAAGCAAGACTTCGTTTCAGGTAAACACACTCACTTTTCAGCTCAAAGGAAGCTACATCGTTCACAAAGCTCACACGATTCTTGCTCTTAACTGAAAAGCATTGGATGTTAGAGGCCCTGTGGTTTGTATCAGTTTCAGAAGCAGAGTTGAACTAGATATGGTCAATGTGTGTAGGAAACACGGTTCTTTTGTTCTGAGCACACTCACGTTTCCTGCCTTATTAGAGACTCTAGAAAGCAAGAGCATGCTTCTTGCTCTAAAGCAGAGTGTGTTTCATGGATGAGAACTGTGCTGTGTGTTTCCCTTCAGAAACGGAGTTAAATACCAGGTTCTTTGTCTTTTACAATCAAGACTTCGTTTCGGGTAAACACACTCACTTTTCAGCTCAAAGGAAGCTACATCGTTCACAAAGCTCACACGATTCTCGCTCTTAACTGAAAAGCATTGGATGTTAGAGGCCCTGTGGTTTGTATCAGTTTCTGAAGCAGAGTTGAACTAGATATGGTCCGTGTGTGTAGGAAACACGGTTCTTTTGTTCTGAGCACACTCACGTTTCCCGCCTTATTATAGACTTTAGAAAGCAAGATCATGCTTCTTGCTCTACAGCAGAGTGTGTTTCATGGATGAGAACAGTGCTGTGTGTTTCCCTTCAGAAACGGAGTTAAATGCCATGTTCTTTGTCTTTTACAATCAAGAGTTCGTTTCGGGTAAACGCACTCACTATCATCTCAAATGAAGCTACATAGTTCACGAAGCTCACACGTTTCTCGCTCTTAACTGAAAAGCATTGGATGTTAGAGGCCCTGTGGTTTGTATCAGTTTCTGAAGCAGAGTTGAACTAGATATGGTCCGTGTGTGTAGGAAACACGGTTCTGTTGTTCTGAGCACACTCACGTTTCCCGCCTTATAAGAGACTCTAGAAATCAACAGCGTGCTTTTGACTCTAAAGCAGAGTGTGTTTCATGGATGAGTACTGTGCTTTGTGTTTCCCTTCAGAAACGGAGTTCAATGCCAGGCTCTGTGTCTTCCTACAAGCAAGACTTCGTTTCAGGTAAACACACTCACTTTTAGGCTCAAAGGAAGCTACATCGTTCACAAAGCTCACACGATTCTCGCTCTTAACTGAAAAGCATTGGATGTTAGAGGACCTGTGATTTGCATCAGTTTCAGAAGCTGAGTTGACCTAGATATGGTCCGTGTGTGTAGGAAACACGGTTCTTTTGTTCTGAGCCCACTCACGTTTTCCGACTTATTAGAGACTCTAGAAAGCAAGAGCGTGCATCTTGCTCTAAACAGAGTGTGTTTCATGGATGAGAATTGTGCTGTGTATTTCCCTTCAGATACGGAGTTCAATGCCAGGCTCTGTGTCTTCCTACAAGGAAGACTTCGTTTCAGGAAAACGCTGTCACTTTTCAGCTCAAACAAAGCTACATCGTTCAGGAAGATCACACGTTTCTTGCTCTTAACTGAAAAGCATTGGATGTTAGAGGCTCTGTGGTTTGTATCAGTTTCTGAAGCAGAGTTGAACTAGATATGGTCCGTGTGTGTAGGAAACACGGTTCTTTTGTTCTGAGCCCACTCACGTTTTCCGACTTATTAGAGACTCTAGAAAGCAAGAGCGTGCATCTTGCTCTAAACAGAGTGTGTTTCATGGATGAGAACTGTGCTGTGTATTTCCCTTCAGATACGGAGTTCAATGCCAGGCTCTGTGTCTTCCTACAAGGAAGACTTCGTTTCAGGAAAACACTGTCACTTTTCAGCTCAAACAAAGCTACATCGTTCAGGAAGATCACACGTTTCTTGCTCTTAACTGAATAGCATTGGATGTTAGAGGCCCTGTGGTTTGTATCAGTTTCTGAAGCAGAGTTGAACTAGATATGGTCCGTGTGTGTAGGAAACATGGATCGTTTGTTCTGAGCCCACTCACGTTTCCCGCCTTATTATAGACTCTAGAAAGCAAGATCATGCTTCTTGCTCTACAGCAGAGTGTGTTTCATGGATGAGAACAGTGCTGTGTGTTTCCCTTCAGAAACGGAGTTAAATGCCATGTTCTTTGTCTTTTACAATCAAGAGTTCGTTTCGGGTAAACGCACTCACTATCATCTCAAACGAAGCTACATAGTTCACGAAGCTCACACGTTTCTCGCTCTTAACTGAAAAGCATTGGATGTTAGAGGCCCTGTGGTTTGTATCAGTTTCGGAAGCAGAGTTGAACTGGATATGTTCCGTGTGTGTAGGAAACACGGTTCTTCTCTTCTGAGCACATCACGTTTCCCGCCTTATTAACTCTAGAAAGCAAGAGCATGCATCTTGCTCTAAACAGAGTGTGTTTCATGGATGAGAACTGTGCTGTGTGTTTCCCTTCAGATACGGAGTTCAATGCCAGGCTCTGTGTCTTCCTACAAGCAAGAATTCTTTTCAGGTAAACGCCCTCACTTTTCAGCTCAAAAGAAGCTACATCGTTCATGAAGCTCACACGTTTCTTGCTCTTAAGTGAAAAGCATTGGATGTTATAGGAACTGTGGTTTGTATCAATTTCAGAAGCAGAGTTGAACTAGATATGGTCCGTGTGTGTAGGAAACACGGATCTTTTTTTCTGAGCACACTCACATTTCCCAACTTTTTAGAGACTCTAGAAAGCAAGAGCATGCTTCTTGCTCTAAAGCATAGTGTGTTTCATGGATGAGAACTGTGCTGTGTGTTTCCCTTCAGAAACGGTGTTAAATGACAGGCTTGTGTCTTTTACAATATAGACTTCGTTTCGGGTATAAGAACTCACTTTCAGCTCAAACGAAGCTACATCGTTCACGAAGCTCACACGTTAATCTCTCTTAACTGAGAAGCATAGGATGTTAGAGGACCTGTGGTTTGTATCAGTTTCAGAAGGAGAGTTGAACTAGATATGGTCAATGTGTGTAGGAAACACGGTTCTTTGTTCTGAGCACACTCACGTTTCCCTCCTTTTTAGAGAATCTAGAAAGCAACAGCATGCTTCTGGCTCTAAAGCAGATCGTGTTTCATGGATATGCACTGTGCTGTGTGTTTCCCATCTGAAACGGAGTTCAATGCCAGGATCTGTGTCTTCCTACAAGCAAGACTTCGTTTCAGGTAAACGCACTCAATTTTCAGCTCAAAGGAAGCTACATCGTTCCCACAGCTCACACTATTCTCGCTCTTAACTGAATAGCATTGGATGTTAGAGGACCTGTGATTTGCATCAGTTTCAGAAGCTGAGGTGAACTAGATATGGTCCGTGTGCGTAGGAAACACGGTTCTTTTCTTCTGAGTACACTCTCGTTTCCCGCCTTATTAAGACTGCAGAAAGCTAGAGCGTGCTTCTGGCTCTAAAGCAGAGTGTGTTTCATGGATGAGAACTGTGCTGTGTTTTTCTCTTCAGAACCGGAGTTCAATGCCACGCTCCGTGTCTTCCTACAAGCAAGACTTCGTTTCAGGTAAACGCCCTCACTTTTCTTCTCAAACGAAGCTACATCGTTCACGAAGCTCACACGTTTCTTGCTCTTAACTGAAAAGCATTGGATGTTAGAGGATCTGTGGTTTGTATCAGTTTCAGAAGCAGAGTTGAACTAGATATGGTCCGTGTGTGTAGGAAACATGGATCGATTGTTCTGAGCCAACTCACTTTTCCCGCCTTATTAGAGACTCTAGAATGCAAGAGCATGCTTCTTGCTCTAAAGCAGAGTGTGTTTCATGGATGAGAACTGTGCTGTGTGTTTCCATTCAGAAACGGAGTTAAATGCCATGCTCTGTGTCTTCCTACAAGCAAGACTTCGTTTCAGGTAAACACACTCACTTTTCAGCTCAAAGGAAGCTACATCGTTCACAAAGCTCACATGACTCTCGCTCTTACCTGAAAAGCATTGGATGTTAGAGGACCTGTGATTTGCATCAGTTTCAGAAGCTGAGGTGATCTAGATATGGTCCGTGTGTGTAGGAAACACGGTTCTTTTCTTCTGAGCACATAAATTTTCCGGCCTTTTAAGACTCTAGAAAGCAAGAGCGTGCATCTTGCTCTTATCAGAGTGTGTTTCATGGATGAGAACTGTGCTGTGTCTTTCCCTTCAGATACGGAGTTCAATGCCAGGCTCTGTGTCTTCCTACAAGCAAGACTTCTTTTCAGGTAAACGCCCTCACTTTTCAGCTCAAACGAAGCTACATCGTTCACGAAGCTCACACGTTTCTCGCTCTTAACTGAAAAGCATTGGATGTTAGAGGACCTGTGGTTTGTATCAGTTTCAGAAGCAGAGTTGTTCTAGATATGGTCCGTGTGTGTAGGAAACACGGTTCTTTTGTTCTGAGCCCACTCACGTTACCTGCCTTATTAGAGACTCTAGAAAGCAAGAGCATGCTTCTTGCTCTAAAGCAGAGTGTGTTTCATGGATGAGAACTTTGCTGTGTATTTCCCTTCAGAAATGGAGTTAAATGCCAGGCTCTGTTTCTTCCTACAAGCAAGACTTCGTTTCACGTATACGCTGTCACTTTTCAGCTCAAACGAAGCTACTTCGTTCATGAAGCTCACATGTTTCTTGCTCTTATCTGAAAAGCATTGGATGTTAGAGGAACTGTGGTTTGTATCAGTTTCAGAAGCAGAGTTGAACTAGATATGGTCCGTGTGTGTAGGAAACATGGATCGTTTGTTCTGGACCCACTCACGTTTCCCGCCATATTATAGACACTTGAAAGCAAGAGCATGCTTCTTGCTCTACAGCAGAGTGTGTTTCATGGATGAGAACTGTGCTGTGTGTTTCCCTTCAGAAATGGAGTTAAAAGCCAGGTTCTTTGTCTTTTACAATCAAGACTTCTTCTCAGGTAAACGCACTCACTATCATCTCAAAAGAATCTACATCGTTCACGAAGCTCACACGTTTCTCGCTCTTAACTGAAAAGCATTGGATGTTAGAGGCCCTGTGGTTTGTATCAGTTTCTGAAGCAGAGTTGAAGTAGATATGGTCCGTGTGTGTAGGAAACATGGATCGTTTGTTCTGAGCCCACTCACGTTTCCCGCCTTATTAGAGACTCTAGAAAGCAAGAGCATGCTTCTTGCTCTAAAGCAGAGTGTGTTTCATGGATGAGAACTGTGCTGTGTGTTTCCCCTCAGAAACGGAGTTAAATGCCACGCTCTGTGTCTTCCTACAAGCAAGACTTCAATTCAGGTAAACGCACTCACTTTTCAGCTCCAAGGAAGCTACTTCATTCACGAAGCTCACACGTTTCTCGCCCTTAACTGAAAAGCATTGGATGTTAGAAGACCTGTGGTTTGTATCCGTTTCAGAAGCAGAGTTGAACTAGATATGGTCAATGTGTGTTGGAAACACGGTTCTTTTGTTCTGAGCACACTCACGTTTACCGCCTTATTAGAGACTCTAGAAAGCAAGAGTGTGCCTCTTGCTTTAAAGCAGAGTGTGTTTCATGGATGAGAACTGTGCTGTGTGTTTCCCTTCAGAAACGGATTTAAATGCCAGGTTCTTTGTCTTTTACAATCAAGACTTCGTTTCGGGTAAACGCACTCACTATCTTCTCAAACGAAGCTACATAGTTCACGAAGCTCTCACGTTTTTCGCTCTTAACTGAAAAGCATTGGATGTTAGAGGCCCTGTGGTTTGTATCAGTTTCAGAAGCAGAGTTGAACTAGATATGGTCAATGTGTGTAGGAAACACGGTTCTTTTGTTCTGAGCACACTCACGTTTCCCGCCTTATTAGAGACTCTAGAAAGCAAGAGCGTGCTTCTTGCTGTAAAGCAGAGTGTGTTTCATGGATGAGAACTGTGATGTGTGTTTCCCTTCAGAAACTTAGTTAAATGCCAGGTTCTGTGTTTTTTACAAGCAGGACTTCGTTTCGTGTATAAGAACTCACTTTCAGCTCAAACGAAGCTACATCTTTCACGAATCTCACACGTTTCTCGCTCTTAACTGAAAAGCATTGGATATTAGAGGCCCTGTGGTTTGTATCAGTTTCTGAAGCAGAGTTGAACTAGATATGGTCCGTGTGTGTAGGAAACACGGTTCTTTTGTTCTGAGCACACTCACGATTCCCGCCATATTAGAGACTCTACAAAGCAAGAGCGTGCTTCTGGCTCTAAAGCAGAGTGTGTTATATGGATGAGCACTGTGCTGTGTGTTTCCCTTCAGATACGGAGTTCAATGCCAGGCTCTGTGTCTTCCTACAAGCAAGACTTCTTTTCAGGTAAACACCCTCACTTTTCAGCTCAAACGAAGCTACATCGTTCATGAAGATCACACGTTTCTTGCTCTTATCTGAAAAGCATTGGATGTTAGAGGACCTGTGGTTTGTATCAGTTTCAGAAGCAGAGTTGTTCTAGATATGGTCCGTGTGTGTAGGAAATACGGTTCGTTTGTTCTGAGCCCAATCACGTTACCTGCCTTATTAGAGACTCTAGAAAGCAAGAGCATGCTTCTTGCGCTAAAGCAGAGTGTGTTTCATGGATGAGAACTCTGCTGTGTATTTCCCTTCAGAAATGGAGTTAAATGCCAGGCTCTGTGTCTTCCTACAAGCAAGACTTCGTTTCAGGTAAACGCACTCACTTTTCGGCTCAAAGGAAGCTACATTGTTCACGAAGATCACACGTTTCTCGCTCTTAACTCAAAAGCATTGGATGTTAGAGGACCTGTGGTTTGTATCAGTTTCAGAAGCAGAGTTGAACTAGATATGGTCCGTGTGTGTAGGAAACACAGTTCTTTTTTTCTGAGCTCAGTCATGTTTCCCGCCTTATTAGAGAATCTAGAAAGCAATAGCGTGCTTCTTGCTCTAAACAGATTGTGTTTCATGGATGAGAACTGTGCTGTCTGTTTCCCTTCAGAAACGGAGTTAAATGCCAGGCTCTGTGTCTTCTTACAAACAAGTATTCGTTTCAGGTAAACGCTGTCACTTTTCAGCTCAAACAAAGCTACATCGTTGAGGAAGCTCACACGTTTCTCGCTCTTAAATGGAAAGCATTGGATGTTAGAGGACCTGTGATTTGCATCAATTTCAGAAGCAGAGTTGTTCTAGATATGGTCCGTGTGTTTAGGAAACACGGTTCTTTTGTTCCGAGCCCACTCACGTTACCTGCCTTATTAAAGACTCTAGAAATCAAGAGCATGCTTCTTGCTCTAAAGCAGAGTGTGTTTCATGGAAGAGAACTTTGCTGTGTATTTCCCTTCAGAAATGGAGTTAAATGCCAGGCTCTGTGTCTTCCTACAAGCAAGACTTCGTTTCAGGTAAACGCACACACTTCTCAGCTCAAAGGAAGCTATATCGTTCAGGAAGCTCACACGTTTCTCGCTTGTAACTGAAAACCATTGGATGTTAGAGGCCCTGTGGTTTGTATCAGTTTCAGAAGCGGAGTTGAGCTAGATATGGTCCGTGTGTGTAGGAAATATGGTTCTTTTGTTCTGAGCACACTCACGTTTCCCTCCTTATTAGAGACTATAGAAAGCAAGAGCCTGCTTCTTGCTCTAAAGCAGAGTGTGTTTCATGGAAGAGAACTGTGCTGTGTGTTTCCCTCCAGAAACGGAGTTAAATGCCAGACACTGTGTCTTTTAAAATCAAGACTACGTTTCGGGTATAAGAACTCACTTTCAGCTCTAACGAAGCTATATCGTTCACGAAGCTCACACGTTTCTCGCTCTTAACTGAAAAGCATTGGATGTTAGAGGCCCTGTGGTTTGTATCAGTTTCAGAAGCAGAGTTGAACTAGATATGGTCCGTGTGCGTAGGAAACACGGTTCTTTTCTTCTGAGTACACTCTCGTTTCCCGCCTTATTAAGACTGCAGAAAGCTAGAGCGTGCTTCTGGCTCTAAAGCAGAGTGTGTTTCATGGATGAGAACTGTGCTGTGTTTTTCTCTTCAGAACCGGAGTTCAATGCCACGCTCCGTGTCTTCCTACAAGCAAGACTTCGTTTCAGGTAAACGCCCTCACTTTTCTTCTCAAACGAAGCTACATCGTTCACGAAGCTCACACGTTTCTTGCTCTTAACTGAAAAGCATTGGATGTTAGAGGATCTGTGGTTTGTATCAGTTTCAGAAGCAGAGTTGAACTAGATATGGTCCGTGTGTGTAGGAAACATGGATCGATTGTTCTGAGCCCACTCACTTTTCCCGCCTTATTAGAGACTCTAGAATGCAAGAGCATGCTTCTTGCTCTAAAGCAGAGTGTGTTTCATGGATGAGAACTGTGCTGTGTGTTTCCATTCAGAAACGGAGTTAAATGCCATGCTCTGTGTCTTCCTACAAGCAAGACTTCGTTTCAGGTAAACACACTCACTTTTCAGCTCAAAGGAAGCTACATCGTTCACAAAGCTCACATGACTCTCGCTCTTACCTGAAAAGCATTGGATGTTAGAGGACCTGTGATTTGCATCAGTTTCAGAAGCTGAGGTGATCTAGATATGGTCCGTGTGTGTAGGAAACACGGTTCTTTTCTTCTGAGCACATAAATTTTCCGGCCTTTTAAGACTCTAGAAAGCAAGAGCGTGCATCTTGCTCTTATCAGAGTGTGTTTCATGGATGAGAACTGTGCTGTGTCTTTCCCTTCAGATACGGAGTTCAATGCCAGGCTCTGTGTCTTCCTACAAGCAAGACTTCTTTTCAGGTAAACGCCCTCACTTTTCAGCTCAAACGAAGCTACATCGTTCACGAAGCTCACACGTTTCTCGCTCTTAACTGAAAAGCATTGGATGTTAGAGGACCTGTGGTTTGTATCAGTTTCAGAAGCAGAGTTGTTCTAGATATGGTCCGTGTGTGTAGGAAACACGGTTCTTTTGTTCTGAGCCCACTCACGTTACCTGCCTTATTAGAGACTCTAGAAAGCAAGAGCATGCTTCTTGCTCTAAAGCAGAGTGTGTTTCATGGATGAGAACTTTGCTGTGTATTTCCCTTCAGAAATGGAGTTAAATGCCAGGCTCTGTTTCTTCCTACAAGCAAGACTTCGTTTCACGTATACGCTGTCACTTTTCAGCTCAAACGAAGCTACTTCGTTCATGAAGCTCACATGTTTCTTGCTCTTATCTGAAAAGCATTGGATGTTAGAGGAACTGTGGTTTGTATCAGTTTCAGAAGCAGAGTTGAACTAGATATGGTCCGTGTGTGTAGGAAACATGGATCGTTTGTTCTGGACCCACTCACGTTTCCCGCCATATTATAGACACTTGAAAGCAAGAGCATGCTTCTTGCTATACAGCAGAGTGTGTTTCATGGATGAGAACTGTGCTGTGTGTTTCCCTTCAGAAATGGAGTTAAAAGCCAGGTTCTTTGTCTTTTACAATCAAGACTTCTTCTCAGGTAAACGCACTCACTATCATCTCAAAAGAATCTACATCGTTCACGAAGCTCACACGTTTCTCGCTCTTAACTGAAAAGCATTGGATGTTAGAGGCCCTGTGGTTTGTATCAGTTTCTGAAGCAGAGTTGAACTAGATATGGTCCGTGTGTGTAGGAAACACGGTTCTTTTGTTCTGAGCACACTCATGTTTCCCGCCTTATTAGAGAATCTAGAAAGCAAGAGCGTGCTTCTGGCTCTAAAGCAGAGTGTGTTTCATGGATGAGCACTGTGCTTTGTGTTTCCCTTCAGAAACGGAGTACAATGCCAGGCTCTGTGTCTTCCTACAAGCAAGACTTCTTTTCAGGTAAACACACTCACTTTTCAGCTCAAAGGAAGCTACATCGTTCACAAAGCTCACACGATTCTCGCTCTTAACTGAAGAGCATTGGATGTTAGAGTACCTGTGATTTGCATCAGTTTCAGGAGGTGAATTGAACTAGATATGGTCTGTGTGTGTGTAGGAAACACGGTTCTTTTCTTCTGAGCACATCACGTTTCCCGCCTTATTAATTCTAGAAAGCAAGAGCGTGCATCTTGCTCTAAACAGAGTGTGTTTCATGGATGAGAACTGTGCTGTGTGTTTCCCTTCAGATACGGAGTTCAATGCCAGGCTCTGTGTCTTCCTACAAGCAAGACTTCTTTTCAGGAAAACGCCCTCACTTTTCTTCTCAAATGTAGCTACATCGTTCACGAAGCTCACACGTTTCTTGTTCTTAGCTGAAAAGCATTGGATGTTAGAGGAACTGTTGTTTGTATCAGTTTCAGAAGCAGAGTTGAACTAGATATGGTCCGTGTGTGTAGGAAACATGGATCGTTTGTTCTGAGCCCACTCACGTTTCCCGCCTTATTAGAGACTCTAGAAAGCAAGAGCATGCTTCTTGCTCTAAAGCAGAGTGTGTTTCATGGATGAGAACTGTGCTGTGTGTTTCCCCTCAGAAACGGAGTTAAATGCCACGCTCTGTGTCTTCCTACAAGCAAGACTTCAATTCAGGTAAACGCACTCACTTTTCAGCTCCAAGGAAGCTACGTCATTCACGAAGCTCACACGTTTCTCGCCCTTAACTGAAAAGCATTGGATGTTAGAAGACCTGTGGTTTGTATCCGTTTCAGAAGCAGAGTTGAACTAGATATGGTCAATGTGTGTTGGAAACACGGTTCTTTTGTTCTGAGCACACTCACGTTTACCGCCTTATTAGAGACTCTAGAAAGCAAGAGTGTGCCTCTTGCTTTAAAGCAGAGTGTGTTTCATGGATGAGAACTGTGCTGTGTGTTTCCCTTCAGAAACGGATTTAAATGCCAGGTTCTTTGTCTTTTACAATCAAGACTTCGTTTCGGGTAAACGCACTCACTATCTTCTCAAACGAAGCTACATAGTTCACGAAGCTCTCACGTTTTTCGCTCTTAACTGAAAAGCATTGGATGTTAGAGGCCCTGTGGTTTGTGTCAGTTTCAGAAGCAGAGTTGAACTAGATATGGTCAATGTGTGTAGGAAACACGGTTCTTTTGTTCTGAGCACACTCACGTTTCCCGCCTTATTAGAGACTCTAGAAAGCAAGAGCGTGCTTCTTGCTGTAAAGCAGAGTTTGTTTCATGGATGAGAACTGTGATGTGTGTTTCCCTTCAGAAACTTAGTTAAATGCCAGGTTCTGTGTTTTTTACAAGCAGGACTTAGTTTCGTGTATAAGAACTCACTTTCAGCTCAAACGAAGCTACATCTTTCACGAATCTCACACGTTTCTCGCTCTTAACTGAAAAGCATTGGATATTAGAGGCCCTGTGGTTTGTATCAGTTTCTGAAGCAGAGTTGAACTAGATATGGTCCGTGTGTGTAGGAAACACGGTTCTTTTGTTCTGAGCACACTCACGATTCCCGCCATATTAGAGACTCTACAAAGCAAGAGCGTGCTTCTGGCTCTAAAGCAGAGTGTGTTATATGGATGAGCACTGTGCTTTGTGTTTCCCTTCAGAAACGGAGTTCAATGCCAGGCTCTGTGTCTTCCTACAAGCAAGACTTCGTTTCAGGTAAACACACTCACTTTTCAGCTCAGAGGAAGCTATATCGTTCACAAAGCTCACACGATTCTCGCTCTTAACTGAAAAGCATTGGATGTTAGAGGACATGTGACTTGCATCAGTTTCAGAAGCTGAGTTGAACTAGATATGGTCCGAGTGTGTAGGAAACACGGTTCTTTTCTTCTGATCACATCACGTTTCCCGCCTTATTAAGACTCTAGAAAGCAAAAGCGTGCATCTTGCTCTAAACAGATTGTGTTTCATGGATGAGAACTGTGCTGTGTGTTTCCCTTCAGATACGGAGTTCAATGCCAGGCTCTGTGTCTTCCTACAAGCAAGACTTCTTTTCAGGTAAACACCCTCACTTTTCAGCTCAAACGAAGCTACATCGTTCATGAAGATCACACGTTTCTTGCTCTTATCTGAAAAGCATTGGATGTTAGAGGACCTGTGGTTTGTATCAGTTTCAGAAGCAGAGTTGTTCTAGATATGGTCCGTGTGTGTAGGAAATACGGTTCGTTTGTTCTGAGCCCAATCACGTTACCTGCCTTATTAGAGACTCTAGAAAGCAAGAGCATGCTTCTTGCGCTAAAGCAGAGTGTGTTTCATGGATGAGAACTCTGCTGTGTATTTCCCTTCAGAAATGGAGTTAAATGCCAGGCTCTGTGTCTTCCTACAAGCAAGACTTCGTTTCAGGTAAACGCACTCACTTTTCGGCTCAAAGGAAGCTACATTGTTCACGAAGCTCACACGTTTCTCGCTCTTAACTCAAAAGCATTGGATGTTAGAGGACCTGTGGTTTGTATCAGTTTCAGAAGCAGAGTTGAACTAGATATGGTCCGTGTGTGTAGGAAACACAGTTCTTTTTTTCTGAGCTCAGTCTTGTTTCCCGCCTTATTAGAGAATCTAGAAAGCAATAGCGTGCTTCTTGCTCTAAAGCAGAGTGTGTTTCATGGATGAGAACTGTGCTTTGTGTTTCCGTTCAAAAACGGAGTTACGTGGCAGTGTCTGTGTCTTCCTGCAAGCCAGACTTCATTTCAGGTAAATGCACACACTTTTCAGCTCAAAGGAAGCTATATCGTTCAGGAAGCTCACACGTTTCTTGCTCTTAACTGAAAAGCATTGGATGGTAGAGGACATGTGATTTGCATCAGTTTCAGAAGCTGAGTTGAACTAGATATGGTCCGAGTGTGTAGGAAACACGGTTCTTTTCTTCTGAGCACATCACGTTTCCAGCCTTATTAAGACTCTAGAAAGCAAGAGCATGCATCTTGCTCTAAACAGATTGTGTTTCATGGATGAGAACTGTGCTGTCTGTTTCCCTTCAGAAACGGAGTTAAATGCCAGGCTCTGTGTCTTCTTACAAACAAGTATTCGTTTCAGGTAAACGCTGTCACTTTTCAGCTCAAACAAAGCTACATCGTTGAGGAAGCTCACACGTTTCTCGCTCTTAAATGGAAAGCATTGGATGTTAGAGGACCTGTGATTTGCATCAATTTCAGAAGCAGAGTTGTTCTAGATATGGTCCGTGTGTGTAGGAAACACGGTTCTTTTGTTCTGAGCCCACTCACGTTACCTGCCTTATTAAAGACTCTAGAAAGCAAGAGCATGCTTCTTGCTCTAAAGCAGAGTGTGTTTCATGGAAGAGAACTTTGCTGTGTATTTCCCTTCAGAAATGGAGTTAAATGCCAGGCTCTGTGTCTTCCTACAAGCAAGACTTCGTTTCAGGTAAACGCACACACTTCTCAGCTCAAAGGAAGCTATATCGTTCAGGAAGCTCACACGTTTCTCGCTTGTAACTGAAAACCATTGGATGTTAGAGGCCCTGTGGTTTGTATCAGTTTCAGAAGCGGAGTTGAGCTAGATATGGTCCGTGTGTGTAGGAAATATGGTTCTTTTGTTCTGAGCACACTCACGTTTCCCTCCTTATTAGAGACTATAGAAAGCAAGAGCCTGCTTCTTGCTCTAAAGCAGAGTGTGTTTCATGGAAGAGAACTGTGCTGTGTGTTTCCCTCCAGAAACGGAGTTAAATGCCAGACACTGTGTCTTTTAAAATCAAGACTACGTTTCGGGTATAAGAACTCACTTTCAGCTCTAACGAAGCTATATCGTTCACGAAGCTCACACGTTTCTCGCTCTTAACTGAAAAGCATTGGATGTTAGAGGCCCTGTGGTTTGTATCAGTTTCAGAAGCAGAGTTGAACTAGATATGGTCCGTGTGTGTAGGAAACACGGTTCTTTTGTTCTGAGAACACTCACGTTTCCCGCATTATTAGAGAATCTAGAAAGCAAGAGCATGCTTCTGGCTCTAAAGCAGAGTGTATTTCATGGATGAGCACTGTGCTTTGGCTTTCCATTCAGAAACGGAGTTCAATGGCAGGCTCTGTGTCTTCCTACAAGCAAAACTTCGTTTCAGGTAAACACACTCACTTTTCAGCTCAAAGGAAGGTACATCGTTCACAAAGCTCACACGATTCTCGCTCTTAACTGAAAAGCATTGGATGTTAGAGGACCTGTGATTTTCATCAGTTTCAGAAGCTGAGTTGAACTAGATATGGTCCGTGTGTGTAGGAAACACGGTTCTTTTCTTCTGAGCACATAAATTTTCCGGCATTTTAAGACTCTAGAAAGCAAGAGCGTGCATCTTGCTCTAATCAGAGTGTGTTTCATGGATGAGAACTGTGCTGTGTCTTTCCCTTCAGATACGGAGTTCAATGCCAGGCTCTGTGTCTTCCTACAAGCAAGACTTCTTTTCAGGTAAACGCCCTCACTTTTCAGCTCAAACGAAGCTACATCGTTCACGAAGCTCACACGTTTCTCGCTCTTAACTGAAAAGCATTGGATGTTAGAGGACCTGTGGTTTGTATCAGTTTCAGAAGCAGAGTTGTTCTAGATATGGTCCGTGTGTGTAGGAAACACGGTTCTTTTGTTCTGAGCCCACTCACGTTACCTGCCTTATTAGAGACTCTAGAAAGCAAGAGCATGCTTCTTGCTCTAAAGCAGAGTGTGTTTCATGGATGAGAACTTTGCTGTGTATTTCCCTTCAGAAATGGAGTTAAATGCCAGGCTCTGTTTCTTCCTACAAGCAAGACTTCGTTTCACGTAAACGCTGTCACTTTTCAGCTCAAACGAAGCTACTTCGTTCATGAAGCTCACACGTTTCTTGCTCTTATCTGAAAAGCATTGGATGTTAGAGGAACTGTGGTTTGTATCAGTTTCAGAAGCAGAGTTGAACTAGATATGGTCCGTGTGTGTAGGAAACATGGATCGTTTGTTCTGAGCCCACTCACGTTTCCCGCCTTATTATAGACTCTAGAAAGCAAGAGCATGCTTCTTGCTCTACAGCAGAGTGTGTTTCATGGATAAGAACTGTGCTGTGTGTTTCCCTTCAGAAAAGGAGTTAAATGCCAGGTTCTTTGTCTTTTACAATCAAGACTTCGTTTCAGGTAAACGCACTCACTATCATCTCAAACGAAGCTACATAGTTCACGAAGCTCTCACGTTTTTCGCTCTTAACTGAAAAGCATTGGATGTTAGAGGCCCTGTGGTTTGTATCAGTTTCAGAAGCAGAGTTGAACTAGATATGGTCAATGTGTGTAGGAAACACGGTTCTTTTGTTCTGAGCACACTCACGTTTCCTGACTTATTAGAGACTCTAGAAAGCAAGAGCGTGCTTCTTGCTCTAAAGCAAAGTGTGTTTCATGGATGAGAACTGTGATGTGTGTTTCCCTTCAGAAACGGAGTTAAATGCCATGCTCTGTGTCTTTTACAATCAAGACTTCGTTTCGGGTATAAGAACTCACTTTCAGCTCAAACGAAGCTACATCGTTCACGAAGCTCACACGTTTCTCGCTCTTAACTGAAAAGCATTGGATGTTAAAGGCCCTGTGGTTTGTATCAGTTTCTGAAGCAGAGTTGAACTAGATATGGTCCATGTGTGTAGGAAACACGGTTCTTTTGTTCTGAGCACACTCACGTTTCCCGCCATATTAGAGACTCTAGAAAGCAAGAGCGTGCTTCTGGCTATAAAGCAGAGTGTGTTTCATGGATGAACACTGTGCTTTGTGTTTCCCTTCAGAAACGGAGTTCAATGCCAGGCTCTGTGTCTTCCTACAAGCAAGACTTCGTTTCAGGTAAACACACTCACTTTTCAGCTCAAAGGAAGCTACATCGTTCACAAAGCTCACACGATTCTCGCTCTTAACTGAAAAGCATTGGATGTTAGAGGACATGTGATTTACATCAGTTTCAGAAGCTGAGTTGAACTAGATATGGTCCGTGTGTGTAGGAAACATGGATCGTTTTTTCTGAGCCCACTCACGTTTCCTGTCTTATTATAGACTCTAGAAAGCAAGAGCATGCTTCTTGCTCTACAACAGAGTGTGTTTCATGGATGAGAACTGTGCTGTGTGTTTCCCTTCAGAAACGGTGTTAAATGACAGGCTTGTGTCTTTTACAATAAAGACTTCGTTTCGGGTATAAGAACTCACTTTCAGCTCAAACGAAGCTACATTGTTCACGAAGCTCACACGTTTTTCGCTCTTAACTGAAAAGCATTGGATGTTAGAGGCCCTGTGGTTTGTATCAGTTTCTGAAGCAGAGTTGAACTAGATATGGTCCGTGTGTGTAGGAAACACAGTTCTTTTGTTCTGAGCACACTCACGTTTCCCGCCATATTAGAGACTCTAGAAAGCAAGAGCGTGCTTCTGGCTCTAAAGCAGAGTGTGTTTCATGGATGAGAACTGTGCTGTGTTTTTCCCTTCAGAACCGGAGTTCAATGCCACGCTCCGTGTCTTCCTACAAGCAAGACTTCGTTTCAGGTAAACGCCCTCACTTTTCTTCTCAAACGAAGCTACATCGTTCACGAAGCTCACACGTTTCTTGCTCTTAACTGAAAAGCATTGGATGTTAGAGGAACTGTGGTTTGTATCAGTTTCAGAAGCAGAGTTGAACTAGATATGGTCCGTGTGTGTAGGAAACATGGATCGTTTTTTCTGAGCCCACTCACGTTTCCCGCCTTATTAGAGACTCTAGAAAGCAAGAGCATGCTTCTTGCTCTAAAGCAGAGTGTGTTTCACGGATGAGAACTGTGCTGTGTGTTTCCATTCAGAAACGGAGTACAATGCCAGGCTCTGTGTCTTCCTACAAGCAAGACTTCTTTTCAGGTAAACACACTCACTTTTCAGCTCAAAGGAAGCTACATCGTTCACAAAGCTCACACGATTCTCGCTCGTAACTGAAGAGCATTGGATGTTAGAGTACCTGTGATTTGCATCAGTTTCAGAAGGTGAATTGAACTAGATATGGTCTGTGTGTGTAGGAAACACGGTTCTTTTCTTTTGAGCACATCACGTTTCCCGCCTTATTAACTCTAGAAAGCAAGAGCGTGCATCTTGCTCTAAACAGAGTGTGTTTCATGGATGAGAACTGTGCTGTGTGTTTCCCTTCAGATACGGAGTTTAATGCCAGGCTCTGTGTCTTCCTACAAGCAAGACTTATTTTCAGGTAAACGCCCTCACTTTTCTTCTCAAACGAAGCTACATCATTCATGAAGCTCACACGTTTCTTGTTCTTAATTGAAAAGCATTGGATGTTAGAGGAACTGTGGTTTGTATCAGTTTCAGAAGCAGAGTTGAAGTAGATATGGTCCGTGTGTGTAGGAAACATGGATCGTTTGTTCTGAGCCCACTCACGTTTCCCGCCTTATTAGAGACTCTAGAAAGCAAGAGCATGCTTCTTGCTCTAAAGCAGAGTGTGTTTCATGGATGAGAACTGTGCTGTGTGTTTCCCCTCAGAAACGGAGTTAAATGCCACGCTCTGTGTCTTCCTACAAGCAAGACTTCGATTCAGGTAAACGCACTCGCTTTTCAGCTCCAAGGAAGCTACATCATTCACGAAGCTCACATGTTTCTCGCCCTTAACTGAAAAGCATTGATTGTTAGAGGCCCTGTGGTTTGTATCAGTTTCAGAAGCAGAGTTGAACTAGATATGGTCAATGTGTGTAGGAAACACGGTTCTTTTGTTCTGAGCACACTCACGTTTCCCGCCTTATTAGAGACTCTAGAAAGCAAGAGCGTGCTTCTTGCTGTAAAGCAGAGTGTGTTTCATGGATGAGAACTGTGATGTGTGTTTCCCTTCAGAAACGGAGTTAAATGCCAGGTTCTGTGTTTTTTACAATCAGGACTTCGTTTCGGGTATAAGAACTCACTTTCAGCTCAAACGAAGCTACATCGTTCACGAAGCTCACACGTTTCTCGCTCTTAACTGAAAAGCATTGGATGTTAGAGGCCCTGTGGTTTCTATCAGTTTCTGAAGCAGAGTTGAACTAGATATGGTCCGTGTGTGTAGGAAACACGGTTCTTTTGTTCTGAGCCCACTCACGTTTTCCGACTTATTAGAGACTCTAGAAAGCAAGAGCGTGCATCTTGCTCTAAACAGAGTGTGTTTCATGGATGAGAACTGTGCTGTGTATTTCCCTTCAGATACGGAGTTCAATGCCAGGCTCTGTGTCTTCCTACAAGGAAGACTTCGTTTCAGGAAAACACTGTCACTTTTCAGCTCAAACAAAGCTACATCGTTCAGGAAGATCACACGTTTCTTGCTCTTAACTGAAAAGCATTGGATGTTAGAGGCCCTGTGGTTTGTATCAGTTTCTGAAGCAGAGTTGAACTAGATATGGTCCGTGTGTGTAGGAAACATGGATCGTTTGTTCTGAGCCCACTCACGTTTCCCGCCTTATTATAGACTCTAGAAAGCAAGATCATGCTTCTTGTTCTACAGCAGAGTGTGTTTCATGGATGAGAACAGTGCTGTGTGTTTCCCTTCAGAAACGGAGTTAAATGCCATGTTCTTTGTCTTTTACAATCAAGAGTTCGTTTCGGGTAAACGCACTCACTATCATCTCAAACGAAGCTACATAGTTCACGAAGCTCACACGTTTCTCGCTCTTAACTGAAAAGCATTGGATGTTAGAGGCCCTGTGGTTTGTATCAGTTTCGGAAGCAGAGTTGAACTGGATATGGTCCGTGTGTGTAGGAAACACGGTTCTTTTCTTCTGAGCACATCACGTTTCCCGCCTTATTAACTCTAGAAAGCAAGAGCATGCATCTTGCTCTAAACAGAGTGTGTTTCATGGATGAGAACTGTGCTGTGTGTTTCCCTTCAGATACGGAGTTCAATGCCAGGCTCTGTGTCTTCCTACAAGCAAGAATTCTTTTCAGGTAAACGCCCTCACTTTTCAGCTCAAAAGAAGCTACATCGTTCATGAAGCTCACACGTTTCTTGCTCTTAAGTGAAAAGCATTGGATGTTATAGGAACTGTGGTTTGTATCAATTTCAGAAGCAGAGTTGAACTAGATATGGTCCGTGTGTGTAGGAAACACGGATCTTTTTTTCTGAGCACACTCACATTTCCCAACTTTTTAGAGACTCTAGAAAGCAAGAGCATGCTTCTTGCTCTAAAGCATAGTGTGTTTCATGGATGAGAACTGTGCTGTGTGTTTCCCTTCAGAAACGGTGTTAAATGACAGGCTTGTGTCTTTTACAATATAGACTTCGTTTCGGGTATAAGAACTCACTTTCAGCTCAAACGAAGCTACATCGTTCACGAAGCTCACACGTTAATCTCTCTTAACTGAGAAGCATAGGATGTTAGAGGACCTGTGGTTTGTATCAGTTTCAGAAGGAGAGTTGAACTAGATATGGTCAATGTGTGTAGGAAACACGGTTCTTTGTTCTGAGCACACTCACGTTTCCCTCCTTTTTAGAGAATCTAGAAAGCAACAGCATGCTTCTGGCTCTAAAGCAGATCGTGTTTCATGGATATGCACTGTGCTGTGTGTTTCCCATCTGAAACGGAGTTCAATGCCAGGATCTGTGTCTTCCTACAAGCAAGACTTCGTTTCAGGTAAACGCACTCAATTTTCAGCTCAAAGGAAGCTACATCGTTCCCATAGCTCACACTATTCTCGCTCTTAACTGAATAGCATTGGATGTTAGAGGACCTGTGATTTGCATCAGTTTCAGAAGCTGAGGTGAACTAGATATGGTCCGTGTGCGTAGGAAACACGGTTCTTTTCTTCTGAGTACACTCTCGTTTCCCGCCTTATTAAGACTGCAGAAAGCTAGAGCGTGCTTCTGGCTCTAAAGCAGAGTGTGTTTCATGGATGAGAACTGTGCTGTGTTTTTCTCTTCAGAACCGGAGTTCAATGCCACGCTCCGTGTCTTCCTACAAGCAAGACTTCCTTTCAGGTAAACGCCCTCACTTTTCTTCTCAAACGAAGCTACATCGTTCACGAAGCTCACACGTTTCTTGCTCTTAACTGAAAAGCATTGGATGTTAGAGGATCTGTGGTTTGTATCAGTTTCAGAAGCAGAGTTGAACTAGATATGGTCCGTGTGTGTAGGAAACATGGATCGATTGTTCTGAGCCCACTCACGTTTCCCGCCTTATTGGAGACTCTAGAATGCAAGAGCATGCTTCTTGCTCTAAAGCAGAGTGTGTTTCATGGATGAGAACTGTGCTGTGTGTTTCCATTCAGAAACGGAGTTAAATGCCATGCTCTGTGTCTTCCTACAAGCAAGACTTCGTTTCAGGTAAACACACTCACTTTTCAGCTCAAAGGAAGCTACATCGTTCACAAAGCTCACATGACTCTCGCTCTTACCTGAAAAGCATTGGATGTTAGAGGACCTGTGATTTGCATCAGTTTCAGAAGCTGAGGTGATCTAGATATGGTCCGTGTGTGTAGGAAACACGGTTCTTTTCTTCTGAGCACATAAATTTTCCGGCCTTTTAAGACTCTAGAAAGCAAGAGCGTGCATCTTGCTCTTATCAGAGTGTGTTTCATGGATGAGAACTGTGCTGTGTCTTTCCCTTCAGATACGGAGTTCAATGCCAGGCTCTGTGTCTTCCTACAAGCAAGACTTCTTTTCAGGTAAACGCCCTCACTTTTCAGCTCAAACGAAGCTACATCGTTCACGAAGCTCACACGTTTCTCGCTCTTAACTGAAAAGCATTGGATGTTAGAGGACCTGTGGTTTGTATCAGTTTCAGAAGCAGAGTTGTTCTAGATATGGTCCGTGTGTGTAGGAAACACGGTTCTTTTGTTCTGAGCCCACTCACGTTACCTGCCTTATTAGAGACTCTAGAAAGCAAGAGCATGCTTCTTGCTCTAAAGCAGAGTGTGTTTCATGGATGAGAACTTTGCTGTGTATTTCCCTTCAGAAATGGAGTTAAATGCCAGGCTCTGTGTCTTCCTACAAGCAAGACTTCGTTTCAGGTAAACGCACTCACTTTTCGGCTCAAAGGAAGCTACATTGTTCACGAAGCTCACACGTTTCTCGCTCTTAACTCAAAAGCATTGGATGTTAGAGGACCTGTGGTTTGTATCAGTTTCAGAAGCAGAGTTGAACTAGATATGGTCCGTGTGTGTAGGAAACACAGTTCTTTTTTTCTGAGCTCAGTCATGTTTCCCGCCTTATTAGAGAATCTAGAAAGCAATAGCGTGCTTCTTGCTCTAAAGCAGAGTGTGTTTCATGGATGAGAACTGTGCTTTGTGTTTCCGTTCAAAAACGGAGTTACGTGGCAGTGTCTGTGTCTTCCTGCAAGCCAGACTTCATTTCAGGTAAATGCACACACTTTTCAGCTCAAATGAAGCTATATCGTTCAGGAAGCTCACACGTTTCTTGCTCTTAACTGAAAAGCATTGGATGGTAGAGGACATGTGATTTGCATCAGTTTCAGAAGCTGAGTTGAACTAGATATGGTCCGAGTGTGTAGGAAACACGGTTCTTTTCTTCTGAGCACATCACGTTTCCAGCCTTATTAAGACTCTAGAAAGCAAGAGCATGCATCTTGCTCTAAACAGATTGTGTTTCATGGATGAGAACTGTGCTGTCTGTTTCCCTTCAGAAACGGAGTTAAATGCCAGGCTCTGTGTCTTCTTACAAACAAGTATTCGTTTCAGGTAAACGCTGTCACTTTTCAGCTCAAACAAAGCTACATCGTTGAGGAAGCTCACACGTTTCTCGCTCTTAAATGGAAAGCATTGGATGTTAGAGGACCTGTGGTTTGTATCAGTTTCAGAAGCAGAGTTGTTCTAGATATGGTCCGTGTGTGTAGGAAACACGGTTCTTTTGTTCTGAGCCCACTCACGTTACCTGCCTTATTAAAGACTCTAGAAAGCAAGAGCATGCTTCTTGCTCTAAAGCAGAGTGTGTTTCATGGAAGAGAACTTTGCTGTGTATTTCCCTTCAGAAATGGAGTTAAATGCCAGGCTCTGTGTCTTCCTACAAGCAAGACTTCGTTTCAGGTAAACGCACACACTTCTCAGCTCAAAGGAAGCTATATCGTTCAGGAAGCTCACACGTTTCTCGCTTGTAACTGAAAACCATTGGATGTTAGAGGCCTTGTGGTTTGTATCAGTTTCAGAAGCGGAGTTGAGCTAGATATGGTCCGTGTGTGTAGGAAATATGGTTCTTTTGTTCTGAGCACACTCACGTTTCCCTCCTTATTAGAGACTATAGAAAGCAAGAGCCTGCTTCTTGCTCTAAAGCAGAGTGTGTTTCATGGAAGAGAACTGTGCTGTGTGTTTCCCTCCAGAAACGGAGTTAAATGCCAGACACTGTGTCTTTTAAAATCAAGACTACGTTTCGGGTATAAGAACTCACTTTCAGCTCTAACGAAGCTATATCGTTCACGAAGCTCACACGTTTCTCGCTCTTAACTGAAAAGCATTGGATGTTAGAGGCCCTGTGGTTTGTATCAGTTTCAGAAGCAGAGTTGAACTAGATATGGTCCGTGTGTGTAGGAAACACGGTTCTTTTGTTCTGAGAACACTCACGTTTCCCGCATTATTAGAGAATCTAGAAAGCAAGAGCATGCTTCTGGCTCTAAAGCAGAGTGTATTTCATGGATGAGCACTGTGCTTTGGGTTTCCCTTCAGAAACGGAGTTCAATGGCAGGCTCTGTGTCTTCTTACAAGCAAAACTTCGTTTCAGGTAAACACACTCACTTTTCAGCTCAAAGGAAGGTACATCGTTCACAAAGCTCACACGATTCTCGCTCTTAACTGAAAAGCATTGGATGTTAGAGGACCTGTGATTTTCATCAGTTTCAGAAGCTGAGTTGAACTAGATATGGTCCGTGTGTGTAGGAAACACGGTTCTTTTCTTCTGAGCACATAAATTTTCCGGCATTTTAAGACTCTAGAAAGCAAGAGCGTGCATCTTGCTCTAATCAGAGTGTGTTTCATGGATGAGAACTGTGCTGTGTCTTTCCCTTCAGATACGGAGTTCAATGCCAGGCTCTGTGTCTTCCTACAAGCAAGACTTCTTTTCAGGTAAACGCCCTCACTTTTCAGATCAAACGAAGCTACATCGTTCACGAAGCTCACACGTTTCTCGCTCTTAACTGAAAAGCATTGGATGTTAGAGGACCTGTGGTTTGTATCAGTTTCAGAAGCAGAGTTGTTCTAGATATGGTCCGTGTGTGTAGGAAACACGGTTCTTTTGTTCTGAGCCCACTCACGTTACCTGCCTTATTAGAGACTCTAGAAAGCAAGAGCATGCTTCTTGCTCTACAGCAGAGTGTGTTTCATGGATGAGAACTTTGCTGTGTATTTCCCTTCAGAAATGGAGTTAAATGCCAGGCTCTGTTTCTTCCTACAAGCAAGACTTCGTT
Source organism: Onychomys arenicola (assembly GCA_949786405.1). Taxonomy (NCBI): domain Eukaryota; kingdom Metazoa; phylum Chordata; class Mammalia; order Rodentia; family Cricetidae; genus Onychomys; species Onychomys arenicola. The sequence goes on from CATKUM010000045.1 coordinate 2,343,876, forward strand.
TCACGTAAACGCTGTCACTTTTCAGCTCAAACGAAGCTACTTCGTTCATGAAGCTCACACGTTTCTTGCTCTTATCTGAAAAGCATTGGATGTTAGAGGAACTGTGGTTTGTATCAGTTTCAGAAGCAGAGTTGAACTAGATATGGTCCGTGTGTGTAGGAAACATGGATCGTTTGTTCTGAGCCCACTCACGTTTCCCGCCTTATTATAGACTCTAGAAAGCAAGAGCATGCTTCTTGCTCTAAAGCAGAGTGTGTTTCATGGATAAGAACTGTGCTGTGTGTTTCCCTTCAGAAAAGGAGTTAAATGCCAGGTTCTTTGTCTTTTACAATCAAGACTTCGTTTCAGGTAAACGCACTCACTATCATCTCAAACGAAGCTACATAGTTCACGAAGCTCTCACGTTTTTCGCTCTTAACTGAAAAGCATTGGATGTTAGAGGCCCTGTGGTTTGTATCAGTTTCAGAAGCAGAGTTGAACTAGATATGGTCAATGTGTGTAGGAAACACGGTTCTTTTGTTCTGAGCACACTCACGTTTCCTGACTTATTAGAGACTCTAGAAAGCAAGAGCGTGCTTCTTGCTCTAAAGCAAAGTGTGTTTCATGGATGAGAACTGTGATGTGTGTTTCCCTTCAGAAACGGAGTTAAATGCCATGCTCTGTGTCTTTTACAATCAAGACTTCGTTTCGGGTATAAGAACTCACTTTCAGCTCAAACGAAGCTACATCGTTCACGAAGCTCACACGTTTCTCGCTCTTAACTGAAAAGCATTGGATGTTAAAGGCCCTGTGGTTTGTATCAGTTTCTGAAGCAGAGTTGAACTAGATATGGTCCATGTGTGTAGGAAACACGGTTCTTTTGTTCTGAGCACACTCACGTTTCCCGCCATATTAGAGACTCTAGAAAGCAAGAGCGTGCTTCTGGCTATAAAGCAGAGTGTGTTTCATGGATGAACACTGTGCTTTGTGTTTCCCTTCAGAAACGGAGTTCAATGCCAGGCTCTGTGTCTTCCTACAAGCAAGACTTCGTTTCAGGTAAACACACTCACTTTTCAGCTCAAAGGAAGCTACATCGTTCACAAAGCTCACACGATTCTCGCTCTTAACTGAAAAGCATTGGATGTTAGAGGACATGTGATTTACATCAGTTTCAGAAGCTGAGTTGAACTAGATATGGTGCGTGTGTGTAGGAAACATGGATCGTTTTTTCTGAGCCCACTCACGTTTCCTGTCTTATTATAGACTCTAGAAAGCAAGAGCATGCTTCTTGCTCTACAACAGAGTGTGTTTCATGGATGAGAACTGTGCTGTGTGTTTCCCTTCAGAAACGGTGTTAAATGACAGGCTTGTGTCTTTTACAATAAAGACTTCGTTTCGGGTATAAGAACTCACTTTCAGCTCAAACGAAGCTACATTGTTCACGAAGCTCACACGTTTTTCGCTCTTAACTGAAAAGCATTGGATGTTAGAGGCCCTGTGGTTTGTATCAGTTTCTGAAGCAGAGTTGAACTAGATATGGTCCGTGTGTGTAGGAAACACAGTTCTTTTGTTCTGAGCACACTCACGTTTCCCGCCATATTAGAGACTCTAGAAAGCAAGAGCGTGCTTCTGGCTCTAAAGCAGAGTGTGTTTCATGGATGAGAACTGTGCTGTGTTTTTCCCTTCAGAACCGGAGTTCAATGCCACGCTCCGTGTCTTCCTACAAGCAAGACTTCGTTTCAGGTAAACGCCCTCACTTTTCTTCTCAAACGAAGCTACAAGGTTCACGAAGCTCACACGTTTCTTGCTCTTAACTGAAAAGCATTGGATGTTAGAGGAAGTGTGGTTTGTATCAGTTTCAGAAGCAGAGTTGAACTAGATATGGTCCGTGTGTGTAGGAAACATGGATCGTTTTTTCTGAGCCCACTCACGTTTCCCGCCTTATTAGAGACTCTAGAAAGCAAGAGCATGCTTCTTGCTCTAAAGCAGAGTGTGTTTCATGGATGAGAACTGTGCTGTGTGTTTCCATTCAGAAACGGAGTACAATGCCAGGCTCTGTGTCTTCCTACAAGCAAGACTTCTTTTCAGGTAAACACACTCACTTTTCAGCTCAAAGGAAGCTACATCGTTCACAAAGCTCACACGATTCTCGCTCGTAACTGAAGAGCATTGGATGTTAGAGTACCTGTGATTTGCATCAGTTTCAGAAGGTGAATTGAACTAGATATGGTCTGTGTGTGTAGGAAACACGGTTCTTTTCTTTTGAGCACATCACGTTTCCCGCCTTATTAACTCTAGAAAGCAAGAGCGTGCATCTTGCTCTAAACAGAGTGTGTTTCATGGATGAGAACTGTGCTGTGTGTTTCCCTTCAGATACGGAGTTTAATGCCAGGCTCTGTGTCTTCCTACAAGCAAGACTTATTTTCAGGTAAACGCCCTCACTTTTCTTCTCAAACGAAGCTACATCATTCATGAAGCTCACACGTTTCTTGTTCTTAATTGAAAAGCATTGGATGTTAGAGGAACTGTGGTTTGTATCAGTTTCAGAAGCAGAGTTGAAGTAGATATGGTCCGTGTGTGTAGGAAACATGGATCGTTTGTTCTGAGCCCACTCACGTTTCCCGCCTTATTAGAGACTCTAGAAAGCAAGAGCATGCTTCTTGCTCTAAAGCAGAGTGTGTTTCATGGATGAGAACTGTGCTGTGTGTTTCCCCTCAGAAACGGAGTTAAATGCCACGCTCTGTGTCTTCCTACAAGCAAGACTTCGATTCAGGTAAACGCACTCGCTTTTCAGCTCCAATGAAGCTACATCATTCACGAAGCTCACACGTTTCTCGCCCTTAACTGAAAAGCATTGATTGTTAGAGGCCCTGTGGTTTGTATCAGTTTCAGAAGCAGAGTTGAACTAGATATGGTCAATGTGTGTAGGAAACACGGTTCTTTTGTTCTGAGCACACTCACGTTTCCCGCCTTATTAGAGACTCTAGAAAGCAAGAGCGTGCTTCTTGCTGTAAAGCAGAGTGTGTTTCATGGATGAGAACTGTGATGTGTGTTTCCCTTCAGAAACGGAGTTAAATGCCAGGTTCTGTGTTTTTTACAATCAGGACTTCGTTTCTGGTATAAGAACTCACTTTCAGCTCAAACGAAGCTACATCGTTCACGAAGCTCACACGTTTCTCGCTCTTAACTGAAAAGCATTGGATGTTAGAGGCCCTGTGGTTTCTATCAGTTTCTGAAGCAGAGTTGAACTAGATATGGTCCGTGTGTGTAGGAAACACGGTTCTTTTGTTCTGAGCACACTCACGTTTCCCGCCATATTAGAGACTCTAGAGAGCAAGAGTGTGCTTCTGGCTCTAAAGCAGAGTGTGTTATATGGATGAGCACTGTGCTTTGTGTTTCCCTTCAGAAACGGAGTTCAATGCCAGGCTCTGTGTCTTCCTACAAGCAAGACTTCGTTTCAGGTAAACACACTCACTTTTCAGCTCAAAGGAAGCTACATCGTTCACAAAGCTCACACGATTCTCGCTCTTAACTGAAAAGCATTGGTTGTTAGAGCACATGTGATTTGCATCAGTTTCAGAAGCTGAGTTGAACTAGATATGGTCCGAGTGTGTAGGAAACACGGTTCTTTTCTTCTGAGCACATCACGTTTCCCGCCTTATTAAGACTCTAGAAAGCAAGAGGGTGCATCTTGCTCTAAACAGATTGTGTTTCATGGATGAGAACTGTGCTGTGTGTTTCCATTCAAAAACGGAGTTACGTGCCAGTGTCTGTGTCTTCCTACAAGCCAGACTTCATTTCAGGTAAATGCACACACTTCTCAGCTCAAAGGAAGCTATATTGTTCAGGAAGCTCACACGTTTCTCGCTCTTAACTGAAAAGAATTGGATGTTAGAGGCCCTGTGGTTTGTATCAGTTTCAGAAGCAGAGTTGAACTAGATATGGTCCGAGTGTGAAGGAAATATGGTTGTTTTGTTCTGAGCACACTCACGTTTCCCTCCTTATTAGAGACTATAGAAAGCAAGAGCATGCTTCTTGCTCTAAAGCAGAGTGTGTTTCATGGATGAGAACTGTGCTGTGTTTTTCCCTTCAGAACCGGAGTTCAATGCCACGCTCCGTGTCTTCCTACAAGCAAGACTTCGTTTCAGGTAAACGCCCTCACTTTTCTTCTCAAACGAAGCTACATCGTTCACGAAGCTCACACGTTTCTTGCTCTTAACTGAAAAGCATTGGATGTTAGAGGAACTGTGGTTTGTATCAGTTTCAGAAGCAGAGTTGAACTAGATATGGTCCGTGTGTGTAGGAAACATGGATCGTTTTTTCTGAGCCCACTCACGTTTCCCGCCTTATTAGAGACTCTAGAAAGCAAGAGCATGCTTCTTGATCTAAAGCAGAGTGTGTTTCATGGATGAGAACTGTGCTGTGTGTTTCCATTCAGAAACGGAGTACAATGCCAGGCTCTGTGTCTTCCTACAAGCAAGACTTCTTTTCAGGTAAACACACTCACTTTTCAGCTCAAAGGAAGCTACATCGTTCACAAAGCTCACACGATTCTCGCTTGTAACTGAAGAGCATTGGATGTTAGAGTACCTGTGATTTGCATCAGTTTCAGAAGGTGAATTGAACTAGATATGGTCTGTGTGTGTAGGAAACACGGTTCTTTTCTTTTGAGCACATCACGTTTCCCTCCTTATTAACTCTAGAAAGCAAGAGCGTGCATCTTGCTCTAAACAGAGTGTGTTTCATGGATGAGAACTGTGCTGTGTGTTTCCCTTCAGATACGGAGTTTAATGCCAGGCTCTGTGTCTTCCTACAAGCAAGACTTCTTTTCAGGTAAACGCCCTCACTTTTCTTCTCAAACGAAGCTACATCATTCACGAAGCTCACACGTTTCTCGCCCTTAACTGAAAAGCATTGGATGTTAGAGGCCCTGTGGTTTGTATCAGTTTCAGAAGCAGAGTTGAACTAGATATGGTCAATGTGTGTAGGAAACACGGTTCTTTTGTTCTGAGCACACTCACGTTTCCCGCCTTATTAGAGACTCTAGAAAGCAAGAGCGTGCTTCTTGCTGTAAAGCAGAGTGTGTTTCATGGATGAGAACTGTGATGTGTGTTTCCCTTCAGAAACGGAGTTAAATGCCAGGTTCTGTGTTTTTTACAATCAGGACTTCGTTTCGGGTATAAGAACTCACTTTCAGCTCAAACGAAGCTACATCGTTCACGAAGCTCACACGTTTCTCGCTCTTAACTGAAAAGCATTGGATGTTAGAGGCCCTGTGGTTTGTATCAGTTTCTGAAGCAGAGTTGAACTAGATATGGTCCGTGTGTGTAGGAAACACGGTTCTTTTGTTCTGAGCACACTCACGTTTCCCGCCATATTAGAGACTCCAGAGAGCAAGAGCGTGCTTCTGGCTCTAAAGCAGAGTGTGTTATATGGATGAGCACTGTGCTTTGTGTTTCCCTTCAGAAACGGAGTTCAATGCCAGGCTCTGTGTCTTCCTACAAGCAAGACTTCGTTTCAGGTAAACACGCTCACTTTTCAGCTCTAAGGAAGCTACATCGTTCACAAAGCTCACACGATTCTCGCTCTTAACTGAAAAGCATTGGTTGTTAGAGCACATGTGATTTGCATCAGTTTCAGAAGCTGAGTTGAACTAGATATGGTCCGAGTGTGTAGGAAACACGGTTCTTTTCTTCTGAGCACATCACGTTTCCCGCCTTATTAAGACTCTAGAAATCAAGAGCGTGCATCTTGCTCTAAACAGATTGTGTTTCATGGATGAGAACTGTGCTGTGTGTTTCCGTTCAAAAACGGAGTTACGTGCCAGTGTCTGTGTCTTCCTACAAGCCAGACTTCATTTCAGGTAAACGCACACACGTCTCAGCTCAAAGGAAGCTATATCGTTCAGGAAGCTCACACGTTTCTCTCTCTTAAATGAAAAGCATTGGATGTTAGAGGCCCTGTGGTTTGTATCAGTTTCAGAAGCAGAGTTGAACTAGATATGGTCCGAGTGTGAAGGAAATATGGTTGATTTGTTCTGAGCACACTCACGTTTCCCTCCTTATTAGAGACTATAGAAAGCAAGAGCATGCTTCTTGCTCTAAAGCAGAGTGTGTTTCATGGATGGGAACTGTGCTGTGTGTTTCCCTTCAGAAACGGAGTTAAATGCCAGGTTCTTTGTCTTTTACAATCAAGACTTCGTTTCAGGTAAACGCACTCACTATCATCTCAAACGAAGCTACATAGTTCACGAAGCTCTCACGTTTTTCGCTCTTAACAGAAAAGCATTGGATGTTAGAGGACCTGTGGTTTGTATCAGTTTCTGAAGCAGAGTTGAACTAGATATGGTCCGTGTGTTTAGGAAACACGGTTCTTTTGTTCTGAGCACACTCACGTTTCACGCCTTATTCGAGACTCTAGAAAGCAAGAGCGTGCTTCTGGCTCTAAAGCAGAGTGTGTTTCATGGATGAGAACTTTGCTGTGTATTTCCCTTCAGAAATGGAGTTAAATGCCAGGCTCTGTGTCTTCCTACAAGCAAGACTTCGTTTCAGGTAAACGCTGTCTCTTTTCAGCTCAAACAAAGCTACATCGTTCAGGAAGCTCACACGTTTCTCGCTCTTAACTGAAAAGCATTGGATGTTAGAGGACCTGTGGTTTGTATCAGTTTCAGAAGCAGAGTTGTTCTAGATATGGTCCGTGTGTGTAGGAAACACGGTTCTTTTGTTCTGAGCCCACTCACGTTACCTGCCTTATTAGAGATTCTAGAAAGAAAGAGCATGCTTCTTGCTGTAAAGCAGAGTGTGTTTCATGGATGAGAACTTTGCTGTGTATTTCCCTTCAGAAATGGAGTTAAATGCCAGGCTCTGTGTCTTCCTACAAGCAAGACTTCGTTTCAGGTAAACGCACTCACTTCTCTGCTCAAAGGAAGCTTCATCGTTCACGAAGCTCACACGTTTCTCGCTCTTAACTGAAAAGCATTGGATGTTAGAGGACCTGTGGTTTGTATCAGTTTCATAAGCAGAGATGAACTAGATATGGTCCGTGTGTGTAGGAAACACGGATCTATTGTTCTGAGCACACTCACGTTTCCCGCCTTATTAGAGAGTTCTAGAAAGCAAGAGCGTGCTTCTGGCTCTAAAGCAGAGTGTGTTATATGGATGAGCACTGTGCTTTGTGTTTCCCTTCAGAAACGGAGTTCAATGCCAGGCTCTGTGTCTTCCTACAAGCAAGACTTCGTTTCAGGTAAACACGCTCACTTTTCAGCTCTAAGGAAGCTACATCGTTCACAAAGCTCACACGATTCTCGCTCTTAACTGAAAAGCATTGGTTGTTAGAGCACATGTGATTTGCATCAGTTTCAGAAGCTGAGTTGAACTAGATATGGTCCGAGTGTGTAGGAAACACGGTTCTTTTCTTCTGAGCACATCACGTTTCCCACCTTATTAAGACTCTAGAAATCAAGAGCGTGCATCTTGCTCTAAACAGATTGTGTTTCATGGATGAGAACTGTGCTGTGTGTTTCCGTTCAAAAACGGAGTTACGTGCCAGTGTCTGTGTCTTCCTACAAGCCAGACTTCATTTCAGGTAAACGCACACACGTCTCAGCTCAAAGGAAGCTATATCGTTCAGGAAGCTCACACGTTTCTCTCTCTTAAATGAAAAGCATTGGATGTTAGAGGCCCTGTGGTTTGTATCAGTTTCAGAAGCAGAGTTGAACTAGATATGGTCCGAGTGTGAAGGAAATATGGTTGATTTGTTCTGAGCATACTCACGTTTCCCTCCTTATTAGAGACTATAGAAAGCAAGAGCATGCTTCTTGCTCTAAAGCAGAGTGTGTTTCATGGATGGGAACTGTGCTGTGTGTTTCCCTTCAGAAACGGAGTTAAATGCCAGGTTCTTTGTCTTTTACAATCAAGACTTCGTTTCAGGTAAACGCACTCACTATCATCTCAAACGAAGCTACATAGTTCACGAAGCTCTCACGTTTTTCGCTCTTAACTGAAAATCATTGGATGTTAGAGGACCTGTGGTTTGTATCAGTTTCTGAAGCAGAGTTGAACTAGATATGGTCCGTGTGTTTAGGAAACACGGTTCTTTTGTTCTGAGCACACTCACGTTTCACGCCTTATTCGAGACTCTAGAAAGCAAGAGCGTGCTTCTGGCTCTAAAGCAGAGTGTGTTTCATGGATGAGAACTTTGCTGTGTATTTCCCTTCAGAAATGGAGTTAAATGCCAGGCTCTGTGTCTTCCTACAAGCAAGACTTCGTTTCAGGTAAACGCTGTCTCTTTTCAGCTCAAACAAAGCTACATCGTTCAGGAAGCTCACACGTTTCTCGCTCTTAACTGAAAAGCATTGGATGTTAGAGGACCTGTGGTTTGTATCAGTTTCAGAAGCAGAGTTGTTCTAGATATGGTCCGTGTGTGTAGGAAACACGGTTCTTTTGTTCTGAGCCCACTCACGTTACCTGCCTTATTAGAGATTCTAGAAAGCAAGAGCATGCTTCTTGCTGTAAAGCAGAGTGTGTTTCATGGATGAGAACTTTGCTGTGTATTTCCCTTCAGAAATGGAGTTAAATGCCAGGCTCTGTGTCTTCCTACAAGCAAGACTTCGTTTCAGGTAAACGCACTCACTTCTCTGCTCAAAGGAAGCTTCATCGTTCACGAAGCTCACACGTTTCTCGCTCTTAACTGAAAAGCATTGGATGTTAGAGGACCTGTGGTTTGTATCAGTTTCGTAAGCAGAGATGAACTAGATATGGTCCGTGTGTGTAGGAAACACGGATCTATTGTTCTGAGCACACTCACGTTTCCCGCCTTATTAGAGAGTTCTAGAAAGCAAGAGCGTGCTTCTTGCTCTAAAGCAGAGTGTGTTTCATGGATGAGAACTGTGATGTGTGTTTCCCTTCAGAAACGGAGTTAAATGTCAGGCTCTGTGTCTTTTACAACCAAGACTTCGTTTTGGGTATAAGAACTCACTATCATCTCAAACGAAGCTACATCGTTCACGAAGCTCACAAGTTTCTCGCTCTTAACTGAAAAGCATTGGATGTTAGAAGCCCTGTGGTTTGGATCAGTTTCTGAAGCAGAGTTGAACTAGATATGGTCCGTGTGTGTAGGAAACACGGTTCTTTTGTTCTGAGCACACTCACGTTTCCCGCCTTATTCGAGACTCTAGAAAGCAAGAGCGTGCTTCTGGCTCTAAAGCAGAGTGTGTTTCATGGATGAGCACTGTGCTGTGTTTTTCCCTTCAGAAACAGAGTTAAATGCCAGGCTCTGTGTCTTCAACAAACAAGACTTCGTTTCAGGTAAACGCTGTCTCTTTTCAGCTCAAACAACGCTACATCGTTCAGGAAGCTCACACGTTTCTCGCTCTTAACTGAAAAGCATTGGATGTTAGAGGTCCTGTGGTTTGTATCAGTTTCAGAAGCAGAGTTGTTCTAGATATGGTCCGTGTGTGTAGGAAACACGGTTCTTTTGTTCTGAGCCCACTCACGTTACCTGCCTTATTAGAGACTCTAGAAAGCAAGAGCATGCTTATTGCTCTAAAGCAGAGTGTGTTTCCTGGATGAGAACTTTGCTGTGTATTTCCCTTCAGAAATGGAGTTAAATGCCAGGCTCTGTGTCTTCCTACAAGCAAGACTTCGTTTCAGGTAAACGCACACACTTTTCTGCTCAAAGGAAGCTACATCGTTCAAGAAGCTCACACGTTTCTTGCTCTTAACTGAAAAGCATTGGATGTTAGAGGCCTTGTGGTTTGTATCAGTTTCAGAAGCAGAGTTGAACTAGGTATGGTCCGTGTGTGTAGGAAACACGGTTCTTTTGTTCTGAGCACACTCACGTTTCCCTACTTATTAGAGACTCTAGAAAGCAAGAGCGTGCTTCTTGCTCTAAAGCAGAGTGTGTTTCATGGATGAGACTGTGCTGTGTGTTTCCCTTCAGAAACGGAGTTAAATGCCAGGCACTGTTTCTTTTACAATCAAGACTTCTTTTCAGGTAAACACCCTCACTTTTCAGCTCAAACGAAGCTACTTTGTTCATGAAGCTCACACGTTTCTTGCTCTTATCTGAAAAGCATTGGATGTTAGAGGAACTGTGGTTTGTATCAGTTTCAGAAGCAGAGTTGAACTAGATATGGTCCGTGTGTTTAGGAAACATGGATCGTTTGTTCTGAGCCCACTCACGTTTCCCGCCTTATTATAGACTCTAGAAAGCAAGAGCATGCTTCTTGCTCTAAAGCAGAGTGTGTTTCATGGATGAGAACTGTGCTGTGTGTTTCCCTTCAGAAACGGAGTTAAATGCCAGGTTCTTTGTCTTTTACAATCAAGACTTCGTTTCGGGTAAACGCACTCACTATCATCTCAAACGAAGCTACATAGTTCACGAAGCTCTCACGTTTTTCGCTCTTAATTGAAAAGCATTGGATGTTAGAGGCCCTGTGTTTTGTATCAGTTTCTGAAGCAGAGTTGAACTAGATATGGTCCGTGTGTGTAGGAAACACGGTTCTTTTGTTCTGAGCACACTCACGTTTCCCGCCTTATTCGAGACTCTAGAAAGCAAGAGCGTGCTTCTGGCTCTAAAGCAGAGTGTGTTTCATGGATGAGCACTGTGCTGTGTTTTTCCCTTCAGAAACAGAGTTAAATGCCAGGCTCTGTGTCTTCAACAAACAAGACTTCGTTTCAGGTAAACGCTGTCACTTTTCAGCTCAAACAACGCTACATCGTTCAGGAAGCTCACACGTTTCTCGCTCTTAACTGAAAAGCATTGGATGTTAGAGGACCTGTGGTTTGTATCAGTTTCAGAAGCAGAGTTGAACTAGATATGGTCCGTGTGTGAAGGAAACAAGGTTCTTTTTTTCTGAGCTCAGTCATGTTTCCCGCCTTATTAGAGAATCTTGAAAGCAATAGCGTGCTTCTTGCTCTAAAGCAGAGTGTGTTTCGTGGATGAGAACTGTGCTGTGTGTTTCCGTTCAAAAATGGAGTTACGTGCCAGTGTCTGTGTCTTCCTACAAGCCAGACTGCATTTCAGGTAAACGCACACACTTTTCATCTGAAAGGAAGCTATATCGTTCAGGAAGCTCACACGTTTCTCGCTCTTAACTGAAAAGCATTGGATGTTAGAGGCCCTGTGGTTTGTATCAGTTTCAGAAGAAGAGTTGAACTAGATATGGTCCGTGTGTGTAGGAAACACGGTTCTTTTGTTCTGAGCACACTCACGTTTCCCGCCTTATTCGAGACTCTAGAAAGCAAGAGCGTGCCTCTGGCTCTAAAGCAGGGTGTGTTTCATGGATGAGCACTGTGCTGTGTTTTTCCCTTCAGAAACGGAGTTAAATGCCAGGCTCTGTGTCTTCCTACAAACAAGACTTCGTTTCGGGTATAAGAACTCACATTCAGCTCAAACGAAGCTACATCTTTCACGAAGCTCACACGTTTCTCGCTCTTAACTGAAAAGCATTGGATGTTAGAGGACCAGTGGGTTGTATCAGTTTCAGAAGCAGAGTTGAACTAGGTATGGTCCGTGTGTGTAGGAAACACGGTTCTTTTGTTCTGAGCCCACTCTCATTTTCTGCCTTATTAGAGACTCTAGAAAGCAAGAGCGTGCATCTTGCTCTAAACAGAGTGTGTTTCATGGATGAGAACTGTGCTGTGTGTTTCCCTTCAGAAACGGAGTTAAATGCCAGGTTCTTTGTCTTTTACAATCAAGACTTCGTTTCGTGTAAACGCACTCACTATCATCTCAAATGAAGCTACATCGTTCACGAAGCTCACACGTTTCTCGCTCTTAAATGAAAAGCATTGGATGTTAGAGGCCCTGTGTTTTGTATCAGTTTCTGAAGCAGAGTTGAACTAGATATGGTCCGTGTGTGTAGGAAACACGGTTCTTTTGTTCTGAGCACACTCACGTTTCCAGCCTTATTAGAGACTCCAGAAAGCAAGAGCGTGCTTCTGGCTCTAAAGCAGAGTGTGTTTCATGGATGAGCACTGTGCTGTGTGTTTCCCTTCAGAAACGGAGTTAAATGCCAGGCTCTGTGTCTTCCTACAAACAAGACTTCGTTTTAGGTATACACTGTCACTTTTCAGCTCAAACAAAGCTACATCGTTCAGGAAGCTCACACGTTTCTCGCTCTTAACTGAAAAGCATTGGATGTTAAAGGACCTGTGGTTTGTGTCAGTTTCAGAAGCAGAGTTGAACTAGATATGGTCCGTGTGTGTAGGAAACATGGATCTATTGTTCTGAGCACACTCACGTTTCCCGCCTTATTAGAGACTCTAGAAAGCAAGAGCGTGCTTCTTGCTCTAAAGCAGAGTGTGTTTCATGGATGAGAACTGTGCTGTGTGTTTCCCTTCAGAAACGGAGTTAAATGCCAGGCACTGTTTCTTTTACAATCAAGACTTCTTTTCAGGTAAACGCCCTCACATTTCAGCTCAAACGAAGCTACATCGTTCATGAAGCTCACACGTTTCTTGCTCTTATTTGAAAAGCATTGGATGTTACAGGAACTGTGGTTTGTCTCAGTTTCAGAAGCAGAGTTCAACTAGATATGGTCCGTGTGTGTAGGAAACATGGATCGTTTTCTGAGCCCTCTCACGTTTCCTGTCTTATTATAGACTCTAGAAAGCAAGAGCATGCTTCTTGCTCTACAGCAGAGTGTGTTCCATGGATGAGAACTGTGCTGTGTGTTTCCCTTCAGAAACGGAGTTAAATGCCAGGTTCTTTGTCTTTTACAATCAAGACTTCGTTTCGGGTAAACGCACTCACTATCATCTCAAACGAAGCTACATAGTTCACGAAGTCCTCACGTTTTTCGCTCTTAACTGAAAAGCATTGGATGTTAGAGGCCCTGTGGTTTTTATCAGTTTCAGAAGCAGAGTTGAACTAGATATGGTCAATGTGTGTAGGAAACACGGTTCTTTTGTTCTGAGCACACTCACGTTTTCAGCCTTATTCGAGACTCTAGAAAGCAAGAGCGTGCTTCTGGCTCTAAAGCAGAGTGTTTTTCATGGATGAGCACTGTGCTGTGTGTTTCCCTTCAGAAACGGAGTTAAATGCCAAGCACTGTGTCTTTTACAATCAAGACTTCATTTCGGGTATAAGAACTCACTTTCAGCTCAAACGAAGCTACATTGTTCACGAAGCTCACACGTTTCTCGCTCTTAACTGAAAAGCATTGGATGTTAGAGGCCCTGTGGTTTGTATCAGTTTCTGAAGCAGAGTTGAACTAGATATGGTCCGTGTGTGTAGGAAACACGGTTCTTTTGTTCTGAGCACACTCACGTTTCCCGCCTTATTCGAGACTCTAGAAAGCAAGAGCGTGCTTCTTGCTCTAAAGCAGAGTGTGTTTCATGGATGAGCCCTGTGCTGTGTGTTTCCCTTCAGAAACGGAGTTAAATGCCAGGCTCTGTGTCTTCCTACAAACAAGACTTCGTTTTAGGTATACGCTGACACTTTTCAGCTCAAACAAAGCTACATCGTTCAGGAAGCTCACACGTTTCTCGCTCTTAACTGAAAAGCATTGGATGTTAAAGGACCTGTGGTTTGTGTCAGTTTCAGAAGCAGAGTTGAACTAGATATGATCAATGAGTGTAGGAAACACGGTTCTTTTGTTCTGAGCTCACTCACGTTTCCCGCCTTATTAGAGACTCTAGAAAGCAAGAGCGTGCTTCTGGCTCTAAAGCAGAGTGTGTTTCATGGAGGGGAACTGTGCTGTGTGTTTCCCTTCAGAAACGGAGTTAAATGCCAGGCACTGTTTCTTTTACAATCAAGACTTCTTTTCAGGTAAACGCCCTCACATTTCAGCTCAAACGAAGCTACATCGTTCATGAAGCTCACACGTTTCTTGCTCTTATTTGAAAAGCATTGGATGTTACAGGAACTGTGGTTTGTAGGAGTTTCAGAAGCAGAGTTGAAGTAGATATGGTCCGTGTGTGTAGGAAACATGGATCTATTGTTCTGAGCACACTCACGTTTCCCGCCTTATTAGAGACTCTAGAAAGCAAGAGCGTGCGTCTTGCTCTAAAGCAGAGTGTGTTTCATGGATGAGAACTGTGCTGTGTGTTTCCCTTCAGAAACGGAGTTAAATGCCAGGCACTGTGTCTTTTACAATCAAGACTTCGTTTCGGGTATAAGAACTCACTTTCAGCTCAAACGAAGCTACATCGTTCATGAAGCTCACACGTTTCTTGCTCTTATTTGAAAAGCATTGGATGTTGGAGGAACTGTGGTTTGTATCAGTTTCAGAAGCAGAGTTCAACTAGATATGGTCCGTGTGTGTAGGAAACACGGTTCTTTTGTTCTGTGCCCACTCACGTTTCCCGCCTTATTAGAGACTCTAGAAAGCAAGAGCGTGCATCTTGCTCTAAACAGAGTGTGTTTCATGGATGAGAACTGTGCTGTGTCTTTCCCTTCAGAAATGGAGTTAAATGCCAGGTTCTTTTTCTTTTACAATCAAGACTTCGTTTCAGGTAAACGCACTCACTATCATCTCAAATGAAGCTACATCGTTCACGAAGCTCACACGTTTCTCGCTCTTAACTGAAAATCATTGGATGTTAGAGGCCCTGTGGTTTGTATCAGTTTCTGAAGCAGAGTTGAACTAGATATGGTCCCTGTGTGAAGGAAATACGGTTCTTTTGTTCTGAGCACACTCACGTTTCCCGCCTTATTCGAGACTCTAGAAAGCAAGAGCGTGCTTCTGGCTCTAAAGCAGAGTGTGTTTCATGGATGAGCACTATGCTGTGTGTTTCCCTTCAGAAACAGAGTTAAATGACAGGCTCTGTGTCTTCCTACAAACAAGACTTCGTTTCAGGTAAACGCTGTCACTTTTCAGCTCAAACCAAGCTACATCGTTCAGGAAGCTCACAAGTTTCTCGCTCTTAACTGAAAAGCATTGGATGTTAGAGGACCTGTGGTTTGTATCAGTTTCAGAAGCAGAGTTGAACTAGATATGGTCTGTGTGTGTAGGAAACATGGATCTATTGTTCTGAGCACACTCACGTTTCCCGCCTTATTAGAGACTCTAGAAAGCAAGAGCGTGCTTCTTGCTCTAAAGCAGAGTTTGTTTCATGGATGAGAACTGTGCTGTGTGTTTCCCTTCAGAAACGGAGTTAAATGCCAGGCACTGTTTCTTTTACAATCAAGACTTCTTTTCAGGTAAACGCCCTCACATTTCAGCTCAAACGAAGCTACATCGTTCATGAAGCTCACACGTTTCTTGCTCTTATTTGAAAAGCATTGGATGTTACAGGAACTGTGGTTTGTAGGAGTTTCAGAAGCAGAGTTGAAGTAGATATGGTCCGTGTGTGTAGGAAACATGGATCTATTGTTCTGAGCACACTCACGTTTCCCGCCTTATTAGAGACTCTAGAAAGCAAGAGCGTGCGTCTTGCTCTAAAGCAGAGTGTGTTTCATGGATGAGAACTGTGCTGTGTGTTTCCCTTCAGAAACGGAGTTAAATGCCAGGCACTGTGTCTTTTACAATCAAGACTTCGTTTCGGGTATAAGAACTCACTTTCAGCTCAAACGAAGCTACATCGTTCATGAAGCTCACACGTTTCTTGCTCTTATTTGAAAAGCATTGGATGTTGGAGGAACTGTGGTTTGTATCAGTTTCAGAAGCAGAGTTCAACTAGATATGGTCCGTGTGTGTAGGAAACACGGTTCTTTTGTTCTGTGCCCACTCACGTTTCCCGCCTTATTAGAGAATCTAGAAAGCAAGAGCGTGCATCTTGCTCTAAACAGAGTGTGTTTCATGGATGAGAACTGTGCTGTGTCTTTCCCTTCAGAAATGGAGTTAAATGCCAGGTTCTTTTTCTTTTACAATCAAGACTTCGTTTCAGGTAAACGCACTCACTATCATCTCAAATGAAGCTACATCGTTCACGAAGCTCACACGTTTCTCGCTCTTAACTGAAAATCATTGGATGTTAGAGGCCCTGTGGTTTGTATCAGTTTCTGAAGCAGAGTTGAACTAGATATGGTCCCTGTGTGAAGGAAATACGGTTCTTTTGTTCTGAGCACACTCACGTTTCCCGCCTTATTCGAGACTCTAGAAAGCAAGAGCGTGCTTCTGGCTCTAAAGCAGAGTGTGTTTCATGGATGAGCACTATGCTGTGTGTTTCCCTTCAGAAACAGAGTTAAATGACAGGCTCTGTGTCTTCCTACAAACAAGACTTCGTTTCAGGTAAACGCTGTCACTTTTCAGCTCAAACCAAGCTACATCGTTCAGGAAGCTCACAAGTTTCTCGCTCTTAACTGAAAAGCATTGGATGTTAGAGGACCTGTGGTTTGTATCAGTTTCAGAAGCAGAGTTGAACTAGATATGGTCTGTGTGTGTAGGAAACATGGATCTATTGTTCTGAGCACACTCACGTTTCCCGCCTTATTAGAGACTCTAGAAAGCAAGAGCGTGCTTCTTGCTCTAAAGCAGAGTTTGTTTCATGGATGAGAACTGTGCTGTGTGTTTCCCTTCAGAAACGGAGTTAAATGCCAGGCACTGTTTCTTTTACAATCAAGACTTCTTTTCAGGTAAACGCCCTCACATTTCAGCTCAAACGAAGCTACATCGTTCATGAAGCTCACACGTTTCTTGCTCTTATTTGAAAAGCATTGGATGTTACAGGAACTGTGGTTTGTAGCAGTTTCAGAAGCAGAGTTCAACTAGATATGGTCCGTGTGTGTAGGAAACACGGTTCTTTTGTTCTGTGCCCACTCACGTTTCCCGCCTTATTAGAGACTCTAGAAAGCAAGAGCGTGCATCTTGCTCTAAACAGAGTGTGTTTCATGGATGAGAACTGTGCTGTGTGTTTCCCTTCAGAAACGGAGTTAAATGCCAGGTTCTTTTTCTTTTACAATCAAGACTTCGTTTCAGGTAAACGCACTCACTATCATCTCAAATGAAGCTACATCGTTCACGAAGCTCACACGTTTCTCGCTCTTAACTGAAAATCATTGGATGTTAGAGGCCCTGTGGTTTGTATCAGTTTCTGAAGCAGAGTTGAACTAGATATGGTCCCTGTGTGAAGGAAATATGGTTCTTTTGTTCTGAGCACACTCACGTTTCCCGCCTTATTCGAGACTCTAGAAAGCAAGAGCGTGCTTCTGGCTCTAAAGCAGAGTGTGTTTCATGGATGAGCACTATGCTGTGTGTTTCCCTTCAGAAACAGAGTTAAATGACAGGCTCTGTGTCTTCCTACAAACAAGACTTCGTTTCAGGTAAACGCTGTCACTTTTCAGCTCAAACCAAGCTACATCGTTCAGGAAGCTCACGAGTTTCTCGCTCTTAACTGAAAAGCATTGGATGTTAGAGGACCTGTGGTTTGTATCAGTTTCAGAAGCAGAGTTGAACTAGATATGGTCTGTGTGTGTGTAGGAAACATGGATCTATTGTTCTGAGCACACTCACGTTTCCCGCCTTATTAGAGACTCTAGAAAGCAAGAGCGTGCTTCTTGCTCTAAAGCAGAGTGTGTTTCATGGATGAGAACTGTGCTGTGTGTTTCCCTTCAGAAACGGAGTTAAATGCCAGGCACTGTTTCTTTTACAATCAAGACTTCTTTTCTGGGAAACGCCCTCACATTTCAGCTCAAACGAAGCTACATCGTTCATGAAGCTCACACGTTTCTTGCTCTTATTTGAAAAGCATTGGATGTTACAGGAACTGTGGTTTGTATCAGTTTCAGAAGCAGAGTTTAACTAGATATGGTCCGTGTGTGTAGGAAACATGGATCGTTTTCTGAGCCCACTCACGTTTCCTGTCTTATTATAGACTCTAGAAAGCAAGAGCATGCTTCTTGCTCTACAGCAGAGTGTGTTCCATGGATGAGAACTGTGCTGTGTGTTTCCCTTCAGAAACGGAGTTAAATGCCAGGCACTGTTTCTTTTACAATCAAGACTTCTTTTCAGGGAAACGCCCTCACATTTCAGCTCAAACGAAGCTACATCGTTCATGAAGCTCACACGTTTCTTGCTCTTATTTGAAAAGCATTGGATGTTACAGGAACTGTGGTTTGTAGCAGTTTCAGAAGCAGAGTTCAACTAGATATGGTCCGTGTGTGTAGGAAACACGGTTCTTTTGTTCTGTGCCCACTCACGTTTCCCGCCTTATTAGAGACTCTAGAAAGCAAGAGCGTGCATCTTGCTCTAAACAGAGTGTGTTTCATGGATGAGAACTGTGCTGTGTGTTTCCCTTCAGAAACGGAGTTAAATGCCAGGTTCTTTTTCTTTTACAATCAAGACTTCGTTTCAGGTAAACGCACTCACTATCATCTCAAATGAAGCTACATCGTTCACGAAGCTCACACGTTTCTCGCTCTTAACTGAAAATCATTGGATGTTAGAGGCCCTGTGGTTTGTATCAGTGTCTGAAGCAGAGTTGAACTAGATATGGTCCCTGTGTGAAGGAAATATGGTTCTTTTGTTCTGAGCACACTCACGTTTCCCGCCTTATTCGAGACTCTAGAAAGCAAGAGCGTGCTTCTGGCTCTAAAGCAGAGTGTGTTTCATGGATGAGCACTATGCTGTGTGTTTCCCTTCAGAAACAGAGTTAAATGACAGGCTCTGTGTCTTCCTACAAACAAGACTTCGTTTCAGGTAAACGCTGTCACTTTTCAGCTCAAACCAAGCTACATCGTTCAGGAAGCTCACAAGTTTCTCGCTCTTAACTGAAAAGCATTGGATGTTAGAGGACCTGTGGTTTGTATCAGTTTCAGAAGCAGAGTTGAACTAGATATGGTCTGTGTGTGTGTAGGAAACATGGATCTATTGTTCTGAGCACACTCACGTTTCCCGCCTTATTAGAGACTCTAGAAAGCAAGAGCGTGCTTCTTGCTCTAAAGCAGAGTGTGTTTCATGGATGAGAACTGTGCTGTGTGTTTCCCTTCAGAAATGGAGTTAAATGCCAGGCACTGTTTCTTTTACAATCAAGACTTCTTTTCTGGGAAACGCCCTCACATTTCAGCTCAAACGAAGCTACATCGTTCATGAAGCTCACACGTTTCTTGCTCTTATTTGAAAAGCATTGGATGTTACAGGAACTGTGGTTTGTATCAGTTTCAGAAGCAGAGTTTAACTAGATATGGTCCGTGTGTGTAGGAAACATGGATCGTTTTCTGAGCCCACTCACGTTTCCTGTCTTATTATAGACTCTAGAAAGCAAGAGCATGCTTCTTGCTCTACAGCAGAGTGTGTTCCATGGATGAGAACTGTGCTGTGTGTTTCCCTTCAGAAACGGAGTTAAATGCCAGGTTCTTTGTCTTTTACAATCAAGACTTCGTTTCGGGTAAACGCACTCACTATCATCTCAAACGAAGCTACATAGTTCACAAAGTCCTCACGTTTTTCGCTCTTAACTGAAAAGCATTGGATGTTAGAGGCCCTGTGGTTTGTATCAGTTTCAGAAGCAGAGTTGAACTAGATATGGTCAATGTGTGTAGGAAACACGGTTCTTTTGTTCTGAGCACACTCACGTTTTCAGCCTTATTCGAGACTCTAGAAAGCAAGAGCGTGCTTCTGGCTCTAAAGCAGAGTGTTTTTCATGGATGAGCACTGTGCTGTGTGTTTCCCTTCAGAAACGGAGTTAAATGCCAAGCACTGTGTCTTTTACAATCAAGACTTCATTTCGGGTATAAGAACTCACTTTCAGCTCAAACAAAGCTACATTATTCACGAAGCTCACACGTTTCTCGCTCTTAACTGAAAAGCATTGGATGTTAGAGGCCCTGTGGTTTGTATCAGTTTCTGAAGCAGAGTTGAACTAGATATGGTCCGTGTGTGTAGGAAACACGGTTCTTTTGTTCTGAGCACACTCACGTTTCCCGCCTTATTCGAGACTCTAGAAAGCAGTAGCGTGCTTCTGGCTCTAAAGCAGAGTGTGTTTCATGGATGAGCCCTGTGCTGTGTGTTTCCCTTCAGAAACGGAGTTAAATGCCAGGCTCTGTGTCTTCCTACACACAAGACTTCGTTTTAGGTATACGCTGACACTTTTCAGCTCAAACAAAGCTACATCGTTCAGGAAGCTCACACGTTTCTCGCTCTTAACTGAAAATCATTGGATGTTAGAGGACCAGTGGTTTGTATCAGTTTCAGAAGCAGAGTTGAACTAGGTATGGTCCGTGTGTGTAGGAAACACGGTTCTTTTTTCTGTGCCCACTCACGTTTCCCGCCTTATTAGAGACTCTAGAAAGCAAGAGCGTGCATCTTGCTCTAAACAGAGTGTGTTTCATGGATGAGAACTGTGCTGTGTGTTTCCCTTCAGAAACGGAGTTAAATGCCAGGTACTTTTTCTTTTACAATCAAGACTTCGTTTCAGGTAAACGCATCACTATCATCTCAAATGAAGCTACATCGTTCAAGAAGCTCACACGTTTCTCGCTCTTAACTGAAAATCATTGGATGTTAGAGGCCCTGTGGTTTGTATCAGTTTCTGAAGCAGAGTTTAACTAGATATGGTCCGTGTGTGTAGGAAACACGGTTCTTTTGTTCTGAGCACACTCACGTTTCCCGCCTTATTCGAGACTCTAGAAAGCAAGAGCGTGCTTCTGGCTCTAAAGCAGAGTGTGTTTCATGGATGAGCACTATGCTGTGTGTTTCCCTTCAGAAACAGAGTTAAAAGACAGGCTCTGTGTCTTCCTACAAACAAGACTTCGTTTCAGGTAAACGCTGTCACTTTTCAGCTCAAACCAAGCTACATCGTTCAGGAAGCTCACAAGTTTCTCGCTCTTAACTGAAAAGCATTGGATGTTAGAGGACCTGTGGTTTGTATCAGGTTCAGAAGCAGAGTTGAACTAGATATGGCCCGTGTGTGTAGGAAACATGGATCTATTGTTCTGAGCACACTCACGTTTCCTGTCTTATTAGAGACTCTAGAAAGCAATAGCATGCTTCTTGCTCTAGAGCAGAGTGTGTTTCATGGATGAGAACTGTGCTGTGTGTTTCCCTTCAGAAACGGAGTTAAATGCAAGGTTCTTTGTCTTTTAAAATCAAGACTTCGTTTCGGGTATAAAAACTCACTTTCAGCTCAAAGGAAGCTTCATCGTTCACATAGCTCACACGATTCTCGCTCTTAACTGAAAAGCATTGGATGTTAGAGGAACTGTGGTTTGTATCAGTTTCAGAAGCAGAGTTGAACTAGATATGGTCCGTGTGTGTAGGAAACATGGATCGTTTTTTCTGAGCCCACTCACGTTTCGCGCCTTATTAGAGACTCTAGAAAGCAAGAGCATGCTTCTTGCTCTAAAGCAGAGTGTGTTTCATGGATGAGAACTGTGCTGTGTGTTTCCATTCAGAAACGGAGTACAATGCCAGGCTCTGTGTCTTCCTACAAGCAAGACTTCTTTTCAGGTAAACACACTCACTTTTCAGCTCAAAGGAAGCTACATCGTTCACAAAGCTCACACGATTCTCGCTTGTAACTGAAGAGCATTGGATGTTAGAGTACCTGTGATTTGCATCAGTTTCAGAAGGTGAATTGAACTAGATATGGTCTGTGTGTGTAGGAAACACGGTTCTTTTCTTTTGAGCACATCACGTTTCCCGCCTTATTAACTCTAGAAAGCAAGAGCGTGCATCTTGCTCTAAACAGAGTGTGTTTCATGGATGAGAACTGTGCTGTGTGTTTCCCTTCAGATACGGAGTTTAATGCCAGGCTCTGTGTCTTCCTACAAGCAAGACTTCTTTTCAGGTAAACGCCCTCACTTTTCTTCTCAAACGAAGCTACATCATTCACGAAGCTCACACGTTTCTTGTTCTTAATTGAAAAGCATTGGATGTTAGAGGAACTGTGGTTTGTATCAGTTTCAGAAGCAGAGTTGAAGTAGATATGGTCCGTGTGTGTAGGAAACATGGATCGTTTGTTCTGAGCCCACTCACGTTTCCCGCCTTATTAGAGACTCTAGAAAGCAAGAGCATGCTTCTTGCTCTAAAGCAGAGTGTGTTTCATGGATGAGAACTGTGCTGTGTGTTTCCCCTCAGAAACGGAGTTAAATGCCACGCTCTGTGTCTTCCTACAAGCAAGAGTTCGATTCAGGTAAACGCACTCGCTTTTCTGCTCGAAGGAAGCTACATCATTCACGAAGCTCACACGTTTCTCGCCCTTAACTGAAAAGCATTGGATGTTAGAGGCCCTGTGGTTTGTATCAGTTTCAGAAGCAGAGTTGAACTAGATATGTTCAATGTGTGTAGGAAACACGGTTCTTTTGTTCTGAGCACACTCACGTTTCCCGCCTTATTAGAGACTCTAGAAAGCAAGAGCGTGCTTCTTGCTGTAAAGCAGAGTGTGTTTCATGGATGAGAACTGTGATGTGTGTTTCCCTTCAGAAACGGAGTTAAATGCCAGGTTCTGTGTTTTTTACAATCAGGACTTCGTTTCGGGTATAAGAACTCACTTTCAGCTCAAACGAAGCTACATCGTTCACGAAGCTCACACGTTTCTCGCTCTTAACTGAAAAGCATTGGATGTTAGAGGCCCTGTGGTTTGTATCAGTTTCTGAAGCAGAGTTGAACTAGATATGGTCCGTGTGTGTAGGAAACACGGTTCTTTTGTTCTGAGCACACTCACGTTTCCCGCCATATTAGAGACTCTAGAGAGCAAGAGCGTGCTTCTGGCTCTAAAGCAGAGTGTGTTATATGGATGAGCACTGTGCTTTGTGTTTCCCTTCAGAAACGGAGTTCAATGCCAGGCTCTGTGTCTTCCTACAAGCAAGACTTCGTTTCAGGTAAACACGCTCACTTTTCAGCTCTAAGGAAGCTACATCGTTCACAAAGCTCACACGATTCTCGCTCTTAACTGAAAAGCATTGGTTGTTAGAGCACATGTGATTTGCATCAGTTTCAGAAGCTGAGTTGAACTAGATATGGTCCGAGTGTGTAGGAATCACGGTTCTTTTCTTCTGAGCACATCACGTTTCCCGCCTTATTAAGACTCTAGAAATCAAGAGCGTGCATCTTGCTCTAAACAGATTGTGTTTCATGGATGAGAACTGTGCTGTGTGTTTCCGTTCAAAAACGGAGTTACGTGCCAGTGTCTGTGTCTTCCTACAAGCCAGACTTCATTTCAGGTAAACGCACACACGTCTCAGCTCAAAGGAAGCTATATCGTTCAGGAAGCTCACACGTTTCTCTCTCTTAAATGAAAAGCATTGGATGTTAGAGGCCCTGTGGTTTGTATCAGTTTCAGAAGCAGAGTTGAACTAGATATGGTCCGAGTGTGAAGGAAATATGGTTGATTTGTTCTGAGCACACTCACGTTTCCCTCCTTATTAGAGACTATAGAAAGCAAGAGCATGCTTCTTGCTCTAAAGCAGAGTGTGTTTCATGGATGGGAACTGTGCTGTGTGTTTCCCTTCAGAAACGGAGTTAAATGCCAGGTTCTTTGTCTTTTACAATCAAGACTTCGTTTCAGGTAAACGCACTCACTATCATCTCAAACGAAGCTACATAGTTCACGAAGCTCTCACGTTTTTCGCTCTTAACAGAAAAGCATTGGATGTTAGAGGACCTGTGGTTTGTATCAGTTTCTGAAGCAGAGTTGAACTAGATATGGTCCGTGTGTTTAGGAAACACGGTTCTTTTGTTCTGAGCACACTCACGTTTCACGCCTTATTCGAGACTCTAGAAAGCAAGAGCGTGCTTCTGGCTCTAAAGCAGAGTGTGTTTCATGGATGAGAACTTTGCTGTGTATTTCCCTTCAGAAATGGAGTTAAATGCCAGGCTCTGTGTCTTCCTACAAGCAAGACTTCGTTTCAGGTAAACGCTGTCTCTTTTCAGCTCAAACAAAGCTACATCGTTCAGGAAGCTCACACGTTTCTCGCTCTTAACTGAAAAGCATTGGATGTTAGAGTACCTGTGGTTTGTATCAGTTTCAGAAGCAGAGTTGTTCTAGATATGGTCCGTGTGTGTAGGAAACACGGTTCTTTTGTTCTGAGCCCACTCACGTTACCTGCCTTATTAGAGATTCTAGAAAGCAAGAGCATGCTTCTTGCTGTAAAGCAGAGTGTGTTTCATGGATGAGAACTTTGCTGTGTATTTCCCTTCAGAAATGGAGTTAAATGCCAGGCTCTGTGTCTTCCTACAAGCAAGACTTGGTTTCAGGTAAACGCACTCACTTCTCTGCTCAAAGGAAGCTTCATCGTTCACGAAGCTCACACGTTTCTCGCTCTTAACTGAAAAGCATTGGATGTTAGAGGACCTGTGGTTTGTATCAGTTTCATAAGCAGAGATGAACTAGATATGGTCCGTGTGTGTAGGAAACACGGATCTATTGTTCTGAGCACACTCACGTTTCCCGCCTTATTAGAGAGTTCTAGAAAGCAAGAGCGTGCTTCTGGCTCTAAAGCAGAGTGTGTTATATGGATGAGCACTGTGCTTTGTGTTTCCCTTCAGAAACGGAGTTCAATGCCAGGCTCTGTGTCTTCCTACAAGCAAGACTTCGTTTCAGGTAAACACGCTCACTTTTCAGCTCTAAGGAAGCTACATCGTTCACAAAGCTCACACGATTCTCGCTCTTAACTGAAAAGCATTGGTTGTTAGAGCACATGTGATTTGCATCAGTTTCAGAAGCTGAGTTGAACTAGATATGGTCCGAGTGTGTAGGAAACACGGTTCTTTTCTTCTGAGCACATCACGTTTCCCACCTTATTAAGACTCTAGAAATCAAGAGCGTGCATCTTGCTCTAAACAGATTGTGTTTCATGGATGAGAACTGTGCTGTGTGTTTCCGTTCAAAAACGGAGTTACGTGCCAGTGTCTGTGTCTTCCTACAAGCCAGACTTCATTTCAGGTAAACGCACACACGTCTCAGCTCAAAGGAAGCTATATCGTTCAGGAAGCTCACACGTTTCTCTCTCTTAAATGAAAAGCATTGGATGTTAGAGGCCCTGTGGTTTGTATCAGTTTCAGAAGCAGAGTTGAACTAGATATGGTCCGAGTGTGAAGGAAATATGGTTGATTTGTTCTGAGCATACTCACGTTTCCCTCCTTATTAGAGACTATAGAAAGCAAGAGCATGCTTCTTGCTCTAAAGCAGAGTGTGTTTCATGGATGGGAACTGTGCTGTGTGTTTCCCTTCAGAAACGGAGTTAAATGCCAGGTTCTTTGTCTTTTACAATCAAGACTTCGTTTCAGGTAAACGCACTCACTATCATCTCAAACGAAGCTACATAGTTCACGAAGCTCTCACGTTTTTCGCTCTTAACTGAAAAGCATTGGATGTTAGAGGACCTGTGGTTTGTATCAGTTTCGGAAGCAGAGTTGAACTAGATATGGTCCGTGTGTTTAGGAAACACGGTTCTTTTGTTCTGAGCACACTCACGTTTCCCGCCTTATTCGAGACTCTGGAAAGCAAGAGCGTGCTTCTGGCTCTAAAGCAGAGTGTGTTTCATGGATGAGAACTTTGCTGTGTATTTCCCTTCAGAAATGGAGTTAAATGCCAGGCTCTGTGTCTTCCTACAAGCAAGACTTCGTTTCAGGTAAACGCTGTCTCTTTTCAGCTCAAACAAAGCTACATCGTTCAGGAAGCTCACACGTTTCTCGCTCTTAACTGAAAAGCATTGGATGTTAGAGGACCTGTGGTTTGTATCAGTTTCAGAAGCAGAGTTGTTCTAGATATGGTCCGTGTGTGTAGGAAACACGGTTCTTTTGTTCTGAGCCCACTCACGTTACCTGCCTTATTAGAGATTCTAGAAAGCAAGAGCATGCTTCTTGCTGTAAAGCAGAGTGTGTTTCATGGATGAGAACTTTGCTGTGTATTTCCCTTCAGAAATGGAGTTAAATGCCAGGCTCTGTGTCTTCCTACAAGCAAGACTTCGTTTCAGGTAAACGCACTCACTTCTCTGCTCAAAGGAAGCTTCATCGTTCACGAAGCTCACACGTTTCTCGCTCTTAACTGAAAAGCATTGGATGTTAGAGGACCTGTGGTTTGTATCAGTTTCGTAAGCAGAGATGAACTAGATATGGTCCGTGTGTGTAGGAAACACGGATCGATTGTTCTGAGCACACTCACGTTTCCCGCCTTATTAGAGAGTTCTAGAAAGCAAGAGCGTGCTTCTTGCTCTAAAGCAGAGTGTGTTTCATGGATGAGAACTGTGATGTGTGTTTCCCTTCAGAAACGGAGTTAAATGTCAGGCTCTGTGTCTTTTACAACCAAGACTTCGTTTTGGGTATAAGAACTCACTATCATCTCAAACGAAGCTACATCGTTCACGAAGCTCACAAGTTTCTCGCTCTTAACTGAAAAGCATTGGATGTTAGAAGCCCTGTGGTTTGGATCAGTTTCTGAAGCAGAGTTGAACTAGATATGGTCCGTGTGTGTAGGAAACACGGTTCTTTTGTTCTGAGCACACTCACGTTTCCCGCCTTATTCGAGACTCTAGAAAGCAAGAGCGTGCTTCTGGCTCTAAAGCAGAGTGTGTTTCATGGATGAGCACTGTGCTGTGTTTTTCCCTTCAGAAACAGAGTTAAATGCCAGGCTCTGTGTCTTCAACAAACAAGACTTCGTTTCAGGTAAACGCTGTCACTTTTCAGCTCAAACAACGCTACATCGTTCAGGAAGCTCACACGTTTCTCGCTCTTAACTGAAAAGCATTGGATGTTAGAGGTCCTGTGGTTTGTATCAGTTTCAGAAGCAGAGTTGTTCTAGATATGGTCCGTGTGTGTAGGAAACACGGTTCTTTTGTTCTGAGCCCACTCACGTTACCTGCCTTATTAGAGACTCTAGAAAGCAAGAGCATGCTTATTGCTCTAAAGCAGAGTGTGTTTCCTGGATGAGAACTTTGCTGTGTATTTCCCTTCAGAAATGGAGTTAAATGCCAGGCTCTGTGTCTTCCTACAAGCAAGACTTCGTTTCAGGTAAACGCACACACTTTTCTGCTCAAAGGAAGCTACATCGTTCAAGAAGCTCACACATTTCTTGCTCTTAACTGAAAAGCATTGGATGTTAGAGGCCTTGTGGTTTGTATCAGTTTCAGAAGCAGAGTTGAACTAGGTATGGTCCGTGTGTGTAGGAAACACGGTTCTTTTGTTCTGAGCACACTCACGTTTCCCTACTTATTAGAGACTCTAGAAAGCAAGAGCGTGCTTCTTGCTCTAAAGCAGAGTGTGTTTCATGGATGAGACTGTGCTGTGTGTTTCCCTTCAGAAACGGAGTTAAATGCCAGGCACTGTTTCTTTTACAATCAAGACTTCTTTTCAGGTAAACACCCTCACTTTTCAGCTCTAACGAAGCTACTTTGTTCATGAAGCTCACACGTTTCTTGCTCTTATCTGAAAAGCATTGGATGTTAGAGGAACTGTGGTTTGTATCAGTTTCAGAAGCAGAGTTGAACTAGATATGGTCCGTGTGTTTAGGAAACATGGATCGTTTGTTCTGAGCCCACTCACGTTTCCCGCCTTATTATAGACTCTAGAAAGCAAGAGCATGCTTCTTGCTCTAAAGCAGAGTGTGTTTCATGGATGAGAACTGTGCTGTGTGTTTCCCTTCAGAAACGGAGTTAAATGCCAGGTTCTTTGTCTTTTACAATCAAGACTTCGTTTCGGGTAAACGCACTCACTATCATCTCAAACGAAGCTACATAGTTCACGAAGCTCTCACGTTTTTCGCTCTTAATTGAAAAGCATTGGATGTTAGAGGCCCTGTGTTTTGTATCAGTTTCTGAAGCAGAGTTGAACTAGATATGGTCCGTGTGTGTAGGAAACACGGTTCTTTTGTTCTGAGCACACTCACGTTTCCCGCCTTATTCGAGACTCTAGAAAGCAAGAGCGTGCTTCTGGCTCTAAAGCAGAGTGTGTTTCATGGATGAGCACTGTGCTGTGTTTTTCCCTTCAGAAACAGAGTTAAATGCCAGGCTCTGTGTCTTCAACAAACAAGACTTCGTTTCAGGTAAACGCTGTCACTTTTCAGCTCAAACAACGCTACATCGTTCAGGAAGCTCACACGTTTCTCGCTCTTAACTGAAAAGCATTGGATGTTAGAGGACCTGTGGTTTGTATCAGTTTCAGAAGCAGAGTTGAACTAGATATGGTCCGTGTGTGAAGGAAACAAGGTTCTTTTTTTCTGAGCTCAGTCATGTTTCCCGCCTTATTAGAGAATCTTGAAAGCAATAGCGTGCTTCTTGCTCTAAAGCAGAGTGTGTTTCGTGGATGAGAACTGTGCTGTGTGTTTCCGTTCAAAAATGGAGTTACGTGCCAGTGTCTGTGTCTTCCTACAAGCCAGACTGCATTTCAGGTAAACGCACACACTTTTCATCTGAAAGGAAGCTATATCGTTCAGGAAGCTCACACGTTTCTCGCTCTTAACTGAAAAGCATTGGATGTTAGAGGCCCTGTGGTTTGTATCAGTTTCAGAAGAAGAGTTGAACTAGATATGGTCCGTGTGTGTAGGAAACACGGTTCTTTTGTTCTGAGCACACTCACGTTTCCCGCCTTATTCGAGACTCTAGAAAGCAAGAGCGTGCCTCTGGCTCTAAAGCAGGGTGTGTTTCATGGATGAGCACTGTGCTGTGTTTTTCCCTTCAGAAACGGAGTTAAATGCCAGGCTCTGTGTCTTCCTACAAACAAGACTTCGTTTCGGGTATAAGAACTCACTTTCAGCTCAAACGAAGCTACATCTTTCACGAAGCTCACACGTTTCTCGCTCTTAACTGAAAAGCATTGGATGTTAGAGGACCAGTGGGTTGTATCAGTTTCAGAAGCAGAGTTGAACTAGGTATGGTCCGTGTGTGTAGGAAACACGGTTCTTTTGTTCTGAGCCCACTCTCATTTTCTGCCTTATTAGAGACTCTAGAAAGCAAGAGCGTGCATCTTGCTCTAAACAGAGTGTGTTTCATGGATGAGAACTGTGCTGTGTGTTTCCCTTCAGAAACGGAGTTAAATGACAGGTTCTTTGTCTTTTACAATCAAGACTTCGTTTCGGGTAAACGCACTCACTATCATCTCAAATGAAGCTACATCGTTCACGAAGCTCACACGTTTCTCGCTCTTAAATGAAAAGCATTGGATGTTAGAGGCCCTGTGTTTTGTATCAGTTTCTGAAGCAGAGTTGAACTAGATATGGTCCGTGTGTGTAGGAAACACGGTTCTTTTGTTCTGAGCACACTCACGTTTCCAGCCTTATTAGAGACTCCAGAAAGCAAGAGCGTGCTTCTGGCTCTAAAGCAGAGTGTGTTTCATGGATGAGCACTGTGCTGTGTGTTTCCCTTCAGAAACGGAGTTAAATGCCAGGCTCTGTGTCTTCCTACAAACAAGACTTCGTTTTAGGTATACACTGTCACTTTTCAGCTCAAACAAAGATACATCGTTCAGGAAGCTCACACGTTTCTCGCTCTTAACTGAAAAGCATTGGATGTTAAAGGACCTGTGGTTTGTGTCAGTTTCAGAAGCAGAGTTGAACTAGATATGGTCCGTGTGTGTAGGAAACATGGATCTATTGTTCTGAGCACACTCACGTTTCCCGCCTTATTAGAGACTCTAGAAAGCAAGAGCGTGCTTCTTGCTCTAAAGCAGAGTGTGTTTCATGGATGAGAACTGTGCTGTGTGTTTCCCTTCAGAAACGGAGTTAAATGCCAGGCACTGTTTCTTTTACAGTCAAGACTTCTTTTCAGGTAAACGCCCTCACATTTCAGCTCAAACGAAGCTACATCGTTCATGAAGCTCACACGTTTCTTGCTCTTATTTGAAAAGCATTGGATGTTACAGGAACTGTGGTTTGTCTCAGTTTCAGAAGCAGAGTTCAACTAGATATGGTCCGTGTGTGTAGGAAACATGGATCGTTTTCTGAGCCCTCTCACGTTTCCTGTCTTATTATAGACTCTAGAAAGCAAGAGCATGCTTCTTGCTCTACAGCAGAGTGTGTTCCATGGATGAGAACTGTGCTGTGTGTTTCCCTTCAGAAACGGAGTTAAATGCCAGGTTCTTTGTCTTTTACAATCAAGACTTCGTTTCGGGTAAACGCACTCACTATCATCTCAAACGAAGCTACATAGTTCACGAAGTCCTCACGTTTTTCGCTCTTAACTGAAAAGCATTGGATGTTAGAGGCCCTGTGGTTTGTATCAGTTTCAGAAGCAGAGTTGAACTAGATATGGTCAATGTGTGTAGGAAACACGGTTCTTTTGTTCTGAGCACACTCACGTTTTCAGCCTTATTCGAGACTCTAGAAAGCAAGAGCGTACTTCTGGCTCTAAAGCAGAGTGTTTTTCATGGATGAGCACTGTGCTGTGTGTTTCCCTTCAGAAACGGAGTTAAATGCCAAGCACTGTGTCTTTTACAATCAAGACTTCATTTCGGGTATAAGAACTCACTTTCAGCTCAAACGAAGCTACATTGTTCACGAAGCTCACACGTTTCTCGCTCTTAACTGAAAAGCATTGGATGTTAGAGGCCCTGTGGTTTGTATCAGTTTCTGAAGCAGAGTTGAACTAGATATGGTCCGTGTGTGTAGGAAACACGGTTCTTTTGTTCTGAGCACACTCACGTTTCCCGCCTTATTCGAGACTCTAGAAAGCAAGAGCGTGCTTCTTGCTCTAAAGCAGAGTGTGTTTCATGGATGAGCCCTGTGCTGTGTGTTTCCCTTCAGAAACGGAGTTAAATGCCAGGCTCTGTGTCTTCCTACAAACAAGACTTCGTTTTAGGTATACGCTGACACTTTTCAGCTCAAACAAAGCTACATCGTTCAGGAAGCTCACACGTTTCTCGCTCTTAACTGAAAAGCATTGGATGTTAAAGGACCTGTGGTTTGTGTCAGTTTCAGAAGCAGAGTTGAACTAGATATGATCAATGAGTGTAGGAAACACGGTTCTTTTGTTCTGAGCTCACTCACGTTTCCCGCCTTATTAGAGACTATAGAAAGCAAGAGCGTGCTTCTGGCTCTAAAGCAGAGTGTGTTTCATGGAGGGGAACTGTGCTGTGTGTTTCCCTTCAGAAACGGAGTTAAATGCCAGGCACTGTTTCTTTTACAATCAAGACTTCTTTTCAGGTAAACGCCCTCACATTTCAGCTCAAACGAAGCTACATCGTTCATGAAGCTCACACGTTTCTTGCTCTTATTTGAAAAGCATTGGATGTTACAGGAACTGTGGTTTGTAGCAGTTTCAGAAGCAGAGTTGAAGTAGATATGGTCCGTGTGTGTAGGAAACATGGATCTATTGTTCTGAGCACACTCACGTTTCCCGCCTTATTAGAGACTCTAGAAAGCAAGAGCGTGCGTCTTGCTCTAAAGCAGAGTGTGTTTCATGGATGAGAACTGTGCTGTGTGTTTCCCTTCAGAAACGGAGTTAAATGCCAGGCACTGTGTCTTTTACAATCAAGACTTCGTTTCGGGTATAAGAACTCACTTTCAGCTCAAACGAAGCTACATCGTTCATGAAGCTCACACGTTTCTTGCTCTTATTTGAAAAGCATTGGATGTTGGAGGAACTGTGGTTTGTATCAGTTTCAGAAGCAGAGTTCAACTAGATATGGTCCGTGTGTGTAGGAAACACGGTTCTTTTGTTCTGTGCCCACTCACGTTTCCCGCCTTATTAGAGACTCTAGAAAGCAAGAGCGTGCATCTTGCTCTAAACAGAGTGTGTTTCATGGATGAGAACTGTGCTGTGTCTTTCCCTTCAGAAATGGAGTTAAATGCCAGGTTCTTTTTCTTTTACAATCAAGACTTCGTTTCAGGTAAACGCACTCACTATCATCTCAAATGAAGCTACATCGTTCACGAAGCTCACACGTTTCTCGCTCTTAACTGAAAATCATTGGATGTTAGAGGCCCTGTGGTTTGTATCAGTTTCTGAAGCAGAGTTGAACTAGATATGGTCCCTGTGTGAAGGAAATACGGTTCTTTTGTTCTGAGCACACTCACGTTTCCCGCCTTATTCGAGACTCTAGAAAGCAAGAGCGTGCTTCTGGCTCTAAAGCAGAGTGTGTTTCATGGATGAGCACTATGCTGTGTGTTTCCCTTCAGAAACAGAGTTAAATGACAGGCTCTGTGTCTTCCTACAAACAAGACTTCGTTTCAGGTAAACGCTGTCACTTTTCAGCTCAAACCAAGCTACATCGTTCAGGAAGCTCACAAGTTTCTCGCTCTTAACTGAAAAGCATTGGATGTTAGAGGACCTGTGGTTTGTATCAGTTTCAGAAGCAGAGTTGAACTAGATATGGTCTGTGTGTGTAGGAAACATGGATCTATTGTTCTGAGCACACTCACGTTTCCCGCCTTATTAGAGACTCTAGAAAGCAAGAGCGTGCTTCTTGCTCTAAAGCAGAGTTTGTTTCATGGATGAGAACTGTGCTGTGTGTTTCCCTTCAGAAACGGAGTTAAATGCCAGGCACTGTTTCTTTTACAATCAAGACTTCTTTTCAGGTAAACGCCCTCACATTTCAGCTCAAACGAAGCTACATCGTTCATGAAGCTCACACGTTTCTTGCTCTTATTTGAAAAGCATTGGATGTTACAGGAACTGTGGTTTGTAGGAGTTTCAGAAGCAGAGTTGAAGTAGATATGGTCCGTGTGTGTAGGAAACATGGATCTATTGTTCTGAGCACACTCACGTTTCCCGCCTTATTAGAGACTCTAGAAAGCAAGAGCGTGCGTCTTGCTCTAAAGCAGAGTGTGTTTCATGGATGAGAACTGTGCTGTGTGTTTCCCTTCAGAAACGGAGTTAAATGCCAGGCACTGTGTCTTTTACAATCAAGAGTTCGTTTCGGGTATAAGAACTCACTTTCAGCTCAAACGAAGCTACATCGTTCATGAAGCTCACACGTTTCTTGCTCTTATTTGAAAAGCATTGGATGTTGGAGGAACTGTGGTTTGTATCAGTTTCAGAAGCAGAGTTCAACTAGATATGGTCCGTGTGTGTAGGAAACACGGTTCTTTTGTTCTGTGCCCACTCACGTTTCCCGCCTTATTAGAGACTCTAGAAAGCAAGAGCGTGCATCTTGCTCTAAACAGAGTGTGTTTCATGGATGAGAACTGTGCTGTGTCTTTCCCTTCAGAAATGGAGTTAAATTCCAGGTTCTTTTTCTTTTACAATCAAGACTTCGTTTCAGGTAAACGCACTCACTATCATCTCAAATGAAGCTACATCGTTCACGAAGCTCACACGTTTCTCGCTCTTAACTGAAAATCATTGGATGTTAGAGGCCCTGTGGTTTGTATCAGTTTCTGAAGCAGAGTTGAACTAGATATGGTCCCTGTGTGAAGGAAATACGGTTCTTTTGTTCTGAGCACACTCACGTTTCCCGCCTTATTCGAGACTCTAGAAAGCAAGAGCGTGCTTCTGGCTCTAAAGCAGAGTGTGTTTCATGGATGAGCACTATGCTGTGTGTTTCCCTTCAGAAACAGAGTTAAATGACAGGCTCTGTGTCTTCCTACAAACAAGACTTCGTTTCAGGTAAACGCTGTCACTTTTCAGCTCAAACCAAGCTACATCGTTCAGGAAGCTCACAAGTTTCTCGCTCTTAACTGAAAAGCATTGGATGTTAGAGGACCTGTGGTTTGTATCAGTTTCAGAAGCAGAGTTGAACTAGATATGGTCTGTGTGTGTAGGAAACATGGATCTATTGTTCTGAGCACACTCACGTTTCCCGCCTTATTAGAGACTCTAGAAAGCAAGAGCGTGCTTCTTGCTCTAAAGCAGAGTTTGTTTCATGGATGAGAACTGTGCTGTGTGTTTCCCTTCAGAAACGGAGTTAAATGCCAGGCACTGTTTCTTTTACAATCAAGACTTCTTTTCAGGTAAACGCCCTCACATTTCAGCTCAAACGAAGCTACATCGTTCAAGAAGCTCACACGTTTCTTGCTCTTATTTGAAAAGCATTGGATGTTAGAGGACCTGTGGTTTGTATCAGTTTCAGAAGCAGAGTTCAACTAGATATGGTCCGTGTGTGTAGGAAACATGGATCGTTTTCTGAGCCCACTCACGTTTCCTGTCTTATTATAGACTCTAGAAAGCAAGAGCATGCTTCTTGCTCTACAGCAGAGTGTGTTCCATGGATGAGAACTGTGCTGTGTGTTTCCCTTCAGAAACGGAGTTAAATGCCAGGTTCTTTGTCTTTTACAATCAAGACTTCGTTTCGGGTAAACGCACTCACTATCATCTCAAACGAAGCTACATAGTTCACAAAGTCCTCACGTTTTTCGCTCTTAACTGAAAAGCATTGGATGTTAGAGGCCCTGTGGTTTGTATCAGTTTCAGAAGCAGAGTTGAACTAGATATGGTCAATGTGTGTAGGAAACACGGTTCTTTTGTTCTGAGCACACTCACGTTTTCAGCCTTATTCGAGACTCTAGAAAGCAAGAGCGTGCTTCTGGCTCTAAAGCAGAGTGTTTTTCATGGATGAGCACTGTGCTGTGTGTTTCCCTTCAGAAACGGAGTTAAATGCCAAGCACTGTGTCTTTTACAATCAAGACTTCATTTCGGGTATAAGAACTCACTTTCAGCTCAAACAAAGCTACATTGTTCACGAAGCTCACACGTTTCTCGCTCTTAACTGAAAAGCATTGGATGTTAGAGGACCTGTGGTTTGTATCAGTTTCAGAAGCAGAGTTGAACTAGATATGGTCCGTGTGTGTAGGAAACATGGATCTATTGTTCTGAGCACACTCACATTTTCCGGCTTATTAGAGACTCTAGAAAGCAGTAGCGTGCTTCTGGCTCTAAAGCAGAGTGTGTTTCATGGATGAGCCCTGTGCTGTGTGTTTCCCTTCAGAAACGGAGTTAAATGCCAGGCTCTGTGTCTTCCCACAAACAAGACTTCGTTTTAGGTATACGCTGACACTTTTCAGCTCAAACAAAGCTACATCATTCAGGAAGCTCACACGTTTCTCGCTCTTAACTGAAAAGCATTGGATGTTAGAGGACCTGTGGTTTGTATCAGGTTAAGAAGCAGAGTTGAACTAGATATGGCC
The DNA here is from genome assembly GCA_949786405.1 of Onychomys arenicola. Classification (NCBI taxonomy): domain Eukaryota; kingdom Metazoa; phylum Chordata; class Mammalia; order Rodentia; family Cricetidae; genus Onychomys; species Onychomys arenicola. The sequence continues at coordinate 2,378,732 of CATKUM010000045.1, forward strand.
CGTGTGTGTAGGAAACATGGATCTATTGTTCTGAGCACACTCACGTTTCCTGTCTTATTAGAGACTCTAGAAAGCAATAGCATGCTTCTTGCTCTAGAGCAGAGTGTGTTTCATGGATGAGAACTGTGCTGTGTGTTTCCCTTCAGAAACGGAGTTAAATGCCAGGTTCTTTGTCTTTTACAATCAAGACTTCGTTTCGGGTAAACGCACTCACTATCACCTCAAACGAAGCTACATAGTTCACGAAGCTCTCACGTTTTTCGCTCTTAACTGAAAAGCATTGGATGTTAGAGGCCCTGTGGTTTGTATCAGTTTCTGAAGCAGAGTTGAACTAGATATGGTCCGTGTGTGTAGGAAACACGGTTCTTTTGTTCTGAGCACACTCACGTTTCCCGCCTTATTCGAGACTCTAGAAAGCAAAAGCGTGCTTCTGGCTCTAAAGCAGAGTGTGTTTCATGGATGAGCACTGTGCTGTGTGTTTTCCTTCAGAAACGGAGTTAAATGCCAGGCTCTGTGTCTTCCTACAAACAAGACTTCGTTTCAGGTAAACGCTGTCACTTTTCAGCTCAAACAAAGCTACATCGTTCAGGAAGCTCACACGTTTCTCGCTCTTAACTGAAAAGCATTGGATGTTAGAGGACCTGTGGTTTGTATCAGTTTCAGAAGCAGAGTTGAACTAGATATGGTCCGTGTGTGTAGGAAACATGGATCTATTGTTCTGAGCACACTCACGTTTCCCGCCTTATTAGAGACTCTAGAAAGCAAGAGCGTGCTTCTTGCTCTAAAGCAGACTGTGTTTCATGGATGAGACTCTGCTGTGTGTTTCCCTTCAGAAACGGAGTTAAATGCCAGGCACTGTTTCTTTTACAATCAAGACTTCTTTTCAGGTAAACGCCCTCACATTTCAGCTCAAAGGAAGCTACATCGTTCATGAAGCTCACACGTTTCTTGCTCTTATTTGAAAAGCATTGGATGTTACAGGAACTGTGGTTTGTATCAGTTTTAGAAGCAGAGTTGAACTAGATATGGTCCGTGTGTGTAGGAAACATGGATCGTTTGTTCTGAGCCCTCTAACGTTTCCTGCCTTATTATAGACTCTAGAAAGCAAGAGCATGCTTCTTGTTCTAAAGCAGAGTGTGTTTCATGGATGAGAACTGTGCTGTGTGTTTCCCTTCAGAAACGGAGTTAAATGCCAGGTTCTTTTTCTTTTACAATCAAGACTTCGTTTCAGGTAAACGCACTCACTATCATCTCAAATGAAGCTACATCGTTCACAAAGCTCACACGTTTCTCGCTCTTAACTGAAAATCATTGGATGTTAGAGGCCCTGTGGTTTGTATCAGTTTCTGAAGCAGAGTTGAACTAGATATGGTCCCTGTGTGAAGGAAATAGGGTTCTTTTGTTCTGAGCACACTCACGTTTCCCGCCTTATTCGAGACTCTAGAAAGCAAGAGCGTGCTTCTGGCTCTAAAGCAGAGTGTGTTTCATGGATGAGCACTATGCTGTGTGTTTCCCTTCAGAAACAGAGTTAAATGACAGGCTCTGTGTCTTCCTACAAACAAGACTTCGTTTCAGGTAAACGCTGTCACTTTTCAGCTCAAACCAAGCTACATCGTTCAGGAAGCTCACAAGTTTCTCGCTCTTAACTGAAAAGCATTGGATGTTAGAGGACCTGTGGTTTGTATCAGTTTCAGAAGCAGAGTTGAACTAGATATGGTCCGTGTGTGTAGGAAACATGGATCGTTTGTTCTGAGCCCACTCACGTTTCCTGTCTTATTAGAGACTCTAGAAAGCAGTAGCATGCTTCTTGCTCTACAGCAGAGTGTGTTTCATGGATGAGCCCTGTGCTGTGTGTTTCCCTTCAGAAACGGAGTTAAATGCCAGGTTCTTTGTCTTTTACAATCAAGACTTCGTTTCGGGTAAACGCACTCACTATCATCTCAAACGAAGCTACATAGTTCACGAAGCTCTCACGTTTTTCGCTCTTAACTGAAAAGCATTGGATGTTAGAGGCCCTGTGGTTTGTATCAGTTTCTGAAGCAGAGTTGAACTAGATATGGTCCGTGTGTGTAGGAAACACGGTTATTTTGTTCTGAGCACACTCACGTTTCCCGCCTTATTCGAGACTCTAGAAAGCAAGAGCGTGCTTCTGGCTCTAAAGCAGAGTGTGTTTCATGGATGAGCACTGTGCTGTGTGTTTCCCTTCAGAAACGGAGTTAAATGCCAGGCTCTGTGTCTTCCTACAAACAAGACTTCGTTTCAGGTAAACGCTGTCACTTTTCAGCTCAAACAAAGCTACATCGTTCAGGAAGCTCACACGTTTCTCGCTCTTAACTGAAAAGCATTGGATGTTAGAGGACCTGTGGTTTGTATCAGTTTCAGAAGCAGAGTTGAACTAGATATGGTCCGTGTGTGTAGGAAACATGGATATATTGTTCTGAGCACACTCACGTTTCCCTCCTTATTAGAGACTATAGAAAGCAAGAGCCTGCTTCTTGCTCTAAAGCAGAGTGTGTTTCATGGATGAGAACTGTGCTGTGTGTTTCCCTTCAGAAACGGAGTTAAATGCCAGGCACTGTGTCTTTTACAATCAAGACTTCATTTCGGGTATAAGACCTCACTTTCAGCTCAAACGAAGCTACATCTTTCACGAAGCTCACACGTTTCTCGCTCTTAACTGAAAAGCACTGGATGTTAGAGGACCAGTGGGTTGTATCAGTTTCAGAAGCAGAGTTGAACTAGATATGGTCCGTGTGTGTAGGAAACACGGTTCTTTTGTTCTGAGCACACTCACGTTTCCAGCCTTATTAGAGACTCCAGAAAGCAAGAGCGTGCTTCTGGCTCTAAAGCAGAGTGTGTTTCATGGATGAGCACTGTGCTGTGTGTTTCCCTTCAGAAACGGAGTTAAATGCCAGGCTCTGTGTCTTCCTACAAACAAGACTTCGTTTTAGGTATACGCTGTCACTTTTCAGCTCAAACAAAGCTACATCGTTCAGGAAGCTCACACGTTTCTCGCTCTTAACTGAAAAGCATTGGATGTTAGAGGCCCTGTGGTTTGTATCAGTTTCAGAAGCAGAGTTGAACTAGATATGGTCAATGTGTGTAGGAAACACGGTTCTTTTGTTCTGAGCACACTCACGTTTTCAGCCTTATTCGAGACTCTAGAAAGCAAGAGCGTGCTTCTGGCTCTAAAGCAGAGTGTTTTTCATGGATGAGCACTGTGCTGTGTGTTTCCCTTCAGAAACGGAGTTAAATGCCAAGCACTGTGTCTTTTACAATCAAGACTTCATTTCGGGTATAAGAACTCACTTTCAGCTCAAACGAAGCTACATTGTTCACGAAGCTCACACGTTTCTCGCTCTTAACTGAAAAGCATTGGATGTTAGAGGCCCTGTGGTTTGTATCAGTTTCTGAAGCAGAGTTGAACTAGATATGGTCCGTGTGTGTAGGAAACACGGTTCTTTTGTTCTGAGCACACTCACGTTTCCCGCCTTATTCGAGACTCTAGAAAGCAGTAGCGTGCTTCTGGCTCTAAAGCAGAGTGTGTTTCATGGATGAGCCCTGTGCTGTGTGTTTCCCTTCAGAAACGGAGTTAAATGCCAGGCTCTGTGTCTTCCTACAAACAAGACTTCGTTTTAGGTATACGCTGACACTTTTCAGCTCAAACAAAGCTACATCGTTCAGGAAGCTCACACGTTTCTCGCTCTTAACTGAAAAGCATTGGATGTTAAAGGACCTGTGGTTTGTGTCAGTTTCAGAAGCAGAGTTGAACTAGATATGATCAATGAGTGTAGGAAACACGGTTCTTTTGTTCTGAGCTCACTCACGTTTCCCGCCTTTTTAGAGACTCTAGAAAGCAAGAGCGTGCTTCTTGCTCTAAAGCAGAGTCTGTTTCATGGAGGGGAACTGTGCTGTGTGTTTCCCTTCAGAAACGGAGTTAAATGCCAGGCACTGTTTCTTTTACAATCAAGACTTCTTTTCAGGTAAACGCCCTCACATTTCAGCTCAAACGAAGCTACATCGTTCATGAAGCTCACACGTTTCTTGCTCTTATTTGAAAAGCATTGGATGTTACAGGAACTGTGGTTTGTAGCAGTTTCAGAAGCAGAGTTGAAGTAGATATGGTCCGTGTGTGTAGGAAACATGGATCTATTGTTCTGAGCACACTCACGTTTCCCGCCTTATTAGAGACTCTAGAAAGCAAGAGCGTGCGTCTTGCTCTAAAGCAGAGTGTGTTTCATGGATGAGAACTGTGCTGTGTGTTTCCCTTCAGAAACGGAGTTAAATGCCAGGCACTGTGTCTTTTACAATCAAGACTTCGTTTCGGGTATAAGAACTCACTTTCAGCTCAAACGAAGCTACATCGTTCATGAAGCTCACACGTTTCTTGCTCTTATTTGAAAAGCATTGGATGTTGGAGGAACTGTGGTTTGTATCAGTTTCAGAAGCAGAGTTCAACTAGATATGGTCCGTGTGTGTAGGAAACACGGTTCTTTTGTTCTGTGCCCACTCACGTTTCCCGCCTTATTAGAGACTCTAGAAAGCAAGAGCGTGCATCTTGCTCTAAACAGAGTGTGTTTCATGGATGAGAACTGTGCTGTGTGTTTCCCTTCAGAAACGGAGTTAAATGCCAGGTTCTTTTTCTTTTACAATCAAGACTTCGTTTCAGGTAAACGCACTCACTATCATCTCAAATGAAGCTACATCGTTCACAAAGCTCACACGTTTCTCGCTCTTAACTGAAAATCATTGGATGTTAGAGGCCCTGTGGTTTGTATCAGTTTCTGAAGCAGAGTTGAACTAGATATGGTCCCTGTGTGAAGGAAATACGGTTCTTTTGTTCTGAGCACACTCACGTTTCCCGCCTTATTCGAGACTCTAGAAAGCAAGAGCGTGCTTCTGGCTCTAAAGCAGAGTGTGTTTCATGGATGAGCACTATGCTGTGTGTTTCCCTTCATAAACAGAGTTAAATGACAGGCTCTGTGTCTTCCTACAAACAAGACTTCGTTTCAGGTAAACGCTGTCACTTTTCAGGTCAAACCAAGCTACATCGTTCAGGAAGCTCACAAGTTTCTCGCTCTTAACTGAAAAGCATTGGATGTTAGAGGACCTGTGGTTTGTATCAGTTTCAGAAGCAGAGTTGAACTAGATATGGTCCGTGTGTGTAGGAAACATGGATCGTTTGTTCTGAGCCCACTCACGTTTCCTGTCTTATTAGAGACTCTAGAAAGCAATAGCATGCTTCTTGCTCTACAGCAGAGTGTGTTTCATGGATGAGAACTGTGCTGTGTGTTTCCCTTCAGAAACGGAGTTAAATGCCAGGTTCTTTGTCTTTTACAATCAAGACTTCGTTTCGGGTAAACGCACTCACTATCATCTCAAACGAAGCTACATAGTTCACGAAGCTCTCACGTTTTTCGCTCTTAACTGAAAAGCATTGGATGTTAGAGGCCCTGTGGTTTGTATCAGTTTCTGAAGCAGAGTTGAACTAGATATGGTCCGTGTGTGTAGGAAACACGGTTATTTTGTTCTGAGCACACTCACGTTTCCCGCCTTATTCTAGACTCTAGAAATCAAGAGCATGCTTCTTGCTCTACAGCAGAGTGTGTTTCATGGATGAGCACTGCGCTGTGTGTTTCCCTTCAGAAACGGAGTTAAATGCCAGGCTCTGTGTCTTCCTACAAACAAGACTTCGTTTCAGGTAAACACTGTCTCTTTTCAGCTCAAACAAAGCTACATCGTTCAGGAAGCTCACACGTTTCTCGCTCTTAACTGAAAAGCATTGGATGTTAGAGGACCTGTGGTTTGTATCAGTTTCATAAGCAGAGTTGAACTAGATATGGTCCGTGTGTGTAGGAAACATGGATCTATTGTTCTGAGCACACTCACGTTTCCCGCCTTATTAGAGACTCTAGAAAGCAAGAGCGTGCTTCTTGTTCTAAAGCAGAGTGTGTTTCATGGATGAGAACTGTGCTGTGTGTTTCCCTTCAGAAACGGAGTTAAATGCCAGGTTCTTTGTCTTTTAAAATCAAGACTTCGTTTCGGGTAAACGCACTCACTATCATCTCAAATGAAGCTACATCGTTCACGAAGCTCACACGTTTCTCGCTCTTAACTGAAAAGCATTGCATGTTAGAGAAACTGTGGTTTGTATCAGTTTCAGAAGCAGAGTTGAACTAGATATGGTCCGTGTGTGTAGGAAACATGGATCGTTTGTTCTGAGCCCACTCACGTTTCCTGCCTTATTATAGACTCTAGAAAGCAAGAGCATGCTTCTTGCTCTACAGCAGAGTGTGTTTCATGGATGAGAACTGTGCTGTGTGTTTCCCTTCAGAAACGGAGTTAAATGCCAGGTTCATTGTCTTTTACAATCAAGACTTTGTTTCGGGTAAACGCACTCACTATCACCTCAAACAAAGCTACATAGTTCACGAAGCTCTCACGTTTTTCGCTCATAACTGAAAAGCATTGGATGTTAGAGGCCCTGTGGTTTGTATCAGTTTCAGAAGCAGAGTTGAACTACATATGTTCAATGTGTGTAGGAAACACGATTCTTTTGTTCTGAGCACACTCACGTTTCCCGCCTTATTAGAGACTCTAGAAAGCAAGAGCATGCTTCTTGTTCTAAAGCAGAGTGTGTTTCATGGATGAGAACTGTGCTGTGTGTTTCCCTTCAGAAACGGAGTTAAATGCCAGGTTCTTTGTCTTTTACAATCAAGACTTCGTTTCGGGTAAACGCACTCACTATCATCTCAAATGAAGCTACATCGTTCACGAAGCTCACACGTTTCTCGCTCTTAACTGAAAAGCATTGCATGTTAGAGAAACTGTGGTTTGTATCAGTTTCAGAAGCAGAGTTGAACTAGATATGGCCCGTGTGTGTAGGAAACATGGATCTATTGTTCTGAGCACACTCACGTTTCCCGCCTAATTAGATACTCTAGAAAGGACTAGCGTGCTTCTTGCTCTAAAGCAGAGTGTGTTTCATGGATGAGAACTGTGCTGTGTGTTTCCCTTCAGAAACGGAGTTAAATGCCAGGCACTGTGTCTTTTACAATCAAGACTTCATTTCGGGTATAAGAACTCACTTTCAGCTCAAACGAAGCTACATCGTTCACGAGGCTCACATGTTTCTCGCTCTTAACTGAAAAGCATTGGATGTTAGAGGACCAGTGGTTTGTATCAGTTTCAGAAGCAGAGTTGAACTAGGTATGGTCCGTGTGTGTAGGAAACACGGTTCTTTTGTTCTGTGCCCACTCACGTTTCCCGCCTTATTAGAGACTCTAGAAAGCAAGAGCGTGCATCTTGCTCTAAACAGAGTGTGTTTCATGGATGAGAACTGTGCTGTGTGTTTCCCTTCAGAAACGGAGTTAAATGCCAGGTTCTTTTTCTTTTACAATCAAGACTTCGTTTCAGGTAATCGCATCACTATCATCTCAAATGAAGCTACATCGTTCAAGAAGCTCACACGTTTCTCACTCTTAACTGAAAATCATTGGATGTTAGAGGCCCTGTGGTTTGTATCAGTTTGTGAAGCAGAGTTTAACTAGATATGGTCCGTGTGTGTAGGAAACACGGTTCTTTTGTTCTGAGCACACTCACGTTTCCCGCCTTATTCGAGACTCTAGAAAGCAAGAGCGTGCTTCTGGCTCTAAAGCAGAGTGTGTTTCATGGATGAGCACTATGCTGTGTGTTTCCCTTCAGAAACAGAGTTAAAAGACAGGCTCTGTGTCTTCCTACAAACAAGACTTCGTTTCAGGTAAACGCTGACACTTTTCAGCTCAAACCAAGCTACATCGTTCAGGAAGCTCACAAGTTTCTCGCTCTTAACTGAAAAGCATTGGATGTTAGAGGACCTGTGGTTTGTATCAGGTTCAGAAGCAGAGTTGAACTAGATATGGTCCGTGTGTGTAGGAAACACGGTTCTTTTGTTCTGAGCACACTCACGTTTCCCGCCTTATTCGAGACTCTAGAAAGCAAGAGCGTGCTTCTGGCTCTAAAGCAGAGTGTGTTTCATGGATGAGCACTGTGCTGTGTGTTTCCCTTCAGAAACGGAGTTAAATGCCAGGCTCTGTGTCTTCCTACAAACAAGACTTCGTTTCAGGTAAACGCTGTCACTTTTCAGCTCAAACAAAGCTACATCGTTCAGGAAGCTCACACGTTTCTCGCTCTTAACTGAAAAGCATTGGATGTTAGAGAAACTGTGGTTTGTATCAGTTTCAGAAGCAGAGTTGAACTAGATATGGCCCGTGTGTGTAGGAAACATGGATCTATTGTTCTGAGCACACTCACGTTTCCTGTCTTATTAGAGATTCTAGAAAGCAATAGCATGCTTCTTGCTCTAGAGCAGAGTGTGTTTCATGGATGAGAACTGTGCTGTGTGTTTCCCTTCAGAAACGGAGTTAAATGCCAGGTTCTTTGTCTTTTACAATCAAGACTTCGTTTCGGGTAAACGCACTCACTATCATCTCAAACGAAGCTACATAGTTCACGAAGCTCTCACGTTTTTCACTCTTAACTGAAAAGCATTGGATGTTAGAGGCCCTGTGGTTTGTATCAGTTTCTGAAGCAGAGTTGAACTAGATATGGTCCGTGTGTGTAGGAAACACGGTTATTTTGTTCTGAGCACACTCACGTTTCCCGCCTTATTCGAGACTCTAGAAAGCAAGAGCGTGCTTCTGGCTCTAAAGCAGAGTGTGTTTCATGGATGAGCACTGTGCTGTGTGTTTCCCTTCAGAAACGGAGTTAAATGCCAGGCTCTGTGTCTTCCTACAAACAAGACTTCGTTTCAGGTAAACGCTGTCACTTTTCAGCTCAAACAAAGCTACATCGTTCAGGAAGCTCACACGTTTCTCGCTCTTAACTGAAAAGCATTGGATGTTAGAGGACCTGTGGTTTGTATCAGTTTCAGAAGCAGAGTTGAACTAGATATGGTCCGTGTGTGTAGGAAACATGGATCTATTGTTCTGAGCACACTCACGTTTCCCGCCTTATTAGAGACTCTAGAAAGCAAGAGCGTGCTTCTTGCTCTAAAGCAGACTGTGTTTCATGGATGAGACTCTGCTGTGTGTTTCCCTTCAGAAACGGAGTTAAATGCCAGGCACTGTTTCTTTTACAATCAAGACTTCTTTTCAGGTAAACGCCCTCACATTTCAGCTCAAAGGAAGCTACATCGTTCATGAAGCTCACACGTTTCTTGCTCTTATTTGAAAAGCATTGGATGTTACAGGAACTGTGGTTTGTATCAGTTTTAGAAGCAGAGTTGAACTAGATATGGTCCGTGTGTGTAGGAAACATGGATCGTTTGTTCTGAGCCCTCTCACGTTTCCTGCCTTATTATAGACTCTAGAAAGCAAGAGCATGCTTCTTGCTCTACAGCAGAGTGTGTTTCATGGATGAGAACTGTGCTGTGAGTTTCCTTTCAGAAACGGAGTTAAATGCCAGGTTCATTGTCTTTTACAATCAAGACTTTGTTTCGGGTAAACGCACTCACTATCACCTCAAACAAAGCTACATAGTTCACGAAGCTCTCACGTTTTTCGCTCTTAACTGAAAAGCATTGGATATTAGAGGCCCTGTGGTTTGTATCAGTTTCAGAAGCAGAGTTGAACTACATATGGTCAATGTGTGTAGGAAACACGGTTCTTTTGTTCTGAGCACACTCACGTTTCCCGCCTTATTAGAGACTCTAGAAAGCAAGAGCATGCTTCTTGTTCTAAAGCAGAGTGTGTTTCATGGATGAGAACTGTGCTGTGTGTTTCCCTTCAGAAACGGAGTTAAATGCCAGGTTCTTTTTCTTTTACAATCAAGACTTCGTTTCAGGTAAACGCACTCACTATCATCTCAAATGAAGCTACATCGTTCACGAAGCTCACACATTTCTCGCTCTTAACTGAAAATCATTGGATGTTAGAGGCCCTGTGGTTTGTATCAGTTTCTGAAGCAGAGTTGAACTAGATATGGTCCCTGTGTGAAGGAAATACGGTTCTTTTGTTCTGAGCACACTCACGTTTCCCGCCTTATTCGAGACTCTAGAAAGCAAGAGCGTGCTTCTGGCTCTAAAGCAGAGTGTGTTTCATGGATGAGCACTATGCTGTGTGTTTCCCTTCATAAACAGAGTTAAATGACAGGCTCTGTGTCTTCCTACAAACAAGACTTCGTTTCAGGTAAACGCTGTCACTTTTCAGCTCTAACCAAGCTACATCATTCAGGAAGCTCACAAGTTTCTCGCTCTTAACTGAAAAGCATTGGATGTTAGAGGACCTGTGGTTTGTATCAGTTTCAGAAGCAGAGTTGAACTAGATAAGGTCCGTGTGTGTAGGAAACATGGATCGTTTGTTCTGAGCCCACTCACGTTTCCTGTCTTATTAGAGACTCTAGAAAGCAATAGCATGCTTCTTGCTCTACAGCAGAGTGTGTTTCATGGATGAGAACTGTGCTGTGTGTTTCCCTTCAGAAACGGAGTTAAATGCCAGGTTCTTTGTCTTTTACAATCAAGACTTCGTTTCGGGTAAACGCACTCACTATCATCTCAAACGAAGCTACATAGTTCACGAAGCTCTCACGTTTTTCGCTCTTAACTGAAAAGCATTGGATGTTAGAGGCCCTGTGGTTTGTATCAGTTTCTGAAGCAGAGTTGAACTAGATATGGTCCGTGTGTGTAGGAAACACGGTTATTTTGTTCTGAGCACACTCACGTTTCCCGCCTTATTCGAGACTCTAGAAAGCAAGAGCGTGCTTCTGGCTCTAAAGCAGAGTGTGTTTCATGGATGAGCACTGTGCTGTGTGTTTCCCTTCAGAAACGGAGTTAAATGCCAGGCTCTGTGTCTTCCTACAAACAAGACTTCGTTTCAGGTAAACGCTGTCACTTTTCAGCTCAAACAAAGCTACATCGTTCAGGAAGCTCACACGTTTCTCGCTCTTAACTGAAAAGCATTGGATGTTAGAGGACCTGTGGTTTGTATCAGTTTCAGAAGCAGAGTTGAACTAGATATGGTCCGTGTGTGTAGGAAACATGGATCTATTGTTCTGAGCACACTCACGTTTCCCGCCTTATTAGAGACTCTAGAAAGCAAGAGCGTGCTTCTTGCTCTAAAGCAGACTGTGTTTCATGGATGAGACTCTGCTGTGTGTTTCCCTTCAGAAATGGAGTTAAATGCCAGGCACTGTTTCTTTTACAATCAAGACTTCTTTTCAGGTAAACGCCCTCACATTTCAGCTCAAAGGAAGCTACATCGTTCATGAAGCTCACACGTTTCTTGCTCTTATTTGAAAAGCATTGGATGTTACAGGAACTGTGGTTTGTATCAGTTTTAGAAGCAGAGTTGAACTAGGTATGGTCCGTGTGTGTAGGAAACACGGTTCTTTTGTTCTGTGCCCACTCACGTTTCCCGCCTTATTAGAGACTCTAGAAAGCAAGAGCGTGCATCTTGCTCTAAACAGAGTGTGTTTCATGGATGAGAACTGTGCTGTGTGTTTCCCTTCAGAAACGGAGTTAAATGCCAGGTTCTTTTTCTTTTACAATCAAGACTTCGTTTCAGGTAAACGCATCACTATCATCTCAAATGAAGCTACATCGTTCAAGAAGCTCACACGTTTCTCGCTCTTAACTGAAAATCATTGGATGTTAGAGGCCCTGTGGTTTGTATCAGTTTCTGAAGCAGAGTTTAACTAGATATGGTCCGTGTGTGTAGGAAACACGGTTCTTTTGTTCTGAGCACACTCACGTTTCCCGCCTTATTCGAGACTCTAGAAAGCAAGAGCGTGCTTCTGGCTCTAAAGGAGAGTGTGTTTCATGGATGAGCACTATGCTGTGTGTTTCCCTTCAGAAACAGAGTTAAAAGACAGGCTCTGTGTCTTCCTACAAACAAGACTTCGTTTCAGGTAAACGCTGTCACTTTTCAGCTCAAACCAAGCTACATTGTTCAGGAAGCTCACAAGTTTCTCGCTCTTAACTGAAAAGCATTGGATGTTAGAGGACCTGTGGTTTGTATCAGGTTCAGAAGCAGAGTTGAACTAGATATGGTCCCTGTGTGTAGGAAACACGGTTCTTTTGCTCTGAGCACACTCACGTTTCCCGCCTTATTCGAGACTCTAGAAAGCAAGAGAGTGCTTCTGGCTCTAAAGCAGAGTGTGTTTCATGGATTAGCACTGTGCTGTGTGTTTCCCTTCAGAAACGGAGTTAAATGCCAGGCTCTGTGTCTTCCTACAAACAAGACTTCGTTTCAGGTAAACGCTGTCACTTTTCAGCTCAAACAAAGCTACATCGTTCAGGAAGCTCACACGTTTCTCGCTCTTAACTGAAAAGCATTGGATGTTAGAGAAACTGTGGTTTGTATCAGTTTGAGAAGCAGAGTTGAACTAGATATGGCCCGTGTGTGTAGGAAACATGGATCTATTGTTCTGAGCACACTCACGTTTCCTGTCTTATTAGAGACTCTAGAAAGCAATAGCATGCTTCTTGCTCTAGAGCAGAGTGTGTTTCATGGATGAGAACTGTGCTGTGTGTTTCCCTTCAGAAACGGAGTTAAATGCCAGGTTCTTTGTCTTTTACAATCAAGACTTCGTTTCGGGTAAACGCACTCACTATCATCTCAAACGAAGCTACATAGTTCACGAAGCTCTCACGTTTTTCGCTCTTAACTGAAAAGCATTGGATGTTAGAGGCCCTGTGGTTTGTATCAGTTTCTGAAGCAGAGTTGAACTAGATATGGTCCGTGTGTGTAGGAAACACGGTTATTTTGTTCTGAGCACACTCACGTTTCCCGCCTTATTCGAGACTCTAGAAAGCAAGAGCGTGCTTCTGGCTCTAAAGCAGAGTGTGTTTCATGGATGAGCACTGTGCTGTGTGTTTCCCTTCAGAAACGGAGTTAAATGCCAGGCTCTGTGTCTTCCTACAAACAAGACTTCGTTTCAGGTAAACGCTGTCACTTTTCAGCTCAAACAAATCTACATCGTTCAGGAAGCTCACACGTTTCTCGCTCTTAACTGAAAAGCATTGGATGTTAGAGGACCTGTGGTTTGTATCAGTTTCTGAAGCAGAGTTGAACTAGATATGGTCCGTGTGTGTAGGAAACACGGTTATTTTGTTCTGAGCACACTCACGTTTCCCGCCTTATTCGAGACTCTAGAAAGCAAGAGCGTGCTTCTGGCTCTAAAGCAGAGTGTGTTTCATGGATGAGCACTGTGCTGTGTGTTTCCCTTCAGAAACGGAGTTAAATGCCAGGCTCTGTGTCTTCCTACAAACAAGACTTCGTTTCAGGTAAACGCTGTCACTTTTCAGCTCAAACAAAGCTACATCGTTCAGGAAGCTCACACGTTTCTCGCTCTTAACTGAAAAGCATTGGATGTTAGAGGACCTGTGGTTTGTATCAGTTTCAGAAGCAGAGTTGAACTAGATATGGTCCGTGTGTGTAGGAAACATGGATCTATTGTTCTGAGCACACTCACGTTTCCCGCCTTATTAGAGACTCTAGAAAGCAAGAGCGTGCTTCTTGCTCTAAAGCAGACTGTGTTTCATGGATGAGACTCTGCTGTGTGTTTCCCTTCAGAAATGGAGTTAAATGCCAGGCACTGTTTCTTTTACAATCAAGACTTCTTTTCAGGTAAACGCCCTCACATTTCAGCTCAAAGGAAGCTACATCGTTCATGAAGCTCACACGTTTCTTGCTCTTATTTGAAAAGCATTGGATGTTACAGGAACTGTGGTTTGTATCAGTTTTAGAAGCAGAGTTGAATTAGATATGGTCCGTGTGTGTAGGAAACATGGATCGTTTGTTCTGAGCCCACTCACGTTTCCTGCCTTATTATAGACTCTAGAAAGCAAGAGCATGCTTCTTGCTCTACAGCAGAGTGTGTTTCATGGATGAGAACTGTGCTGTGTGTTTCCCTTCAGAAACGGAGTTAAATGCCAGGTTCTTTGTCTTTTACAATCAAGACTTCGTTTCGGGTAAACGCACTCACTATCATCTCAAATGAAGCTACATCGTTCACGAAGCTCACACGTTTCTCGCTCTTAACTGAAAAGCATTGCATGTTAGAGAAAATGTGGTTTGTATCAGTTTCAGAAGCAGAGTTGAACTAGATATGGCCCGTGTGTGTAGGAAACATGGATCTATTGTTCTGAGCACACTCACGTTTCCCGCCTAATTAGATACTCTAGAAAGGAAGAGCGTGCTTCTTGCTCTAAAGCAGAGTGTGTTTCATGGATGAGAACTGTGCTGTGTGTTTCCCTTCAGAAACGGAGTTAAATGCCAGGCACTGTGTCTTTTACAATCAAGACTTCATTTCGGGTATAAGAACTCACTTTCAGCTCAAACGAAGCTACATCGTTCACGAGGCTCACATGTTTCTCGCTCTTCACTGAAAAGCATTGGATGTTAGAGGACCAGTGGTTTGTATCAGTTTCAGAAGCAGAGTTGAACTAGGTATGGTCCGTGTGTGTAGGAAACACGGTTCTTTTGTTCTGTGCCCACTCACGTTTCCCGCCTTATTAGAGACTCTAGAAAGCAAGAGCGTGCATCTTGCTCTAAACAGAGTGTGTTTCATGGATGAGAACTGTGCTGTGTGTTTCCCTTCAGAAACGGAGTTAAATGCCAGGTTCTTTTTCTTTTACAATCAAGACTTCGTTTCAGGTAAACGCATCACTATCATCTCAAATGAAGCTACATCGTTCAAGGAGCTCACACGTTTCTCGCTCTTAACTGAAAATCATTGGATGTTAGAGGCCCTGTGGTTTGTATCAGTTTCTGAAGCAGAGTTTAACTAGATATGGTCCGTGTGTGTAGGAAACACGGTTCTTTTGTTCTGAGCACACTCACGTTTCCCGCCTTATTCGAGACTCTAGAAAGCAAGAGCGTGCTTCTGGCTCTAAAGGAGAGTGTGTTTCATGGATGAGCACTATGCTGTGTGTTTCCCTTCAGAAACAGAGTTAAAAGACAGGCTCTGTGTCTTCCTACAAACAAGACTTCGTTTCAGGTAAACGCTGTCACTTTTCAGCTCAAACCAAGCTACATTGTTCAGGAAGCTCACAAGTTTCTCGCTCTTAACTGAAAAGCATTGGATGTTAGAGGACCTGTGGTTTGTATCAGGTTCAGAAGCAGAGTTGAACTAGATATGGTCCCTGTGTGTAGGAAACACGGTTCTTTTGCTCTGAGCACACTCACGTTTCCCGCCTTATTCGAGACTCTAGAAAGCAAGAGAGTGCTTCTGGCTCTAAAGCAGAGTGTGTTTCATGGATTAGCACTGTGCTGTGTGTTTCCCTTCAGAAACGGAGTTAAATGCCAGGCTCTGTGTCTTCCTACAAACAAGACTTCGTTTCAGGTAAACGCTGTCACTTTTCAGCTCAAACAAAGCTACATCGTTCAGGAAGCTCACACGTTTCTCGCTCTTAACTGAAAAGCATTGGATGTTAGAGAAACTGTGGTTTGTATCAGTTTGAGAAGCAGAGTTGAACTAGATATGGCCCGTGTGTGTAGGAAACATGGATCTATTGTTCTGAGCACACTCACGTTTCCTGTCTTATTAGAGACTCTAGAAAGCAATAGCATGCTTCTTGCTCTAGAGCAGAGTGTGTTTCATGGATGAGAACTGTGCTGTGTGTTTCCCTTCAGAAACGGAGTTAAATGCCAGGTTCTTTGTCTTTTACAATCAAGACTTCGTTTCGGGTAAACGCACTCACTATCATCTCAAACGAAGCTACATAGTTCACGAAGCTCTCACGTTTTTCGCTCTTAACTGAAAAGCATTGGATGTTAGAGGCCCTGTGGTTTGTATCAGTTTCTGAAGCAGAGTTGAACTAGATATGGTCCGTGTGTGTAGGAAACACGGTTATTTTGTTCTGAGCACACTCACGTTTCCCGCCTTATTCGAGACTCTAGAAAGCAAGAGCGTGCTTCTGGCTCTAAAGCAGAGTGTGTTTCATGGATGAGCACTGTGCTGTGTGTTTCCCTTCAGAAACGGAGTTAAATGCCAGGCTCTGTGTCTTCCTACAAACAAGACTTCGTTTCAGGTAAACGCTGTCACTTTTCAGCTCAAACAAATCTACATCGTTCAGGAAGCTCACACGTTTCTCGCTCTTAACTGAAAAGCATTGGATGTTAGAGGACCTGTGGTTTGTATCAGTTTCAGAAGCAGAGTTGAACTAGATATGGTCCGTGTGTGTAGGAAACATGGATCTATTGTTCTGAGCACACTCACGTTTCCCGCCTTATTAGAGACTCTAGAAAGCAAGAGCGTGCTTCTTGCTCTAAAGCAGACTGTGTTTCATGGATGAGACTCTGCTGTGTGTTTCCCTTCAGAAACGGAGTTAAATGCCAGGCACTGTTTCTTTTACAATCAAGACTTCTTTTCAGGTAAACGCCCTCACATTTCAGCTCAAAGGAAGCTACATCGTTCATGAAGCTCACACGTTTCTTGCTCTTATTTGAAAAGCATTGGATGTTACAGGAACTGTGGTTTGTATCAGTTTTAGAAGCAGAGTTGAACTAGATATGGTCCGTGTGTGTAGGAAACATGGATCGTTTGTTCTGAGCCCTCTCACGTTTCCTGCCTTATTATAGACTCTAGAAAGCAAGAGCATGCTTCTTGCTCTACAGCAGAGTGTGTTTCATGGATGAGAACTGTGCTGTGTGTTTCCCTTCAGAAACGGAGTTAAATGCCAGGTTCATTGTCTTTTACAATCAAGACTTTGTTTCGGGTAAACGCACTCACTATCACCTCAAACAAAGCTACATAGTTCACGAAGCTCTCACGTTTTTCGCTCTTAACTGAAAAGCATTGGATGTTAGAGGCCCTGTGGTTTGTATCAGTTTCAGAAGCAGAGTTGAACTACATATGGTCAATGTGTGTAGGAAACACGGTTCTTTTGTTCTGAGCACACTCACGTTTCCCGCCTTATTAGAGACTCTAGAAAGCAAGAGCATGCTTCTTGTTCTAAAGCAGAGTGTGTTTCATGGATGAGAACTGTGCTGTGTGTTTCCCTTCAGAAACGGAGTTAAATGCCAGGTTCTTTGTCTTTTACAATCAAGACTTCGTTTCGGGTAAACGCACTCACTATCATCTCAAATGAAGCTACATCATTCACGAAGCTCACACGTTTCTCGCTCTTAACTGAAAAGCATTGGATGTTAGAGGCCCTGTGGTTTGTATCAGTTTCTGAAGCAGAGTTGAACTAGATATGGTCCGTGTGTGTAGGAAACACGGTTCTTTTGTTCTGAGCACACTCACGTTTCCCGCCTTATTCGAGACTCTAGAAAACAAGAGCGTGCTTCTGGCTCTAAAGCAGAGTGTGTTTCATGGATGAGCAGTGTGCTGTGTGTTTCCCTTCAGAAATGGAGTTAAATGCCAGGCTCTGTGTCTTCCTACAAACAAGACTTCATTTCAGGTAAACGCTGTCACTTTTCAGCTCACACAAAGCTACATCGTTCAGGAAGCTCACACGTTTCTCGCTATTAACTGAAAAGCATTGCATGTTAGAGAAACTGTGGTTTGTATCAGTTTCAGAAGCAGAGTTGAACTAGATATGGCCTGTGTGTGTAGGAAACATGGATCTATTGTTCTGAGCACACTCACGTTTCCCGCCTAATTAGATACTCTAGAAAGGAAGAGCGTGCTTCTTGCTCTAAAGCAGAGTGTGTTTCATGGATGAGAACTGTGCTGTGTGTTTCCCTTCAGAAACGGAGTTAAATGCCAGGCACTGTGTCTTTTACAATCAAGACTTCATTTCGGGTATAAGAACTCACTTTCAGCTCAAACGAAGCTACATCGTTCACGAGGCTCACATGTTTCTCGCTCTTAACTGAAAAGCATTGGATGTTAGAGGACCAGTGGTTTGTATCAGTTTCAGAAGCAGAGTTGAACTAGGTATGGTCCGTGTGTGTAGGAAACACGGTTCTTTTGTTCTGTGCCCACTCACGTTTCCCGCCTTATTAGAGACTCTAGAAAGCAAGAGCGTGCATCTTGCTCTAAACAGAGTGTGTTTCATGGATGAGAACTGTGCTGTGTGTTTCCCTTCAGAAACGGAGTTAAATGCCAGGTTCTTTTTCTTTTACAATCAAGACTTCGTTTCAGGTAAACGCATCACTATCATCTCAAATGAAGCTACATCGTTCAAGAAGCTCACACGTTTCTCGCTCTTAACTGAAAATCATTGGATGTTAGAGGCCCTGTGGTTTGTATCAGTTTCTGAAGCAGAGTTTAACTAGATATGGTCCGTGTGTGTAGGAAACACGGTTCTTTTGTTCTGAGCACACTCACGTTTCCCGCCTTATTCGAGACTCTAGAAAGCAAGAGCGTGCTTCTGGCTCTAAAGCAGAGTGTGTTTCATGGATGAGCACTATGCTGTGTGTTTCCCTTCAGAAACAGAGTTAAAAGACAGGCTCTGTGTCTTCCTACAAACAAGACTTCGTTTCAGGTAAACGCTGTCACTTTTCAGCTCAAACCAAGCTACATCGTTCAGGAAGCTCACAAGTTTCTCGCTCTTAACTGAAAAGCATTGGATGTTAGAGGACCTGTGGTTTGTATCAGGTTCAGAAGCAGAGTTGAACTAGATATGGTCCGTGTGTGTAGGAAACACGGTTCTTTTGTTCTGAGCACACTCACGTTTCCCGCCTTATTCGAGACTCTAGAAAGCAAGAGCGTGCTTCTGGCTCTAAAGCAGAGTGTGTTTCATGGATGAGCACTGTGCTGTGTGTTTCCCTTCAGAAACGGAGTTAAATGCCAGGCTCTGTGTCTTCCTACAAACAAGACTTCGTTTCAGGTAAACGCTGTCACTTTTCAGCTCAAACAAAGCTACATCGTTCAGGAAGCTCACACGTTTCTCGCTCTTAACTGAAAAGCATTGGATGTTAGAGAAACTGTGGTTTGTATCAGTTTCAGAAGCAGAGTTGAACTAGATATGGCCCGTGTGTGTAGGAAACATGGATCTATTGTTCTGAGCACACTCACGTTTCCCGCCTTATTAGAGACTCTAGAAAGCAAGAGCGTGCTTCTTGCTCTAAAGCAGACTGTGTTTCATGGATGAGACTCTGCTGTGTGTTTCCCTTCAGAAACGGAGTTAAATGCCAGGCACTGTTTCTTTTACAATCAAGACTTCTTTTCAGGTAAACGCCCTCACATTTCAGCTCAAAGGAAGCTACATCGTTCATGAAGCTCACACGTTTCTTGCTCTTATTTGAAAAGCATTGGATGTTACAGGAACTGTGGTTTGTATCAGTTTTAGAAGCAGAGTTGAACTAGATATGGTCCGTGTGTGTAGGAAACATGGATCGTTTGTTCTGAGCCCTCTCACGTTTCCTGCCTTATTATAGACTCTAGAAAGCAAGAGCATGCTTCTTGCTCTACAGCAGAGTGTGTTTCATGGATGAGAACTGTGCTGTGTGTTTCCCTTCAGAAACGGAGTTAAATGCCAGGTTCATTGTCTTTTACAATCAAGACTTTGTTTCGGGTAAACGCACTCACTATCACCTCAAACAAAGCTACATAGTTCACGAAGCTCTCACGTTTTTCGCTCTTAACTGAAAAGCATTGGATGTTAGAGGCCCTGTGGTTTGTATCAGTTTCAGAAGCAGAGTTGAACTACATATGGTCAATGTGTGTAGGAAACACGGTTCTTTTGTTCTGAGCACACTCACGTTTCCCGCCTTATTAGAGACTCTAGAAAGCAAGAGCATGCTTCTTGTTCTAAAGCAGAGTGTGTTTCATGGATGAGAACTGTGCTGTGTGTTTCCCTTCAGAAACGGAGTTAAATGCCAGGTTCTTTGTCTTTTACAATCAAGACTTCGTTTCGGGTAAACGCACTCACTATCATCTCAAATGAAGCTACATCATTCACGAAGCTCACACGTTTCTCGCTCTTAACTGAAAAGCATTGGATGTTAGAGGCCCTGTGGTTTGTATCAGTTTCTGAAGCAGAGTTGAACTAGATATGGTCCGTGTGTGTAGGAAACACGGTTCTTTTGTTCTGAGCACACTCACGTTTCCCGCCTTATTCGAGACTCTAGAAAACAAGAGCGTGCTTCTGGCTCTAAAGCAGAGTGTGTTTCATGGATGAGCAGTGTGCTGTGTGTTTCCCTTCAGAAATGGAGTTAAATGACAGGCTCTGTGTCTTCCTACAAACAAGACTTCATTTCAGGTAAACGCTGTCACTTTTCAGCTCACACAAAGCTACATCGTTCAGGAAGCTCACACGTTTCTCGCTATTAACTGAAAAGCATTGCATGTTAGAGAAACTGTGGTTTGTATCAGTTTCAGAAGCAGAGTTGAACTAGATATGGCCTGTGTGTGTAGGAAACATGGATCTATTGTTCTGAGCACACTCACGTTTCCCGCCTAATTAGATACTCTAGAAAGGAAGAGCGTGCTTCTTGCTCTAAAGCAGAGTGTGTTTCATGGATGAGAACTGTGCTGTGTGTTTCCCTTCAGAAACGGAGTTAAATGCCAGGCACTGTGTCTTTTACAATCAAGACTTCATTTCGGGTATAAGAACTCACTTTCAGCTCAAACGAAGCTACATCGTTCACGAGGCTCACATGTTTCTCGCTCTTAACTGAAAAGCATTGGATGTTAGAGGACCAGTGGTTTGTATCAGTTTCAGAAGCAGAGTTGAACTAGGTATGGTCCGTGTGTGTAGGAAACACGGTTCTTTTGTTCTGTGCCCACTCACGTTTCCCGCCTTATTAGAGACTCTAGAAAGCAAGAGCGTGCATCTTGCTCTAAACAGAGTGTGTTTCATGGATGAGAACTGTGCTGTGTGTTTCCCTTCAGAAACGGAGTTAAATGCCAGGTTCTTTTTCTTTTACAATCAAGACTTCGTTTCAGGTAAACGCATCACTATCATCTCAAATGAAGCTACATCGTTCAAGAAGCTCACACGTTTCTCGCTCTTAACTGAAAATCATTGGATGTTAGAGGCCCTGTGGTTTGTATCAGTTTCTGAAGCAGAGTTTAACTAGATATGGTCCGTGTGTGTAGGAAACACGGTTCTTTTGTTCTGAGCACACTCACGTTTCCCGCCTTATTCGAGACTCTAGAAAGCAAGAGCGTGCTTCTGGCTCTAAAGCAGAGTGTGTTTCATGGATGAGCACTATGCTGTGTGTTTCCCTTCAGAAACAGAGTTAAAAGACAGGCTCTGTGTCTTCCTACAAACAAGACTTCGTTTCAGGTAAACGCTGTCACTTTTCAGCTCAAACCAAGCTACATCGTTCAGGAAGCTCACAAGTTTCTCGCTCTTAACTGAAAAGCATTGGATGTTAGAGGACCTGTGGTTTGTATCAGGTTCAGAAGCAGAGTTGAACTAGATATGGTCCGTGTGTGTAGGAAACACGGTTCTTTTGTTCTGAGCACACTCACGTTTCCCGCCTTATTCGAGACTCTAGAAAGCAAGAGCGTGCTTCTGGCTCTAAAGCAGAGTGTGTTTCATGGATGAGCACTGTGCTGTGTGTTTCCCTTCAGAAACGGAGTTAAATGCCAGGCTCTGTGTCTTCCTACAAACAAGACTTCGTTTCAGGTAAACGCTGTCACTTTTCAGCTCAAACAAAGCTACATCGTTCAGGAAGCTCACACGTTTCTCGCTCTTAACTGAAAAGCATTGGATGTTAGAGAAACTGTGGTTTGTATCAGTTTCAGAAGCAGAGTTGAACTAGATATGGCCCGTGTGTGTAGGAAACATGGATCTATTGTTCTCAGCACACTCACGTTTCCTGTCTTATTAGAGACTCTAGAAAGCAGTAGCATGCTTCTTGCTCTAGAGCAGAGTGTGTATCATGGATGAGAACTGTGCTGTGTGTTTCCCTTCAGAAACGGAGTTAAATGCCAGGTTCTTTGTCTTTTACAATCAAGACTTCGTTTCGGGTAAACGCACTCACTATCATCTCAAACGAAGCTACATAGTTCACGAAGCTCTCACGTTTTTCGCTCTTAACTGAAAAGCATTGGATGTTAGAGGCCCTGTGGTTTGTATCAGTTTCTGAAGCAGAGTTGAACTAGATATGGTCCGTGTGTGTAGGAAACACGGTTATTTTGTTCTGAGCACACTCACGTTTCCCGCCTTATTCGAGACTCTAGAAAGCAAGAGCGTGCTTCTGGCTCTAAAGCAGAGTGTGTTTCATGGATGAGCACTGTGCTGTGTGTTTCCCTTCAGAAACGGAGTTAAATGCCAGGCTCTGTGTCTTCCTACAAACAAGACTTCGTTTCAGGTAAACGCTGTCACTTTTCAGCTCAAACAAAGCTACATCGTTCAGGAAGCTCACACGTTTCTCGCTCTTAACTGAAAAGCATTGGATGTTAGAGGAAGTGTGGTTTGTATCAGTTTCAGAAGCAGAGTTGAACTAGATATGGTCCATGTGTGTAGGAAACATGGATCTATTGTTCTGAGCACACTCACGTTTCCCGCCTTATTAGAGACTCTAGAAAGCAAGAGCGTGCTTCTTGCTCTAAAGCAGACTGTGTTTCATGGATGAGACTCTGCTGTGTGTTTCCCTTCAGAAACGGTGTTAAATGCCAGGCACTGTTTCTTTTACAATCAAGACTTCTTTTCAGGTAAACGCCCTCACATTTCAGCTCAAAGGAAGCTACATCGTTCATGAAGCTCACACGTTTCTTGCTCTTATTTGAAAAGCATTGGATGTTACAGGAACTGTGGTTTGTATCAGTTTTAGAAGCAGAGTTGAACTAGATATGGTCCCTGTGTGTAGGAAACATGGATCGTTTGTTCTGAGCCCTCTCACGTTTCCTGCCTTATTATAGACTCTAGAAAGCAAGAGCATGCTTCTTGCTCTACAGCAGAGTGTGTTTCATGGATGAGAACTGTGCTGTGTGTTTCCCTTCAGAAACGGAGTTAAATGCCAGGTTCATTGTCTTTTACAATCAAGACTTTGTTTCGGGTAAACGCACTCACTATCACCTCAAACAAAGCTACATAGTTCACGAAGCTCTCACGTTTTTCGCTCTTAACTGAAAAGCATTGGATGTTAGAGGCCCTGTGGTTTGTATCAGTTTCAGAAGCAGAGTTGAACTACATATGGTCAATGTGTGTAGGAAACACGGTTCTTTTGTTCTGAGCACACTCACGTTTCCCGCCTTATTAGAGACTCTAGAAAGCAAGAGCATGCTTCTTGTTCTAAAGCAGAGTGTGTTTCATGGATGAGAACTGTGCTGTGTGTTTCCCTTCAGAAACGGAGTTAAATGCCAGGTTCTTTGTCTTTTACAATCAAGACTTCGTTTCGGGTAAACGCACTCACTATCATCTCAAATGAAGCTACATCATTCACGAAGCTCACACGTTTCTCGCTCTTAACTGAAAAGCATTGGATGTTAGAGGCCCTGTGGTTTGTATCAGTTTCTGAAGCAGAGTTGAACTAGATATGGTCCGTGTGTGTAGGAAACACGGTTCTTTTGTTCTGAGCACACTCACGTTTCCCGCCTTATTCGTGACTCTAGAAAACAAGAGCGTGCTTCTGGCTCTAAAGCAGAGTGTGTTTCATGGATGAGCACTGTGCTGTGTGTTTCCCTTCAGAAATGGAGTTAAATGACAGGCTCTGTGTCTTCCTACAAACAAGACTTCATTTCAGGTAAACGCTGTCACTTTTCAGCTCACACAAAGCTACATCGTTCAGGAAGCTCACACGTTTCTCGCTATTAACTGAAAAGCATTGCATGTTAGAGAAACTGTGGTTTGTATCAGTTTCAGAAGCAGAGTTGAACTAGATATGGCCCGTGTGTGTAGGAAACATGGATCTATTGTTCTGAGCACACTCACGTTTCCCGCCTAATTAGATACTCTAGAAAGGAAGAGCGTGCTTCTTGCTCTAAAGCAGAGTGTGTTTCATGGATGAGAACTGTGCTGTGTGTTTCCCTTCAGAAACGGAGTTAAATGCCAGGCACTGTGTCTTTTACAATCAAGACTTCATTTCGGGTATAAGAACTCACTTTCAGCTCAAACGAAGCTACATCGTTCACGAGGCTCACATGTTTCTCGCTCTTAACTGAAAAGCATTGGATGTTAGAGGACCAGTGGTTTGTATCAGTTTCAGAAGCAGAGTTGAACTAGGTATGGTCCGTGTGTGTAGGAAACACGGTTCTTTTGTTCTGTGCCCACTCACGTTTCCCGCCTTATTAGAGACTCTAGAAAGCAAGAGCGTGCATCTTGCTCTAAACAGAGTGTGTTTCATGGATGAGAACTGTGCTGTGTGTTTCCCTTCAGAAACGGAGTTAAATGCCAGGTTCTTTTTCTTTTACAATCAAGACTTCGTTTCAGGTAAACGCATCACTATCATCTCAAATGAAGCTACATCGTTCAAGAAGCTCACACGTTTCTCGCTCTTAACTGAAAATCATTGGATGTTAGAGGCCCTGTGGTTTGTATCAGTTTCTGAAGCAGAGTTTAACTAGATATGGTCCGTGTGTGTAGGAAACACGGTTCTTTTGTTCTGAGCACACTCACGTTTCCCGCCTTATTCGAGACTCTAGAAAGCAAGAGCGTGCTTCTGGCTCTAAAGCAGAGTGTGTTTCATGGATGAGCACTATGCTGTGTGTTTCCCTTCAGAAACAGAGTTAAAAGACAGGCTCTGTGTCTTCCTACAAACAAGACTTCGTTTCAGGTAAACGCTGTCACTTTTCAGCTCAAACCAAGCTACATCGTTCAGTAAGCTCACAAGTTTCTCGCTCTTAACTGAAAAGCATTGGATGTTAGAGGACCTGTGGTTTGTATCAGGTTCAGAAGCAGAGTTGAACTAGATATGGTCCGTGTGTGTAGGAAACACGGTTCTTTTGTTCTGAGCACACTCACGTTTCCCGCCTTATTCGAGACTCTAGAAAGCAAGAGCGTGCTTCTGGCTCTAAAGCAGAGTGTGTTTCATGGATGAGCACTGTGCTGTGTGTTTCCCTTCAGAAACGGAGTTAAATGCCAGGCTCTGTGTCTTCCTACAAACAAGACTTCGTTTCAGGTAAACGCTGTCACTTTTCAGCTCAAACAAAGCTACATCGTTCAGGAAGCTCACAGTTTCTCGCTCTTAACTGAAAAGCATTGGATGTTAGAGAAACTGTGGTTTGTATCAGTTTCAGAAGCAGAGTTGAACTAGATATGGCCCGTGTGTGTAGGAAACATGGATCTATTGTTCTGAGCACACTCACGTTTCCTGTCTTATTAGAGACTCTAGAAAGCAATAGCATGCTTCTTGCTCTAGAGCAGAGTGTGTATCATGGATGAGAACTGTGCTGTGTGTTTCCCTTCAGAAACGGAGTTAAATGCCAGGTTCTTTGTCTTTTACAATCAAGACTTCGTTTCGGGTAAACGCACTCACTATCATCTCAAACGAAGCTACATAGTTCACGAAGCTCTCACGTTTTTCGCTCTTAACTGAAAAGCATTGGATGTTAGAGGCCCTGTGGTTTGTATCAGTTTCTGAAGCAGAGTTGAACTAGATATGGTCCGTGTGTGTAGGAAACACGGTTATTTTGTTCTGAGCACACTCATGTTTCCCGCCTTATTCGAGACTCTAGAAAGCAAGAGCGTGCTTCTGGCTCTAAAGCAGAGTGTGTTTCATGGATGAGCACTGTGCTGTGTGTTTCCCTTCAGAAACGGAGTTAAATGCCAGGCTCTGTGTCTTCCTACAAACAAGACTTCGTTTCAGGTAAACGCTGTCACTTTTCAGCTCAAACAAAGCTACATCGTTCTGGAAGCTCACACGTTTCTCGCTCTTAACTGAAAAGCATTGGATGTTAGTGGACCTGTGGTTTGTATCAGTTTCAGAAGCAGAGTTGAACTAGATATGGTCCGTGTGTGTAGGAAACATGGATCTATTGTTCTGAGCACACACACGTTTCCCGCCTTATTAGAGACTCTAGAAAGCAAGAGCGTGCTTCTTGCTCTAAAGCAGACTGTGTTTCATGGATGAGACTCTGCAGTGTGTTTCCCTTCAGAAACGGAGTTAAATGCCAGGCACTGTTTCTTTTACAATCAAGACTTCTTTTCAGGTAAACGCCCTCACATTTCAGCTCAAAGGAAGCTACATCGTTCATGAAGCTCACACGTTTCTTGCTCTTATTTGAAAAGCATTGGATGTTACAGGAACTGTGGTTTGTATCAGTTTTAGAAGCAGAGTTGAACTAGATATGGTCCGTGTGTGTAGGAAACATGGATCGTTTGTTCTGAGCCCTCTCACGTTTCCTGCCTTATTATAGACTCTAGAAAGCAAGAGCATGCTTCTTGCTCTACAGCAGAGTGTGTTTCATGGATGAGAACTGTGCTGTGTGTTTCCCTTCAGAAACGGAGTTAAATGCCAGGTTCATTGTCTTTTACAATCAAGACTTTGTTTCGTGTAAACGCACTCACTATCACCTCAAACAAAGCTACATAGTTCACGAAGCTCTCACGTTTTTCGCTCTTAACTGAAAAGCATTGGATGTTAGAGGCCCTGTGGTTTGTATCAGTTTCAGAAGCAGAGTTGAACTACATATGGTCAATGTGTGTAGGAAACACGGTTCTTTTGTTCTGAGCACACTCACGTTTCCCGCCTTATTAGAGACTCTAGAAAGCAAGAGCATGCTTCTTGTTCTAAAGCAGAGTGTGTTTCATGGATGAGAACTGTGCTGTGTGTTTCCCTTCAGAAACGGAGTTAAATGCCAGGTTCTTTGTCTTTTACAATCAAGACTTCGTTTCGGGTAAACGCACTCACTATCATCTCAAATGAAGCTACATCATTCACGAAGCTCACACGTTTCTCGCTCTTAACTGAAAAGCATTGGATGTTAGAGGCCCTGTGGTTTGTATCAGTTTCTGAAGCAGAGTTGAACTAGATATGGTCCGTGTGTGTAGGAAACACGGTTCTTTTGTTCTGAGCACACTCACGTTTCCTGTCTTATTAGAGACTCTAGAAAGCAGTAGCATGCTTCTTGCTCTAGAGCAGAGTGTGTATCATGGATGAGAACTGTGCTGTGTGTTTCCCTTCAGAAACGGAGTTAAATGCCAGGTTCTTTGTCTTTTACAATCAAGACTTCGTTTCGGGTAAACGCACTCACTATCATCTCAAACGAAGCTACATAGTTCACGAAGCTCTCACGTTTTTCGCTCTTAACTGAAAAGCATTGGATGTTAGAGGCCCTGTGGTTTGTATCAGTTTCTGAAGCAGAGTTGAACTAGATATGGTCCGTGTGTGTAGGAAACACGGTTATTTTGTTCTGAGCACACTCACGTTTCCCGCCTTATTCGAGACTCTAGAAAGCAAGAGCGTGCTTCTGGCTCTAAAGCAGAGTGTGTTTCATGGATGAGCACTGTGCTGTGTGTTTCCCTTCAGAAACGGAGTTAAATGCCAGGCTCTGTGTCTTCCTACAAACAAGACTTCGTTTCAGGTAAACGCTGTCACTTTTCAGCTCAAACAAAGCTACATCGTTCAGGAAGCTCACACGTTTCTCGCTCTTAACTGAAAAGCATTGGATGTTAGAGGAAGTGTGGTTTGTATCAGTTTCAGAAGCAGAGTTGAACTAGATATGGTCCATGTGTGTAGGAAACATGGATCTATTGTTCTGAGCACACTCACGTTTCCCGCCTTATTAGAGACTCTAGAAAGCAAGAGCGTGCTTCTTGCTCTAAAGCAGACTGTGTTTCATGGATGAGACTCTGCTGTGTGTTTCCCTTCAGAAACGGAGTTAAATGCCAGGCACTGTTTCTTTTACAATCAAGACTTCTTTTCAGGTAAACGCCCTCACATTTCAGCTCAAAGGAAGCTACATCGTTCATGAAGCTCACACGTTTCTTGCTCTTATTTGAAAAGCATTGGATGTTACAGGAACTGTGGTTTGTATCAGTTTTAGAAGCAGAGTTGAACTAGATATGGTCCCTGTGTGTAGGAAACATGGATCGTTTGTTCTGAGCCCTCTCACGTTTCCTGCCTTATTATAGACTCTAGAAAGCAAGAGCATGCTTCTTGCTCTACAGCAGAGTGTGTTTCATGGATGAGAACTGTGCTGTGTGTTTCCCTTCAGAAACGGAGTTAAATGCCAGGTTCATTGTCTTTTACAATCAAGACTTTGTTTCGGGTAAACGCACTCACTATCACCTCAAACAAAGCTACATAGTTCACGAAGCTCTCACGTTTTTCGCTCTTAACTGAAAAGCATTGGATGTTAGAGGCCCTGTGGTTTGTATCAGTTTCAGAAGCAGAGTTGAACTACATATGGTCAATGTGTGTAGGAAACACGGTTCTTTTGTTCTGAGCACACTCACGTTTCCCGCCTTATTAGAGACTCTAGAAAGCAAGAGCATGCTTCTTGTTCTAAAGCAGAGTGTGTTTCATGGATGAGAACTGTGCTGTGTGTTTCCCTTCAGAAACGGAGTTAAATGCCAGGTTCTTTGTCTTTTACAATCAAGACTTCGTTTCGGGTAAACGCACTCACTATCATCTCAAATGAAGCTACATCATTCACGAAGCTCACACGTTTCTCGCTCTTAACTGAAAAGCATTGGATGTTAGAGGCCCTGTGGTTTGTATCAGTTTCTGAAGCAGAGTTGAACTAGATATGGTCCGTGTGTGTAGGAAACACGGTTCTTTTGTTCTGAGCACACTCACGTTTCCCGCCTTATTCGTGACTCTAGAAAACAAGAGCGTGCTTCTGGCTCTAAAGCAGAGTGTGTTTCATGGATGAGCACTGTGCTGTGTGTTTCCCTTCAGAAATGGAGTTAAATGACAGGCTCTGTGTCTTCCTACAAACAAGACTTCATTTCAGGTAAACGCTGTCACTTTTCAGCTCACACAAAGCTACATCGTTCAGGAAGCTCACACGTTTCTCGCTATTAACTGAAAAGCATTGCATGTTAGAGAAACTGTGGTTTGTATCAGTTTCAGAAGCAGAGTTGAACTAGATATGGCCCGTGTGTGTAGGAAACATGGATCTATTGTTCTGAGCACACTCACGTTTCCCGCCTAATTAGATACTCTAGAAAGGAAGAGCGTGCTTCTTGCTCTAAAGCAGAGTGTGTTTCATGGATGAGAACTGTGCTGTGTGTTTCCCTTCAGAAACGGAGTTAAATGCCAGGCACTGTGTCTTTTACAATCAAGACTTCATTTCGGGTATAAGAACTCACTTTCAGCTCAAACGAAGCTACATCGTTCACGAGGCTCACATGTTTCTCGCTCTTAACTGAAAAGCATTGGATGTTAGAGGACCAGTGGTTTGTATCAGTTTCAGAAGCAGAGTTGAACTAGGTATGGTCCGTGTGTGTAGGAAACACGGTTCTTTTGTTCTGTGCCCACTCACGTTTCCCGCCTTATTAGAGACTCTAGAAAGCAAGAGCGTGCATCTTGCTCTAAACAGAGTGTGTTTCATGGATGAGAACTGTGCTGTGTGTTTCCCTTCAGAAACGGAGTTAAATGCCAGGTTCTTTTTCTTTTACAATCAAGACTTCGTTTCAGGTAAACGCATCACTATCATCTCAAATGAAGCTACATCGTTCAAGAAGCTCACACGTTTCTCGCTCTTAACTGAAAATCATTGGATGTTAGAGGCCCTGTGGTTTGTATCAGTTTCTGAAGCAGAGTTTAACTAGATATGGTCCGTGTGTGTAGGAAACACGGTTCTTTTGTTCTGAGCACACTCACGTTTCCCGCCTTATTCGAGACTCTAGAAAGCAAGAGCGTGCTTCTGGCTCTAAAGCAGAGTGTGTTTCATGGATGAGCACTATGCTGTGTGTTTCCCTTCAGAAACAGAGTTAAAAGACAGGCTCTGTGTCTTCCTACAAACAAGACTTCGTTTCAGGTAAACGCTGTCACTTTTCAGCTCAAACCAAGCTACATCGTTCAGTAAGCTCACAAGTTTCTCGCTCTTAACTGAAAAGCATTGGATGTTAGAGGACCTGTGGTTTGTATCAGGTTCAGAAGCAGAGTTGAACTAGATATGGTCCGTGTGTGTAGGAAACACGGTTCTTTTGTTCTGAGCACACTCACGTTTCCCGCCTTATTCGAGACTCTAGAAAGCAAGAGCGTGCTTCTGGCTCTAAAGCAGAGTGTGTTTCATGGATGAGCACTGTGCTGTGTGTTTCCCTTCAGAAACGGAGTTAAATGCCAGGCTCTGTGTCTTCCTACAAACAAGACTTCGTTTCAGGTAAACGCTGTCACTTTTCAGCTCAAACAAAGCTACATCGTTCAGGAAGCTCACAGTTTCTCGCTCTTAACTGAAAAGCATTGGATGTTAGAGAAACTGTGGTTTGTATCAGTTTCAGAAGCAGAGTTGAACTAGATATGGCCCGTGTGTGTAGGAAACATGGATCTATTGTTCTGAGCACACTCACGTTTCCTGTCTTATTAGAGACTCTAGAAAGCAATAGCATGCTTCTTGCTCTAGAGCAGAGTGTGTATCATGGATGAGAACTGTGCTGTGTGTTTCCCTTCAGAAACGGAGTTAAATGCCAGGTTCTTTGTCTTTTACAATCAAGACTTCGTTTCGGGTAAACACACTCACTATCATCTCAAACGAAGCTACATAGTTCACGAAGCTCTCACGTTTTTCGCTCTTAACTGAAAAGCATTGGATGTTAGAGGCCCTGTGGTTTGTATCAGTTTCTGAAGCAGAGTTGAACTAGATATGGTCCGTGTGTGTAGGAAACACGGTTATTTTGTTCTGAGCACACTCATGTTTCCCGCCTTATTCGAGACTCTAGAAAGCAAGAGCGTGCTTCTGGCTCTAAAGCAGAGTGTGTTTCATGGATGAGCACTGTGCTGTGTGTTTCCCTTCAGAAACGGAGTTAAATGCCAGGCTCTGTGTCTTCCTACAAACAAGACTTCGTTTCAGGTAAACGCTGTCACTTTTCAGCTCAAACAAAGCTACATCGTTCAGGAAGCTCACACGTTTCTCGCTCTTAACTGAAAAGCATTGGATGTTAGAGGACCTGTGGTTTGTATCAGTTTCAGAAGCAGAGTTGAACTAGATATGGTCCGTGTGTGTAGGAAACATGGATCTATTGTTCTGAGCACACACACGTTTCCCGCCTTATTAGAGACTCTAGAAAGCAAGAGCGTGCTTCTTGCTCTAAAGCAGACTGTGTTTCATGGATGAGACTCTGCAGTGTGTTTCCCTTCAGAAACGGAGTTAAATGCCAGGCACTGTTTCTTTTACAATCAAGACTTCTTTTCAGGTAAACGCCCTCACATTTCAGCTCAAAGGAAGCTACATCGTTCATGAAGCTCACACGTTTCTTGCTCTTATTTGAAAAGCATTGGATGTTACAGGAACTGTGGTTTGTATCAGTTTTAGAAGCAGAGTTGAACTAGATATGGTCCGTGTGTGTAGGAAACATGGATCGTTTGTTCTGAGCCCTCTCACGTTTCCTGCCTTATTATAGACTCTAGAAAGCAAGAGCATGCTTCTTGCTCTACAGCAGAGTGTGTTTCATGGATGAGAACTGTGCTGTGTGTTTCCCTTCAGAAACGGAGTTAAATGCCAGGTTCATTGTCTTTTACAATCAAGACTTTGTTTCGTGTAAACGCACTCACTATCACCTCAAACAAAGCTACATAGTTCACGAAGCTCTCACGTTTTTCGCTCTTAACTGAAAAGCATTGGATGTTAGAGGCCCTGTGGTTTGTATCAGTTTCAGAAGCAGAGTTGAACTACATATGGTCAATGTGTGTAGGAAACACGGTTCTTTTGTTCTGAGCACACTCACGTTTCCCGCCTTATTAGAGACTCTAGAAAGCAAGAGCATGCTTCTTGTTCTAAAGCAGAGTGTGTTTCATGGATGAGAACTGTGCTGTGTGTTTCCCTTCAGAAACGGAGTTAAATGCCAGGTTCTTTGTCTTTTACAATCAAGACTTCGTTTCGGGTAAACGCACTCACTATCATCTCAAATGAAGCTACATCATTCACGAAGCTCACACGTTTCTCGCTCTTAACTGAAAAGCATTGGATGTTAGAGGCCCTGTGGTTTGTATCAGTTTCTGAAGCAGAGTTGAACTAGATATGGTCCGTGTGTGTAGGAAACACGGTTCTTTTGTTCTGAGCACACTCACGTTTCCCGCCTTATTCGAGACTCTAGAAAGCAAGAGCGTGCTTCTGGCTCTAAAGCAGAGTGTGTTTCATGGATGAGCACTGTGCTGTGTGTTTCCCTTCAGAAACGGAGTTAAATTCCAGGCTCTGTGTCTTCCTACAAACAAGACTTCGTTTCAGGTAAACACTGTCACTTTTCAGCTCAAACAAAGCTACATCGTTCAGGAAGCTCACACGTTTCTCGCTCTTAACTGAAAAGCATTGGATGTTAGAGAAACTGTGGTTTGTATCAGTTTCAGAAGCAGAGTTGAACTAGATATGGCCCGTGTGTGTAGGAAACATGGATCTATTGTTCTGAGCACACTCACGTTTCCCGCCTTATTAGATACTCTATAAAGCAAGAGCGTGCCTCTTGCTCTAAAGCAGAGTGTGTTTCATGGATGAGAACTGTGCTGTGTGTTTCCCTTCAGAAACGGAGTTAAATGCCAGGCACTGTGTCTTTTACAATCAAGACTTCATTTCGGGTATAAGAACTCACTTTCAGCTCAAACGAAGCTACATCGTTCACGAGGCTCACATGTTTCTCGCTCGTAACTGAAAAGCATTGGATGTTAGAGGACCAGTGGTTCGTATCAGATTCAGAAGCAGAGTTGAACTAGGTATGGTCCGTGTGTAGGAAACACGGTTCTTTTGTTCTGAGCCCACTCACGTTTCCCGCCTTATTAGAGACTCTAGAAAGCAAGAGCGTGCATCTTGCTCTAAACAGAGTGTGTTTCATGGATGAGAACTGTGCTTTGTGTATCCGTTCAGATACGGAGATCAATGCCAGGCTCTGTGTCTTCCTACAAGCAAGACTTCTTTTCAGGTAAATGCCCTCACTTTTCAGCTCAAACGAAGCTACATCGTTCATGAAGCTCACACGTTTCTTGCTCTTATTTGTAAAGCATTGGATGTTAGAGGAACTGTGGTTTGTATCAGTTTTAGAAGCAGAGTTGAACTAGATATGATCCGTGTGTGTAGGAAACATGGATCGTTTGTTCTGAGCCCACTCACGTTTCCTGCCTTATTATAGACTCTAGAAAGCAAGAGCATGCTTCTTGCTCTACAGCAGAGTGTGTTTCATGGATGAGAACTGTGCTGTGTGTTTCCCTTCAGAAACGGAGTTAAATGCCAGGTTCATTGTCTTTTACAATCAAGACTTTGATTCGGGTAAACGCACTCACTATCACCTCAAACAAAGCTACATAGTTCACGAAGCTCTCACGTTTTTCGCTCTTAACTGAAAATCATTGGATGTTAGAGGCCCTGTGGTTTGTATCAGTTTCTGAAGCAGAGTTTAACTAGATATGGTCCGTGTGTGTAGGAAACACGGTTCTTTTGTTCTGAGCACACTCACGTTTCCCGCCTTATTCGAGACTCTAGAAAGCAAGAGCGTGCTTCTGGCTCTAAAGCAGAGTGTGTTTCATGGATGAGCACTATGCTGTGTGTTTCCCTTCAGAAACAGAGTTAAATGACAGGATCTGTGTCTTCCTACAAACAAGACTTCGTTTCAGGTAAACGCTGTCACTTTTCAGCTCAAACCAAGCTACATCGTTCAGGAAGCTCACAAGTTTCTCGCTCTTAACTGAAAAGCATTGGATGTTAGAGGACCTGTGGTTTGTATCAGGTTCAGAAGCAGAGTTGAACTAGATATGGTCCGTGTGTGTAGGAAACACGGTTCTTTTGTTCTGAGCACACTCACGTTTCCCGCCTTATTAGAGACTCTAGAAAGCAAGAGCGTGCATCTTGCTCTAAATAGAGTGTGTTTCATGGATGAGAACCGTGCTTTGTGTATCCGTTCAGATACGGAGATCAATGCCAGGCTCTGTGTCTTCCTACAAGCAAGACTTCTTTTCAGGTAAATGCCCTCACTTTTCAGCTCAAACGAAGCTACATCGTTCATGAAGCTCACACGTTTCTTGTTCTTATTTGTAAAGAATTGGATGTTAGAGGAACTGTGGTTTGTATCAGTTTCAGAAGCAGAGTTGAACTAGATATGGTCCGTGTGTGTAGGAAACATGGATCGTTTGTTCTGAGCCCACTCACGTTTCCCTCCTTATTATAGACTCTAGAAAGCAAGAGCATGCTTCTTACTCTACAGCAGAGTGTGTTCCATGGATGAGAACTGTGCTGTGTGTTTCCCTTCAGAAACGGAGTTAAATGCCAGGTTCTTTGTCTTTTACAATCAAGACTTCATTTCGGGTAAACGCACTCACTATCATCTCAAACGAAGCTACATAGTTCACGAAGCTCACACGTTTCTCGCTCTTAACTGAAAAGCATTGGATGTTAGAGGACCAGTGGTTTGTATCAGTTTCAGAAGCAGAGTTGAACTAGGTATGGTCCGTGTGTGTAGGAAACACGGTTCTTTTGTTCTGTGCCCACTCACGTTTCCCGCCTTATTAGAGACTCTAGAAAGCAAGAGCGTGCATCTTGCTCTAAACAGAGTGTGTTTCATGGATGAGAACTGTGCTGTGTTTTTCCCTTCAGAAACGGAGTTAAATGCCAGGTTCTTTTTCTTTTACAATCAAGACTTCGTTTCAGGTAAACGCATCACTATCATCTCAAATGAAGCTACATCGTTCACGAAGCTCACACGTTTCTCGCTCTTAACTGAAAATCATTGGATGTTAGAGGCCCTGTGGTTTGTATCAGTTTCTGTAGCAGAGTTTAACTAGATATGGTCCGTGTGTGTAGGAAACACGGTTCTTTTGTTCTGAGCACACTCACGTTTCCCGCATTATTAGAGACTCTAGAAAGCAAGTGCGTGCTTCTGGCTCTAAAGCAGAGTGTGTTTCATGGATGAGCACTATGCTGTGTGTTTCCCTTCAGAAACAGAGTTAAATGACAGGCTCTGTGTCTTCCTACAAACAAGACTTCGTTTCAGGTAAACGCTGTCACTTTTCAGCTCAAACCAAGCTACATCGTTCAGGAAGCTCACAAGTTTCTCGCTCTTAACTGAAAAGCATTGGATGTTAGAGGACCTGTGGTTTGTAGCAGGTTCAGAAGCAGAGTTGAACTAGATATGGTCCGTGTGTGTACGAAACATGGATCTATTGTTCTGAGCACACTCACGTTTCCCACCTTATTAGAGACTCTAGAAAGCAATAGCAGGCTTCTTGCTGTAGAGCAGAGTGTGTTTCATGGATGAGAACTGTGCTGTGTGTTTCCCTTCAGAAACGGAGTTAAATGCCAGGTTCTTTGTCTTTTACAATCAAGACATCGTTTCGGGTAAACACACTCACTATCATCTCAAACGAAGCTACATAGTTCACGAAGCTCTCACGTTTTTCGCTCTTAACTGAAAAGCATTGGATGTTAGAGGCCCTGTGGTTTGTATCAGTTGCAGAAGCAGAGTTGAACTAGAAATGGTCAATGTGTGTAGGAAACACGGTTCTTTTGTTCTGAGCACACTCACGTTACCTGCCTTATTAGAGACTCTAGAAAGCAAGAGCATGCTTCTTGCTCTAAAGCAGAGTGTGTTTCATGGATGAGATCTTTGCTGTGTATTTCCCTTCAGAAATGGAGTTAAATGCCAGGCTCTGTGTCTTCCTACAAGCAAGACTTCGTTTCAGGTAAACGCACTCACTTTTCTGCTCAAAGGAAGCTACATCGTTCACGAAGCTCACACGTTTCTCGCTCTTAACTCAAAAGTATTGGATGATAGAGGACCTGTGGTTTGTATCAGTTTCAGAAGCAGAGTTGAACTAGATATGGTCCGTGTGTGTAGGAAACACGGTTCTTTTTTTCTCAGCTCAGTCATGTTTCCCACCTTATTAGAGACTCTAGAAAGCAGTAGCGTGCTTCTTGCTCTAAAGCAGACTGTGTTTCATGGATGAGAACTGTGCTGTGTGTTTCCCTTCAGAAATGGAGTTAAATGCCAGGCACTGTGTCATTTACAATCAAGACTTCGTTTCGGGTATAAGAACTCACTTTCAGCTCAAACGAAGCTACATCTTTCACGAAGCTCACACGTTTCTCGCTCTTAACTGAAAAGCATTGGATGTTAGAGGACCAGTGGGTTGTATCAGTTTCAGAAGCAGAGTTGAACTAGGTATGGTCCGTGTGTGTAGGAAACACGGTTGTTTTGTTCTGAGCCCACTCTCATTTTCTGCCTTATTAGAGACTCTAGAAAGCAAGAGCATGCATCTTGCTCTAAACAGAGTGTGTTTCATGGATGAGAACTGTGCTGTGTGTTTCCCTTCAGAAACGGAGTTAAATGACAGGTTCTTTGTCTTTTACAATCAAGACTTCATTTCGGGTAAACGCACTCACTATCATCTCAAATGAAACTACATCGTTCACGAAGCTCACACGTTTCTCGCTCTTAAATGAAAAGCATTGGATGTTAGAGGCCCTGTGGTTTGTATCAGTTTCTGAAGCAGAGTTGAACTAGATATGGTCAATGTGTGTAGGAAACACGGTTCTTTTGTTCTGAGCACACTCACGTTTCCAGCCTTATAAGAGACTCCAGAAAGCAAGAGAGTGCTTCTGGCTCTAAAGCAGAGTGTGTTTCATGGATGAGCACTGTGCTGTGTGTTTACCTTCAGAAACGGAGTTCAATGCCAGGCTCTGTGTCTTCCTACAAACAAGACTTCGTTTCAGGTAAACGCTGTCACTTTTCAGCTCAAACAAAGCTACATCGTTCAGGAAGCTCACAAGTTTCTCGCTCATAACTGAAAAGCATTGGACGTTAGAGGACCTGTGGTTTGTATCAGTTTCAGAAGCAGAGTTGAACTAGATATGGTCCGTGTGTGTACGAAACATGGATCTATTGTCTGAGCACAATCACGTTTCCCGCCTTATTAGAGACTCTAGAAAGCAATAGCATGCTTCTTGCTCTACAGCAGAGTGTGTTTCATTGATGAGAACTGTGCTGTGTGTTTCCCTTCAGAAACGGAGTTAAATGCCAGGTTCTTTGTCTTTTACAATCAAGACTTCATTTCGGGTAAACGCAATCACTATCATCTCAAACGAAGCTACATAGTTCACGAAGCTCTCACGTTTTTCGCTCTTAACTGAAAAGCATTGGATGTTAGAGGCCCTGTGGTTTGTATCAGTTTCAGAAGCAGAGTTGAACTAGATATGGTCAATGTGTGTAGGAAACACGGTTCTTTTCTTCTGAGCACACTCACGTTACCTGCCTTATTAGAGACTCTAGAAAGCAAGAGCATGCTTCTTGCTCTAAAGCAGAGTGTGTTTCAT
The DNA here is from genome assembly GCA_949786405.1 of Onychomys arenicola. Lineage (NCBI taxonomy): Eukaryota > Metazoa > Chordata > Mammalia > Rodentia > Cricetidae > Onychomys > Onychomys arenicola. The sequence continues at coordinate 2,415,950 of CATKUM010000045.1, forward strand.
GGATGAGAACTTTGCTGTGTATTTCCCTTCAGAAATGGAGTTAAATGCCAGGCTCTGTGTCTTCCTACAAGCAAGACTTCGTTTCAGGTAAACGCACTCACTTTTCTGCTCAAAGGAAGCTACATCGTTCACGAAGCTCACACGTTTCTCGCTCTTAACTCAAAAGCATTGGATGATAGAGGACCTGTGGTTTGTATCAGTTTCAGAAGCAGAGTTGAACTAGATATGGTCCGTGTGTGTAGGAAACACGGTTCTTTTTTTCTCAGCTCAGTCATGTTTCCCGCCTTATTAGAGACTCTAGAAAGCAGTAGCGTGCTTCTTGCTCTAAAGCACAGTGTGTTTCATGGATGAGAACTGTGCTGTGTGTTTCCGTTCAAAAATGGAGTTACGTGCCAGTGTCTGTATCTTCCAACAAGCCAGACTTCATTTCAGGTAAACGCACACACTTTTCAGCTCAAAGGAAGCTATATCGTTCAGGAAGCTCACACGTTTCTCGCTCTTAAATGAAAAGCATTGGATGTTAGAGGCCCTGTGGTTTGTATCAGTTTCTGAAGCAGAGTTGAACTAGATATGGTGCGTGTGAGTAGGAAACACGGTTCTTTTGTTCTGAGCACACTCACGTTTCCAGCCTTATTAGAGACTCTAGAAAGCAAGAGTGTGCTTCTGGCTCTAAAGCAGAGTGTTTTTCATGGATGAGCACTGTGCTGTGTGTTTACCTTCAGAAACGGAGTTCAATGCCAGGCTCTGTGTCTTCCTACAAACAAGACTTCGTTTCAGGTAATCGCTGTCACTTTTCAGCTCAAACAAAGCTACATCGTTCAGGAAGCTCACACGTTTCTCGCTCTTAACTGAAAAGCTTTGGATGTTAGTGGACCTGTGGTTTGTAGCAGTTTCAGAAGCAGAGTTGAACTAGATATGGTCCGTGTGTGTAGGAAACATGGATCTATTGTTCTGAGCACACTCACGTTTCCCGCCTTATTAGAGACTCTAGAAAGCTAGAGCGTGCGTCTTGCTGTTAAAGCAGAGTGTGTTTCATGGATGAGAACTGTGCTGTGTGTTTCCCTTCAGAAATGGAGTTAAATGCCAGGTTCTTTGTCTTTTACAATCAAGACTTCGTTTCGGGTAAACGCACTCACTATCATCTCAAACGAAGCTACATAGATCACGAAGCTCTCACGTTTTTTGCTCTTAACTGAAAAGCATTGGATGTTAGAGGCCCTGTGGTTTGTATCAGTTTCAGAAGCAGAGTTGAACTAGAAATGGTCAATGTGTGTAGGAAACACGGTTCTTTTGTTCTGAGCACACTCACGTTTCCCGCCTTATTAGAGACTCTAGAAAGCAAGAGCATGCTTCTTGCTCTAAAGCAGAGTGTGTTTCATGGATGAGAACTGTGCTGTATGTTTCCCTTCAGAAACGGAGTTAAATGCCAGGTTCTTTGTCTTTTACAATCAAGACTTCGTTTCGGGTAAACGCACTCACTTTTCTGCTCAAAGGAAGCTACATCGTTCACGAAGCTCACACGTTTCTCGCTCTTAACTCAAAAGCATTGGATGATAGAGGACCTGTGGTTTGTATCAGTTTCAGAAGCAGAGTTGAACTAGATATGGTCAATGTGTGTAGGAAACACGGTTCTTTGGTTCTGAGCACACTCACGTTTTCCGCCTTATTCGAGACTCTAGAAAGCAAGAGCGTGCTTCTGGCTCTAAAGCAGAGTTTGTTTCATGGATAAGCACTGTGCAGTGTGTTTCCCTTCAGAAACGGAGTTAAATGCCAAGCACTGTGTCTTTTACAATCAAGACTTCGTTTCGGGGATAAGAACTCACTTTCAGCTCAAACGAAGCTACATCGTTCACGAAGCTCACACGTTTCTCGCTCTTAACTGAAAAGCATTGGATGTTAGAGGACCAGTGGTTTGTATCAGTTTTAGAAGCAGAGTTGAACTAGGTATGGTCCGTGTGTGTAGGAAACACGGTTCTTATGTTCTGTGCCCACTCACGTTTCCCGCCTTATTAGAGACTCTAGAAAGCAAGAGCGTGCATCTTGCTCTAACTAGAGTGTGTTTCATGGATGAGAACTGTGCTGTGTGTTTCCCTTCAGAAACGGAGTTAAATGCCAGGTTCTTTTTCTTTTACAATCATGACTTCGTTTCAGGTAAACGCACTCACTACCATCTCAAATGAAGCTACATCGTTCACGAAGCTCACACGTTTCTCGCTCTTAACTGAAAATCATTGGATGTTAGAGGGCCTGTGGTTTGTATCAGTTTCTGAAGCAGAGTTGAACTAGATATGGTCCGTGTGTGTAGGAAACACGGTTCTTTTGTTCTGAGCACACTCACGTTTCCCGCCTTATTAGAGACTCTAGAAAGCAAGAGCGTGCTTCTGGCTCTAAAGCAGAGTGTGTTTCATGGATGAGCACTATGCTGTGTGTTTCCCTTCAGAAACAGAGTTAAATGACAGGCTCTGTGTCTTCCTACAAACAAGACTTCGTTTCAGGTAAACGCTGTCACTTTTCAGCTCAAACCAAGCTACATCGTTCAGGAAGCTCACAAGTTTCTCGCTCTTAACTGAAAAGCATTGGATGTTAGAGGACCTGTGGTTTGTATCAGTTTCAGAAGCAGAGTTGAACTAGATATGGTCCGTGTGTGTAGGAAACATGGATCTATTGTTCTGAGCACAATCACGTTTCCCGCCTTATTAGAGACTCTAGAAAGCAATAGCATGCTTCTTGCTCTACAGCAGAGTGTGTTTCATTGATGAGAACTGTGCTGTGTGTTTCCCTTCAGAAACGGAGTTAAATGCCAGGTTCTTTGTCTTTTACAATCAAGACTTCATTTCGGGTAAACGCACTCACTATCATCTCAAACGAAGCTACATAGTTCACGAAGCTCTCACGTTTTTCGCTCTTAACTGAAAAGCATTGGATGTTAGAGGCCCTGTGGTTTGTATCAGTTTCAGAAGCAGAGTTGAACTAGATATGGTCAATGTGTGTAGGAAACACGGTTCTTTTCTACTGAGCACACTCACGTTACCTGCCTTATTAGAGACTCTAGAAAGCAAGAGCATGCTTCTTGCTCTAAAGCAGAGTGTGTTTCATGGATGAGAACTTTGCTGTGTATTTCCCTTCAGAAACGGAGTTAAATGCCAGGCTCTGTGTCTTCCTACAAGCAAGACTTCGTTTCAGGTAAACGCACTCACTTTTCTGCTCAAAGGAAGCTACATCGTTCACGAAGCTCACACGTTTCTCGCTCTTAACTCAAAAGCATTGGATGATAGAGGACCTGTGGTTTGTATCAGTTTCAGAAGCAGAGTTGAACTAGATATGGTCCGTGTGTGTAGGAAACACGGTTCTTTTTTTCTCAGCTCAGTCATGTTTCCCGCCTTATTAGAGACTCTAGAAAGCAGTAGCGTGCTTCTTGCTCTAAAGCACAGTGTGTTTCATGGATGAGAACTGTGCTGTGTGTTTCCGTTCAAAAATGGAGTTACGTGCCAGTGTCTGTATCTTCCAACAAGCCAGACTTCATTTCAGGTAAACGCACACACTTTTCAGCTCAAAGGAAGCTATATCGTTCAGGAAGCTCACACGTTTCTCGCTCTTAAATGAAAAGCATTGGATGTTAGAGGCCCTGTGGTTTGTATCAGTTTCTGAAGCAGAGTTGAACTAGATATGGTGCGTGTGAGTAGGAAACACGGTTCTTTTGTTCTGAGCACACTCACGTTTCCAGCCTTATTAGAGACTCTAGAAAGCAAGAGCGTGCTTCTTGCTCTAAAGCAGAGTGTGTTTCATGGATGAGCACTGTGCTGTGTGTTTACCTTCAGAAACGGAGTTCAATGCCAGGCTCTGTGTCTTCCTACAAACAAGACTTCGTTTCAGGTAATCGCTGTCACTTTTCAGCTCAAACAAAGCTACATCGTTCAGGAAGCTCACACGTTTCTCGCTCTTAACTGAAAAGCTTTGGATGTTAGTGGACCTGTGGTTTGTAGCAGTTTCAGAAGCAGAGTTGAACTAGATATGGTCCGTGTGTGTAGGAAACATGGATCTATTGTTCTGAGCACACTCACGTTTCCCGCCTTATTAGAGACTCTAGAAAGCTAGAGCGTGCGTCTTGCTGTTAAAGCAGAGTGTGTTTCATGGATGAGAACTGTGCTGTGTGTTTCCCTTCAGAAACGGAGTTAAATGCCAGGTTCTTTGTCTTTTACAATCAAGACTTCATTTCGGGTAAACGCACTCACTATCATCTCAAATGAAGCTACATAGTTCACGAAGCTCTCACGTTTTTCGCTCTTAACTGAAAAGCATTGGATGTTAGAGGCCCTGTGGTTTGTATCAGTTTCAGAAGCAGAGTTGAACTAGAAATGGTCAATGTGTGTAGGAAACACGGTTCTTTTGTTCTGATCACACTCACGTTTCCCGCCTTATTAGAGACTCTAGAAAGCAAGAGCATGCTTCTTGCTCTAAAGCAGAGTGTGTTTCATGGATGAGAACTGTGCTGTATGTTTCCCTTCAGAAACGGAGTTAAATGCCAGGTTCTTTGTCTTTTACAATCAAGACTTCGTTTCGGGTAAACGCACTCACTTTTCTGCTCAAAGGAAGCTACATCGTTCACGAAGCTCACACGTTTCTCGCTCTTAACTCAAAAGCATTGGATGATAGAGGATCTGTGGTTTGTATCAGTTTCAGAAGCAGAGTTGAACTAGATATGGTCAATGTGTGTAGGAAACACGGTTCGTTTGTTCTGAGCACACTCACGTTTTCCGCCTTATTCGAGACTCTAGAAAGCAAGAGCGTGCTTCTGGCTCTAAAGCAGATTGTGTTTCATGGATAAGCACTGTGCTGTGTGTTTCCCTTCAGAAACGGAGTTAAATGCCAAGCACTGTGTCTTTTACAATCAAGACTTCGTTTCGGGTATAAGAACTCACTTTCAGCTCAAACGAAGCTACATCGTTCACGAAGCTCACACGTATCTCGCTCTTAACTGAAAAGCATTGGATGTTAGAGGACCAGTGGTTTGTATCAGTTTCAGAAGCAGAGTTGAACTAGGTATGGTCCGTGTGTGTAGGAAACACGGTTCTTTTGTTCTGTGCCCACTCACGTTTCCCGCCTTATTAGAGACTCTAGAAAGCAAGAGCATGCATCTTGCTCTAAACAGAGTGTGTTTCATGGATGAGAACTGTGCTGTGTGTTTCCCTTCAGAAACGGAGTTAAAAGCCAGGTTCTTTTTCTTTTACAATCAAGACTTCGTTTCAGGTAATCGCACTCACTACCATCTCAAATGAAGCTACATCGTTCACGAAGCTCACACGTTTCTCGCTCTTAACTGAAAATCATTGGATGTTAGAGGCCCTGTGGTTTGTATCAGTTTCTGAAGCAGAGTTGAACTAGATATGGTCCGTGTGTGTAGGAAACACGGTTCTTTTGTTCTGAGCACACTCACGTTTCCCGCATTATTAGAGACTCTAGAAAGCAAGAGCGTGCTTCTGGCTCTAAAGCAGAGTGTGTTTCATGGATGAGCACTATGCTGTGTGTTTCCCTTCAGAAACAGAGTTAAATGACAGGCTCTGTGTCTTCCTACAAACAAGAATTCCTTTCAGGTAAACGCTGTCACTTTTCAGCTCAAACCATGCTACATCGTTCAGGAAGCTCACAAGTTTCCCGCTCTTAACTGAAAAGCATTGGATGTTAGAGGACCTGTGGTTTGTATCAGTTTCAGAAGCAGAGTTTAACTAGATATGGTCCGTGTGTGTACGAAACATGGATCTATTGTTCTGAGCACACTCACGTTTCCGGCCTTATTAGAGAATCTAGAAAGCAATAGCATGCTTCTTGCTCTACAGCAGAGTGTGTTTCATGGATGAGAACTGTGTTGTGTGTTTCCCTTCAGAAACAAAGTTAAATGCCAGGTTCTTTGTCTTTTACAATCAAGACATCATTTCGGGTAAACGCACTCACTATCATCTCAAACAAAGCTACATGGTTCACGAAGCTCTCACGTTTTTCGCTCTTAACTGAAAAGCATTGGATGTTAGAGGCCCTGTGGATTGTATCAGTTTCAGAAGCAGAGTTGAACTAGATATGGTCAATGTGTGTAGGAAACACGGTTCTTTTGTTCTGAGCACACTCACGTTACCTGCCTTATTAGAGACTCTAGAAAGCAAGAGCATGCTTCTTGCTCTAAAGCAGAGTGTGTTTCATGGATGAGAACTTTGCTGTGTATTTCCCTTAAGAAACAGAGTTAAATGCCAGGCTCTGTGTCTTCCTACAAGCAAGACTTCGTTTCAGGTAAACGCACTCACTTTTCTGCTCAAAGGAAGCTACATCGTTCACGAAGCTCACACGTTTCTTGCTCTTAACTCAAAAGCATTGGATGATAGAGGACCTGTGGTTTGTATCAGTTTCAGAAGCAGAGTTGAACTAGATATGGTCCGTGTGTGTAGGAAACACGGTTCTTTTTTTCTCAGCTCAGTCATGTTTCCCGCCTTATTAGAGACTCTAGAAAGCAGTAGCGTGCTTCTTGCTCTAAAGCAGAGTGTGTTTCATGGATGAGAACTGTGCTGTGTGTTTCCGTTCAAAAATGGAGTTACGTGCCAGTGTCTGTGTCTTCCAACAAGCCAGACTTCATTTCAGGTAAACGCACACACTTTTCAGCTCAAAGGAAGCTATATCGTTCAGGAAGCTCACACGTTTCTCGCTCTTAACTGAAAAGCATTGGATGTTAGAGGACCTGTGGTTTGTATCAGTTTCAGAAGCAGAGTTGAACTAGATATGGTCCGTGTGTGTAGGAAACATGGATCTATTGTTCTGAGCACACTCACGTATCCCGCTTTATTAGAGACTCTAGAAAGCAAGAGCGTGCTTCTTGCTCTAAAGCAGAGTGTGTTTCATGGATGAGAACTGTGCTTTGTGTTTCCCTTCAGAAACGCAGTTAAATGCCAGGCACAGTGTCTTTTACAATCAAGACTTCGTTTCGGGTATAAGAACTCACTTTCAGCTCAAACGAAGCTACATCTTTCACGAAGCTCTCACGTATCTCGCTCTTAATTGAAAAGCATTGGATGTTAGAGGACCAGTGGTTTGTATCAGTTTCAGAAGCAGAGTTGAACTAGGTATGGTCCGTGTGTGTAGGAAACACAGTTCTTTTGTTCTGAGCCCACTCTCGTTTTCTGCCTTATTAGAGACTCTAGAATGCAAGAGCTTGCATCTTGCTCTAAACAGAGTGTGTTTCATGGATGAGCACTGTGCTGTGTGTTTCCCTTCAGAAACGGAGTTCAATGCCAGGCTCTGTGTCTTCCTACAAACAAGATTTCCTTTCAGGTAATCGCTGTCACTTTTCAGCTCAAACAAAGCTACATCGTTCAGGAAGCTCACACGTTTCTCGCTCTTAACTGAAAAGCATTGGATGTTAGAGGACCTGTGGTTTGTAGCAGTTTCAGAAGCAGAGTGGAACTAGATATGGTCCGTGTGTGTAGGAAACATGGATCTATTGTTCTGAGCACACTCACGTTTCCCGCCTTATTAGAGAATCTAGAAAGCAAGAGCGTGCGTCTTGCTCTAAAGCAGAGTGTGTTTCATGGATGAGAACTGTGCTGTGTGTTTCCCTTCAGAAACGGAGTTAAATGCCAGGTTCTTTGTCTTTTACAATCAAGACTTCGTTTTGGGTAAACGCACTCACTTTTCTGCTCAAAGGAAGCTACATCGTTCACGAAGCTCGCACGTTTCTCGCTCTTAACTCAAAAGCATTGGATGATAGAGGACCTGTGGTTTGTATCCGTTTCAGAAGCAGAGTTGATCTAGATATGGTCCGTGTGTGTAGGAAACACGGTTAATTTTTTCTCAGCTCAGTCATGTTTCCCGCCTTATTAGAGAATCTAGAAAGCAGTAGCGTGCTTCTTGCTCTAAAGCAGAGTGTGTTTCATGGATGAGAACTGTGCTGTGTGTTTCCGTTCAAAAACGGAGTTACGTGCCAGTGTCTGTGTCTTCCAACAAGCCAGACTTCATTTCAAGTAAACGCACACACTTTTCAGCTCAAAGGAAGCTATATCGTTCAGGAAGCTCACACGTTTCTCGCTCTTAACTGAAAAGCATTGGATGTTAGAGGCCCTGTGGTTTGTATCAGTTTCAGAAGCAGAGTTGAACTAGATATGGGCCGTGTGTCTAGGAAACACGGTTCTTTTGTTCTGAGGACACTCACGTTTCCCTCCTTAATAGAGACTATAGAAAGCAAGAGCCTGCTTCTTGCTCTAAAGCAGAGTGTGTTTCATGGATGAGAACTGTGCTGTGTGTTTCCCTTCAGAAACGGAGTGAAATGCCAGGCACTGTGTCTTTTACAATCAAGACTTCGTTTCGGGTATAAGAACTTACTTTCAGCTCAAACGAAGCTACATCGTTCACGAAGCTCACACGTTTCTCGCTCTTAACTGAAAAGCATTGGATGTTAGAGGACCAGTGGTTTGTATCAGTTTCTGAAGCAGAGTTGAACTAGATATGGTCCGTGTGTGTAGGAAACACGGTTCGTTTGTTCTGAGCACACTAACGTTTCCCTCCTTATTAGAGACTCTAGAAAGCAAGAGCGTGCTTCTGGCTCTAAAGCAGAGTGTGTTTCATGGATGAGCACTGTGCTGTGTGTTTCCCTCAGAAACGGAGTTAAATGCCAGGATCTGTGTCTTCCTACAAACAAGACTTCGTTTCAGGTAAACGCTGACACTTTTCAGCTCAAACAAAGCTACATCTTTCAGGAAGCTCACAGTTTCTCGCTCTTAACTGAAAAGCATTGGATGTTAGAGGACCTGTGGTTTGTAGCAGTTTCAGAAGCAGAGTTGAACTAGATATGGTCCGTGTGTGTAGGAAACATGGATCTATTGTTCTGAGCACACTCACGTATCCCGCCTTATTAGAGACTCTAGAAAGCAAGAGCGTGCTTCTTGCTCTAAAGCAGAGTGTGTTTCATGGATGAGAACTGTGCGGAGTGTTTCCCTTCAGAAACGGAGTTAAATGCCAGGTTCTTTGTCTTTTACAATCAAGACTTCGTTTCGGGTAAACGCACTCACTTTTCTGCTCAAAGGAAGCTACATCGTTCACGAAGCTCACACGTTTCTCGCTCTTAACTCAAAAGCATTGGATGATAGAGGATCTGTGGTTTGTATCAGTTTCAGAAGCAGAGTTGAACTAGATATGGTCAATGTGTGTAGGAAACACGGTTCTTTTGTTCTGAGCACACTCACGTTTTCCGCCTTATTCGAGACTCTAGAAAGCAAGAGCGTGCTTCCGGCTCTAAAGCAGAGTGTGTTTCATGGATAAGCACTGTGCTGTGTGTTTCCCTTCAGAAACGGAGTTAAATGCCAAGCACTGTGTCTTTTACAATCAAGACTTCGTTTCGGGTATAAGAAGTCACTTTCAGCTCAAAAGAAGCTACATCGTTCACGAAGCTCACACGTTTCTCGCTCTTAACTGAAAAGCATTGGATATTTGAGGACCAGTGGTTTGTATCAGTTTCAGAAGCAGAGTTGAACTAGGTATGGTCCGTGTGTGTAGGAAACACGGTTCTTTTGTTCTGTGCCCACTCACGTTTCCCGCCTTATTAGAGACTCTAGAAAGCAAGAGCATGCATCTTGCTCTAAACAGAGTGTGTTTCATGGATGAGAACTGTGCTGTGTGTTTCCCTTCAGAAATGGAGTTAAATGCCAGGTTCTTTTTCTTTTACAATCAAGACTTCGTTTCAGGTAATCGCACTCACTACCATCTCAAATGAAGCTACATCGTTCACGAAGCTCACACGTTTCTCGCTCTTAACTGAAAATCATTGGATGTTAGAGGCCCTGTGGTTTGTATCAGTTTCTGAAGCAGAGTTGAACTAGATATGGTCCGTGTGTGTAGGAAACACGGTTCTTTTGTTCTGAGCACACTCACGTTTCCCGCATTATTAGAGACTCTAGAAAGCAAGAGCGTGCTTCTTGCTCTAAAGCAGAGTGTGTTTCATGGATGAGCACTATGCTGTGTGTTTCCCTTCAGAAACAGAGTTAAATGACAGGCTCTGTGTCTTCCTACAAACAAGACTTCGTTTCAGGTAAACACTGTCACTTTTCAGCTCAAACCAAGCTACATCGTTCAGGAAGCTCACAAGTTTCTCGCTCTTAACTGAAAAGCATTGGATGTTAGAGGACCTGTGGTTTGTATCAGTTTCAGAAGCAGAGTTGAACTAGATATGGTCCGTGTGTGTACGAAACATGGATCTATTGTTGTGAGCACACTCACGTTTCCCGCCTTATTAGAGAATCTAGAAAGCAATAGCATGCTTCTTGCTCTACAGCAGAGTGTGTTTCATGGATGAGAACTGTGCTGTGTGTTTCCCTTCAGAAACGGAGTTAAATGCCAGGTTCTTTGTCTTTTACAATCAAGACATCATTTCGGGTAAACGCACTCACTATCATCTCAAACAAAGCTACATAGTCCACGAAGCTCTCACGTTTTTCGCTCTTAACTGAAAAGCATTGGATGTTAGAGGCCCTGTGGATTGTATCAGTTTCAGAAGCAGAGTTGAACTAGATATGGTCAATGTGTGTAGGAAACACGGTTCTTTTGTTCTGAGCACACTCACGTTACCTGCCTTATTAGAGACTCTAGAAAGCAAGAGCATGCTTCTTGCTCTAAAGCAGAGTGTGTTTCATGGATGAGAACTTTGCTGTGTATTTCCCTTCAGAAACGGAGTTAAATGCCAGGCTCTGTGTCTTCCTACAAGCAAGACTTCGTTTCAGGTAAATGCACTCACTTTTCTGCTCAAAGGAAGCTACATCGTTCACGAAGCTCACACGTTTCTTGCTCTTAACTCAAAAGCATTGGATGATAGAGGACCTGTGGTTTGTATCAGTTTCAGAAGCAGAGTTGAACTAGATATGGTCCGTGTGTGTAGGAAACACGGTTCTTTTTTTATCAGCTCAGTCATGTTTCCCGCCTTATTAGAGACTCTAGAAAGCATGAGCGTGCTTCTTGCTCTAAAGCAGAGTGTGTTTCATGGATGAGAACTGTGCTGTGTGTTTCCGTTCAAAAATGGAGTTACGTGCCAGTGTCTGTGTCTTCCAACAAGCCAGACTTCATTTCAGGTAAACGCACACACTTTTCAGCTCAAAGGAAGCTATATCGTTCAGGAAGCTCACACGTTTCTCGCTCTTAACTGAAAAGCATTGGATGTTAGAGGACCTGTGGTTTGTATCAGTTTCAGAAGCAGAGTTGAACTAGATATGGTCCGTGTGTGTAGGAAACATGGATCTATTGTTCTGAGCACACTCACGTTTCCCGCCTTATTAGAGACTCTAGAAAGCAAGAGCGTGCTTCTTGCTCTAAAGCAGAGTGTGTTTCATGGATGAGAACTGTGCTTTGTGTTTCCCTTCAGAAACGCAGTTAAATGCCAGGCACAGTGTCTTTTACAATCAAGACATCGTTTCGGGTATAAGAACTCACTTTCAGCTCAAACGAAGCTACATCTTTCATGAAGCTCTCACGTAACTCGCTCTTAATTGAAAAGCATTGGATGTTAGAGGCCCTGTGGTTTGTATCAGTTTCAGAAGCAGAGTTGAACTAGGTATGGTCCGTGTGTGTAGGAAACACGGTTCTTTTGTTCTGAGCCCACTCTCGTTTTCTGCCTTATTAGAGACTCTAGAAAGCAAGAGCGTGCATCTTGCTCTAAACAGAGTGTGTTTCATGGATGAGCACTGTGCTGTGTGTTTCCCTTCAGAAACGGAGTTCAATGCCAGGCTCTGTGTCTTCCTACAAACAAGATTTCCTTTCAGGTAATCGCTGTCACTTTTCAGCTCAAACAAAGCTACATCGTTCAGAAAGCTCACACGTTTCTCGCTCTTAACTGAAAAGCATTGGATGTTAGAGGACCTGTGGTTTGTAGCAGTTTCAGAAGCAGAGTGGAACTAGATATGGTCCGTGTGTGTAGGAAACATGGATCTATTGTTCTGAGCACACTCACGTTTCCCGCCTTATTAGAGAATCTAGAAAGCAAGAGCGTGCGTCTTGCTCTAAAGCAGAGTGTGTTTCATGGATGAGAACTGTGCTGTGTGTTTCCCTTCAGAAACGGAGTTAAATGCCAGGTTCTTTGTCTTTTACAATCAAGACTTCGTTTCGGGTAAACGCACTCACTTTTCTGCTCAAAGGAAGCTACATCGTTCACGAAGCTCGCACGTTTCTCGCTCTTAACTCAAAAGCATTGGATGATAGAGGACCTGTGGTTTGTATCCGTTTCAGAAGCAGAGTTGATCTAGATATGTTCCGTGTGTGTAGGAAACACGGTTAATTTTTTCTCAGCTCAGTCATGTTTCCCGCCTTATTAGAGAATCTAGAAAGCAGTAGCGTGCTTCTTGCTCTAAAGCAGAGTGTGTTTCATGGATGAGAACTGTGCTGTGTGTTTCCGTTCAAAAACGGAGTTACGTGCCAGTGTCTGTGTCTTCCAACAAGCCAGACTTCATTTCAAGTAAACGCACACACTTTTCAGCTCAAAGGAAGCTATATCGTTCAGGAAGCTCACACGTTTCTCGCTCTTAACTGAAAAGCATTGGATGTTAGAGGCCCTGTGGTTTGTATCAGTTTCAGAAGCAGAGTTGAACTAGATATGGGCCGTGTGTCTAGGAAACACGGTTCTTTTGTTCTGAGTACACTCACGTTTCCCTCCTTAATAGAGACTATAGAAAGCAAGAGCCTGCTTCTTGCTCTAAAGCAGAGTGTGTTTCATGGATGAGAACTGTGCTGTGTGTTTCCCTTCAGAAACGGAGTTAAATGCCAGGCACTGTGTCTTTTACAATCAAGACTTCGTTTCGGGTATAAGAACTTACTTTCAGCTCAAACGAAGCTACATCGTTCACGAAGCTCACACGTTTCTCGCTCTTAACTGAAAAGCATTGGATGTTAGAGGACCAGTGGTTTGTATCAGTTTCTGAAGCAGAGTTGAAATAGATATGGTCCGTGTGTGTAGGAAACACGGTTCGTTTGTTCTGAGCACACTAACGTTTCCCTCCTTATTAGAGACTCTAGAAAGCAAGAGCATGCTTCTGGCTCTAAAGCAGAGTGTGTTTCATGGATGAGCACTGTGCTGTGTGTTTCCCTCAGAAACGGAGTTAAATGCCAAGCTCTGTGTCTTCCTACAAACAAGACTTCGTTTCAGGTAAACGCTGACACTTTTAAGCTCAAACAAAGCTACATCGTTCAGGAAGCTCACAGTTTCTCGCTCTTAACTGAAAAGCATTGGATGTTAGAGGACCTGTGGTTTGTAGCAGTTTCAGAAGCAGAGTTGAACTAGATATGGTCCGTGTGTGTAGGAAACATGGATCTATTGTTCTGAGCACACTCACGTATCCCGCCTTATTAGAGACTCTAGAAAGCAAGAGCGTGCTTCTTGCTCTAAAGCAGAGTGTGTTTCATGGATGAGAACTGTGTGGAGTGTTTCCCTTCAGAAACGGAGTTAAATGCCAGGCACTGTGTCTTTTACAATCAAGACTTCGTTTCGGGTATAAGAACTCACTTTCAGCTCAAACGAAGCTACATCGTTCACGAAGCTCACACGTTTCTTGCTCTTATTTGAAAAGCATTGGATGTTACAGGAACTGTGGTTTGTATCAGTTTCAGAAGCAGAGTTGAACTAGATATGGTCCGTGTGTAGGAAACATGGATCGTTTGTTCTGAGCCCACTCACGTTTCCCGCCTTATTATAGACTCTAGAAAGCAAGAGCATGCTTCTTGCTCTACAGCAGAGTGTGTTTCATGGATGAGAACTGTGCTGTGTGTTTCCCTTCGGAAACGGAGTTAAATGCCAGGTTCTTTGTCTTTTACAATCAAGACTTCGTTTCGGGTAAACGCACTCACTATCATCTCAAACGAAGCTACATCATTCACGAAGCTCACACGTTTCTCGCTCTTAACTGAAAAGCATTGGATGTTAGAGCACCAGTGGTTTGTATCAGTTTCAGAAGCAGAGTTGAACTAGGTATGGTCCGTGTGTGTAGGAAACACGGTTCTTTTGTTCTGAGCCCACTCTCATTTTCTGCCTTATTAGAGACTCTAGAAAGCAAGAGCGTGCATCTTGCTCTAAACAGAGTGTGTTTCATGGATGAGAACTGTGCTGTGTGTTTCCCTTCAGAAACGGAGTTAAATGACAGGTTCTTTGTCTTTTACAATCAAGACTTCGTTTCGGGTAAACACACTCACTATCATCTCAAATGAAGCTACATTGTTCACGAAGCTCACACGTTTCTCGCTCTTAACTGAAAAGCATTGGATGTTAGAGGACCAGTGGTTTGTATCAGTTTCTGAAGCAGAGTTGAACTAGATATGGTCCGTGTGTGTAGGAAACACGGTTCGTTTGTTCTGAGCACACTAACGTTTCCCTCCTTATTAGAGACTCTAGAAAGCAAGAGCGTGCTTCTGGCTCTAAAGCAGAGTGTGTTTCATGGATGAGCACTGTGCTGTGTGTTTCCCTCAGAAACGGAGTTAAATGCCAGGATCTGTGTCTTCCTACAAACAAGACTTCGTTTCAGGTAAACGCTGACACTTTTCAGCTCAAACAAAGCTACATCTTTCAGGAAGCTCACAGTTTCTCGCTCTTAACTGAAAAGCATTGGATGTTAGAGGACCTGTGGTTTGTAGCAGTTTCAGAAGCAGAGTTGAACTAGATATGGTCCGTGTGTGTAGGAAACATGGATCTATTGTTCTGAGCACACTCACGTATCCCGCCTTATTAGAGACTCTAGAAAGCAAGAGCGTGCTTCTTGCTCTAAAGCAGAGTGTGTTTCATGGATGAGAACTGTGCGGAGTGTTTCCCTTCAGAAACGGAGTTAAATGCCAGGTTCTTTGTCTTTTACAATCAAGACTTCGTTTCGGGTAAACGCACTCACTTTTCTGCTCAAAGGAAGCTACATCGTTCACGAAGCTCACACGTTTCTCGCTCTTAACTCAAAAGCATTGGATGATAGAGGATCTGTGGTTTGTATCAGTTTCAGAAGCAGAGTTGAACTAGATATGGTCAATGTGTGTAGGAAACACGGTTCTTTTGTTCTGAGCACACTCACGTTTTCCGCCTTATTCGAGACTCTAGAAAGCAAGAGCGTGCTTCCGGCTCTAAAGCAGAGTGTGTTTCATGGATAAGCACTGTGCTGTGTGTTTCCCTTCAGAAACGGAGTTAAATGCCAAGCACTGTGTCTTTTACAATCAAGACTTCGTTTCGGGTATAAGAACTCACTTTCAGCTCAAAGGAAGCTACATCGTTCACGAAGCTCACACGTTTCTCGCTCTTAACTGAAAAGCATTGGATGTTTGAGGACCAGTGGTTTGTATCAGTTTCAGAAGCAGAGTTGAACTAGGTATGGTCCGTGTGTGTAGGAAACACGGTTCTTTTGTTCTGTGCCCACTCACGTTTCCCGCCTTATTAGAGACTCTAGAAAGCAAGAGCATGCATCTTGCTCTAAACAGAGTGTGTTTCATGGATGAGAACTGTGCTGTGTGTTTCCCTTCAGAAATGGAGTTAAATGCCAGGTTCTTTTTCTTTTACAATCAAGACTTCGTTTCAGGTAATCGCACTCACTACCATCTCAAATGAAGCTACATCGTTCACGAAGCTCACACGTTTCTCGCTCTTAACTGAAAATCATTGGATGTTAGAGGCCCTGTGGTTTGTATCAGTTTCTGAAGCAGAGTTGAACTAGATATGGTCCGTGTGTGTAGGAAACACGGTTCTTTTGTTCTGAGCACACTCACGTTTCCCGCATTATTCGAGACTCTAGAAAGCAAGAGCGTGCTTCTTGCTCTAAAGCAGAGTGTGTTTCATGGATGAGCACTATGCTGTGTGTTTCCCTTCAGAAACAGAGTTAAATGACAGGCTCTGTGTCTTCCTACAAACAAGACTTCGTTTCAGGTAAACACTGTCACTTTTCAGCTCAAACCAAGCTACATCGTTCAGGAAGCTCACAAGTTTCTCGCTCTTAACTGAAAAGCATTGGATGTTAGAGGACCTGTGGTTTGTATCAGTTTCAGAAGCAGAGTTGAACTAGATATGGTCCGTGTGTGTACGAAACATGGATCTATTGTTGTGAGCACACTCACGTTTCCCGCCTTATTAGAGAATCTAGAAAGCAATAGCATGCTTCTTGCTCTACAGCAGAGTGTGTTTCATGGATGAGAACTGTGCTGTGTGTTTCCCTTCAGAAACGGAGTTAAATGCCAGGTTCTTTGTCTTTTACAATCAAGACATCATTTCGGGTAAACGCACTCACTATCATCTCAAACAAAGCTACATAGTCCACGAAGCTCTCACGTTTTTCGCTCTTAACTGAAAAGCATTGGATGTTAGAGGCCCTGTGGATTGTATCAGTTTCAGAAGCAGAGTTGAACTAGATATGGTCAATGTGTGTAGGAAACACGGTTCTTTTGTTCTGAGCACACTCACGTTACCTGCCTTATTAGAGACTCTAGAAAGCAAGAGCATGCTTCTTGCTCTAAAGCAGAGTGTGTTTCATGGATGAGAACTTTGCTGTGTATTTCCCTTCAGAAACGGAGTTAAATGCCAGGCTCTGTGTCTTCCTACAAGCAAGACTTCGTTTCAGGTAAACGCACTCACTTTTCTGCTCAAAGGAAGCTACATCGTTCACGAAGCTCACACGTTTCTTGCTCTTAACTCAAAAGCATTGGATGATAGAGGACCTGTGGTTTGTATCAGTTTCAGAAGCAGAGTTGAACTAGATATGGTCCGTGTGTGTAGGAAACACGGTTCTTTTTTTCTCAGCTCAGTCATGTTTCCCGCCTTATTAGAGACTCTAGAAAGCAGTAGCGTGCTTCTTGCTCTAAAGCAGAGTGTGTTTCATGGATGAGAACTGTGCTGTGTGTTTCCGTTCAAAAATGGAGTTACGTGCCAGTGTCTGTGTCTTCCAACAAGCCAGACTTCATTTCAGGTAAACGCAGACACTTTTCAGCTCAAAGGAAGCTATATCGTTCAGGAAGCTCACACGTTTCTCGCTCTTAACTGAAAAGCATTGGATGTTAGAGGACCTGTGGTTTGTATCAGTTTCAGAAGCAGAGTTGAACTAGATATGGTCCGTGTGTGTAGGAAACATGGATCTATTGTTCTGAGCACACTCACGTTTCCCGCCTTATTAGAGACTCTAGAAAGCAAGAGCGTGCTTCTTGCTCTAAAGCAGAGTGTGTTTCATGGATGAGAACTGTGCTTTGTGTTTCCCTTCAGAAACGCAGTTAAATGCCAGGCACAGTGTCTTTTACAATCAAGACATCGTTTCGGGTATAAGAACTCACTTTCAGCTCAAACGAAGCTACATCTTTCATGAAGCTCTCACGTAACTCGCTCTTAATTGAAAAGCATTGGATGTTAGAGGCCCTGTGGTTTGTATCAGTTTCAGAAGCAGAGTTGAACTAGGTATGGTCCGTGTGTGTAGGAAACACGGTTCTTTTGTTCTGAGCCCACTCTCGTTTTCTGCCTTATTAGAGACTCTAGAAAGCAAGAGCGTGCATCTTGCTCTAAACAGAGTGTGTTTCATGGATGAGCACTGTGCTGTGTGTTTCCCTTCAGAAACGGAGTTCAATGCCAGGCTCTGTGTCTTCCTACAAACAAGATTTCCTTTCAGGTAATCGCTGTCACTTTTCAGCTCAAACAAAGCTACATCGTTCAGAAAGCTCACACGTTTCTCGCTCTTAACTGAAAAGCATTGGATGTTAGAGGACCTGTGGTTTGTAGCAGTTTCAGAAGCAGAGTGGAACTAGATATGGTCCGTGTGTGTAGGAAACATGGATCTATTGTTCTGAGCACACTCACGTTTCCCGCCTTATTAGAGAATCTAGAAAGCAAGAGCGTGCGTCTTGCTCTAAAGCAGAGTGTGTTTCATGGATGAGAACTGTGCTGTGTGTTTCCCTTCAGAAACGGAGTTAAATGCCAGGTTCTTTGTCTTTTACAATCAAGACTTCGTTTCGGGTAAACGCACTCACTTTTCTGCTCAAAGGAAGCTACATCGTTCACGAAGCTCGCACGTTTCTCGCTCTTAACTCAAAAGCATTCGATGATAGAGGACCTGTGGTTTGTATCCGTTTCAGAAGCAGAGTTGATCTAGATATGGTCCGTGTGTGTAGGAAACACGGTTAATTTTTTCTCAGCTCAGTCATGTTTCCCGCCTTATTAGAGAATCTAGAAAGCAGTAGCGTGCTTCTTGCTCTAAAGCAGAGTGTGTTTCATGGATGAGAACTGTGCTGTGTGTTTCCGTTCAAAAACGGAGTTACGTGCCAGTGTCTGTGTCTTCCAACAAGCCAGACTTCATTTCAAGTAAACGCACACACTTTTCAGCTCAAAGGAAGCTATATCGTTCAGGAAGCTCACACGTTTCTGGCTCTTAACTGAAAAGCATTGGATGTTAGAGGCCCTGTGGTTTGTATCAGTTTCAGAAGCAGAGTTGAACTAGATATGGGCCGTGTGTCTAGGAAACACGGTTCTTTTGTTCTGAGTACACTCAGGTTTCCCTCCTTAATAGAGACTATAGAAAGCAAGAGCCTGCTTCTTGCTCTAAAGCAGAGTGTGTTTCATGGATGAGAACTGTGCTGTGTGTTTCCCTTCAGAAACGGAGTTAAATGCCAGGCACTGTGTCTTTTACAATCAAGACTTCGTTTCGGGTATAAGAACTTACTTTCAGCTCAAACGAAGCTACATCGTTCACGAAGCTCACACGTTTCTCGCTCTTAACTGAAAAGCATTGGATGTTAGAGGACCAGTGGTTTGTATCAGTTTCTGAAGCAGAGTTGAAATAGATATGGTCCGTGTGTGTAGGAAACACGGTTCGTTTGTTCTGAGCACACTAACGTTTCCCTCCTTATTAGAGACTCTAGAAAGCAAGAGCATGCTTCTGGCTCTAAAGCAGAGTGTGTTTCATGGATGAGCACTGTGCTGTGTGTTTCCCTCAGAAACGGAGTTAAATGCCAAGCTCTGTGTCTTCCTACAAACAAGACTTCGTTTCAGGTAAACGCTGACACTTTTAAGCTCAAACAAAGCTACATCGTTCAGGAAGCTCACAGTTTCTCGCTCTTAACTGAAAAGCATTGGATGTTAGAGGACCTGTGGTTTGTAGCAGTTTCAGAAGCAGAGTTGAACTAGATATGGTCCGTGTGTGTAGGAAACATGGATCTATTGTTCTGAGCACACTCACGTATCCCGCCTTATTAGAGACTCTAGAAAGCAAGAGCGTGCTTCTTGCTCTAAAGCAGAGTGTGTTTCATGGATGAGAACTGTGTGGAGTGTTTCCCTTCAGAAACGGA
The DNA here is from genome assembly GCA_949786405.1 of Onychomys arenicola. Taxonomy (NCBI): domain Eukaryota; kingdom Metazoa; phylum Chordata; class Mammalia; order Rodentia; family Cricetidae; genus Onychomys; species Onychomys arenicola. Next base: position 2,435,240 of record CATKUM010000045.1, read on the forward strand.
GTTAAATGCCAGGCACTGTGTCTTTTACAATCAAGACTTCGTTTCGGTTATAAGAACTCACTTTCAGCTCAAACGAAGCTACATCGTTCACGAAGCTCACACGTTTCTTGCTCTTATTTGAAAAGCATTGGATGTTACAGGAACTGTGGTTTGTATCAGTTTCAGAAGCAGAGTTGAACTAGATATGGTCCGTGTGTAGGAAACATGGATCGTTTGTTCTGAGCCCACTCACGTTTCCCGCCTTATTATAGACTCTAGAAAGCAAGAGCATGCTTCTTGCTCTACAGCAGAGTGTGTTTCATGGATGAGAACTGTGCTGTGTGTTTCCCTTCGGAAACGGAGTTAAATGCCAGGTTCTTTGTCTTTTACAATCAAGACTTCGTTTCGGGTAAACGCACTCACTATCATCTCAAACGAAGCTACATCGTTCACGAAGCTCACACGTTTCTCGCTCTTAACTGAAAAGCATTGGATGTTAGAGGACCAGTGGTTTGTATCAGTTTCAGAAGCAGAGTTGAACTAGGTATGGTCCGTGTGTGTAGGAAACACGGTTCTTTTGTTCTGAGCCCACTCTAATTTTCTGCCTTATTAGAGACTCTAGAAAGCAAGAGCGTGCATCTTCCTCTAAACAGAGTGTGTTTCATGGATGAGAACTGTGCTGTGTGTTTCCCTTCAGAAACGGAGTTAAATGACAGGTTCTTTGTCTTTTACAATCAAGACTTCGTTTCGGGTAAACACACTCACTATCATCTCAAATGAAGCTACATTGTTCACGAAGCTCACACGTTTCTCGCTCTTAACTGAAAAGCATTGGATGTTAGAGCCCCTGTGGTTTGTATCAGTTTCTGAAGCAGAGTTGAACTAGATATGGTCCGTGTGTGTAGGAAACACGGTTCTTTTGTTCTGAGCACACTCACGTTTCCTGCCTTATTAGAGACTCTAGAAAGCAAGAGCGTGCTTCTGGCTCTAAAGCAGAGTGTGTTTCATGGATGAGCACTGTGCTGTGTGTTTCCCTTCAGAAACGGAGTTCAATGCCAGGCTCTGTGTCTTCCTACAAACAAGACTTCGTTTCAGGTAATCGCTGTCACTTTTCAGCTCAAACAAAGCTACATCGTTCAGGAAGCTCACACGTTTCTCGCTCTTAACTGAAAAGCATTGGATGTTAGAGGACCTGTGGTTTGTATCAGTTTCAGAAGCAGAGTTGAAGTAGATATGGTCCGTGTGTGTAGGAAACATGGACCTATTGTTCTGAGCACACTCACGTTTCCCGCCTTATTAGAGACTCTAGAAAGCAAGAGCGTGCGTCTTGCTCTAAAGCAGAGTGTGTTTCATGGATGAGAACTGTGCTGTGTGTTTCCCTTCAGAAACGGAGTTAAATGCCAGGTTCTTTGTCTTTTACAATCAAGACTTCGTTTCGGGTAAACGCACTCACTATCATCTCAAACGAAACTACATAGTTCACGAAGCTCTCACGTTTTTCGCTCTTAACTGAAAAGCATTTGATGTTAGAGGCCCTGTGGTTTGTATCAGTTTCAGAAGCAGAGTTGAACTAGATATAGTCAATGTGTGTAGGAAACACGGTTCTTTTTTTCTGAGCACACTCACGTTTCCCGCCTTATTAGAGACTCTAGAAAGCAAGAGTATGCTTCTTGCTCTAAAGCAGAGTGTGTTTCATGGATGAGAACTGTGCTGTATGTTTCCCTTCAGAAACGGAGTTAAATGCCAGGTTCTTTGTCTTTTACAATCAAGACTTCGTTTCGGGTAAACGCACTCACTATCATCTCAAATGAAGCTACATCTTTCACGAAGCTCACACGTTTCTCGCTCTTAACTGAAAAGCATTGGATGTTAGAGGCCCTGTGGTTTGTATCAGTTTCTGAAGCAGAGTTGAACTAGATATGGTCCGTGTGTGTAGGAAACAAGGTTCTTTTGTTCTGAGCACACTCATGTTTCCCGCCTTATTCGAGACTCTAGAAAGCAAGAGCGTGCTTCTGGCTCTAAAGCAGAGTGTGTTTCATGGATGAGCACTATGCTGTGTGTTTCCCTTCAGAAACAGAGTTAAATGACAGGCTCTGTGTCTTCCTACAAACAAGACTTCGTTTCAGGTAAACACTGTCACTTTTCAGCTCAAACCAAGCTACATCGTTCAGGAAGCTCACAAGTTTCTCGCTCTTAACTGAAAAGCATTGGATGTTAGAGGACCTGTGGTTTGTATCAGTTTCAGAAGCAGAGTTGAACTAGATATGGTCCGTGTGTGTACGAAACATGGATCTATTGTTGTGAGCACACTCACGTTTCCCGCCTTATTAGAGAATCTAGAAAGCAATAGCATGCTTCTTGCTCTACAGCAGAGTGTGTTTCATGGATGAGAACTGTGCTGTGTGTTTCCCTTCAGAAACGGAGTTAAATGCCAGGTTCTTTGTCTTTTACAATCAAGACATCATTTCGGGTAAACGCACTCACTATCATCTCAAACAAAGCTACATAGTCCACGAAGCTCTCACGTTTTTCGCTCTTAACTGAAAAGCATTGGATGTTAGAGGCCCTGTGGATTGTATCAGTTTCAGAAGCAGAGTTGAACTAGATATGGTCAATGTGTGTAGGAAACACGGTTCTTTTGTTCTGAGCACACTCACGTTACCTGCCTTATTAGAGACTCTAGAAAGCAAGAGCATGCTTCTTGCTCTAAAGCAGAGTGTGTTTCATGGATGAGAACTTTGCTGTGTATTTCCCTTCAGAAACGGAGTTAAATGCCAGGCTCTGTGTCTTCCTACAAGCAAGACTTCGTTTCAGGTAAACGCACTCACTTTTCTGCTCAAAGGAAGCTACATCGTTCACGAAGCTCACACGTTTCTTGCTCTTAACTCAAAAGCATTGGATGATAGAGGACCTGTGGTTTGTATCAGTTTCAGAAGCAGAGTTGAACTAGATATGGTCCGTGTGTGTAGGAAACACGGTTCTTTTTTTCTCAGCTCAGTCATGTTTCCCGCCTTATTAGAGACTCTAGAAAGCAGTAGCGTGCTTCTTGCTCTAAAGCAGAGTGTGTTTCATGGATGAGAACTGTGCTGTGTGTTTCCGTTCAAAAATGGAGTTACGTGCCAGTGTCTGTGTCTTCCAACAAGCCAGACTTCATTTCAGGTAAACGCACACACTTTTCAGCTCAAAGGAAGCTATATCGTTCAGGAAGCTCACACGTTTCTCGCTCTTAACTGAAAAGCATTGGATGTTAGAGGACCTGTGGTTTGTATCAGTTTCAGAAGCAGAGTTGAACTAGATATGGTCCGTGTGTGTAGGAAACATGGATCTATTGTTCTGAGCACACTCACGTTTCCCGCCTTATTAGAGACTCTAGAAAGCAAGAGCGTGCTTCTTGCTCTAAAGCAGAGTGTGTTTCATGGATGAGAAGTGTGCTTTGTGTTTCCCTTCAGAAACGCAGTTAAAAGCCAGGCACAGTGTCTTTTACAATCAAGACATCGTTTCGGGTATAAGAACTCACTTTCAGCTTAAACGAAGCTACATCTTTCATGAAGCTCTCACGTAACTCGCTCTTAATTGAAAAGCATTGGATGTTAGAGGCCCTGTGGTTTGTATCAGTTTCAGAAGCAGAGTTGAACTAGGTATGGTCCGTGTGTGTAGGAAACACGGTTCTTTTGTTCTGAGCCCACTCTCGTTTTCTGCCTTATTAGAGACTCTAGAAAGCAAGAGCGTGCATCTTGCTCTAAACAGAGTGTGTTTCATGGATGAGCACTGTGCTGTGTGTTTCCCTTCAGAAACGGAGTTCAATGCCAGGCTCTGTGTCTTCCTACAAACAAGATTTCCTTTCAGGTAATCGCTGTCACTTTTCAGCTCAAACAAAGCTACATCGTTCAGAAAGCTCACACGTTTCTCGCTCTTAACTGAAAAGCATTGGATGTTAGAAGACCTGTGGTTTGTTGCAGTTTCAGAAGCAGAGTGGAACTAGATATGGTCCGTGTGTGTAGGAAACATGGATCTATTGTTCTGAGCACACTCACGTTTCCCGCCTTATTAGAGAATCTAGAAAGCAAGAGCGTGCGTCTTGCTCTAAAGCAGAGTGTGTTTCATGGATGAGAACTGTGCTGTGTGTTTCCCTTCAGAAACGGAGTTAAATGCCAGGTTCTTTGTCTTTTACAATCAAGACTTCGTTTCGGGTAAACGCACTCACTTTTCTGCTCAAAGGAAGCTACATCGTTCACGAAGCTCGCACGTTTCTCGCTCTTAACTCAAAAGCATTGGATGATAGAGGACCTGTGGTTTGTATCCGTTTCAGAAGCAGAGTTGATCTAGATATGGTCCGTGTGTGTAGGAAACACGGTTAATTTTTTCTCAGCTCAGTCATGTTTCCCGCCTTATTAGAGAATCTAGAAAGCAGTAGCGTGCTTCTTGCTCTAAAGCAGAGTGTGCTTCATGGATGAGAACTGTGCTGTGTGTTTCCGTTCAAAAACGGAGTTACGTGCCAGTGTCTGTGTCTTCCAACAAGCCAGACTTCATTTCAAGTAAACGCACACACTTTTCAGCTCAAAGGAAGCTATATCGTTCAGGAAGCTCACACGTTTCTCGCTCTTAACTGAAAAGCATTGGATGTTAGAGGCCCTGTGGTTTGTATCAGTTTCAGAAGCAGAGTTGAACTAGATATGGGCCGTGTGTCTAGGAAACACGGTTCTTTTGTTCTGAGTACACTCACGTTTCCCTCCTTAATAGAGACTATAGAAAGCAAGAGCCTGCTTCTTGCTCTAAAGCAGAGTGTGTTTCATGGATGAGAACTGTGCTGTGTGTTTCCCTTCAGAAACGGAGTTAAATGCCAGGCACTGTGTCTTTTACAATCAAGACTTCGTTTCGGGTATAAGAACTTACTTTCAGCTCAAACGAAGCTACATCGTTCACGAAGCTCACACGTTTCTCGCTCTTAACTGAAAAGCATTGGATGTTAGAGGACCAGTGGTTTGTATCAGTTTCTGAAGCAGAGTTGAAATAGATATGGTCCGTGTGTGTAGGAAACACGGTTCGTTTGTTCTGAGCACACTAACGTTTCCCTCCTTATTAGAGACTCTAGAAAGCAAGAGCATGCTTCTGGCTCTAAAGCAGAGTGTGTTTCATGGATGAGCACTGTGCTGTGTGTTTCCCTCAGAAACGGAGTTAAATGCCAAGCTCTGTGTCTTCCTACAAACAAGACTTCGTTTCAGGTAAACGCTGACACTTTTAAGCTCAAACAAAGCTACATCGTTCAGGAAGCTCACAGTTTCTCGCTCTTAACTGAAAAGCATTGGATGTTAGAGGACCTGTGGTTTGTAGCAGTTTCAGAAGCAGAGTTGAACTAGATATGGTCCGTGTGTGTAGGAAACATGGATCTATTGTTCTGAGCACACTCACGTATCCCGCCTTATTAGAGACTCTAGAAAGCAAGAGCGTGCTTCTTGCTCTAAAGCAGAGTGTGTTTCATGGATGAGAACTGTGTGGAGTGTTTCCCTTCAGAAACGGAGTTAAATGCCAGGCACTGTGTCTTTTACAATCAAGACTTCGTTTCGGGTATAAGAACTCACTTTCAGCTCAAACGAAGCTACATCGTTCACGAAGCTCACACGTTTCTTGCTCTTATTTGAAAAGCATTGGATGTTACAGGAACTGTGGTTTGTATCAGTTTCAGAAGCAGAGTTGAACTAGATATGGTCCGTGTGTAGGAAACATGGATCGTTTGTTCTGAGCCCACTCACGTTTCCCGCCTTATTATAGACTCTAGAAAGCAAGAGCATGCTTCTTGCTCTACAGCAGAGTGTGTTTCATGGATGAGAACTGTGCAGTGTGTTTCCCTTCGGAAACGGAGTTAAATGCCAGGTTCTTTGTCTTTTACAATCAAGACTTCGTTTCGGGTAAACGCACTCACTATCATCTCAAACGAAGCTACATCGTTCACGAAGCTCACACGTTTCTCGCTCTTAACTGAAAAGCATTGGATGTTAGAGGACCAGTGGTTTGTATCAGTTTCAGAAGCAGAGTTGAACTAGGTATGGTCCGTGTGTGTAGGAAACACGGTTCTTTTGTTCTGAGCCCACTCTCATTTTCTGCCTTATTAGAGACTCTAGAAAGCAAGAGCGTGCATCTTGCTCTAAACAGAGTGTGTTTCATGGATGAGAACTGTGCTGTGTGTTTCCCTTCAGAAACGGAGTTAAATGACAGGTTCTTTGTCTTTTACAATCAAGACTTCGTTTCGGGTAAACACACTCACTATCATCTCAAATGAAGCTACATTGTTCACGAAGCTCACACGTTTCTCGCTCTTAACTGAAAAGCATTGGATGTTAGAGCCCCTGTGGTTTGTATCAGTTTCTGAAGCAGAGTTGAACTAGATATGGTCCGTGTGTGTAGGAAACACGGTTCTTTTGTTCTGAGCACACTCACGTTTCCTGCCTTATTAGAGACTCTAGAAAGCAAGAGCGTGCTTCTGGCTCTAAAGCAGAGTGTGTTTCATGGATGAGCACTGTGCTGTGTGTTTCCCTTCAGAAACGGAGTTCAATGCCAGGCTCTGTGTCTTCCTACAAACAAGACTTCGTTTCAGGTAATCGCTGTCACTTTTCAGCTCAAACAAAGCTACATCGTTCAGGAAGCTCACACGTTTCTCGCTCTTAACTGAAAAGCATTGGATGTTAGAGGACCTGTGGTTTGTATCAGTTTCAGAAGCAGAGTTGAAGTAGATATGGTCCGTGTGTGTAGGAAACATGGACCTATTGTTCTGAGCACACTCACGTTTCCCGCCTTATTAGAGACTCTAGAAAGCAAGAGCGTGCGTCTTGCTCTAAAGCAGAGTGTGTTTCATGGATGAGAACTGTGCTGTGTGTTTCCCTTCAGAAACGGAGTTAAATGCCAGGTTCTTTGTCTTTTACAATCAAGACTTCGTTTCGGGTAAACGCACTCACTATCATCTCAAACGAAACTACATAGTTCACGAAGCTCTCACGTTTTTCGCTCTTAACTGAAAAGCATTTGATGTTAGAGGCCCTGTGGTTTGTATCAGTTTCAGAAGCAGAGTTGAACTAGATATAGTCAATGTGTGTAGGAAACACGGTTCTTTTTCTCTGAGCACACTCACGTTTCCGGCCTTATTAGAGACTCTAGAAAGCAAGAGCATGCTTCTTGCTCTAAAGCAGAGTGTGTTTCATGGATGAGAACTGTGCTGTATGTTTCCCTTCAGAAACGGAGTTAAATGCCAGGTTCTTTGTCTTTTACAATCAAGACTTCGTTTCGGGTAAACGCACTCACTATCATCTCAAATGAAGCTACATCTTTCACGAAGCTCACACGTTTCTCGCTCTTAACTGAAAAGCATTGGATGTTAGAGGCCCTGTGGTTTGTATCAGTTTCTGAAGCAGAGTTGAACTAGATATGGTCCGTGTGTGTAGGAAACAAGGTTCTTTTGTTCTGAGCACACTCATGTTTCCCGCCTTATTCGAGACTCTAGAAAGCAAGAGCGTGCTTCTGGCTCTAAAGCAGAGTGTGTTTCATGGATGAGCACTGTGCTGTGTGTTTCCCTTCAGAAACGGAGTTAAATGCCAGGCTCTGTATCTTCCTACAAACAAGACTTCGTTTCAGGTAAACGCTGTCACTTTTCAGCTCAAACAAAGCTACATCCTTCAGGAAGCTCACTCGTTTCTCGCTCTTAACTGAAAAGCATTGGATGTTAGAGAAACTGTGGTTTGTATCAGTTTCTGAAGCAGAGTTGAACTAGATATGGTCCGTGTGTGTAGGAAACATGGATCTATTGTTCTGAGCACACTCACGTTTCCCGCCTTATTAGAGACTCTAGAAAGCAAGAGCGTGCTTCTTGCTCTAAAGCAGAGTGTGTTTCATGGATGAGACTGTGCTGTGTGTTTCCCTTCAGCAACGGAGTTAAATGCCAGGCACTGTTTCTTTTACAATCAAGACTTCTTTTCTGGAAAAAACGCCCTCATATTTCAGCTCAAAGAAGCTACATCGTTCATGAAGCTCAAACGTTTCTTGCTCTTATTTGAAAAGCATTGGATGTTACAGGAACTGTGGTTTGTATCAGTTTCAGAAGCAGAGTTGAACTAGATATGGTCCGTGTGTGTAGGAAACATGGATCGTTTGTTCTGAGCCCACTCACGTTTCCTGCCTTATTATAGACTCTAGAAAGCAAGAGCATGCTTCTTGCTCTACAGCAGAGTGTGTTTCATGGATGAGAACTGTGCTGTGTGTTTCCCTTCAGAAACGGAGTTAAATGCCAGGTTCTTTGTCTTTTACAATCAAGACTTCGTTTCGGGTAAACGCATTCACTATCACCTCAAACGACGCTACATAGTTCACGAAGCTCTCATGTTTTTCGCTCTTAACTGAAAAGCATTGGATGTTAGAGGACCTGTGGTTTGTATCAGTTTCTGAAGCAGAGTTGAACTAGATATGGTCCGTGTGTGTAGGAAACAAGGTTCTTTTGTTCTGAGCACACTCACGTTTCCCGCCTTATTCGAGACTCTAGAAAGCAAGAGCGTGCTTCTGGCTCTAAAGCAGAGTGTGTTTCATGGATGAGCACTGTGCTGTGTGTTTCCCTTCAGAAACGGAGTTAAATGCCAGACTCTGTGTCTTCCTACAAACAAGATTTCGTTTCAGGTAAACGCTATCACTTTTCAGCTCAAACAAAGCTACATTGTTCAGGAAGTTCACACTTTTCTAGCTCTTAACTGAAAAGCATTGGATGTTAGAGAACCTGTGGTTTGTAGCAGTTTCAGAAGCAGAGTTGAACTAGATATGGTCCGTGAGTGTAGGAAACATGGATCTATTGTTCTGAGCACACTCACGTTTCCCGCCTTATTAGATACTCTAGAAAGCAAGAGCGTGCTTCTTGCTCTAAAGCAGAGTGTGTTTCATGGATGAGAACTGTGCTGTGTGTTTCCCTTCAGAAACGGAGTTAAATGCCAGCCACTGTGTCTTTTACAATCAATACTTCATTTCGGGTATAAGAACTCACTTTCAGCTCAAACGAAGCTACATCGTTCACGAGGCTCACACGTTTCTCGCTCTTAACTCAAAAGCATTGGATGTTAGAGGACCAGTGGTTCGTATCAGTTTCAGAAGCAGAGTTGAACTAGGTATGGTCCGTGTGTGTAGGAAACACGGTTCTTTTGTTCTGAGCCCACTCACGTTTCCCGCCTTATTAGAGACTCTAGAAAGCAAGAGCGTGCATCTTGTTCTAAACAGAGTGTGTTTCATGGATGAGAACTGTGCTTTGTGTTTCCCTTCAGATACGGAGATCAATGCCATGCTCTGTGTCTTCCTACAAGCAAGACTTCTTTTCAGGTAAACGCCCTCACTTTTCAGCTCAAAGGAAGCTACATCGTTCATGAAGCTCACACGTTTCTTGCTCTTATTTGTAAAGCATTGGATGTTAGAGGAACTGTGGTTTGTATCAGTTTCAGAAGCAGAGTTGAACTAGATATGGTCCGTGTGTGTAGGAAACATGGATCGTTTGTTCTGAGCCCTCTCACGTTTCCCTCCTTATTATAGACTCTAGAAAGCAAGAGCATGCTTCTTGCTCTACAGCAGAGTGTGTTCCATGGATGAGAACTGTGCTGTGTGTTTCCCTTCAGAAACGGAGTTAAATGCCAGGTTCTTTTTCTTTTACAATCAAGACTTCGTTTCGGGTAAACGCACTCACTATCATCTCAAATGAAGCTACATCGTTCACGAATCTCACACGTTTCTCGCTCTTAACTGAAAAGCATTGGATGTTAGAGGCCCTGTGGTTTGTATCAGTTTCTGAAGCAGAATTGAACTAGATATGGTCCGTGTGTGTAGGAAACACGGTTCTTTTGTTCTGAGCACACTCACGTTTCCCGCCTTATTCGAGACTCTAGAAAGCAAGAGCGTGCTTCTGGCTCTAAAGCAGAGTGTTTTTCATGGATGAGCACTATGCTGTGTGTTTCCCTTCAGAAACAGAGTTAAATGACAGGCTCTGTGTCTTCCTACAAACAAGACTTCGTTTCAGGTAAACGCTGTCAATTTTCAGCTCAAACCAAGCTACATCGTTCAGGAAGCTCACAAGTTTCTCGCTCTTAACTGAAAAGCATTGGATGTTAGAGGACCTGTGGTTTGTATCAGTTTCAGAAGCAGAGTTGAACTAGATATGGTCCGTGTGTGTAGGAAACATGGATCTATTGTTCTGAGCACACTCACGTTTCCCGCCTTATTAGAGACTCTAGAAAGCAAGAGCATGCTTCTTGCTCTACAGCAGAGTGTGTTTCATGGATGAGAACTGTGCTGTGTGTTTCCCTTCAGAAACGGAGTTAAATGCCAGGTTCTTTGTCTTTTACAATCAAGACTTCGTTTCGGGTAAACGCACTCACTATCATCTCAAACGAAGCTACATAGTTCACGAAGCTCTCACGTTTTTCGCTCTTAACTGAAAAGCATTGGATGTTAGAGGCCCTGTGGTTTGTATCAGTTTCAGAAGCAGAGTTGAACTAGATATGGTCAATGTGTGTAGGAAACACGGTTCTTTTGTTCTGAGCACACTCACATTACCTGCCTTATTAGAGACTCTAGAAAGCAAGAGCATGCTTCTTGCTCTAAAGCAGAGTGTGTTTCATGGATGAGAACTTTGCTGTGTGTTTCCCTTCAGAAACGGAGTTAAATGCCAGGCACTGTGTCTTTTACAATCAAGACTTCGTTTCGGTTAAACGCACTCACTATCATCTCGAAGGAAGCGACATCTTTCACGAAGCTCACACGCTTCTCGCTCTTAACTGAAAAGCATTGGATGTTAGAGGCCCTGTGGTTTGTAGCAGTTTCAGAAGCAGAGTTGAACTAGATATGGTCCGTGTGTGTAGGAAAAATGGATCTATTATTCTGAGCACACTCACGTTTCCCGCCTTATTAGAGACTCTAGAAAGCAAGAGCGTGCTTCTTGCTGTAAAGCAGAGTGTGTTTCATGGATGAGAACTGTGCTGTTTGTTTCCCTTCAGAAACGGAGTTAAATGCCAGGCACTGTTTCTTTTACAATCAAGACTTGTTTTCAGGTAAACGCCCTCACATTTCAGCTCAAACGAAGCTACATCTTTCATGAAGCTCACACGTTTCTTGCTCTTAAGTGAAAAGCATTGGATGTTAGAAGCCCTGTGGTTTGTATCAGTTTCTGAAGCAGAGTTGACCTAGATATGGTCCGTGTGTGTAGGAAACAAGGTTCTTTTGTTCTGAGCACACTCACGTTTCCCGCCTTATTCGAGACTCTAGAAAGCAAGAGCGTGCCTCTGTCTCTAAAGCAGAGTGTGTTTCATGGATGAGCACTGTGCTGTGTGTTTCCCTTCAGAAACGGAGTTAAATGCCAGGCTCTGTGTCTTCCTACAAACAAGACTTCGTTTCAGGTAAACGCTGTCACTTTTCAGCTCAAACAAAGCTACATCGTTCAGGAAGCTCACACGTTTCTCGCTCTTAACTGAAAAGCATTGGATGTTAGAGAACCTGTGGTTTGTAGCAGTTTCAGAAGCAGAGTTGAACTAGATATGGTCCGTGTGTGTAGGAAACATGGATCTATTGTTCTGAGCACACTCACGTTTCCCGACTTATTAGATACTCTAGAAAGCAAGAGCATGCTTCTTGCTCTAAAGCAGAGTGTGTTTCATGGATGAGAAATATGCTGTGTGTTTCCCTTCAGAAACGGAGTTAAATGCCAGGCACTGTGTCTTTTACAATCAAGACTTCGTTTCGGGTATAAGAACTCACATTCAGATCAAACGAAGCTACATCGTTCACGAGGCTCACACGTTTCTCGCTCTTAACTGAAAAGCATTGGATGTTAGAGGACCAGTGGTTCGTATCAGTTTCAGAAGCAGAGTTGAACTAGGTATGGTCCGTGTGTGTAGGAAACACGGTTCTTTTGTTCTGAGCCCACTCACGTTTCCCGCCTTATTAGAGACTCTAGAAAGCAAGAGCGTGCATCTTGCTCTAAACATAGTGTGTTTCATGGATGAGAACTGTGCTGTGTGTTTCCCTTCAGATACGGAGATCAATGCCAGGCTCTGTGTCTTCCTACAAGCAAGACTTCTTTTCAGGTAAACGCCCTCACTTTTCAGCTCAAACGAAGCTACATCGTTCATGAAGCTCACGTTTCTTGCTCTTATTTGAAAAGCATTGGATGTTAGAGGAACTGTGGTTTGTATCAGTTTCAGAAGCAGAGTTGAACTAGATATGGTCAATGTGTGTAGGAAACCCGGTTCTTTTGTTCTGAGCACACTCACGTTTCCCGCCTTATTAGAGACTCTAGAAAGCAAGAGCATGCTTCTTGCTCTAAAGCGGAGTGTGTTTCATGGATGAGAACTTTGCTCTGTATTTCCCTTCAGAAATGGAGTTAAATGCCAGGCTCTGTGTCTTCCTACAAGCAAGACTTCGTTTCAGGTAAACGCACTCACTTTTCTGCTCAAAGGAAGCTACATCATTCACGAAGCTCACACGCTTCTCGCTCTTAACTCAAAAGCATTGGATGATAGAGGACCTGTGGTTTGTATCAGTTTCAGAAGCAGAGTTGAACTAGATATGGTCCGTGTGTGTAGGAAACACGGTTCTTTTATTCTCAGCTCAGTCATGTTTCCCGCCTTATTAGAGAATCTAGAAAGCAAGAGCATGCTTCTTGCTCTAAAGCGGAGTGTGTTTCATGGATGAGAACTTTGCTCTGTATTTCCCTTCAAAAACGGAGTTATGTGCCAGTGTCTGTGTCTTCCAACAAGCCAGACTTCATTTCAGGTAAATGCACACACTTTTCAGCTCAAAGGAAGCTATATGGTTCAGGAAGCTCACACGTTTCTCGCTATTAACTGAAAAGCATTGGATGTTAGAGGCCCTGTGGTTTGTATCAGTTTCAGAAGCAGAGTTGAACTAGATATGGTCCGTGTGTGTAGGAAACACGGTTCTTTTGTTCTGAGTACACGCACGTTTCCCTCCTTAATAGAGACTATAGAAAGCAAGAGCCTGCTTCTTGTTCTAAAGCAGAGTGTGTTTCATGGATGAGAACTGTGCTGTGTGTTTCCCTTCAGAAACGGAGTTAAATGCCAGGCACTGTGTCTTTTACAATCAAGACTTCGTTTCGGTTAAACGCACTCACTATCATCTCAAATGAAGCTACATCGTTCACGAAGCTCACACGCTTCTCGCTCTTAACTGAAAAGCATTGGATGTTAGAGGACCAGTGGTTCGTATCAGTTTCAGAAGCAGAGTTGAACTAGGTATGGTCCGTGTGTGTAGGAAACACGGTTCTTTTGTTCTGAGCCCACTCACGTTTCCCGCCTTATTCGAGACTCTAGAAAGCAAGAGCGTGCTTCTGGCTCTAAAGCAGAGTGTGTTTCATGGATAAGCACTGTGCTGTGTGTTTCCCTTCAGAAACGGAGTTAAATGCCAAGCACTGTGTCTTTTCCAATCAAGACTTCGTTTCGGGTATAAGAACTCACTTTCAGCTCAAACGAAGCTACATCGTTCACGAAGCTCACACGTTTCTCGCTCTTAACTGAAAAGCATTGGATGTTAGAGGACCAGTGGTTTGTATCAGTTTCAGAAGCAGAGTTGAACTAGATATGGTCCGTGTGTGTAGGAAACACGGTTTTTTTGTTCTGAGCCCACTCTCGTTTCCCGCCTTATTAGAGACTCTAGAAAGCAAGAGCGTGCATCTTGCTCTAAACAGAGTGTGTTTCATGGATGAGCACTGTGCTGTGTGTTTCCCTTCAGAAACAGAGTTAAATGCCAGGCTCTGTGTCTTCCTACAAACAAGACTTCGTTTCAGGTAAACGCTGTCACTTTTCAGCTCAAACGAAGCTACATCGTTCATGAAGCTCACAGTTTCTTGCTCTTATTTGAAAAGCATTTGATGTTACAGGAACTGTGGTTTGTATCAGTTTCAGAAGCAGAGTTGAACTAGATATGGTCCGTGTTTGTAGGAAACATGGATCGTTTGTTCTGAGCCCACTCACGTTTCCTGCCTTATTATAGACTCTAGAAAGCAAGAGCATGCTTCTTGCTCTACAGCAGAGTGTGTTTCATGGATGAGAACTGTGCTGTGTGTTTCCCTTCAGAAACGGAGTTAAATGCCCGGTTCTTTGTCTTTTACAATCAAGACTTCGTTTAGGGTAAACACACTCACTATCATCTCAAATGAAGCTACATCGTTCACGAGGCTCACACGTTTCTCGCTCTTAACTGAAAAGCATTGGATGTTAGAGGACCAGTGGTTCGTATCAGTTTCAGAAGCAGAGTTGAACTAGGTATGGTCCGTGTGTGTAGGAAACACGGTTCTTTTGTTCTGAGCCCACTCTCGTTTCCCGCCTTATTAGAGACTCTAGAAAGCAAGAGCGTGCATCTTGCTCTAAACAGAGTGTGTTTCATGGATGAGAACTGTGCTTTGTGTTTCCCTTCAGATACGGAGATCAATGCCAGGCTCTGTGTCTTCCTACAAGCAAGACTTCTTTTCAGGTAAACGCCCTCACTTTTCAGCTCAAACGAAGCTACATCGTTCATGAAGCTCACACGTTTCTTGCTCTTATTTGTAAAGCATTGGATGTTAGAGGAACTGTGGTTTGTATCAGTTTCAGAAGCAGAGTTGAACTAGATATGGTCAATGTGTGTAGGAAACCTGGTTCTTTTGTTCTGAGCACACTCACGTTTCCCGCATTATTAGAGACTCTAGAAAGCAAGAGCATAATTCTTGCTCTAAAGCAGAGTGTGTTTCATGGATGAGAACTTTGCTGTGTATTTCCCTTCAGAAATGGAGTTAAATGCCAGGCTCTGTGTCTTCCTACAAGCAAGACTTCGTTTCAGGTAAACGCACTCACTTTTCTGCTCAAAGGAAGCTACATCGTTCACGAAGCTCACACGTTTCTCGCTCTTAACTCAAAAGCATTGGATGATAGAGGACCTGTGGTTTGTATCAGTTTCAGAAGCAGAGTTGAACTAGATATGGTGCGTGTGTGTAGGAAACACGGTTCTTTTTTTCTCAGCTCAGTCATGTTTCCCGCCTTATTAGAGAATCTAGAAAGCAGTAGCGTGCTTCTTGCTCTAAAGCAGAGAGTGTTTCATGGATGAGAACTGTGCTGTGTGTTTCCGTTCAAAAACGGAGTTACGTGCCAGTGTCTGTGTCTTCCAACAAGCCAGACTTCATTTCAGGTAAACGCACACACTTTTCAGCTCAAAGGAAGCTATATGGTTCATGAAGCTCACACGTTTCTTGCTCTTATTTGTAAAGCATTGGATGTTAGAGGAACTGTGGTTTGTATCAGTTTCAGAAGCAGAGTTGAACTAGATATGATCCGTGTGTGTAGGAAACATGGATCGTTTTTCTGAGCCCTCTCACGTTTCCCTCCTTATTATAGACTCTAGAAAGCAAGAGCATGCTTCTTGCTCTACAGCAGAGTGTGTTCCATGGATGAGAACTGTGCTGTGTGTTTCCCTTCAGAAACGGAGTTAAATGCCAGGTTCTTTGTCTTTTACAATCAAGACTTCGTTTCGGGTAAACGCACTCACTATCATCTCAAACGAAGCTACATAGTTCACGAAGCTCTCACGTTTTTCGCTCTTAACTGAAAAGCATTGGATGTTAGAGGCCCTGTGGTTTGTATCAGTTTCAGAAGCAGAGTTGAACTAGATATGGTCAATGTGTGTAGGAAACACGGTTCTTTTGTTCTGAGCACACTCAAGTTTTCCGCCTTATTCGAGACTCTAGAAAACAAGAGCATGCATCTTGCTCTAAACAGAGTGTGTTTCATGGATGAGAACTGTGCTGTGTGTTTCCCTTCAGAAACGGAGTTAAATGCCATGTTCTTTTTCTTTTACACTCAAGACTTCGTTTCGGGTAAACGCACTCACTATCATCTCAAATGAAGCTACATCGTTCACGAAGCTAACACGTTTCTCGCTCTTAACTGAAAAGCATTGGATGTTAGAGGCCCTGTGGTTTGTATCAGTTTCTGAAGCAGAGTTGAACTAGATATGGTCCGTGTGTGTAGGAAACACGGTTCTTTTGTTCTGAGCACACTCAAGTTTCCCGCCTTATTCGAGACTCTAGAAAGCAAGAGCGTGCTTCTGGCTCTAAAGCAGAGTGTGTTTCATGGATGAGCACTATGCTGTGTGTTTCCCTTTAGAAACAGAGTTAAATGACAGGCTCTGTGTCTTCCTACAAACAAGACTTCGTTTCTGGCAAACGCTGTCACTTTTCAGCTCAAACCAAGCTACATCGTTCAGGAAGCTCACAAGTTTCTCGCTCTTAACTGAAAAGCATTGGATGTTAGAGGACCTGTGGTTTGTATCAGTTTCAGAAGCAGAGTTGAACTAGATATGGTCCGTGTGTGTAGGAAACATGGATCTATTGTTCTGAGCACACTCACGTTTCCCGCCTTATTAGAGACTCTAGAAAGCAAGAGCATGCTTCTTGCTCTACAGCAGAGTGTGTTTCATGGATGAGAACTGTGCTGTGTGTTTCCCTTCAGAAACGGAGTTAAATGCCAGGCACTGTGTCTTTTACAATCAAGACTTCGTTTCGGGTATAAGAACTCACATTCAGATCAAACGAAGCTACATCGTTCACGAGGCTCACACGTTTCTCGCTCTTAACTGAAAAGCATTGGATGTTAGAGGACCAGTGGTTCGTATCAGTTTCAGAAGCAGAGTTGAACTAGGTATGGTCCGTGTGTGTAGGAAACACGGTTCTTTTGTTCTGAGCCCACTCACGTTTCCCGCCTTATTAGAGACTCTAGAAAGCAAGAGCGTGCATCTTGCTCTAAACATAGTGTGTTTCATGGATGAGAACTGTGCTGTGTGTTTCCCTTCAGATACGGAGATCAATGCCAGGCTCTGTGTCTTCCTACAAGCAAGACTTCTTTTCAGGTAAACGCCCTCACTTTTCAGCTCAAACGAAGCTACATCGTTCATGAAGCTCACACGTTTCTTGCTCTTATTTGAAAAGCATTGGATGTTAGAGGAACTGTGGTTTGTATCAGTTTCAGAAGCAGAGTTGAACTAGATATGGTCAATGTGTGTAGGAAACCCGGTTCTTTTGTTCTGAGCACACTCACGTTTCCCGCCTTATTAGAGACTCTAGAAAGCAAGAGCATGCTTCTTGCTCTAAAGCGGAGTGTGTTTCATGGATGAGAACTTTGCTCTGTATTTCCCTTCAGAAATGGAGTTAAATGCCAGGCTCTGTGTCTTCCTACAAGCAAGACTTCGTTTCAGGTAAACGCACTCACTTTTCTGCTCAAAGGAAGCTACATCGTTCACGAAGCTCACACGTTTCTCGCTCTTATTTGTAAAGCATTGGATGTTAGAGGAACTGTGGTTTGTATCAGTTTCAGAAGCAGAGTTGAACTAGATATGGTCCGTGTGTGTAGGAAACATGGATCGTTTGTTCTGAGCCCTCTCACGTTTCCCTCCTTATTATAGACTCTAGAAAGCAAGAGCATGCTTCTTGCTCTACAGCAGAGTGTGTTCCATGGATGAGAACTGTGCTGTGTGTTTCCCTTCAGAAACGGAGTTAAATGCCAGGTTCTTTTTCTTTTACAATCAAGACTTCGTTTCGGGTAAACGCACTCACTATCATCTCAAATGAAGCTACATCGTTCACGAATCTCACACGTTTCTCGCTCTTAACTGAAAAGCATTGGATGTTAGAGGCCCTGTGGTTTGTATCAGTTTCTGAAGCAGAATTGAACTAGATATGGTCCGTGTGTGTAGGAAACACGGTTCTTTTGTTCTGAGCACACTCACGTTTCCCGCCTTATTCGAGACTCTAGAAAGCAAGAGCGTGCTTCTGGCTCTAAAGCAGAGTGTTTTTCATGGATGAGCACTATGCTGTGTGTTTCCCTTCAGAAACAGAGTTAAATGACAGGCTCTGTGTCTTCCTACAAACAAGACTTCGTTTCAGGTAAACGCTGTCAATTTTCAGCTCAAACCAAGCTACATCGTTCAGGAAGCTCACAAGTTTCTCGCTCTTAACTGAAAAGCATTGGATGTTAGAGGACCTGTGGTTTGTATCAGTTTCAGAAGCAGAGTTGAACTAGATATGGTCCGTGTGTGTAGGAAACATGGATCTATTGTTCTGAGCACACTCACGTTTCCCGCCTTATTAGAGACTCTAGAAAGCAAGAGCATGCTTCTTGCTCTACAGCAGAGTGTGTTTCATGGATGAGAACTGTGCTGTGTGTTTCCCTTCAGAAACGGAGTTAAATGCCAGGTTCTTTGTCTTTTACAATCAAGACTTCGTTTCGGGTAAACGCACTCACTATCATCTCAAACGAAGCTACATAGTTCACGAAGCTCTCACGTTTTTCGCTCTTAACTGAAAAGCATTGGATGTTAGAGGCCCTGTGGTTTGTATCAGTTTCAGAAGCAGAGTTGAACTAGATATGGTCAATGTGTGTAGGAAACACGGTTCTTTTGTTCTGAGCACACTCACATTACCTGCCTTATTAGAGACTCTAGAAAGCAAGAGCATGCTTCTTGCTCTAAAGCAGAGTGTGTTTCATGGATGAGAACTTTGCTGTGTGTTTCCCTTCAGAAACGGAGTTAAATGCCAGGCACTGTGTCTTTTACAATCAAGACTTCGTTTCGGTTAAACGCACTCACTATCATCTCGAAGGAAGCGACATCTTTCACGAAGCTCACACGCTTCTCGCTCTTAACTGAAAAGCATTGGATGTTAGAGGCCCTGTGGTTTGTAGCAGTTTCAGAAGCAGAGTTGAACTAGATATGGTCCGTGTGTGTAGGAAAAATGGATCTATTATTCTGAGCACACTCACGTTTCCCGCCTTATTAGAGACTCTAGAAAGCAAGAGCGTGCTTCTTGCTGTAAAGCAGAGTGTGTTTCATGGATGAGAACTGTGCTGTTTGTTTCCCTTCAGAAACGGAGTTAAATGCCAGGCACTGTTTCTTTTACAATCAAGACTTGTTTTCAGGTAAACGCCCTCACATTTCAGCTCAAACGAAGCTACATCTTTCATGAAGCTCACACGTTTCTTGCTCTTAAGTGAAAAGCATTGGATGTTAGAAGCCCTGTGGTTTGTATCAGTTTCTGAAGCAGAGTTGACCTAGATATGGTCCGTGTGTGTAGGAAACAAGGTTCTTTTGTTCTGAGCACACTCACGTTTCCCGCCTTATTCGAGACTCTAGAAAGCAAGAGCGTGCCTCTGTCTCTAAAGCAGAGTGTGTTTCATGGATGAGCACTGTGCTGTGTGTTTCCCTTCAGAAACGGAGTTAAATGCCAGGCTCTGTGTCTTCCTACAAACAAGACTTCGTTTCAGGTAAACGCTGTCACTTTTCAGCTCAAACAAAGCTACATCGTTCAGGAAGCTCACACGTTTCTCGCTCTTAACTGAAAAGCATTGGATGTTAGAGAACCTGTGGTTTGTAGCAGTTTCAGAAGCAGAGTTGAACTAGATATGGTCCGTGTGTGTAGGAAACATGGATCTATTGTTCTGAGCACACTCACGTTTCCCGACTTATTAGATACTCTAGAAAGCAAGAGCATGCTTCTTGCTCTAAAGCAGAGTGTGTTTCATGGATGAGAAATATGCTGTGTGTTTCCCTTCAGAAACGGAGTTAAATGCCAGGCACTGTGTCTTTTACAATCAAGACTTCGTTTCGGGTATAAGAACTCACATTCAGATCAAACGAAGCTACATCGTTCACGAGGCTCACACGTTTCTCGCTCTTAACTGAAAAGCATTGGATGTTAGAGGACCAGTGGTTCGTATCAGTTTCAGAAGCAGAGTTGAACTAGGTATGGTCCGTGTGTGTAGGAAACACGGTTCTTTTGTTCTGAGCCCACTCACGTTTCCCGCCTTATTAGAGACTCTAGAAAGCAAGAGCGTGCATCTTGCTCTAAACATAGTGTGTTTCATGGATGAGAACTGTGCTGTGTGTTTCCCTTCAGATACGGAGATCAATGCCAGGCTCTGTGTCTTCCTACAAGCAAGACTTCTTTTCAGGTAAACGCCCTCACTTTTCAGCTCAAACGAAGCTACATCGTTCATGAAGCTCACGTTTCTTGCTCTTATTTGAAAAGCATTGGATGTTAGAGGAACTGTGGTTTGTATCAGTTTCAGAAGCAGAGTTGAACTAGATATGGTCAATGTGTGTAGGAAACCCGGTTCTTTTGTTCTGAGCACACTCACGTTTCCCGCCTTATTAGAGACTCTAGAAAGCAAGAGCATGCTTCTTGCTCTAAAGCGGAGTGTGTTTCATGGATGAGAACTTTGCTCTGTATTTCCCTTCAGAAATGGAGTTAAATGCCAGGCTCTGTGTCTTCCTACAAGCAAGACTTCGTTTCAGGTAAACGCACTCACTTTTCTGCTCAAAGGAAGCTACATCATTCACGAAGCTCACACGCTTCTCGCTCTTAACTCAAAAGCATTGGATGATAGAGGACCTGTGGTTTGTATCAGTTTCAGAAGCAGAGTTGAACTAGATATGGTCCGTGTGTGTAGGAAACACGGTTCTTTTATTCTCAGCTCAGTCATGTTTCCCGCCTTATTAGAGAATCTAGAAAGCAAGAGCATGCTTCTTGCTCTAAAGCGGAGTGTGTTTCATGGATGAGAACTTTGCTCTGTATTTCCCTTCAAAAACGGAGTTATGTGCCAGTGTCTGTGTCTTCCAACAAGCCAGACTTCATTTCAGGTAAATGCACACACTTTTCAGCTCAAAGGAAGCTATATGGTTCAGGAAGCTCACACGTTTCTCGCTATTAACTGAAAAGCATTGGATGTTAGAGGCCCTGTGGTTTGTATCAGTTTCAGAAGCAGAGTTGAACTAGATATGGTCCGTGTGTGTAGGAAACACGGTTCTTTTGTTCTGAGTACACGCACGTTTCCCTCCTTAATAGAGACTATAGAAAGCAAGAGCCTGCTTCTTGTTCTAAAGCAGAGTGTGTTTCATGGATGAGAACTGTGCTGTGTGTTTCCCTTCAGAAACGGAGTTAAATGCCAGGCACTGTGTCTTTTACAATCAAGACTTCGTTTCGGTTAAACGCACTCACTATCATCTCAAATGAAGCTACATCGTTCACGAAGCTCACACGCTTCTCGCTCTTAACTGAAAAGCATTGGATGTTAGAGGACCAGTGGTTCGTATCAGTTTCAGAAGCAGAGTTGAACTAGGTATGGTCCGTGTGTGTAGGAAACACGGTTCTTTTGTTCTGAGCCCACTCACGTTTCCCGCCTTATTCGAGACTCTAGAAAGCAAGAGCGTGCTTCTGGCTCTAAAGCAGAGTGTGTTTCATGGATAAGCACTGTGCTGTGTGTTTCCCTTCAGAAACGGAGTTAAATGCCAAGCACTGTGTCTTTTCCAATCAAGACTTCGTTTCGGGTATAAGAACTCACTTTCAGCTCAAACGAAGCTACATCGTTCACGAAGCTCACACGTTTCTCGCTCTTAACTGAAAAGCATTGGATGTTAGAGGACCAGTGGTTTGTATCAGTTTCAGAAGCAGAGTTGAACTAGATATGGTCCGTGTGTGTAGGAAACACGGTTTTTTTGTTCTGAGCCCACTCTCGTTTCCCGCCTTATTAGAGACTCTAGAAAGCAAGAGCGTGCATCTTGCTCTAAACAGAGTGTGTTTCATGGATGAGCACTGTGCTGTGTGTTTCCCTTCAGAAACAGAGTTAAATGCCAGGCTCTGTGTCTTCCTACAAACAAGACTTCGTTTCAGGTAAACGCTGTCACTTTTCAGCTCAAACGAAGCTACATCGTTCATGAAGCTCACAGTTTCTTGCTCTTATTTGAAAAGCATTTGATGTTACAGGAACTGTGGTTTGTATCAGTTTCAGAAGCAGAGTTGAACTAGATATGGTCCGTGTTTGTAGGAAACATGGATCGTTTGTTCTGAGCCCACTCACGTTTCCTGCCTTATTATAGACTCTAGAAAGCAAGAGCATGCTTCTTGCTCTACAGCAGAGTGTGTTTCATGGATGAGAACTGTGCTGTGTGTTTCCCTTCAGAAACGGAGTTAAATGCCCGGTTCTTTGTCTTTTACAATCAAGACTTCGTTTAGGGTAAACACACTCACTATCATCTCAAATGAAGCTACATCGTTCACGAGGCTCACACGTTTCTCGCTCTTAACTGAAAAGCATTGGATGTTAGAGGACCAGTGGTTCGTATCAGTTTCAGAAGCAGAGTTGAACTAGGTATGGTCCGTGTGTGTAGGAAACACGGTTCTTTTGTTCTGAGCCCACTCTCGTTTCCCGCCTTATTAGAGACTCTAGAAAGCAAGAGCGTGCATCTTGCTCTAAACAGAGTGTGTTTCATGGATGAGAACTGTGCTTTGTGTTTCCCTTCAGATACGGAGATCAATGCCAGGCTCTGTGTCTTCCTACAAGCAAGACTTCTTTTCAGGTAAACGCCCTCACTTTTCAGCTCAAACGAAGCTACATCGTTCATGAAGCTCACACGTTTCTTGCTCTTATTTGTAAAGCATTGGATGTTAGAGGAACTGTGGTTTGTATCAGTTTCAGAAGCAGAGTTGAACTAGATATGGTCAATGTGTGTAGGAAACCTGGTTCTTTTGTTCTGAGCACACTCACGTTTCCCGCATTATTAGAGACTCTAGAAAGCAAGAGCATAATTCTTGCTCTAAAGCAGAGTGTGTTTCATGGATGAGAACTTTGCTGTGTATTTCCCTTCAGAAATGGAGTTAAATGCCAGGCTCTGTGTCTTCCTACAAGCAAGACTTCGTTTCAGGTAAACGCACTCACTTTTCTGCTCAAAGGAAGCTACATCGTTCACGAAGCTCACACGTTTCTCGCTCTTAACTCAAAAGCATTGGATGATAGAGGACCTGTGGTTTGTATCAGTTTCAGAAGCAGAGTTGAACTAGATATGGTGCGTGTGTGTAGGAAACACGGTTCTTTTTTTCTCAGCTCAGTCATGTTTCCCGCCTTATTAGAGAATCTAGAAAGCAGTAGCGTGCTTCTTGCTCTAAAGCAGAGAGTGTTTCATGGATGAGAACTGTGCTGTGTGTTTCCGTTCAAAAACGGAGTTACGTGCCAGTGTCTGTGTCTTCCAACAAGCCAGACTTCATTTCAGGTAAACGCACACACTTTTCAGCTCAAAGGAAGCTATATGGTTCATGAAGCTCACACGTTTCTTGCTCTTATTTGTAAAGCATTGGATGTTAGAGGAACTGTGGTTTGTATCAGTTTCAGAAGCAGAGTTGAACTAGATATGATCCGTGTGTGTAGGAAACATGGATCGTTTTTCTGAGCCCTCTCACGTTTCCCTCCTTATTATAGACTCTAGAAAGCAAGAGCATGCTTCTTGCTCTACAGCAGAGTGTGTTCCATGGATGAGAACTGTGCTGTGTGTTTCCCTTCAGAAACGGAGTTAAATGCCAGGTTCTTTGTCTTTTACAATCAAGACTTCGTTTCGGGTAAACGCACTCACTATCATCTCAAACGAAGCTACATAGTTCACGAAGCTCTCACGTTTTTCGCTCTTAACTGAAAAGCATTGGATGTTAGAGGCCCTGTGGTTTGTATCAGTTTCAGAAGCAGAGTTGAACTAGATATGGTCAATGTGTGTAGGAAACACGGTTCTTTTGTTCTGAGCACACTCAAGTTTTCCGCCTTATTCGAGACTCTAGAAAACAAGAGCATGCATCTTGCTCTAAACAGAGTGTGTTTCATGGATGAGAACTGTGCTGTGTGTTTCCCTTCAGAAACGGAGTTAAATGCCATGTTCTTTTTCTTTTACACTCAAGACTTCGTTTCGGGTAAACGCACTCACTATCATCTCAAATGAAGCTACATCGTTCACGAAGCTAACACGTTTCTCGCTCTTAACTGAAAAGCATTGGATGTTAGAGGCCCTGTGGTTTGTATCAGTTTCTGAAGCAGAGTTGAACTAGATATGGTCCGTGTGTGTAGGAAACACGGTTCTTTTGTTCTGAGCACACTCAAGTTTCCCGCCTTATTCGAGACTCTAGAAAGCAAGAGCGTGCTTCTGGCTCTAAAGCAGAGTGTGTTTCATGGATGAGCACTATGCTGTGTGTTTCCCTTTAGAAACAGAGTTAAATGACAGGCTCTGTGTCTTCCTACAAACAAGACTTCGTTTCTGGCAAACGCTGTCACTTTTCAGCTCAAACCAAGCTACATCGTTCAGGAAGCTCACAAGTTTCTCGCTCTTAACTGAAAAGCATTGGATGTTAGAGGACCTGTGGTTTGTATCAGTTTCAGAAGCAGAGTTGAACTAGATATGGTCCGTGTGTGTAGGAAACATGGATCTATTGTTCTGAGCACACTCACGTTTCCCGCCTTATTAGAGACTCTAGAAAGCAAGAGCATGCTTCTTGCTCTACAGCAGAGTGTGTTTCATGGATGAGAACTGTGCTGTGTGTTTCCCTTCAGAAACGGAGTTAAATGCCAGGCACTGTGTCTTTTACAATCAAGACTTCGTTTCGGGTATAAGAACTCACATTCAGATCAAACGAAGCTACATCGTTCACGAGGCTCACACGTTTCTCGCTCTTAACTGAAAAGCATTGGATGTTAGAGGACCAGTGGTTCGTATCAGTTTCAGAAGCAGAGTTGAACTAGGTATGGTCCGTGTGTGTAGGAAACACGGTTCTTTTGTTCTGAGCCCACTCACGTTTCCCGCCTTATTAGAGACTCTAGAAAGCAAGAGCGTGCATCTTGCTCTAAACATAGTGTGTTTCATGGATGAGAACTGTGCTGTGTGTTTCCCTTCAGATACGGAGATCAATGCCAGGCTCTGTGTCTTCCTACAAGCAAGACTTCTTTTCAGGTAAACGCCCTCACTTTTCAGCTCAAACGAAGCTACATCGTTCATGAAGCTCACACGTTTCTTGCTCTTATTTGAAAAGCATTGGATGTTAGAGGAACTGTGGTTTGTATCAGTTTCAGAAGCAGAGTTGAACTAGATATGGTCAATGTGTGTAGGAAACCCGGTTCTTTTGTTCTGAGCACACTCACGTTTCCCGCCTTATTAGAGACTCTAGAAAGCAAGAGCATGCTTCTTGCTCTAAAGCGGAGTGTGTTTCATGGATGAGAACTTTGCTCTGTATTTCCCTTCAGAAATGGAGTTAAATGCCAGGCTCTGTGTCTTCCTACAAGCAAGACTTCGTTTCAGGTAAACGCACTCACTTTTCTGCTCAAAGGAAGCTACATCATTCACGAAGCTCACACGCTTCTCGCTCTTAACTCAAAAGCATTGGATGATAGAGGACCTGTGGTTTGTATCAGTTTCAGAAGCAGAGTTGAACTAGATATGGTCCGTGTGTGTAGGAAACACGGTTCTTTTTTTCTCAGCTCAGTCATGTTTCCCGCCTTATTAGAGAATCTAGAAAGCAAGAGCATGCTTCTTGCTCTAAAGCGGAGTGTGTTTCATGGATGAGAACTTTGCTCTGTATTTCCCTTCAAAAACGGAGTTATGTGCCAGTGTCTGTGTCTTCCAACAAGCCAGACTTCATTTCAGGTAAACACACACACTTTTCAGCTCAAAGGAAGCTATATGGTTCAGGAAGCCTACACGTTTCTCGCTATTAACTGAAAAGCATTGGATGTTAGAGGCCCTGTGGTTTGTATCAGTTTCAGAAGCAGAGTTGAACTAGATATGGTCCGTGTGTGTAGGAAACACGGTTCTTTGTTCTGAGTACACGCACGTTTCCCTCCTTAATAGAGACTATAGAAAGCAAGAGCCTGCTTCTTGTTCTAAAGCAGAGTGTGTTTCATGGATGAGAACTGTGCTGTGTGTTTCCCTTCAGAAACGGAGTTAAATGCCAGGCACTGTGTCTTTTACAATCAAGACTTCGTTTCGGTTAAACGCACTCACTATCATCTCAAATGAAGCTACATCGTTCACGAAGCTCACACGCTTCTCGCTCTTAACTGAAAAGCATTGGATGTTAGAGGACCAGTGGTTCGTATCAGTTTCAGAAGCAGAGTTGAACTAGGTATGGTCCGTGTGTAGGAAACACGGTTCTTTTGTTCTGAGCCCACTCACGTTTCCCGCCTTATTCGAGACTCTAGAAAGCAAGAGCGTGCTTCTGGCTCTAAAGCAGAGTGTGTTTCATGGATAAGCACTGTGCTGTGTGTTTCCCTTCAGAAACGGAGTTAAATGCCAAGCACTGTGTCTTTTACAATCAAGACTTCGTTTCGGGTATAAGAACTCACTTTCAGCTCAAACGAAGCTACATCGTTCACGAAGCTCACACGTTTCTCGCTCTTAACTGAAAAGCATTGGATGTTAGAGGACCAGTGGTTTGTATCAGTTTCAGAAGCAGAGTTGAACTAGGTATGGTCCGTGTGTGTAGGAAACACGGTTTTTTTGTTCTGAGCCCACTCTCGTTTCCCGCCTTATTAGAGACTCTAGAAAGCAAGAGCGTGCTTCTGGCTCTAAACAGAGTGTGTTTCATGGATGAGCACTGTGCTGTGTGTTTCCCTTCAGAAACGGAGTTAAATGCCAGGCTCTGTGTCTTCCTACAAACAAGACTTCGTTTCTGGTAAACGCTGTCACTTTTCAGCTCAAACGAAGCTACATCGTTCATGAAGCTCACAGTTTCTTGCTCTTATTTGAAAAGCATTTGATGTTACAGGAACTGTGGTTTGTATCAGTTTCAGAAGCAGAGTTGAACTAGATATGGTCCGTGTTTGTAGGAAACATGGATCGTTTGTTCTGAGCCCACTCACGTTTCCTGCCTTATTATAGACTCTAGAAAGCAAGAGCATGCTTCTTGCTCTACAGCAGAGTGTGTTTCATGGATGAGAACTGTGCTGTGTGTTTCCCTTCAGAAACGGAGTTAAATGCCCGGTTCTTTGTCTTTTACAATCAAGACTTCGTTTAGGGTAAACACACTCACTATCATCTCAAATGAAGCTACATCGTTCACGAGGCTCACACGTTTCTCGCTCTTAACTGAAAAGCATTGGATGTTAGAGGACCAGTGGTTCGTATCAGTTTCAGAAGCAGAGTTGAACTAGGTATGGTCCGTGTGTGTAGGAAACACGGTTCTTTTGTTCTGAGCCCACTCTCGTTTCCCGCCTTATTAGAGACTCTAGAAAGCAAGAGCGTGCATCTTGCTCTAAACAGAGTGTGTTTCATGGATGAGAACTGTGCTTTGTGTTTCCCTTCAGATACGGAGATCAATGCAGGCTCTGTGTCTTCCTACAAGCAAGACTTCTTTTCAGGTAAACGCCCTCACTTTTCAGCTCAAACGAAGCTACATCGTTCATGAAGCTCACACGTTTCTTGCTCTTATTTGTAAAGCATTGGATGTTAGAGGAACTGTGGTTTGTATCAGTTTCAGAAGCAGAGTTGAACTAGATATGGTCAATGTGTGTAGGAAACCTGGTTCTTTTGTTCTGAGCACACTCACGTTTCCCGCATTATTAGAGACTCTAGAAAGCAAGAGCATAATTCTTGCTCTAAAGCAGAGTGTGTTTCATAGATGAGAACTTTGCTGTGTATTTCCCTTCAGAAATGGAGGTAAATGCCAGGCTCTGTGTCTTCCTACAAGCAAGACTTCGTTTCAGGTAAACGCACTCACTTTTCTGCTCAAAGGAAGCTACATCGTTCACGAAGCTCACACGTTTCTCGCTCTTAACTCAAAAGCATTGGATGATAGAGGACCTGTGGTTTGTATCAGTTTCAGAAGCAGAGTTGAACTAGATATGGTGCGTGTGTGTAGGAAACACGGTTCTTTTTTTCTCAGCTCAGTCATGTTTCCCGCCTTATTAGAGAATCTAGAAAGCAGTAGCGTGCTTCTTGCTCTAAAGCAGAGAGTGTTTCATGGATGAGAACTGTGCTGTGTGTTTCCGTTCAAAAACGGAGTTACGTGCCAGTGTCTGTGTCTTCCAACAAGCCAGACTTCATTTCAGGTAAACGCACACACTTTTCAGCTCAAAGGAAGCTATATGGTTCATGAAGCTCACATGTTTCTTGCTCTTATTTGTAAAGCATTGGATGTTAGAGGAACTGTGGTTTGTATCAGTTTCAGAAGCAGAGTTGAACTAGATATGATCCGTGTGTGTAGGAAACATGGATCGTTTGTTCTGAGCCCTCTCACGTTTCCCTCCTTATTATAGACTCTAGAAAGCAAGAGCATGCTTCTTGCTCTACAGCAGAGTGTGTTCCATGGATGAGAACTGTGCTGTGTGTTTCCCTTCAGAAACGGAGTTAAATGCCAGGTTCTTTGTCTTTTACAATCAAGACTTCGTTTCGGGTAAACGCACTCACTATCATCTCAAACGAAGCTACATAGTTCACGAAGCTCTCACGTTTTTCGCTCTTAACTGAAAAGCATTGGATGTTAGAGGCCCTGTGGTTTGTATCAGTTTCAGAAGCAGAGTTGAACTAGATATGGTCAATGTGTGTAGGAAACACGGTTCTTTTGTTCTGAGCACACTCAAGTTTTCCGCCTTATTCGAGACTCTAGAAAGCAAGAGCATGCATCTTGCTCTAAACAGAGTGTGTTTCATGGATGAGAACTGTGCTGTGTGTTTCCCTTCAGAAACGGAGTTAAATGCCAGGTTCTTTTTCTTTTACACTCAAGACTTCGTTTCGGGTAAACGCACTCACTATCATCTCAAATGAAGCTACATCGTTCACGAAGCTCACACGTTTCTCGCTCTTAACTGAAAAGCATTGGATGTTAGAGGCCCTGTGGTTTATATCAGTTTCTGAAGCAGAGTTGAACTAGATATGGTCCGTGTGTGTAGGAAACACGGTTCTTTTGTTCTGAGCACACTCACGTTTCCCGCCTTATTCGAGACTCTAGAAAGCAAGAGCGTGCTTCTGGCTCTAAAGCAGAGTGTGTTTCATGGATGAGAACTTTGCTGTGTATTTCCCTTCAAATGGAGTTAAATGCCAGGCTCTGTGTCTTCCTACAAGCAAGACTTCGTTTCAGGTAAACGCACTCACTTTTCTGCTCAAAGGAAGTTACATCGTTCACGAAGCTCACACGTTTCTCGCTCTTAACTCAAAAGCATTGGATGATAGAGGACCTGTGATTTGTATCAGTTTCAGAAGCAGAGTTGAACTAGATATGGTCCGTGTGTGTAGGAAACACGGTTCTTTTGTTCTGAGTACACTCACGTTTCCCTCCTTAATAGAGACTATAGAAAGCAAGAGCCTGCTTCTTGCTCTAAAGCAGAGTGTGTTTCAAGGATGAGAACTGTGCTGTGTGTTTCCCTTCAGAAACGGAGTTAAATGCCAGGCACTGTGTCTTTTACAATCAAGACTTCGTTTCAGGTATAAGAACTCACTTTCAGCTCAAACGAAGCTACATCGTTCACGAAGCTCTCACGTTTCTCGCTCTTAACTGAAAAGCATTGGATGTTAGAGGACCAGTGGTTTGTATCAGTTTCAGAAGCAGAGTTGAACTAGGTATGGTCCGTGTGTGTAGGAAACACGGTTCTTTTGTTCTGAGCCCACTCTCGTTTCCCGCCTTATTAGAGACTCTAGAAAGCAAGAGCGTGCATCTTGCTCTAAACATAGTGTGTTTCATGGATGAGAACTGTGCTGTGTGTTTCCCTTCAGATACGGAGATCAATGCCAGGCTCTGTGTCTTCCTACAAGCAAGACTTCTTTTCAGGTAAACGCCCTCACTTTTCAGCTCAAACGAAGCTACATCGTTCATGAAGCTCACACGTTTCTTGCTCTTATTTGAAAAGCATTGGATGTTAGAGGAACTGTGGTTTGTATCAGTTTCAGAAGCAGAGTTGAACTAGATATGGTCAATGTGTGTAGGAAACCCGGTTCTTTTGTTCTGAGCACACTCAAGTTTCCCGCATTATTAGAGACTCTAGAAAGCAAGAGCATGCTTCTTGCTCTAAAGCGGAGTGTGTTTCATGGATGAGAACTTTGCTGTGTATTTCCCTTCAGAAATGGAGTTAAATGCCAGGCTCTGTGTCTTCCTACAAGCAAGACTTCGTTTCAGGTAAACGCACTCACTTTTCTGCTCAAAGGAAGCTACATCATTCACGAAGCTCACACGTTTCTCGCTCTTAACTCAAAAGCATTGGATGATAGAGGACCTGTGGTTTGTATCAGTTTCAGAAGCAGAGTTGAACTAGATATGGTCCGTGTGTGTAGGAAACACGGTTCTTTTTTTCTCAGCTCAGTCATGTTTCCCGCCTTATTAGAGAATCTAGAAAGCAGTAGCGTGCTTCTTGCTCTAAAGCAGAGTGTGTTTCATGGATGAGAACTGTGCTGTGTGTTTCCGTTCAAAAACAGAGTTACGTGCCAGTGTC
Source organism: Onychomys arenicola (assembly GCA_949786405.1). Classification (NCBI taxonomy): domain Eukaryota; kingdom Metazoa; phylum Chordata; class Mammalia; order Rodentia; family Cricetidae; genus Onychomys; species Onychomys arenicola. The sequence goes on from CATKUM010000045.1 coordinate 2,465,491, forward strand.
TGTGTCTTCCAACAAGCCAGACTTCATTTCAGGTAAACGCACACACTTTTCAGCTCAAAGGAAGCTATATCGTTCAGGAAGCTCACATGTTTCTCGCTCTTAAATGAAAAGCATTGGATGTTAGAGGCCCTGTGGTTTGTATCAGTTTCAAAAGCAGAGTTGAACTAGATATGGTCCGTGTGTGTAGGAAACACGGTTCTTTTGTTCTGAGTACACTCACGTTTCCCTCCTTAATAGAGACTATAGAAAGCAAGAGCTTGCTTCTTGCTCTAAAGCAGAGTGTGTTTCATGGATGAGAACTGTGCTGTGTGTTTCCCTTCAGAAACAGAGTTAAATGCCAGGCACTGTGTCTTTTACAATCAAGACTTCGTTTCGGTTAAACGCACTCACTATCATCTCAAATGAAGCTACATCGTTCACGAAACTCACACATTTCTCGCTCTTAACTGAAAAGCATTGGATGTTAGAGGCCCTGTGGTTTGTATCAGTTTCTGAAGCAGAGTTGAACTAGATATGGTCCGTGTGTGTAGGAAACAAGGTTCTTTTGTTCTGAGCACACTCACGTTTCCCGCCTTATTCGAGACTCTAGAAAGCAAGAGCGTGCTTCTGGCTCTAAAGCAGAGTGTGTTTCATGGATGAGCACTGTGCTGTGTGTTTCCCTTCAGAAACGGAGTTAAATGCCAGGCTCTGTGTCTTCCTACAAACAAGACTTCGTTTCAGGTACACGCTGTCACTTTTCAGCTCAAACAAAGCTACATCGTTCAGGAAGCTCACACGTTTCTCGCTCTTAACTGAAAAGCATTGGATGTTAGAGAACCTGTGGTTTGTAGCAGTTTCAGAAGCAGAGTTGAACTAGATATGGTCCGTGTGTGTAGGAAACATGGATCTATTGTTCTGAGCACACACACGTTTCCCGCCTTATTAGATACTCTAGAAAGCAAGAGCGTGCTTCTTGCTCTAAAGCAGAGTGTGTTTCATGGATGAGAAATGTGCTGTGTGTTTCCCTTCAGAAACGGAGTTAAATGCCAGGCACTGTGTCTTTTACAATCAAGACTTCGTTTCGGGTATAAGAACTCACTTTCAGCTCAAATGAAGCTACATCGTTCACGAGGCTCACACGTTTCTCACTCTTAACTGAAAAGCATTGGATGTTAGAGGACCAGTGGTTCGTATCAGTTTCAGAAGCAGAGTTGAACTAGGTATCGTCCGTATGTGTAGGAAACACGGTTCTTTTGTTTTGAGCCCACTCAGGTTTCCCGCCTTATTAGAGACTCTAGAAAGCAAGAGCGTGCATCTTGCTCTAAACATAGTGTGTTTCATGGATGAGAACTGTGCTGTGTGTTTCCCTTCAGATACGGAGATCAATGCCAGGCTCTGTGTCTTCCTACAAGCAAGACTTCTTTTCAGGTAAACGCCCTCACTTTTCAGCTCAAACGAAGCTACATCGTTCATGAAGCTCACACGTTTCTTGCTCTTATTTGAAAAGCATTGGATGTTAGAGGAACTGCGGTTTGTATCAGTTTCAGAAGCAGAGTTGAACTAGATATGGTCAATGTGTGTAGGAAACCCGGTTCTTTTGTTCTGAGCACACTCACGTTTCCCGCATTATTAGAGACTCTAGAAAGCAAGAGCATGCTTCTTCCTCTAAAGCGGAGTGTGTTTCATGGATGAGAACTTTGCTGTGTATTTCCCTTCAGAAATGGAGTTAAATGCCAGGCTCTGTGTCTTCCTACAAGCAAGACTTCGTTTCAGGTAAACGCACTCACTTTTCTGCTCAAAGGAAGCTACATCATTCACGAAGCTCACACGTTTCTCGCTCTTAACTCAAAAGCATTGGATGATAGAGGACCTGTGGTTTGTATCAGTTTCAGAAGCAGAGTTGAACTAGATATGGTCCGTGTGTGTAGGAAACACGGTTCTTTTTTTCTCAGCTCAGTCATGTTTCCCGCCTTATTAGAGAATCTAGAAAGCAGTAGCGTGCTTCTTGCTCTAATGCAGAGTGGTTTCATGGATGAGAACTGTGCTGTGTGTTTCCGTTCAAAAACGGAGTTACGTGCCAGTGTCTGTGTCTTCCAACAAGCCAGACTTCATTTCAGGTAAACGCACACACTTTTCAGCTCAAAGGAAGCTATATGGTTCACGAAGCTCTCACGTTTTACGCTCTTAACTGAAAAGCATTGGATGTTAGAGGCCTTGTGTTTTGTATCAGTTTCAGAAGCAGAGTTGAACTAGATATGGTCAATGTGTGTAGGAAACACGGTTCTTTTGTTCTGAGCACACTCACGTTACCTGCCTTATTAGAGACTCTAGAAAGCAAGAGCATGCTTCTTGCTCTAAAGCAGAGTGTGTTTCATGGATGAGAACTTTGCTGTGTATTTCCCTTCAAATGGAGTTAAATGCCAGGCTCTGTGTCTTCCTACAAGCAAGACTTCGTTTCAGGTAAACGCACTCACTTTTCTGCTCAAAGGAAGCTACATCGTTCACGAAGCTCACACGTTTCTCGCTCTTAACTCATAAGCATTGGATGATAGAGGACCTGTGGTTTGTATCAGTTTCAGAAGCAGAGTTGATCTAGATATGGTCCGTGTGTTTAGGAAACCCGGTTCTTTTGTTCTGAGTACAATCACGTTTCCCTCCTTAATAGAGACTATAGAAAGCAAGAGCCTGCTTCTTGCTCTAAAGCAGAGTGTGTTTCAAGGATGAGAACTGTGCTGTGTGTTTCCCTTCAGAAACGGAGTTAAATGCCAGGCACTGTGTCTTTTACAATCAAGACTTCGTTTCAGGTATAAGAACTCACTTTCAGCTCAAACGAAGCTACATCGTTCACGAAGCTCACACGTTTCTTGCTCTTATTTGTAAAGCATTGGATGTTAGAGGAACTGTGGTTTGTATCAGTTTCAGAAGCAGAGTTGAACTAGATATGGTCCGTGTGTGTAGGAAACATGGATCGTTTGTTCTGAGCCCTCTCACGTTTCAATCCTTATTATAGACTCTAGAAAGCAAGAGCATGCTTCTTGCTCTACAGCAGAGTGTGTTCCATGGATGAGAACTGTGCTGTGTGTTTCCCTTCAGAAACGGAGTTAAATGCCAGGTTCTTTGTCTTTTACAATCAAGACTTCGTTTCGGGTAAACGCACTCACTATCATCTCAAACGAAGCTACATAGTTCACGAAGCTCTCACGTTTTTCGCTCTTAACTGAACAGCATTGGATGTTAGAGGCCCTGTGGTTTGTATCAGTTTCAGAAGCAGAGTTGAACTAGATATGGTCAATGTGTGTAGGAAACACGGTTCTTTTGTTCTGAGCACACTCACGTTTTCCGCCTTATTCGAGACTCTAGAAAGCAAGAGCATGCATCTTGCTCTAAACAGAGTGTGTTTCATGGATGAGAACTGTGCTGTGTGTTTCCCTTCAGAAACGGAGTTAAATGCCAGGTTCTTTGTCTTTTACAATCAAGACTTCGTTTCGGGTAAACGCACTCACTATCATCTCAAATGAAGCTACATCGTTCACGAAGCTCACACGGTTCTCGCTCTTAACTGAAAAGCATTGGATGTTAGAGGCCCTGTGGTTTGTATCAGTTTCTGAAGCAGAGTTGAACTAGATATGGTCCGTGTGTGTAGGAAACACGGTTCTTTTTTTCTGAGCACACTCACGTTTCCCGCCTTATTCGAGACTCTAGAAAGCAAGAGCGTGCTTCTGGCTCTAAAGCAGAGTGTGTTTCATGGATGAGCACTATGCTGTGTGTTTCCCTTCAGAAACAGAGTTAAATGACAGGCTCTGTGTCTTCCTACAAACAAGACTTCGTTTCAGGCAAACGCTGTCACTTTTCAGCTCAAACCAAGCTACATCGTTCAGGAAGCTCACAAGTTTCTCGCTCTTAACTGAAAAGCATTGGATGTTAGAGGACCTGTGGTTTGTATCAGTTTCAGAAGCAGAGTTGAACTAGATATGGTCCGTGTGTGTAGGAAACATGGATCTATTGTTCTGAGCACACTCATGTTTCCCGCCTTATTAGAGACTCTAGAAAGCAAGAGCATGCTTCTTGCTCTACAGCAGAGTGTGTTTCATGGATGAGAACTGTGCTGTGTGTTTCCCTTCAGAAACGGAGTTAAATGCCAGGTTCTTTGTCTTTTACAATCAAGACTTCGTTTCGGGTAAACGCACTCACTATCATCTCAAACGAAGCTACATAGTTCACGAAGCTCTCACGTTTTTCGCTCTTAACTGAAAAGCATTGGATGTTAGAGGCCCTGTGGTTTGTATCAGTTTCAGAAGCAGAGTTGAACTAGATATGGTCAATGTGTGTAGGAAACACGGTTCTTTTGTTCTGAGCACACTCACGTTTTCCGCCTTATTCGAGACTCTAGAAAGCAAGAGCATGCATCTTGCTCTAAACAGAGTGTGTTTCATGGATGAGAACTGTGCTGTGTGTTTCCCTTCAGAAACGGAGTTAAATGCCAGGTTCTTTGTCTTTTACAATCAAGACTTCGTTTCGGGTAAACGCACTCACTATCATCTCAAATGAAGCTACATCGTTCAGGAAGCTCACACGTTTCTCGCTCTTAACTGAAAAGCATTGGATGTTAGAGGCCCTGTTGTTTGTATCAGTTTCTGAAGCAGAGTTGAACTAGATATGGTCCGTGTGTGTAGGAAACACGGTTCTTTTGTTCTGAGCACACTCACGTTTCCCGCCTTATTCGAGACTCTAGAAAGCAAGAGCGTGCTTCTGTCTCTAAAGCAGAGTGTGTTTCATGGATGTGCACTATGCTGTGTGTTTCCCTTCAGAAACAGAGTTAAATGACAGGCTCTGTGTCTTCCTACAAACAAGACTTCGTTTCAGGCAAACGCTGTCACTTTTCAGCTCAAACCAAGCTACATCGTTCAGGAAGCTCACAAGTTTCTCGCTCTTAACTGAAAAGCATTGGATGTTAGAGGACCTGTGGTTTGTATCAGTTTCAGAAGCAGAGTTGAACTAGATATGGTCCGTGTATGTAGGAAACATGGATCTATTGTTCTGAGCACACTCACGTTTCCCGCCTTATTAGAGACTCTAGAAAGCAAGAGCATGCTTCTTGCTCTACAGCAGAGTGTGTTTCATGGATGAGAACTGTGCTGTGTGTTTCCCTTCAGAAACGGAGTTAAATGCCAGGTTCTTTGTCTTTTACAATCAAGACTTCGTTTCGGGTAAACGCACTCACTATCATCTCAAACGAAGCTACATAGTTCACGAAGCTCTCACGTTTTTCGCTCTTAACTGAAAAGCATTGGATGTTAGAGGCCTTGTGTTTTGTATCAGTTTCAGAAGCAGAGTTGAACTAGATATGGTCAATGTGTGTAGGAAACACGGTTCTTTTGTTCTGAGCACACTCACGTTTTCCGCCTTATTCGAGACTCTAGAAAGCAAGAGCATGCTTCTTGCTCTAAAGCAGAGTGTGTTTCATGGATGAGAACTTGGCTGTGTGTTTCCCTTCAGAAACGGAGTTAAATGCCAGGTTCTTTGTCTTTTACAATCAAGACTTCGTTTAGGGTAAACGCACTCACTATCATCTCAAATGAAGCTACATCGTTCACGAAGCTCACACGTTTCTCGCTCTTAACTGAAAAGCATTGGATGTTAGAGGCCCTGTGGTTTGTATCAGTTTCTGAAGCAGAGTTGAACTAGATATGGTCCGTGTGTGTAGGAAACAAGGTTCTTTTGTTCGGAGCACACTCACGTTTCCCGCCTTATTCGAGACTCTACAAAGCAAGAGCGTGCATCTTGCTCTAAACAGAGTGTGTTTCATGGATGAGCACTGTGCTTTGTGTTTCCCTTCAGAAACGGAGTTAAATGCCAGGCTCTGTGTCTTCCTACAAACAAGACTTCGTTTCAGGTAAACGCTGTCACTTTTCAGCTCAAACAAAGCTACATCGTTCAGGAAGCTCACACGTTTCTCGCTCATAAATGAAAAGCATTGGATGTTAGAGAACCTGTGGTTTGTATCAGTTTCAGAAGCAGAGTTGAACTAGATATGGTCAGTGTGTAGGAAACATGGATCTATTGTTCTGAGCACACTCACGTTTCCCGCCTTATTAGAGACTCTAGAAAGCAAGAGCGTGCTTCTTGCTCTAAAGCAGAGTGTGTTTCATGGATGAGAACTGTGCTGTGTGTTTCCCTTCAGAAACGGAGTTAAATGCCAGGCACTGTGTCTTTTACAATCAAGACTTCGTTTCGGGTATAAGAACTCACTTTCAGCTCAAAGGAAGCTACATCGTTCACGAAGCTCTCACGTTTTTCGCTCTTAACTGAAAAGCATTGGATGTTAGAGGCCCTGTGGTTTGTATCAGTTTCAGAAGCAGAGTTGAACTAGATAGGGTCAATGTGTGTAGGAAACACGGTTCTTTTGTTCTGAGCACACTCACGTTTTCCGCCTTATTCGAGACTCTAGAAAGCAAGAGCGTGCATCTTGCTCTAAACAGAGTGTGTTTCATGGATGAGAACTGTGCTGTGTGTTTCCCTTCAGAAACGGTGTTAAATGCCAGGCACTGTGTCTTTTACAATCAAGACTTCGTTTCGGGTATAAGAACTCACTTTCAGCTCAAACGAAGCTACATCGTTCACGAGGCTCACACGTTTCTCGCTCTTAACTGAAAAGCATTGGATGTTAGAGGCCCTGTGGTTTGTATCAGTTTCTGAAGCAGAGTTGAACTAGATATGGTCCGTGTGTGTAGGAAACAAGGTTCTTTTGTTCTGAGCACACTCACGTTTCCCGCCTTATTAGAGACTCTAGAAAGCAAGAGCGTGCTTCTGGCTCTAAAGCAGAGTGTGTTTCATGGATGAGCACTGTGCTGTGTGTTTCCCTTCAGAAACGGAGTTAAATGCCAGGCTCTGTGTCTTCCTACAAACAAGACTTCGTTTCAGGTAAACGCTGTCACTTTTCAGCTCAAACAAAGCTACATCGTTCACGAGGCTCACACGTTTCTCGCTCTTAACTGAAAAGCATTGGATGTTAGAGGACCAGTGGTTCGTATCAGTTTAAGAAGCAGAGTTGAACTAGGTATGGTCCGTGTGTGTAGGAAACACGGTTCATTTGTTCTGAGCCCACTCACGTTTCCCGCCTTATTCGAGACTCTAGAAAGCAAGAGCGTGCTTCTGGCTCTAAAGCAGAGTGTGTTTCATGGATAAGCACTGTGCTGTGTGTTTCCCTTCAGAAACGGAGTTAAATGCCAAGCACTGTGTCTTTTACAATCAAGACTTCATTTCGGGTATAAGAACTGACTTTCAGCTCAAACGAAGCTACATAGTTCACGAAGCTCACACGTTTCTCGCTCTAAACTGAAAAGCATTGGATGTTAGAGGACCAGTGGTTTGTATCAGTTTCAGAAGCAGAGTTGAATTAGGTATGGTCCGTGTGTGTAGGAAACACGGTTTTTTTGTTCTGAGCCCATCTCGTTTCCCGCCTTATTAGAGACTCTAGAAAGAAAGAGCGTGCATCTTGCTCTAAACAGAGTGTGTTTCATGGATGAGCACTGTGCTGTGTGTTTCCCTTCAGAAACGGAGTTAAATGCCAGGCTCTGTGTCTTCCTACAAACAAGAATTCGTTTCAGGTAAACGCTGTCACTTTTCAGCTCAAACGAAGCTACATCGTTCATGAAGCTCACAGGTTTCTTGCTCTTATTTGAAAAGCATTTGATGTTACAGGAACTGTGGTTTGTATCAGTTTCAGAAGCAGAGCTGAACTGGATATGGTCCGTGTTTGTAGGAAACATGGATCATTTGTTCTGAGCCCACTCACGTTTCCTGCCTTATTATAGACTCTAGAAAGCAAGAGCATGCTTCTTGCTCTAAAGCAGAGTGTGTTTTATGGATGAGAACTGTGCTGTGTGTTTCCCTTCAGAAACGGAGTTAAATGCCAGGATCTTTGTCTTTTACAATCAAGACTTCGTTTCGGGTAAACGCACTCACTATCATCTCAAATGAAGCTACATAGTTCACGAATCTCACACGTTTCTCGCTCTTAACTAAAAAGCATTGGATGTTAGAGGCCCTGTGGTTTGTATCAGTTTCTGAAGCAGAGTTGAACTAGATATGGTCCGTGTGTGTAGGAAACACGGTTCTTTTGTTCTGAGCACACTGACGTTTCCCGCCTTATTATAGACTCAAGAAAGCAAGAGCGTGCTTCTTTCTCTAAAGCAGAGTGTGTTTCATGGATGAGCACTGTGCTGTGTGTTTCCCTTCAGAAACGGACTTAAATGCCAGGCTCTGTGTCTTCCTACAAACAAGACTTCGTTTCAGGTAAACGCTGTCACTTTTCAGCTCAAACAAAGCTACATCCTTCAGGAAGCTCACTCGTTTCTCGCTCTTAACTGAAAAGCATTGGATGTTACAGGAACTGTGGTTTGTATCAGTTTCAGAAGCAGAGTTGAACTAGATATGGTCCGTGTGTGTAGGAAACATGGATCGTTTGTTCTGAGCCCACTCACGTTTCCTGCCTTATTATAGACTCTAGAAAGCAAGAGCATGCTTCTTGCTCTACAGCAGAGTGTGTTTCATGGATGAGAACTGTGCTGTGTGTTTCCCTTCAGAAACGGAGTTAAATGCCAGGTTCTTTGTCTTTTACAATCAAGACTTCGTTTAGGGTAAACGCACTCACTATCATCTCAAATGAAGCTACATCATTCACGAAGCTCACACGTTTCTCGCTCTTAACTGAAAAGCATTGGATGTTAGAGGCCCTGTGGTTTGTATCAGTTTCTGAAGCAGAGTTGAACTAGATATGGTCCGTGTGTGTAGGAAACAAGGTTCTTTTGTTCTGAGCACACTCACGTTTCCCGCCTTATTAGAGACTCTAGAAAGCAAGAGCGTGCATCTTGCTCTAAACAGAGTGTGTTTCATGGATGAGCACTGTGCTTTGTGTTTCCCTTCAGAAACGGAGTTAAATGCCAGGCTCTGTGTCTTCCTACAAACAAGACTTCGTTTCAGGTAAACGCTGTCACTTTTCAGCTCAAACAAAGCTACATCGTTCAGGAAGCTCACACGTTTCTCGCTCTTAACTGAAAAGCATTGGATGTTAGAGGACCTGTGGTTTGTATCAGTTTCAGAAGCAGAGTTGAACTAGATATGGTCCGTGTGTGTAGGAAACACGGTTCTTTTGTTCTGAGCCCACTCACGTTTCCCGCCTTATTAGAGACTCTAGAAAGCAAGAGCGTGCTTCTGGCTCTAAAGCAGAGTGTGTTTCATGGATAAGCACTGTGCTGTGTGTTTCCCTTCAGAATCGGAGTTAAATGCCAAGCACTGTGTCTTTTACAATCAAGACTTCGTTTCGGGTATAAGAACTCACTTTCAGCTCAAACGAAGCTACATCGTTCACGAGGCTCACACGTTTCTCGCTCTTAACTGAAAAGCATTGGATGTTAGAGGACCAGTGGTTCGTATCAGTTTCAGAAGCAGAGTTGAACTAGGTATGGTCCGTGTGTGTAGGAAACACGGTTCTTTTGTTCTGAGCCCACTCACGTTTCCCGCCTTATTAGAGACTCTAGAAAGCAAGAGCGTGCTTCTGGCTCTAAAGCAGAGTGTGTTTCATGGATAAGCACTGTGCTGTGTGTTTCCCTTCAGAAACGGAGTTAAATGCCAAGCACTGTGTCTTTTACAATCAAGACTTCGTTTCGGGTATAAGAACTCACTTTCAGCTCAAACGAAGCTACATCGTTCACGAAGCTCACACGTTTCTCGCTCTTAACTGAAAAGCATTGGATGTTAGAGGACCAGTGGTTTGTATCAGTTTCAGAAGCAGAGTTGAACTAGGTATGGTCCGTGTGTGTAGGAAACACGTTTTTTTTTGTTCTGAGCCCACTCTCGTTTCCCGCCTTATTAGAGACTCTAGAAAGCAAGAGCGTGCATCTTGCTCTAAACAGAGTGTGTTTCATGGATGAGCACTGTGCTGTGTGTTTCCCTTCAGAAACGGAGTTAAATTCCAGGCTCTGTGTCTTCCTACAAACAAGACTTCGTTTCAGGTAAACGCTGTCACTTTTCAGCTCAAATGAAGCTACATCGTTTATGAAGCTCACAGGTTTCTTGCTCTTATTTGAAAAGCATTTGATGTTACAGGAACTGTGGTTTGTATCAGTTTCAGAAGCAGAGTTGAACTAGATATGGTCCGTGTTTGTAGGAAACATGGATCGTTTGTTATGAGCCCACTCACGTTTCCCGCCTTATTAGAGACTCTAGAAAGCAAGAGCGTGCTTCTTGCTCTAAAGCAGAGTGTGTTTCATGGATGAGAAGTGTGCTGTGTGTTTCCCTTCAGAAACGGAGTTAAATGCCAGGTTCTTTGTCTTTTACAATCAAGACTTCGTTTCGGGTAAACGCACTCACTATCATCTCAAACGAAGCTACATAGTTCACGAATCTCACACGTTTCTCGCTCTTAACTGAAAAGCATTGGATGTTAGAGAACCTGTGGTTTGTAGCAGTTTCAGAAGCAGAGTTGAACTAGATATGGTCCGTGTGTGTAGGAAACATGGATCTATTGTTCTGAGCACACTCACGTTTCCTGCCTTATTAGATACTCTAGAAAGCAAGAGCGTGCTTCTTGCTCTAAAGCAGAGTGTGTTTCATGGATGAGAAATGTGCGGTGTGTTTCCCTTCAGAAACGGTGTTAAATGCCAGGCACTGTGTCTTTTACAATCAAGACTTCGTTTCGGGTATAAGAACTCATTTTAAGCTCAAACGAAGCTACATCGTTCACGAGGCTCACACGTTTCTCGCTCTTAACTGAAAAGCATTGGATGTTAGAGGCCCTGTGGTTTGTATCAGTTTCTGAAGCAGAGTTGAACTAGATATGGTCCGTGTGTGTAGGAAACAAGGTACTTTTGTTCTGAGCACACTCACGTTTCCCGCCTTATTCGAGACTCTAGAAAGCAAGAGCGTGCATCTTGCTCTAAACAGAGTGTGTTTCATGGATGAGCACTGTGCTTTGTGTTTCCCTTCAGAAACGGAGTTAAATGCCAGGCTCTGTTTCTTCCTACAAACAAGACTTCGTTTCAGGTAAACGCTGTCACTTTTCAGCTCAAACAAAGCTACATCGTTCAGGAAGCTCACACGTTTCTCGCTCTTAAATGAAAAGCATTGTATGTTAGAGAACCTGTGGTTTGTAGCATTTCAGAAGCAGAGTTGAATTAGATATGGTCCGTGTGTGTAGGAAACATGGATCTATTGTTCTGAGCACACTCACGTTTCCCGCCTTATTAGGTACTCTAGAAAGCAAGAGCGTGCTTCTTGCTCTAAAGCAGAGTGTGTTTCATGGATGAGCACTGTGCTGTGTGTTTCCCTTCAGAAACGGAGTTAAATGCCAGGCTCTGTGTCTTCCTACAAACAAGACTTCGTTTCAGGTAAACGCTGTCACTTTTCAGCTCAAACGAAGCTACATCGTTCATGAAGCTCACAGGTTTCCTGCTCTTATTTGAAAAGCATTTGATGTTACAGGAACTGTGGTTTGTATCAGTTTCAGAAGCAGAGTTGAACTAGATATGGTCCGTGTTTGTAGGAAACATGGATCGTTTGTTCTGAGCCCACTCACGTTTCCTGCCTTATTATAGACTCTAGAAAGCAAGAGCATGCTTCTTGCTCTAAAGCAGAGTGTGTTTCATGGATGAGAACTGTGCTGTGTGTTTCCCTTCAGAAACGGAGTTAAATGCCAGGTTCTTTGTCTTTTACAATCAAGACTTTGTTTCGGGTAAACGCACTCACTATCACCTCAAACGAAGCTACATAGTTCACGAAGCTCTCACGTTTTTCGCTCTTAACTGAAAAGCATTGGATGTTAGAGGCCCTGTGGTTTGTATCAGTTTCAGAAGCAGAGTTGAACTAGATATGGTCAATGTGTGTAGGAAACACGGTTCTTTTGTTCTGAGCACACTCACTTTTCCCGCCTTATTAGAGACTCTAGAAAGCAAGAGCATGCTTCTTGCTCTAAAGCAGAGTGTGTTTCATGGATGAGAACTGTGCTGTGTGTTTCCCTTCAGAAATGGAGTTAAATGCCAGGTTCTTTGTCTTTTACAATCAAGACTTCGTTTCGGGTAAACGCACTCACTATCATCTCAAATGAAGCTACATAGTTCACGAATCTCACACGTTTCTCGCTCTTAACTGAAAAGCATTGGATGTTAGAGGCCCTGTGGTTTGTATCAGTTTCTGAAGCAGAGTTGAACTAGATATGGTCCGTGTGTGTAGGAAACAAGGTTCTTTTGTTCTGAGCACACTCATGTTTCCCGCCTTATTCGAGACTCTAGAAAGCAAGAGCGTGCTTCTGGCTCTAAAGCAGAGTGTGTTTCATGGATGAGCACTGTGCTGTGTGTTTCCCTTCAGAAACAGAGTTAAATGCCAGGCTCTGTGTCTTCCTACAAACAAGACTTCGTTTCAGGTAAACGCTGTCACTTTTCAGCTCAAACAAAGCTACATCGTTCAGGAAGCTCACACGTTTCTCGCTCTTAACTGAAAAGCATTGGATGTTAGAGAACCTGTGGTTTGTAGCAGTTTCAGAAGCAGAGTTGAACTAGATATGGTCCGTGTGTGTAGGAAACATGGATCTATTGTTCTGAGCACACTCACGTTTCCCGCCTTATTAGATACTCTAGAAAGCAAGAGCGTGCTTCTTGCTCTAAAGCAGAGTGTGTTTCATGGATGAGAAATGTGCTGTGTGTTTCCCTTCAGAAACGGTGTTAAATGCCAGGCACTGTGTCTTTTACAATCAATACTTCGTTTCGGGTATAAGAACTCACTTTCAGCTCAAACGAAGCTACATCGTTCATGAAGCTCACACGTTTCTTGCTCTTATTTGAAAAGCATTGGATGTTAGAGGAACTGTGGTTTGTATCAGTTTCAGAAGCAGAGTTGAACTAGATATGGTCAATGTGTGTAGGAAACCCGGTTCTTTTGTTCTGAGCACACTCACGTTTCCCGCATTATTAGAGACTCTAGAAAGCAAGAGCATGCTTCTTGCTCTAAAGCAGAGTGTGTTTCATGGATGAGAACTTTGCTGTGTATTTCCCTTCAGAAATGGAGTTAAATGCCAGGCTCTGTGTCTTCCTACAAGCAAGACTTCGTTTCAGGTAAACGCACTCACTTTTCTGCTCAAAGGAAGCTACATCATTCAGGAAGCTGACACGTTTCTCGCTCTTAACTCAAAAGCATTGGATGATAGAGGACCTGTGGTTTGTATCAGTTTCAGAAGCAGAGTTGAACTAGATATGGTCCGTGTGTGTAGGAAACACGGTTCTTTTTTTCTCAGCTCAGTCATGTTTCCCGCCTTATTAGAGAATCTAGAAAGCAGTAGCGTGCTTCTTGCTCTAAAGCAGAGTGTGTTTCATGGATGAGAACGGTGCTGTGTGTTTCCATTCAAAAACGGAGTTACGTGCCAGTGTCTGTGTCTTCCAACAAGCCAGACTTCATTTCAGGTAAACGCACACACTTTTCAGCACAAAGGAAGCTATATCGTTCAGGAAGCTCACATGTTTCTCGCTCTTAACTGAAAAGCATTGGATGTAAGAGGCCCTGTGGTTTGTATCAGTTTCAGAAGCAGAGTTGAACTAGATATGGTCCGTGTGTGTAGGAAACACGGTTCTTTTGTTCTGAGTACACTCACGTTTCCCTCCTTAATAGAGACTATAGAAAGCAAGAGCCTGCTTCCTGCTCTAAAGCAGAGTGTGTTTCATGGATGAGAACTGTGCTGTGTGTTTCCCTTCAGAAACGGAGTTAAATGCCAGGCACTGTGTCTTTTACAATCAAGACTTCTTTTCAGGTAAACGCCCTCACATTTCAGCTCAAAGGAAGCTACATCGTTCATGAAGCTCACACGTTTCTTGCTCTTAACTGAAAAGATTTGGATGTTAGAGGCCCTGTGGTTTGTATCAGTTTCAGAAGCAGAGTTGAACTAGATATGGTCAATGTGTGTAGGAAACACGGTTCTTTTATTCTGAGCACACTCACGTTTCCCGCCTTATTAGAGACTCTAGAAAGCAAGAGCATGCTTCTTGCTCTAAAGCAGAGTGTGTTTCATGGATGAGAACTGTGCTGTATGTTTCCCTTCAGAAACGGAGTTAAATGCCAGGTTCTTTGTCTTTTACAATCAAGACTTCGTTTCGGGTAAACGCACTCACTATCATCTCAAATGAAGCTACATCGTTCACGAAACTCACACGTTTCTCGCTCTTAACTGAAAAGCATTGGATGTTAGAGGCCCTGTGGTTTGTATCAGTTTCTGAAGCAGAGTTGAACTAGATATGGTCCGTGTGTGTAGGAAACACGGTTATTTTGTTCTGAGCACACTCACGTTTCCCGCCTTATTAGAGAATCTAGAAAGCAAGAGCGTGCATCTTGCTCTAAACAGAGTGTGTTTCATGGATGAGAACTGTGCTTTCTTGTTTCCCTTCAGATACGGAGATCAATGCCAGGCTCTGTGTCTTCCTACAAGCAAGACTTCTTTTCAGGTAAACGCCCTCACTTTTCAGCTCAAACGAAGCTACATCGTTTAAGAAGCTCACACGTTTCTTGCTCTTATTTGTAAAGCATTGGATGTTAGAGGAACTGTGGTTTGTATCAGTTTCAGAAGCAGAGTTGAACTAGATATGGTCCGTGTGTGTAGGAAACATGGATCGTTTGTTCTGAGCCATCTCACGTTTCCCTCCTTATTATAGACTCTAGAAAGCAAGAGCAGGCTTCTTGCTCTACAGCAGAGTGTGTTCCATGGATGAGAACTGTGCTGTGTGTTTCCCTTCAGAAACGGAGTTAAATGCCAGGTTCTTTGTCTTTTACTATCAAGATTTCGTTTCGGGTAAACGCACTCACTATCATCTCAAACGAAGCTACATAGTTCACGAAGCTCTCACGTTTTTCGCTCTTAACTGAAAAGCATTGGATGTTAGAGGCCCTGTGGTTTGTATCAGTTTCAGAAGCAGAGTTGAACTAGATATGGTCAATGTGTGTAGGAAACATGGTTCTTTTGTTCTGAGCCCACTCACGTTTTCCGCCTTATTCGAGACTCTAGAAAGCAAGAGCGTGCATCTTGCTCTAAACAGAGTGTGTTTCATGGATGAGCACTGTGCTTTGTGTTTCCCTTCAAAAATGGCGTTAAATGCCAGGCTCTGTTTCTTCCTACAAACAAGACTTCGTTTCAGGTAAACGCTGTCACTTTTCAGCTCAAACAAAGCTACATCGTTCAGGAAGCTCACACGTTTCTCGCTCTTAAATGAAAAGCATTGGATGTTAGAGAACCTGTGGTTTGTAGCAGTTTCAGAAGCAGAGTTGAACTAGATATGGTCCGTGTGTGTAGGAAACATGGATCTATTGTTCTGAGCACACTCACGTTTCCCGACTTATTAGATACTCTAGAAAGCAAGAGCGTGCTTCTTGCTCTAAAGCAGAGTGTGTTTCATGGATGAGAACTGTGCTATGTGTTTCCCTTCAGAAACGGAGTTAAATGCCAGGCACTGTGTCTTTTACAATCAAGACTTAGTTTCGGGTATAAGAACTCACTTTCAGCTCAAACGAAGCTACATCGTTCACGAGGCTCACATGTTTCTCGCTCTTAACTGAAAAGCATTGGATGTTAGAGGGCCAGTGGCTCGTATCAGTTTCAGAGGCAGAGTTGAACTAGGTATGGTCCGTGTGTGTAGGAAACACGGTTCTTTTGTTCTGAGCCCACTCACGTTTCCCGCCTTATTAGAGACTCTAGAAAGCAAGAGCGTGCATCTTTCTCTAAACAGAGTGTGTTTCATGGATGAGCACTGTGCTGTGTGTTTCCCTTCAGAAACGGAGTTAAATGCCAGGCTCTGTGTCTTCCTACAAACAAGACTTCGTTTCAGGTAAACGCTGTCACTTTTCAGCTCAAACGAAGCTACATCGTTCATGAAGCTCACAGGTTTCCTGCTCTTATTTGAAAAGCATTTGATGTTACAGGAACTGTGGTTTGTATCAGTTTCAGAAGCAGAGTTGAACTAGATATGGTCCGTGTTTGTAGGAAACATGGATCGTTTGTTCTGAGCCCACTCACGTTTCCTGCCTTATTATAGACTCTAGAAAGCAAGAGCATGCTTCTTGCTCTAAAGCAGAGTGTGTTTCATGGATGAGAACTGTGCTGTGTGTTTCCCTTCAGAAACGGAGTTAAATGCCAGGTTCTTTGTCTTTTACAATCAAGACTTTGTTTCGGGTAAACGCACTCACTATCACCTCAAACGAAGCTACATAGTTCACGAAGCTCTCACGTTTTTCGCTCTTAACTGAAAAGCATTGGATGTTAGAGGCCCTGTGGTTTGTATCAGTTTCAGAAGCAGAGTTGAACTAGATATGGTCAATGTGTGTAGGAAACACGGTTCTTTTGTTCTGAGCACACTCACTTTTCCCGCCTTATTAGAGACTCTAGAAAGCAAGAGCATGCTTCTTGCTCTAAAGCAGAGTGTGTTTCATGGATGAGAACTGTGCTGTGTGTTTCCCTTCAGAAATGGAGTTAAATGCCAGGTTCTTTGTCTTTTACAATCAAGACTTCGTTTCGGGTAAACGCACTCACTATCATCTCAAATGAAGCTACATAGTTCACGAATCTCACACGTTTCTCGCTCTTAACTGAAAAGCATTGGATGTTAGAGGCCCTGTGGTTTGTATCAGTTTCTGAAGCAGAGTTGAACTAGATATGGTCCGTGTGTGTAGGAAACAAGGTTCTTTTGTTCTGAGCACACTCATGTTTCCCGCCTTATTCGAGACTCTAGAAAGCAAGAGCGTGCTTCTGGCTCTAAAGCAGAGTGTGTTTCATGGATGAGCACTGTGCTGTGTGTTTCCCTTCAGAAACAGAGTTAAATGCCAGGCTCTGTGTCTTCCTACAAACAAGACTTCGTTTCAGGTAAACGCTGTCACTTTTCAGCTCAAACAAAGCTACATCGTTCAGGAAGCTCACACGTTTCTCGCTCTTAACTGAAAAGCATTGGATGTTAGAGAACCTGTGGTTTGTAGCAGTTTCAGAAGCAGAGTTGAACTAGATATGGTCCGTGTGTGTAGGAAACATGGATCTATTGTTCTGAGCACACTCACGTTTCCCGCCTTATTAGATACTCTAGAAAGCAAGAGCGTGCTTCTTGCTCTAAAGCAGAGTGTGTTTCATGGATGAGAAATGTGCTGTGTGTTTCCCTTCAGAAACGGTGTTAAATGCCAGGCACTGTGTCTTTTACAATCAATACTTCGTTTCGGGTATAAGAACTCACTTTCAGCTCAAACGAAGCTACATCGTTCATGAAGCTCACACGTTTCTTGCTCTTATTTGAAAAGCATTGGATGTTAGAGGAACTGTGGTTTGTATCAGTTTCAGAAGCAGAGTTGAACTAGATATGGTCAATGTGTGTAGGAAACCCGGTTCTTTTGTTCTGAGCACACTCACGTTTCCCGCATTATTAGAGACTCTAGAAAGCAAGAGCATGCTTCTTGCTCTAAAGCAGAGTGTGTTTCATGGATGAGAACTTTGCTGTGTATTTCCCTTCAGAAATGGAGTTAAATGCCAGGCTCTGTGTCTTCCTACAAGCAAGACTTCGTTTCAGGTAAACGCACTCACTTTTCTGCTCAAAGGAAGCTACATCATTCAGGAAGCTGACACGTTTCTCGCTCTTAACTCAAAAGCATTGGATGATAGAGGACCTGTGGTTTGTATCAGTTTCAGAAGCAGAGTTGAACTAGATATGGTCCGTGTGTGTAGGAAACACGGTTCTTTTTTTCTCAGCTCAGTCATGTTTCCCGCCTTATTAGAGAATCTAGAAAGCAGTAGCGTGCTTCTTGCTCTAAAGCAGAGTGTGTTTCATGGATGAGAACGGTGCTGTGTGTTTCCATTCAAAAACGGAGTTACGTGCCAGTGTCTGTGTCTTCCAACAAGCCAGACTTCATTTCAGGTAAACGCACACACTTTTCAGCACAAAGGAAGCTATATCGTTCAGGAAGCTCACATGTTTCTCGCTCTTAACTGAAAAGCATTGGATGTAAGAGGCCCTGTGGTTTGTATCAGTTTCAGAAGCAGAGTTGAACTAGATATGGTCCGTGTGTGTAGGAAACACGGTTCTTTTGTTCTGAGTACACTCACGTTTCCCTCCTTAATAGAGACTATAGAAAGCAAGAGCCTGCTTCCTGCTCTAAAGCAGAGTGTGTTTCATGGATGAGAACTGTGCTGTGTGTTTCCCTTCAGAAACGGAGTTAAATGCCAGGCACTGTGTCTTTTACAATCAAGACTTCTTTTCAGGTAAACGCCCTCACATTTCAGCTCAAAGGAAGCTACATCGTTCATGAAGCTCACACGTTTCTTGCTCTTAACTGAAAAGATTTGGATGTTAGAGGCCCTGTGGTTTGTATCAGTTTCAGAAGCAGAGTTGAACTAGATATGGTCAATGTGTGTAGGAAACACGGTTCTTTTATTCTGAGCACACTCACGTTTCCCGCCTTATTAGAGACTCTAGAAAGCAAGAGCATGCTTCTTGCTCTAAAGCAGAGTGTGTTTCATGGATGAGAACTGTGCTGTATGTTTCCCTTCAGAAACGGAGTTAAATGCCAGGTTCTTTGTCTTTTACAATCAAGACTTCGTTTCGGGTAAACGCACTCACTATCATCTCAAATGAAGCTACATCGTTCACGAAACTCACACGTTTCTCGCTCTTAACTGAAAAGCATTGGATGTTAGAGGCCCTGTGGTTTGTATCAGTTTCTGAAGCAGAGTTGAACTAGATATGGTCCGTGTGTGTAGGAAACACGGTTATTTTGTTCTGAGCACACTCACGTTTCCCGCCTTATTAGAGAATCTAGAAAGCAAGAGCGTGCATCTTGCTCTAAACAGAGTGTGTTTCATGGATGAGAACTGTGCTTTCTTGTTTCCCTTCAGATACGGAGATCAATGCCAGGCTCTGTGTCTTCCTACAAGCAAGACTTCTTTTCAGGTAAACGCCCTCACTTTTCAGCTCAAACGAAGCTACATCGTTTAAGAAGCTCACACGTTTCTTGCTCTTATTTGTAAAGCATTGGATGTTAGAGGAACTGTGGTTTGTATCAGTTTCAGAAGCAGAGTTGAACTAGATATGGTCCGTGTGTGTAGGAAACATGGATCGTTTGTTCTGAGCCATCTCACGTTTCCCTCCTTATTATAGACTCTAGAAAGCAAGAGCAGGCTTCTTGCTCTACAGCAGAGTGTGTTCCATGGATGAGAACTGTGCTGTGTGTTTCCCTTCAGAAACGGAGTTAAATGCCAGGTTCTTTGTCTTTTACTATCAAGATTTCGTTTCGGGTAAACGCACTCACTATCATCTCAAACGAAGCTACATAGTTCACGAAGCTCTCACGTTTTTCGCTCTTAACTGAAAAGCATTGGATGTTAGAGGCCCTGTGGTTTGTATCAGTTTCAGAAGCAGAGTTGAACTAGATATGGTCAATGTGTGTAGGAAACATGGTTCTTTTGTTCTGAGCCCACTCACGTTTTCCGCCTTATTCGAGACTCTAGAAAGCAAGAGCGTGCATCTTGCTCTAAACAGAGTGTGTTTCATGGATGAGCACTGTGCTTTGTGTTTCCCTTCAAAAATGGCGTTAAATGCCAGGCTCTGTTTCTTCCTACAAACAAGACTTCGTTTCAGGTAAACGCTGTCACTTTTCAGCTCAAACAAAGCTACATCGTTCAGGAAGCTCACACGTTTCTCGCTCTTAAATGAAAAGCATTGGATGTTAGAGAACCTGTGGTTTGTAGCAGTTTCAGAAGCAGAGTTGAACTAGATATGGTCCGTGTGTGTAGGAAACATGGATCTATTGTTCTGAGCACACTCACGTTTCCCGACTTATTAGATACTCTAGAAAGCAAGAGCGTGCTTCTTGCTCTAAAGCAGAGTGTGTTTCATGGATGAGAACTGTGCTATGTGTTTCCCTTCAGAAACGGAGTTAAATGCCAGGCACTGTGTCTTTTACAATCAAGACTTAGTTTCGGGTATAAGAACTCACTTTCAGCTCAAACGAAGCTACATCGTTCACGAGGCTCACATGTTTCTCGCTCTTAACTGAAAAGCATTGGATGTTAGAGGGCCAGTGGCTCGTATCAGTTTCAGAGGCAGAGTTGAACTAGGTATGGTCCGTGTGTGTAGGAAACACGGTTCTTTTGTTCTGAGCCCACTCACGTTTCCCGCCTTATTAGAGACTCTAGAAAGCAAGAGCGTGCATCTTTCTCTAAACAGAGTGTGTTTCATGGATGAGCACTGTGCTGTGTGTTTCCCTTCAGAAACGGAGTTAAATGCCAGGCTCTGTGTCTTCCTACAAACAAGACTTCGTTTCAGGTAAACGCTGTCACTTTTCAGCTCAAACGAAGCTACATCGTTCATGAAGCTCACAGGTTTCCTGCTCTTATTTGAAAAGCATTTGATGTTACAGGAACTGTGGTTTGTATCAGTTTCAGAAGCAGAGTTGAACTAGATATGGTCCGTGTTTGTAGGAAACATGGATCGTTTGTTCTGAGCTCACTCACGTTTCCTGCCTTATTATAGACTCTAGAAAGCAAGAGCATGCTTCTTGCTCTACAGCAGAGTGTGTTTCATGGATGAGAACTGTGCTGTGTGTTTCCCTTCAGAAACGGAGTTAAATGCCAGGTTCTTTGTCTTTTACAATCAAGACTTTGTTTCGGGTAAACGCACTCACTATCACCTCAAACGAAGCTACATAGTTCACGAAGCTCTCACGTTTTTCGCTCTTAACTGAAAAGCATTGGATGTTAGAGGCCCTGTGGTTTGTATCAGTTTCAGAAGCAGAGTTGAACTAGATATGGTCAATGTGTGTAGGAAACACGGTTCTTTTGTTCTGAGCACACTCACTTTTCCCGCCTTATTAGAGACTCTAGAAAGCAAGAACATGCTTCTTGCTCTAAAGCAGAGTGTGTTTCATGGATGAGAACTGTGCTGTGCGTTTCCCTTCAGAAATGGAGTTAAATGCCAGGGTCTTTGTCTTTTACAATCAAGACTTCGTTTCGGGTAAACGCACTCACTATCATCTCAAATGAAGCTACATAGTTCACGAATCTCACACGTTTCTCGCTCTTAACTGAAAAGCATTGGATGTTAGAGGCCCTGTGGTTTGTATCAGTTTCTGAAGCAGAGTTGAACTACATATGGTCCGTGTGTGTAGGAAACAAGGTTCTTTTGTTCTGAGCACACTCATGTTTCCCGCCTTATTCGAGACTCTAGAAAGCAAGAGCGTGCTTCTGGCTCTAAAGCAGAGTGTGTTTCATGGATGAGCACTGTGCTGTGTGTTTCCCTTCAGAAACAGAGTTAAATGCCAGGCTCTGTGTCTTCCTACAAACAAGACTTCGTTTCAGGTAAACGCTGTCACTTTTCAGCTCAAACAAAGCTACATCGTTCAGGAAGCTCACACGTTTCTCGCTCTTAACTGAAAAGCATTGGATGTTAGAGAACCTGTGGTTTGTAGCAGTTTCAGAAGCAGAGTTGAACTAGATATGGTCCGTGTGTGTAGGAAACATGGATCTATTCTTCTGAGCACACTCACGTTTCCCGCCTTATTAGATACTCTAGAAAGCAAGAGCGTGCTTCTTGCTCTAAAGCAGAGTGTGTTTCATGGATGAGAAATGTGCTGTGTGTTTCCCTTCAGAAACGGTGTTAAATGCCAGGCACTGTGTCTTTTACAATCAAGACTTCGTTTCGGGTATAAGAACTCACTTTCAGCTCAAACGAAGCTACATCGTTCATGAAGCTCACACGTTTCTTGCTCTTATTTGAAAAGCATTGGATGTTAGAGGAACTGTGGTTTGTATCAGTTTCAGAAGCAGAGTTGAACTAGATATGGTCAATGTGTGTAGGAAACCCGGTTCTTTTGTTCTGAGCACACTCACGTTTCCCGCATTATTAGAGACTCTAGAAAGCAAGAGCATGCTTCTTGCTCTAAAGCAGAGTGTGTTTCATGGATGAGAACTTTGCTGTGTATTTCCCTTCAGAAATGGAGTTAAATGCCAGGCTCTGTGTCTTCCTACAAGCAAGACTTCGTTTCAGGTAAACGCACTCACTTTTCTGCTCAAAGGAAGCTACATCATTCAGGAAGCTGACACGTTTCTCGCTCTTAACTCAAAAGCATTGGATGATAGAGGACCTGTGGTTTGTATCAGTTTCAGAAGCAGAGTTGAACTAGATATGGTCCGTGTGTGTAGGAAACACGGTTCTTTTGTTCTGAGTACACTCACGTTTCCCTCCTTAATAGAGACTATAGAAAGCAAGAGCCTGCTTCCTGCTCTAAAGCAGAGTGTGTTTCATGGATGAGAACTGTGCTGTGTGTTTCCATTCAAAAACGGAGTTACGTGCCAGTGTCTGTGTCTTCCAACAAGCCAGACTTCATTTCAGGTAAACGCACACACTTTTCAGCACAAAGGAAGCTATATCGTTCAGGAAGCTCACATGTTTCTCGCTCTTAACTGAAAAGCATTGGATGTTAGAGGCCCTGTGGTTTGTATCAGTTTCAGAAGCAGAGTTGAACTAGATATGGTCCGTGTGTGTAGGAAACACGGTTCTTTTGTTCTGAGTACACTCACGTTTCCCTCCTTAATAGAGACTATAGAAAGCAAGAGCCTGCTTCCTGCTCTAAAGCAGAGTGTGTTTCATGGATGAGAACTGTGCTGTGTGTTTCCCTTCAGAAACGGAGTTAAATGCCAGGCACTGTGTCTTTTACAATCAAGACTTCTTTTCAGGTAAACGCCCTCACATTTCAGCTCAAAGGAAGCTACATCGTTCATGAAGCTCACACGTTTCTTGCTCTTAACTGAAAAGATTTGGATGTTAGAGACCCTGTGGTTTGTATCAGTTTCAGAAGCAGAGTTGAACTAGATATGGTCAATGTGTGTAGGAAACACGGTTCTTTTATTCTGAGCACACTCACGTTTCCCGCCTTATTAGAGACTCTAGAAAGCAAGAGCATGCTTCTTGCTCTAAAGCAGAGTGTGTTTCATGGATGAGAACTGTGCTGTATGTTTCCCTTCAGAAACGGAGTTAAATGCCAGGTTCTTTGTCTTTTACAATCAAGACTTCGTTTCGGGTAAACGCACTCACTATCATCTCAAATGAAGCTACATCGTTCACGAAACTCACACGTTTCTCGCTCTTAACTGAAAAGCATTGGATGTTAGAGGCCCTGTGGTTTGTATCAGTTTCTGAAGCAGAGTTGAACTAGATATGGTCCGTGTGTGTAGGAAACACGGTTATTTTGTTCTGAGCACACTCACGTTTCCCGCCTTATTAGAGAATCTAGAAAGCAAGAGCGTGCATCTTGCTCTAAACAGAGTGTGTTTCATGGATGAGAACTGTGCTTTCTTGTTTCCCTTCAGATACGGAGATCAATGCCAGGCTCTGTGTCTTCCTACAAGCAAGACTTCTTTTCAGGTAAACGCCCTCACTTTTCAGCTCAAACGAAGCTACATCGTTTAAGAAGCTCACACGTTTCTTGCTCTTATTTGTAAAGCATTGGATGTTAGAGGAACTGTGGTTTGTATCAGTTTCAGAAGCAGAGTTGAACTAGATATGGTCCGTGTGTGTAGGAAACATGGATCGTTTGTTCTGAGCCATCTCACGTTTCCCTCCTTATTATAGACTCTAGAAAGCAAGAGCAGGCTTCTTGCTCTACAGCAGAGTGTGTTCCATGGATGAGAACTGTGCTGTGTGTTTCCCTTCAGAAACGGAGTTAAATGCCAGGTTCTTTGTCTTTTACAATCAAGATTTCGTTTCGGGTAAACGCACTCACTATCATCTCAAACGAAGCTACATAGTTCACGAAGCTCTCACGTTTTTCGCTCTTAACTGAAAAGCATTGGATGTTAGAGGCCCTGTGGTTTGTATCAGTTTCAGAAGCAGAGTTGAACTAGATATGGTCAATGTGTGTAGGAAACATGGTTCTTTTGTTCTGAGCCCACTCACGTTTTCCGCCTTATTCAAGACTCTAGAAAGCAAGAGCGTGCATCTTGCTCTAAACAGAGTGTGTTTCATGGATGAGCACTGTGCTTTGTGTTTCCCTTCAGAAATGGCGTTAAATGCCAGGCTCTGTTTCTTCCTACAAACAAGACTTCGTTTCAGGTAAACGCTGTCACTTTTCAGCTCAAACAAAGCTACATCGTTCAGGAAGCTCACACGTTTCTCGCTCTTAAATGAAAAGCATTGGATGTTAGAGAACCTGTGGTTTGTAGCAGTTTCAGAAGCAGAGTTGAACTAGATATGGTCCGTGTGTGTAGGAAACATGGATCTATTATTCTGAGCACACTCACGTTTCCCGACTTATTAGATACTCTAGAAAGCAAGAGCGTGCTTCTTGCTCTAAAGCAGAGTGTGTTTCATGGATGAGAACTGTGCTATGTGTTTCCCTTCAGAAACGGAGTTAAATGCCAGGCACTGTGTCTTTTACAATCAAGACTTCGTTTCGGTTATAAGAACTCACTTTCAGCTCAAACGAAGCTACATCGTTCACGAGGCTCACATGTTTCTCGCTCTTAACTGAAAAGCATTGGATGTTAGAGGACCAGTGGCTCGTATCAGTTTCAGAGACAGAGTTGAACTAGGTATGGTCCGTGTGTGTAGGAAACACGGTTCTTTTGTTCTGAGCCCACTCACGTTTCCCGCCTTATAAGAGACTCTAGAAAGCAAGAGCGTGCATCTTGCTCTAAACAGAGTGTGTTTCATGGATGAGCACTGTGCTGTGTGTTTCCCTTCAGAAACGGAGTTAAATGCCAGGCTCTGTGTCTTCCTACAAACAAGACTTCGTTTCAGGTAAACGCGGTCACTTTTCAGCTCAAACGAAGCTACATCGTTCATGAAGCTCACAGGTTTCTTGCTCTTATTTGAAAAGCATTTGATGTTACAGGAACTGTGGTTTGTATCAGTGTCAGAAGCAGAGTTGAACTAGATATGGTCCGTGTTTGTAGGAAACATGGATCGTTTGTTCTGAGCCCACTCACGTTTCCTGCCTTATTATAGACTCTAGAAAGCAAGAGCATGCTTCTTGCTCTACAGCAGAGTGTGTTTCATGGATGAGAACTGTGCTGTGTGTTTCCCTTCAGAAACGGAGTTAAATGCCAGGTTCTTTGTCTTTTACACTCAAGACATTGTTTCGGGTAAACGCACTCAATATCACCTTAAACGAAGCTACAGAGTTCACGAAGCTCTCACGTTTTTCGCTCTTAACTGAAAAGCATTGGATGTTAGAGGCCCTGTGGTTTGTATCAGTTTCAGAAGCAGAGTTGAACTAGATATGGTCAATGTGTGTAGGAAACACGGTTCTTTTGTTCTGAGCACACTCACGTTTCCTGCCTTATTAGAGACTCTAGAAAGCAAGAGCATGCTTCTTGCTCTAAAGCAGAGTGTGTTTCATGGATGAGAACTGTGCTGTGTGTTTCCCTTCAGAAACGGAGTTAAATGCCAGGTTCTTTGTCTTTTACAATCAAGACTTCGTTTCGGGTAAACGCACTCACTATCATCTCAAATGAAGCTACATAGTTCACGAATCTCACACGTTTCTCGCTCTTAACTGAAAAGCATTGGATGTTAGAGGCCCTGTGGTTTGTATCAGTTTCTGAAGCAGAGTTGAACTACATATGGTCCGTGTGTGTAGGAAACAAGGTTCTTTTGTTCTGAGCACACTCACGTTTCCCGCCTTATTCGAGACTCTAGAAAGCAAGAGCGTGCTTCTGGCTCTAAAGCAGAGTGTGTTTCATGGATGAGCACTGTGCTGTGTGTTTCACTTCAGAAACGGAGTTAAATGCCAGGCTCTGTGTCTTCCTACAAACAAGACTTCGTTTCAGGTAAACGCTGTCACTTTTCAGCTCAAACAAAGCTACATCGTTCAGGAAGCTCACACGTTTCTCGCTCTTAACTGAAAAGCATTGGATGTTAGAGAACCTGTGGTTTGTAGCAGTTTCAGAAGCAGAGTTGAACTAGATATGGTCCGTGTGTGTAGGAAACATGGATCTATTGTTCTGAGCACACTCACGTTTCCCGCCTTATTAGATACTCTAGAAAGCAAGAGCGTGCTTCTTGCTCTAAAGCAGAGTGTGTTTCATGGATGAGAAATGTGCTGTGTGTTTCCCTTCAGAAACGGTGTTAAATGCCAGGCACTGTGTCTTTTACAATCAAGACTTCGTTTCGGGTATAAGAACTCACTTTCAGCTCAAACGAAGCTACATCGTTCATGAGGCTCACACGTTTCTCGCTCTTAACTGAAAAGCATTGGATGTTAGAGGACCAGTGGTTCGTATCAGTTTCAGAAGCAGAGTTGAACTAGGTATGGTCCGTGTGTGTAGGAAACACGGTTCTTTTGTTCTGAGCCCACTCACGTTTCCCGCCTTATTAGAGACTCTAGAAACAAGAGCGTGCATCTTGCTCTAAACATAGTGTGTTTCATGGATGAGAACTGTGCTGTGTGTTTCCCTTCAGATACGGAGATCAATGCCAGGCTCTGTGTCTTCCTACAAGCAAGACTTCTTTTCAGGTAAACGCCCTCACTTTTCAGCTCAAACGAAGCTACATCTTTCATGAAGCTCACACGTTTCTTGCTCTTATTTGAAAAGCATTGGATGTTAGAGGAACTGTGGTTTGTATCAGTTTCAGAAGCAGAGTTGAACTAGATATGGTCAATGTGTGTAGGAAACCCGGTTCTTTTGTTCTGAGCACACTCACGTTTCCCGCATTATTAGAGACTCTAGAAAGCAAGAGCATGCTTCTTGCTCTAAAGCAGAGTGTGTTTCATGGATGAGAACTTTGCTGTGTATTTCCCTTCAGAAATGGAGTTAAATGCCAGGCTCTGTGTCTTCCTACAAGCAAGACTTCGTTTCAGGTAAACGCACTCACTTTTCTGCTCAAAGGAAGCTACATCATTCACGAAGCTCACACGTTTCTCGCTCTTAACTCAAAAGCATTGGATGATAGAGGACCTGTGGTTAGTATCAGTATCAGAAGCAGAGGTGAACTAGATATGGTCCGTGTGTGTAGGAAACACGGTTCTTTTTTTCTCAGCTCAGTCATGTTTCCCGCCTTATTAGACAATCTAGAAAGCAGTAGCGTGCTTCTTGCTCTAAAGCAGAGTGTGTTTCATGGATGAGAACTGTGCTGTGTGTTTCCGTTCAATACGGAGTTACGTGCAGGTGTCTGTGTCTTCCAACAAGCCAGACTTCATTTCAGGTAAACGCACACACTTTTCAGCTCAAAGGAAGCTATATCGTTCAGGAAGCTCACACGTTTCTCGCTCTTAACTGAAAAGCATTGGATGTTAGAGGCCCTGTGGTTTGTATCAGTTTCAGAATCAGAGTTGAACTAGATATGGTCCGTGTGTGTAGGAAACACGGTTCCTTTGTTCTGAGTACACTCACGTTTCCCTCCTTAATAGACACTATAGAAAGCAAGAGCCTGCTTCTTGCTCTAAAGCAGAGTGTGTTTCATGGATGAGAACTGTGCTGTGTGTTTCCCTTCAGAAACGGTGTTAAATGCCAGGCACTGTGTCTTTTACAATCAAGACTTCGTTTCGGTTAAACGCACTCACTATCATCTCAAATGAAGCTACATCGTTCACGAAGCTCACACGCTTCTCGCTCTTACCTGAAAAGCATTGGATGTTAGAGGCCCTGTGGTTTGTATCAGTTTCTGAAGCAGAGTTGAAGTAGATATGGTCCGTGTGTGTAGGAAACACGGTTATTTTGTTCTGAGCACACTCACGTTTCCCGCCTTATTAGAGACTCTAGAAAGCAAGAGCGTGCATCTTCCTCTAAACAGAGTGTGTTTCATGGATGAGAACTGTGCTTTGTGTTTCCCTTCAGATACGGAGATCAATGCCAGCCTCTGTGTCTTCCTACAAGCAAGACTTCTTCTCAGGTAAACGCCCTCACTTTTCAGCTCAAACGAAGCTACATCGTTTAAGAAGCTCACACGTTTCTTGCTCTTATTTGTAAAGCATTGGATGTTAGAGGAACTGTGGTTTGTATCAGTTTCAGAAGCAGAGTTGAACTAGATATGGTCCGTGTGTGTAGGAAACATGGATCGTTTGTTCTGAGCCATCTCACGTTTCCCTCCTTATTATAGACTCTAGAAAGCAAGAGCAGGCTTCTTGCTCTACAGCAGAGTGTGTTCCATGGATGAGAACTGTGCTGTGTGTTTCCCTTCAGAAACGGTGTTAAATGCCAGGTTCTTTGTCTTTTACAATCAAGACTTCGTTTCGGGTAAACGCACTCACTATCATCTCAAACGAAGCTACATAGTTCACGAAGCTCTCACGTTTTTCGCTCTTAACTGAAAAGCATTGGATGTTAGAGGCCCTGTGGTTTGTATCAGTTTCTGAAGCAGAGTTGAACTAGATATGGTCCGTGTGTGTAGGAAACACGGTTCTTTTGTTCTGAGCACACTCACGTTTCTCGTCTTATTAGAGACTCTAGAAAGGAAGAGCGTGCTTCTGGCTCTAAAGCAGAGTGTGTTTCATGGATGAGCACTGTGCTGTGTGTTTCCCTTCAGAAACGGAGTTAAATGCCACGTTCTTTGTCTTTTACAATCAAGACTTCGTTTAGGGTAAACGCACTCACTATCATCTCAAATGAAGCTACATCGTTCACGAAGCTCACACGTTTCTCGCTCTTAACTGAAGAGCATTGGATGTTAGAGGGCCTGTGGTTTGTATCAGTTTCTGAAGCAGAGTTGAACTAGATATGGTCCGTGTGTGTAGGAAACAAGGTTCTTTTGTTCTGAGCACACTCACGTTTCCCGCATTATTTGAGAATCTAGAAAGCAAGAGCGTGCATCTTGCTCTAAACAGAGTGTGTTTCATGGATGAGCACTGTGCTTTGTGTTTCCCTTAAGAAACGGCGTTAAATGCCAGGCTCTGTTTCTTCCTACAAACAAGACTTCGTTTCAGGTAAACGCTGTCACTTTTCAGCTCAAACAAAGCTACATCGTTCAGGAAGCTCACACGTTTCTCGCTCTTAAATGAAAAGCATTGGATGTTAGAGAACCTGTGGTTTGTAGCAGTTTCAGAAGCAGAGTTGAACTAGATATGGTCCGTGTGTGTAGGAAACATGGATCTATTGTTCTGAGCACACTCACGTTTCCCGCCTTATTAGATACTCTAGAAAGCAAGAGCGTGCTTCTTGCTCTAAAGCAGAGTGTGTTTCATGGATGAGAACT
This sequence comes from Onychomys arenicola, assembly GCA_949786405.1. Lineage (NCBI taxonomy): Eukaryota > Metazoa > Chordata > Mammalia > Rodentia > Cricetidae > Onychomys > Onychomys arenicola. Next base: position 2,494,659 of record CATKUM010000045.1, read on the forward strand.
GTGCTATGTGTTTCCCTTCAGAAACGGAGTTAAATGCCAGGCACTGTGTCTTTTAAAATCAAGACTTCGTTTCGGGTATAAGAACTCACTTTCAGCTCAAACGAAGCTACATCGTTCACGAGGCTCACATGTTTCTCGCTCTTAACTGAAAAGCATTGGATGTTAGAGGACCAGTGGCTCGTATCAGTTTCAGAGACAGAGTTGAACTAGGTATGGTCCGTGTGTGTAGGAAACACGGTTCTTTTGTTCTGAGCCCACTCACGTTTCCCGCCTTATAAGAGACTCTAGAAAGCAAGAGCGTGCATCTTGCTCTAAACAGAGTGTGTTTCATGGATGAGCACTGTGCTGTGTGTTTCCCTTCAGAAACGGAGTTAAATGCCAGGCTCTGTGTCTTCCTACAAACAAGACTTCGTTTCAGGTAAACGCGGTCACTTTTCAGCTCAAACGAAGCTACATCGTTCATGAAGCTCACAGGTTTCTTGCTCTTATTTGAAAAGCATTTGATGTTACAGGAACTGTGGTTTGTATCAGTGTCAGAAGCAGAGTTGAACTAGATATGGTCCGTGTTTGTAGGAAACATGGATCGTTTGTTCTGAGCCCACTCACGTTTCCTGCCTTATTATAGACTCTAGAAAGCAAGAGCATGCTTCTTGCTCTACAGCAGAGTGTGTTTCATGGATGAGAACTGTGCTGTGTGTTTCCCTTCAGAAACGGAGTTAAATGCCAGGTTCTTTGTCTTTTACACTCAAGACATTGTTTCGGGTAAACGCACTCAATATCACCTTAAACGAAGCTACATAGTTCACGAAGCTCTCACGTTTTTCGCTCTTAACTGAAAAGCATTGGATGTTAGAGGCCCTGTGGTTTGTATCAGTTTCAGAAGCAGAGTTGAACTAGATATGGTCAATGTGTGTAGGAAACACGGTTCTTTTGTTCTGAGCACACTCACGTTTCCTGCCTTATTAGAGACTCTAGAAAGCAAGAGCATGCTTCTTGCTCTAAAGCAGAGTGTGTTTCATGGATGAGAACTGTGCTGTGTGTTTCCCTTCAGAAACGGAGTTAAATGCCAGGTTCTTTGTCTTTTACAATCAAGACTTCGTTTCGGGTAAACGCACTCACTATCATCTCAAATGAAGCTACATAGTTCACGAATCTCACACGTTTCTCGCTCTTAACTGAAAAGCATTGGATGTTAGAGGCCCTGTGGTTTGTATCAGTTTCTGAAGCAGAGTTGAACTACATATGGTCCGTGTGTGTAGGAAACAAGGTTCTTTTGTTCTGAGCCCACTCACGTTTCCCGCCTTATTAGAGGCTCTAGAAAGCAAGAGCGTGCATCTTGCTCTAAACAGAGTGTGTTTCATGGATGAGAACTGTGCTTTGTGTTTCCCTTCAGATACGGAGATCAATGCCAGGCTCTGTGTCTTTCTACAAGCAAGACTTCTTTTCAGGTAAACGCCCTCACTTTTCAGCTCAAACTAAGCTACATCGTTCATGAAGCTCACACGTTTCTTGCTCTTATTTGTAAAGCCTTGGATGTTAGAGGAACTGTGGTTTGTATCAGTTTCAGAAGCAGAGTTGAATTAGATATGGTGCGTGTGTGTAGGAAACACGGTTCTTTTTTTCTCAGCTCAGTCATGTTTCCCGCCTTATTAGAGAATCTAGAAAGCAGTAGCGTGCTTCTTGCTCTAAAGCAGAGTGTGTTTCATGGATGAGAACTGTGCTGTGTGTTTCCGTTCAAAAACGGAGTTACCTGCCAGTGTCTGTGTCTTCAACAAGCCAGACTTCATTTCAGGTAAACGCACACACTTTTCAGCTCAAAGAAGCTATATCGTTCAGGAAGCTCACACGTTTCTCGCTCTTACCTGAAAAGCATTGGAAGTTAGAGGCCCTGTGGTTTGTATCAGTTTCAGAAGCAGAGTTGAACTAGATATGGTCCGTGTGTGTAGGAAACACGGTTCTTTTGTTCTGAGTACACTCACGTTTCCCTCCTTAATAGAGACTATAGAATGCAAGACCCTGCTTCTTGCTCTAAAGCAGAGTGTGTTTCATGGATGAGAACTGTGCTGTGTGTTTCCCTTCAGAAACGGAGTTAAATGCCAGGCACTGTGTCTTTTACAATTAAGACTTCGTTTCAGGTATAAGAACTCACTTTCAGCTCAAACGAAGCTACATCGTTCAGGAAGCTCACACGTTTCTCGCTCTTAACTGAAAAGCATTGGATGTTAGAGGACCAGTGGTTTGTATCAGTTTCAGAAGCAGAGTTGAACTAGGTATGGTCCGTGTGTGTAGGAAACACGGTCCTTTTGTTCTGAGCCCACTCTCGTTTCCCGCCTTATTAGAGACTCTAGAAAGCAATTGCGTGCATCTTGCTCTAAACAGAGTGTGTTTCATGGATGAGAAATGTGCTGTGTGTTTCCCTTCAGATACGGAGATCAATGCCAGGCTCTGTGTCTTCCTACAAGCAAGACTTCTTTTCAGGTAAACGCCCTCCCTTTTCAGCTCAAACGAAGCTACATCGTTCATGAAGCTCACACGTTTCTTGCTCTTATTTGAAAAGCATTGGATGTTAGAGGAACTGTGGTTTGTATCAGTTTCAGAAGCAGAGTTGAACTAGATATGGTCAATGTGTGTAGGAAACCCGGTTCTTTTGTTCTGAGCACACTCACGTTTCCTGCCTTATTAGAGACTCTAGAAAGCAAGAGCATGCTTCTGGCTCTAAAGCAGAGTGTGTTTCATGGATGAGCACTGTGCTGTGTGTTTCCCTTCAGAAACGGAGTTAAATGCCAGGCTCTGTGTCTTCCTACAAACAAGACTTCGTTTCAGGTAAACGCTGTCACTTTTCAGCTCAAACAAAGCTACATCGTTCAGGAAGCTCACACGTTTCTCGCTCTTAACTGAAAAGCATTGGATGTTAGAGAACCTGTGGTTTGTATCAGTTTCAGAAGCAGAGTTGAACTAGATATGGTCCGTGTGTGTAGGAAACACGGTTCTTTTGTTCTGAGTACACTCACGTTTCCCGCCTTAATAGAGACTATAGAAAGCAAGAGCCTGCTTCTTGCTCTAAAGCAGAGTGTGTTTCATGGATGAGAACTGTGCTGTGTGTTTCCCTTCAGAAACGGTGTTAAATGCCAGGCACTGTGTCTTTTACAATCAAGACTTCGTTTCGGGTATAAGAACTCACTTTCAGCTCAAATGAAGCTACATCGTTCAGGAAGCTCACACGTTTCTCGCTCTTAACTGAAAACCATTGGATGTTAGAGGACCAGTCGTTCGTATCAGTTTCAGAAGCAGAGTTGAACTAGATATGGTCCGTGTGTGTAGGAAACACGGTTCTTTTTTTCTCAGCTCAGTCATGTTTCCCGCCTTATTAGAGAATCTAGAAAGCAGTAGCGTGCTTCTTGCTCTAAAGCAGAGTGTGTTTCATGGATGAGAACTGTGCTGTGTGTTTCCGTTCAAAACGGAGTTACATGCCAGTGTCTGTGTCTTCCAACAAGCCAGACTTCATTTCAGGTAAACGCACACACTTTTCAGCTCAAAGGAAGCTATATCGTTCAGGAAGCTCACACGTTTCTCGCTCTTAACTGAAAAGCATTGGATGTTAGAGGCCCTGTGGTTTGTATCAGTTTCAGAAGCAGAGTTGAACTAGATATGGTCCGTGTGTGTAGGAAACACGGTTCCTTTGTTCTGAGTACACTCACGTTTCCCTCCTTAATAGAGACTATAGAAAGCAAGAGCCTGCTTCTTGCACTAAAGCAGAGTGTGTTTCATGGATGAGAACTGTGCTGTGTGCTTCTCTTCAGAAACGGAGTTAAATGCCAGGCACTGTTTCTTTTACAATCAAGACTTCTTTTCAGGTAAACGCCCTCACATTTCAGCTCAAACGAAGCTACATCGTTCATGAAGCTCACACGTTTCTTGCTCTTAACTGAAAAGATTTGGATGTTAGAGGCCCTGTGGTTTGTATCAGTTTCAGAAGCAGAGTTGAACTAGATATGGTCAATGTGTGTAGGAAACACGGTTCTTTTGTTCTGAGCACACTCACGTTTCCCGCCTTATTAGAGACTCTAGAAAGCAAGAGCATGCTTCTTGCTCTAAAGCAGAGTGTGTTTCATGGATGAGAACTGTGCTGTATGTTTCCCTTCAGAAACGGAGTTAAATGCCAGGTTCTTTGTCTTTTACAATCAAGACTTCGTTTCGGGTAAACGCACTCACTATCATCTCAAATGAAGCTACATCGTTCACGAAACTCACACGTTTCTCGCTCTTAAGTGAAAAGCATTGGATGTTAGAGGCCCTGTGGTTTGTATCAGTTTCTGAAGCAGAGTTGAAGTAGATATGGTCCGTGTGTGTAGGAAACACGGTTATTTTGTTCTGAGCACACTCACGTTTCCCGCCTTATTAGAGACTCTAGAAAGCAAGAGCGTGCATCTTGCTCTAAACATAGTGTGTTTCATGGATGAGAACTGTGCTTTGTGTTTCCCTTCAGATACGGAGATCAATGCCAGGCTCTGTGTCTTCCTACAAGCAAGACTTCTTTTCAGGTAAACGCCCTCACTTTTCAGCTCAAACGAAGCTACATCGTTTAAGAAGCTCACACGTTTCTTGCTCTTATTTGTAAAGCCTTGGATGTTAGAGGAACTGTGGTTTGTATCAGTTTCAGAAGCAGAGTTGAACTACATATGGTCCGTGTGTGTAGGAAACATGGATCGTTTGTTCTGAGCCCTCTCACGTTTCCCTCCTTATTATAGACTCTAGAAAGCAAGAGCAGGCTTCTTGCTCTACAGCAGAGTGTGTTCCATGGATGAGAACTGTGCTGTTTGTTTCCCTTCAGAAACGGAGTTAAATGCCAGGTTCTTTGTCTTTTACAATCAAGAATTCGTTTCGGGTAAAAGCACTCACTATCATCTCAAACGAAGCTACATAGTTCACGAAGCTCTCACGTTTTTCGCTCTTAACTGAAAAGCATTGGATGTTAGAGGCCCTGTGGTTTGTATCAGTTTCAGAAGCAGAGTTGAACTAGATATGGTCAATGTGTGTAGGAAACACGGTTCTTTTGTTCTGAGCACACTCACGTTTTCCGCCTTATTCGAGACTCTAGAAAGCAAGAGCGTGCATCTTGCTCTAAACAGAGTGTGTTTCATGGATGAGAACTGTGCTGTGTGTTTCCCTTCAGAAACGGTGTTAAATGCCAGGCACTGTGTCTTTTACAATCAAGACTTCGTTTCGGGTATAAGAACTCACTTTCAGCTCAAAGGAAGCTACATCTTTCACGACGCTCACACGTTTCTCGCTCTTAACTGAAAAGCATTGGATGTTAGAGGACCAGTGGTTCGTATCAGTTTCAGAAGCAGAGTTGAACTAGGTATGGTCCGTGTGTGTAGGAAACACGGTTCTTTTGTTCTGATCCCACTCACGTTTCCCGCCTTATTAGAGACTCTAGAAAGCAATAGCGTGCATCTTGCTCTAAACATAGTGTGTTTCATGGATGAGAACTGTGCTGTGTGTTTCCCTTCAGATACGGAGATCAATGCCAGGCTCTGTGTCTTCCTACAAGCAAGACTTCTTTTCAGGTAAACGCCCTCACTTTTCAGCTCAAACGAAGCTACATCGTTCATGAAGCTCACACGTTTCTTGCTCTTATTTGAAAAGCATTGGATGTTAGAGGAACTGTGGTTTGTATCAGTTTCAGAAGCAGAGTTGAACTAGATATGGTCAATGTGTGTAGGAAACCCGGTTCTTTTGTTCTGAGCACACTCACGTTTCCCGCATTATTAGAGACTCTAGAAAGCAAGAGCATGCTTCTTGCTCTAAAGCAGAGTGTGTTTCATGGATGAGAACTTTGCTGTGTATTTCCCTTCAGAAATGGAGTTAAATGCCAGGCTCTGTGTCTTCCTACAAGCAAGACTTCGTTTCAGGTAAACGCACTCACTTTTCTGCTCAAAGGAAGCTACATCATTCACGAAGCTCACACGTTTCTCGCTCTTAACTCAAAAGCATTGGATGATAGAGGACCTGTGGTTTGTATCAGTTTCAGAAGCAGAGTTGAACTAGATATGGTCCGTGTGTGTAGGAAACACGGTTCTTTTTTTCTCAGCTCAGTCTTGTTTCCTGCCTTATTAGAGAATCTAGAAAGCAGTAGCGTGCTTCTTGCTCTAAAGCAGAGTGTGTTTCATGGATGAGAACTGTGCTTTGTGTTTCCGTTCAAAAACGGAGTTACGTGCCAGTGTCTGTGTCTTCCAACAAGCCAGACTTCATTTCAGGTAAACGCACACACTTTTCAGCTCAAAGAAAGCTATATCGTTCAGGAAGCTCACACGTTTCTCGCTCTTAACTGAAAAGCATTGGATGTTAGAGGCCCTGTGGTTTGTATCAGTTTCAGAAGCAGAGTTGAACTAGATATGGTCCGTGTGTGTAGGAAACACGGTTCCTTTGTTCTGAGTACACTCACGTTTCCCTCCTTAATAGAGACTATAGAAAGCAAGAGCCTGCTTCTTGCTCTAAAGCAGAGTGTGTTTCATGGATGAGAACTGTGCTGTGTGTTTCCCTTCAGAAACGGAGTTAAATGCCAGGCACTGTGTCTTTTACAATCAAGACTTCGTTTTGGTTAAATGCACTCACTATCATCTCAAATGAAGCTACATCGTTCACGAAGCTCACACGCTTCTCGCTCTTACCTGAAAAGCATTGGATGTTAGAGGCCCTGTGGTTTGTAGCAGTTTCAGAAGCAGAGTTGGAGTAGATATGGTCCGTGTGTGTAGGAAACACGGTTATTTTGTTCTGAGCACACTCACGTTTCCCGCCTTATTAGAGACTCTAGAAAGCAAGAGCGTGCATCTTCCTCTAAACAGAGTGTGTTTCATGGATGAGAACTGTGCTTTGTGTTTCCCTTCAGATACGGAGATCAATGCCAGGCTCTGTGTCTTCCTACAAGCAAGACTTCTTTTCAGGTAAACGCCCTCACTTTTCAGCTCAAACGAAGCTACATCGTTTAAGAAGCTCACACGTTTCTTGCTCTTATTTGTAAAGCCTTGGATGTTAGAGGAACTGTGGTTTGTATCAGTTTCAGAAGCAGAGTTGAACTACATATGGTCCGTGTGTGTAGGAAACATGGATCGTTTGTTCTGAGCCCTCTCACGTTTCCCTCCTTATTATAGACTCTAGAAAGCAAGAGCAGGCTTCTTGCTCTACAGCAGAGTGTGTTCCATGGATGAGAACTGTGCTGTGTGTTTCCCTTCAGAAACGGAGTTAAATGCCAGGTTCTTTGTCTTTTACAATCAAGACTTCGTTTCGGGTAAACACACTCACTATCATCTCAAACGAAGCTACATAGTTCACGAAGCTCTCACATTTTTCGCTCTTAACTGAAAAGCATTGGATGTTAGAGGCCCTGTGGTTTGTATCAGTTTCAGAAGCAGAGTTGAACTAGATATGGTCAATGTGTGTAGGAAACACGGTTCTTTTGTTCTGAGCACACTCACGTTTTCCGCCTTATTCGAGACTCTAGAAAGCAAGAGCGTGCATCTTGCTCTAAACAGAGTGTGTTTCATGGATGAGAACTGTGCTGTGTGTTTCCCTTCAGAAACGGTGTTAAATGCCAGGCACTGTGTCTTTTACAATCAAGACTTCGTTTCGGGTATAAGAACTCACTTTCAGCTCAAAGGAAGCTACATCTTTCACGACGCTCACACGTTTCTCGCTCTTAACTGAAAAGTATTGGATGTTAGAGGACCAGTGGTTCGTATCAGTTTCAGAAGCAGAGTTGAACTAGGTATGGTCCGTGTGTGTAGGAAACACGGTTCCTTTGTTCTGAGCCCACTCACGTTTCCCGCCTTATTAGAGGCTCTAGAAAGCAAGAGCGTGCATCTTGCTCTAAACAGAGTGTGTTTCATGGATGAGAACTGTGCTTTGTGTTTCCCTTCAGATACGGAGATCAATGCCAGGCTCTGTGTCTTTCTACAAGCAAGACTTCTTTTCAGGTAAACGCCCTCACTTTTCAGCTCAAACGAAGCTACATCGTTCATGAAGCTCACACGTTTCTTGCTCTTATTTGTAAAGCCTTGGATGTTAGAGGAACTGTGGTTTGTATCAGTTTCAGAAGCAGAGTTGAACTAGATATGGTGCGTGTGTGTAGGAAACACGGTTCTTTTTTTCTCAGCTCAGTCATGTTTCCCGCCTTATTAGAGAATCTAGAAAGCAGTAGCGTGCTTCTTGCTCTAAAGCAGAGTGTGTTTCAAGGATGAGAACTGTGCTGTGTGTTTCCGTTCAAAAACGGAGTTACCTGCCAGTGTCTGTGTCTTCAACAAGCCAGACTTCATTTCAGGTAAACGCACACACTTTTCAGCTCAAAGGAAGCTATATCGTTCATGAAGCTCACACGTTTCTCGCTCTTACCTGAAAAGCATTGGAAGTTAGAGGCCCTGTGGTTTGTATCAGTTTCAGAAGCAGAGTTGAACTAGATATGGTCCGTGTGTGTAGGAAACACGGTTCTTTTGTTCTGAGTACACTCACGTTTCCCTCCTTAATAGAGACTATAGAATGCAAGAGCCTGCTTCTTGCTCTAAAGCAGAGTGTGTTTCATGGATGAGAACTGTGCTGTGTGTTTCCCTTCAGAAACGGAGTTAAATGCCAGGCACTGTGTCTTTTACAATTAAGACTTCGTTTCAGGTATAAGAACTCACTTTCAGCTCAAACGAAGCTACATCGTTCAGGAAGCTCACACGTTTCTCGCTCTTAACTGAAAAGCATTGGATGTTAGAGGACCAGTGGTTTGTATCAGTTTCAGAAGCAGAGTTGAACTAGGTATGGTCCGTGTGTGTAGGAAACACGGTCCTTTAATCTGAGCCCACTCTCGTTTCCCGCCTTATTAGAGACTCTAGAAAGCAATTGCGTGCATCTTGCTCTAAACAGAGTGTGTTTCATGGATGAGAAATGTGCTGTGTGTTTCCCTTCAGATACGGAGATCAATGCCAGGCTCTGTGTCTTCCTACAAGCAAGACTTCTTTTCAGGTAAACGCCCTCCCTTTTCAGCTCAAACGAAGCTACATCGTTCATGAAGCTCACACGTTTCTTGCTCTTATTTGAAAAGCATTGGATGTTAGAGGAACTGTGGTTTGTATCAGTTTCAGAAGCAGAGTTGAACTAGATATGGTCAATGTGTGTAGGAAACCCGGTTCTTTTGTTCTGAGCACACTCACGTTTCCTGCCTTATTAGAGACTCTAGAAAGCAAGAGCATGCTTCTGGCTCTAAAGCAGAGTGTGTTTCATGGATGAGCACTGTGCTGTGTGTTTCCCTTCAGAAACGGAGTTAAATGCCAGGCTCTGTGTCTTCCTACAAGCAAGACTTCGTTTCAGGTAAACGCTGTCACTTTTCAGCTCAAACAAAGCTACATCGTTCAAGAAGCTCACACGTTTCTCGCTCTTAACTGAAAAGCATTGGATGTTAGAGAACCTGTGGTTTGTATCAGTTTCAGAAGCAGAGTTGAACTAGATATGGTCCGTGTGTGTGGGAAACACGGTTCTTTTGTTCTGAGTACACTCACGTTTCCCGCCTTAATAGAGACTCTAGAAAGCAAGAGCATGCTTCTTGCTCTAAAGCAGAGTGTGTTTCATGGATGAGAACTGTGCTGTATGTTTCCCTTCAGAAACGGAGTTAAATGCCAGGTTCTTTGTCTTTTACAATCAAGACTTCGTTTCGGGTAAACGCACTCACTATCATCTCAAATGAAGCTACATCGTTCACGAAACTCACACGTTTCTCGCTCTTAACTGAAAAGCATTGGATGTTAGAGGCCCTGTGGTTTGTATCAGTTTCTGAAGCAGAGTTGAAGTAGATATGGTCCGTGTGTGTAGGAAACACGGTTATTTTGTTCTGAGCACACTCACGTTTCCCGCCTTATTAGAGACTCTAGAAAGCAAGAGCGTGCATCTTCCTCTAAACAGAGTGTGTTTCATGGATGAGAACTGTGCTTTCTTGTTTCCCTTCAGATACGGAGATCAATGCCAGGCTCTGTGTCTTCCTACAAGCAAGACTTCTTTTCAGGTAAACGCCCTCACTTTTCAGCTCAAACGAAGCTACATCGTTTAAGAAGCTCACACGTTTCTTGCTCTTATTTGTAAAGCCTTGGATGTTAGAGGAACTGTGGTTTGTATCAGTTTCAGAAGCAGAGTTGAACTACATATGGTCCGTGTGTGTAGGAAACATGGATCGTTTGTTCTGAGCCCTCTCACGTTTCCCTCCTTATTATAGACTCTAGAAAGCAAGAGCAGGCTTCTTGCTCTACAGCAGAGTGTGTTCCATGGATGAGAACTGTGCTGTGTGTTTCCCTTCAGAAACGGAGTTAAATGCCAGGTTCTTTGTCTTTTACAATCAAGAATTCATTTCGGGTAAAAGCACTCACTATCATCTCAAACGAAGCTACATAGTTCACGAAGCTCTCACGTTTTTCGCTCTTAACTGAAAAGCATTGGATGTTAGAGGCCCTGTGGTTTGTATCAGTTTCAGAAGCAGAGTTGAACTAGATATGGTCAATGTGTGTAGGAAACACGGTTCTTTTGTTCTGAGCACACTCACATTTTCCGCCTTATTCGAGACTCTAGAAAGCAAGAGCGTGCATCTTGCTCTAAACAGAGTGTGTTTCATGGATGAGAACTGTGCTGTGTGTTTCCCTTCAGAAACGGTGTTAAATGCCAGGCACTGTGTCTTTTACAATCAAGACTTCGTTTCGGGTATAAGAACTCACTTTCAGCTCAAAGGAAGCTACATCTTTCACGACGCTCACACGTTTCTCGCTCTTAACTGAAAAGCATTGGATGTTAGAGGACCAGTGGTTCGTATCAGTTTCAGAAGCAGAGTTGAACTAGGTATGGTCCGTGTGTGTAGGAAACACGGTTCTTTTGTTCTGAGCCCACTCACGTTTCCCGCCTTATTAGAGACTCTAGAAAGCAAGAGCGTGCATCTTGCTCTAAACATAGTGTGTTTCATGGATGAGAACTGTGCTGTGTGATTCCCTTCAGATACGGAGATCAATGCTAGGCTCTGTGTCTTCCTACAAGCAAGACTTCTTTTCAGGTAAACGCCCTCACTTTTCAGCTCAAACGAAGCTACATCGTTCATGAAGCTCACACGTTTCTTGCTCTTATTTGAAAAGCATTGGATGTTAGAGGAACTGTGGTTTGTATCAGTTTCAGAAGCAGAGTTGAACTAGATATGGTCAATGTGTGTAGGAAACCCGGTTCTTTTGTTCTGAGCACACTCACGTTTCCCGCATTATTAGAGACTCTAGAAAGCAAGAGCATGCTTCTTGCTCTAAAGCAGAGTGTGTTTCATGGATGAGAACTTTGCTGTGTATTTCCCTTCAGAAATGGAGTTAAATGCCAGGCTCTGTGTCTTCCTACAAGCAAGACTTCGTTTCAGGTAAACGCACTCACTTTTCTGCTCAAAGGAAGCTACATCATTCACGAAGCTCACACGTTTCTCGCTCTTAACTCAAAAGCGTTGGATGATAGAGGACCTGTGGTTTGTATCAGTTTCAGAAGCAGAGTTGAACTAGATATGGTCCGTGTGTGTAGGAAACACGGTTCTTTTTTTCTCAGCTCAGTCATGTTTCCCGCCTTATTAGAGAATCTAGAAAGCAGTAGCGTGCTTCTTGCTCTAAAGCAGAGTGTGTTTCATGGATGAGAACTGTGCTGTGTGTTTCCGTTCAAAAACGGAGTTACGTGCCAGTGTCTGTGTCTTCCAACAAGCCAGACTTCATTTCAGGTAAACGCACACACTTTTCAGCTCAAAGAAAGCTATATCGTTCAGGAAGCTCACACGTTTCTCGCTCTTAACTGAAAAGCATTGGATGTTAGAGGCCCTGTGGTTTGTATCAGTTTCAGAAGCAGAGTTGAACTAGATATGGTCCGTGTGTGTAGGAAACACGGTTCCTTTGTTCTGAGTACACTCACGTTTCCCTCCTTAATAGAGACTATAGAAAGCAAGAGCCTGCTTCTTGCTCTAAAGCAGAGTGTGTTTCATGGATGAGAACTGTGCTGTGTGTTTCCCTTCAGAAACGGAGTTAAATGCCAGGCACTGTGTCTTTTACAATCAAGACTTCGTTTTGGTTAAACGCACTCACTATCATCTCAAATGAAGCTACATCGTTCACGAAGCTCACACGCTTCTCGCTCTTACCTGAAAAGCATTGGATGTTAGAGGCCCTGTGGTTTGTAGCAGTTTCAGAAGCAGAGTTGAAGTAGATATGTTCCGTGTGTGTAGGAAACACGGTTATTTTGTTCTGAGCACACTCACGTTTCCCGCCTTATTAGAGACTCTAGAAAGCAAGAGCGTGCATCTTCCTCTAAACAGAGTGTGTTTCATGGATGAGAACTGTGCTTTGTGTTTCCCTTCAGATACGGAGATCAATGCCAGGCTCTGTGTCTTCCTACAAGCAAGACTTCTTTTCAGGTAAACGCCCTCACTTTTCAGCTCAAACGAAGCTACATCGTTTAAGAAGCTCACACGTTTCTTGCTCTTATTTGTAAAGCCTTGGATGTTAGAGGAACTGTGGTTTGTATCAGTTTCAGAAGCAGAGTTGAACTAGATATGGTCCGTGTGTGTAGGAAACATGGATCGTTTGTTCTGAGCCCTCTCACGTTTCCCAACTTATTATAGACTCTAGAAAGCAAGAGCAGGCTTCTTGCTCTACAGCAGAGTGTGTTCCATGGATGAGAACTGTGCTGTGTGTTTCCCTTCAGAAACGGAGTTAAATGCCAGGTTCTTTGTCTTTTACAATCAAGACTTCGTTTCGGGTAAACACACTCACTATCATCTCAAACGAAGCTACATAGTTCACGAAGCTCTCACATTTTTCGCTCTTAACTGAAAAGCATTGGATGTTAGAGGCCCTGTGGTTTGTATCAGTTTCAGAAGCAGAGTTGAACTAGATATGGTCAATGTGTGTAGGAAACACGGTTCTTTTGTTCTGAGCACACTCACGTTTTCCGCCTTATTCGAGACTCAAGAAAGCAAGAGCGTGCATCTTGCTCTAAACAGAGTGTGTTTCATGGATGAGAACTGTGCTGTGTGTTTCCCTTCAGAAACGGAGTTAAATGCCAGGCACTGTGTCTTTTACAATCAAGACTTCGTTTCGGGTATAAGAACTCACTTTCAGCTCAAAGGAAGCTACATCTTTCACGACGCTCACACGTTTCACGCTCTTAAATGAAAAGCATTGGATGTTAGAGGACCAGTGGTTCGTATCAGTTTCAGAAGCAGAGTTGAACTAGGTATGGTCCGTGTGTGTAGGAAACACGGTTCTTTTGTTCTGAGCCCACTCACGTTTCCCGCCTTATTCGAGACTCTAGAAAGCAAGAGCGTGCTTCTGGCTCTAAAGCAGAGTGTGTTTCATGGATGAGACTGTGCTGTATGTTTCCCTTCAAAAACGGAGTTAAATGCCAGGTTCTTTGTCTTTTACAATCAAGACTTTGATTCGGGTAAACGCACTCACTATCACCTCAAAGGAAGCTACATAGTTCACGAAGCTCTCACGTTTTTCGCTCTTAACTGAAAAGCATTGGATGTTAGAGGCCCTGTGGTTTGTATCAGTTTCTGAAGCAGAGTTGAACTAGATATGGTCCGTGTGTGTAGGAAACACGGTTCTTTTGTTCTGAGCACACTCACGTTTCCCGTCTTATTAGAGACTCTAGAAAGGAAGAGCATGCTTCTGGCTCTAAAGCAGAGTGTGTTTCATGGATGAGCACTGTGCTGTGTGTTTCCCTTCAGAAACGGAGTTAAATGCCAGGTTCTTTGTCTTTTACAATCAAGACTTCGTTTAGGGTAAACGCACTCACTATCATCTCAAATGAAGCTACATCATTCACGAAGCTCACACGTTTCTCGCTCTTAACTGAAAAGCATTGGATGTTAGAGGGCCTGTGGTTTATATCAGTTTCTGAAGCAGAGTTGAACTAGATATGGTCCGTGTGTGTAGGAAACACGGTTCTTTTCTTCTGAGCACACTCACGTTTCCCGCATTATTTGAGAATCTAGAAAGCAAGAGCGTGCATCTTGCTCTAAACAGAGTGTGTTTCATGGATGAGCACTGTGCTTTGTGTTCCCCTTCAGAAACGGAGTTAAATGCCAGGCTCTGTGTCTTCCTACAAACAAGACTTCGTTTCAGGTAAACGCTGTCACTTTTCAGCTCAAACAAAGCTACATTGTTCAGGAAGCTCACATGTTTCTTGCTCTTATTTGTAAATCATTGGATGTTAGAGGAACTGTGGTTTGTATCAGTTTCAGAAGCAGAGTTGAACTAGATATGGTCAGTGTGTGTAGGAAACATGGATCGTTTGTTCTGAGCCCACTCACGTTTCCTGCCTTATTATAGACTCTAGAAAGCAAGAGCATGCTTCTTGCTCTACAGCAGAGTGTGTTTCATGGATGAGAACTGTGCTGTGTGTTTCCCTTCAGAAACGGAGTTAAATGCCAGGCTCTGTGTCTTCCTACAAACAAGAGTTCGTTTCAGGTAAACGCTGTCACCCTTCAGCTCAAACAAAGCTACATCATTCAGGAAGCTCACACGTTTCTCGCTCTTAACTGAAAAGCATTGGATGTTAGAGAACCTGTGGTTTGTAGCAGTTTCAGAAGCAGAGTTGAACTAGATATGGTCCGTGTGTGTAGGAAACATGGATCGTTTGTTCTGAGCCCACTCACGTTTCCCTCCTTATTATAGACTCTAGAAAGCAAGAGCATGCTTCTTGCTCTACAGCAGAGTGTGTTCCATGGATGAGAACTGTGCTGTGTGTTTCCCTTCAGAAACGGAGTTAAATGCCAGGTTCTTTGTCTTTTAAATCAAGACTTCATTTCGGGTAAACGCACTCACTATCATCTCAAATGAAGCTACATAGTTCACGAAGCTCTCACGTTTTTCGCTCTTAACTGAAAAGCATTGGATGTTAGAGGCCCTGTGGTTTGTATCAGTTTCAGAAGCAGAGTTGAACTGGATACGGTCAATGTGTGTAGGAAACACGGTTCTTTTTTTCTGAGCACACTCACGTTTCCCGCCTTATTAGAGATTCTAGAAAGCAAGAGCATGCTTCTTGCTCTAAAGCAGAGTGAGTTTCATGGATGAGAACTGTGCTGTTTGTTTCCCTTCAGAAACGGAGTTAAATGCCAGGCTCTGTGTCTTCCTACAAACAAGACTTCGTTTCTGGTAAACGCTGTCACTTTTCAGCTCAAACAAAGCTACATCGTTCAGGAAGCTCACACGTTTCTTGCTCTTAACTGAAAAGCATTGGATGTTAGAGGACCTGTGGTTTGTAGCAGTTTCAGAAGCAGAGTTGAACTAGATATGGTCCGTGTGTGTAGGAAACATGGATCTATTGTTCTGAGCACACTCACGTTTCCCGCCTTATTAGAGACTCTAGAAAGCAAGAGCGTGCCTCTTGTTCTAAAGCAGAGTGTGTTTCATGGATGAGAACTGTGCTGTGTGTTTCCCTTCAGAAACGGAGTTAAATGCCAGGCACTGTGTCTTTTACAATCAAGACTTCGTTTCGGGTATAAGAACTCACTTTCAGCTCAAACGAAGCTACATCGTTCATGAAGCTCACAGGTTTCTTGCTCTTATTTGAAAAGCATTGGATGTTAGAGGAACTGTGGTTTGTATCAGTTTCAGAAGCAGAGTTGAACTAGATATGGTCCGTGTGTGTAGGAAACATGGATCGTTTGTTCTGAGCCCACAAACGTTTCCTGTCTTATTATAGACTCTAGAAAGCAAGAGCATGCTGCTTGCTCTAAAGCAGAGTGTGTTTCATGGATGAGAACTGTGCTGTGTGTTTCCCTTCAGAAACGGAGTTAAATGCCAGGCACTGTGTCTTTTACAATCAAGACTTCGTTTCGGGTATAAGAACACACTTTCAGCTCAAACGAAGCTACATCGTTCATGAAGCTCACACGTTTCTTGATCTTATTTGAAAAGCATTGGATGTTAGAGGATCTGTGGTTTGTATCAGTTTCAGAAGCAGAGTTGAACTAGATATGGTCCCTGTGTGTAGGAAACATGGATCGTTTGTTCCGAGCCCACTCACGTTTCCCGCCTTATTATAGACTCTAGAAAGCAAGAGCATGCTTCTTGCTCTACAGCAGAGTGTGTTTCATGGATGAGAACTGTGCTGTGTGTTTCCCTTCAGAAACGGAGTTAAATGCCAGGTTCTTTGTCCTTTACAATCAAGACTTCGTTTCGGGTAAACGCACTCACTATCATCTCAAATGAAGCTACACAGTTCACGAAGCTCTCACGTTTTTCGCTCTTAACTGAAAAGCATTGGATGTTAGAGGCCCTGTGGTTTGTATCAGTTTCAGAAGCAGAGTTGAACTAGATATGGTCAATGTGTGTAGGAAACACGGTTCTTTTGTTCTGAGCACACTCACGTTTCCCGCCTTATTAGAGACTCTAGAAAGCAAGAGCATGCTTCTTGCTCTAAAGCAGAGTGTGTTTCATGGATGAGAACTGTGCTGTGTGTTTCCCTTCAGAAACGGAGTTAAATGCCAGGTTCTTTGTCTTTTACAATCAAGAATTCGTTTCGGGTAAACGCACTCACTATCATCTCAAATGAAGCTACATTGTTCACGAAGCTCACACGTTTCTCGCTCTTAACTGAAAAACATTGGATGTTAGAGGCCCTGTGGTTTGTATCAGTTTCTGAAGCAGAGTTGTACTAGATATGGTCCGTGTGTGTAGGAAACACGGTTCTTTTGTTCTGAGCAAAATCACGTTTCCCGCCTTATTAGAGACTCTAGAAAGCAAGAGTGTGCTTCTGGCTCTAAAGCAGAGTGTGTTTAATGGATCAGAACTGTGCTGTGTGTTTCCCTTCAGAAACGGAGTTAAATGCCAGGCACTGTGTCTTTTACAATCAAGACTTCGTTTCGGGTATAAGAACTCACTTTCAGCTCAAAGAAGCTACATCGTTCACGAAGCTCACACGTTTCTCGCTCTTAACTGAAAAGCATTGGATGTTAGAGGACCAGTGGTTTGTATCAGTTTCTGAAGCAGAGTTGAACTAGATATGGTCCGTGTGTGTAGGAAACACGGTTCTTTTGGTCTGAGCACAGTGACGTTTCCCGCCTTATTAGAGACTCTAGAAATCAAGAGCGTGCTTCTTTCTCTAAAGCAGAGTGTGTTTCAGGGATGAGAACTGTGCTGTGTGTTTCCCTTCAGAAATGGAGTTAAATGCCAGGCTCTGTGTCTTCCTACAAACAAGACTTTGTTTCAGGTAAACGCTGTCACTTTTCAGCTCAAACAAAGCTACATCGTTCAGGAAGCTCACACGTTTCTCGCTCTTAACTGAAAAGCATTGGATGTTAGAGGCCCTGTGGTTTGTATCAGTTTCAGAAGCAGAGTTGAACTGGATACGGTCAATGTGTGTAGGAAACACGGTTCTTTTTTTCTGAGCACACTCACGTTTCCCGCCTTATTAGAGATTCTAGAAAGCAAGAGCATGCTTCTTGCTCTAAAGCAGAGTGAGTTTCATGGATGAGAACTGTGCTGTTTGTTTCCCTTCAGAAACGGAGTTAAATGCCAGGCTCTGTGTCTTCCTACAAACAAGACTTCGTTTCTGGTAAACGCTGTCACTTTTCAGCTCAAACAAAGCTACATCGTTCAGGAAGCTCACACGTTTCTTGCTCTTAACTGAAAAGCATTGGATGTTAGAGGACCTGTGGTTTGTAGCAGTTTCAGAAGCAGAGTTGAACTAGATATGGTCCGTGTGTGTAGGAAACATGGATCTATTGTTCTGAGCACACTCACGTTTCCCGCCTTATTAGAGACTCTAGAAAGCAAGAGCGTGCCTCTTGTTCTAAAGCAGAGTGTGTTTCATGGATGAGAACTGTGCTGTGTGTTTCCCTTCAGAAACGGAGTTAAATGCCAGGCACTGTGTCTTTTACAATCAAGACTTCGTTTCGGGTATAAGAACTCACTTTCAGCTCAAACGAAGCTACATCGTTCATGAAGCTCACACGTTTCTTGCTCTTATTTGAAAAGCATTGGATGTTAGAGGAACTGTGGTTTGTATCAGTTTCAGAAGCAGAGTTGAACTAGATATGGTCCGTGTGTGTAGGAAACATGGATCGTTTGTTCTGAGCCCACAAACGTTTCCTGTCTTATTATAGACTCTAGAAAGCAAGAGCATGCTGCTTGCTCTAAAGCAGAGTGTGTTTCATGGATGAGAACTGTGCTGTGTGTTTCCCTTCAGAAACGGAGTTAAATGCCAGGCACTGTGTCTTTTACAATCAAGACTTCGTTTCGGGTATAAGAACACACTATCATCTCAAATGAAGCTACACAGTTCACGAAGCTCTCACGTTTTTCGCTCTTAACTGAAAAGCATTGGATGTTAGAGGCCCTGTGGTTTGTATCAGTTTCAGAAGCAGAGTTGAACTAGATATGGTCAATGTGTGTAGGAAACACGGTTCTTTTGTTCTGAGCACACTCACGTTTCCCGCCTTATTAGAGACTCTAGAAAGCAAGAGCATGCTTCTTGCTCTAAAGCAGAGTGTGTTTCATGGATGAGAACTGTGCTGTGTGTTTCCCTTCAGAAACGGAGTTAAATGCCAGGTTCTTTGTCTTTTACAATCAAGAATTCGTTTCGGGTAAACGCACTCACTATCATCTCAAATGAAGCTACATTGTTCACGAAGCTCACACGTTTCTCGCTCTTAACTGAAAAACATTGGATGTTAGAGGCCCTGTGGTTTGTATCAGTTTCTGAAGCAGAGTTGTACTAGATATGGTCCGTGTGTGTAGGAAACACGGTTCTTTTGTTCTGAGCAAAATCACGTTTCCCGCCTTATTAGAGACTCTAGAAAGCAAGAGTGTGCTTCTGGCTCTAAAGCAGAGTGTGTTTAATGGATCAGAACTGTGCTGTGTGTTTCCCTTCAGAAACGGAGTTAAATGCCAGGCACTGTGTCTTTTACAATCAAGACTTCGTTTCGGGTATAAGAACTCACTTTCAGCTCAAAGAAGCTACATCGTTCACGAAGCTCACACGTTTCTCGCTCTTAACTGAAAAGCATTGGATGTTAGAGGACCAGTGGTTTGTATCAGTTTCTGAAGCAGAGTTGAACTAGATATGGTCCGTGTGTGTAGGAAACACGGTTCTTTTGGTCTGAGCACAGTGACGTTTCCCGCCTTATTAGAGACTCTAGAAATCAAGAGCGTGCTTCTTTCTCTAAAGCAGAGTGTGTTTCAGGGATGAGAACTGTGCTGTGTGTTTCCCTTCAGAAACGGAGTTAAATGCCAGGCTCTGTGTCTTCCTACAAACAAGACTTTGTTTCAGGTAAACGCTGTCACTTTTCAGCTCAAACAAAGCTACATCGTTCAGGAAGCTCACACGTTTCTCGCTCTTAACTGAAAAGCATTGGATGTTAGAGGACCTGTGGTTTGTATCAGTTTCAGAAGCAGAGTTGAACTAGATATGGTCCGTGTGTGTAGGAAACATGGATCTATTCTTCTGAGCACACTCACGTTTCCCGCCTTATTAGATACTCTAGAAAGCAAGAGCGTGCTTCTTGCTCTAAAGCAGAGTGTGTTTCATGGATGAGACTGTGCTGTATGTTTCCCTTCAGAAACGGAGTTAAATGCCAGGTTCTTTGTCTTTTACAATCAAGACTTTGATTCGGGTAAACGCACTCACTATCACCTCAAAGGAAGTTACATATTACACGAAGCTCTCACGTTTTTCGCTCTTAACTGAAAAGCATTGGATGTTAGAGGCCCTGTGGTTTGTATCAGTTTCTGAAGCAGAGTTGAACTAGATATGGTCCGTGTGTGTAGGAAACACGGTTCTTTTGTTCTGAGCACACTCACGTTTCCCGTCTTATTAGAGACTCTAGAAAGGAAGAGCGTGCTTCTGGCTCTAAAGCAGAGTGTGTTTCATGGATGAGCACTGTGCTGTGTGTTTCCCTTCAGAAACGGAGTTAAATGCCAGGTTCTTTGTCTTTTACAATCAAGACTTCGTTTAGGGTAAACGCACTCACTATCATCTCAAATGAAGCTACATCATTCACGAAGCTCACACGTTTCTCGCTCTTAACTCAAAAGCATTGGATGATAGAGGGCCTGTGGTTTGTATCAGTTTCAGAAGCAGAGTTGAACTAGATATGGTCCGTGTGTGTAGGAAACACGGTTCTTTTTTTCTCAGCTCAGTCATGTTTCCCGCCTTATTAGAGAATCTAGAAAGCAGTAGCGTGCTTCTTGCTCTAAAGCAGAGTGTGTTTCATGGATGAGAACTGTGCTGTGTGTTTCCGTTCAAAACGGAGTTACGTGCCAGTGTCTGTGTCTTCCAACAAGCCAGACTTCATTTCAGGTAAACGCACACACTTTTCAGCTCAAAGGAAGCTATATCGTTCAGGAAGCTCACACGTTTCTTGCTCTTAACTGAAAAGATTTGGATGTTAGAGGCCCTGTGGTTTGTATCAGTTTCAGAAGCAGAGTTGAACTAGATATGGTCAATGTGTGTAGGAAACACGGTTCTTTTGTTCTGAGCACACTCACGTTTCCCGCCTTATTAGAGACTCTAGAAAGCAAGAGCATGCTTCTTGCTCTAAAGCAGAGTGTGTTTCATGGATGAGAACTGTGCTGTATGTTTCCCTTCAGAAACGGAGTTAAATGCCAGGTTCTTTGTCTTTTACAATCAAGACTTCGTTTCGGGTAAACGCACTCACTATCATCTCAAATGAAGCTACATCGTTCACGAAACTCACACGTTTCTCGCTCTTAACTGAAAAGCATTGGATGTTAGAGGCCCTGTGGTTTGTATCAGTTTCTGAAGCAGAGTTGAAGTAGATATGGTCCGTGTGTGTAGGAAACACGGTTATTTTGTTCTGAGCACACTCACGTTTCCCGCCTTATTAGAGACTCTAGAAAGCAAGAGCGTGCATCTTCCTCTAAACAGAGTGTGTTTCATGGATGAGAACTGTGCTTTGTGTTTCCCTTCAGATACGGAGATCAATGCCAGGCTCTGTGTCTTCCTACAAGCAAGACTTCTTTTCAGGTAAACGCCCTCACTTTTCAGCTCAAACGAAGCTACATCGTTTAAGAAGCTCACACGTTTCTTGCTCTTATTTGTAAAGCCTTGGATGTTAGAGGAACTGTGGTTTGTATCAGTTTCAGAAGCAGAGTTGAACTACATATGGTCCGTGTGTGTAGGAAACATGGATCGTTTGTTCTGAGCCCTCTCACGTTTCCCTCCTTATTATAGACTCTAGAAAGCAAGAGCAGGCTTCTTGCTCTACAGCAGAGTGTGTTCCATGGATGAGAACTGTGCTGTATGTTTCCCTTCAGAAACGGAGTTAAATGCCAGGCACTGTGTCTTTTACAATCAAGACTTCGTTTCGGGTATAAGAACTCACTTTCAGCTCAAAGGAAGCTACATCTTTCACGACGCTCACACGTTTCTCGCTCTTAACTGAAAAGTATTGGATGTTAGAGGACCAGTGGTTCGTATCAGTTTCAGAAGCAGAGTTGAACTAGGTATGGTCCGTGTGTGTAGGAAACACGGTTCCTTTGTTCTGAGCCCACTCACGTTTCCCGCCTTATTAGAGGCTCTAGAAAGCAAGAGCGTGCATCTTGCTCTAAACAGAGTGTGTTTCATGGATGAGAACTGTGCTTTGTGTTTCCCTTCAGATACGGAGATCAATGCCAGGCTCTGTGTCTTTCTACAAGCAAGACTTCTTTTCAGGTAAACGCCCTCACTTTTCAGCTCAAACGAAGCTACATCGTTCATGAAGCTCACACGTTTCTTGCTCTTATTTGTAAAGCCTTGGATGTTAGAGGAACTGTGGTTTGTATCAGTTTCAGAAGCAGAGTTGAACTAGATATGGTGCGTGTGTGTAGGAAACACGGTTCTTTTTTTCTCAGCTCAGTCATGTTTCCCGCCTTATTAGAGAATCTAGAAAGCAGTAGCGTGCTTCTTGCTCTAAAGCAGAGTGTGTTTCATGGATGAGAACTGTGCTGTGTGTTTCCGTTCAAAAACGGAGTTACCTGCCAGTGTCTGTGTCTTCAACAAGCCAGACTTCATTTCAGGTAAACGCACACACTTTTCAGCTCAAAGGAAGCTATATCGTTCATGAAGCTCACACGTTTCTCGCTCTTACCTGAAAAGCATTGGAAGTTAGAGGCCCTGTGGTTTGTATCAGTTTCAGAAGCAGAGTTGAACTAGATATGGTCCGTGTGTGTAGGAAACACGGTTCTTTTGTTCTGAGTACACTCACGTTTCCCTCCTTAATAGAGACTATAGAATGCAAGAGCCTGCTTCTTGCTCTAAAGCAGAGTGTGTTTCATGGATGAGAACTGTGCTGTGTGTTTCCCTTCAGAAACGGAGTTAAATGCCAGGCACTGTGTCTTTTACAATTAAGACTTCGTTTCAGGTATAAGAACTCACTTTCAGCTCAAACGAAGCTACATCGTTCAGGAAGCTCACACGTTTCTCGCTCTTAACTGAAAAGCATTGGATGTTAGAGGACCAGTGGTTTGTATCAGTTTCAGAAGCAGAGTTGAACTAGGTATGGTCCGTGTGTGTAGGAAACACGGTCCTTTTGTTCTGAGCCCACTCTCGTTTCCCGCCTTATTAGAGACTCTAGAAAGCAATTGCGTGCATCTTGCTCTAAACAGAGTGTGTTTCATGGATGAGAAATGTGCTGTGTGTTTCCCTTCAGATACGGAGATCAATGCCAGGCTCTGTGTCTTCCTACAAGCAAGACTACTTTTCAGGTAAACGCCCTCCCTTTTCAGCTCAAACGAAGCTACATCGTTCATGAAGCTCACACGTTTCTTGCTCTTATTTGAAAAGCATTGGATGTTAGAGGAACTGTGGTTTGTATCAGTTTCAGAAGCAGAGTTGAACTAGATATGGTCAATGTGTGTAGGAAACCCGGTTCTTTTGTTCTGAGCACACTCACGTTTCCTGCCTTATTAGAGACTCCAGAAAGCAAGAGCATGCTTCTGGCTCTAAAGCAGAGTGTGTTTCATGGATGAGCACTGTGCTGTGTGTTTCCCTTCAGAAACGGAGTTAAATGCCAGGCTCTGTGTCTTCCTACAAGCAAGACTTCGTTTCAGGTAAACGCTGTCACTTTTCAGCTCAAACAAAGCTACATCGTTCAAGAAGCTCACACGTTTCTCGCTCTTAACTGAAAAGCATTGGATGTTAGAGAACCTGTGGTTTGTATCAGTTTCAGAAGCAGAGTTGAACTAGATATGGTCCGTGTGTGTAGGAAACACGGTTCTTTTGTTCTGAGTACACTCACGTTTCCCGCCTTAATAGAGACTATAGAAAGCAAGAGCCTGCTTCTTGCTCTAAAGCAGAGTGTGTTTCATGGATGAGAACTGTGCTGTGTGTTTCCGTTCAAAACGGAGTTACGTGCCAGTGTCTGTGTCTTCCAACAAGCCAGACTTCATTTCAGGTAAACGCACACACTTTTCAGCTCAAAGGAAGCTATATCGTTCAGGAAGCTCACACGTTTCTTGCTCTTAACTGAAAAGATTTGGATGTTAGAGGCCCTGTGGTTTGTATCAGTTTCAGAAGCAGAGTTGAACTAGATATGGTCAATGTGTGTAGGAAACACGGTTCTTTTGTTCTGAGCACACTCACGTTTCCCGCCTTATTAGAGACTCTAGAAAGCAAGAGCATGCTTCTTGCTCTAAAGCAGAGTGTGTTTCATGGATGAGAACTGTGCTGTATGTTTCCCTTCAGAAACGGAGTTAAATGCCAGGTTCTTTGTCTTTTACAATCAAGACTTCGTTTCGGGTAAACGCACTCACTATCATCTCAAATGAAGCTACATCGTTCACGAAACTCACACGTTTCTCGCTCTTAACTGAAAAGCATTGGATGTTAGAGGCCCTGTGGTTTGTATCAGTTTCTGAAGCAGAGTTGAAGTAGGTATGGTCCGTGTGTGTAGGAAACACGGTTATTTTGTTCTGAGCACACTCACGTTTCCCGCCTTATTAGAGACTCTAGAAAGCAAGAGCGTGCATCTTCCTCTAAACAGAGTGTGTTTCATGGATGAGAACTGTGCTTTGTGTTTCCCTTCAGATACGGAGATCAATGCCAGGCTCTGTGTCTTCCTACAAGCAAGACTTCTTTTCAGGTAAACGCCCTCACTTTTCAGCTCAAACGAAGCTACATCGTTTAAGAAGCTCACACGTTTCTTGCTCTTATTTGTAAAGCCTTGGATGTTAGAGGAACTGTGGTTTGTATCAGTTTCAGAATCAGAGTTGAACTACATATGGTCCGTGTGTGTAGGAAACATGGATCGTTTGTTCTGAGCCCTCTCACGTTTCCCTCCTTATTATAGACTCTAGAAAGCAAGAGCAGGCTTCTTGCTCTACAGCAGAGTGTGTTCCATGGATGAGAACTGTGCTGTATGTTTCCCTTCAGAAACGGAGTTAAATGCCAGGCACTGTGTCTTTTACAATCAAGACTTCGTTTCGGGTATAAGAACTCACTTTCAGCTCAAAGGAAGCTACATCTTTCACGACGCTCACACGTTTCTCGCTCTTAACTGAAAAGTATTGGATGTTAGAGGACCAGTGGTTCGTATCAGTTTCAGAAGCAGAGTTGAACTAGGTATGGTCCGTGTGTGTAGGAAACACGGTTCCTTTGTTCTGAGCCCACTCACGTTTCCCGCCTTATTAGAGGCTCTAGAAAGCAAGAGCGTGCATCTTGCTCTAAACAGAGTGTGTTTCATGGATGAGAACTGTGCTTTGTGTTTCCCTTCAGATACGGAGATCAATGCCAGGCTCTGTGTCTTTCTACAAGCAAGACTTCTTTTCAGGTAAACGCCCTCACTTTTCAGCTCAAACGAAGCTACATCGTTCATGAAGCTCACACGTTTCTTGCTCTTATTTGTAAAGCCTTGGATGTTAGAGGAACTGTGGTTTGTATCAGTTTCAGAAGCAGAGTTGAACTAGATATGGTGCGTGTGTGTAGGAAACACGGTTCTTTTTTTCTCAGCTCAGTCATGTTTCCCGCCTTATTAGAGAATCTAGAAAGCAGTAGCGTGCTTCTTGCTCTAAAGCAGAGTGTGTTTCATGGATGAGAACTGTGCTGTGTGTTTCCGTTCAAAAACGGAGTTACCTGCCAGTGTCTGTGTCTTCAACAAGCCAGACTTCATTTCAGGTAAACGCACACACTTTTCAGCTCAAAGGAAGCTATATCGTTCATGAAGCTCACACGTTTCTCGCTCTTACCTGAAAAGCATTGGAAGTTAGAGGCCCTGTGGTTTGTATCAGTTTCAGAAGCAGAGTTGAACTAGATATGGTCCGTGTGTGTAGGAAACACGGTTCTTTTGTTCTGAGTACACTCACGTTTCCCTCCTTAATAGAGACTATAGAATGCAAGAGCCTGCTTCTTGCTCTAAAGCAGAGTGTGTTTCATGGATGAGAACTGTGCTGTGTGTTTCCCTTCAGAAACGGAGTTAAATGCCAGGCACTGTGTCTTTTACAATTAAGACTTCGTTTCAGGTATAAGAACTCACTTTCAGCTCAAACGAAGCTACATCGTTCAGGAAGCTCACACGTTTCTCGCTCTTAACTGAAAAGCATTGGATGTTAGAGGACCAGTGGTTTGTATCAGTTTCAGAAGCAGAGTTGAACTAGGTATGGTCCGTGTGTGTAGGAAACACGGTCCTTTTGTTCTGAGCCCACTCTCGTTTCCCGCCTTATTAGAGACTCTAGAAAGCAATTGCGTGCATCTTGCTCTAAACAGAGTGTGTTTCATGGATGAGAAATGTGCTGTGTGTTTCCCTTCAGATACGGAGATCAATGCCAGGCTCTGTGTCTTCCTACAAGCAAGACTACTTTTCAGGTAAACGCCCTCCCTTTTCAGCTCAAACGAAGCTACATCGTTCATGAAGCTCACACGTTTCTTGCTCTTATTTGAAAAGCATTGGATGTTAGAGGAACTGTGGTTTGTATCAGTTTCAGAAGCAGAGTTGAACTAGATATGGTCAATGTGTGTAGGAAACCCGGTTCTTTTGTTCTGAGCACACTCACGTTTCCTGCCTTATTAGAGACTCCAGAAAGCAAGAGCATGCTTCTGGCTCTAAAGCAGAGTGTGTTTCATGGATGAGCACTGTGCTGTGTGTTTCCCTTCAGAAACGGAGTTAAATGCCAGGCTCTGTGTCTTCCTACAAGCAAGACTTCGTTTCAGGTAAACGCTGTCACTTTTCAGCTCAAACAAAGCTACATCGTTCAAGAAGCTCACACGTTTCTCGCTCTTAACTGAAAAGCATTGGATGTTAGAGAACCTGTGGTTTGTATCAGTTTCAGAAGCAGAGTTGAACTAGATATGGTCCGTGTGTGTAGGAAACACGGTTCTTTTGTTCTGAGTACACTCACGTTTCCCGCCTTAATAGAGACTATAGAAAGCAAGAGCCTGCTTCTTGCTCTAAAGCAGAGTGTGTTTCATGGATGAGAACTGTGCTGTGTGTTTCCCTTCAGAAACGGTGTTAAATGCCAGGCACTGTGTCTTTTACAATCAAGACTTCGTTTCGGGTATAAGAACTCACTTTCAGCTCAAACGAAGCTACATCGTTCAGGAAGCTCACACGTTTCTCGCTCTTAACTGAAAAGCATTGGATGTTAGAGGACCAGTCGTTCGTATCAGTTTCAGAAGCAGAGTTGAACTAGGTATGGTCCGTGTGTGTAGGAAACACGGTTCTTTTGTTCTGAGCCCACTCACGTTTCCCGCCTTATTAGAGACTCTAGAAAGCAAGAGCGTGCATCTTGCTCTAAACATAGTGTGTTTCATGGATGAGAACTGTGCTGTGTGTTTCCCTTCAGATACGGAGATCAATGCCAGGCTCTGTGTCTTCCTACAAGCAAGACTTCTTTTCAGGTAAACGCCCTCACTTTTCAGCTCAAACGAAGCTACATCGTTCATGAAGCTCACACGTTTCTTGCTCTTATTTGAAAAGCATTGGATGTTAGAGGAACTGTGGTTTGTATCAGTTTCAGAAGCAGAGTTGAACTAGATATGGTCAATGTGTGTAGGAAACCCGGTTCTTTTGTTATGAGCACACTCACGTTTCCCGCATTATTAGAGACTCTAGAAAGCAAGAGCATGCTTCTTGCTCTAAAGCAGAGTGTGTTTCATGGATGAGAACTTTGCTGTGTATTTCCCTTCAGAAATGGAGTTAAATGCCAGGCTCTGTGTCTTCCTACAAGCAAGAATTCGTTTCAGGTAAACGCACTCACTTTTCTGCTCAAAGGAAGCTACATCATTCACGAAGCTCACACGTTTCTCGCTCTTAACTCAAAAGCATTGGATGATAGAGGACCTGTGGTTTGTATCAGTTTCAGAAGCAGAGTTGAACTAGATATGGTCCGTGTGTTTAGGAAACACGGTTCTTTTTTTCTCAGCTCAGTCATGTTTCCCGCCTTATTAGAGAATCTAGAAAGCAGTAGCGTGCTTCTTGCTCTAAAGCAGAGTGTGTTTCATGGATGAGAACTGTGCTGTGTGTTTCCGTTCAAAACGGAGTTACGTGCCAGTGTCTGTGTCTTCCAACAAGCCAGACTTCATTTCAGGTAAACGCACACACTTTTCAGCTCAAAGGAAGCTATATCGTTCAGGAAGCTCACACGTTTCTCGCTCTTAACTGAAAAGCATTGGATGTTAGAGGCCCTGTGGTTTGTATCAGTTTCAGAAGCAGAGTTGAACTAGATATGGTCCGTGTGTGTAGGCAACACGGTTCCTTTGTTCTGAGTACACTCACGTTTCCCTCCTTAATAGAGACTATAGAAAGCAAGAGCCTGCTTCTTGCTCTAAAGCAGAGTGTGTTTCATGGATGAGAACTGTGCTGTGTGCTTCCCTTCAGAAACGGAGTTAAATGCCAGGCACTGTTTCTTTTACAATCAAGACTTCTTTTCAGGTAAACGCCCTCACATTTCAGCTCAAACGAAGCTACATCGTTCATGAAGCTCACACGTTTCTTGCTCTTAACTGAAAAGATTTGGATGTTAGAGGCCCTGTGGTTTGTATCAGTTTCAGAAGCAGAGTTGATCTAGATATGGTCAATGTGTGTAGGAAACACGGTTCTTTTGTTCTGAACACACTCACGTTTCCCGCCTTATTAGAGACTCTAGAAAGCAAGAGCATGCTTCTTGCTCTAAAGCAGAGTGTGTTTCATGGATGAGAACTGTGCTGTATGTTTCCCTTCAGAAACGGAGTTAAATGCCAGGTTCTTTGTCTTTTACAATCAAGACTTCGTTTTGGTTAAACGCACTCACTATCATCTCAAATGAAGCTACATCGTTCACGAAGCTCACACGCTTCTCGCTCTTACCTGAAAAGCATTGGATGTTAGAGGCCCTGTGGTTTGTAGCAGTTTCAGAAGCAGAGTTGAAGTAGATATGGTCCGTGTGTGTAGGAAACACGGTTATTTTGTTCTGAGCACACTCACGTTTCCCGCCTTATTAGAGACTCTAGAAAGCAAGAGCGTGCATCTTCCTCTAAACAGAGTGTGTTTCATGGATGAGAACTGTGCTTTGTGTTTCCCTTCAGATACGGAGATCAATGCCAGGCTCTGTGTCTTCCTACAAGCAAGACTTCTTTTCAGGTAAACGCCCTCACTTTTCAGCTCAAACGAAGCTACATCGTTTAAGAAGCTCACACGTTTCTTGCTCTTATTTGTAAAGCCTTGGATGTTAGAGGAACTGTGGTTTGTATCAGTTTCAGAAGCAGAGTTGAACTACATATGGTCCGTGTGTGTAGGAAACATGGATCGTTTGTTCTGAGCCCTCTCACGTTTCCCTCCTTATTATAGACTCTAGAAAGCAAGAGCAGGCTTCTTGCTCTACAGCAGAGTGTGTTCCATGGATGAGAACTGTGCTGTGTGTTTCCCTTCAGAAACGGAGTTAAATGCCAGGTTCTTTGTCTTTTACAATCAAGACTTCGTTTCGGGTAAACACACTCACTATCATCTCAAACGAAGCTACATAGTTCACGAAGCTCTCACATTTTTCGCTCTTAACTGAAAAGCATTGGATGTTAGAGGCCCTGTGGTTTGTATCAGTTTCAGAAGCAGAGTTGAACTAGATATGGTCAATGTGTGTAGGAAACACGGTTCTTTTGTTCTGAGCACACTCACGTTTTCCGCCTTATTCGAGACTCTAGAAAGCAAGAGCGTGCATCTTGCTCTAAACAGAGTGTGTTTCATGGATGAGAACTGTGCTGTGTGTTTCCCTTCAGAAACGGAGTTAAATGCCAGGTTCTTTGTCTTTTACAATCAAGACTTCGTTTAGGGTAAACGCACTCACTATCATCTCAAATGAAGCTACATCATTCACGAAGCTCACACGTTTCTCGCTCTTAACTGAAAAGCATTGGATGTTAGAGGGCCTGTGGTTTGTATCAGTTTCTGAAGCAGAGTTGAACTAGATATGGTCCGTGTGTGTAGGAAACAAGGTTCTTTTGTTCTGAGCACACTCACGTTTCCCGCATTATTTGAGAATCTAGAAAGCAAGAGCGTGCATCTTGCTCTAAACAGAGTGTGTTTCATGGATGAGCACTGTGCTTTGTGTTCCCCTTCAGAAACGGAGTTAAATGCCAGGCTCTGTGTCTTCCTACAAACAAGACTTCGTTTCAGGTAAACGCTGTCACTTTTCAGCTCAAACAAAGCTACATCGTTCAGGAAGCTCACATGTTTCTTGCTCTTATTTGTAAAGCATTGGATGTTAGAGGAACTGTGGTTTGTATCAGTTTCAGAAGCAGAGTTGAACTAGATATGGTCAGTGTGTGTAGGAAACATGGATCGTTTGTTCTGAGCCCACTCACGTTTCCTGCCTTATTATAGACTCTAGAAAGCAAGAGCATGCTTCTTGCTCTACAGCAGAGTGTGTTTCATGGATGAGAACTGTGCTGTGTGTTTCCCTTCAGAAACGGAGTTAAATGCCAGGCTCTGTGTCTTCCTACAAACAAGAGTTCGTTTCAGGTAAACGCTGTCACCCTTCAGCTCAAACAAAGCTACATCATTCAGGAAGCTCACACGTTTCTCGCTCTTAACTGAAAAGCATTGGATGTTAGAGAACCTGTGGTTTGTAGCAGTTTCAGAAGCAGAGTTGAACTAGATATGGTCCGTGTGTGTAGGAAACATGGATCGTTTGTTCTGAGCCCACTCACGTTTCCCTCCTTATTATAGACTCTAGAAAGCAAGAGCATGCTTCTTGCTCTACAGCAGAGTGTGTTCCATGGATGAGAACTGTGCTGTGTGTTTCCCTTCAGAAACGGAGTTAAATGCCAGGTTCTTTGTCTTTTAAAATCAAGACTTCATTTCGGGTAAACGCACTCACTATCATCTCAAACGAAGCTACATAGTTCACGAAGCTCTCACGTTTTTCGCTCTTAACTGAAAAGCATTGGATGTTAGAGGCCCTGTGGTTTGTATCAGTTTCAGAAGCAGAGTTGAACTGGATACGGTCAATGTGTGTAGGAAACACGGTTCTTTTTTTCTGAGCACACTCACGTTTCCCGCCTTATTAGAGATTCTAGAAAGCAAGAGCATGCTTCTTGCTCTAAAGCAGAGTGAGTTTCATGGATGAGAACTGTGCTGTTTGTTTCCCTTCAGAAACGGAGTTAAATGCCAGGCTCTGTGTCTTCCTACAAACAAGACTTCGTTTCAGGTAAACGCTGTCACTTTTCAGCTCAAACAAAGCTACATCGTTCAGGAAGCTCACACGTTTCTTGCTCTTAACTGAAAAGCATTGGATGTTAGAGGACCTGTGGTTTGTAGCAGTTTCAGAAGCAGAGTTGAACTAGATATGGTCCGTGTGTAGGAAACATGGATCTATTGTTCTGAGCACACTCACGTTTCCCGCCTTATTAGAGGCTCTAGAAAGCAAGAGCGTGCCTCTTGCTCTAAAGCAGAGTGTGTTTCATGGATGAGAACTGTGCTGTGTGTTTCCCTTCAGAAACGGAGTTAAATGCCAGGCACTGTGTCTTTTACAATCAAGACTTCGTTTCGGGTATAAGAACTCACTTTCAGCTCAAACGAAGCTACATCGTTCATGAAGCTCACACGTTTCTTGCTCTTATTTGAAAAGCATTGGATGTTAGAGGAACTGTGGTTTGCATCAGTTTCAGAAGCAGAGTTGAACTAGATATGGTCCGTGTGTGTAGGAAACATGGATCGTTTGTTCTGAGCCCACAAACGTTTCCTGTCTTATTATAGACTCTAGAAAGCAAGAGCATGCTGCTTGCTCTAAAGCAGAGTGTGTTTCATGGATGAGAACTGTGCTGTGTGTTTCCCTTCAGAAACGGAGTTAAATGCCAGGCACTGTGTCTTTTACAATCAAGACTTCGTTTCGGGTATAAGAACACACTTTCAGCTCAAACGAAGCTACATCGTTCATGAAGCTCACACGTTTCTTGATCTTATTTGAAAAGCATTGGATGTTAGAGGATCTGTGGTTTGTATCAGTTTCAGAAGCAGAGTTGAACTAGATATGGTCCCTGTGTGTAGGAAACATGGATTGTTTGTTCCGAGCCCACTCACGTTTCCCGCCTTATTATAGACTCTAGAAAGCAAGAGCATGCTTCTTGCTCTACAGCAGAGTGTGTTTCATGGATGAGAACTGTGCTGTGTGTTTCCCTTCAGAAACGGAGTTAAATGCCAGGTTCTTTGTCCTTTACAATCAAGAATTCGTTTCGGGTAAACGCACTCACTATCATCTCAAATGAAGCTACATTGTTCACGAAGCTCACACGTTTCTCGCTCTTAACTGAAAAACATTGGATGTTAGAGGCCCTGTGGTTTGTATCAGTTTCTGAAGCAGAGTTGTACTAGATATGGTCCGTGTGTGTAGGAAACACGGTTCTTTTGTTCTGAGCAAAATCACGTTTCCCGCCTTATTAGAGACTCTAGAAAGCAAGAGTGTGCTTCTGGCTCTAAAGCAGAGTGTGTTTAATGGATCAGAACTGTGCTGTGTGTTTCCCTTCAGAAACGGAGTTAAATGCCAGGCACTGTGTCTTTTACAATCAAGACTTCGTTTCGGGTATAAGAACTCACTTTCAGCTCAAAGAAGCTACATCGTTCACGAAGCTCACACGTTTCTCGCTCTTAACTGAAAAGCATTGGATGTTAGAGGACCAGTGGTTTGTATCAGTTTCTGAAGCAGAGTTGAACTAGATATGGTCCGTGTGTGTAGGAAACACGGTTCTTTTGGTCTGAGCACAGTGACGTTTCCCGCCTTATTAGAGACTCTAGAAAGCAAGAGCGTGCTTCTTTCTCTAAAGCAGAGTGTGTTTCAGGGATGAGAACTGTGCTGTGTGTTTCCCTTCAGAAACGGAGTTAAATGCCAGGCTCTGTGTCTTCCTACAAACAAGACTTAGTTTCAGGTAAACGCTGTCACTTTTCAGCTCAAACAAAGCTACATCGTTCAGGAAGCTCACACGTTTCTCGCTCTTAACTGAAAAGCATTGGATGTTAGAGGACCTGTGGTTTGTATCAGTTTCAGAAGCAGAGTTGAACTAGATATGGTCCGTGTGTGTAGGAAACATGGATCTATTCTTCTGAGCACACTCACGTTTCCCGCCTTATTAGATACTCTAGAAAGCAAGAGCGTGCTTCTTGCTCTAAAGCAGAGTGTGTTTCATGGATGAGACTGTGCTGTATGTTTCCCTTCAGAAACGGAGTTAAATGCCAGGTTCTTTGTCTTTTACAATCAAGACTTTGATTCGGGTAAACGCACTCACTATCACCTCAAAGGAAGCTACATATTTCACGAAGCTCTCACGTTTTTCGCTCTTAACTGAAAAGCATTGGATGTTAGAGGCCCTGTGGTTTGTATCAGTTTCTGAAGCAGAGTTGAACTAGATATGGTCCGTGTGTGTAGGAAACACGGTTCTTTTGTTCTGAGCACACTCACGTTTCCCGTCTTATTAGAGACTCTAGAAAGGAAGAGCGTGCTTCTGGCTCTAAAGCAGAGTGTGTTTCATGGATGAGCACTGTGCTGTGTGTTTCCCTTCAGAAACGGAGTTAAATGCCAGGTTCTTTGTCTTTTACAATCAAGACTTCGTTTAGGGTAAACGCACTCACTATCATCTCAAATGAAGCTACATCATTCACGAAGCTCACACGTTTCTCGCTCTTAACTGAAAAGCCTTGGATGTTAGAGGGCCTGTGGTTTGTATCAGTTTCTGAAGCAGAGTTGAACTAGATATGGTCCGTGTGTGTAGGAAACAAGGTTCTTTTGTTCTGAGCACACTCACGTTTCCCGCATTATTTGAGAATCTAGAAAGCAAGAGCGTGCATCTTGCTCTAAACAGAGTGTGTTTCATGGATGAGCACTGTGCTTTGTGTTCCCCTTCAGAAACGGAGTTAAATGCCAGGCTCTGTGTCTTCCTACAAACAAGACTTCGTTTCAGGTAAACGCTGTCACTTTTCAGCTCAAACAAAGCTAAATCATTCAGGACGCTCACACGTTTCTCGCTCTTAAATGAAAAGCATTGGATGTTAGAGAACCTGTGGTTTGTAGCATTTTCAGAAGCAGAGTTGAACTAGATATGGTCCGTGTGTGTAGGAAACATGGATATATTGTTCTGAGCACACTCACGTTTCCCGCCTTATTAGATACTCTAGAAAGCAAGAGCGTGCTTCTTGCTCTAAAGCAGAGTGTGTTTCATGGATGAGAACTGTGCTGTGTGTTTCCCTTCAGAAACGGAGTTAAATGCCAGGCACTGTGTCTTTTACAATCAAGACTTCGTTTCGGGTATAAGAACTCACTTTCAGCTCAAACGAAGCTACATCGTTCATGAAGCTCACACGTTTCTTGATCTTATTTGAAAAGCATTGGATGTTAGAGGATCTGTGGTTTGTATCAGTTTCAGAAGCAGAGTTGAACTAGATATGGTCCCTGTGTGTAGGAAACATGGATCGTTTGTTCCGAGCCCACTCACGTTTCCCGCCTTATTATAGACTCTAGAAAGCAAGAGCATGCTTCTTGCTCTACAGCAGAGTGTGTTCCATGGATGAGAACTGTGCTGTGTGTTTCCCTTCAGAAACGGAGTTAAATGCCAGGTTCTTTGTCCTTTACAATCAAGACTTCGTTTCGGGTAAACGCACTCACTATCATCTCAAATGAAGCTACACAGTTCACGAAGCTCTCACGTTTTTCGCTCTTAACTGAAAAGCATTGGATGTTAGAGGCCCTGTGGTTTGTATCAGTTTCAGAAGCAGAGTTGAACTAGATATGGTCAATGTGTGTAGGAAACACGGTTCTTTTGTTCTGAGCACACTCACGTTTCCCGCCTTATTAGAGACTCTAGAAAGCAAGAGCATGCTTCTTGCTCTAAAGCAGAGTGTGTTTCATGGATGAGAACTGTGCTGTGTGTTTCCCTTCAGAAACGGAGTTAAATGCCAGGTTCTTTGTCTTTTACAATCAAGAATTCGTTTCGGGTAAACGCACTCACTATCATCTCAAATGAAGCTACATTGTTCACGAAGCTCACACGTTTCTCGCTCTTAACTGAAAAACATTGGATGTTAGAGGCCCTGTGGTTTGTATCAGTTTCTGAAGCAGAGTTGTACTAGATATTGTCCGTGTGTGTAGGAAACACGGTTCTTTTGTTCTGAGCAAAATCACGTTTCCCGCCTTATTAGAGACTCTAGAAAGCAAGAGTGTGCTTCTGGCTCTAATGCAGAGTGTGTTTAATGGATCAGAACTGTGCTGTGTGTTTCCCTTCAGAAACGGAGTTAAATGCCAGGCACTGTGTCTTTTACAATCAAGACTTCGTTTCGGGTATAAGAACTCACTTTCAGCTCAAACGAAGCTACATCGTTCATGAAGCTCACACGTTTCTTGCTCTTATTTGAAAAGCATTGGATGTTAGAGGAACTGTGGTTTGTATCAGTTTCAGAAGCAGAGTTGAACTAGATATGGTCCGTGTGTGTAGGAAACATGGATCGTTTGTTCTGAGCCCACTCACGTTTCCTGTCTTATTATAGACTCTAGAAAGCAAGAGCATGCTTCTTGCTCTACAGCAGAGTGTGTTTCATGGATGAGAACTGTGCTGTGTGTTTCCCTTCAGAAACGGAGTTAAATGCCAGGTTCTTTGTCTTTTACAATCAAGACTTCGTTTCGGGTAAACGCACTCACTATCATCTCAAACGAAGCTACATAGTTCACGAAGCTCTCACGTTTTTCGCTCTTAACTGAAAAGCATTGGATGTTAGAGGCCCTGTGGTTTGTATCAGTTTCAGAAGCAGAGTTGAACTGGATGTGGTCCGTGTGTGTAGGAAACAATGTTCTTTTGTTCTGAGCACACTCACGTTTCCCGCCTTATTCGAGACTCTAGAAAGCAAGAGCGTGCTTCTGGCTCTAAAGCAGAGTGTGTTTCATGGATGAGCACTGTGCTGTGTGTTTCCCTTCAGAAACGGAGTTAAATGCCAGGCTCTGTGTCTTCCTACAAACAAGACTTCGTTTCAGGTAAACGCTGTCACTTTTCAGCTCAAACAAAGCTACATCGTTCAGGAAGCTCACAGGTTTCTCGCTCTTAACTGAAAAGCATTGGATGTTAGAGAACCTGTGGTTTGTAGCAGTTTCAGAAGCAGAGTTGAACTAGATATGGTCCTTGTGTGTAGGAAACATGGATCGTTTGTTCTGAGCCCACTCACGTTTCCCTCCTTATTATAGACTCTAGAAAGCAAGAGCATGCTTCTTGCTCTACAGCAGAGTGTGTTTCATGGATGAGAACTGTGCTGTGTGTTTCCCTTCAGAAACGGAGTTAAATGCCAGGTTCTTTGTCTTTTACAATCAAGACTTCGTTTCGGGTAAGCGCACTCACTATCATCTCAAACGAAGCTACATAGTTCACGAAGCTCTCACGTTTTTCGCTCTTAACTGAAAAGCATTGGATGTTAGAGGACCTGTGGTTTGTATCAGTTTCAGAAGCAGAGTTGAACTGGATGTGGTCCGTGTGTGTAGGAAACAAGGTTCTTTTGTTCTGAGCACACTCTCGTTTCCCGCCTTATTCGAGACTCTAGAAAGCAAGAGCGTGCTTCTGGCTCTAAAGCAGAGTGTGTTTCATGGATGAGCACTGTGCTGTGTGTTTCCCTTCAGAAACGGAGTTAAATGCCAGGCTCTGTGTCTTCCTACAAACAAGACTTCGTTTCAGGTAAACGCTGTCACTTTTCAGCTCAAACAAAGCTACATCGTTCAGGAAGCTCACAGGTTTCTCGCTCTTAACTGAAAAGCATTGGATGTTAGAGAACCTGTGGTTTGTAGCAGTTTCAGAAGCAGAGTTGAACTAGATATGGTCCGTGTGTGTAGGAAACATGGATCGTTTGTTCTGAGCCCACTCACGTTTCCCTCCTTATTATAGACTCTAGAAAGCAAGAGCATGCTTCTTGCTCTACAGCAGAGTGTGTTCCATGGATGAGAACTGTTCTGTGTGTTTCCCTTCAGAAACGGAGTTAAATGCCAGGTTCTTTGTCTTTTAAAATCAAGACTTCGTTTCGGGTAAACATACTCACTATCATCTCAAACGAAGCTACATAGTTCACGAAGCTCTCACGTTTTTCGCTCTTAACTGAAAAGCATTGGATGTTAGAGGCCCTGTGGTTTGTATCAGTTTCAGAAGCAGAGTTGAACTGGATGTGGTCCGTGTGTGTAGGAAACACGGTTCTTTTGTTCTGAGCCCACTCACGTTTCCCGCCTTATAGGAGGCTCTAGAAAGCAAGAGCGTGCATCTTGCTCTAAACAGAGTGTGTTTCATGGATGAGAACTGTGCTTTGTGTTTCCCTTCAGATATGGAGATCAATGCCACGCTCTGTGTCTTCCTACAAGCAAGAATTCTTTTCAGGTAAACGCACTCACTATCATCTCAAATGAAGCTACATCGTTCAAGAAGCTCACACGTTTCTCGCTCTTAACTGAAAAGCATTGGAAGTTAGAGGCCCTGTGGTTTGTATCAGTTTCTGAAGCAGAGTTGAACTAGATATGGTCCGTGTGTGTAGGAAACACGGTTCTTTTGTTCTGAGCACACTCACGTTTCCCGCCTTATTCGAGACTCTAGAAAGCAAGAGCGTGCTTCTGGCTCTAAAGCAGAGTGTGTTTCATGGATGAGCACTGTGCTGTGTGTTTCCCTTCAGAAACGGAGTTAAATGCCAGGCTCTGTGTCTTCCTACAAACAAGACTTCGTTTCAGGTATACGCTGTCACTTTTCAGCTCAAACAAAGCTACATCGTTCAGGAAGCTCACACGTTTCTCGCTCTTAACTGAAAAGCATTGGATGTTAGAGGACCTGTGGTTTGTATCAGTTTCAGAAGCAGAGTTGAACTAGATATGGTCCGTGTGTGTAGGAAACATGGATCTATTGTTCTGAGCACACTCACGTTTCCCGCCTTGTTAGAGACTCTAGAAAGCAAGAGCATGCTTCTTGCTCTACAGCAGAGTGTGTTTCATGGATGAGAACTGTGCTGTGTGTTTCC
Organism: Onychomys arenicola; assembly: GCA_949786405.1. NCBI lineage: Eukaryota > Metazoa > Chordata > Mammalia > Rodentia > Cricetidae > Onychomys > Onychomys arenicola. Next base: position 2,532,118 of record CATKUM010000045.1, read on the forward strand.
CTTCAGAAACGGAGTTAAATGCCAGGTTCTTTGTCTTTTACAATCAACACTTCGTTTCGGGTAAACGCATTCACTATCATCTCAAACTAAGCTACATAGTTCACGAAGCTCACACGTTTCTCGCTCTTAACTGAAAAGCATTGGATGTTAGAGGACCAGTGGTTTGTATCAGTTTCAGAAGCAGAGTTGAACTAGGTATGGTCCGTGTGTGTAGGAAACACGGTTCTTTTGTTCTGAGCCCACTCACGTTTCCCGCCTTATTAGAGACTCTAGAAAGCAAGAGCGTGCATCTTGCTCTAAACACAGTGTGTTTCATGGATGAGAACTGTGCTGTGTGTTTCCCTTCAAAAACGGAGTTAAATGCCAGGCACTGTGTCTTTTACAATCAAGACTTCGTTTCGGGTATAAGAACTCACTTTCAGCTCAAACGAAGCTACATCGTTCATGAAGCTCACACGTTTCTTGCTCTTATTTGAAAAGCATTGGATGTTAGAGGAACTGTGGTTTGTATCAGTTTCAGAAGCAGAGTTGAACTAGCTATGGTCAGTGTGTGTAGGAAACATGGATCGTTTGTTCTGAGCCCTCTCACGTTTCCTGCCTTATTATAGAATCTAGAAAGCAAGAGCATGCTTCTTGCTCTACAGCAGAGTGTGTTTCATGGATGAGAACTGTGCTGTGTGTTTCCCTTCAGAAATGGAGTTAAATGCCAGGTTCTTTGTCTTTTACAATCAAGACTTCGTTTCGGGTAAACGCACTCACTATCATCTCAAACTAAGCTACATAGTTCACGAAGCTCACACGTTTCTCGCTCTTAACTCAAAAGCATTGGATGTTAGAGGACCAGTGGTTTGTATCAGTTTCAGAAGCAGAGTTGAACTAGGTATCGTCCGGGTGTGTAGGAAACACGGTTCTTTTGTTCTGAGCCCACTCACGTTTCCCGCCTTATTAGAGACTCTAGAAAGCAAGAGCGTGCTTCTGGCTCTAAAGCAGAGTGTGTTTCATGGATGAGCACTATGCTGTGTGTTTCCCTTCAGAAACAGAGTTAAATGCCAAGCTCTGTGTCTTCCTACAAACAAGACTTCGTTTCAGGTAAACGCTGTCACTTTTCAGCTCAAACAAAGCTACATCGTTCAGGAAGCTCACACGTTTCTGGTTCTTAACTGAAAAGCATTGGATGTTAGAGGACCTGTGGTTTGTATCAGTTTCAGAAGCAGAGTTGAACTAGATATGGTCCGTGTGTGTAGGAAACATGGATCTATTGTTCTGAGCACACTCACGTTTCCCGCCTTGTTAGAGACTCTAGAAAGCAAGAGCATGCTTCTTGCTCTACAGCAGAGTGTGTTTCATGGATGAGAACTGTGCTGTGTGTTTCCCTTCAGAAACGGAGTTAAATGCCAGGTTCTTTGTCTTTTACAATCAACACTTCGTTTCGGGTAAACGCACTCACTATCATCTCAAACTAAGCTACATAGTTCACGAAGCTCACAAGTTTCTCGCTCTTAACTCAAAAGCATTGGATGTTAGAGGACCAGTGGTTTGTATCAGTTTCAGAAGCAGAGTTGAACTAGGTATGGTCCGTGTGTGTAGGAAACACGGTTCTTTTGTTCTGAGCCCACTCACGTTTCCCGCCTTATTAGAGACTCTAGAAAGCAAGAGCGCGCATCTTGCTCTAAAAAGAGTGTGTTTCATGGATGAGAACTGTGCTGTGTGTTTCCCTTCAGAAACGGAGTTAAATGCCAGGCACTGTGTCTTTTACAATCAAGACTTCGTTTCGGGTATAAGAACTCACTTTCAGCTCAAACGAAGCTACATCGTTCATGAAGCTCACACGTTTCTTGCTCTTATTTGAAAAGCATTGGATGTTAGAGGACCAGTGGTTTGTATCAGTTTCAGAAGCAGAGTTGAACTAGCTATGGTCAGTGTGTGTAGGAAACATGGATCGTTTGTTCTGAGCCCTCTCACGTTTCCTGCCTTATTATAGAATCTAGAAAGCAAGAGCATGCTTCTTGCTCTACAGCAGAGTGTGTTTCATGGATGAGAACTGTGCTGTGTGTTTCCCTTCAGAAACGGAGTTAAATGCCAGGTTCTTTGTCCTTTACAATCAAGACTTCGTTTCGGGTAAACGCACTCACTATCATCTCAAATGAAGCTACACAGTTCACGAAGCTCTCACGTTTTTCGCTCTTAACTGAAAAGCATTGGATGTTAGAGGCCCTGTGGTTTGTATCAGTTTCAGAAGCAGAGTTGAACTAGATATGGTCAATGTGTGTAGGAAACACGGTTCTTTTGTTCTGAGCACACTCACGTTTCCCGCCTTATTAGAGACTCTAGAAAGCAAGAGCATGCTTCTTGCTCTAAAGCAGAGTGTGTTTCATGGATGAGAACTGTGCTGTGTGTTTCCCTTCAGAAACGGAGTTAAATGCCAGGTTCTTTGTCTTTTACAATCAAGAATTCGTTTCGGGTAAACGCACTCACTATCATCTCAAATGAAGCTACATTGTTCACGAAGCTCACACGTTTCTCGCTCTTAACTGAAAAACATTGGATGTTAGAGGCCCTGTGGTTTGTATCAGTTTCTGAAGCAGAGTTGTACTAGATATGGTCCGTGTGTGTAGGAAACACGGTTCTTTTGTTCTGAGCAAAATCACGTTTCCCGCCTTATTAGAGACTCTAGAAAGCAAGAGTGTGCTTCTGGCTCTAAAGCAGAGTGTGTTTAATGGATCAGAACTGTGCTGTGTGTTTCCCTTCAGAAACGGAGTTAAATGCCAGGCACTGTGTCTTTTACAATCAAGACTTCGTTTCGGGTATAAGAACTCACTTTCAGCTCAAAGAAGCTACATCGTTCACGAAGCTCACACGTTTCTCGCTCTTAACTGAAAAGCATTGGATGTTAGAGGACCAGTGGTTTGTATCAGTTTCTGAAGCAGAGTTGAACTAGATATGGTCCGTGTGTGTAGGAAACACGGTTCTTTTGGTCTGAGCACAGTGACGTTTCCCGCCTTATTAGAGACTCTAGAAATCAAGAGCGTGCTTCTTTCTCTAAAGCAGAGTGTGTTTCAGGGATGAGAACTGTGCTGTGTGTTTCCCTTCAGAAACGGAGTTAAATGCCAGGCTCTGTGTCTTCCTACAAACAAGACTTTGTTTCAGGTAAACGCTGTCACTTTTCAGCTCAAACAAAGCTACATCGTTCAGGAAGCTCACACGTTTCTCGCTCTTAACTGAAAAGCATTGGATGTTAGAGGACCTGTGGTTTGTATCAGTTTCAGAAGCAGAGTTGAACTAGATATGGTCCGTGTGTGTAGGAAACATGGATCTATTCTTCTGAGCACACTCACGTTTCCCGCCTTATTAGATACTCTAGAAAGCAAGAGCGTGCTTCTTGCTCTAAAGCAGAGTGTGTTTCATGGATGAGACTGTGCTGTATGTTTCCCTTCAGAAACGGAGTTAAATGCCAGGTTCTTTGTCTTTTACAATCAAGACTTTGATTCGGGTAAACGCACTCACTATCACCTCAAAGGAAGCTACATATTTCACGAAGCTCTCACGTTTTTCGCTCTTAACTGAAAAGCATTGGATGTTAGAGGCCCTGTGGTTTGTATCAGTTTCTGAAGCAGAGTTGAACTAGATATGGTCCGTGTGTGTAGGACACAGGTTCTTTTGTTCTGAGCACACTCACGTTTCCCGTCTTATTAGAGACTCTAGAAAGGAAGAGCGTGCTTCTGGCTCTAAAGCAGAGTGTGTTTCATGGATGAGCACTGTGCTGTGTGTTTCCCTTCAGAAACGGAGTTAAATGCCAGGTTCTTTGTCTTTTACAATCAAGACTTCGTTTAGGGTAAACGCACTCACTATCATCTCAAATGAAGCTACATCATTCACGAAGCTCACACGTTTCTCGCTCTTAACTCAAAAGCATTGGATGATAGAGGGCCTGTGGTTTGTATCAGTTTCAGAAGCAGAGTTGAACTAGATATGGTCCGTGTGTGTAGGAAACACGGTTCTTTTTTTCTCAGCTCAGTCATGTTTCCCGCCTTATTAGAGAATCTAGAAAGCAGTAGCGTGCTTCTTGCTCTAAAGCAGAGTGTGTTTCATGGATGAGAACTGTGCTGTGTGTTTCCGTTCAAAACGGAGTTACGTGCCAGTGTCTGTGTCTTCCAACAAGCCAGACTTCATTTCAGGTAAACGCACACACTTTTCAGCTCAAAGGAAGCTATATCGTTCAGGAAGCTCACACGTTTCTTGCTCTTAACTGAAAAGATTTGGATGTTAGAGGCCCTGTGGTTTGTATCAGTTTCAGAAGCAGAGTTGAACTAGATATGGTCAATGTGTGTAGGAAACACGGTTCTTTTGTTCTGAGCACACTCACGTTTCCCGCCTTATTAGAGACTCTAGAAAGCAAGAGCATGCTTCTTGCTCTAAAGCAGAGTGTGTTTCATGGATGAGAACTGTGCTGTATGTTTCCCTTCAGAAACGGAGTTAAATGCCAGGTTCTTTGTCTTTTACAATCAAGACTTCGTTTCGGGTAAACGCACTCACTATCATCTCAAATGAAGCTACATCGTTCACGAAACTCACACGTTTCTCGCTCTTAACTGAAAAGCATTGGATGTTAGAGGCCCTGTGGTTTGTATCAGTTTCTGAAGCAGAGTTGAAGTAGATATGGTCCGTGTGTGTAGGAAACACGGTTATTTTGGTCTGAGCACACTCACGTTTCCCGCCTTATTAGAGACTCTAGAAAGCAAGAGCGTGCATCTTCCTCTAAACAGAGTGTGTTTCATGGATGAGAACTGTGCTTTGTGTTTCCCTTCAGATACGGAGATCAATGCCAGGCTCTGTGTCTTCCTACAAGCAAGACTTCTTTTCAGGTAAACGCCCTCACTTTTCAGCTCAAACGAAGCTACATCGTTTAAGAAGCTCACACGTTTCTTGCTCTTATTTGTAAAGCCTTGGATGTTAGAGGAACTGTGGTTTGTATCAGTTTCAGAAGCAGAGTTGAACTACATATGGTCCGTGTGTGTAGGAAACATGGATCGTTTGTTCTGAGCCCTCTCACGTTTCCCTCCTTATTATAGACTCTAGAAAGCAAGAGCAGGCTTCTTGCTCTACAGCAGAGTGTGTTCCATGGATGAGAACTGTGCTGTGTGTTTCCCTTCAGAAACGGAGTTAAATGCCAGGTTCTTTGTCTTTTACAATCAAGACTTCGTTTCGGGTAAACACACTCACTATCATCTCAAACGAAGCTACATAGTTCACGAAGCTCTCACATTTTTCGCTCTTAACTGAAAAGCATTGGATGTTAGAGGCCCTGTGGTTTGTATCAGTTTCAGAAGCAGAGTTGAACTAGATATGGTCAATGTGTGTAGGAAACACGGTTCTTTTGTTCTGAGCACACTCACGTTTTCCGCCTTATTCGAGACTCTAGAAAGCAAGAGCGTGCATCTTGCTCTAAACAGAGTGTGTTTCATGGATGAGAACTGTGCTGTGTGTTTCCCTTCAGAAACGGTGTTAAATGCCAGGCACTGTGTCTTTTACAATCAAGACTTCGTTTCGGGTATGAGAACTCACTTTCAGCTCAAAGGAAGCTACATCTTTCAGGACGCTCACACGTTTCTCGCTCTTAACTGAAAAGTATTGGATGTTAGAGGACCAGTGGTTCGTATCAGTTTCAGAAGCAGAGTTGAACTAGGTATGGTCCGTGTGTGTAGGAAACACGGTTCCTTTGTTCTGAGCCCACTCACGTTTCCCGCCTTATTAGAGGCTCTAGAAAGCAAGAGCGTGCATCTTGCTCTAAACAGAGTGTGTTTCATGGATGAGAACTGTGCTTTGTGTTTCCCTTCAGATACGGAGATCAATGCCAGGCTCTGTGTCTTTCTACAAGCAAGACTTCTTTTCAGGTAAACGCCCTCACTTTTCAGCTCAAACGAAGCTACATCGTTCATGAAGCTCACACGTTTCTTGCTCTTATTTGTAAAGCCTTGGATGTTAGAGGAACTGTGGTTTGTATCAGTTTCAGAAGCAGAGTTGAACTAGATATGGTGCGTGTGTGTAGGAAACACGGTTCTTTTTTTCTCAGCTCAGTTATGTTTCCCGCCTTATTAGAGAATCTAGAAAGCAGTAGCGTGCTTCTTGCTCTAAAGCAGAGTGTGTTTCATGGATGAGAACTGTGCTGTGTGTTTCCGTTCAAAAACGGAGTTACCTGCCAGTGTCTGTGTCTTCAACAAGCCAGACTTCATTTCAGGTAAACGCACACACTTTTCAGCTCAAAGGAAGCTATATCGTTCAGGAAGCTCACACGTTTCTCGCTCTTACCTGAAAAGCATTGGAAGTTAGAGGCCCTGTGGTTTGTATCAGTTTCAGAAGCAGAGTTGAACTAGATATGGTCCGTGTGTGTAGGAAACACGGTTCTTTTGTTCTGAGTACACTCACGTTTCCCTCCTTAATAGAGACTATAGAATGCAAGAGCCTGCTTCTTGTTCTAAAGCAGAGTGTGTTTCATGGATGAGAACTGTGCTGTGTGTTTCCCTTCAGAAACGGAGTTAAATGCCAGGCACTGTGTCTTTTACAATTAAGACTTCGTTTCAGGTATAAGAACTCACTTTCAGCTCAAACGAAGCTACATCGTTCAGGAAGCTCACACGTTTCTCGCTCTTAACTGAAAAGCATTGGATGTTAGAGGACCAGTGGTTTGTATCAGTTTCAGAAGCAGAGTTGAACTAGGTATGGTCCGTGTGTGTAGGAAACACGGTCCTTTTGTTCTGAGCCCACTCTCGTTTCCCGCCTTATTAGAGACTCTAGAAAGCAATTGCGTGCATCTTGCTCTAAACAGAGTGTGTTTCATGGATGAGAAATGTGCTGTGTGTTTCCCTTCAGATACGGAGATCAATGCCAGGCTCTGTGTCTTCCTACAAGCAAGACTTCTTTTCAGGTAAACGCCCTCCCTTTTCAGCTCAAACGAAGCTACATCGTTCATGAAGCTCACACGTTTCTTGCTCTTATTTGAAAAGCATTGGATGTTAGAGGAACTGTGGTTTGTATCAGTTTCAGAAGCAGAGTTGAACTAGATATGGTCAATGTGTGTAGGAAACCCGGTTCTTTTGTTCTGAGCACACTCACGTTTCCTGCCTTATTAGAGACTCCAGAAAGCAAGAGCATGCTTCTGGCTCTAAAGCAGAGTGTGTTTCATGGATGAGCACTGTGCTGTGTGTTTCCCTTCAGAAACGGAGTTAAATGCCAGGCTCTGTGTCTTCCTACAAGCAAGACTTCGTTTCAGGTAAACGCTGTCACTTTTCAGCTCAAACAAAGCTACATCGTTCAAGAAGCTCACACGTTTCTCGCTCTTAACTGAAAAGCATTGGATGTTAGAGAACCTGTGGTTTGTATCAGTTTCAGAAGCAGAGTTGAACTAGATATGGTCCGTGTGTGTAGGAAACACGGTTCTTTTGTTCTGAGTGCACTCACGTTTCCCGCCTTAATAGAGACTATAGAAAGCAAGAGCCTGCTTCTTGCTCTAAAGCAGAGTGTGTTTCATGGATGAGAACTGTGCTGTGTGTTTCCCTTCAGAAACGGTGTTAAATGCCAGGCACTGTGTCTTTTACAATCAAGACTTCGTTTCGGGTATAAGAACTCACTTTCAGCTCAAACGAAGCTACATCGTTCAGGAAGCTCACACGTTTCTCGCTCTTAACTGAAAAGCATTGGATGTTAGAGGACCAGTCGTTCGTATCAGTTTCAGAAGCAGAGTTGAACTAGGTATGGTCCGTGTGTGTAGGAAACACGGTTCTTTTGTTCTGAGCCCACTCACGTTTCCCGCCTTATTAGAGACTCTAGAAAGCAAGAGCGTGCATCTTGCTCTAAACATAGTGTGTTTCATGGATGAGAACTGTGCTGTGTGTTTCCCTTCAGATACGGAGATCAATGCCAGGCTCTGTGTCTTCCTACAAGCAAGACTTCTTTTCAGGTAAACGCCCTCACTTTTCAGCTCAAACGAAGCTACATCATTCATGAAGCTCACACGTTTCTTGCTCTTATTTGAAAAGCATTGGATGTTAGAGGAACTGTGGTTTGTATCAGTTTCAGAAGCAGAGTTGAACTAGATATGGTCAATGTGTGTAGGAAACCCGGTTCTTTTGTTATGAGCACACTCACGTTTCCCGCATTATTAGAGACTCTAGAAAGCAAGAGCATGCTTCTTGCTCTAAAGCAGAGTGTGTTTCATGGATGAGAACTTTGCTGTGTATTTCCCTTCAGAAATGGAGTTAAATGCCAGGCTCTGTGTCTTCCTACAAGCAAGAATTCGTTTCAGGTAAACGCACTCACTTTTCTGCTCAAAGGAAGCTACATCATTCACGAAGCTCACACGTTTCTCGCTCTTAACTCAAAAGCATTGGATGATAGAGGACCTGTGGTTTGTATCAGTTTCAGAAGCAGAGTTGAACTAGATATGGTCCGTGTGTGTAGGAAACACGGTTCTTTTTTTCTCAGCTCAGTCATGTTTCCCGCCTTATTAGAGAATCTAGAAAGCAGTAGCGTGCTTCTTGCTCTAAAGCAGAGTGTGTTTCATGGATGAGAACTGTGCTGTGTGTTTCCGTTCAAAACGGAGTTACGTGCCAGTGTCTGTGTCTTCCAACAAGCCAGACTTCATTTCAGGTAAACGCACACACTTTTCAGCTCAAAGGAAGCTATATCGTTCAGGAAGCTCACACGTTTCTCGCTCTTAACTGAAAAGCATTGGATGTTAGAGGCCCTGTGGTTTGTATCAGTTTCAGAAGCAGAGTTGAACTAGATATGGTCCGTGTGTGTAGGAAACACGGTTCCTTTGTTCTGAGTACACTCACGTTTCCCTCCTTAATAGAGACTATAGAAAGCAAGAGCCTGCTTCTTGCTCTAAAGCAGAGTGTGTTTCATGGATGAGAACTGTGCTGTGTGCTTCCCTTCAGAAACGGAGTTAAATGCCAGGCACTGTTTCTTTTACAATCAAGACTTCTTTTCAGGTAAATGCCCTCACATTTCAGCTCAAACGAAGCTACATCGTTCATGAAGCTCACACGTTTCTTGCTCTTAACTGAAAAGATTTGGATGTTAGAGGCCCTGTGGTTTGTATCAGTTTCAGAAGCAGAGTTGAACTAGATATGGTCAATGTGTGTAGGAAACACGGTTCTTTTGTTCTGAGCACACTCACGTTTCCCGCCTTATTAGAGACTCTAGAAAGCAAGAGCATGCTTCTTGCTCAAAAGCAGAGTGTGTTTCATGGATGAGAACTGTGCTGTATGTTTCCCTTCAGAAACGGAGTTAAATGCCAGGTTCTTTGTCTTTTACAATCAAGACTTCGTTTTGGTTAAACGCACTCACTATCATCTCAAATGAAGCTACATCGTTCACGAAGCTCACACGCTTCTCGCTCTTACCTGAAAAGCATTGGATGTTAGAGGCCCTGTGGTTTGTAGCAGTTTCAGAAGCAGAGTTGAAGTAGATATGGTCCGTGTGTGTAGGAAACACGGTTATTTTGTTCTGAGCACACTCACGTTTCCCGCCTTATTAGAGACTCTAGAAAGCAAGAGCGTGCATCTTCCTCTAAACAGAGTGTGTTTCATGGATGAGAACTGTGCTTTGTGTTTCCCTTCAGATACGGAGATCAATGCCAGGCTCTGTGTCTTCCTACAAGCAAGACTTCTTTTCAGGTAAACGCCCTCACTTTTGAGCTCAAACGAAGCTACATCGTTTAAGAAGCTCACACGTTTCTTGCTCTTATTTGTAAAGCCTTGGATGTTAGAGGAACTGTGGTTTGTATCAGTTTCAGAAGCAGAGTTGAACTACATATGGTCCGTGTGTGTAGGAAACATGGATCGTTTGTTCTGAGCCCTCTCACGTTTCCCTCCTTATTATAGACTCTAGAAAGCAAGAGCAGGCTTCTTGCTCTACAGCAGAGTGTGTTCCATGGATGAGAACTGTGCTGTGTGTTTCCCTTCAGAAACGGAGTTAAATGCCAGGTTCTTTGTCTTTTACAATCAAGACTTCGTTTCGGGTAAACACAGTCACTATCATCTCAAACGAAGCTACATAGTTCACGAAGCTCTCACATTTTTCGCTCTTAACTGAAAAGCATTGGATGTTAGAGGCCCTGTGGTTTGTATCAGTTTCAGAAGCAGAGTTGAACTAGATATGGTCAATGTGTGTAGGAAACACGGTTCTTTTGTTCTGAGCACACTCACGTTTTCCGCCATATTCGAGACTCTAGAAAGCAAGAGCGTGCATCTTGCTCTAAACAGAGTGTGTTTCATGGATGAGAACTGTGCTGTGTGTTTCCCTTCAGAAACGGAGTTAAATGCCAGGCACTGTGTCTTTTACAATCAAGACTTCGTTTCGGGTATAAGAACTCACTTTCAGCTCAAAGGAAGCTACATCTTTCACGACGCTCACACGTTTCTCGCTCTTAACTGAAAAGCATTGGATGTTAGAGGACCAGTGGTTCGTATCAGTTTCAGAAGCAGAGTTGAACTAGGTATGGTCCGTGTGTGTAGGAAACACGGTTCTTTTGTTCTGAGCCCACTCACGTTTCCCGCCTTATTCGAGAATCTAGAAAGCAAGAGCGTGCTTCTGGCTCTAAAGCAGAGTGTGTTTCATGGATGAGACTGTGCTGTATGTTTCCCTTCAGAAACGGAGTTAAATGCCAGGTTCTTTGTCTTTTACAATCAAGACTTTGATTCGGGTAAACGCACTCACTATCACCTCAAAGGAAGCTACATAGTTCACGAAGCTCTCACGTTTTTCGCTCTTAACTGAAAAGCATTGGATGTTAGAGGCCCTGTGGTTTGTATCAGTTTCTGAAGCAGAGTTGAACTAGATATGGTCCGTGTGTGTAGGAAACACGGTTCTTTTGTTCTGAGCACACTCACGTTTCCCGTCTTATTAGAGACTCTAGAAAGGAAGAGCGTGCTTCTGGCTCTAAAGCAGAGTGTGTTTCATGGATGAGCACTGTGCTGTGTGTTTCCCTTCAGAAACGGAGTTAAATGCCAGGTTCTTTGTCTTTTACAATCAAGACTTCGTTTAGGGTAAACGCACTCACTATCATCTCAAATGAAGCTACATCATTCACGAAGCTCACACGTTTCTCGCTCTTAACTGAAAAGCATTGGATATTAGAGGGCCTGTGGTTTGTATCAGTTTCTGAAGCAGAGTTGAACTAGATATGGTCCGTGTGTGTAGGAAACAAGGTTCTTTTGTTCTGAGCACACTCACGTTTCCCGCATTATTTGAGAATCTAGAAAGCAAGAGCGTGCATCTTGCTCTAAACAGAGTGTGTTTCATGGATGAGCACTGTGCTTTGTGTTCCCCTTCAGAAACGGAGTTAAATGCCAGGCTCTGTGTCTTCCTACAAACAAGACTTCGTTTCAGGTAAACGCTGTCACTTTTCAGCTCAAACAAAGCTACATCGTTCAGGAAGCTCACATGTTTCTTGCTCTTATTTGTAAAGCATTGGATGTTAGAGGAACTGTGGTTTGTATCAGTTTCAGAAGCAGAGTTGAACTAGATATGGTCAGTGTGTGTAGGAAACATGGATCGTTTGTTCTGAGCCCACTCACGTTTCCTGCCTTATTATAGACTCTAGAAAGCAAGAGCATGCTTCTTGCTCTACAGCAGAGTGTGTTTCATGGATGAGAATTGTGCTGTGTGTTTCCCTTCAGAAACGGAGTTAAATGCCAGGCTCTGTGTCTTCCTACAAACAAGAGTTCGTTTCAGGTAAACGCTGTCACCCTTCAGCTCAAACAAAGCTACATCATTCAGGAAGCTCACACGTTTCTCGCTCTTAACTGAAAAGCATTGGATGTTAGAGAACCTGTGGTTTGTAGCAGTTTCAGAAGCAGAGTTGAACTAGATATGGTCCGTGTGTGTAGGAAACATGGATCGTTTGTTCTGAGCCCACTCACGTTTCCCTCCTTATTATAGACTCTAGAAAGCAAGAGCATGCTTCTTGCTCTACAGCAGAGTGTGTTCCATGGATGAGAACTGTGCTGTGTGTTTCCCTTCAGAAACGGAGTTAAATGCCAGGTTCTTTGTCTTTTAAAATCAAGACTTCATTTCGGGTAAACGCACTCACTATCATCTCAAACGAAGCTACATAGTTCACGAAGCTCTCACGTTTTTCGCTCTTAACTGAAAAGCATTGGATGTTAGAGGCCCTGTGGTTTGTATCAGTTTCAGAAGCAGAGTTGAACTGGATACGGTCAATGTGTGTAGGAAACACGGTTCTTTTTTTCTGAGCACACTCACGTTTCCCGCCTTATTAGAGATTCTAGAAAGCAAGAGCATGCTTCTTGCTCTAAAGCAGAGTGTGTTTCATGGATGAGACTGTGCTGTATGTTTCCCTTCAGAAACGGAGTTAAATGCCAGGTTCTTTGTCTTTTACAATCAAGACTTTGATTCGGGTAAACGCACTCACTATCACCTCAAAGGAAGCTACATAGTTCACGAAGCTCTCACGTTTTTCGCTCTTAACTGAAAAGCATTGGATGTTAGAGGCCCTGTGGTTTGTATCAGTTTCTGAAGCAGAGTTGAACTAGATATGGTCCGTGTGTGTAGGAAACACGGTTCTTTTGTTCTGAGCACACTCACGTTTCCCGTCTTATTAGAGACTCTAGAAAGGAAGAGCGTGCTTCTGGCTCTAAAGCAGAGTGTGTTTCTTGGATGAGCACTGTGCTGTGTGTTTCCCTTCAGAAACGGAGTTAAATGCCAGGTTCTTTGTCTTTTACAATCAAGATTTCGTTTAGGGTAAACGCACTCACTATCATCTCAAATGAAGCTACATCATTCACGAAGCTCACACGTTTCTCGCTCTTAACTGAAAAGCATTGGATGTTAGAGGGCCTGTGGTTTGTATCAGTTTCTGAAGCAGAGTTGAACTAGATATGGTCCGTGTGTGTAGGAAACAAGGTTCTTTTGTTCTGAGCACACTCACGTTTCCCGCATTATTTGAGAATCTAGAAAGCAAGAGCGTGCATCTTGCTCTAAACAGAGTGTGTTTCATGGATGAGCACTGTGCTTTGTGTTCCCCTTCAGAAACGGAGTTAAATGCCAGGCTCTGTGTCTTCCTACAAACAAGACTTCGTTTCAGGTAAACGCTGTCACTTTTCAGCTCAAACAAAGCTACATCGTTCAGGAAGCTCACATGTTTCTTGCTCTTATTTGTAAAGCATTGGATGTTAGAGGAACTGTGGTTTGTATCAGTTTCAGAAGCAGAGTTGAACTAGATATGTTCAGTGTGTGTAGGAAACATGGATCGTTTGTTCTGAGCCCACTCACGTTTCCTGCCTTATTATAGACTCTAGAAAGCAAGAGCATGCTTCTTGCTCTACAGCAGAGTGTGTTTCATGGATGAGAACTGTGCTGTGTGTTTCCCTTCAGAAACGGAGTTAAATGCCAGGCTCTGTGTCTTCCTACAAACAAGAGTTCGTTTCAGGTAAACGCTGTCACCCTTCAGCTCAAACAAAGCTACATCATTCAGGAAGCTCACACGTTTCTCGCTCTTAACTGAAAAGCATTGGATGTTAGAGAACCTGTGGTTTGTAGCAGTTTCAGAAGCAGAGTTGAACTAGATATGGTCCGTGTGTGTAGGAAACATGGATCGTTTGTTCTGAGCCCACTCACGTTTCCCTCCTTATTATAGACTCTAGAAAGCAAGAGCATGCTTCTTGCTCTACAGCAGAGTGTGTTCCATGGATGAGAACTGTGCTGTGTGTTTCCCTTCAGAAACGGAGTTAAATGCCAGGTTCTTTGTCTTTTAAAATCAAGACTTCATTTCGGGTAAACGCACTCACTATCATCTCAAACGAAGCTACATAGTTCACGAAGCTCTCACGTTTTTCGCTCTTAACTGAAAAGCATTGGATGTTAGAGGCCCTGTGGTTTGTATCAGTTTCAGAAGCAGAGTTGAACTGGATACGGTCAATGTGTGTAGGAAACACGGTTCTTTTTTTCTGAGCACACTCACGTTTCCCGCCTTATTAGAGATTCTAGAAAGCAAGAGCATGCTTCTTGCTCTAAAGCAGAGTGAGTTTCATGGATGAGAACTGTGCTGTTTGTTTCCCTTCAGAAACGGAGTTAAATGCCAGGCTCTGTGTCTTCCTACAAACAAGACTTCGTTTCAGGTAAACGCTGTCACTTTTCAGCTCAAACAAAGCTACATCGTTCAGGAAGCTCACACGTTTCTTGCTCTTAACTGAAAAGCATTGGATGTTAGAGGACCTGTGGTTTGTAGCAGTTTCAGAAGCAGAGTTGAACTAGATATGGTCCGTGTGTAGGAAACATGGATCTATTGTTCTGAGCACACTCACGTTTCCCGCCTTATTAGAGACTCTAGAAAGCAAGAGCGTGCCTCTTGCTCTAAAGCAGAGTGTGTTTCATGGATGAGAACTGTGCTGTGTGTTTCCCTTCAGAAACGGAGTTAAATGCCAGGCACTGTGTCTTTTACAATCAAGACTTCGTTTCGGGTATAAGAACTCACTTTCAGCTCAAACGAAGCTACATCGTTCATGAAGCTCACACGTTTCTTGCTCTTATTTGAAAAGCATTGGATGTTAGAGGAACTGTGGTTTGTATCAGTTTCAGAAGCAGAGTTGAACTAGATATGGTCCGTGTGTGTAGGAAACATGGATCATTTGTTCTGAGCCCACAAATGTTTCCTGTCTTATTATAGACTCTAGAAAGCAAGAGCATGCTGCTTGCTCTAAAGCAGAGTGTGTTTCATGGATGAGAACTGTGCTGTGTGTTTCCCTTCAGAAACGGAGTTAAATGCCAGGCACTGTGTCTTTTACAATCAAGACTTCGTTTCGGGTATAAGAACACACTTTCAGCTCAAACGAAGCTACATCGTTCATGAAGCTCACACGTTTCTTGATCTTATTTGAAAAGCATTGGATGTTAGAGGATCTGTGGTTTGTATCAGTTTCAGAAGCAGAGTTGAACTAGATATGGTCCCTGTGTGTAGGAAACATGGATTGTTTGTTCCGAGCCCACTCACGTTTCCCGCCTTATTATAGACTCTAGAAAGCAAGAGCATGCTTCTTGCTCTACAGCAGAGTGTGTTTCATGGATGAGAACTGTGCTGTGTGTTTCCCTTCAGAAACGGAGTTAAATGCCAGGTTCTTTGTCTTTTACAATCAAGAATTCGTTTCGGGTAAACGCACTCACTATCATCTCAAATGAAGCTACATTGTTCACGAAGCTCACACGTTTCTCGCTCTTAACTGAAAAACATTGGATGTTAGAGGCCCTGTGGTTTGTATCAGTTTCTGAAGCAGAGTTGTACTAGGTATGGTCCGTGTGTGTAGGAAACACGGTTCTTTTGTTCTGAGCAAAATCACGTTTCCCGCCTTATTAGAGACTCTAGAAAGCAAGAGTGTGCTTCTGGCTCTAAAGCAGAGTGTGTTTAATGGATCAGAACTGTGCTGTGTGTTTCCCTTCAGAAACGGAGTTAAATGCCAGGCACTGTGTCTTTTACAATCAAGACTTCGTTTCGGGTATAAGAACTCACTTTCAGCTCAAAGAAGCTACATCGTTCACGAAGCTCACACGTTTCTCGCTCTTAACTGAAAAGCATTGGATGTTAGAGGACCAGTGGTTTGTATCAGTTTCTGAAGCAGAGTTGAACTAGATATGGTCCGTGTGTGTAGGAAACACGGTTCTTTTGGTCTGAGCACAGTGACGTTTCCCGCCTTATTAGAGACTCTAGAAAGCAAGAGCGTGCTTCTTTCTCTAAAGCAGAGTGTGTTTCAGGGATGAGAACTGTGCTGTGTGTTTCCCTTCAGAAACGGAGTTAAATGCCAGGCTCTGTGTCTTCCTACAAACAAGACTTTGTTTCAGGTAAACGCTGTCACTTTTCAGCTCAAACAAAGCTACATCGTTCAGGAAGCTCACACGTTTCTCGCTCTTAACTGAAAAGCATTGGATGTTAGAGGACCTGTGGTTTGTATCAGTTTCAGAAGCAGAGTTGAACTAGATATGGTCCGTGTGTGTAGGAAACATGGATCTATTCTTCTGAGCACACTCACGTTTCCCGCCTTATTAGATACTCTAGAAAGCAAGAGCGTGCTTCTTGCTCTAAAGCAGAGTGTGTTTCATGGATGAGACTGTGCTGTATGTTTCCCTTCAGAAACGGAGTTAAATGCCAGGTTCTTTGTCTTTTACAATCAAGACTTTGATTCGGGTAAACGCACTCACTATCACCTCAAAGGAAGCTACATATTTCACGAAGCTCTCACGTTTTTCGCTCTTAACTGAAAAGCATTGGATGTTAGAGGCCCTGTGGTTTGTATCAGTTTCTGAAGCAGAGTTGAACTAGATATGGTCCGTGTGTGTAGGAAACACGGTTCTTTTGTTCTGAGCACACTCACGTTTCCCGTCTTATTAGAGACTCTAGAAAGGAAGAGCGTGCTTCTGGCTCTAAAGCAGAGTGTGTTTCATGGATGAGCACTGTGCTGTGTGTTTCCCTTCAGAAACGGAGTTAAATGCCAGGTTCTTTGTCTTTTACAATCAAGACTTCGTTTAGGGTAAACGCACTCACTATCATCTCAAATGAAGCTACATCATTCACGAAGCTCACACGTTTCTCGCTCTTAACTGAAAAGCCTTGGATGTTAGAGGGCCTGTGGTTTGTATCAGTTTCTGAAGCAGAGTTGAACTAGATATGGTCCGTGTGTGTAGGAAACAAGGTTCTTTTGTTCTGAGCACACTCACGTTTCCCGCATTATTTGAGAATCTAGAAAGCAAGAGCGTGCATCTTGCTCTAAACAGAGTGTGTTTCATGGATGAGCACTGTGCTTTGTGTTCCCCTTCAGAAACGGAGTTAAATGCCAGGCTCTGTGTCTTCCTACAAACAAGACTTCGTTTCAGGTAAACGCTGTCACTTTTCAGCTCAAACAAAGCTAAATCATTCAGGACGCTCACACGTTTCTCGCTCTTAAATGAAAAGCATTGGATGTTAGAGAACCTGTGGTTTGTAGCATTTTCAGAAGCAGAGTTGAACTAGATATGGTCCGTGTGTGTAGGAAACATGGATATATTGTTCTGAGCACACTCACGTTTCCCGCCTTATTAGATACTCTAGAAAGCAAGAGCGTGCTTCTTGCTCTAAAGCAGAGTGTGTTTCATGGATGAGAACCGTGCTGTGTGTTTCCCTTCAGAAACGGAGTTAAATGCCAGGCACTGTGTCTTTTACAATCAAGACTTCGTTTCGGGTATAAGAACTCACTTTCAGCTCAAACGAAGCTACATTGTTCACGAGGCTCACACGTTTCTCGCTCTTAACTGAAAAGCATTGGATGTTAGAGGACCAGTGGTTCTTATCAGTTTCAGAAGCAGAGTTGAACTAGGTATGGTCCGTGTGTGTAGGAAACACGGTTCTTTTGTTCTGAGCCCACTCACGTTTCCCGCCTTATTAGAGGCTCTAGAAAGCAAGAGCGTGCATCTTGCTCTAAACAGAGTGTGTTTCATGGATGAGAACTGTCTTTGTGTTTCCCTTCAGATACGGAGATCAATGCCACGCTCTGTGTCTTCCTACAAGCAAGACTTCTTTTCAGGTAAACGCCCTCACTTTTCAGCTCAAACGAAGCTACATCGTTCATGAAGCTCACATGTTTCTTGCTCTTATTTGTAAAGCATTGGATGTTAGAGGAACTGTGGTTTGTATCAGTTTCAGAAGCAGAGTTGAACTGGATACGGTCAATGTGTGTAGGAAACACGGTTCTTTTTTTCTGAGCACACTCACGTTTCCCGCCTTATTAGAGATTCTAGAAAGCAAGAGCATGCTTCTTGCTCTAAAGCAGAGTGAGTTTCATGGATGAGAACTGTGCTGTTTGTTTCCCTTCAGAAACGGAGTTAAATGCCAGGCTCTGTGTCTTCCTACAAACAAGACTTCGTTTCAGGTAAACGCTGTCACTTTTCAGCTCAAACAAAGCTACATTGTTCAGGAAGCTCACACGTTTCTTGCTCTTAACTGAAAAGCATTGGATGTTAGAGGACCTGTGGTTTGTAGCAGTTTCAGAAGCAGAGTTGAACTAGATATGGTCCGTGTGTGTAGGAAACATGGATCTATTGTTCTGAGCACACTCACGTTTCCCGCCTTATTAGAGACTCTAGAAAGCAAGAGCGTGCCTCTTGCTCTAAAGCAGAGTGTGTTTCATGGATGAGAACTGTGCTGTGTGTTTCCCTTCAGAAACGGAGTTAAATGCCAGGCACTGTGTCTTTTACAATCAAGAATTCGTTTCGGGTATAAGAACTCACTTTCAGCTCAAACGAAGCTACATCGTTCATGAAGCTCACACGTTTCTTGCTCTTATTTGAAAAGCATTGGATGTTAGAGGAACTGTGGTTTGTATCAGTTTCAGAAGCAGAGTTGAACTAGATATGGTCCGTGTGTGTAGGAAACATGGATCGTTTGTTCTGAGCCCACAAACGTTTCCTGTCTTATTATAGACTCTAGAAAGCAAGAGCATGCTGCTTGCTCCAAAGCAGAGTGTGTTTCATGGATGAGAACTGTGCTGTGTGTTTCCCTTCAGAAACGGAGTTAAATGCCAGGCACTGTGTCTTTTACAATCAAGACTTCGTTTCGGGTATAAGAACTCACTTTCAGCTCAAACGAAGCTACATCGTTCATGAAGCTCACACGTTTCTTGATCTTATTTGAAAAGCATTGGATGTTAGAGGATCTGTGGTTTGTATCAGTTTCAGAAGCAGAGTTGAACTAGATATGGTCCCTGTGTGTAGGAAACATGGATCGTTTGTTCCGAGCCCACTCACGTTTCCCGCCTTATTATAGACTCTAGAAAGCAAGAGCATGCTTCTTGCTCTACAGCAGAGTGTGTTCCATGGATGAGAACTGTGCTGTGTGTTTCCCTTCAGAAACGGAGTTAAATGCCAGGTTCTTTGTCCTTTACAATCAAGACTTCGTTTCGGGTAAACGCACTCACTATCATCTCAAATGAAGCTACACAGTTCACGAAGCTCTCACGTTTTTCGCTCTTAACTGAAAAGCATTGGATGTTAGAGGCCCTGTGGTTTGTATCAGTTTCAGAAGCAGAGTTGAACTAGATATGGTCAATGTGTGTAGGAAACACGGTTCTTTTGTTCTGAGCACACTCACGTTTCCCGCCTTATTAGAGACTCTAGAAAGCAAGAGCATGCTTCTTGCTCTAAAGCAGAGTGTGTTTCATGGATGAGAACTGTGCTGTGTGTTTCCCTTCAGAAACGGAGTTAAATGCCAGGTTCTTTGTCTTTTACAATCAAGAATTCGTTTCGGGTAAACGCACTCACTATCATCTCAAATGAAGCTACATTGTTCAAGAAGCTCACACGTTTCTCGCTCTTAACTGAAAAGCATTGGAAGTTAGAGGCCCTGTGGTTTGTATCAGTTTCTGAAGCAGAGTTGAACTAGATATGGTCCGTGTGTGTAGGAAACACGGTTCTTTTGTTCTGAGCACACTCACGTTTCCCGCCTTATTCGAGACTCTAGAAAGCAAGAGCGTGCTTCTGGCTCTAAAGCAGAGTGTGTTTCATGGATGAGCACTGTGCTGTGTGTTTCCCTTCAGAAACGGAGTTAAATGCCAGGCTCTGTGTCTTCCTACAAACAAGACTTCGTTTCAGGTATACGCTGTCACTTTTCAGCTCAAACAAAGCTACATCGTTCAGGAAGCTCACACGTTTCTCGCTCTTAACTGAAAAGCATTGGATGTTAGAGGACCTGTGGTTTGTATCAGTTTCAGAAGCAGAGTTGAACTAGATATGGTCCGTGTGTGTAGGAAACATGGATCTATTGTTCTGAGCACACTCACGTTTCCCGCCTTGTTAGAGACTCTAGAAAGCAAGAGCATGCTTCTTGCTCTACAGCAGAGTGTGTTTCATGGATGAGAACTGTGCTGTGTGTTTCCCTTCAGAAACGGAGTTAAATGCCAGGTTCTTTGTCTTTTACAATCAACACTTCGTTTCGGGTAAACGCACTCACTATCATCTCAAACTAAGCTACATAGTTCACGAAGCTCACACGTTTCTCGCTCTTAACTCAAAAGCATTGGATGTTAGAGGACCAGTGGTTTGTATCAGTTTCAGAAGCAGAGTTGAACTAGGTATGGTCCGTGTGTGTAGGAAACACGGTTCTTTTGTTCTGAGCCCACTCACGTTTCCCGCCTTATTAGAGACTCTAGAAAGCAAGAGCGTGCATCTTGCTCTAAACACAGTGTGTTTCATGGATGAGAACTGTGCTGTGTGTTTCCCTTCAAAAACGGAGTTAAATGCCAGGCACTGTGTCTTTTACAATCAAGACTTCGTTTCGGGTATAAGAACTCACTTTCAGCTCAAACGAAGCTACATCGTTCATGAAGCTCACACGTTTCTTGCTCTTATTTGAAAAGCATTGGATGTTAGAGGAACTGTGGTTTGTATCAGTTTCAGAAGCAGAGTTGAACTAGCTATGGTCAGTGTGTGTAGGAAACATGGATCGTTTGTTCTGAGCCCTCTCACGTTTCCTGCCTTATTATAGAATCTAGAAAGCAAGAGCATGCTTCTTGCTCTACAGCAGAGTGTGTTTCATGGATGAGAACTGTGCTGTGTGTTTCCCTTCAGAAACGGAGTTAAATGCCAGGTTCTTTGTCTTTTACAATCAAGACTTCGTTTCGGGTAAACGCACTCACTATCATCTCAAACTAAGCTACATAGTTCACGAAGCTCACACGTTTCTCGCTCTTAACTCAAAAGCATTGGATGTTAGAGGACCAGTGGTTTGTATCAGTTTCAGAAGCAGAGTTGAACTAGGTATCGTCCGGGTGTGTAGGAAACACGGTTCTTTTGTTCTGAGCCCACTCACGTTTCCCGCCTTATTAGAGACTCTAGAAAGCAAGAGCGTGCTTCTGGCTCTAAAGCAGAGTGTGTTTCATGGATGAGCACTATGCTGTGTGTTTCCCTTCAGAAACAGAGTTAAATGCCAAGCTCTGTGTCTTCCTACAAACAAGACTTCGTTTCAGGTAAACGCTGTCACTTTTCAGCTCAAACAAAGCTACATCGTTCAGGAAGCTCACACGTTTCTGGTTCTTAACTGAAAAGCATTGGATGTTAGAGGACCTGTGGTTTGTATCAGTTTCAGAAGCAGAGTTGAACTAGATATGGTCCGTGTGTGTAGGAAACATGGATCTATTGTTCTGAGCACACTCACGTTTCCCGCCTTGTTAGAGACTCTAGAAAGCAAGAGCATGCTTCTTGCTCTACAGCAGAGTGTGTTTCATGGATGAGAACTGTGCTGTGTGTTTCCCTTCAGAAACGGAGTTAAATGCCAGGTTCTTTGTCTTTTACAATCAACACTTCGTTTCGGGTAAACGCACTCACTATCATCTCAAACTAAGCTACATAGTTCACGAAGCTCACAAGTTTCTCGCTCTTAACTCAAAAGCATTGGATGTTAGAGGACCAGTGGTTTGTATCAGTTTCAGAAGCAGAGTTGAACTAGGTATGGTCCGTGTGTGTAGGAAACACGGTTCTTTTGTTCTGAGCCCACTCACGTTTCCCGCCTTATTAGAGACTCTAGAAAGCAAGAGCGCGCATCTTGCTCTAAAAAGAGTGTGTTTCATGGATGAGAACTGTGCTGTGTGTTTCCCTTCAGAAACGGAGTTAAATGCCAGGCACTGTGTCTTTTACAATCAAGACTTCGTTTCGGGTATAAGAACTCACTTTCAGCTCAAACGAAGCTACATCGTTCATGAAGCTCACACGTTTCTTGCTCTTATTTGAAAAGCATTGGATGTTAGAGGACCAGTGGTTTGTATCAGTTTCAGAAGCAGAGTTGAACTAGCTATGGTCAGTGTGTGTAGGAAACATGGATCGTTTGTTCTGAGCCCTCTCACGTTTCCTGCCTTATTATAGAATCTAGAAAGCAAGAGCATGCTTCTTGCTCTACAGCAGAGTGTGTTTCATGGATGAGAACTGTGCTGTGTGTTTCCCTTCAGAAACGGAGTTAAATGCCAGGTTCTTTGTCTTTTACAATCAAGACTTCGTTTCGGGTAAACGCACTCACTATCATCTCAAACTAAGCTACATAGTTCACGAAGCTCACACGTTTCTCGCTCTTAACTCAAAAGCATTGGATGTTAGAGGACGAGTGGTTTGTATCAGTTTCAGAAGCAGAGTTGAACTAGGTATCGTCCGGGTGTGTAGGAAACCCGGTTCTTTTGTTCTGAGCCCACTCACGTTTCCCGCCTTATTAGAGACTCTAGAAAGCAAGAGCGTGCTTCTGGCTCTAAAGCAGAGTGTGTTTCATGGATGAGCACTATGCTGTGTGTTTCCCTTCAGAAACAGAGTTAAATGCCAAGCTCTGTGTCTTCCTACAAACAAGACTTCGTTTCAGGTAAACGCTGTCACTTTTCAGCTCAAACAAAGCTACATCGTTCAGGAAGCTCACACGTTTCTGGTTCTTAACTGAAAAGCATTGGATGTTAGGGGACCTGTGGTTTGTATCAGTTTCAGAAGCAGAGTTGAACTAGATATGGTCCGTGTGTGTAGGAAACATGGATCTATTGTTCTGAGCACACTCACATTTCCCTCCTTAATAGAGACTATAGAAAGCAAGAGCCTGCTTCTTGCTCTAAAACAGAGTGTGTTTCATGGATGAGAACTGTGCTGTGTGTTTCCCTTCAGAAACGGAGTTAAATGCCAGGCACTGTGTCTTTTACAATCAAGACTTCGTTTCGGGTATAAGAACTCACTTTCAGCTCAAACGAAGCTACATCGTTCACGAAGCTCACACGTTTCTCGCTCTTAACTGAAAAGCATTGGATGTTATAGGACCAGTGGTTTGTATCAGTTTCAGAAGCAGAGTGAACTAGGTATGGTCCCTGTGTGTAGGAAACACGGTTCTTTTGTTCTGAGCCCACTCACGTTTCCCGCCTTATTAGAGACTCTAGAAAGCAAGAGCGTGCTTCTTGCTCTAAAGCAGAGTGTGTTTCATGGATGAGAACTGTGCTGTGTGTTTCCTTTCAGAAACGGAGTTAAATGCCAGGTTCTTTTTCTTTTACAATCAAGACATCGTTTCGGGTAAACGCAATCACTATCATCTCAAATGAAGCTACATCGTTCACGAAGCTCACACGTTTCTCGCTCTTAACTGAAAAGCATTGGATGTTAGACGCCCTGTGGTTTGTATCAGTTTCTGAAGCAGAGTTGAACTAGATATGGTCCGTGTGTGTAGGAAACACGGTTCTTTTGTTCTGAGCACACTCACGTTTCCCGCCTTATTCGAGACTCTAGAAAGCAAGAGCGTGCTTCTGGCTCTAAAGCAGAGTGTGTTTCATGGATGAGCACTATGCTGTGTGTTTCCCTTCAGAAACAGAGTTAAATGCCAGGCTCTGTGTCTTCCTACAAACAAGACTTCGTTTCAGGTTAACGTTGTCACTTTTCAGCTCAATCAAAGCTACATAGTTCAGGAAGGTCACACGTTTCTCACTCTTAACTGAAAAGCATTGGATGTTGGAGGACCTGTGGTTTGTATCAGTTTCAGAAGCAGAGTTGTACTAGATATGGTCCGTGAGTGTAGGAAACATGGATCAATTGTTCTGAGCACACTCACGCTTCCCGCCTTATTAGAGACTCTAGAAAGCAAGAGCATGCTTCTTGCCCTAAAGCAGAGTGTGTTTCATGGATGAGAACTGTGCTGTGTGTTTCCCTTCAGAAACGGAGTTAAATGCCAGGCACTTTGTCTTTTACAATCAAGACTTCGTTTCGGGTATAATAACTAACTTTCAGCTCAAACGAAGCTACATCGTTCATGAAGCTCACATGTTTCTTGCTCTTATTTGAAAAGCATTGGATGTTAGAGGAACTGTGGTTTGTATCAGTTTCAGAAGCAGAGTTGAACTAGATATGGTCAGTGTGTGTAGGAAACATGGATCGTTTGTTCTGAGCCCACTCACGTTTCCTGCCTTATTATAGACTCTAGAAAGCAAGAGCATGCTTCTTGCTCTACAGCAGAGTGTGTTTCATGGATGAGAACTGTGCTGTGTGTTTCCCTTCAGAAACGGAGTTAAATGCCAGGTTCTTTGTCTTTTACAATCAAGACTTCGTTTCGGGTAAACGCACTCACTATCATCTCAAACTAAGCTACATAGTTCACGAAGCTCACACGTTTCTCGCTCTTAACTCAAAAGCATTGGATGTTAGAGGACCAGTGGTTTGTAGCAGTTTCAGAAGCAGAGTTGAACTAGGTATGGTCCGTGTGTGTAGGAAACACGGTTCTTTTGTTCTGAGCCCACTCACGTTTCCCGCCTTATTAGAGACTCTAGAAAGCAAGAGCGTGCATCTTGCTCTAAACAGAGTGTGTTTCATGGATGAGAACTGTGCTGTGTGTTTCCCTTCAGATACGGAGAACAATGCCAGGCTCTGTGTCTTCCTACAAACAAGACTTCGTTTCAGGTTAACGTTGTCACTTTTCAGCTCAATCAAAGCTACATAGTTCAGGAAGCTCACACGTTTCTCACTCTTAAGTGAAAAGCATTGGATGTTGGAGGACCTGTGGTTTGTATCAGTTTCAGAAGCAGAGTTGAACTAGATATGGTCCGTGTGTGTAGGAAACACAGTTCATTTGTTCTGAGCACTCTCACGTTTCCTGCCTTATTAGAGACTCTAGAAAGCAAGAGCGTGCTTCTTGCTCTAAAGCAGAGTGTGTTTCATGGATGAGAACTGTGCTGTGTGTTTCCCTTCAGAAACGGAGTTAAATGCCAGGCACTGTGTCTTTTACAATCAAGACTTCGTTTCGGGTATAAGAACTAACTTTCAGCTAAAACGAAGCTACATCGTTCATGAAGCTCACATGTTTCTTGCTCTTATTTGAAAAGCATTGGATGTTAGAGGAACTGTGGTTTGTATCAGTTTCAGAAGCAGAGTTGAACTAGATATGGTCAGTGTGTGTAGGAAACATGGATCGTTTGTTCTGAGCCCACTCACGTTTCCTGCCTTATTATAGACTCTAGAAAGCAAGAGCATGCTTCTTGCTCTACAGCAGAGTGTGTTTCATGGATGAGAACTGTGCTGTGTGTTTCCCTTCAGAAACGGAGTTAAATGCCAGGTTCTTTGTCTTTTACAATCAAGACTTCGTTTCGGGTAAACGCACTCACTATCATCTCACACAAAGCTACATAGTTCACGAAGCTCTCACGTTTTTCGGTCTTAACTGAAAAGCATTGGATGTTAGAGGACTAGTGGTTCGTATCAGTTTCAGAAGCAGAGTTGAACTAGGTATGGTCCGTGTGTGTAGGAAACACGGTTCTTTTGTTCTGAGCCCACTTACGTTTCCCGCCTTATTAGAGACTCTAGAAAGCAAGAGCGTGCATCTTGCTCTAAACAGAGTGTGTTTCATGGATGAGAACTGTGCTTTGTGTTTCCCTTCAGATACGGAGATCAATGCCAGGCTCTGTGTCTTCCTACAAGCAAGACTTCTTTTCAGGTAAACGCCCTCACATTTCAGCTCAAACGAAGCTACATCGTTCATGAAGGTCACACGTTTCTTGCTCTTATTTGAAAAGCATTGGAAGTTAGAGGATCTGTGGTTTGTACCAGTTTCTGAAGCAGAGTTGAACTAGATATGGTCCGTGTGTGTAGGAATCACGGTTCTTTTGTTGTGAGCACACTCACGTTTCCCACCTTATTCGAGACTCTAGAAAGCAAGAGCGTGCTTCTGGCTCTAAAGGAGAGTGTGTTTCATGGATGAGCACTGTGCTGTGTGTTTCCTTTCAGAAACGGAGTTAAATGCCAGGCTCTGTGTCTTCCTACAAACAAGACTTCGTTTCAGGTAAACGCTGTCACTTTTCAGCTCAAACAAAGCTACATCGTTCAGGAAGCTCACACGTTTCTCGCTCTTAACTGAAAAGCATTGGATGTTAGAGGACCTGTGGTTTGTATCAGTTTCAGAAGCAGAGTTGAACTAGATATGGTCCGTGTGTGTAGGAAACATGGATCTATTTTTCTGAGCACACTCACGTTTCCCTCCTTAATAGAGACTATAGAAAGCAAGAGCCTGCTTCTTGCTCTAAAGCAGAGTGTGTTTCATGGATGAGAACTGTGCTGTGTGTTTCCCTTCAGAAACGGAGTTAAATGCCAGGCACTGTGTCTTTTACAATCAAGAATTCGTTTCGGGTATAAGAACTCACTTTCAGCTCAAAGGAAGCTACATCGTTCACGGAGCTCACACGTTTCTCGCTCTTAACTGAAAAGCATTGGATGTTAGAGGACCAGTGGCTCGTATCAGTTTCAGAGACAGAGTTGAACTAGGTATGGTCCGTGTGTGTAGGAAACACGGTTCTTTTGTTCTGAGCCCACTCACGTTTCCCGCCTTATAAGAGACTCTAGAAAGCAAGAGCGTGCATCTTGCTCTAAACAGAGTGTGTTTCATGGATGAGCACTGTGCTGTGTGTTTCCCTTCAGAAACGGAGTTAAATGCCAGGCTCTGTGTCTTCCTACAAACAAGAATTCGTTTCAGGTAAACGCGGTCACTTTTCAGCTCAAACGAAGCTACATCGTTCATGAAGCTCACAGGTTTCTTGCTCTTATTTGAAAAGCATTTGATGTTACAGGAACTGTGGTTTGTATCAGTGTCAGAAGCAGAGTTGAACTAGATATGGTCCGTGTTGGTAGGAAACATGGATCGTTTGTTCTGAGCCCACTCACGTTTCCTGCCTTATTATAGACTCTAGAAAGCAAGAGCATGCTTCTTGCTCTACAGCAGAGTGTGTTTCATGGATGAGAACTGTGCTGTGTGTTTCCCTTCAGAAACGGAGTTAAATGCCAGGTTCTTTGTCTTTTACACTCAAGACATTGTTTCGGGTAAACGCACTCAATATCACCTCAAACGAAGCTACAGAGTTCACGAAGCTCTCACGTTTTTCGCTCTTAACTGAAAAGCATTGGATGTTAGAGGCCCTGTGGTTTGTATCAGTTTCAGAAGCAGAGTTGAACTAGATATGGTCAATGTGTGTAGGAAACACGGTTCTTTTGTTCTGAGCACACTCACGTTTCCTGCCTTATTAGAGACTCTAGAAAGCAAGAGCATGCTTCTTGCTCTAAAGCAGAGTGTGTTTCATGGATGAGAACTGTGCTGTGTGTTTCCCTTCAGAAACGGAGTTAAATGCCAGGTTCTTTGTCTTTTACAATCAAGACTTCGTTTCGGGTAAACGCACTCACTATCATCTCAAATGAAGCTACATAGTTCACGAATCTCACACGTTTCTCGCTCTTAACTGAAAAGCATTGGATGTTAGAGGCCGTGTGGTTTGTATCAGTTTCTGAAGCAGAGTTGAACTACATATGGTCCGTATGTGTAGGAAACAAGGTTCTTTTGTTCTGAGCACACTCACGTTTCCCGTCTTATTCGAGACTCTAGAAAGCAAGAGCGTGCTTCTGGCTCTAAAGCAGAGTGTGTTTCATGGATGAGCACTGTGCTGTGTGTTTCCCTTCAGAAACGGAGTTAAATGCCAGGCTCTGTGTCTTCCTACAAACAAGACTTCGTTTCAGGTAAACGCTGTCACTTTTCAGCTCAAACAAAGCTACATCGTTCAGGAAGCTCACACGTTTCTCGCTCTTAACTGAAAAGCATTGGATGTTAGAGAACCTGTGGTTTGTAGCAGTTTCAGAAGCAGAGTTGAACTAGATATGGTCCGTGTGTGTAGGAAACATGGATCTATTGTTCTGAGCACACTCACGTTTCCCGCCTTATTAGATACTCTAGAAAGCAAGAGCGTGCATCTTGCTCTAAACAGAGTGTGTTTCATGGATGAGCACTGTGCTTTGTGTTTCCTTTCAGAAACGGAGTTAAATGCCAGGCTCTGTGTCTTCCTACAAGCAAGACTTCTTTTCAGGTAAACGCCCTCACTTTTCAGCTCAAACGAAGCTACATCGTTCATGAAGCTCACACGTTTCTTGCTCTTATGTGTAAAGCATTGGATGTTAGAGGAACTGTGGTTTGTATCAGTTTCAGAAGCAGAGTTGAACTAGATATGGTGCGTGTGTGTAGGAAACACTGTTCTTTTTTTCTCAGCTCAGTCATGTTTCCCGCCTTATTAGAGAATCTAGAAAGCAGTAGCGTGCTTCTTGCTCTAAAGCAGAGTGTGTTTCATGGATGAGAACTGTGCTGTGTGTTTCCGTTCAAAAACGGAGTTACCTGCCAGTGTCTGTGTCTTCAACAAGCCAGACTTCATTTCAGGTAAACGCACACACTTTTCAGCTCAAAGGAAGCTATATCGTTCAGGAAGCTCACACGTTTCTCGCTCTTACCTGAAAAGCATTGGAAGTTAGAGGCCCTGTGGTTTGTATCAGTTTCAGAAGCAGAGTTGAACTAGATATGGTCCGTGTGTGTAGGAAACACGGTTCTTTTGTTCTGAGTACACTCACGTTTCCCTCCTTAATAGAGACTATAGAATGCAAGAGCCTGCTTCTTGCTCTAAAGCAGAGTGTGTTTCATGGATGAGAACTGTGCTGTGTGTTTCCCTTCAGAAACGGAGTTAAATGCCAGGCACTGTGTCTTTTACAATTATGACTTCGTTTCAGGTATAAGAACTCACTTTCAGCTCAAACGAAGCTACATCGTTCAGGAAGCTCACACGTTTCTCGCTCTTAACTGAAAAGCATTGGATGTTAGAGGACCAGTGGTTTGTATCAGTTTCAGAAGCAGAGTTGAACTAGGTATGGTCCGTGTGTGTAGGAAACACGGTTCTTTTGTTCTGAGCCCACTCTCATTTCCCGCCTTATTAGAGACTCTAGAAAGCAATTGCGTGCATCTTGCTCTAAACAGAGTGTGTTTCATGGATGAGAAATGTGCTGTGTGTTTCCCTTCAGATACGGAGATCAATGCCAGGCTCTGTGTCTTCCTACAAGCAAGACTTCTTTTCAGGTAAACGCCCTCCCTTTTCAGCTCAAACGAAGCTACATCGTTCATGAAGCTCACACGTTTCTTGCTCTTATTTGAAAAGCATTGGATGTTAGAGGAACTGTGGTTTGTATCAGTTTCAGAAGCAGAGTTGAACTAGATATGGTCAATGTGTGTAGGAAACCCGGTTCTTTTGTTCTGAGCACACTCACGTTTCCTGCCTTATTAGAGACTCTAGAAAGCAAGAGCATGCTTCTGGCTCTAAAGCAGAGTGTGTTTCATGGATGAGCACTGTGCTGTGTGTTTCCCTTCAGAAACGGAGTTAAATGCCAGGCTCTGTGTCCTCCTACAAACAAGACTTCGTTTCAGGTAAACGCTGTCACTTTTCAGCTCAAACAAAGCTACATCGTTCAGGAAGCTCACACGTTTCTCGCTCTTAACTGAAAAGCATTGGATGTTAGAGAACCTGTGGTTTGTATCAGTTTCAGAAGCAGAGTTGAACTAGATATGGTCCGTGTGTGTAGGAAACACGGTTCTTTTGTTCTGAGTACACTCACGTTTCCCTCCTTAATAGAGACTCTAGAAAGCAAGAGCATGCTTCTTGCTCTAAAGCAGAGTGTGTTTCATGGATGAGAACTGTGCTGTGTGTTTCCCTTCAGAAACGGTGTTAAATGCCAGGCACTGTGTCTTTTACAATCAAGACTTCGTTTCGGGTATAAGAACTCACTTTCAGCTCAAACGAAGCTACATCGTTCACGAGGCTCACACGTTTCTCGCTCTTAACTGAAAAGCATTGGATGTTAGAGGACCAGTCGTTCGTATCAGTTTCAGAAGCAGAGTTGAACTAGGTATGGTCCGTGTGTGTAGGAAACACGGTTCTTTTGTTCTGAGCCCACTCATGTTTCCCGCCTTATTAGAGACTCTAGAAAGCAAGAGCGTGCATCTTGCTCTAAAGCAGAGTGTGTTTCATGGATGAGAACTTTGCTGTGTATTTCCCTTCAGAAATGGAGTTAAATGCCAGGCTCTGTGTCTTCCTACAAGCAAGAATTCGTTTCAGGTAAACGCACTCACTTTTCTGCTCAAAGGAAGCTACATCATTCACGAAGCTCACACGTTTCTCGCTCTTAACTCAAAAGCATTGGATGATAGAGGACCTGTGGTTTGTATCAGTTTCAGAAGCAGAGTTGAACTAGATATGGTCTGTGTGTGTAGGAAACACGGTTCTTTTTTTCTCAGCTCAGTCATGTTTCCCGCCTTATTAGAGAATCTAGAAAGCAGTAGCGTGCTTCTTGCTCTAAAGCAGAGTGTGTTTCATGGATGAGAACTGTGCTGTATGTTTCCGTTCAAAACGGAGTTACGTGCCAGTGTCTGTGTCTTCCAACAAGCCAGACTTCATTTCAGGTAAACGCACACACTTTTCAGCTCAAAGGAAGCTATATCGTTCAGGAAGCTCACACGTTTCTCGCTCTTAACTGAAAAGCATTGGATGTTAGAGGCCCTGTGGTTTGTATCAGTTTCAGAAGCAGAGTTGAACTAGATATGGTCCGTGTGTGTAGGAAACACGGTTCCTTTGTTCTGAGTACACTCACGTTTCCCTCCTTAATAGAGACTATAGAAAGCAAGAGCCTGCTTCTTGCTCTAAAGCAGAGTGTGTTTCATGGATGAGAACTGTGCTGTGTGTTTCCCTTCAGAAACGGAGTTAAATGCCAGGCACTGTGTCTTTTACAATCAAGACTTCGTTTCGGTTAAACGCACTCACTATCATCTCAAATGAAGCTACATCGTTCACGAAGCTCACACGCTTCTCGCTCTTACCTGAAAAGCATTGGATGTTAGAGGCCCTGTGGTTTGTAGCAGTTTCATCAGCAGAGTTGAACTAGATATGGTCCGTGTGTGTAGGAAACATGGATCTATTGTTCTGAGCACACTCACCTTTCCCGCCTTATTAGAGACTCTAGAAAGCAAGAGCCTGCTTCTTGCTCTAAAGCAGAGTGTGTTTCATGGATGAGAACTGTGCTGTGTGCTTCCCTTCAGAAACGGAGTTAAATGCCAGGCACTGTTTCTTTTACAATCAAGACTTCTTTTCAGGTAAACGCCCTCACATTTCAGCTCAAACAAAGCTACATCGTTCATGAAGCTCACACGTTTCTTGCTCTTAACTGAAAAGATTTGGATGTTAGAGGCCCTGTGGTTTGTATCAGTTTCAGAAGCAGAGTTGAACTAGATATGGTCAATGTGTGTAGGAAACACGGTTCTTTTGTTCTGAGCACACTCACGTTTCCCGCCTTATTAGAGACTCTAGAAAGCAAGAGCATGCTTCTTGCTCTAAAGCAGAGTGTGTTTCATGGATGAGAACTGTGCTGTATGTTTCCCTTCAGAAACGGAGTTAAATGCCAGGTTCTTTGTCTTTTACAATCAAGACTTCGTTTCGGGTAAACGCACTCACTATCATCTCAAATGAAGCTACATCGTTCACGAAACTCACACGTTTCTTGCTCTTAACTGAAAAGCATTGGATGTTAGAGGCCCTGTGGTTTGTATCAGTTTCTGAAGCAGAGTTGAAGTAGATATTGTCCGTGGGTGTAGGAAACACGGTTATTTTGTTCTGAGCACATTCACGTTTCCCGCCTTATTAGAGACTCTAGAAAGCAAGAGCGTGCATCTTCCTCTAAACAGAGTGTGTTTCATGGATGAGAACTGTGCTTTGTGTTTCCCTTCAGATACGGAGATCAATGCCAGGCTCTGTGTCTTCCTACAAGCAAGACTTCTTTTCAGGTAAACGCCCTCACTTTTCAGCTCAAACGAAGCTACATCGTTTAAGAAGCTCACACGTTTCTTGCTCTTATTTGTAAAGCATTGGATGTTAGAGGAACTGTGGTTTGTATCAGTTTCAGAAGCAGAGTTGAACTAGATATGGTCCGTGTGTGTAGGAAACATGGATCGTTTGTTCTGAGCCCTCTCACGTTTCCCTCCTTATTATAGACTCTAGAAAGCAAGAGCAGGCTTCTTGCTCTACAGCAGAGTGTGTTTCATGGATGAGAACTGTGCTGTGTGTTTCCCTTCAGAAACGGAGTTAAATGCCAGGTTCTTTGTCTTTTACAATCAAGACTTCGTTTCGGGTAAAAGCACTCACTATCATCTCAAACGAAGCTACATAGTTCACGAAGCTCTCACGTTTTTCGCTCTTAACTGAAAAGCATTGGATGTTAGAGGCCCTGTGGTTTGTATCAGTTTCAGAAGCAGAGTTGAACTAGATATGGTCAATGTGTGTAGGAAACACGGTTCTTTTGTTCTGAGCACACTCACGTTTTCCGCCTTATTCGAGACTCTAGAAAGCAAGAGCGTGCATCTTGCTCTAAACACAGTGTGTTTCATGGATGAGAACTGTGCTGTGTGTTTCCCTTCAGAAACGGTGTTAAATGCCAGGCACTGTGTCTTTTACAATCAAGACTTCGTTTCGGGTATAAGAACTCACTTTCAGCTCAAAGGAAGCTACATCTTTCACGACGCTCACACGTTTCTCACTCTTAACTGAAAAGCATTGGATGTTAGAGGACCAGTGGTTCGTATCAGTTTCAGAAGCAGAGTTGAACTAGGTATGGTCCGTGTGTGTAGGAAACACGGTTCTTTTGTTCTGAGCCCACTCACGTTTCCCGCCTTATTAGAGACTCTAGAAAGCAAGAGCGTGCATCTTGCTCTAAACATAGTGTGTTTCATGGATGAGAACTGTGCTGTGTGTTTCCCTTCAGATACGGAGATCAATGCCAGGCTCTGTGTCTTCCTACAAGCAAGACTTCTTTTCAGGTAAACGCCCTCACTTTTCAGCTCAAACGAAGCTACATCGTTCATGAAGCTCACACGTTTCTTGCTCTTATTTGAAAAGCATTGGATGTTAGAGGAACTGTGGTTTGTATCAGTTTCAGAAGCAGAGTTGAACTAGATATGGTCAATGTGTGTTGGAAACCCGGTTCTTTTGTTCTGAGCACACTCACGTTTCCCGCATTATTAGAGACTCTAGAAAGCAAGAGCATGCTTCTTGCTCTAAAGCAGAGTGTGTTTCATGGATGAGAACTTTGCTGTGTATTTCCCTTCAGAAATGGAGTTAAATGCCAGGCTCTGTGTCTTCCTACAAGCAAGACATCGTTTCAGGTAAACGCACTCACTTTTCTGCTCAAAGGAAGCTACATCATTCACGAAGCTCACACGTTTCTCGCTCTTAACTCAAAAGCATTGGATGATAGAGGACCTGTGGTTTGTATCAGTTTCAGAAGCAGAGTTGAACTAGATATGGTCCGTGTGTGTAGGAAACACGGTTTTTTTTTCTCAGCTCAGTCATGTTTCCCGCCTTATTAGAGAATCTAGAAAGCAGTAGCGTGCTTCTTGCTCTAAAGCAGAGTGTGTTTCATGGATGAGAACTGTGCTGTGTGTTTCCGTTCAAAAACGGAGTTACGTGCCAGTGTCTGTGTCTTCCAACAAGCCAGACTTCATTTCAGGTAAACGCACACACTTTTCAGCTCAAAGGAAGCTATATCGTTCACGAAGCTCACACGTTTCTCGCTCTTAACTGAAAAGCATTGGATGTTAGAGGCCCTGTGGTTTGTATCAGTTTCAGAAGCAGAGTTGAACTAGATATGGTCCGTGTGTGTAGGAAACACGGTTCCTTTGTTCTGAGTACACTCACGTTTCCCTCCTTAATAGAGACTATAGAAAGCAAGAGCCTGCTTCTTGCTCTAAAGCAGAGTGTGTTTCATGGATGAGAACTGTGCTGTGTGTTTCCCTTCAGAAACGGAGTTAAATGCCAGGCACTGTGTCTTTTACAATCAAGACTTCGTTTTGGTTAAACGCACTCACTATCATCTCAAATGAAGCTACATCGTTCACGAAGCTCACACGCTTCTCGCTCTTACCTGAAAAGCATTGGATGTTAGAGGCCCTGTGGTTTGTAGCAGTTTCAGAAGCAGAGTTGAAGTAGATATGGTCCGTGTGTGTAGGAAACACGGTTATTTTGTTCTGAGCACACTCACGTTTCCCGCCTTATTAGAGACTCTAGAAAGCAAGAGCGTGCATCTTCCTCTAAACAGAGTGTGTTTCATGGATGAGAACTGTGCTTTGTGTTTCCCTTCAGATACGGAGATCAATGCCAGGCTCTGTGTCTTCCTACAAGCAAGACTTCTTTTCAGGTAAACGCCCTCACTTTTCAGCTCAAACGAAGCTACATCGTTTAAGAAGCTCACACGTTTCTTGCTCTTATTTGTAAAGCCTTGGATGTTAGAGGAACTGTGGTTTGTATCAGTTTCACAAGCAGAGTTGAACTAGATATGGTCCGTGTGTGTAGGAAACATGGATCGTTTGTTCTGAGCCCTCTCACGTTTCCCTCCTTATTATAGACTCTAGAAAGCAAGAGCAGGCTTCTTGCTCTAAACAGAGTGTGTTTCATGGATGAGAACTGTGCTGTGTGTTTCCCTTCAGAAACGGTGTTAAATGCCAGGCACTGTGTCTTTTACAATCAAGACTTCGTTTCGGGTATAAGAACTCACTTTCAGCTCAAAGGAAGCTACATCTTTCACGACGCTCACACGTTTCTCGCTCTTAACTGAAAAGCATTGGATGTTAGAGGACCAGTGGTTCGTATCAGTTTCAGAAGCAGAGTTGAACTAGGTATGGTCCGTGTGTGTAGGAAACACGGTTCTTTTGTTCTGAGCCCACTCACGTTTCCCGCCTTATTCGAGACTCTAGAAAGCAAGAGCGTGCTTCTGGCTCTAAAGCAGAGTGTGTTTCATGGATAAGCACTGTGCTGTGTGTTTCCTTTCAGAAACGGAGTTAAATGCCAAGCACTGTGTCTTTTACAATCAAGACTTCGTTTCGGGTATAAGAACTCACTTTCAGCTCAAACGGAGCTACATCGTTCACGAAGCTCACACGTTTCTCGCTCTTAACTGAAAAGCATTGGATGTTAGAGGACCAGTGGTTTGTATCAGTTTCTGAAGCAGAGTTGAACTAGATATGGTCCGTGTGTGTAGGAAACACGGTTCTTTTGGTCTGAGCACACTGACGTTTCCCGCCTTATTAGAGACTCTAGAAAGCAAGAGCGTGCTTCTTTCTCTAAAGCAGAGTGTGTTTCAGGGATGAGAACTGTGCTGTGTTTTTCCCTTCAGAAACGGAGTTAAATGCCAGGCTCTGTGTCTTCCTACAAACAAGACTTCGTTTCAGGTAAACGCTGTCACTTTTCAGCTCAAACAAAGCTACATCATTCAGGAAGCTCACACGTTTCTCGCTCTTAACTGAAAAGCATTGGATGTTAGAGGACCTGTGGTTTGTATCAGTTTCAGAAGCAGAGTTGAACTAGATATGGTCCGTGTGTGTAGGAAACATGGATCTATTCTTCTGAGCACACACACGTTTCCCGCCTTATTAGATACTCTAGAAAGCAAGAGCGTGCTTCTTGCTCTAAAGCAGAGTGTGTTTCATGGATGAGACTGTGCTGTATGTTTCCCTTCAGAAACGGAGTTAAATGCCAGGTTCTTTATCTTTTACAATCAAGACTTTGATTCGGGTAAACGCACTCACTATCACCTCAAAGGAAGCTACATAGTTCACGAAGCTCTCACGTTTTTCGCTCTTAACTGAAAAGCATTGGATGTTAGAGGCCCTGTGGTTTGTATCAGTTTCTGAAGCAGAGTTGAACTAGATATGGTCCGTGTGTGTAGGAAACACGGTTCTTTTGTTCTGAGCACACTCACGTTTCCCGTCTTATTAGAGACTCTAGAAAGGAAGAGCGTGCTTCTGGCTCTAAAGCAGAGTGTGTTTCATGGATGAGCACTGTGCTGTGTGTTTCCCTTCAGAAACGGAGTTAAATGCCAGGTTCTTTGTCTTTTACAATCAAGACTTCGTTTAGGGTAAACGCACTCACTATCATCTCAAATGAAGCTACATCGTTCACGAAGCTCACACGTTTCTCGCTCTTACCTGAAAAGCATTGGATGTTAGAGGCCCTGTGGTTTGTATCAGTTTCTGAAGCAGAGTTGAACTAGATATGGTCCGTGTGTGTAGGAAACAAGGTTCTTTTGTTCTGAGCACACTCACGTTTCCCGCATTATTTGAGAATCTAGAAAGCAAGAGCGTGCATCTTGCTCTAAACAGAGTGTGTTTCATGGATGAGCACTGTGCTTTGTGTTCCCCTTCAGAAACGGAGTTAAATGCCAGGCTCTGTGTCTTCCTACAAACAAGACTTCGTTTCAGGTAAACGCTGTCACTTTTCAGCTCAAACAAAGCTACATCATTCAGGACGCTCACACGTTTCTCGCTCTTAAATGAAAAGCATTGGATGTTAGAGAACCTGTGGTTTGTAGCATTTTCAGAAGCAGAGTTGAACTAGATATGGTCCGTGTGTGTAGGAAACATGGATATATTGTTCTGAGCACACTCACGTTTCCCGCCTTATTAGATACTCTAGAAAGCAAGAGCGTGCTTTTTGCTCTAAAGCAGAGTGTGTTTCATGGATGAGAACTGTGCTGTGTGTTTCCCTTCAGAAACGGAGTTAAATGCCAGGCACTGTGTCTTTTACAATCAAGACTTCGTTTCGGGTATAAGAACTCACTTTCAGCTCAAACGAAGCTACATCGTTCACGAGGCTCACACGTTTCTCGCTCTTAACTGAAAAGCATTGGATGTTAGAGGACCAGTGGTTCTTATCAGTTTCAGAAGAAGAGTTGAACTAGGTATGGTCCGTGTGTGTAGGAAACACGGTTCTTTTGTTCTGAGCCCACTCACGTTTCCCGCCTTATTAGAGGCTCTAGAAAGCAAGAGCGTGCATCTTGCTCTAAACAGAGTGTGTTTCATGGATGAGAACTGTCTTTGTGTTTCCCTTCAGATACGGAGATCAATGCCACGCTCTGTGTCTTCCTACAAGCAAGACTTCTTTTCAGGTAAACGCCCTCACTTTTCAGCTCAAACGAAGCTACATCGTTCATGAAGCTCACACGTTTCTTGCTCTTATTGGTAAAGCATTGGATGTTAGAGGAACTGTGGTTTGTATCAGTTTCAGAAGCAGAGTTGAACTAGATATGGTGCGTGTGTGTAGCAAACACGGTTCTTTTTTTGTCAGCTCAGTCATGTTTCCCGCCTTATTAGAGAATCTAGAAAGCAGTAGCGTGCTTCTTGCTCTAAAGCAGAGTGTGTTTCATGGATGAGAACTGTGCTGTGTGTTTCCGTTCAAAAACGGAGTTACATGCCAGTGTCTGTGTCTTCAACAAGCCAGACTTCATTTCAGGTAAACGCCCTCACTTGTCAGCTCAAATGAAGCTACATCGTTCATGAAGCTCACACGTTTCTTGCTCTTATTTGAAAAGCATTGGATGTTAGAGGAAGTGTGGTTTGTATCAGTTTCAGAAGAAGAGTTGAACTAGATATGGTCCGTGTGTGTACGAAACATGGATCTATTGTTCTGAGCACACTCACGTTTCCCGCCTTATTAGAGGCTCTAGAAATCAAGAGCATGCTTCTTGCTCTAAAGCAGAGTGTGTTTTATGGATGAGAACTGTGCTGTGTGTTTCCCTTCAGAAACGGAGTTTAATGCCAGGCACTGTGTCTTTTACAATCAAGACTTCGTTTCGGGTATAAGAACTCACTTTCAGCTCAAACGAAGCTACATCGTTCATGAAGCTCACACGTTTCTTGCTCTTATTTGAAAAGCATTGGATGTTAGAGGAACTGTGGTTTGTATCAGTTTCAGAAGCAGAGTTGAACTAGATATGGTCAGTGTGTGTAGGAAACATGGATCGTTTGTTCTGAGCCCACTCACGTTTCCTGCCTTATTATAGACTCTAGAAAGCAAGAGCATGCTTCTTGCTCTACAGCAGAGTGTGTTTCATGGATGAGAACTGTGCTGTGTGTTTCCCTTCAGAAACGGAGTTAAATGCCAGGCTCTGTGTCTTCCTACAAACAAGAGTTCGTTTCAGGTAAACGCTGTCACCCTTCAGCTCAAACAAAGCTACATCATTCAGGAAGCTCACACGTTTCTCGCTCTTAACTGAAAAGCATTGGATGTTAGAGAACCTGTGGTTTGTAGCAGTTTCAGAAGCAGAGTTGAACTAGATATGGTCCGTGTGTGTAGGAAACATGGATCGTTTGTTCTGAGCCCACTCACGTTTCCCTCCTTATTATAGACTCTAGAAAGCAAGAGCATGCTTCTTGCTCTACAGCAGTGTGTGTTCCATGGATGAGAACTGTGCTGTGTGTTTCCCTTCAGAAACGGAGTTAAATGCCAGGTTCTTTGTCTTTTAAAATCAAGACTTCATTTCGGGTAAACGCACTCACTATCATCTCAAACGAAGCTACATAGTTCACGAAGCTCTCACGTTTTTCGCTCTTAACTGAAAAGCATTGGATGTTAGAGGCCCTGTGGTTTGTATCAGTTTCAGAAGCAGAGTTGAACTGGATATGGTCAATGTGTGTAGGAAACACGGTTCTTTTTTTCTGAGCACACTCACGTTTCCCGCCTTATTAGAGATTCTAGAAAGCAAGAGCATGCTTCTTGCTCTAAAGCAGAGTGAGTTTCATGGATGAGAACTGTGCTGTTTGTTTCCCTTCAGAAACGGAGTTAAATGCCAGGCTCTGTGTCTTCCTACAAACAAGACTTCGTTTCAGGTAAACGCTGTCACTTTTCAGCTCAAACAAAGCTACATCGTTCAGGAAGCTCACACGTTTCTTGCTCTTAACTGAAAAGCATTGGATGTTAGAGGACCTGTGGTTTGTAGCAGTTTCAGAAGCAGAGTTGAACTAGATATGGTCCGTGTGTGTAGGAAACATGGATCTATTGTTCTGAGCACACTCACGTTTCCCGCCTTATTAGAGACTCTAGAAAGCAAGAGCGTGCCTCTTGCTCTAAAGCAGAGTGTGTTTCATGGATGAGAACTGTGCTGTGTGTTTCCCTTCAGAAACGGAGTTAAATGCCAGGCACTGTGTCTTTTACAATCAAGACTTCGTTTCGGGTATAAGAACTCACTTTCAGCTCAAACGAAGCTACATCGTTCATGAAGCTCACACGTTTCTTGCTCTTATTTGAAAAGCATTGGATGTTAGAGGAACTGTGGTTTGTATCAGTTTCAGAAGCAGAGTTGAACTAGATATGGTCCGTGTGTGTAGGAAACATGGATCGTTTGTTCTGAGCCCACAAACGTTTCCTGTCTTATTATAGACTCTAGAAAGCAAGAGCATGCTGCTTGCTCTAAAGCAGAGTGTGTTTCATGGATGAGAACTGTGCTGTGTGTTTCCCTTCAGAAACGGAGTTAAATGCCAGGCACTGTGTCTTTTACAATCAAGACTTCGTTTCGGGTATAAGAACTCACTTTCAGCTCAAACGA
This sequence comes from Onychomys arenicola, assembly GCA_949786405.1. Taxonomy (NCBI): domain Eukaryota; kingdom Metazoa; phylum Chordata; class Mammalia; order Rodentia; family Cricetidae; genus Onychomys; species Onychomys arenicola. The sequence goes on from CATKUM010000045.1 coordinate 2,571,358, forward strand.
AGCTACATCGTTCATGAAGCTCACACGTTTCTTGATCTTATTTGAAAAGCATTGGATGTTAGAGGCCCTGTGGTTTGTATCAGTTTCAGAAGCAGAGTTGAACTAGATATGGTCAATGTGTGTAGGAAACACGGTTCTTTTGTTCTGAGCACACTTACGTTTCCCGCCTTATTAGAGACTCTAGAAAGCAAGAGCATGCTTCTTGCTCTAAAGCAGAGTGTGTTTCATGGATGAGAACTGTGCTGTGTGTTTCCCTTCAGAAACGGAGTTAAATGCCAGGTTCTTTGTCTTTTACAATCAAGAATTCGTTTCGGGTAAACGCACTCACTATCATCTCAAATGAAGCTACATTGTTCACGAAGCTCACACGTTTCTCGCTCTTAACTGAAAAACATTGGATGTTAGAGGCCCTGTGGTTTGTATCAGTTTCTGAGGCAGAGTTGTACTAGATATGGTCCGTGTGTGTAGGAAACACGGTTCTTTTGTTCTGAGCAAAATCACGTTTCCCGCCTTATTAGAGACTCTAGAAAGCAAGAGTGTGCTTCTGGCTCTAAAGCAGAGTGTGTTTAATGGATCAGAACTGTGCTGTGTGTTTCCCTTCAGAAACGGAGTTAAATGCCAGGCACTGTGTCTTTTACAATCAAGACTTTGTTTCGGGTATAAGAACTCACTTTCAGCTCAAACGAAGCTACATCGTTCATGAAGCTCACACGTTTCTTGCTCTTATTTGAAAAGCATTGGATGTTAGAGGAACTGTGGTTTGTATCAGTTTCAGAAGCAGAGTTGAACTAGATATGGTCCGTGTGTGTAGGAAACATGGATCGTTTGTTCTGAGCCCACTCACGTTTCCTGTCTTATTATAGACTCTAGAAAGCAAGAGCATGCTTCTTGCTCTACAGCAGAGTGTGTTTCATGGATGAGAACTGTGCTGTGTGTTTCCCTTCAGAAACGGAGTTAAATGCCAGGTTCTTTGTCTTTTACAATCAAGACTTCGTTTCGGGTAAACGCACTCACTATCATCTCAAACGAAGCTACATAGTTCACGAAGCTCTCACGTTTTTCGCTCTTAACTGAAAAGCATTGGATGTTAGAGGCCCTGTGGTTTGTATCAGTTTCAGAAGCAGAGTTGAACTGGATGTGGTCCGTGTGTGTAGGAAACAAGGTTATTTTGTTCTGAGCACACTCACGTTTCCCGCCTTATTCGAGACTCTAGAAAGCAAGAGCGTGCTTCTGGCTCTAAAGCAGAGTGTGTTTCATGGATGAGCACTGTGCTGTGTGTTTCCCTTCAGAAACGGAGTTAAATGCCAGGCTCTGTGTCTTCCTACAAACAAGACTTCGTTTCAGGTAAACGCTGTCACTTTTCAGCTCAAACAAAGCTACATCGTTCAGGAAGCTCACAGGTTTCTCGCTCTTAACTGAAAAGCATTGGATGTTAGAGAACCTGTGGTTTGTAGCAGTTTCAGAAGCAGAGTTGAACTAGATATGGTCCGTGTGTGTAGGAAACATGGATCGTTTGTTCTGAGCCCACTCACGTTTCCCTCCTTATTATAGACTCTAGAAAGCAAGAGCATGCTTCTTGCTCTACAGCAGAGTGTGTTTCATGGATGAGAACTGTGCTGTGTCTTTCCCTTCAGAAACGGAGTTAAATGCCAGGTTCTTTGTCTTTTACAATCAAGACTTCGTTTCGGGTAAGCGCACTCACTATCATCTCAAACGAAGCTACATAGTTCACGAAGCTCTCACGTTTTTCGCTCTTAACTGAAAAGCATTGGATGTTAGAGGCCCTGTGGTTTGTATCAGTTTCAGAAGCAGAGTTGAACTGGATACGGTCAATGTGTGTAGGAAACACGGTTCTTTTTTTCTGAGCACACTCACGTTTCCCGCTTTATTAGAGATTCTAGAAAGCAAGAGCATGCTTCTTGCTCTAAAGCAGAGTGAGTTTCATGGATGAGAACTGTGCTGTTTGTTTCCCTTCAGAAACGGAGTTAAATGCCAGGCTCTGTGTCTTCCTACAAACAAGACTTCGTTTCAGGTAAACGCTGTCACTTTTCAGCTCAAACAAAGCTACATCGTTCAGGAAGCTCACACGTTTCTTGCTCTTAACTGAAAAGCATTGGATGTTAGAGGACCTGGGATTTGTAGCAGTTTCAGAAGCAGAGTTGAACTAGATATGGTCCGTGTGTGTAGGAAACATGGATCTATTGTTCTGAGCACACTCACGTTTCCCGCCTTATTAGAGACTCTAGAAAGCAAGAGCGTGCCTCTTGCTCTAAAGCAGAGTGTGTTTCATGGATGAGAACTGTGCTGTGTGTTTCCCTTCAGAAACGGAGTTAAATGCCAGGCACTGTGTCTTTTACAATCAAGACTTCGTTTCGGGTATAAGAACTCACTTTCAGCTCAAACGAAGCTACATCGTTCATGAAGCTCACACGTTTCTTGCTCTTATTTGAAAAGCATTGGATGTTAGAGGAACTGTGGTTTGTATCAGTTTCAGAAGCAGAGTTGAACTAGATATGGTCCTTGTGTGTAGGAAATATGGATCGTTTGTTCTGAGCCCACAAACGTTTCCTGTCTTATTATAGACTCTAGAAAGCAAGAGCATGCTGCTTGCTCTAAAGCAGAGTGTGTTTCATGGATGAGAACTGTGCTGTGTGTTTCCCTTCAGAAACGGAGTTAAATGCCAGGCACTGTGTCTTTTACAATCAAGACTTCGTTTCGGGTATAAGAACTCACTTTCAGCTCAAACGAAGCTACATCGTTCATGAAGCTCACACGTTTCTTGATCTTATTTGAAAAGCATTGGATGTTAGAGGATCTGTGGTTTGTATCAGTTTCAGAAGCAGAGTTGAACTAGATATGGTCCCTGTGTGTAGGAAACATGGTTCGTTTGTTCCGAGCCCACTCACGTTTCCCGCCTTATTATAGACTCTAGAAAGCAAGAGCATGCTTCTTGCTCTACAGCAGAGTGTGTTTCATGGATGAGAACTGTGCTGTGTGTTTCCCTTCAGAAACGGAGTTAAATGCCAGGTTCTTTGTCTTTTACAATCAAGACTTCGTTTCGGGTAAACGCACTCACTATCATCTCAAATGAAGCTACACAGTTCACGAAGCTCTCACGTTTTTCGCTCTTAACTGAAAAGCATTGGATGTTAGAGGCCCTGTGGTTTGTATCAGTTTCAGAAGCAGAGTTGAACTAGATATGGTCAATGTGTGTAGGAAACACGGTTCTTTTGTTCTGAGCACACTCACGTTTCCCGCCTTATTAGAGACTCTAGAAAGCAAGAGCATGCTTCTTGCTCTAAAGCAGAGTGTGTTTCATGGATGAGAACTGTGCTGTGTGTTTCCCTTCAGAAACGGAGTTAAATGCCAGGTTCTTTGTCTTTTACAATCAAGAATTCGTTTCGGGTAAACGCACTCACTATCATCTCAAATGAAGCTACATTGTTCACGAAGCTCACACGTTTCTCGCTCTTAACTGAAAAACATTGGATGTTAGAGGCCCTGTGGTTTGTATCAGTTTCTGAAGCAGAGTTGTACTAGATATGGTCCGTGTGTGTAGGAAACACGGTTCTTTTGTTCTGAGCAAAATCACGTTTCCCGCCTTATTAGAGACTCTAGAAAGCAAGAGTGTGCTTCTGGCTCTAAAGCAGAGTGTGTTTAATGGATCAGAACTGTGCTGTGTGTTTCCCTTCAGAAACGGAGTTAAATGCCAGGCACTGTGTCTTTTACAATCAAGACTTCGTTTCGGGTATAAGAACTCACTTTCAGCTCAAACGAAGCTACATCGTTCATGAAGCTCACACGTTTCTTGCTCTTATTTGAAAAGCATTGGATGTTAGAGGAACTGTGGTTTGTATCAGTTTCAGAAGCAGAGTTGAACTAGATATGGTCCGTGTGTGTAGGAAACATGGATCGTTTGTTCTGAGCCCACTCACGTTTCCTGTCTTATTATAGACTCTAGAAAGCAAGAGCATGCTTCTTGCTCTACAGCAGAGTGTGTTTCATGGATGAGAACTGTGCTGTGTGTTTCCCTTCAGAAACGGAGTTAAATGCCAGGTTCTTTGTCTTTTACAATCAAGACTTCGTTTCGGGTAAACGCACTCACTATCATCTCAAACGAAGCTACACAGTTCACGAAGCTCTCACGTTTTTCGCTCTTAACTGAAAAGCATTGGATGTTAGAGGCCCTGTGGTTTGTATCAGTTTCAGAAGCAGAGTTGAACTGGATGTGGTCCGTGTGTGTAGGAAACAAGGTTCTTTTGTTCTGAGCACACTCACGTTTCCCGCCTTATTCGAGACTCTAGAAAGCAAGAGCGTGCTTCTGGCTCTAAAGCAGAGTGTGTTTCATGGATGAGCACTGTGCTGTGTGTTTCCCTTCAGAAACGGAGTTAAATGCCAGGCTCTGTGTCTTCCTACAAACAAGACTTCGTTTCAGGTAAACGCTGTCACTTTTCAGCTCAAACAAAGCTACATCGTTCAGGAAGCTCACAGGTTTCTCGCTCTTAACTGAAAAGCATTGGATGTTAGAGAACCTGTGGTTTGTAGCAGTTTCAGAAGCAGAGTTGAACTAGATATGGTCCGTGTGTGTAGGAAACATGGATCGTTTGTTCTGAGCCCACTCACGTTTCCCTCCTTATTATAGACTCTAGAAAGCAAGAGCATGCTTCTTGCTCTACAGCAGAGTGTGTTTCATGGATGAGAACTGTGCTGTGTCTTTCCCTTCAGAAACGGAGTTAAATGCCAGGTTCTTTGTCTTTTACAATCAAGACTTCGTTTCGGGTAAGCGCACTCACTATCATCTCAAACGAAGCTACATAGTTCACGAAGCTCTCACGTTTTTCGCTCTTAACTGAAAAGCATTGGATGTTAGAGGACCTGTGGTTTGTATCAGTTTCAGAAGCAGAGTTGAACTGGATGTGGTCCGTGTGTGTAGGAAACAAGGTTCTTTTGTTCTGAGCACACTCTCGTTTCCCGCCTTATTCGAGACTCTAGAAAGCAAGAGCGTGCTTCTGGCTCTAAAGCAGAGTGTGTTTCATGGATGAGCACTGTGCTGTGTGTTTCCCTTCAGAAACGGAGTTAAATGCCAGGCTCTGTGTCTTCCTACAAACAAGACTTCGTTTCAGGTAAACGCTGTCACTTTTCAGCTCAAACAAAGCTACATCGTTCAGGAAGCTCACAGGTTTCTCGCTCTTAACTGAAAAGCATTGGATGTTAGAGAACCTGTGGTTTGTAGCAGTTTCAGAAGCAGAGTTGAACTAGATATGGTCCGTGTGTGTAGGAAACATGGATCGTTTGTTCTGAGCCCACTCACGTTTCCCTCCTTATTATAGACTCTAGAAAGCAAGAGCATGCTTCTTGCTCTACAGCAGAGTGTGTTCCATGGATGAGAACTGTGCTGTGTGTTTCCCTTCAGAAACGGAGTTAAATGCCAGGTTCTTTGTCTTTTAAAATCAAGACTTCGTTTCGGGTAAACACACTCACTATCATCTCAAACAAAGCTACATAGTTCACGAAGCTCTCACGTTTTTCGCTCTTAACTGAAAAGCATTGGATGTTAGAGGCCCTGTGGTTTGTATCAGTTTCAGAAGCAGAGTTGAACTGGATGTGGTCCGTGTGTGTAGGAAACACGGTTCTTTTGTTCTGAGCCCACTCACGTTTCCCGCCTTATAGGAGGCTCTAGAAAGCAAGAGCGTGCATCTTGCTCTAAACAGAGTGTGTTTCATGGATGAGAACTGTGCTTTGTGTTTCCCTTCATATATGGAGATCAATGCCACGCTCTGTGTCTTCCTACAAGCAAGACTTCTTTTCAGGTAAACGCCCTCACTTTTCAGCTCAAACGAAGCTACATCGTTCATGAAGCTCACACGTTTCTTGCTCTTATTTGTAAAGCATTGGATGTTAGAGGAACTGTGGTTTGTATCAGTTTCAGAAGCAGAGTTGAACTAGATATGGTGCGTGTGTGTAGGAAACACGGTTCTTTTTTTCTCAGCTCAGTCATGTTTCCCGCCTTATTAGAGAATCTAGAAAGCAGTAGCGTGCTTCTTGCTCTAAAGCAGAGTGTGTTTCATGGATGAGAACTGTGCTGTGTGTTTCCGTTCAAAAACGGAGTTACGTGCCAGTGTCTGTGTCTTCAACAAGCCAGACTTCATTTCAGGTAAACGCCCTCACTTTTCAGCTCAAATGAAGCTACATCGTTCATGAAGCTCACACGTTTCTAGCTCTTATTTGAAAAGCATTGGATGTTAGAGGAAGTGTGGTTTGTATCAGTTTCAGAAGAAGAGTTGAACTAGATATGGTCCGTGTGTGTAGGAAACACGGTTCCTTTGTTCTGAGTACACTCACGTTTCCCTCCTTAATAGAGACTATAGAAAGCAAGAGCCTGCTTCTTGCTCTAAAGCAGAGTGTGTTTCATGGATGAGAACTGTTCTGTGTGTTTCCCTTCAGAAACGGAGATAAATGCCAGGCACTGTGTCTTTTACAATCAAGACTTCGTTTCGGGTATAAGAACTCACTTTCAGCTCAAACGAAGCTACATCGTTCATGAAGCTCACACGTTTCTTGCTCTTATTTGAAAAGCATTGGATGTTAGAGGAACTGTGGTTTGTATCAGTTTCAGAAGCAGAGTTGAACTAGATATGGTCAGTGTGTGTAGGAAACATGGATCGTTTGTTCTGAGCCCACTCACGTTTCCTGCCTTATTATAGACTCTAGAAAGCAAGAGCATGCTTCTTGCTCTACAGCAGAGTGTGTTTCATGGATGAGAACTGTGCTGTGTGTTTCCCTTCAGAAACGGAGTTAAATGCCAGGCTCTGTGTCTTCCTACAAACAAGACTTCGTTTCAGGTAAACGCTGTCACCCTACAGCTCAAACAAAGCTACATCATTCAGGAAGCTCACACGTTTCTCGCTCTTAACTGAAAAGCATTGGATGTTAGAGAACCTGTGGTTTGGAGCAGTTTCAGAAGCAGAGTTGAACTAGATATGGTCCGTGTGTGTAGGAAACATGGATCGTTTGTTCTGAGCCCACTCACGTTTCCCTCCTTATTATAGACTCTAGAAAGCAAGAGCATGCTTCTTGCTCTACAGCAGAGTGTGTTCCATGGATGAGAACTGTGCTGTGTGTTTCCCTTCAGAAACGGAGTTAAATGCCAGGTTCTTTGTCTTTTAAAATCAAGACTTCATTTCGGGTAAACGCACTCACTATCATCTCAAACGAAGCTACATAGTTCACGAAGCTCTCACGTTTTTCGCTCTTAACTGAAAAGCATTGGATGTTAGAGGCCCTGTGGTTTGTATCAGTTTCAGAAGCAGAGTTGAACTGGATACGGTCAATGTGTGTAGGAAACACGGTTCTTTTTTTCTGAGCACACTCACGTTTCCCGCCTTATTAGAGATTCTAGAAAGCAAGAGCATGCTTCTTGCTCTAAAGCAGAGTGAGTTTCATGGATGAGAACTGTGCTGTGTGTTTCCCTTCAGAAACGGAGTTAAATGCCAGGCACTGTGTCTTTTACAATCAAGACTTCGTTTCGGGTATAAGAACTCACTTTCAGCTCAAACGAAGCTACATCGTTCATGAAGCTCACACGTTTCTTGCTCTTATTTGAAAAGCATTGGATGTTAGAGGAACTGTGGTTTGTATCAGTTTCAGAAGCAGAGTTGAACTAGATATGGTCCGTGTGTGTAGGAAACATGGATCGTTTGTTCTGAGCCCACAAACGTTTCCTGTCTTATTATAGACTCTAGAAAGCAAGAGCATGCTGCTTGCTCTAAAGCAGAGTGTGTTTCATGGATGAGAACTGTGCTGTGTGTTTCCCTTCAGAAACGGAGTTAAATGCCAGGCACTGTGTCTTTTACAATCAAGACTTCGTTTCGGGTATAAGAACTCACTTTCAGCTCAAACGAAGCTACATCGTTCACGAAGCTCTCACGTTTTTCGCTCTTAACTGAAAAGCATTGGATGTTAGAGGCCCTGTGGTTTGTATCAGTTTCAGAAGCAGAGTTGAACTAGATATGGTCAATGTGTGTAGGAAACACGGTTCTTTTGTTCTGAGCCCACTCACGTTTCCCGCCTTATTAGAGACTCTAGAAAGCAAGAGCATGCTTCTTGCTCTAAAGCAGAGTGTGTTTCATGGATGAGAACTGTGCTGTGTGTTTCCCTTCAGAAACGGAGTTAAATGCCAGGTTCTTTGTCTTTTACAATCAAGAATTCGTTTCGGGTAAACGCACTCACTATCATCTCAAATGAAGCTACATTGTTCACGAAGCTCACACGTTTCTCGCTCTTAACTGAAAAACATTGAATGTTAGAGGCCCTGTGGTTTGTATCAGTTTCTGAAGCAGAGTTGTACTAGATATGGTCCGTGTGTGTAGGAAACACGGTTCTTTTGTTCTGAGCAAAATCACGTTTCCCGCCTTATTAGAGACTCTAGAACGCAAGAGCGTGCTTCTGGCTCTAAAGCAGAGTGTGTTTAATGGATCAGAACTGTGCTGTGTGTTTCCCTTCAGAAACGGAGTTAAATGCCAGGCACTGTGTCTTTTACAATCAAGACTTCGTTTCGGGTAAACGCACTCACTATCATCTCAAACGAAGCTACATAGTTCACGAAGCTCTCACGTTTTTCGCTCTTAACTGAAAAGCATTGGATGTTAGAGGCCCTGTGGTTTGTATCAGTTTCAGAAGCAGAGTTGAACTGGATGTGGTCCGTGTGTGTAGGAAACAAGGTTCTTTTGTTCTGAGCACACTCACGTTTCCCGCCTTATTCGAGACTCTAGAAAGCAAGAGCGTGCTTCTGGCCCTAAAGCAGAGTGTGTTTCATGGATGAGCACTGTGCTGTGTGTTTCCCTTCAGAAACGGAGTTAAATGCCAGGCTCTGTGTCTTCCTACAAACAAGACTTCGTTTCAGGTAAACGCTGTCACTTTTCAGCTCAAACAAAGCTACATCGTTCAGGAAGCTCACAGGTTTCTCGCTCTTAACTGAAAAGCATTGGATGTTAGAGAACCTGTGGTTTGTAGCAGTTTCATAAGCAGAGTTAAACTAGATATGGTCCGTGTGTGTAGGAAACATGGATCGTTTGTTCTGAGCCCACTCACGTTTCCGTCCTTATTATAGACTCTAGAAAGCAAGAGCATGCTTCTTGCTCTACAGCAGAGTGTGTTTCATGGATGAGAACTGTGCTGTGTGTTTCCCTTCAGAAACGGAGTTAAATGCCAGGTTCTTTGTCTTTTACAATCAAGACTTCGTTTCGGGTAAACGCACTCACTATCATCTCAAACGAAGCTACATAGTTCACGAAGCTCTCACGTTTTTCGCTCTTAACTGAAAAGCATTGGATGTTAGAGGACCTGTGGTTTGTATCAGTTTCAGAAGCAGAGTTGAACTGGATGTGGTCCGTGTGTGTAGGAAACAAGGTTCTTTTGTTCTGAGCACACTCACGTTTCCCGCCTTATTCGAGACTCTAGAAAGCAAGAGCGTGCTTCTGGCTCTAAAGCAGAGTGTGTTTCATGGATGAGCACTGTGCTGTGTGTTTCCCTTCAGAAACGGAGTTAAATGCCAGGCTCTGTGTCTTCCTACAAACAAGACTTCGTTTCAGGTAAACGCTGTCACTTTTCAGCTCAAACAAAGCTACATCGTTCAGGAAGCTCACAGGTTTCTCGCTCTTAAATGAAAAGCATTGGATGTTAGAGAACCTGTGGTTTGTAGCAGTTTCAGAAGCAGAGTTGAACTAGATATGGTCCGTGTGTGTAGGAAACATGGATCGTTTGTTCTGAGCCCACTCACGTTTCCCTCCTTATTATAGACTCTAGAAAGCAAGAGCATGCTTCTTGCTCTACAGCAGAGTGTGTTCCATGGATGAGAACTGTGCTGTGTGTTTCCCTTCAGAAACGGAGTTAAATGCCAGGTTCTTTGTCTTTTAAAAATCAAGACTTCGTTTCGGGTAAACACACTCACTATCATCTCAAACGAAGCTACATAGTTCACGAAGCTCTCACGTTTTTCGCTCTTAACTGAAAAGCATTGGATGTTAGAGGCCCTGTGGTTTGTATCAGTTTCAGAAGCAGAGTTGAACTGGATGTGGTCCGTGTGTGTAGGAAACAAGGTTCTTTTGTTCTGAGCACACTCACGTTTCCCGCCTTATTCGAGACTCTAGAAAGCAAGAGCGTGCTTCTGGCTCTAAAGCAGAGTGTGTTTCATGGATGAGCACTGTGCTGTGTGTTTCCCTTCAGAAACGGAGTTAAATGCCAGGCTCTGTGTCTTCCTACAAACAAGACTTTGTTTCAGGTAAACGCTGTCACTTTTCAGCTCAAACAAAGCTACATCGTTCAGGAAGCTCACAGGTTTCTCGCTCTTAACTGAAAAGCATTGGATGTTAGAGAACCTGTGGTTTGTAGCAGTTTCAGAAGCAGAGTTGAACTAGATATCGTCCGTGTGTGTAGGAAACATGGATCGTTTGTTCTGAGCCCACTCACGTTTCCCTCCTTATTATAGACTCTAGAAAGCAAGAGCATGCTTCTTGCTCTACAGCAGAGTGTGTTCCATGGATGAGAACTGTGCTGTGTGTTTCCCTTCAGAAACGGAGTTAAATGCCAGGTTCTTTGTCTTTTAAAATCAAGACTTCGTTTCGGGTAAACGCACTCACTATCATCTCAAACGAAGCTACATAGTTCACGAAGCTCTCACGTTTTTCGCTCTTAACTGAAAAGCATTGGATGTTAGAGGCCCTGTGGTTAGTATCAGTTTCAGAAGCAGAGTTGAACTGGATATGGTCAATGTGTGTAGGAAACACGGTTCATTTGTTCTGAGCACACTCACGTTTTCCGCCTTATTCGAGACTCTAGAAAGCAAGAGCGTGCTTCTGGCTCTAAAGCAGAGTGTGTTTTATGGATAAGCACTGTGCTGTGTGTTTCCCTTCAGAAACGGAGTTAAATGCCAAGCACTGTGTCTTTTACAATCAAGACTTCGTTTCGGGTATAAGAACTCACTTTCAGCTTAAACGAAGCTACATCGTTCACGAAGCTCACATGTTTCTCGCTCTTAACTGAAAAGCATTGTTTGTTAGAGGACCAGTGGTTTGTATCAGTTTAAGAAGCAGAGTTGAACTAGGTATGATCCGTGTGTGTAGGAAACACGGTTCTTTTGTTCTGAGCCCACTCACGTTTCCTGTCTTATTATAGACTCTAGAAAGCAAGAGCATGCTTCTTGCTCTACAGGAGAGTGTGTTTCATGGATGAGAACTGTGCTGTGTGTTTCCCTTCAGAAACGGAGTTAAATGCCAGGTTCTTTGTCTTTTACAATCAAGACTTCGTTTCTGGTAAACGCATTCACTATCATCTCAAACGAAGCTACATAGTTCACGAAGCTCTCACGTTTTTCGCTCTTAACTGAAAAGCATTGGATGTTAGAGGCCCTGTGGTTTGTATCAGTTTCAGAAGCAGAGTTGAACTGGATGTGGTCCGTGTGTGTAGGAAACACGGTTCTTTTGTTCTGAGCCCACTCACGTTTCCCGCCTTATTCGAGACTCTAGAAAGCAAGAGCGTGCTTCTGGCTCTAAAGCAGAGTGTGTTTCATGGATGAGCACTGTGCTGTGTGTTTCCCTTCAGAAACGGAGTTAAATGCCAGGCTCTGTGTCTTCCTACAAACAAGACTTCGTTTCAGGTAAACGCTGTCACTTTTCAGCTCAAACAAAGCTACATCGTTCAGGAAGCTCACACGTTTCTCGCTCTTAACTGAAAAGCATTGGATGTTAGAGAACCTGTGGTTTGTAGCAGTTTCAGAAGCAGAGTTGAACTAGATATGGTCCGTGTGTGTAGGAAACATGGATCGTTTGTTCTGACCACACTCACGTTTCCCGCCTTATTAGAGACTCTAGAAAGCAAGAGCATGCTTCTTGCTCTAAAGCAGAGTGTGTTTCATGGATGATAACTGTGCTGTGTGTTTCCCTTCAGAAACGGAGTTAAATGTCAGGTTCTTTGTCTTTTACAATCAAGACTTCGTTTCTGTTAAACGCACTCACTATCATCTCAAATGAAGCTACATCATTCAAGAAGCTCACACGTTTCTCGCTCTTAACTGAAAAGCATTGGAAGTTAGAGGCCCTGTGGTTTGTATCAGTTTCTGAAGCAGAGTTGAACTAGATATGGTCCGTGTGTGTAGGAAACACGGTTCTTTTGTTCTGAGCACACTCACGTTTCCAGCCTTATTCGAGACTCTAGAAAGCAAGAGCGTGCTTCTGGCTCTAAAGCAGAGTGTGTTTCATGGATGAGCACTGTGCTGTGTGTTTCCCTTCAGAAACGGAGTTAAATGCCAGGCACTGTGTCTTTTACAATCAAGACTTCGTTTCGGGTATAAGAACTCACTTTCAGCTCAAAGGAAGCTACATCGTTCATGAAGCTCACACGTTTCTTGCTCTTATTTGAAAAGCATTGAATGTTAGAGGAACTGTGGTTTGTATCAGTTTCAGAAGCAGAGTTGAACTAGATATGGTCAGTGTGTGTAGGAAACATGGATCGTTTGTTCTGAGCCCTCTCACGTTTCCTGCCTTATTATAGACGCTAGAAAGCAAGAGCATGCTTCTTGCTCTACAGCAGAGTGTGTTTCATGGATGAGAACTGTGCTGTGTGTTTCCCTTCAGAAACGGAGTTAAATGCCAGGTTCTTTGTCTTTTACAATCAAGACTTCGTTTCGGGTAAACGCAATCACTATCATCTCAAACTAAGCTACATAGTTCACACAGCTCACACGTTTCTCGCTCTTAACTCAAAAGCATTGGATGTTAGAGGACCAGTGGTTTGTATCAGTTTCAGAAGCAGAGTTGAACTAGGTATGGTCCGTGTGTGTAGGAAACACGGTTCTTTTGCTCTGAGCCCACTAACGTTTTCCGCCTTATTAGAGACTCTAGAAAGCCAGAGCGTGCATCTTGCTCTAAACAGAGTGTGTTTCATGGATGAGAACTGTGCTGTGTGTTTCCCTTCAGATACGGAGATCAATGCCAGGCTCTGTGTCTTCCTACAAGCAAGACTTCTTTTCCGGTAAACGCCCTCACTTTTCAGCTCAAATGAAGCTACATCGTTCATGAAGCTCACACGTTTCTTGCTCTTATTTGAAAAGCATTGGATTTTAGAGGAACTGTGGTTTGTATCAGTTTCAGAAGCAGAGTTGAACTAGATATGGTCAATGTGTGTAGGAAACCCGGTTCTTTTGTTCTGAGCACACTCACGTTTCCCGCCTTATTAGAGACTCTAGAAAGCAAGAGCATGCTTCTTGCTCTACAGCAGAGTGTGTTTCATGGATGAGAACTGTGCTGTGTGTTTCCCTTCAGAAACGGAGTTAAATGCCAGGTTCTTTGTCTTTTACAATCAAGACTTCGTTTCGGGTAAACGCACTCACTATCATCTCAAACGAAGCTACATAGTTCACGAAGCTCTCACGTTTTTCGCTCTTAACTGAAAAGCATTGGATGTTAGAGGACCTGTGGTTTGTATCAGTTTCAGAAGCAGAGTTGAACTGGATGTGGTCCGTGTGTGTAGGAAACAAGGTTCTTTTGTTCTGAGCACACTCACGTTTCCCGCCTTATTCGAGACTCTAGAAAGCAAGAGCGTGCTTCTGGCTCTAAAGCAGAGTGTGTTTCATGGATGAGCACTGTGCTGTGTGTTTCCCTTCAGAAACGGAGTTAAATGCCAGGCTCTGTGTCTTCCTACAAACAAGACTTCGTTTCAGGTAAACGCTGTCACTTTTCAGCTCAAACAAAGCTACATCGTTCAGGAAGCTCACAGGTTTCTCGCTCTTAACTGAAAAGCATTGGATGTTAGAGAACCTGTGGTTTGTAGCAGTTTCAGAAGCAGAGTTGAAGTAGATATGGTCCGTGTGTGTAGGAAACATGGATCGTTTGTTCTGAGCCCACTCACGTTTCCCTCCTTATTATAGACTCTAGAAAGCAAGAGCATGCTTCTTGCTCTACAGCAGAGTGTGTTCCATGGATGAGAACTGTGCTGTGTGTTTCCCTTCAGAAACGGAGTTAAATGCCAGGTTCTTTGTCTTTTAAAATCAAGACTTCGTTTCGGGTAAACACACTCACTATCATCTCAAACGAAGCTACATAGTTCACGAAGCTCTCACGTTTTTCGCTCTTAACTGAAAAGCATTGGATGTTAGAGGCCCTGTGGTTTGTATCAGTTTCTGAAGCAGAGTTGAACTAGATATGGTCCGTGTGTGTAGGAAACACGGTTCTTTTGTTCTGAGCACACTCACGTTTCCCGCCTTATTCGAGACTCTAGGAAGCAAGAGCGTGCTTCTGGCTCTAAAGCAGAGTGTGTTTCATGGATGAGCACTGTGCTGTGTGTTTCCCTTCAGAAACGGAGTTAAATGCCAGGCTCTGTGTCTTCCTACAAACAAGACTTCGTTTCAGGTATACGCTGTCACTTTTCAGCTCAAACAAAGCTACATCGTTCAGGAAGCTCACACGTTTCTCGCTCTTAACTGAAAAGCATTGGATGTTAGAGGACCTGTGGTTTGTATCAGTTTCAGAAGCAGAGTTGAACTAGATATGGTCCGTGTGTGTAGGAAACATGGATCTATTGTTCTGAGCACACTCACGTTTCCCGCCTTGTTAGAGACTCTAGAAAGCAAGAGCATGCTTCTTGCTCTACAGCAGAGTGTGTTTCATGGATGAGAACTGTGCTGTGTGTTTCCCTTCAGAAACGGAGTTCAATGCCAGGTTCTTTGTCTTTTACAATCAACACTTCGTTTCGGGTAAACGCACTCACTATCATCTCAAACTAAGCTACATAGTTCACGAAGCTCACACGTTTCTCGCTCTTAACTCAAAAGCATTGGATGTTAGAGGACCAGTGGTTTGTATCAGTTTCAGAAGCAGAGTTGAACTAGGTATGGTCCGTGTGCGTAGGAAACACGGTTCTTTTGTTCTGAGCCCACTCACGTTTCCCGCCTTATTAGAGACTCTAGAAAGCAAGAGCGTGCATCTTGCTCTAAACAGAGTGTGTTTCATGGATGAGAACTGTGCTGTGTGTTTCCCTTCAGATACGGAGATCAATGCCAGGCTCTGTGTCTTCCTACAAGCAAGACTTCTTTTCAGGTAAACGCCCTCACTTTTCAGCTCAAACGAAGCTACATTGTTCATGAAGCTCACACGTTTCTTGCTCTTATTTGAAAAGCATTGGATGTTAGAGGAAGTGTGGTTTGTATCAGTTTCAGAAGCAGAGTTGAACTAGATATGGTCAATGTGTGTAGGAAACCCGGTTCTTTTGTTCTGAGCACACTCACGTTTCCCGCCTTATTAGAGACTCTAGAAAGCAAGAGCATGCTTCTTGCTCTAAAGCAGAGTGTGTTTCGTGGATGAGAACTGTGCTGTGTCTTTCCCTTCAGAAACGGAGTTAAATGCCAGGCTCTTTGTCTTTTACAATCAAGACTTCGTTTCGGGTAAACGCACTCACTATCATCTCAAACGAAGCTACACAGTTCACGAAGCTCTCACGTTTTTCGCTCTTAACTGAAAAGCATTGGATGTTAGAGGCCCTGTGGTTTGTATCCGTATCAGAAGCAGAGTTTAACTAGATATGGTCAATGTGTGTAGGAAACACGGTTCTTTTCTTCTGACCACACTCACGTTTCCCGCCTTATTAGAGACTCTAGAAAGCAAGAGCATGCTTCTTGCTCTAAAGCAGAGTGTGTTTCATGGATGAGAACTGTGCTGTGTGTTTCCCTTCAGAAACGGAGTTAAATGTCAGGTTCTTTGTCTTTTACAATCAAGACTTCGTTTCGGTTAAACGCACTCACTATCATCTCAAATGAAGCTACATCGTTCAAGAAGCTCACACGTTTCTCGCTCTTAACTGAAAAGCATTGGAAGTTAGAGGCCCTGTGGTTTGTATCAGTGTCTGAAGCAGAGTTGAACTAGATATGGTCCGTGTGTGTAGGAAACACGGTTCTTTTGTTCTGAGCACACTCACGTTTCCCGCCTTATTCGAGACTCTAGAAAGCAAGAGCGTGCTTCTGGCTCTAAAGCAGAGTGTGTTTCATGGATGAGCACTGTGCTGTGTGTTTCCCTTCAGAAACGGAGTTAATTGCCAGGCTCTGTGTCTTCCTACAAACAAGACTTCGTTTCAGGTATACGCTGTCACTTTTCAGCTCAAACAAAGCTACATCGTTCAGGAAGCTCACATGTTTCTCGCTCTTAACTGAAAAGCATTGGATGTTAGAGGACCTGTGGTTTGTATCAGTTTAAGAAGCAGAGTTGAACTAGATATGGTCCGTGTGTGTAGGAAACATGGATCTATTGTTCTGAGCACACTCACGTTTCCCGCCTTATTAGAGACTCTAGAAAGCAAGAGCATGCTTCTGGCTCTAAAGCAGAGTGTGTTTCATGGATGAGAACTGTGCTGTGTGTTTCCCTTCAGAAACGGAGTTAAATGTCAGGCACTGTGTCTTTTACAATCAAGACTTCGTTTCGGGTATTAGAACTCACTTTCAGCTCAAACGAAGCTACATCGTTCATGAAGCTCACACGTTTCTTGCTCTTATTTGAAAAGCATTGGATGTTAGAGGAACTGTGGTTTGTATCAGTTTCAGAAGCAGAGTTGAACTAGCTATGGTCAGTGTGTGTAGGAAACATGGATCGTTTGTTCTGAGCCCTCTCACGTTTCCTGCCTTATTATAGACTCTAGAAAGCAAGAGCATGCTTCTTGCTCTACAGCAGAGTGTGTTTCATGGATGAGAACTGTGCTGTGTGTTTCCCTTCAGAAACGGAGTTAAATGCCAGGTTCTTTGTCTTTTACAATCAAGACTTCGTTTCGGGTAAACGCACTCACTATCATCTCAAACTAAGCTACATAGTTCACGAAGCTCACTCGTTTCTCGCTCTTAACTCAAAAGCAATGGATGTTAGAGGACCAGTGGTTTGTATCAGTTTCAGAAGCAGAGTTGAACTAGGTATCGTCCGGGTGTGTAGGAAACACGGTTCTTTTGTTCTGAGCCCACTCACGTTTCCCGCCTTATTAGAGACTCTAGAAAGCAAGAGCATGCTTCTGGCTCTAAAGCAGAGTGTGTTTCATGGATGAGCACTATGCTGTGTGTTTCCCTTCAGAAACAGAGTTAAATGCCAAGCTCTGTGTCTTCCTACAAACAAGACTTCGTTTCAGGTAAACGCTGTCACTTTTCAGCTCAAACAAAGCTACATCGTTCAGGAAGCTCACACGTTTCTGGTTCTTAACTGAAAAGCATTGGATGTTAGAGGACCTGTGGTTTGTATCAGTTTCAGAAGCAGAGTTGAACTAGATATGGTCCGTGTGTGTAGGAAACATGGATCTATTGTTCTGAGCACACTCACGTTTCCCTCCTTAATAGAGACTATAGAAAGCAAGAGCCTGCTTCTTGCTCTAAAGCAGAGTGTGTTTCATGGATGAGAACTGTGCTGTGTGTTTCCCTTCAGAAACGGAGTTAAATGCCAGGCACTGTGTCTTTTACAATCAAGACTTCGTTTCGGGTATAAGAACTCACTTTCAGCTCAAACGAAGCTACATCGTTCACGAAGCTCACACGTTTCTCGCTCTTAACTGAAAAGCATTGGATGTTATAGGACCAGTGGTTTGTATCAGTTTCAGAAGCAGAGTTGAACTAGGTATGGTCCCTGTGTGTAGGAAACACGGTTCTTTTGTTCTGAGCCCACTCACGTTTCCCGCCTTATTAGAGACTCTAGAAAGCAAGAGCGTGCTTCTTGCTCTAAAGCAGAGTGTGTTTCATGGATGAGAACTGTGCTGTGTGTTTCCCTTCAGAAACGGAGTTAAATGCCAGGTTCTTTTTCTTTTACAATCAAGACATCGTTTCGGGTAAACGCAATCACTATCATCTCAAATGAAGCTACATCGTTCACGAAGCTCACACGTTTCTCGCTCTTAACTGAAAAGCATTGGATGTTAGAGGCCCTGTGGTTTGTATCAGTTTCTGAAGCAGAGTGGAACTAGATATGGTCCGTGTGTGTAGGAAACACAGTTATTTTTTCTGAACACACTCACATTTCCCGCCTTTTAGAGATTCTAGAAAGCAAGTGCGTGCTTCTTGCTCTAAAGCAGAGTGTGTTTCATGGATGAGAACTGTGCTGTGTGTTTCCCTTCAGAAACGGAGTCAATGCCAGGGTCTGTGTCTTCCTACAAGCAAGACTTCGTTTCAGGTAAACGCACTCAATTTTAGCTCAAAAGAAGCTACATTGTTCACTAAGCTCACACGTTTCTCGCTCATAACTGAAAATCATTGGATGTTAGATGAACTGTGGTTTGTATCGATTTCAGAAGCAGACTTGAACTTGATATTGTCCGTGTGTGTAGGAAACCCATTTATTTGTTGTGAGCACAGTCACGTTTCCCACATTATTAGAGACTCTAGAAAGCAAGAGCGTGATTCTTGCTCTAAAGCAGAGGTTGTTTCATGGAGGAGAACTGTGCTGTCTGTTTCCCTTCAGAAACAGAGTTCATTGCCACGCTCTGTGTCTTCCTACAAAGAAGACTTCATTTCTGGTAAACCCAGGAACTTTTCAGCTCAAAGGAAGCTACATTGTTCACGAAGCTCACACGTTTCTCCCTCTTAACTGAAAAGCATTGGATGTTAGAGGCCCTGTGGTTTGTATCAGTTTCAGAAGCAGAGTTGAACTAGATATGGTCCGTGTGTGTAGGAAACACGGTTCTTTTGTTCTGAGCACACTCACATTTCCTGCCTTATTAGAGACTCTAGAAAGCAAGAGGGTGCTTCTTGCTCTAAAGCAGAGTGTGTTTCATGGATTGAGAAATATGCTGTGTGTTTACCTTCAGAAACGGAGTTCAATGCCAGGCTCTGTGTCTTCCTACAAGCAAGACTTCGTTTCAGGAATATGCACTCACTTCTCAACTCAAACGAAACTACATTGTTCACGAAAGCTCACACGTTTCTGGTTCTGAACTGAAAAGCATTTGATGTTAGAAGACCTGTGGTTTGTATCAGTTTCAGAATCAGAGTGGAACTAGATATGGTCCGTGTGTGTAGGAAACACAGTTATTTTTTCTGAACACACTCACATTTCCCGCCTTTTAGAGATTCTAGAAAGCAATTTCGTGCTTCTTGCTCTAAAGCAGAGTGTGTTTCAGGGATGAGAACTGTGCTGTGTGTTTCCCTTCAGAAACGGAGTCAATGCCAGGCTCTGTGTCTTCTTACAAGCAAGACTTCCTTTCAGGTAAACGCACTCACTTTTCAGCTCAAATGAAGCTACATTGTTCACGAAGCTCACACGTTTCTCGCTCATAACTGAAAAGCATTGGATGTTAGAGGACCTGTGGTTTGTATCGATTTCAGAAGCAGAGTTGAACTTGATATGGTCCGTGTGTGTAGGAAACCCAGTTATTTGTTGTGAGCACAGTCACGTTTCCCGCCTTATTAGAGATTGTAGAAAGAAAGAGCGTGCTTCTTGCTCTAAAGCAGAGTGTGTTTCATGGATGAGAACTATGCTGTGTGTTTCCCTTCAGAAACGGAGTTCAATGCCAGGCTCTGTACTTCCTACAAGCAAGACTTCGTTTCAGGTAAACACACTCACTTTTCAGCTCAAAGGAAGCTACTTTGTTCACGAAGCTCACACGTTTCTCACTCTTAACTGAAAAGCATTGGATGTTAGAGGACCTGAGGTTTGTATCAGTTTCAGAAGCAGAGTTGAACTAGATATGGTCCGTGTGTGTAGGAAATGCGGTTCATCTGTCCTGAGCACACTCAGGTTTCCCGCCTTATTAGAGATTCTAGAAAGCAAGAGCGTGCTTCTTGCTCTAAAGTAGAGTGTGTTTCATGGATGAGAACTGTGCTGTGTGTTTACCTTCAGAAACTGAGTTAAATGCCAGGATCTGTGTCTTCCTACAAGCAAGACTACATTTCAGGTAAACGCACTCACTTTTCAGCTCAAACGAAGCTACATCGTTCACGAAGCTCACACGTTTCTCGCTCTTAACTGACAAGCATTGGATGTTAGAGGGACTGATGTTTGTATCAGTTTAAGAAGTACATTGAACTACATGTGCTCCGTTTGTGTAGGAAACACAGTTATTTTTTCTGAACACACTCACTTTTCCCGCCTTTTAGAGATTCTAGAAAGCAAGAGCATGTTTCTTGCTCTAAAGCAGAGTGTGTTTCCTGGATGAGAACTGTGCTGCCTGTTTCCCTTCAGAAACGAATTCATTGCCAGGCTCTGTTTCTTCCTACACGCAGGACTTCGTTTCAGGTAAACGTACTCACTTTACATCTGAAACGAAGCTATATTGTTCACGAAGCTCACACGTTTCTCGCTCTTAACTGAAAAGCATTGGATGTTAGAGGGACTGAGGTTTGTATCAGTTTCAGAAGTAGATTGAACTACATGTGCTCCGTGTGTGTAGGAAATACGGTTCTTTTGTTCTGAGCACACTCACATTTCCCCCCTTATTAGAGAGTCTAGAAATCAAGAGCGTGCTTCTTGCTCTAAAGCAGAATGTGTTTCATGGATGAGAACTATGCTGTGTGTTTACCTTCAGAAACAGAGTTCAATGCCAGGCTCTGTGTCTTCCTACAAGCCAGACTTCGTTTCAGGAAAACGCACTCACTTCTCAGCTCAAACGAAGCGACATTGTTCACAAAGCTCACACGTTTCTCGCTCTGAACTGAAAAGCATTGAATGTTAGAGGACCTGTGGTTTGTATCAGTTTCAGAAGCAGAGTGGAACTAGATATGGTCCGTGTGTGTAGGAAACACAGTTATATTTTCTGAACACACTCACTTTTCCCGCCTTTTAGAGATTCTAGAAAGCAAGAGCGTGCTTCTTGCTCTAAAGCCGATTGTGTTTCATGGATGAGAACTGTGCTGTGTGTTTCCCTTCAGAAAGGGAGTTCAATGCCAGGCTCTGTGTCTTCCTACAAGCAAGACTTCCTTTCAGGTAAACGCACACACTTTTCAGCTCAAAAGAAGCTACATTGTTCACGAAGCTCACACGTTTCTCCCTCTTAACTGAAAAGCATTGGATGTTAGAGGACCTGTGGTTTGTATCAGTTTCAGATGTAGAGTTGTACTAGATATGGTCCGTGTGTGTAGGAAACACGGTTCTTTTGTTCTGAGCACATTCACGTTTCCCGCCTTATTCGAGATTCTAGAAAGAAAGAGCATGCTTCTTGCTCTAAAGCAGAGTGTGTTACATGGATGAGAACTATGCTGCGTGTTTCCCTTCAGAAACGGAGTTCAATGCCAGGCTCTGTTTCTTCCTACAAGCAAGACTTCGTTTCAGGTAAACACACTCACTTTTCAGCTCAAAGGAAGCTACATTGTTCACGAAGCTCACACGTTTCTCACTCTTAACTGAAAAGCATTGGATGTTAGAGGACCTGAGGTTTGTATCAGTTTCAGAAGCAGAGTTGAACTAGATATGGTCCGTGTGTGTAGGAAATGCTGTTCTTCTGTCCTGAGTACACTCACGTTTCCCGCCTTATTAGAGACTCTAGAAAGCAAGAGCGTGCTTCTTGCTCTAAAGCAGAGTGTGTTTCATGGATGAGAACTGTGCTGTGTGTTTACCTTCAGAAACTGAGTTAAATGCCAGGCTCTGTGTCTTCCTACAAGCAAGACTACATTTCAGGTAAACGCACTCACTTCTCAGCTCATACGAAGCGACATTGTTCACAAAGCTCACACGATTCTCGCTCTGAACTGAAAAGCATTGGATGTTAGAGGACCTGTGGTTTGTATCCGTTTCAGAAGCAGAGTGCAACTAGATATGTTCCGTGTGTGTAGGAAACACGGTTCTTTTGTTCTGAGCACACTCACGTTTCCCGCCATATTAGATACTGTAGAAAGCAAAAGCGTGCTTTTTGCTCTAAAGCAGAGTGTGTTTCATGGATGAGAGATGTGCTGTGTGTTTCCCTTCAGAAACGGAGTTCAATGCCAGGCTCTGTGTCTTCCTAAAAGCAAGACGTCGTTTCAGGTAAACGCACTCACTTTTGAGCGCAAATGAAGCTATATCATTTACGAAGCTCACACGTTTCTCGCTCTTAACTGAAAAGCATGGGATGTGAGAGGACCTGTGGTTTGTATCAGTTTCAGAAGCAGAGTTGAACTAGATATGGTCCGTGTGTGTAGGAAACACAGTTATTTGTTCTGAGCACACTCACGTTTCCCGCCTTATTAGAGATTCTAGAAAGCAACAGCCTGCTTCTTGCTCTAAAGCAGATTGTGTTACATGGATGTGAACTGTGCTGTGCGTTTCCCTTCACAAACGGAGTTCAATGCCAGGCTCTCTGTCTTCCTACAAGCAAGACTTCCTTTCAGGTAAACACACTCACTTTTCAGCTGAAACGATGCTTCCTTGTTCACAATGCTCACACGTTTCTCGCTCTTAACTGAAAAGCATTGGATGTTAGTGGACCTGTGGTTTCTATCTGTTTCAGATGTAGAGTTGTACTAGATATGGTCCGTGTGTGTAGGAAACACGGTTATTTTGTTCTGAGCACATTCACGTTTCCCGCCTAATTAGAGACTCAAGAAAGCAAGAGCATGCTTCTTGCTCTCAAGCAGAGTGTGTTTCATGGATGAGAACTGTGCTGCCTGTTTCCCTTCAGAAACGGAGTTAATTGCCAGGCTCTGTGTCTTCCTACAAAGAAGACTTCGTTTCAGGTAAACCCAGGAACTTTTCAGTTAAAAGGAAGCTACATAGTTCACGAAGCTCACACGTTTCTCGCTCTTAACTGAAAAGCATTGGATGTTAGAGGACCTGTGGTTTCTCTCAGTTTCAGATGTAGAGTTGTACTAGATATGGTCCGTGTGTGTAGGAAACACGGTTCTTTTGTTCTGAGCACATTCACGTTTCCCGCCTTATTAGAGATTCTAGAAAGCAAGAGCGTGCTTCTTGCTCTAAAGCAGATTGTGTTACATGGATGTGAACTGTGCTGTGCGTTTCCCTTCACAAACGGAGTTCAATGCCAGGCTCTCTGTCTTCCTACAAGCAAGACTTCGTTTCAGTTAAACACACTCACTTTTCAGCTGAAACGATGCTTCATTGTTCACAATGCTCACACGTTTCTCGCTCTTAACTGAAAAGCATTGGATTTTAGAGGACCTGTGATTTGTATCAGTTTCAGAAGAAGAGTTGAACTAGATATGGTCCGTGTGTGTAGGAAACACTGTTCTTCTGTCCTTAGCACACTCACGTTTCCGGCCATATTAGAGACTCTAGAAAGCAAGAGCGTGCTTCTTGCTCTAAAGCAGAGTGTGTTTCATGGATGAGAACTGTGCTTTGTGTTTCTCTTCATAAACGGTGTTAAATGCCAGGCTCCGTGTCTTCCTACAAGCAAGACTTCGTTTCAGGTAAACTCACTCACTTTTCAGCTCAAACGTAGCTACATTGTTCACGAAGCTCACATGTTTCTCGCTCTTAACTGAAAAGCATTCGATGTTAGAGGACCTGAGGTTTGTATCAGTTTCAGAAGTAGATTGAACTACATGTGCTCCGTGTGTGTAGGAAACACGGTTCTTTTGTTCTGAGCACACTAACGTTTCCCGCCTTATTAGAGACTCTAGAAATCAAGAGCATGCTTCTTGCTTTATAGCAGAGTGTGTTTCATGGAATGAGAACTGTGCTGTGTGTTTCCCTTCAGAAACGGAGTTCAATGCCAGGCTCTGTGTCTTCCTAAAAGCAAGACTTCGTTTCAGGTAAATGCACTCAGTTTTCAGCTGAAAAGAAGCTACATTGTTCACGAAGCTCACACGTTTCTCGTTGTTAACTGAAAAGCATTAGATGTTAGAGGACCTGTGGTTTGTATAACTTTCAGAAGCAGAGTTGAACTAGATATGGTCCGTGTGTGTAGAAAACACGGTTCTTTTGTTCTGAAAACACTCACATTTTCCGCCTTATTAGAGACTCTAGAAATCAAGAGCGTGCTTCTTGATCTAAAGCAGAGTGTGTTTCATGGATGAGAGATGTGCTGTGTGTTTCCCTTCAGAAACGGTGTTCAATGCCAGACTCTGTGTCTTCCTACAAGCAAGACTTCGTTTCAGGTAAAGGTACTCACTTTTCAGCTCAAAAGAAGCTACATTGTTCACAAAGCTCACACGTTTCTCGCTCATAACTGAAAAGCATTGAATGTTAGAGGACCTGTGGTTTGTATCAGTTTCAGAAGCAGAGTGGAACTAGATATGGTCCGTGTGTGTAGGAAACACAGTTATTTGTTCTGAGCACAATCACGTTTCCCGCCTTATTAGAGTCTCTAGAAAGCAAGAGCTTGCTTCTTGCTCTAAAGGAGAGGTTGTTTCATAGATGAGAAATGTGCTTTTTGTTCATCTTCAGAAACGGTGTGAAATACCAGGCTATGTTTCTTCCTGCAAGCAAGAGTTCGTTTCAGGTAAATGTAGTCACTTTTCAGCTCAAAGGAAGCTATATGGTTCACGAAGCTCACAAGTTTTCCGCTCATAAATGAAAAGCATTGGATGTTAGAGGACCTGTGGTTTGTATCGTTTTCTGAAGCAGAGTGGAAATAGATATGGTCTGTGTGTGTAGGAAACACGGTTCTTTTGTTCTGAGCACACTCACATTTCGCGCCTTATTAGAGATTCTAGAAAGCAAGAGCGTGCTTCTTGCTCTAAAGCAGATGGTGTTACATGGATGTGAACTGTGCTGTGTGTTTCCCTTCAGAAACGGAGTTCAATGAAAGGCTCTCTGTATTCCTACAAGCAAGACTTCCTTTCAGGTAAACACACTCACTTTTTTGCTGAAACGAAGCTACATTGTTCACAATGCTCACACGTTTCTCGCTCTTAACTGAAAAGCATTGGATGTTAGAGGACCTGTGATTTGTATCAGTTTCAGAAGCAGAGTTGAACTAGATATGGTCCGTGTGTGTAGGAACACGGTTCTTCTGTCCTGAGCACACTCACGTTTCCCATCATATTAGAGACTCTAGAAAGCAAGAGCGTGCTTCTTGCTCTAAAGCAGATGGTGTTACATGGATGAGAACTGTGCTGTGTGTTTCTCTTCAGAAACGGAGTTAAATGCCAGGCTCTGTGTCTTCCTACAAGCAAGACTTCGTTTCAGGTAAACGCACTCACTTTTCAGCTCAAACGTAGCTACATCGTTCACGAAGCTCACACGTTTCTCGCTCTTAACTGAAAAGCATTCGAAGTTAGAGGACCTGAGGTTTGTATCAGTTTCAGAAGTAGATTGAACTACATGTGCTCCGTGTGTGTAGGAAACACGGTTCTTTGTTCTGAGCACACTCACGTTTCCCGCCTTATTAGAGACTCTAGAAAGCAAGAGCGTGCTTCTTGCTCTATAGCAGAGTGTGTTTCATGGAATGAGAACTATGCTGTGTGTTTACCTTCAGAAACGGAGTTCAATGACAGGCTCTGTGTCTTCCTACAAACAAGACTTCGTTTCAGGAAAACACACTCACTTCTCAGCTCAAACGAAGCGACATTGTTCACAAAGCTCACACGTTTCTCGCTCTGAACTGAAAAGCATTGGATGTTAGACGACCTGTGGTTTGTATCCGTTTCAGAAGCAGAGTGCAACTAGATAAGTTCCGTGTGTGTAGGAAACACTATTCTTTTGTCCTGAGCACTCTCACGTTTCCCAACTTATAGGATACTGTAGAAAGCAAAAGCGTACTTTTTGCTCTAAAGCAGAGTGTGTTTCATGGATGAGAGATGTGCTGTGTGTTTCCCTTCAGAAACGGTGTTCAATGCCAGGATCTGTGTCTTCCTACATGCAAGACTTCGTTTCAGGTAAAGGTACTCACTTTTCAGCTCAAAAGAAGCTACATTGTTCACAAAGCTCACACGTTTCTCGCTCATAACTGAAAAGCATTGGATGTGAGAGGACCTGTGGTTTGTATCAGTTTCAGAAGTAGAGTTGAACTAGATATAGTCCGTGTGTATAGGAAACACAGTTATTTGTTCTGAGCACATTCACGTTTCCTGCCTTATTAGAGATTCTAGAAAGGAAGAGCATGCTTCTTGCTCTAAAGCAGAGTGTGTTACATGGATGTGAACTGTGCTGCCTGTTTCCCTTCACAAACGGAGTTCATTGCCAGGCTCTGTGTCTTCCTACAAAGAAGACTTCGTTTCAGGTAAACCCAGGAACTTTTCAGCTCAAAGGAAGCTACATTGTTCACGAAGCTCACACGTTTCTCGCTCTTAACTGAAAAGCATTGGATGTTAGAGGACCTGTGGTTTGTATCAGTTTCAGAAGCAGAGTGGAACTTGATATGGTCCGTGTGTGTAGGAAACACGGTTCTTTTGTTCTGAGCACACTAAAGTTTCCCGCCTTATTAGAGACTCTAGAAAGAAAGAGGGTGCTTCTTGCTCTAAAGCAGAGTGTGTTTCATGTATTGAGAAATATTCTGTGTGTTTCGCTTCAGAAACGGAGTTCAATGCCAGGCTCTGTGTCTTCCTAAAAGCAAGACTTTGTTTCAGGTAACGCACTCAGTTTTCAGCTGAAACGAAGCTACATTGTTCACTAAGCTCACACGTATCTCGTTCTTAACTGAAAAGCATTAGATGTTAGAGGACCTGTGGTTTGTATCAGTTTCAGATGAAGAGTTGTACTAGATATGGTCCGTGTGTGTAGGAAACACGGTTCTTTTTTTCTGAGCACATTCACGTTTCCCACCTTATTAGAGATTCTAGAAAGCAAGAGCGTGCTTCTTGCTCTAAAGCAGATTATGATACATGGATGTGAACTGTGCTTTGTGTTTCCCTTCAGAAACGGATTTCAATGCAAGGCTCTCTGTCTTCCTACAAGCAAGATTTCGTTTCAGGTAAACACACTCACTTTTCAACTGAAACGAAGCTACATTGCTCACAATGCTTACTCGTTTCTCGCTCCTAACTGAAAAGTATTGGATGTTAGAGGACCTGTGATTTGTATCAGTTTCAGAAGCAGAGTTGAACTAGATATGGTCCGTGTGTGTAGGAAACACGGTTCTTCTGTCCTGAGCACACTCACCTTTCCCGCCATATTAGAGACTCTAGAAAGCAAGAGCGTGCTTCTTGCTCTAAAGCAGAGTGTGTTTCATGGATGAGAACTGTGCTGTGTGTTTCTCTTCAGAAACGGAGTTAAATGCCAGGCTCTGTGTCTTCCTAAAAGTAAGACTTCGTTTCAGGTAAACGCACTCAGTTTTCAGCTGAAAGGAAGCTACATTGTTCACGAAGCTCACACGTTTCTCGTTCTTAACTGAAAAGCATTAGATGTTAGAGGACCTGTGGTTTGTATAAGTTTCAGAAGCAGAGTTGAACTAAAGAACTGAGTTTCCTACACACACGGACCATTTCTAGTACAACACGGTTCTTTTGTTCTGAGCACACTCACGTTTCCCGCCTTATTAGAGACTCTGGAAAGCAAGAGAGTGCTTCTTGCTCTAAAGCAGAGTGTGTTTCATGGATGAGAACTGTGCTGTGTGTTTCCCTTCAGAAACGGAGTTCATTGCCAGACTCTGTGTCTTCCTATAAGCAAGATTTCGTTTCATGTAAACGCACTCACTTTTCAGCTAAAAAGAAGCTACATTGTTCAAGAAGCTCACACATTTCTCGCTCTTAACTGAAAAGCATTGGATGTTAGAGGACCTGTGGTTTGCATCAGTTTCAGAAGCAGAGTTGAACTAGATATGGTCCGTGTGTGTAGGAAACACGGTTCTTTTGTTCTGAGCACACTCACATTTCCCGCCTTATTAGAGACTCTAGTAAGCAAGAGCGTGCTTCTTGCTCTAAACCAGAGTGTGTTTCATGGATGAGATCTGTGCTGTGTGTTTCCCTTAGAAACGGAGTCCAATGCCAGGCTCTGTGTTTTCCTACAAGAAAGACTTCGTTTCAGGTAAACGCACTCACTTTTCAGCGCAAATGAAGCTTTATCATTCACGAAGCTCACATGTTTCTAGCTCATAACTGAAAAGCATTGGCTGTTAGAGGACCTGTGATTTGTATCAGCGTGCTTCTTGCTCTAAAGCAGATTATGTTACATGGATGTGAACTGTGCTGTGTGTTTCCGTTCAGAAACGGAGTTCAATGCAAGGCTCTCTGTCTTCCTACAAGCAAGACATCGTTTCAGGAAAACGCACTCACTTCTCAGCTCAAAGGAAGATACATTGTTCACGAAGCTCACTCGTTTCTCTCTCTTAACTGAAAAGCATTGGATGTTACAGGACCTGTGGTTTGTATCAGTTTCAGAAGCAGAGTTGAACTAGATATGGTCCGTGTGAGAAGGAAACACGGTTCTTTTGTTCTGAGCACACTCACGTTTCCCCCATTACTAGAGACTCTAGAAAGCAAGAGCGTGCTTCTTGCTCTAAACCAGAGTGTGTTTCATGGATGGCAACTTTGCTGTCTGTTTCCATTCAGAAACGGAGTGAAATTCCAGGCTCTGTGTCTTCTTACAAGCAAGACTTCGTTTCTGGTAAACGCACCCACTTTTCAGCTCAAAGGAAGCTACATGGTTCACGAAACTCACACGTTTCTAGCTCATAACTGAAAAGCATTGGATGTTAGAGGACCTGTGGTTTGTATCAGTTTCAGAAGGAGAGTTGAACTAGATATGGTCCGTGTGTGTAGGACACACGGTTCTTTTTTTCTGAGCACACTCACGTTTCCCCCCTTTTTAAGAACCTAGAAATCAAGAGAGTGCTTCTTGCTCTAAAGCAGAGTGTGGTTCATGGATGAGAACTGTGCTGTGTGTTTCCCTTCAGAAACGGAGTTCAATGCCAGGCTCTGTGTCTTCCTACAAGCAAGACTTCGTTTCAGGTAAACACACTCACTTCTCAGCTGAAACGAAGCTACATTGTTCACAAAGCTCACACGTTTCTCGCTCTGAACTGAAAAGCATTGGATGTTAAAGGACCTGTGGTTTGTATCCGTTTCAGAAGCAGAGTGCAACTAGATAAGTTCCGTGTGTGTAGGAAACACTATTCTTTTGTCCTGAGCACTCTCACGTTTCCCAACTTATTAGAGACTGTAGAAAGCAAAAGCGTGCTTTTTGCTCTAAAGCAGAGTGTGTTTCATGGATGAGAGATGTGCTGTGTGTTTCCCTTCAGAAACGGTGTTCAATGCCAGGATCTGTGTCTTCCTGCAAGCAAGAGTTCGTTTCAGGTAAATGCAGTCACTTTTCAGCTCAAAGGAAGCTATATGGTTCTCGAAGCTCACACGTTTCTCGCTCTTAACTGAAAAGCATTGGATGTTAGAGGACCTGTGGTTTGTATCAGTTTCAGATGTGGAGTTGTACTAGATATGGTCCGTGTGTGTAGGAAACACGGTTCTTTTGTTCTGAGCACACTCACATTTCCCGCCTTATTAGAGATTCTAGAAAGCAAGAGCGTGCTTCTTGCTCTAAAGCAGAGTGTGTTTCATGGATGAGAACTGTGCTGTCTGTTTCCCTTCAGAAACGGAGTTCAATGCCAGGCTATGTGTCTTCCTACAAAGAAGACTTTGTTTCAGGTAAACCCAGGAACTTTTCAGCTCAAAAGAAGCTACATTGTTTACGAGGCTCACACGTTTCTCGCTCTTAACTGAAAAGCATTGGATGTTAGAGGATCTGTGGTTTGTATCAGTTTCAGATGTAGAGTTGTACTAGATATGGTCCGTCTGTGTAGGAAACACGGTTCTTTTGTTCTGAGCACATTCACGTTTCCCGCCTTATTAGAGATTCTAGAAAGCAGGAGCGTGCTTCTTGCTCTAAAGCAGATTGTGTTACATGGATGTGAACTGTGCTGTGTGTTTCCCTTCACAAACGGAGTTCAAAGCCAGGCTCTCTGTCTTCCTACAAGCAAGACTTCGTTTCAGGTAAACACACTCACTTTTCAGCTGAAAAGAAGCTACATTGTTCACAATGCTCACACGTTTCTCGCTCTTAACTGAAAAGCATTGGATTTTAGAGGACCTGTGATTTGTATCAGTTTCAGAAGCAGAGTTGAACTAGATATGGTCCATGTGTGTAGAAAACACGGTTCTTTTGTTCTGAGCACACTCAAATTTCCTGCCTTATTAGAGACTCTAGAAATCAAGAGCGTGCTTCTTGCTCTAAAGCAGAGTGTGTTTCATGGATGAGAACTGTGCTGTGTGTTACCTTTCAGAAACGGTGTCCAATGCCAGGCTCTCTGTCTTCCTACAAGCAAGACTTCGTTTCAGGTAAACACACTCACTTTTCAGCTGAAACGAAGCTACATTGTTCACAATGCTCACACGTTTCTCGCTCTTAACTGAAACGCATTGGATGTTAGAGGACCTGTGGTTTGTATCGGTTTCAGAAGCAGAGTTGAACTTGATATGGTCCGTGTGTGTAGGACACTCGGTTTTTTTATTCTGAGCACACTCACGTTTCCCCCCTTTTTTCAGAACCTAGAAAGCAAGAGCATGCTTCTTGCTCTAAAGCAGAGTGTGGTTCATGGATGAGACCTGTCCTGTGTGTTTACCTTCAGAAACGGAGTTCAATGCCAGGCTCTGTGTCTTCCTACAAGCAAGACTTCGTTTCAGGAAAACGCACTCACTTTTCAGGTAAAAAGAAGCTACATTGTTCAAGAAGCTCACACGTTTCTTGCTCTTAACTGAAAAGCATTGGATGTTAGAGGACCTGTGGTTTGTATCAGTTTCAGAAGCAGAGTTGAAATAGATATGGTCCGTGTGTGTAGGAAACACGGTTCTTCTGTCCTAAGCACACTCACGTTTCCCGCCCTATTAGAGATTCTAGAAAGCAAGAGCGTGCTTCTTGCTCTAAAGCAGATTGTGTTACATGGATGTGAACTGTGCTGTGTGTTTCCCTTCAGAACCGGAGTTCAATGCCAGGCTCTCTGTCTTCCTACAAGCACGATTTCATTTCATGTAAACGCACTCATTTTCAGCTAAAAATAAGCTACATTGTTCAAGAAGCACACACGTTTCTCGCTCTTAACTGAAAAGCATTGGATGTTAGAGGACCTGTGGTTTGTATCAGTTTCAGAAGCAGAGTTGAACTAGATATGGTCCATGTGAGAAGGAAACACGGTTCTTTTGTTCTGAGCACACTCACATTTCCCCCATTACTAGAGACTCTAGAAAGCAAGAGCGTGCTTCTTGCTCTAAAGCAGAGTGTGTTTCATGGATGAGAACTGTGCTGTCTGTTTCCATTTAGAAACGGAGTGATATTCCGGGCTCTGAGTCTTCTTACAAGCAAGACTTCGTTTCTGGTAAACGCACTCACTTTTCAGCTCAAAGAAAGCTACATGGTTCACGAAGCTCACACGTTTCAGGCTCATAACTGAAAAGCATTGGATGTTAGAGGACCTGTGGTTTGTATCAGTTTCAGAAGGAGAGTTGAACTAGATATGGTCCGTGTGTGTTGGAAGCACGGTTCTTTTGCTCTGAGCACACTCACGTTTCCTGCCTTATTAGAGACTTTGGAAAGCAAGAGAGTGCTTCTTGCTCTAAAGCAGAGTTTGTTTCATGGATGAGAACTGTGCTGTCTGTTTTCCTTAAGAAACGGAGTTCAATGCCAGGCTCTGAGTCTTCCTACAAAGAAGACTACGTTTCAGGTAAATGCAGGAACTTTTCAGCTCAAAGGAAGATACATTGTTCACGAAGCTCACATGTTTCTCGCTCTTAACTGAAAAGCATTGGATGTTAGAGGACCTGTGGTATGTATCAGTTTCAGATGAAGAGTTGTACTAGATATGGTTCGTGTGTGTAGGAAACACGGTTCTTCTGTCCTGAGCACACTCACCTTTCCCGCCCTATTAGAGATTCTAGAAAGCAAGAGCGTGCTTCTTGCTCTAAAGCAGAGTGTGTTTCATGGATGAGAACTGTGCAGTGTGTTTCTCTTCAGAATCGGAGTTCAATGCCAGGCTCTGTGTCTTCCTACAAGCAAGACTTCGTTTCAGGAAAACGCACTCATATCTCAGCTCAAAAGAAGCTACATTGTTCACGAAGCTCACACGTTTCTCGCTCTTAACTGAAAAGCATTCGATGTTAGAGGACCTGTGGTTTGTATCAGTTTCAGAAGCAGAGTTGAACTTGATATGGTCCGTGTGTGTAGGAAACACGGTTTTTTTATTCTGAGCACACTCACGTTTCCCCCCTTTTTAGAGACCCTAGAAAGCAAGAGCGTGCTTCTTGCTCTAAAGCAGAGTGTGTTTCATGGATGAGAGCTGCGCTGTGTGTTTCCCTTCAGAACCGGAGTTCAATGCCAGTCTCTGTGTCTTCCTACAAAGAAGACTACGTTTCAGGTAAACTCAGGAACTTTTCAGCTCAAAGGAAGATACATTGTTCACGAAGCTCACATGTTTCTCGCTCTTAACTGAAAAGCATTGGATGTTAGAGGACCTGTGGTATGTATCAGTTTCAGATGAAGAGTTGTACTAGATATGGTCCGTGTGTGTAGGAAACACGGTTCTTTTTTCTGAGCAAATTCACGTTTCCCACCTTATTAGAGATTCTAGAAAGCAAGAGCGTGCTTCTTGCTCTAAAGCAGATTATGTTACATGGATGTGAACTGTGCTGTGTGTTTCCGTTCAGAAACGGAGTTTAATGCAAGGCTCTCTGTCTTCCTACAAGCAAGACTTCGTTTCAGGTAAACACACTCACTTTTCAGCTGAAACGAAGCTACATTGTTCACAAAGCTCACACGTTTGTCGCTCTTAACTGAAAAGTATTGGATGTTAGAGGTCCTGTGATTTGTATCAGTTTCAGAAGCAGAGTTGAACTAGATATGGTCCGTGTGTGTAGGAAACACGGTTCTTCTGTCCTGACCACACTCACGTTTCCCGCCCTATTAGAGATTCTAGAAAGCAAGAGCGTGCTTCTTGCTCTAAAGCAGAGTGTGTTTCATGGATGAGAACTGTGCTGTGTGTTACCTTTCAGAAACGGTGTCCAATGCCAGGCTCTCTGTCTTCCTACAAGCAAGACTTCGTTTCAGGTAAACACACTCACTTTTCAGCTGAAACGAAGCTACATTGTTCACAATGCTCACACGTTTCTCGCTCTTAACTGAAACGCATTGGATGTTAGAGGACCTGTGGTTTGTATCGGTTTCAGAAGCAGAGTTGAACTTGATATGGTCCGTGTGTGTAGGACACTCGGTATTTTTATTCTGAGCACACTCACGTTTCCCCCCTTTTTTCAGAACCTAGAAAGCAAGAGCGTGCTTCTTGCTCTAAAGCAGAGTGTGGTTCATGGATGAGACCTGTCCTGTGTGTTTACCTTCAGAAACGGAGTTCAATGCCAGGCTCTGTGTCTTCCTACAAGCAAGACTTCGTTTCAGGAAAACGCACTCACTTTTCAGGTAAAAAGAAGCTACATTGTTCAAGAAGCTCACACGTTTCTCGCTCTTAACTGAAAAGCATTGGATGTTAGAGGACCTGTGGTTTGTATCAGTTTCAGAAGCAGAGTTGAAATAGATATGGTCCGTGTGTGTAGGAAACACGGTTCTTCTGTCCTAAGCACACTCACGTTTCCCGCCCTATTAGAGATTCTAGAAAGCAAGAGCGTGCTTCTTGCTCTAAAGCAGAGTGTGTTTCATGGATGAGAACTGTGCAGTGTGTTTCTCTTCAGAAACGGAGTTAAATGCCAGGCTCGGTGTCTTCCTACAAGCAAGACTTCGTTTCAGGTAAACGCACTCACTTTTTCGCTCAAACGTAGCTACATCATTCACGAAGCTCACACGTTTCTCGCTCTTAACTGAAAAGCATTGGATGTTAGAGGACCTATGGTTTGTATCAGTTTAAGAACCAGAGTTGAACTAGATATGGTGCGTGTGTGTAGGAAACA
The DNA here is from genome assembly GCA_949786405.1 of Onychomys arenicola. NCBI lineage: Eukaryota > Metazoa > Chordata > Mammalia > Rodentia > Cricetidae > Onychomys > Onychomys arenicola. Next base: position 2,605,109 of record CATKUM010000045.1, read on the forward strand.
CAGTTCTTTTGTCAGAGCACACTCTCGTTTCCTGCCTTATTGGATAATCTAGAAAGCAAGAGCATGCTTCTTGCTCTAAAGCAGAGTGTGGTTCATGGAAGAGTACTGGGCTATTTGTTTCACTTCAGAAACAGAGTGAAATGCCAGGCTATGTGACTTCCTACAAGCAAGACTTCGTTTCAGGTAAACGCAGTCACTTTTCAGCTAAAACGAAGCAACATCGTTCAGGGAGCTCAAACGTTTCTCGCTTTGAACTGAAAAGCATCCGATGTTATAGGACCTGTGGTTTATATCAGTTTGAGAAGCGGAGTTGAACTAGATATGGTCAGTGTGTGTAGGAAACTCAGTTCTTTTGTTCTGAGCACACTCACGTTTCCCACCTTATAAGAGACTCTAGAAAGCAAAAGCGTGCTTCTTGCTCTAAAGCAGAGTGTGGTTCATGGATGAGAACTGTGCTGTGTCTTTCCCTTCAGAAATGGAGTGAAATCCCAGGCTCTGTGTCTTCCTACAAGCAAGACTTCGTTTCAGGTAAACGCAGGTCACATATCAGCTCAAACAAAGCTTCATAGTTCATTAAGCTCACACGTTTCTCGCTCTGAACTGAAAAGGATTGGATGTTAGAGGACCTGTGGTTTGTATCAATTTCAGAAGCAGAGTTGAACTAGATATGGTTTGTGTGTGTAGGAAACTCAGTTCTTTTGTTCTGAGCACACTCACGGTTCCCACCTTATTACAGACTCTAGAAAGCAAGAGCATGCTTCTTGCTCAAAAGCAGAGTGTGGTTCATGGATGAGAACTGTGCTGTGTGTTTCCCTTCAGGAACGGAATGAAATGCCAGGCTCTGTGTCTTCCTACAAGCAAGACTTCATTTCAGGTAAACGCCCTCACTTTTGAGCTCAAAGGAAGCTACATCGTTCACGAAGCTCACACGTTTCTCACTCTTATCTGAAAAGCATTGGATGTTAGAGGACCTATGGTTTGTATCAGTTTCAGAAGCAGAGTTGAACTAGATATGGTCCATGTGTGTAGGAAACTCAGTTCTTTTGTTCTGAGCACACTCACGATTCCCGCCTTATTAGAGAATCTAGAATATAAGAGCGTGCTTCTTACGCTAAAGCAGAGTGTGGTTCATGGATGACAACTGTGCTATGTCTTTCCCTTCAGAAACGGAGTGAAATCCCAGGCTCTGTGTCTTCCTACAAGCAAGACTTCGTTTCTGGTAAACACATTCACTTTTCAGCTCAAACTAAGCTACATTGTTCACTAAGCTCACACGTTTCTCACTTTGAACTGAAAAGCATTGGATGTTAGAGGACCTGTGGTTTGTATCAGATTCAGAAGGAAAGTTGAACTAGATATGGTCCATGTGTATAGGAAACACAGTTCTTTTGTCCTGAGAACACTCACATTTCCCGCCTTAGTAGAGACTCTAGAAAGCAAAAGCATGCTTCTTGCTCTAAAGCAGATTGTGGTTCATGGAAGAGTACTGGGCTATTTGTTTCCCTTCAGAAACAGAGTGAAATGCCAGGCTCTGTGGCTTCTTACAAGCAAGACTTGTTTCATCTAAACGCAGTCACTTTTTAGCTAAAACGAAGCAACATCGTTCACGAAGCTCACACGTTTCTCACTCTTAACTGAAAAGCATTGGATGTTAGAGGACCTGTGGTTTTTATCAGTTTCAGAAGCAGAGTTGAACTCGATATTTTACGTGTGTGTAGGAAACACAGTTCATTTGTTCTGAGCACACTCACGTTTCCCACCTTATTAGAGACTCTAGAAAGCAAGAGCATGCTTCTTGCTCTAAAGCAGATTGTGCGTCATGGATGAGAACTGTGCTGTGTGTTTCCCTTCAGAAACGGAATGAAATGCCAGGCTCTGTGTCTACCTACAAGCAAGACTTCGTTTCAGGTAAACGCTCACTTTTCATCTTAAACGATGCTACATCATTCACAAAGCTCACACGTGTCTCACTCTTACCTGAAAAGCATTGGATGTTAGAGGACCTACGGTTGGTATCAGTTTCAGAAGCAGAGTTGAAATAGATATGGTGCGTGTGTGTAGGAAACACAGTTCTTTTTTTCTGAGCACACTCACGTTTACTGCCTTATTAGAGACTCTAGAAAGCAAGAGCGTGCTTCTTACACTAAAGCAGAGTGTGGTTCATGGATGAGAACTGTGCTTTGTCTTTCCCTTCAGCTGAATGAAATGCCAGGCTCTGTGCCTTCCTACAAGCATGACTTCTATTCAGGTAAATGCAGTCACATTTCAGTTCAAAGGAAACTACATCATTCACGATGCTCACACGTTTCTCACTCTTAACTGAAAAGCATTGGATGTTAGATGACCTGTGGTTTTTATCAGTTTCAGAAGCAGAGTTGAACTCGATATGGTACGTGTGTAGGAAACACAGTTCTTTTGTTCTGAGCACACTCACGTTTCCCAGCTTATTAGAGACTCTAGAAAGCAAGAGCATGCTTCTTGCTCTAAAGCAGAGTGTGCTACATGGATGAGAACTGTGTTGTGTGTTTCCCTTCTGGAATGGAATGAAATGCCAGGCTCTGTGTCTTCCTACAAGCAAGACTTCGTTTCAGGTAAACACAGTCACATTTCAGTTCAAAGGAAACTACATCATTCACGATGCTCACACGTTTCTCACTCTTAACTGAAAAGCATTGGATGTTAGATGACCTGTGGTTTTTATCAGTTTCAGAAGCAGAGTTGAACTCGATATGGTACGTGTGTGTAGGAAACACAGTTCATTTGTTCTGAGCACACTCACGTTTCCCACCTTATTAGAGACTCTAGAAAACAAGTGCGTGCTTCTTGCTCTAAAGCAAAGTGTGGTTCATGGATGAGAACTGTGCTGTGTGTTTCCCTTCAGAAACGGAATGAAATGCCAGCCTCTGTGTCTTCCTACAAGCAAGACTTCTTTTCAGGTAAACGCAGTCACTTTTCTGCTCAAACGAAGCTAGATCGTTCACGAAGCTCACACGTTTCTCACTCTTATCTGAAACGCATTGGATGTTAGAGGACCTGTGGTTTGTATCCGTTTGAGAAGCAGAGTTGAACTCGATATGGTACATGTGTGTAGGAAACACAGGTCATTTGTTCTGAGCACACTCACGTTTCCCACCTCATTAGAGACTCTAGAAAGCAAGAGCGTGCTTCTTGCTCTAAAGCAGAGTGTGGTTCATGGATGAGAACTGTGCTGTGGGTTTCCCTTCAGAAACGGAATGAAATGCCAGCCTCTGTGTCTTCCTACAAGCAAGACTTCTTTTCAGGTAAACGCAGTCACTTTTCAGCTCAAACGAAGCTAGATCGTTCACGAAGCTCACAAGTTTCTCACTCTTATCTGAAACGCATTGGATGTTAGAGGCCTGTGGTTTGTATCCGTTTGAGAAGCAGAGTTGAACTCGATATGGTACATGTGTGTAGGAAACACAGGTCATTTGTTCTGAGCACACTCACGTTTCCCACCTCATTAGAGACTCTAGAAAGCAAGAGCGTGCTTCTTGCTCTAAAGCAGAGTGTGCTTCATGGAAGAGTACTGGGCTATTTGTTTCAGTTAAGTAACAGAGGGAAATGCCAGGCTCTGTGGCTTCTTACCAGCAAGACTTCGTTTCATCTAAACGCAGTCACTTTTTAGCTAAAACGAAGCAACATCGTTCACGAAGCTCACACGTTTCTCACTCTTAACTGAAAAGCATTGGATGTTATAGGACCTGATGTTTGTATCAGTTTAAGAAGCAGAGTTGTACTAGATATGGTGCGTGTGTAGGAAACACAGTTCTTTTGTTCTGAGCACACTCACGTTTCCCAGCTTATTAGAGACTCTAGAAAGCAAGAGCATGCTTCTTGCTCTAAAGCAGAGTGTGCTACATGTATGAGAACTGTGCTGTGTGTTTCCCTTCTGGAATGGAATGAAATGCCAGGCTCTGTGTCTTCCTACAAGCAAGACTTCGTTTCAGGTAAACGCAGTCACATTTCAGTTCAAAGGAAACTACATCATTCACGATGCTCACACGTTTCTCACTCTTAACTGAAAAGTATTGGATGTTAGATGACCTGTGGTTTTTATCAGTTTCAGAAGCAGAGATGAACTCCATATGGTACGTGTGTGTAGGAAACACAGTTCATTTGTTCTGAGCACACTCACGTTTCCCACCTCATTAGAGACTCTAGAAAGCAAGAGCGTGCTTCTTGCTCTAAAGCAGAGTGTGGTGCATGGATGAGAACTGTGCTGTGGGTTTCCCTTCAGGAACGGAATGAAATGCCAGGCTCTCTGTCTTCCTACAAGCAAGACTTCGTTTCAGGTAAACGCACTCACTTTTCAGTTCAATCTAAGCCACATCATTCACTAAGCTCACACGTTTCTTGCTCTGAACTGAAAAGCATTGCATGTTAGAGGACCTGTGGTTTTTATCAGTTTCAGAAGCAAAGTTGAACTAGATAGGGTACATGTGTGTAGGAAACACAGTTCTTTTGTTCTGAGTACACTCACATATCCCGCCTTAGTAGAGACTCTAGAAAGCAAAAGCATGCTTCTTGCTCTAAAGCAGAGTGTGGTTCATGGAAGAGTACTAGGCTATTTGTTTCACGTCAGAAACAGAGTGAAATGCCAGGCTCTGTGGCTTCTAACAAGAAAGACTTCGTTCCAGGTAAACACACTCACATTTCAGCTAAAACGAAGCAACATCTTTCACGAAGCTCACAAGTTTCTCACTCTTAACTGAAAAGCATTGGAGGTTAGAGGACCTGATGTTTGTATCAGTTTAAGAAGCAGAGTTGAACTAGATATGGTACGTGTGTGTAGGAAACACAGTTCTTTTGTTCTGAGCACACTCACGTATCCCACCTTATTAGAGACTCTAGAAAGCAAGACCATGCTTCTTGCTCTAAAGCAGAGGGTGCTTCATGGATGAGAACTGTGCTGTGTGTTTCGCTTCACAAACGGAATGAAATGCCAGGCTCTGTGTCTTCCTACAAGCAAGACTTCGTTTCAGGTAAACGCACTCACATTTTAGCTAAAAGGAAACAACATCGTTCAGGAAGCTCACACGTTTCTCGCTTTGAACTGAAAAGCATTGGATGTTAGAGGACCTGTGGTTTATATCAGTTTCAGAAGTGGAGTTGAACTGGATATGGTCAGTGTGTGTACGAAACTCAGTTCTTTTGTTCTGAGCACACTCACTTTTCCCACATTATAAGAGACTCTAGAAAGCAAGAGCGTGCTTCTTGCTCTAAAGCAGAGTGTGGTTCATGGATGAGAACTGTGCGATGTCTTTCCCATCAGAAACGGAGTGAAATGCCAGGCTCTGTGTCTTCCTACAAGCAAGACTTCTTTTCAGGTAAACGCAGTCACATTTCAGTTCAAAGGAAACTACATCGTTCACGAAGCTCACACGTTTCTCATTCTTAATTGAAAAGCAGTGGATGTTAGAGGACCTGTGGTTTGTATCCGTTTCAGAAGCAGAGTTGAACTAGATATGATAAGTGTGTGTAGGAAACACATTTCTTTTGTTCTTAGCACACTCACGTTTCCCGCCTTATTAAAGACTCTAGAAAGCAAGAGCTGGTTCTTGCTCTAAAGCAGAGTGTGGTTCATGGAAGAGGACTGGGCTATTTGTTTCACTTCAGAAAGAGAGTGAAATCTCAGGCTCTGTGTCTTCCTAAAAGCAAGACTTCGTTTCAGGTAAACGCAGCCATTTTTCATCTCATATAAGCTACATCGTTCCCTAAGCTCACACGTTTCTCGCTCTGAACTGAAAAGCATTGGTTGTTAGAGTACCTGTGGTTTGTATCAGTTTCAGAAGCAAAGTTGAACTAGATATGGTCCATGTGTGTAGGAAACACACTTCTTTTGTTCTGAGTGCACTCACATTTCCCGCCTTAGTAGAGACTCTAGAATGCAATAGCATGCTTCTTGCTCTAAATTAGAGTGTGGTTCATGGAAGAGTACTGGGCTATTTGTTTCACTTTAGAAACAGAGTGAAATGCCAGGCTCTGTGGCTTCTTACAAGCCAGACTTCGTTTCAGGTAAACGCAGTCACTTTTCAGCTAAAACGAAGCAACATCGTTCACAAAGCTCACACGTTTCTCACTCTTAACTGAAAAGCATTGGAGGATAGAGGCCCTGATGTTTGTTTCAGTTTAAGACGCAGAGTTTAACTAGATATGTTCCGTGTGTGTAGGAAACTCAGTTCTTTTGTTCTGAGCACACTCACGTTTCCCGACTTATTAGAGAATCCAGAATGTAAGAGCGTGCTTCTTACGCTAAAGCAGAGTGTGGTTCATGGATGAGAACTGTGCTGTGTGTTTCCCTTCTGGAACGGAATGAAATGCCAGTCTCTGTGTCTTCCTACAAGCAAGACTTCGTTTCAGGTAAACGCAGTCACTTTTCAGTTCAAACTAAGCTACATCGTTCACGAATCTCACACGTTTCTCACTCTTAACTGAAAAGCATTGGATGTTAGAGGACCTATGGTTTGTATCAGTTTAAGAACCAGAGTTGAACTAGATATGGTGCGTGTGTGTAGGAAACACAGTTCTTTTGTCAGAGCACACTCTCGTATCCTGCATTATTGGATAATCTAGAAAGCAAGAGCATGCTTCTTGCTCTAAAGCAGAGTGTGGTTCATGGAAGAGTACTGGGCTATTTGTTTCACTTCAGAAACAGAGTGAAATGCCAGGCTATGTGACTTCCTACAAGCAAGACTTCGTTTCAGGTAAACGCAGTCACTTTTCAGCTAAAACGAAGCAACATCATTCAGGGAGCTCAAACGTTTCTCGCTTTGAACTGAAAAGCATCCGATGTTATAGGACCTGTGGTTTATATCAGTTAGACAAGCGGAGTTGAACTAGATATGGTCAGTGTGTGTAGGAAACTCAGTTGTTTTGTTCTGAGCACACTCACGTTTCACGCCTTAGAAGAGACTCTAGAAAGCAAAAGCGTGCTTCTTGCTCTAAAGCAGAGTGTGGTTCATGGATGAGAACTGTGCTGTGTCTTTCCCTTCAGAAATGGAGTGAAATCCCAGGCTCTGTGTCTTCCTACAAGCAAACTTCGTTTCAGGTAAACGCAGGTCACATATCAGCTCAAACAAAGCTTCATAGTTCACTAAGCTCACACGTTTCTCGCTCTGAACCGAAAAGGATTGGATGTTAGAGGACCTGTGGTTTGTATCAATTTCAGAAGCAGAGTTGAACTAGATATGGTCCGTGTGTGTAGGAAACTCAGTTCTTTTGTTCTGAGCACACTCACGTTTCCCGCCTTATTAGAGAATCTAGAAAGTAAGAGCGTGCTTCTTACGCTAAAGCAGAGTGTGGTTCATGGATGAGAACTGTGCTATGTCTTTCCTTTCAGAAACGGATTGAAATGCCATGCTCTGTGTCTTCCTACAAGCAAGACATCTTTTCAGTTAAACGCAGTCTTATTTCAGTTCAAAGGAAACTACATCATTCACGAAGCTCACATGTTTCTCACTCTTAACTGAAAAGCATTGGATGTTAGATGACCTGTGGTTTTTATCAGTTTCAGAAGCAGAGTTGAACTCGATATGGTACGTTTGTGTAGGAAACACAGTTCATTTGTTCTGAGCACACTCACGTTTCCTGCCTTATTAGAGACACTAGAAAGCAAGAGCATGCTTCTTGCTCTAAAGGAGAGTGTGGTTCATGGAAGAGTACTGGGCTATTTGTTTCACTTCAGAAACAGAGGGAAATGCCAGGCCCTGTGACTTCCTACAAGCAAGACTTCGTTTCAGGTAAACGCAGTCACTTTTCAGCTAAAACGAAGCAACATAGTTCAGGTAGCTCACACGTTTCTCATTGTTAACTGAAAAGCATTTGATGTTAGATGACCTGTGGTTTGTATCAATTTCAGAAGCAGAGTTGAACTAAATATGGTCCGTGTGTGTAGGAAACTCAGTTCTTTTGTTCTGAGCACACTCACGTTTCCCGCCTTATTAGAGAATCTAGAATTAAGAGCCTGCTTCTTACGCTAAAGCAGAGTGTGGTTCATGGATGAGAACAGTGCGATGTCTTTCCCATCAGAAACAGAGTGAAATGCCAGGGTCTGTTTCTTCCTACAAGCAAGACTTCTTTTCAGGTAAATGCAGTCATATTTCAGTTCAAAGGAAACTACATCTTTCACAAAGCTCACACATTTCTCACTCTTAAGTGAAAAGCATTGGATGATAGATGACCTGTGGTTTTTTTCAGATTCAGAAGCAGAGTTGAACTAGATATGGTACGTGTGTATAGGAAACACAGTTCATATGTTCTGAGCACACTCACGTTTCCCAAATTATTGGAGAATCTAGAAAGCAAGTGCGTGCTTCTTGCTCTAAAGCAGAGTGTGGTTCATGGATGAGAACTGTGCTGTGTGTTTCCCTTCAGAAACGGAATGAAATGCCAGGCTCTGTGTCTTCCTACAAGCAAGACTTCTTTTCATGTAAACGCAGTCACTTTTCAGCTCAAACGAAGCTACATCGTTCACGAAGCTCACACGTTTCTCACTCTTAACTGAAAAGCATTGGATGTTAAAAGACCTGTGATTTGTATCCGTTTCAGAAGCAGAGTTGAACTAGATATGGTACGTGTGTGTAGGAAACACAGTTCTTTTGTTCTGAGCAAACTCACGGTTCCCACCTTATTAGAGACTCTAGAAAGCAAGTGCGTGCTTCCTGCTCTAAAGCAGAGTGTGGTTCATGGATGAGAACTGTGCTGTGTGTTTCCCTTCAGAAACGGAATGAAATGCCATGCTCTGTGTCTTCCTACGAGCAAGACTTCTTTTCAGGTAAACGCAGTCACTTTTTAGCTCAAACGAAGCTACATCGTTCACGAAGCTCACACGTTTCTCACTCTTAACTGAAAACGATTGGATGTTAGAGGACCTATGGTTTGTATCAGTTTCAGAAGCAGAGTTGAAGTAGGTATGGTGCGTGTGTGTAGGAAACACAGTTCTTTTGTTCTGAGCACACTCTCGTTTCCTGCCTTATTGGATAATCTAGAAATCAAGAGCATGCTTCTTGCTCTAAAGCAGAGTGTGCTTCATGGAAGAGTACTGGGCTATTTGTTTCAGTTCAGAAACAGAGTGAAATGCCAGGCTCTGTGGCTTCTTACCAGCAAGACTTCATTTCATCTAAACGCAGTCAATTTTTAGCTAAAACGAAGCAACATCGTTCACGAAGCTCACACGTTTCTCACTCTTAACTGAAAAGCATTGGATGTTATAGGACCTGATGTTTGTATCAGTTTAAGAAGCAGAGTTGTAATAGATATGGTGCGTGTGTAGGAAACACAGTTCTTTTGTTCTGAGCACACTCACGTTTCCCACCTTATTAGAGATTCTAGAAAGCAAGAGCATGCTTCTTGCTCTAAAGCAGAGTGTGCTACATGGATGAGAACTGTGCTGTGTGTTTCCCTTCTGGAACGGAATGAAATGCCAGGCTCTGGGTCTTCCTACAAGCAAGACTTCGTTTCAGGTAAACGCAGTCACTTTTCAGCTCAAACTAAGCTACATGGTTCACGAAGCTCACACGTTTCTCATTCTTAACTGAAAAGCATTGGAGTTAGAGGACCTGTGGTTTGAATCCGTTTCAGAAGCAGAGTTGAACTAGATATAGTACGTGTGTGTAGGAAACACAGTTCTTTTGTTCTGGGCATACTCACGTTTCCCACCTTATTTGAGACTCTAGAAAACAAGAGCATGCTTCTTGCTCTAAAGCAGAGTGTGGTTCATGGATGAGAACTGTGCTGTGTGTTTCCCTTCTGGAACAGAATGAAATGCCAGGCTCTGTGTCTTCCTACAAGCAAGACTTCGTTTCAGGTAAACGCAGTCACTTTTCAGCTCAAACTAAGCTACATCGTTCACGAAGCTCACACGTTTCTCACTCTTAACTGAAAAGCATTGAATGTTAGAGGACCTATGGTTTGTATCAGTTTCAGAAGCAGAGTTGAACTAGATATGGTTCGTGTGAGTAGGAAACACAGTTCTTTTGTCAGAGCACACTCTCGTTTCCTGCCTTATTAGAGACTCTAGAAAGCAAGTGAGTGCTTCTTGCTCTAAAGCAGAGTGTTGTTCATGGACGAGTACTGGGGTATTTGTTTCACTTCAGAAACAGAGTGAAATGCCAGGCTCTGTGGCTTCTTACAAGCCAGACATCGTTTCAGGTAAACGCAGTCACTTTTCAGCTAAAACGAAGCAACATCGTTCACGAAGCTCACACGTTTCTCACTCTTAACTGAAAGCATTGGAGTTTAGAAGACCTGATGTTTGTATCAGTTTAAGAAGCAGAGTTGACCTAGATATGGTAAGTGTGTGTAGGAAACACAGTTCTTTTGTTCGGAGCACACTCACGTTTCCCACCTTATTAGAGACCCAAGAAAGCAGGAGCATGCTTCTTGCTCTAAAGCAGAGTGTGGTTCACGGATGAGAACTGTGCTGTGTGTTTGCCTTCAGAAACGGAATGAAATGCCAGGCTCTTTTTCTTCCTACAAGCAAGACTTCGTTTCAGGTAAACGCCCTCACTTTTCAGCTCAAAGGAACCTACATCGTTCACGAAGCTCACACGTTTCTCACTCCTAACTGAAAAGCATTGGATGTTAGAGGACCTATGGTTTGTATCAGTTTCAGAAGCAGAGTTGAACTGGATATGGTGCGTGTGTGTAGGAAAGACAGTTCTTTTTTTCTTAGCACACTCACGTTTCCTGCCTTATGAGAGATACTAGAAAGCAAGAGCATGCTTCTTGCTCTAAATCAGAGTGTGGTTCATGGAAGAGTACTGGGCTATTTGTTTAACTTCAGAAACAGAGTGAAATGCCAAGCTCTGTGACTTCCTACAAGCAAGACTTCGTTTAAGGTAAACGCAGTCACTTTTCAGCTAAAACGAAGCAACATCGTTCAGGAAGCTCACACGTTTCTCACTGTTAACTGAAAAGCATTGGATGTTAGATGACCTGTGGTTTTTATCAGTTTCAGAAGCAGAGTTGAACTAGATATGGTACGTGTGTATAGGAAACACAGTTCATATGTTCTGAGCACACTCACTTTTCCCAAATTATTAGAGAATCTAGAAAGCAAGTGCGTGCTTCTTGCTCTAAAGCAGAGTGTGGTTCATGGATGAGAACTGTGCTGTGTGTTTCCCTTAAGAAACGGAATGAAATGCCAGGCTCTGTGTCTTCCTACAAGCAAGACTTATTTTCATGTAAACGCAGTCACTTTTCAGCTAAAACGAAGCTACATCGTTCACGAAGCTCACACGTTTCTCACTCTTAACTGAAAAGCATTGGATGTTAAAAGACCTGTGATTTGTATCCGTTTCAGAAGCAGAGTTGAACTAGATATGGTACGTGTGTGTAGGAATCACAGTTCATTTGTTCTGAGCAAACTCACGGTTCCCACCTTATTACAGACTCTAGAAAGCAAGAGCGTGCTTCTTGCTCAAAAGCAGAGTGTGGTTCATGGATGAGAACTGTGCTGTGTGTTTCCCTTCAGGAACGGAATGAAATGCCAGGCTCTGTGTCTTCCTACAAGCAAGACTTCATTTCAGGTAAACGCCCTCACTTTTGAGCTCAAAGGAAGCTACATCGTTCACGAAGCTCACACGTTTCTCACTCTTATCTGAAAAGCATTGGATGTAAGAGGACCTATGGTTTGTATCAGTTTCAGAAGCAGAGTTGAACTAGATATGGTCCATGTGTGTAGGAAACTCAGTTCTTTTGTTCTGAGCACACTCACGTTTCCCGCCTTATTAGAGAATCTAGAATATAAGAGCGTGCTTCTTACGCTAAAGCAGAGTGTGGTTCATGGATGAGAACTGTGCTATGTCTTTCCCTTCAGAAACGGAGTGAAATGCCAGGCTCTGTGTCTTCCTACGTGCAAGACTTCTTTTCAGGTAAACGCAGTCACTTTTTAGCTCAAACGAAGCTACATCGTTCACGAAGCTCACACGTTTCTCACTCTTAATTGAAAACCATTGGATGTTAGAGGACCTATGATTTGTATCAGTTTCAGAAGCAGAGTTGAAGTAGATATGGTGCGTGTGTGTAGGAAACACAGTTCTTTTGTTCTGAGCACACTCTCGTTTCCTGCCTTATTGGATAATCTAGAAAGCAAGAGCATGCTTCTTGCTCTAAAGCAGAGTGTGCTTCATGGAAGAGTACTGGGCTCTTTGTTTCAGTTCAGAAACAGAGTGAAATGCCAGGCTCTGTGGCTTCTTACCAGCAAGACTTCATTTCATCTAAACGCAGTCAATTTTTAGCTAAAACGAAGCAACATCGTTCACGAAGCTCACACGTTTCTCACTCTTAACTGAAAAGCATTGGATGTTATAGGACCTGATGTTTGTATCAGTTTAAGAAGCAGAGTTGTACTAGATATGGTGCGTGTGTAGGAAACACAGTTCTTTTGTTCTGAGCACACTCACGTTTCCCACCTTATTAGAGATTCTAGAAAGCAAGAGCATGCTTCTTGCTCTAAAGCAGAGTGTGGTTCATGGAAGAGTACTGGGCTATTTGTTTCACTTCAGAAACAGAGTGAAATGACAGGATCTGTGACTTGCTACAAGCAAGACTTCCTTTCAGGTAAATGCAGTCACTTTTCAGCCTAAAAGGAGCAACATCATTCAGGAAGCTCACACGTTTCTCGCTTTGAACTGAAAAGCATTCGATGTTAGAGGACCTGTGGTTAGTATCAGTTTCAGAAGCAGAGTTGAACTAGATAATGTCAGTGTGTGTAGCAAACTCAGTTCTTTTGTTCTGAGCACACTCACGTTTCCCACCTTTTAGAGACTCTAGAAAGTAAGAGCGTGCTTCAAGCTCTAAAGGAGAGTGTGGTTCATGGATGAGAACTGTGCTGTGTGTTTCCCTTCAGAAACGGTGTGAAATCCCAGGCTCTGTGTCTTCCTACAAGCAAGACTTCGTTTCAGGTAAACGCAGTCACTTTTCAGCTAAAACGAAGCAACATCGTTCAGGAAGCACACACGTTTCTCACTCTTAACTGAAGAGCATTGGATGATAGAGGACCTGTGGTTTGTATCAGTTTCAGAAGCAGAGTTGAACTAGATATTGTCCATGTGTGTAGGAAACTCAGTTCTTTTGTTCTGAGCACACTTACGTTTACCACCTTACTAGACACTCTAGAAAGTAAGAGCATGCTTCTTGCTCTAAAGCAGAGTGTGGTTCATGGATGATAACTGTGCTGTGTGTTTTCCTTCAGAAACGAAATGAAATGCCAGGCTCTGTGTCTTCCTACAAGCAAGATTTCGTTTCAGGTAAACGCAGTTACTTTTCAGCTCAAACTAAGCTACATCGTTCACGAACCTCAAACGTTTCTCACTCTTAAATGAAAAGCATTGGATGTTAGAGGACCTATGGTTTGTATCAGTTTCAGAAGCATAGATGAACTAGATATGGTGCGTGTGTGTAGGAAACACAGTTCTTTTGTTCTGAGCACACTCACGTTTCCTGCATTATTAGAGACTCTAGAAAGCAAGAGCGTGCTTCTTGCTCTAAAGCAGAGTGTGGTTCATGGATGAGAACTGTGCTGTGTGTTTCCGTTCAGAAACAGAGTGAAATCTCAGGCTCTGTGTCTTCCTACAAGCAAGACTTCGTTTCATGTAAACGCAGTCACTTTTCAGCTCAAACTAAGCTACATCGTTCACTAAACTCACACGTTTCTCGCTCTGAACTGAAAAGCATTGGATGTTAGAGGACCTGGGGTTTTTATCAGTTTCAGAAGCGGAGTTGAAATAGATATGGTCTGTGTGTGTAGGAAACTCAGTTCTTTTTTTCTGAGCACACTTAGGTTTCCCGCCTTATTAGAGAATCTAGAAAGTAAGAGCGAGCTTCTTACTATAAAGCAGATTGTGGTTCATGGATGAGAACTGTGCTATGTGTTTCCCTTCAGAAATGGAGTGAAATGCCAGGCTCTGTGTCTTCCTACAAGCAAGAATTCTTTTCAGGTCAATGCAGTCACTTTTCAGCTCAATGGAAGCTACATTGTTCACGAAGCTCACAAGTTTCTCACTCTTAACTGAAAAGCATTGAATGTTAGAGGACCTGTGGTTTGTATCCGTTTCAGAAGCAGAGTTGAACTAGATATGGTCCGTGTGTATAGGAATCAAAGTTCTCTTGTTCTGAGCATTCTCACGTTTCCCACCTTATTAGAGACTCTAGAAAGCAAGAGAGTGCTTCTTGCTCTAAAGTAGAGTGTGTATCCTGGATGAGAACTGTGCTGTGCTTCCCTTCAGAAACGGAGTGAAATGCAAGGCCTTGTGTCTTCCTACAAGCAAGACTTCATTTCAGGTAAACGCAGTCACTTTTCAGCTCAAACGAAGCTACATCGTTCACGAAGCTCACACGTTTCTCACTCTTAACTGAAAGGCATTGGATTTTAGAGGAATTGATGTTTGTATCAGTTTAAGAAGCAGAGTTGAACTAGATATGGTATGTGTGTGTAGGAAAAACAGTTCTTTTGTTCTGAGCACACACACTTTTCCCGTCTTATTAGAGATTCTAGAAAGCAAGAGCATGCTTCTTGCTCTAAAGTAGAGTGTGTTGCATGAATGAGAACTGTGCTGTGCTTCCCTTCAGAAACGGAGTGAAATGTCAGGCTCTGTGACTTCCTGCAAGCAAGACTTCGTTTCAGGTAAATGTAGTCACTTTTCAGTTCAAAGGAAACTACATCATTCACGAAGCTCACACGTTTCTCACTCTTAACTGAAAAGCATTGGATGTTAGAGGACCTGTGGTTTTTATCAGTTTCAGAAGCAGAGTTGAACTAGATATGGTGCGTGTGTGTACGAAACACAGTTCTTTTTTTCTGAGCACACTCTCTTTGCCTTCCTTACTAGAGACTCTAGAAAGCAAGAGCATGCTTCTCGCTCTAAAGCAGAGTGTGGTTCATGGAAGAGTACTGGGCTATTTGTTTCACTTCAGAAACAGAGTGAAATGACAGGATCTGTGACTTGCTACAAGCAAGACTTCCTTTCAGGTAAATGCAGTCACTTTTCAGCCTAAAAGGAGCAACATCGTTCAGGAAGCTCACACGTTTCTCGCTTTGAACTGAAAAGCATTCGATGTTAGAGGACCTGTGGTTAGTATCAGTTTCAGAAGCAGAGTTGAACTAGATAATGTCCGTGTGTGTAGCAAACTCAGTTCTTTTGTTCTGAGCACACTCACGTTTCCCACCTTTTAGAGACTCTAGAAAGTAAGAGCGTGCTTCAAGCTCTAAAGCAGAGTGTGGTTCATGGATGAGAACTGTGCTGTGTGTTTCCCTTCAGAAACGGAGTGAAATCCCAGGATCTGTGTCTTCCTACAAGCAAGACTTCGTTTCAGGTAAACGCAGTCACTTTTCAGCCAAAACGAAGCAACATCGTTCAGGAAGCACACACGTTTCTCACTCTTAACTGAAGAGCATTGGATGATTGAGGACCTGTGGTTTGTATCAGTTTCAGAAGCAAAGTTGAACTCGATATGGTCGATGTGTGTAGGAAACACAGTTCTTTTGTTCTGAATACACTAACATTTCCCGCCTTAGTAGAGACTCTAGAAAGCAAGAGCATGCTTCTTGCTGTAAAGCAGAGTGTGGTTCATGGAAGAGTACTGAGCTATTTGTTTCACTTCAGAAACAGAGTGAAATGCCAGGCTCTGTGACTTTCTACAAGCAATACTTCGTATCAGGTAAAAGCAGTCACTTTTCATGTCAAAAGAAGCTACATCGTTCACGAAGCTCACACATTTCTCACTCTTAACTGAAAAGCATTGGATGTTAGAGGACCTGTGGTTTGTATCCCTTTCAGAAGCAGAGTTGAACTAGATATGGTATGTGTGTGTAGGAAACACAGTTCTTTTGTTCTGAGCACACTCACATTTCCCGCCTTATTAGAGACTCTAGAAAGCAAGAGCGTGCTTCTTGCTCTAAAGTAGAGTGTGTTGCATGAATGAGAACTGTGCTGTGCTTCCCTTCAGAAACGGAGGGAAATGTCAGGCTCTGTGACTTCCTGCAAGCAAGACTTCGTTTCAGGTAAATGTAGTCACTTTTCAGCTCAAACGAAGCTTCATCGTTCACAAAGCTCACACGTTTCTCGCTCTGAACTGAAAAGCATTGGATGTTAGAGGACCTGTAGTTTATATCAGTTTCAGAAGCGGAGTTGAACTAGATATGGTCCTTGTGTGTAGGAAACTCTGTTCCTTTGTTCTGAGCACACTCACGTTTCCCCTCCTTATTAGCGAATCTAGAAAGTAAGAGCGTGCTTCTTAAGCTAAAGCAGAGTGTGGTTCATTGATGAGAACTGTGCTATGTCTTTACCTTCAGAAACGGAGTGAAATGCCAGGCTCTGTGTCTTCCTACAAGCAAGACTTCTTTTCAGGTAAACGCAGTCACATTTCAGTTCAAAGGAAACTACATCATTCACGAAGCTCACACGTTTCTCACTCTTAACTGAAAAGCATTGGATGTTAGAGGACCTGTGGTTTTTATCAGTTTCAGAAGCAGAGTTGAACTAGATATGGTGCGTGTGTGTAGGAACCACAGTTCTTTTGTTCTGAGCACACTCACGTTTCCTGCATTATTAGAGACTCTAGAAAGCAAGAGCGTGCTTCTTGATCTAAAGCAGAGTGTGGTTCATGGATGAGAACTGTGCTGTGTGTTTCCCTTCAGAAACGGAGTGAAATCTCAGGCTCTGTGTCTTCCTACAAGCAAGACTTCGTTTCATGTAAACGCAGTCACTTTTCAGCTCAAACTAAGCTACATCGTTCACTAAACTCACACGTTTCTCGCTCTGAACTGAAAAGCATTGGATGTTAGAGGACCTGGGGTTTCTATCAGTTGCAGAAGCAAAGTTGAACTCGATATGGTCCATGTGTGTAGGAAACACAGTTCTTTTGTTCTGAATACACTAACATTTCCTGCCTTAGTAGAGACTCTAGAAAGCAAGAGCATGCTTCTTGCTGTAAAGCAGAGTGTGGTTCATGGAAGAGTACTGGGCTATTTATTTCACTTCAGAAACAGAGTGAAATGCCAGGCTCTGGGACTTTCTACAAGCAATACTTCGTTTCAGGTAAACGCAGTCACTTTTCATGTCAAAAGAAGCTACATCGTTCACGAAGCTCACACATTTCTCACTCTTAACTGAAAAGCATTGGATGTTAGAGGACCTTTGGTTTGTATCAGTTTAAGAAGCAGAGTTGAACTATATTTGGTATGTGTGTGTAGGAAACACAGTTCTTTTGTTCTGAGCACACTCACTTTTCCCGCCTTATTAGAGATTCTAGAAAGCAAGAGCGTGCTTCTTGCTCTAAAGTAGAGTGTGTTGCATGAATGAGAACTGTGCTGTGCTTCCCTTCAGAAACGGACTGAAATGTCAGGCTCTGTGACTTCCTGTAAGCAAGACTTCGTTTCAGGTAAATGTAGTCACTTTTCAGCTGAAACGAAGCTTCATCGTTCACAAAGCACACACGTTTCTCGCTCTGAACTGAAAAGCATTGGATGTTAGAGGACCTGTGGTTTATATCAGTTTCAGAAGCGGAGTTGAACTAGATATGGTCCGTGTGTGTAGGAAACTCATTTCATTTGTTCTGAACACACTCACTTTTCTCGCCTTATTAGAGACTGTGGAAAGCAAGAGCGTGTTTCTTGCTCTAAAGCAGAGTGTGGTTCATGGATGAGAACTGTGCTATGTGTTTCCCTTCAGAAAGAGAGTTAAATGCAAGGCTCTGTGTCTTCCTACAAGCAAGACTTCGTTTCAGGTAAACACAGTCACTTTCAGCTCAAAGGAAGCAACATCGTTCAGGAAGCTCACACGTTTCTCACTGTTAACTGAAAAGCATTGGATGTTAGAGGACCTGTGGTTTGTATCAATTTCAGAAGCAGAGTTGAACTAGATATGGTCCTTGTGTGTAGGAAACTCTGTTCTTTTGTTCTGAGCACACTCACCTTTCCCCTGCTTATTAGCGAATCTAGAAAGTAAGATCGTGCTTCTTAAGCTAAAGCAGAGTGTGGTTCATTGATGAGAACTGTGCTATGTCTTTCCCTTCAGAAACGGAGTGAAATGCCAGGCTCTGTGTCTTCCTACAAGCAAGACTTCTTTTCAGGTAAACGCAGTCACATTTCAGTTCAAAGGAAACTACATCATTCACGAAGCTCACACGTTTCTCACTCTTAACTGAAAAGCATTGCATGTTAGAGGACCTGTGGTTTTTATCAGTTTCAGAAGCAGAGTTGAACTAGATATTGTGCGTGTGTGTAGGAAACACAGTTCTTTTGTTCTGAGCACACTCACGTTTCCTGCATTATTAGAGACTCTAGAAAGCAAGAGCGTGCTTCTTGCTCTAAAGCAGAGTGTGGTTCAAGGATGAGAACTGTGCAGTGTGTTTCCCTTCATAAACGGACTGAAATCTCATGCTCTGTGTCTTCCTGCAAGCCATAATTCCTTTCAGGTAAACGCAGTCACTTTTCAGCACAAACTAAGCTACATAGTTCACTAAGCTCACACGTTTCTTGCTCTGAACTGAAAAGCAATGGATGTTAGAGGACCTGGGGTTTGTATCAGTTGCAGAAGCAAAGTTGAACTAGATATAGTCCATGTGTGTAGGAAACACAGTTCTTTTGTTCTGAGTACACTAACATTTCCCGCCTTGGTAGAGACTCTAGAAAGCAAGAGCAGGCTTCTTGCTCTAAAGCAGAGTGTGGTTCATGGAAGAGTACTTGGCTATTTGTTTCACTTCAGAAACAGAGTGAAATGCCAGGCTCTGTTTCTTCTTACAAGCAAGACTTCGTTTCAGGTAAACGGAGTCACTTTTCAGCTAAATCGAAGCAACATCGTTCAGGAAGCTCACACGTTTCTCGCTTTGAACTGAAAAGAATTGGATTTTAGAGGACCTGTGGTTTATATCAGTTTCAGAAGCGGAGTTGAACTAGATATGGTCAGTGTGTGTAAGAAACTCAGTTCTTTTGTTCTGAGCACACTCACTTTTCCCACCTTATAAGAGACTGTGGAAAGCAAGAGCATGTTTCTTTCTCTAAAGCAGAGTGTGGTTCATGGATGAAAACTGTGTTATGTGTTACCCTTCAGAAACGGAGTGAAATGCCAGGCACTGTGTCTTCCTACAAGCCTGACTTCTTTTCAGGTAAACGCAGTCACGTTTCATGTCAAAAGAAGCTACGTCGTTCACGAAGCTCACACGTTTCTCACTCTTAACTAAAAAGCATTGGATGTTAGAGGACCTATGGTTTGTATCAGTTTCAGAAGCAGAGTTGAACTAGATATGGTGCGTGTGTGTACGAAACACAGTTCTTTTTTTCTGAGCACACTCTCATTTCCTGCCTTACTAGAGACTCTAGAAAGCAAGAGCATGCTTCTCGCTCTAAAGCAGAGTGTGGTTCATGGAAGAGTACTGGGCTATTTATTTCACTTCAGAAACAGAGTGAAATGACAGGCTCTGTGACTTGCTACAAGCAAGACTTCCTTTCAGATAAACGCAGTCACTTTTCAGCTAAAACGGAGCAACATCGTTCAGGAAACTCACACGTTTCTTGCTTTGAACTGAAAAGCATTCGATGTTAGAGGACCTGTGGTTAGTATCAGTTTCAGAAGCAGAGTTGAACTAGATAATGTCCGTGTGTGTAGCAAACTCAGTTCTTTTGTTCTGAGCACACTCACGTTTCCCACCTTATTAGAGACTCTAGAAAGTAAGAGAGTGCTTCTAGCTCTAAAGCAGAGTGTGGTTCATGGATGAGAACTGTGCTGTGTGTTTCCCTTCAGAAACGGAGTGAAATCCCAGGCTCTGTGTCTTCCTACAAGCAAGACTTCGTTGCAGGTAAACGCAGTCACTTTTCAGCTAAAACGAAGCAACATCGTTCAGGAAGCTCACACATTTCTCACACTAAACTGAAGAGCACTGGATGATAGAGGACCTGTGGTTTGTATCAGTTTAAGAAGCAGAGTTGAACTAGATATTGTCCATGTGTGTAGGAAACTCAGTTCTTTTGTTCTGAGCACACTCACGTTTACAACCTTACTAGACACTCTAGAAAGTAAGAGCATGCTTCTTGCTCTCAAGCAGAGTGTGGTTCATGGATGATAACCGTGCTGTGTGTTTCCCTTCAGAAACAGAATGAAATGCCAGTCACTGTGTCTTCCTACAAGCCTGACTTCTTTTCAGGTAAACGCAGTCACTTTTCATGTCAAAGAAGCTATGTCGTTCACGAAGCTCACACGTTTCTCACTCTTAACTAAAAAGCATTGGATGTTAGAGGACCTATGGTTTGTATCAGTTTCAGAAGCAGAGTTGAACTAGATATGGTCCGTGTGTGTAGGAAACTCCTTTCTTTTGTTCTGAGCACACTTACGTTTCCTGCCTTATTAGAGACTCTAGAAAGTAAGAACGTGCTTCTTATTCTAAAGCAGAGTGTGGTTCATGGATGAGAACTATGCTATGTGTTTCCCACAGAAACGGAGTGAAATGCCAGGCTCTGTGTCTTCCTACAAGTAAGACTTCATTTCAGGTAAACGCAGTCACTTTTCATGTCAAAAGAAGCTACATCGTTCACGAAGCTCACACGTTTCTCACTCGTAACTGAAAAGCATTGGATGCTAGAGGACCTGTGGTTTGTATCCGTTTCAGAAGCAGAGTTGAACTAGATATGGTCCGTGTGTATAGGAAACACAGTTCTTTTGTTCTGAGCACATTCACGTTTCCCACCTTATTAGAGACTCTAGAAAGCAAGAGCGTGCTTCTTGCTCTAAAGTAGAGTGTGTATCCCGGATGAGAACTGTACTGTGCTTCCCTTCATAAACGGAGTGAAATGCCAGGATCTGTGCCTTCCTGCAGCAAGACTTCTTTTCAGGTAAACGCAGTCACTTTTCAGCTCAACAAAGCTTCATTGTTCAGGAAGCTCACACGTTTCTCTCTTTGACTGAAAAGCATTGGATGTTAGAGGACCTGTGGTTTTTATCCATTTCAGAAGCAGAGTTGAACTAGATATGTTCCGTGTGTGTAGGAAACTTAGTTCTTTTCTTCTGAGCACACTTACGTTTCCCGCCTTATTAGAGACTCTAGAAAGTAAGAGCGTGCTTCTAATTCTAAAGCAGATTGTGGTTCATGGACTAGGACTGTGCTATGTG